>OZ005658.1:0-1327500 GCA_963930645.1 Salticus scenicus | reverse complement strand
AGGGGGGAGATGCCCATACACAAATAACTTTTCCTTGCTGATTATCACAATCATATATATGTATATATATACATAATACATTGAAAAATAAAAATAATTCTCATTATGTACATTTATACGAAATTTTTCCCTACACTGCCGCATTTAAAAAAAAAAAAAAAAAACAGTATGACAGCGAAACCTGTTGAGTGAATGATCACTAAATGTAATCAAAACTAAGCTAAGTCAAGGTCCAACTAAATATGATTTGGTTAAATTTTGTTCATTCGTTCGTAAGGTATGGTGTACATAAAATTTTTGATACACATTGACACACATGCATACTCATACATAAAGAGAGAGATTTTCTAGACGTGGTCTAATCGTGTTCAGAACGACTGAAAACGTGTAAATCCATCGAAAACCGGAAGATCGAAAATTTTCAAGAATTCAGTAAGAAGAAGAAGAAAAAAAGATAGTTTTCTTTTGATTAAAATATTCCAAAAGGGTAATAAATAAATGAATAAGTGTAAAAATAGCTCAGCCTTTTTCTTAAAATATAAAATTACGTTCATTGGCAACGGTTACTTATATAAACCTTTTAAAATTTGTTTTACACTTTTCTATTTGGTGCCAAAAGAAAAAAAGATAAATCGTTTTCAATTGCTGTATTTTACTGAAAGAAATAGATTTCTTGTCCTAATGCTTTTCTTTATAATAGAAATTCAGAGCTCAAAGTCTCCACCGTTTTCATCCACATTTTCCATCACTAAATTTAACCCTTTCATTCCCCGTGATATCAGTTGGAATCATAACAATTCAGATTTTATTTCTTACCATCCAACACTCACGCTGATTCAGAATAAACAATATTAAAATTTCTATACATTTTCCCACCGAAAATATATATATTTTAGATGATTTCACTATCCTTGTTGATAAATGAAAGTATATATTTTACTCTATTCTGATAATAATATTGGAATCAGTTTCCTGTAATCTAAGTAAATTAACTGTTTGAAATATTCTTTATTTTAATTTTTAATTTTTATAATTTGTTTTTCAATTAATTAGAATATGTATTTCTTCCAAAATTTTGACATTTTTATTCATTGAAAAGTTATGATTTTAAGTGGTATCAGTGGTTATATTAAACATAAATAAATACATTTCTAGTTGCTATGTTATCTATATAAATTCATACTCTGCTATTACTCCTATTTTAAATACATATATATATATATATATATATATATATATATATATATATATATATATTACCTTTGAAATAAATTTATCACTAAATATAAGATTTATTGTGTTATGGATGGAAAAAGTTGGGAATGAACGGGTTAAATACAATTTTTATCATAAAATTTTATCAGAATATATTGATACTGAATTGGAAAATGAAAAAAGGTGGTATTTCGAGCTCTACAAAAATTAAAAATTCAAAGAAGCATTAAATGTAAGACAATATAAAATAGCACATAAATTTAATAAAAAATAGCTTCAAAATAAGTATATCTGTTCGATGGCAGATATCAATTTTGAAAATTAATTAATTAAATTACAATAAATAAATAAAAGTTAGAGAAAACTATTCTGAGATTCAAAATACCATATTATCTCATACATTTCCCTTCTCAATAGAATTCCTCGCTATGTCATCTTTCGGGAGTTTTCTCAAGGATCGCAAACGACCTGTTTCCAAAAGGGGTTATTAAGATATACTGAAATAAAACAATTTTCATTTTAGTTTAATTAAATTATCTGAAATTTGTTATATTTTTACCTCTATTTAAACTGGAATTAATATTCTTAAAATGAAAGAAAATGTAAAATTTTGAATTATATTTTCATTTTAAATGACTCAACAATTTTCAAACTGATCTCTGCGCAAGTTAATATATTTGAAAGTAATTCATTTTAATTAATCAACACAAAATATTAATATTGTAAAAATTAACAACAAACCTTTTCCACGAATTCTCATTCTATGCATGCCTCGCTCGCTGTCAGTTAAGAAGACAAAGAGCATCTACTACAAAGAGACAGTGAGACAGATGTTATGTACCCGCGCAGATGTTTCAGTCTAAAGTCCAAAGGAAGTCCCGCTGCTATTGGTTACGACAGTAAGAAATAAATTTTTACAAGATATTCTGCTGTAATTTTATTTGATAGTGCAGGTGCTTGAAAAAATACAGCAGAAAGTGCAGGAAAAATTACAACATTTTTTTACAGTGTAAAGGTTGTCCCTTAAATCATACTGAGCTTTCCTTGGTTTTAGAGGTTAATCAGGCCCTTCCGATATCCATAGAGACTGATCTGCTGCTAAAATTTTATGTAATATAATTTTTTTAAATACTTAATAATAGAATAGAGAATGTATCTAGAATGAGCAGAATTAAAGGGGGCACTGGAATGATACTCCGCTTTTCCTGGTTTCAGTGGTTATTCAGGCCGTGCCAATATCCGTAAAGATTGATCTGCTGTCAGAAATTTCCTGTAACGTAACATAATTATTACTTTTTTTTTTCTATGTGTGTGTACATAAAAAAGAATACTTAAATATTTAATAAGAGAATAGAGAATAGATCTAGATATACTATAATTAAAGGTAGTCCCTTAAATTATACTGAGCTTTCCTTGGTTTTAGAGGTTAATCAGGCCCTTCCGATATCCATAGAGACTAATCTGCTGCTAAAATTTTCTGTAATATAACTTTTTTTTTTTTTTTTAAATACTTAATAATAGAATAGAGAGTGTATCTAGAATGAGTAGAATTAAAGGGGACACTGGAATGATACTCCGCTTTTCCTGGTTTCAGTGATTAATCAGGCCCTGCTAGTATCCGTAAAGACTGATCTGCTGCCAGAAATTTCATGTAACATAACATAATTATTATTATTATTTTACTGTGTGTGTGTGTGTGTAGAAAAGAATAGTTAAATATTTAATAACAGAATAGAGAATACATTGAGAATTATTAGAATGAAAGAGGGCTTCGGAATGATACTCAGCTTCTCCTGGTTTCAGAGGTTAATCTGGCCCTGCCGATGTCCATAAAGAGTGATCACCATTTCATACTTTTTTCACGGGAAGGTCATGGAAAGATTAAGTACTAACTTTACAACTTACATTCACTGGTTGGACTTTATTTTTTTTAAACCAGTTTCCGATCGCCGGGTGAATTTTTAAACAGAAATGCAGGTAACACTCCGACCCTGTAAAAGTGTCAGAAGATATTTCTCTGCCCTGGGATGTAAAAATAAGAGTGTTTTCGCTTCAGAGACTAAGTTGTACACCACACCCTCGTTCGTTAAAAAGAAATAAAAAAATGAATATCGGCAGGCCGGAATGGAATCACCGCACCCGTATACATGCCACGAAAGGACCGGTCAAGAATTTCAGGCCGTGCTCAGAGCGTTCAAAAATCATTTAACAAGGAAGCTACAAATATTTATATAACTTCAGGGGACGATCAAGGTTTTAATTTTTACGGCCCACTTTTGTGAAAAACAAAATATTTTTGTGAGATGTTTATCTATTTTTGAGATAAAGGAAAACAATAGTACAAAACCCTTTCTATTTTAACACTCATTTTGTTTAATGTTGAATATAACAAGTTAATACAGTTTCAGTGAACCAAATGTAGGCATTAATTAAAAATAAGACTGAAAACATGTAAAATTTTTATAAAAGGTATAAAAAAAAACTTTTGTGAAACAAAATCTTGTGAAGAGGCCGTGTTTCATGAATTTGAATTTTTTGAAATTCCCTAAGTGGAATTTTGTGAAGGGGCAGGAAAGGGCCCACAATTTTTGCTTCTATCAAACTTTAAACTTTAAAACTAACACATAAAAACCTTTTTTTTTTTTTTTTTTTTTTTTTTTAATATATATATATATATTTCTTTCACGCATTAAATATAAAATCAGTGTGTACTAATACAGAGACTCCAACATATTAATTAATATTCCGGAGTATTGTTAGCCCCGCCTTTTTTTTTTTTTTTCACACCAGTATCATTTTAGAGTATTTTTCTTCTTATTTAATCGTAACTGAATTTGAAGACTATATACATACTATACTCCAACATATTAATTAATATTCCGGAGTATTGTTAGCCCCGCCTTTTTTTTTTTTTCACACCAGTATCATTTTAGAGTATTTTTCTTCTTATTTAATCGTAACTGAATTTGAAGACTATATACAGGGATTAATCCAGCTTTTTAAAAATGGTCATTTGTGAATTTATAAAATAATTTGTGAAAACATCAAGTAAGTTTATGAAAATTAATGATACTTCAGAACAATTAACTATAATATGTAAAGCAGTTTTTTTTTTTTTTTTTTAATTTTAAAATACATTTAAAAAATAAAATGAAACAGTTGTAAAAATAAATATATGTATAGGCGAGTGTAAGATAAGTAGGTGTTTACTTAGACATTTATCATTGTCTCCAGTAAATATTCAGATTGAGGGTATTTTTCTGTGTTCGATGCAGTGAAGCTTATAAAATATTTTAGTGTGCAGTTATATTGCTGAGAATTGACTTTGTGAAGGTACCTCTTTGCTGAAAATTGAATTTGTGAAGGTACCTCATTGCTAAAAATTGACTTTGTGAAAGTGCCTCAATGCGGCACTAAATTTGTTCTGGATTAACCTCTGATATACATAATACATCTGGTGTAACTCTAAAAATTTACTGGTGTGTAAAAAAGGGCGTGACTAACAACACTACGGAATATTAATTAGGATGTTGGAGTCTCTGCTAATATGGAATCTGTTTCTAACTTATCAACTTGTAAAAAATAAAAATAAAAGTTATAATAAGAAAGTTTTTTATTTGTATATTTATTTATTTATTTATTAACCACTTAACGATCTCTCCACGTTTTCTTTAAAAAAAAATTTAATTTATTTCGAAAATGGCTGTTAAACATATAGCCATAGATGCCAACATTTTAACTTATTCCGGAATATTTTTAGCCCCGCCTTTATTTCGCACCACTTTATATATATATATTAATATGCAACTTCGATAAAATGAGAAAAAAAATTATTAAAAAAAAAAAAAAAAAAAAACGTGGTATGGAATTAAGGCGGGGCTAAAAATACTTCGGAATAAATTAAAATGTTAGCATCTATGATTTAGCTGATCATAAAATATGTAAAATGAAAAAATAAATAACTAAATAGATAAATGAAAAATAGCATTATTAATTTCCAAGACATTTTGGATTTGAATCATTTATACGTTAACCTGATTAAATTTAAATGATAGTTAAAAATATTAAATAAATTAAATTTTAATTTAGTTTATTAAATAAATAACTCTGTAAGAAACACTTTAAGCTGGAAAAAATTCGCAAGACTTGTTTCAGGTCAAAATAATAGCCCGACCTTTAATATATATATATATACACACATATAAACTAGGCTCGAATGCATCATTAAAGCAGCAACTACGCAATTGCGTCTACTAATAAATTTAAAGTGACTTCTGCTTTTGGCTTTCTATGAAAGGTAATTTATTAAATTTCCATATTGTGCTGCTATCTATCGGTCAGAAAAGGAACAAAAGTTTAAAAATCGATTAAAACAAAGGGAAAATATTGAAATACTGATGCATAAAAATATGATAACACGTGCATAAAAAAATATAAAACACTTTAAATTGTAAACAATTGTCTCAGCTCAAAATAACAGTCTGGCCTTTCATACATATACAGTCGAACCTCGTTAACGTGAATTTCAAGGGGGACAAAAAATGTGTTCATGTTATCAGTAGTTCATGCTATCAGTAACTAATCTTCATATAACTAAACTAATTTTCATTTTGATGGGGATTGTGGAAACAGTTCATGTTAAAAGTAATTCACGTTAACACTGTTCATGTTAAAAAGGTTCGACTCTTCGATATATAGGCACGAATGAATCGTTAAAGCATCTATTACGTATGTATGCCAACGAAGAAATTTAATGTGACTTCTATTTTGGGCTCTCTCTGAAATATCGTTCGGTAAATTTCAGAGCAATGCTGCTATCTACCGATCAGTAAAGGAACGAATGTTTAAAAATCGATTAAAACAAGGAAAAAAATATTGAAAATGTGCTAAATGAATAAATGTTAAATGTTTAGGTTTCGGTGCGAGACCAATGAACATTAAAAGGTTAAATACTCGTAATGTATTAAATACTGGTAATTTTAAAGTATTTAAAAAAAAAAAAAAAAAAAAAAAAAAAAAAAAATGGTTGCAAAAAAAAATGTTAAGAAAACTAAAGCTTAGATAAATTTGAAACAAACATACAAAATATCTTACAAAGAAAATTTGTTTTAATTTTTAATAATTTCATGATCTAATTTAATAACCTTTACTACAATTTGTTTTCTGGGCTGAAAATAATAATGATAATGATAATGATAATAATAATAATAATAAACTATTTTAACAAATAAATAAATAAACATTTTTATCTGTTATTTTTTTTTTTCCATAGTTGCCAACTTTTACTAATTTAAGATAATGATAATCACCACTATATTTTTATAGACAACTTCTTATATTAATTTTCGGAGAATTTAAGAACTCGGAAATTCACTGTAATAAAATTCTTTCCGAAAATCAGGAAAATTTGGCAACTATGATTTTCTGTTTAATGACTTGGTCTCGTTTATGCAAGTTTCTTTTTAGCATCCCTAAAAGACGCTAAAAAAAAGTACATGCGTATAAAACTAACAAATATTTCTTTAATTCATAGATAATAAAATTATACTTTCAAAAAAAAAAAAAAAAAAAAAAAAAAAAATTAAAGAACACGCTTTTATTGAAATGTGAACTAAAAAGCACAAAATGATCTGTATGTATAATTGTTATTAACATAACTTAAAAACTAATAACTGCAGTCACCTGTCTTTATATTATTGAAATTCAAGGTAAAAGAAAGCAGTGTTGGGCATAATTGATAAAAAAGGTAATTGAATTACAATTGAATTACAATTAAATTACAATTATTTTACTGTCAATCGATTAACAAGTAATTGATTACAAATAAATTGAATTACTTATTCAATTTATTTGCAATAATCCAAATTTATTTGTAATCAATTACTTGTTAATCGATTGACAGCAAAATAATTATAATTGTAATTCAATTGTAATTCAGTTACTCTTTAATCAATTGTGCCCAACACTGAAATAAAGTCGTGTGAGTGACTCACCAGATTTTTTGCATACTTTTAAATATTTAAAACAAAAAATTAATTGTTGCCACTCATCGTTATACAAATACGGCCAAATCCTGTTCCGCATACGATAGCGTTTTATATAGAGATAATTTGCCAGCCCCTGGAACCTGCCCCTGATGGAAAAGTCGCCTGGAAACACTTATATATAGTATTGTTATTAATTATAAAGTCATGTGCAAAATTTCAGGTCATTCGGTCAATCAGAAGTGTCTGAAAAATGAATTACAAGATTTCCTTACATATATTAATAGTTACATCATGTCAAGTTAATAAAAACATGTTAAGAATTCCGTTTTAAAATATATCAGTTTTTTTTTTTTTTCTTTATTTCAACTAGGAAGGAAAAGGGAATCATTCGAATAAGCAAATAACTATTTTAAAATATCCGTTAACATATCAACTACATTTTATTATTATTATTATTAATTCGATGCTCTGATTTGATAATTACACCTTTCCTTTATCAAACTTTTAAAAAAATGGAAATTCTTCAATTAAACAAGCCAATCTTTAAAAACATCCGTTTACATAACGAAACTTGGAGTGACAGTTCAAAATAATAATAGTTAATAATAATAATTAGTCGATAAAATAAAAATCTTATTCAGTGAAAAATATCACATGAAGAAATTAAATAATAATGCTAATGAAAGAGTTAGAATATAATTGATGAAAGCATACAATCATCAATATTCCGTCGGGAGCTTTGATTGATGATTATATATATATATCTATATATATCTATATATATATTATATATTATATATATATATATATATATATATATATATATATATATATATATATATATATAATTAAAACAATTTTACTCAAATTTTAAGCATATAAAAAAGTAACGTTTAAATAATATTTTATAAAAGTTTCATTATGAAAATTATTATATATATATACTTTATGAAAATAATGGGATTCGAGTCACTCGATTTAATTATTTGTGAAAACCATCTTCAGCGCAAACTCATTCAAATTGTCGCATAGATTTTGGTCGAAGAGATAATTCCCAAATACTCCAGATTTATTATTATTATTATTATTATTTATTTTACTTTTATTTTTATTTATTTATTTTTTTACTCTGCCTGAATCCGATCCCGATAACAGAAAATTATTTAAAAAAAAAAAAAAATCGGTTTGAATTTATTGTCATTTATATTATTTTTACATTATTAACCCCTTGCCTCCCGACGAAAAATTGCGAGATTCGCTTTCCAGTGCCACCATTTTTCACACTGGCGCGTGTAGTTATGCGTAAACTGTTCCAGACACATTCCCTTTCCGATTCCTTCCACTCCCATCTTGTCTGAAATATCCTTCGAAAACACTGTCATGGTCGTTTTATTACATTCCAAAGCCGTGAGACAAGTTTCAGTGGTAGCAGCTAGAGCCCCTAAATAAAATAATAGGCCGGCGCATCACCGCCATTTTTTTGCCTCCGAAGAGGACAGCATTCCCGCTTGGCGTCCTTATCGCTTCCCTAATGATTTTAAGAAATATTGATCTGAAGCTAATCCGGTCAAGATAAGAACAATAAGCAACAATAATATTCCTAAAAACACATTTTTTTTTCACAGTACATTCTCAGGTTGTCATGTTATTCTAGATTATCGTATGGATGTACTGGGGTAAGATGTGTTGTTAGGGCGGTTTCTGTTTCTTTTACAAAATGTCGCCAAAGCTCAAATACACACTAATAGAAGGTCTGTGAACACTTTATATTCACTTCTTGAATAATTATAGCACTTTATCGCTAAACAAATTTCCATATCATAGTTTACTTAGCTAAAATTATGAAATATAACAAAAAAGTTACTCTAAAGTAATGTAAGACGATAAAAAAAAAAAAAAAAAAATGTTTGTCGTTTGTTTATCAGAGAAACGCGCTGGGTACATGTGGCAACCCTAAGGCAACAAAATGCCGGATGCGCCAGCTCGTATATATAGGAGCCTTAGTAGCAGCGGGTCACAAAGGATCCTACTTCGACAAGACGTATATATACGAGGTCTGTCCAATAAATACGTGAACTAAGGCCATAAAAAGTTTATTTTGAAAAAATTAGTCTACATCGATTTTGTCCCCTTCAAAGTACTCTCCATTCGTTGCTATGCATTTATTCCATCTTCTTTTCCACTGTTCAAAGCATCCTTGGAAGTCCTCGGCAGTCATGCCTTTTAGTTTTCTGGTCGTTTCTTGCTTTATTGTGTCCACATCTTCCCAGTGATGTCCCCTCATCACATTTTTGCATTTTGGGAGGAAAAGAAAGTCGCATGGAGCGAGATCTGGCGAATAAGGAGGATGATCAAGGATGGTGATTGAATATTTTGCCAGAAACTGGCGAACAATCAATGTTGAATGTGCAGGTGCATTGTCATGGTGAAGGATCCATCCATCGCCTTGAGTCAAATTCCGTCGCATACGACCGCTCAAACGCTTGAGAACTGTAAGAAAAATAATTTATTATTTTCGTCAATTTCCATTTTCGACACACAGTAAAAACAAGGACAACAGAAACTAACACAACTGGCACAATCCGCACAGCTCGACGATCCGCCATGCACTGATGGTTCATTGGGTCTCAGGCAACTAGCACCGCTAGTGAGCGAGACTATAGTCCGCGTCATGGCCGACAGATGGCACCAGTTCGCGTATTTATTGGACAGACCTCGTACATCCTCGGCAGTTAACGCATCGGCATAGCGAGACGAATATATACGCCCGGGGCAGTTAAAGTGTTAATATTATGAATTTATTTGTTATTTATTACAATCGTTTTAACTTTTTTTGCGCTTCATTTTCGTTTTCCTCTAGTTTAACTAAATGTTTTGACCATAATTTGACAATTTATATAGCAGTAACCAAGAAAGAAAACCGCCATTGCCTATTCCTTACATTAGAATTATATCGATTCTTTTATATTTCTTTTATTCTTTTTTTAAATAAAATATTTGTTTCAAATCATTTCTTTCTTTCTTAACGCATCATTTCGATTGCGACGTCACTTTTTGCTGCTAAATAATTCTTATCCCATTATTTTATTTATTCTTCCAAATCAACGATAAAGATTTGTTTTCTTCATTTCAATACACTTGTTTCTACCGTTATCCCTGGGAAACTTTTGTTTTTAATACTAAGAAGATACTTTAAAAGAATATATCTTTTCTATAACCTATAATGTATCCAAATTTTTTTGTGAGTCTCTGTACACAAAAACGCAGTCAACATTTTTACTAATAACTATTAAAAGTTACAATCTATATAATATTTCTCTAACGTGGACCAGTTTCAATTATTTTTTGTCGAAACGATACGATACGCGAGGATAAAAAAATAATATTTATACATGAACTATATTTAAGGACGCGGACTTAGCTCAATGGACTAATAAGAAAAAATGACGACATTTGTCTGATGAGATTATTTTACGAAAAAAAAATGTATTTTTAACAGTTGTTTCTTCAGACTCTTTACAAGCGGCATTTTAAACCTAGGAATGTTTTCAAGATTTATACAGAAAAGGAACTTTTGTGTCATAAATTGACTAAAAAACACAATTAAAATAGGAATTACTTTATTTTATGTATTTATACAATATATATATATATATATATACATATATACCAAAATTAATAAAAAGTCATCGCCAACATGACGACAAAAATTTAAAAGGCGTCGTGGGAGACCTATATTAAAACTGTACTGCCTGTGGAAGTATGGAAATTAGGCCGTGAACCATGAACTTTATTTGGAAACCTTTCTTTGAATGATTTGGTTTCACTATTGAACAATATCAATTTGGTTTTATTAATAATTTGGCTTCTGGTAAATTAAAATTTTAATAACGTGGTGAAATTGGTATAACATTTATATGAATTTCAAATTTTAAAGGTAAATAAGAAAAGAAATAAAGTGCGAATATTTCGCACGGGTTTGCTAGTTTATTATATACCACCAAGATTTTATTTCTCTATTAGTAAATTTACTCCGAGATCACTTTGGAAACCATTAGAGAGTAAACGTGAATATTCCAAGGGTCAGAACTACATTGTAAACTAATAATTTGGTTTTATTAATAATTTGGTTTCTGGTAAATTAAAATTTTAATAAGGTGGTGAAATTGGTATAACATTTATGAATTTCAAATTTTAAAGGTAAATAAGAAAAGAAATAAAGTGCGAATATTTCGCACGGGTTTGCTAGTTTATTATATACCACCAAGATTTTATTTCTCTATTAGTAAATTTACTCCGAGATCACTTTGAAAACCATTAGAGAGTAAACCTGAATATTCTAAGGGTCAGAACTACATTGTAAACTAATAATTTGGTTTTATTAATAATTTGGTTTCTGGTAAATTAAAATTTTAATAACGTGGTGAAATTGGTATAACATTTATATGAATTTCAAATTTTAAAGGTAAATAAGAAAAGAAATAAAGTGCGAATATTTCGCACGGGTTTGCTAGTTTATTATATACCACCAAGATTTTATTTCTCTATTAGTAAATTTACTCCGAGATCACATTAAAAACCATTAGAGAGTAAGCCTGAATATTCTAAGGGTCAGAACTACATTGTAAACTAATAATTTGGTTTTATTAATAATTTGGTTTCTGGTAAATTAAAATTTTAATAAGGTGGTGAAATTGGTATAACATTTATGAATTTCAAATTTTAAAGTTAAATAAGAAAAGAAAAAAAGTGCGAATATTTCGCACGGGTTTGCTAGTTTATTCTATACCACCAAGATTTTATTTCTCTATTAGTAAATTTACTCCGAGATCACTTTGGAAACCATTAGAGAGTAAGCCCGAATATTCTAAGGGTCAGAACTACATTGTAAACTAATAATTTGGTTTTATTAATAATTTGGTTTCTGGTAAATTAAAATTTTAATAAGGTGGTGAAATTGGTATAACATTTATGAATTTCAAATTTTAAAGGTAAATAAGAAAAGAAATAAAGTGCGAATATTTCGCACGGGTTTGCTAGTTTATTATATACCACCAAGATTTTATTTCTCTATTAGTAAATTTACTCCGAGATCACTTTGGAAACCATTAGAGAGTAAACCTGAATATTCTAAGGGTCAGAACTACATTGTAAACTAATAATTTGGTTTCTGGTAAATTAAAATTTTAATAAGGTGGTGAAATTGGTATAACATTTATGAATTTCAAATTTTAAAGGTAAATAAGAAAAGAAATAAAGTGCGAATATTTCGCACGGGTTTGCTAGTTTATTATATACCCCCAAGATTTTATTTCTCTATTAGTAAATTTACTCCGAGATCACTTTGGAAACCATTAGAGAGTAAACCTGAATATTCTAAGGGTCAGAACTACATTGTAAACTAATAATTTGGTTTTATTAATAATTTGGTTTCTGGTAAATTAAAATTTTAATAAGGTGGTGAAATTGGTATAACATTTATGAATTTCAAATTTTAAAGGTAAATAAGAAAAGAAATAAAGTGCGAATATTTCGCACGGGTTTGCTAGTTTATTATATACCCCCAAGATTTTATTTCTCTATTAGTAAATTTACTCCGAGATCACTTTGGAAACCATTAGAGAGTAAGCCTGAATATTCTAAGGGTCAGAACTACATTGTAAACTAATAATTTGGTTTCTGGTAAATTAAAATTTTAATAAGGTGGTGAAATTGGTATAACATTTATGAATTTCAAATTTTAAAGGTAAATAAGAAAAGAAATAAAGTGCGAATATTTCGCACGGGTTTGCTAGTTTATTATATACCACCAAGATTTTATTTCTCTATTAGTAAATTTACTCCGAGATCACTTTGGAAACCATTAGAGAGTAAACCTGAATATTCTAAGGGTCAGAACTACATTGTAAACTAATTGAATTTCTAGGAATATTTATCAGAAACTTAATGTATTTTCTTAGGAAAGTGTCAGCCTAAGATCCGTGAGTGTATTTTAGAATGCTTGTCTTACCGAGTTTTCTAAGAAATACGTCTGGTAGTTCAAGAAGTAGCACCAACGGCACAAACGAGTGAACAATTATTAAAAAACTTGCGGTCAGGGTAGAATTTCTTAAGATATATTGGGATATATTGGTATGTGTTTGCTATATAAGCAATGTGGTCTGGTATTTATAGACATTCTTAGAATTTTTCAGGACGTTCAGGAGTTTAAAAGAACTGATTAACTGAAAACTAGTTCTTACTCTAAAAGAATAATCTGGTATTGCACTCACACGACTTTCTCTTACCCTGCGTATCAATATGCAAAATTACCATACAATAAACTCCCGATTATTCGCGAGCATATTATGCGCGTTACGAATTCATCATGAGTGCGAAAAGACAGACAAAATATTCTGGTGTGTCACTCACACGACTTTCTCTTACCCTGAAATTTAATACTATGAATACAGGTTGGCGATTAATAGGTAAGATAATGAGTACTGTTACGTAAACCTATGTTAAACATTTCAAATTAGGCTTCGGAGGAGTTTTATGTGATAATTAGTTCTGTGTGAGGGGGGGGGGCTACCGTCCCCTTCAACCCACCGTTTCATTAATGCACTTATATTTATATAGAATTTAATTAGGTTATTAAAAAATAATTCTGTTTTTAAAAAATATTTTATTAAAATTATTATTTAAAAAAATTATCTTTTATGATAATACAGACGATTTCCATATTAGAGAAGTAGTGTAACACTAAATATCCAAAAAAAAGTTGAATTTATTCTCAATATTACAGTTAAAAAAAAAAAAAAATTGGTTAAAAAGGAAAAAAAATCGATAACTTTATTTTAAATTATCGCAGATCGATGGTTCAACCACTCGTTTTAAAGGTATTGGCGCGCTCTTTTGAAAGATACCCCTCATGAAAATTTACTCCCCTCGAGGGGGGGCTTCCCCACCAAGGGGGGGGGGAGGAAGCCAGGCTCCTACATACATAAAAAAAAAAATTCCAGTTGACTGTCTCTATTACAAAAAATATATATTCGTTTCATTTGGTTTAGTGCAGTCTATAGATGTTAAACTCTACTTACCTGCAATTTCCCCATAGACGTAATGTATTTGAATACTTTTGAATGTCCCTGTACACGAACCATTTGCTTCATCTCAACTGAAAGCTTACTGTAGCATCCCTATATGATACACATTTAGAATATCGAGTTTGGAATTTCTGCTACTATTTGTTCTTCAGGTATGCTGATAACAGACACACAGACAGACAGACGCACAGAGAGACACACAGACATTCGCTAAAAACATGATTTTCGTCTCAGAACATGTAAATATAACAAAAGCTGACGTTCGAAAATTTGACCCTAAAACAATACATTCTTGACCCTATTGGTAAGAGAAAGTAAAAATCGTAGAATCAAGAGAAGGTGCTTTCTGAACAAGAAACAAATAAAAATGATTGCTTAAAAAAAGGGAAATATAAAGAACTTTTTCGCTTTTTTTTTATTATTTTCTACAGTACATTAGGTGCTGCTTGATCTATATGTATAAAGATGAAAATTTGCCGTTGGAGCTGCCCACATTTTTAGTTCGCCATGCAAAGCTACACCATTCAACCGATCGCTACGAAAATTGGTGCACTTATTAATCAGGACAAAATATAATTAACGCCATATTTTATTAATTCAATTAGGTAATTGGCTCGAAAAATATTGAATGAAAACACAATTTAAACTATTAAAAATAAATAAATAACTACATTTATTTATTTATTACACGTGAAAAAATAAAAAATAAAATGAAAGGTTTTTTTTTTTCCCCCCAGTTTAAATATTTGCATGTAAATAAATGTATTTCTTTTTATGTCAAGAAAAAAAAAACGTGCAAACATTTTTCTTTTTTAATTATTATTATTATTTTTTTAATACTTTTATTCGTTTATGTTCTCACAATGATCAACTTGTTATAATAATTAGGATTTTATTGAGAACATTCATTTTACTGCATTCTTTTTATTCCATTATTATTCTTTTTTTTTCCTCTCAATTTTAATGTTTAAATAATTTTTATACTAAACTTTATCGGTCATATAAATAACTTTGTTTACTTCTACGTTTTGTTATTATACATAAGAAAACTAGTATGATGTGGCCTCCGCAAGACTTTCTTCTATATAATTTTACACAAAATTCGTACAATACAAATTATTTATTAAATTTTTAAATTATTTTCCATTATAAATGCAGACGATTTTTATCTTACAGAATTATACCACTAAATGACGAAAAAATGTCGATTTTTTGCCAATATCAAAAGAAATACTTTTTTTTTTTTGGTTAAAAAATGAAAAATTATTATTATTATTATTATCATCATCATCATCATTACTTTTCTTTGTTATTAAAAAAAAAAAATCGATAACTTTGTTTTAAATTATCACAAATCTATGGTTCAATCATGCGTTTTAAAGGTATTGACGAGATCTTTCAAAAGATACCCATATTGAAAATTTACTCCCCGTACCCAGGGGGGGGGGAGGATGCTTCCACATGCACAAATCTGTTTTCTTAGTTTACTACTACTATTATCAATAATTCATATTAATTTTACAATCACACGTTAAAAATAACTCTCATTATGTACATTTACACAAAATTTTGTCCTATACTGCCATGTTAAAAATTTAGAAAAAATGCAATGACAGCACCACCTGTTGAGCGATTGATCCCCAAATCTAATCAAGACCAGTTTATGTCAGGGTCCAACTAAATACCAAGTTTGGTTAAATTTTGTTCATTCGTTCGTGAGATACAGTGTCCATAAAATTTGTGATACACACACAGACAGACTGACAGACATTTTCTAAAAACAGTCGAATCGTTTTCAGAACATCCCAAAACCTGTAAATTCATCGAAAACTTGAGTTCGGAAATTTTCACGAATCCAATACTTTCTCTATATGTATATATATATGGAAGAAAGTAAAATCGAAAACCCAAAGTCGAAAATTTTTACGTAACCAATACTTCTTTCTATTCAATACAGAGGAAAACAAAATTAACTTTTCATGCAAAATGTAACCCTTAAAAGAGGCTTCATCGCCTGATGAAGGGTCGTGTGTTTTTTCGACCCGAAACAATTGTTGCGAGTTTATTGCATTTTATGGTGTTTATTCAAAGTTTGTTAGTAATATTTTTTACAACACCAGTTTTGTGCTGCTTTTTTATTAAAATAGTATTAATTTCTATATAAAAATTTTTAAACATGGGGAAAAGGATAAAAAAAGGGGGTGATCTTCCAATTTCAATAGAGGGGCACTTTTAGAAAAGTTTCACTGTTTTTTTAAAAGCTTTTATGATATTCTGTCCATCACTTCTTTTTTATCCATTCCTCTACTCGCGTAAGATTAAGTAATTTTCATTAAATTTACTCTTCCACCAACTATCCATTTATTAGACTAAATATACATACACTTCTAATGGATTTTTAATTGAGATGCTTTATTTTACTGCATGATTAAATAACTACCGTAGGAAAATTAAGTTAAAAGTAACCAGAAAAAATAAACAGAAAAATCTTCCGTTTATAAAAGATGAAGACAAGCCATTAGCCGAGCAGAGCATAACGTTTGCAAGATCTAGGTCAGAAGATTTTTTTTAATAAATCTTTAAAAAAGAAAAGAACAGAAAAAACATCTTTTCACTTGCACCGAGTTTGTGAAACCGAATACCGACATCTTCTTTTATTTTCTCTATTTTTATTTTCTTTTTTCAAAAAAAGAAAGTGGAGGATTGCTTGTTCAAACTTTTATTTTATTTTATTTTTAAACTTGCGTTAGGTGTTTTCTTTTTTCGCAATTTTTTCTTGTATTTTTCTTTTTGCACTTGATAGCTAGAATTTTGATTTTTTTTTTTATTCTTATGATTCATTTCCAACGCTTCTAACTTCATCTTACTTAGAAATCACAGAATTTTTATAGTTCCCGAAATCTTCAGTGTCAATATAATAAACTAGTTATGAAAAAAAAAAAATAATAATAATAATTTGATATGGCATTCAAGCTGGTCTCTTTCTTAAACCTTGTTGTGGAGGTGAAAGTATCGGTAGTTTTCTACAACCTGGCATAATTTAATAAAGCACTTCCTTGCAAAAGACAAGTTCAAATGTCCAATTTCCAATTACAGACCCTAACCTATCTGAAATCTTTGCACATTCCTGTAAACAAATGGTGAATCTTTTCACATATTTTATATAAAGCATGCTTTGTGCATAAAAGAGTATATGTTTATTTCATTTCGTTGAAAGCCGTCTTAAGATATAGTAATGTACAAAACAGAAATTTCATCCTTAGACCGTAATGTATTTGAATTCTTCTGCATATCGCTGTACTCGGACTATTTGTCTGATTTCAGTACAAAGTTTCATGTAATATCCTATATGATACAGATTTGGAATACTAAGCATGAACTTCCTGTTAATGGTCTGTTTTAGTTTCAAAATAAACTGTAGCAGTGTTTCTCAAACTTTTGGAAGGTGGGGCATATTTAAAATCAAACAAATATGTGTACCGGGTATGCCAACATTCCTAATTTATTTCGGATCGTTTTTAGTCCCACATTTTATTCACACCACGTTATTTGAAGAGAAATTTCCTTTTAACTTAACCGCAATAACATGTTGGAGAACATTATTCTGAAAAAAAAAAAAGTGTTGTGATAAAAAAGGGCGGAGCTAATAATGCTCCGGAAAAATTTAGAATTCTTGGCATATCTCAGAGGTCAATCCATAACACAAGGGCTTCGAAGATGGCCACACACCACTGGACATATTAATCGTTTTCCTTCACTTCCGCGATGGGATACACGATGAGTACGCACCACAAGGCCAAACAAACACAAAGGAGTACTACCAGGTGGTCCTTCGCAAGACCTGATTATCCAAAAGACTCAGGAAGCACAAGCTTCCCCTCTAAAATTTAAGAAGAGGCCCCATAAGGATAAAAAACATGGTCTTGAATCTTTTGTTTCCTATTTTCACACTGCGATTGAATTTTTTCTGAGAAAGGATACCTAAAACAAGACAAAACACTCACTATTTCGGGAAAAATCTATCATTTAACCTCAAAAATCTGAATGTTCTTAATTAAAATGTTGTATGATTTTAATGTTCTGTGTAGAAACCACCCAGATGTATAAATAATAATAATAATAATAATAAATGCACACTATTTTTTGGTCTATAGCATTTTTATATTACAATATGTAACAGGAAAACAAGATTTTCCAAAATGAAAGGGGGCCCCGAAATGATGCTGAGCTTCCCCTATCTTCAAAGCTTAATCGGGCCCTGGTCCTTCGTCGCTTTCGTGATATGGTGCGGCGTAAACGGCCAGATTTGTAGGCAGCGAAAACTTGGAAGCTCCATTTTGATAACGCGTCTGCCCATTCTGTGTATTTGATTCAGACTTTCATCGCCAAACAACTCAATATTCCTATGGTTCACCAGGCTCGCTACTCACCCGACATGGATCGCTGTGATTTTCGGCTATTTCTCAAGCTGAAAATTTCGCTAAAATTAAAATATAAAACCGATTTGAGTCAAGACAAGATACCATGCGGAATGCGACGGCACGGTTGCTCACCATTCCAAAAAACTGCGCTCCCCAGGTGTTTCCGGGGCCGCGGTTGCCCAGTCGGTAGAGCGCCGGCCTCGTAATTGGAAGATTGCGGGTTCGGTGCTCGAGCTGGCCAAAGACCGTCGTGTACATTAATGGTGGCTGGTGCACGTAAAATCTGTCGTGGCCGCAGTGTCCTCCATGTTCCCATCAAAAATTATACCTCTGGGGGTCACCGAAGCGGTCCCTCCACGGAAGGGATGGCCCTTCCGTGGAGGATCAAAATTGTGATGGCAT
Source organism: Salticus scenicus (assembly GCA_963930645.1). Classification (NCBI taxonomy): domain Eukaryota; kingdom Metazoa; phylum Arthropoda; class Arachnida; order Araneae; family Salticidae; genus Salticus; species Salticus scenicus. The sequence continues at coordinate 1,308,390 of OZ005658.1, read as the reverse complement.
GTCTCCGGACCACCTCTAGGGGTGTGCCCCAGACCGTCGCCAATTGCCCATCTGCGCAGCACTAGTGCGACGTAAAACCCAACCATCCAACCATCCATCCCCAGGTGTTTCCAACAATGACAGGAACGCTGGGCGAAGTGTGTGTATTATTACCAAAGTGACTGACTATACCTTGAAGGGGATTAGTGTTTCGGATTTCCAAATCAATAAATGTATTTTTGCCAACTAAGGGTTTTATACTTTTTGAACAGCTCTCGCATGATGGGGAACTGAGCAGAGTTCAATTACGCCAACTAGTTTCAATAAAAACGACTGTTAATCAACCCAATAATGATGTATTGATAAAAATAATGCTATTTATTTATTAATAAAAGCCCAATTTTCTTAAAACTAACGTTCGAAACTGATGTCGTTGCTAGAAAAATGTAAAAAGTAAATTTTTATCCTACTTGGTTTGGAGGATTGAATAAAATAGGAAGGAGGTTTTAGCAGGGGGTGTGGGGGGGGGGGGGAGGAATGGGTTTATAACTGCAGCATTGCATTAAGAGAAAAATAAATTTTACCCGTGATTTAACAACCCCTTAACGCGCGCTGTCCTCTCTGCGAGGACGCAAAATTTAAGATCCAGCTGCAAAAATTCATCCCGGAAATTTTTTAGCAAAAATTCACGTTTATTACATATCAGAAAAGGTCGGTTTTTTAAACCTTAAAATTAAAAATATCTTTTAGTTTAATTTAGTTCATGAATTCCGATGGCAGTATAATTTAGATGTTTCAAATTGTCTTGCGCCGCAAAGGGATAAAACAAATAAAAAATAATGAAATAGTTTAAAAGAATAGATGTAATTCTATGCAAAAACCGCCGATAGACGATTTGGCAGTTTTCGTTTTCGGTATTACTATAAAACGATAAATTATGATAAAAACATTCAGCTAAATTAGAGGAAAACGTTAAAAAAAAAAAAAAAAAAAGTTAAAATGACTATTATAAATAATAAAAAAATTAATGATATGCGTGTATGTCTTGCAGGCAAATTCGTAAGTTTTTCAAACTGTTGTGAGATTACAATAAAACATAAAAATTGGGGTGATAAAAATAATAATCTATGGATGTTTTATTGAGGGCAAAGACATGTTTTTGCCCTCAATAAGATAATTGCAATTATCTTTATGAAGACAGTAAACCGGGGATGAAAGAGTTTCACTTTTTTTTTGCCACCAGTGTTCTCCTACAAAAGTTTCTAACCTATAGAATCACAAACCTTTAAGGAAGATAGAAATTTCTGTACAGAAATACTGGTGGCAGAAAACTCTTTCACCTCTAGTAAACACCAAATAACAATGAGCAACGCAAAAAATATAATTATATCAAAAATCGGAATTCTCATTCAGAGACGTGTATAAATACATACTTGCCAACATACTAATTAATATTCCGTAGTATTGTAAGCTCCGCGTTCTTTTTGAAACATTATCTTTTTAAAATATTTTTCTTCTTATTTAATCGTAACTGCATTTGGAGAATATTACTCTAAAAATTTATTGGTGTGAAAAAAAGGGCAGGACTAACAGCACTACGGAATATTAATTAACAGAGCTGCCAACCTAATCCGGCAAATTGTTAGTACCGCCCCTTTTTCTACACCACTTAGTTTTTAAAGTATTTGTTTTTTTTTTCATTCATCGTAAATATATTTGAATACTCTAAAAATTAAGTAGTGTAGAAAAAGGGGCGGTACTAAAAATTTGCCGGATTTAGTTGGCAGCTCTGAATTAGAAGGTTGGCAAGTACAGTCGGTAACAAAAGTGTCCGAACACTAGCGAAAATTCCTATGTAAAAAAAGTACACTTAATACAGTTTTGCTAAATAAATCCTTATTGAATCCTGTTCTTAGTCAGTGGATGAACATAATTCGATAAGGATTTATTTAACAAAACCGTATGCAGTATACTTTTTTTACATCGGAATTTTTGCTAGTGTTCGGACACTTTTGTTACCGACTGTATGTAAATACGTCCTGATATTTCAAAAACTAGAATTAGTGACATACACAGGTACGTCGAGAAGCTTATAGGGGTCAATTTCTTGTAAAAACTTCACTGTCTTCTCAAAAATGACGTAATAGTTCGAAAGAAATGCCGCATCACGTAAGATAAACGGCATTTAACCTCGATAGCGGCAATTCGATCTCGTCGTTTTCATAACCAAGGAAAGAGATCCCTGAAATCTCGGAAAATGCTCATCAAGGTCGTCAGCTACTGTTTCACTACTCATCCAGATCGTAAATTCCGTTTCATTCGAGTTCCTGATAAGATGGAAATTAATCTCCGGCCATTGACGATGGATTTCCGAGCTCGGGAAGATCGGATGAATGGAAAACATTCTATTTTTGCTTCGGATCATTCCAGGGAGCACTTTTCTAATTTGGATAATCACGAAGGTCATCTTCCAGAAATATCTAATCCGAAAATAATAATAATAAAATTAGTGATTTAAAAAAAAAAAATTACGGGGCTTTGCCCGTCAACAAAAGTCCGAGTTAACTAAAGCTTATCTGTAACCCATAAAATTGTAGCATAACAAAAATATCAGGTCGTATCAGAAAATAAGATTTTGCTCATCTTATATCAGTAATAATTATAAGATAAAAAAAACTTTTTATATACCATGTTTTTAAATTTTCTGTTTCATCATTCATAGCTATAAAACTACATTAGTACTTTATCAAGTGCGTGTAAAATTTTCAAAGTGATAATGAAGTCAATTTTTGTGAGATGCATAATTTAAATTTTTACAATTTTTTAACTTTCACGTTGAATAAAATGTATTTATTTTTATGTCGAAAGTAAAATGAACTCGTAATTTTTTTTTTGGCAACAATTAAAGTATAGCTAATATTTTAATGGCTATTTTTAAAGCTATTAGGAGGTTATTATTTTCATATTTTAATTAATTAAAAGAAAACTAATCAAAAATTCGAAAATCACGCTTCGAAGTATTGTGTTGTCATCGGATTTTGAGCTATTCTAGTAGGGAAGTTAGTTAAAAATTGATTGCAAGATTTGTACCGGATAAATCAACAAACAAGAATCGAAGTTAATAAAAGCATGGTAAAAATTAATCTTGAAAGTAAAATTTAAATGGACAATAACACGTAAATTTGCGCTTTATTTTATTTTATTTTATTTTTTTAAGTGTGGGTCTGAAGACCAATAGCTTCAACATCGCATTTGTGTGGCTTAGTATAAAGGAACTTATACTAAGAACCCATTTTCTTGCCTGAAAATAGTTTGCTCTTGTCAAAATCTTTTCCTCACTGATATGAAAATTGACCATAGAATCACACTCTAAACGCAAAACCTAGTCAATGCGTAATTTCCATTTCGTCAAAGTTATTAATCTCAATTATATCAGCAATAATTATACAAGTAGATAACTCGATAATTCCTGTAATACAAATGGTAATTATAAATCTTTTAGGTATAATTATAATATGAATGAGTAGGGACCTTTAATATTTGACGGATTTTAAATGAAACCGCTTAATACAAGAGTAGATTGTCTTTTTTAAAAATTATTTTATTAAATAAATAATATTCCTTTATATGTATGACGCATCTAAATTAATAAAATATTAATAATTTTGAAGCTATCATCTGGAGGTTGTTGAACCGGTGGAAAAGCTTCTATGGAGAGGTATTCATCAGTGATGCCAGATGGGGGATTTTGTCTCCATTTTGGGAATTTTTGAGGCTTCTGGGGACAATTTTGAGGACCAAATGTTTGTGGGGACTTTTTTGAGAAATTCAAAAATTTTTGGGGGCAAATCTGCGAAGTTCTTCAACTTTCTGTCAATGTTGGCAACGTAATGATTTATCCCTACGACCAGGGATTTTCAATAGCTTTATTGTTATTTGGGGATTTTTTTCAGAAATTGTCTTCATTTGGGGGAAAATCTGAACTTAAATCCACTTAAATCAGTTTGATTTTTTTTTTTTTTTGAAAAATTTTTCCTTTTTTAGAAGAAATTAAGTTGGGGATTTTTTCGAAAAAAAAAAAAAACCTGATTTGGGGAAATTTGAAGACCTGTTTGCGAAAATAATTTTCGACCATCTGGAATCACTGGTATTCATACCCCTTTACAGAAGATCAATCATGTGATAGCATGTCTCCGGACCATCCCGAGGGATAAGTCTCAGACCGTCGCCAACACACATAGTTTTAACACGAAATTGAAATCCATTCAACCAATCTACTTAACCAACCCGGGAGTATCTAATTAAGATAAAGAAGTATATATTTTTTCAAATATATAGTGGAAATGCATTAATTCAACGTAGTTCAACTATCAGTATAAAAGTTGACCGTTAACGATAATTAACATTCGGCCATTGTTGACAAAAATGTAACAAGAAGAAGACACGAAATATTTTGTCTTGATTAATTTGGATATTTTCCGAGGCTATTTCCTAAAAATATTTAGTTATCTTTTTTTTTTTTTTTTTTTTTTTTTTTTTGCAAAGCTACACTAAATCAAAAACAATTCGAAATGAGAATAATTGAATTATTCCTTTGCATGCATTTGTAATATACTAAAGGACCCTAAGGATGGTCCGGAGACATGCCATCCCAATTTTGATCCTCCACGGAGGAGATGGCTCCCTCGCTTCGGAGACCCCCAGAGATATAATTTGGATGGATTTTACGTGCTCCAGCTACCATTAGTATACACGATGGTCTTGGCCGACTCGAGTATCGAACCTGTAACTTCCAATTACGAACTCGCCGGGCTACCGCGGACCCAGGAAATAAGGAAAAATAAATTTTCACGTATTTATAGTCTCACTGCCGTGTAACAATATTTACAGGTAGAGTTCTCTATGTTGCATAGCTACCAATATTTTAATTTATTCCGAAGTACTTTTAGCCCCGCCTTTATTTCGTACCACTTATTTTTTAAAGTAATTTTTTCTTATTTTATCGAAGTTATATATTAGATAAAATTTTTCTATACATAAAGTGGTGCGAAATAAAGGCGGGACTGAAAGTACTCCGGAATAAATTAAAATATTGACAGCTATGAAGTTGTGAGAAATAAAGGAGGAATCCTCGGAAAAACTTTAGTAACTGTTTTTTGGTAAGCTTTGCGAGAAACTATACTTTGAGGAATTTTCTGTCCCAGGCTTTTTGACTAATTTTTAGCAGTTAACTAGAAAGCTGGAAAATGTTGGGGGAAATTCTCTAAAATAATATCTTTTATAATAGGAAGCTCATCAGAGTTTGAGTAGTTCTTAGTTCTGTTGAGATCCGCTGATCATAGCCTTAGAGCTGCATTGTTGAGAGCGTTTTCGGGCTTATATTTGAAAAGCTATTCTGTAAACTTGAATGGATATTATGCCCTGATATATTAATCAATAGCAGTTTTCGGCTTTTCTATTGTTCCTGTTTCTACTCAAATTTTCCTGAAATAAATGATGTGACGCTTCAAAGATTATTACATCAACTCTAAGATTATACCAGTTCATAGTCAGAGCAATATTTACTGAATTCAGAAATAACTTATTAATTTGAACAACCGCGGTGCTAATTTCCAAGAAATGTTTTTATCGCTCAAAAAATACGAAAATCAATCAATCTTCGCGAAAAATAAACAGTGTAACTACAATCATTCAAAATGTTTTAAGAGATATCTCAATAATTTAGCATTTATTATTCATATTGATTGATTACGTAGGAATAAGGAAAATAAAAAAGACTATGCTGTGTCATCACAAAACTTTCTTCTATATTTTCCTATACAAATTCACGTAGTATAAATTATTTATTATTATTTTTTACATTATGAATACAGACTTTTTTCATTTCAGAGATGTATTACACGAAATTTCCAAGGGAAGTGAATTTTTACCGTGCACACACACAGATGACTTCCTTCCCGTTTTCCAAGAAATTTTCAGTAAAGCGGCGTCACCTATCAGCCTTCCTTTAAATTGCGGAAATCTTTGTATAGCAGCGTCACCTGTTGAGCGATACGCACCAAAATTCGATTGGCAGTGATTTATATCAAGGTGCATCTACATATAAATTTATATGCAATACTGTGCAGTAGTTCCTGAGATATAGCCTTCCCTGAAATTGCGGAAATCACTTTATAGCAGCGCCACCTGTTGAATAATTTACACCATATGTTGACAGGCTCTAAATTATGTCAAGGTGCAATTTGTATAGAAAAATATAGAAGAAAGTTTTGTGATGGTCACAACATACTGAGTCCCCCCCCCCTCCTTTTCAATAAGAAGGCCTAAATAATGTTTCTCATTCTGATCAAATATATGTTTTTGTTTGTCTAAATCGATTACGATACATATTAAACGGAATTATCAATACTGTACTATATCAATTTTTCAAAAACTTCTTCAATCATCTAGCCTTGATAAATAACATCTCTCACGTTGATATGATCTTTTACAAAAGCATTCCATCACTGTGAATTATTAACTGTATATATATATATATATATTTATATCTGAATCTATTACAATTTATATTAAATAGGATTATCGTTACTGAATTACCGATGCTGAACTATACTTTAAAATTTATTTTTGAGTTATCAGATCTGTGATTTATTAATAGGAATAAAAACGCCGTTAATCAAACGAACAATTGGTACTCTAGTAGACCATCATCGTTTTTTATTTTTTTTAAACCTTTATAATCTGACGGCGATGATCGATCGCATCTCTTTTTCTAATTAAATCTTTGATAAATCACTATATCACAATGAATTATCAATAGTAGATTTTGTTTATCTAAATCGATTACGATATATTACGATAGTTATCGATACTGAAGTACACCATTCAATTCATTTGTGAATCCTGAATTATGCGAATAATGAAAATGTAATAAAAATGATGATGATCAAATAAACACCTCGATCACAGGGTCGTAGTCTTTTTCGATTTTTTCTTTTTCTTTAAATCCGTTTAATCATCCAGGCGTGACCGATAACATCTCTTTGTCTAATACAATCGTTTTCAAAATCACTCTATCACTATGAACTGTCAAATGTATCTTTTATACCTGAATCGATGACGATATATATTAAATATAACTATCGATACTGAAGTATACTATTAAATTCATTTGTAACTAGCGAATTACGGGAAAAACGAAACGTAATAAAAGTCACATTCATTAAATGTGGAGAACTCACTCACACGAGCGTCAGTAGGTAAGAAACACCGGTTCTAGCTCAGCAGGGTGGTGCGTTGGTGCGCAGGCGGAGCGAACGGAGCCGTGCAAGTGTCACACCACCCCCTGAGGGTCTAGATGACTTGGTATTGACCTTGAGACATCCTTCTGACAGTATCGTGAAAGATGATGAGGGTATTAATGAGGAAATTTAATTAAAAAAATTAATGAGTGATTTTTGTAAAAGGAGATGATGGTTTTAAAAAGGGATGTTTTGTATGGTTGTGTGAAGGCTATTGTTTATGAGTAATGAATTATAAAAATTAAAAAAGAGAAAAAAATTTAAAATTTAAAAAAATTTAAAAATTTAAAAAATTGAGAAATAAATAGGAAATAAATAAAAAATATGAATTTAACAATGAAGTATGTTGATGTGAATATACTATGAAAGAAATAGAAAGATCTGACTGGGATTCGAACCCGGCACCTTGCAGTAAAAAATTTTTCAGCAGTTTTCGCGTATGTGTGAGTGATTTTTCTATTATATACCTGTACAAATCTTTTTAAATCTATGAATTCAATTATTCGAAAAGAATTCAATCGTTTAAATGATATTAATTAGAGAACAATAATTTAAAAAATATTAATTAAGGATTTCCTTGTAAAAATTCACCATATGTTTTATGAAAAAAAAAATGGCAATGTAAATGAAAATTAAGTTAAAAGATGATTAAAATCTCAAATGTATAAGTGGTATTCGAACCCAGCACCTGCTTGAAGTAAAGAAACAGTAGTTTGCAAGTACTTTAACCACTGTTCTTTAGAAATATGCATACGCAGATCTTTTTAAACTAAAGAATGCTGTATAATTACTTGATTGATAAATATTCGTTTTAAAAATAGTTTTCCCGTAAAGTTTCTTCATTTCAACCCAATTGTATATATTTTAATCTACCTCACAATAGATAATATTTTATTCTAATTATTGATTTTAAACAATTTTCAGCAAAAATAGTTTTTTACAATTAGTTAATTGTATTTAACAGTTTAAAATAAATTCTTTAAGTTTTTTCACGCCTAACTTTTTTCAACTTGTATCGTGTTGATCTAAAATAAATAAAACAATAAAGTTTTTAGCTGACTACACCAATTTAAAACATAATTAAAAAGGATTCTCACCAAGACATTTACTACTTCTGTGCTAACTTGTTTTCAAAAGATGGTTTTACAATAGCTGAAGAATTTTCCCCCTTAAGGCTTCTCTAGGTGACATTGGGCGATACAGGAACGGACAAGCGGAGGGAGAGGCTTTTGTATCTGCTATTCAAACAATGTTACTTTTTTGGCAAAACACATCGGTTTTCTTATAGAAGTTTTAATTCTTTTTATTTCAAGTCTTATATTATACTTCAAATCCTCCAACACTCAAAAAATATCAGTTCATTGAATTCATTTAACTAAGTAATACAAACTTTCCTTTAATATTATTTGACCGTACTTGAAAATTTTTCTTTCACACACAATAAATTCTCTCACACTCTTTAAAAGTATACAAGTTTTCAAACATAGAGATTATTGGAAATTTACATTTATTCGTTTTAAACGCGATCTGCCTGACACTTCCCGAAAATTTTTTGTAATTCATTCCCATCATTAATTATTTTAACCTATATTTCCTAAGAAATATTCAACAATCTGTCTCAAAATAAAGAGTTTTCACTACTTTGCCACACTTTAACATAGCGAAATACGCCACCCTTTAAGCTATCTTTTACTCAGTTTTTCTTTACAAAGTTTGTAAATAATGAAAGTAACTTTGAAAAAATTCAGAGTTGAAAAAATATTAATATATGATTTTAAAAATACATTCATGTTCACGGATGTATACTTAGACTTTACAAATGTATTTAAACATAGTTAAAAAATATTTTGACCAAGTATTGTAGATTACAAACATATAATTATAAACTGAAAAGTTTTCGCACAAATTATTTTACTTGACGTAAATTTAACTATCATTTTTAACAAAAATGCCAATAAATTACACTCCTTATAGACTACTATTCATCAACTTACATATATTTTCCTCACCTTTATTAACTTTTATAGTCTAATAATTTTTATACACTTCCCTGATTCTTCACATTATTTTAGAGTAAACCTGTACAATTTAGTGATAAATATGCAAATATGAAAACATTTTAACATAAATTTGGCTTGATTTAAAACAATTTAGTAATATTTTCGAATATATATTACAAGATTTACAATGTATTTGGAAGAGTTTAAAATATATTAGGTGTTTAATTCAGATTTGGCGAGATACATACAGTATAAATGAGGAGCGAACAAAAATATCACCACTTACTAGCTTATTTTCACGGAGTGAAGACGTCTGTTTTTTAACCTGAATTCAGTGAAGCATATTGATAGTTTAAATTGGGTCAAGAGATGGATTTATCTGCGGAGACACCTATTTCAATTCAACAAACCGCTATATCACAAATCGATGACAAGAAGTTATCAAACCTTCCGATATGTCCAACTTGTAATAAAACTTTTTCTAAAAAGTCTAATTTAACTCGGCATGCAATGATTCATTCGGGTGTGAAGCCTTTTATTTGCAATGTATGTCAAAAATCATTTAGTAGACCCGACGATTTGAAGAAACATTTAATAATACATGAAAAGATTCCTACAGAATATGGATGCGAACAATGTAGTGAAAGCTTTAATCGCAAGTATGAATTACTGAATCATATTAGAAAAAATCACAAAAAAGACTTTATCTATGCATGTTTGTGATGTATGTAGTGAAATCTTCAGATGGAAATATGAGTTATTGAAACACATGTGAAAAAACCATCAAAAGCCTCCACCACAACATGAGTTGCCAGATTCCATAAGAAAAAATCATCGAAAGTCTTCACCGCAACATTTTTGTGAAAAATGCAGTGAAGTATTTAAATATAAAAAAGATTTGCATCATCATACTTTAGACAAACATCGATCTCCTTTAGTACAGGTGCAAATAACAAATTCTTCTGATCAAGATTTACTTAGGGAGAAAACTAAACATTTTAAAAGACAAAACGCTCTCAATGTGTTTACAACCACTACCTTTGACAATAAAAACAATGATATAGATTTATTGTCATTTTTTAATAATTTAAAAACTGATATTTTAAATGAACTGAACTTTCAATTAAATGCGAAAAGAGCACTGAAATGGCATACAATTGTTAAAGTTAAACTTACCCGTACTGTGCAAGAAGGGCCTCAGGAATTTTTTTCTCCCTTTTTTCGATCAAATACTTTTACATCCTTTTCATCAATAAGTATTGATAATGATCTTGAAAAAGCTTTTGCCAAGATGATAAAGAGTTTTGGAGAATTTAATGAACAAGGATCAGGCTGGACTTTAGAAGAAATTATCGAATTAGAACTTCATATGGCTAAATTCACCCCCTTTTCTTCGTCAAAAAACTAGAATTTCCAGTAAGATTTAATTATTATAGTATCATATAAGACAAAATTTGGCTAAATTTCTACTAATATTGGCGATAGTTATAAAAATTTGACATGAAATTAGAAAATTCGGAGTAAATTCTTAAGTAAAACTGATGAACGAAGAAAAAATTTGAATTAGTTGCAATCTTTTCTCACTGTAGAGTTGTCTAAGTTCTCATACTTAGTAGTTTTAAACATTTTTAAAGTCTTACTTTTAGAGTGATTTTTTATACTTTGCTAAACTGAAGCACAAAATGGATAATACTTTAGCGTCTGAGGAGACTCACGTTTCTGTTCAACAACCCCCTTCATCAAGTTTTGAGGATGAGAAGTTATCTAAACTTTTTATTTGTCTAACTTGTAATAAGTCATTTTTTAAAAAATCCTATCTTACTAGGCATGTGAAGGTTCACAATGACATTAAACCTAATATTTGTTACGTGTGTGAGAAAGGATTTGTTACTTTACATCGTTTAAAAAGACATATGGAAACCCATAGAAAAATTTCCATAAGATACAAATGTGAATATTGTATTGAAAATTTCAATCGCAAGTGTGATTTATCAAAACATAAGAGATTATTTCATCAAAAAGTCTTACCTAAACATCTATGTATTATTTGTAAAGATGCTTTTAAACACAAGTATGAATTAGAAAAACACAAGAGGGTGCATTATCGTAAACCTGAGTAGCTATGTGAGGAATGTTCTATAGCCTTTTCAACTAAACATGCTTTTTCAACCCATAAGCGAAAAAGTCATAAAAAGACTTTACATACATACTGCTGCGACGAATGTACTGATACTTTTACAAACAAACGACATTTTTTAAAACATAAAAGAAATATGCATAAAAAATCTTCAATACAAACTAGATGTGATGAATGCAGTGAAACTTTTCAGTGTAAGTATGAATTATTGCAACATAAGAGAAAGAATCATCTTAAAGTACGATAAATATAATACGATAATGCACCCTCTTGTGTTTTTCTAATTCATACTTGTGTTTAAAAGCATCTTTACAAATAATACATAGATGTTTAGGTAAGACTTTTTGATGAAATAATCTCTTATGTTTCGATAAATCACACTTGCGATTGAAATTTTCAATACAATATTCACATTTGTATCTTATGGAAATTTTTCTATGGGTTTCCATATGTCTTTTTAAACGATGTAAAGTAACAAATCCTTTCTCACACACGTAACAAATATTAGGTTTAATGTCATTGTGAACCTTCACATGCCTAGTAAGATAGGATTTTTTTTAAAATGACTTATTACAAGTTAGACAAATAAAAAGTTTAGATAACTTCTCATCCTCAAAACTTGATGAAGGGGGTTGTTGAACAGAAACGTGAGTCTCCTCAGACGCTAAAGTATTATCCATTTTGTGCTTCAGTTTAGCAAAGTATAAAAAATCACTCTAAAAGTAAGACTTTAAAAATGTTTAAAACTACTAAGTATGAGAACTTAGACAACTCTACAGTGAGAAAAGATTGCAACTAATTCAAATTTTTTCTTCGTTCATCAGTTTTACTTAAGAATTTACGCCAAATTTTCTAATTTCATGTCAAATTTTTATAACTATCGCCAATATTAGTAGAAATTTAGCCAAATTTTGTCTTATATGATACTATAATAATTAAATCTTACTGGAAATTCTAGTTTTTTGACGAAGAAAAGGGGGTGAATTTAGCCATATGAAGTTCTAATTCGATAATTTCTTCTAAAGTCCAGTCTGATCCTTGTTCATTAAATTCTTCAAAACTCTTTATCATCTTGGCAAAAGCTTTTTCAAGATCATTATCAATACTTATTGATGAAAAGGATGTAAAAGTATTTGATCGAAAAAAGGGAGAAAAAAATTCCTGAGGCCCTTCTTGCACAGTACGGGTAAGTTTAACTTTAACAATTGTATGCCATTTCAGTGCTCTTTTCTCATTTAATTGAAAGTTCAGTTCATTTAAAATATCAGTTTTTAAATTATTAAAAAATGACAATAAATCTATATCATTGTTTTTATTGTCAAAGGTAGTGGTTGTAAACACATTGAGAGCGTTTTGTCTTTTAAAATGTTTAGTTTTCTCCCTAAGTAAATCTTGATCAGAAGAATTTGTTATTTGCACCTGTACTAAAGGAGATCGATGTTTGTCTAAAGTATGATGATGCAAATCTTTTTCATATTTAAATACTTCACTGCATTTTTCACAAAAATGTTGCGGTGAAGACTTTCGATGATTTTTTCTTATGGAATCTGGCAACTCATGTTGTGGTGGAGGCTTTCGATGGTTTTTTCTCATGTGTTTCAATAACTCATATTTCCATCTGAAGATTTCACTACATACATCACAAACATGCATAGATAAAGTCTTTTTGTGATTTTTTCTAATATGATTCAGTAATTCATACTTGCGATTAAAGCTTTCACTACATTGTTCGCATCCATATTCTGTAGGAATCTTTTCATGAATTATTAAATGTTTCTTCAAATCGTCGGGTCTACTAAATGATTTTTGACATACATTGCAAATAAAAGGCTTCACACCCGAATGAATCATTGCATGCCGAGTTAAATTAGACTTTTTAGAAAAAGTTTTATTACAAGTTGGACATATCGGAAGGTTTGATAACTTCTTGTCATCGATTTGTGATATAGCGGTTTGTTGATTTGAAATAGGTGTCTCCGCAGATAAATCCATCTCTTGACCCAATTTAAACTATCAATATGCTTCACTGAATTCAGGTTAAAAAACAGACGTCTTCACTCCGTGAAAATAAGCTAGTAAGTGGTGATATTTTTGTTCGCTCCTCATTTATACTGTATGTATCTCGCCAAATCTGAATTAAACACCTAATATATTTTAAACTCTGCCAAATACATTGTAAATCTTGTAATATATATTCGAAAATATTACTAAATTGTTTTAAATCAAGCCAAATTTATGTTAAAATGTTTTCATATTTGCATATTTATCACTAAATTGTACAGGTTTACTCTAAAATAATGTGAAGAATCAGGGAAGTGTATAAAAATTATTAGACTATAAAAGTTAATAAAGGTGAGGAAAATATATGTAAGTTGATGAATAGTAGTCTATAAGGAGTGTAATTTATTGGTATTTTTGTTAAAAATATAGTTAAATTTACGTCAAGTAAAATAATTTGTGCGAAAACTTTTCAGTTTATAATTATATGTTTGTAATCTACAATACTTGGTCAAAATATTTTTTAACTATGTTTAAATACATTTGTAAAGTCTAAGTATACATCCGTGAACATGAATGTATTTTTAAAATCATATATTAATATTTTTTCAACTCTGAATTTTTTCAAAGTTACTTTCATTATTTACAAACTTTGTAAAGAAAAACTGAGTAAAAGATAGCTTAAAGGGTGGCGTATTTCGCTATGTTAAAGTGTGGCAAAGTAGTGAAAACTCTTTATTTTGAGACAGATTGTTGAATATTTCTTAGGAAATATAGGTTAAAATAATTAATGATGGGAATGAATTACAAAAAATTTTCGGGAAGTGTCAGGCAGATCGCGTTTAAAACGAATAAATGTAAATTTCTAATAATCTCTATGTTTGAAAACTTGTATACTTTTAAAGAGTGTGAGAGAATTTATTGTGTGTGAAAGAAAAATTTTCAAGTACGGTCAAATAATATTAAAGGAAAGTTTGTATTACTTAGTTAAATGAATTCAATGAACTGATATTTTTTGAGTGTTGGAGGATTTGAAGTATAATATAAGACTTGAAATAAAAAGAATTAAAACTTCTATAAGAAAACCGATGTGTTTTGCCAAAAAAGTAACATTGTTTGAATAGCAGATACAAAAGCCTCTCCCTCCGCTTGTCCGTTCCTGTATCGCCCAATGTCACCTAGAGAAGCCTTAAGGGGGAAAATTCTTCAGCTATTGTAAAACCATCTTTTGAAAACAAGTTAGCACAGAAGTAGTAAATGTCTTGGTGAGAATCCTTTTCAATTATGTTTTAAATTGGTGTAGTCAGCTAAAAACTTTATTGTTTTATTTATTTTAGATCAACACGATACAAGTTGAAAAAAGTTAGGCGTGAAAAAACTTAAAGAATTTATTTTAAACTGTTAAATACAATTAACTAATTGTAAAAAACTATTTTTGCTGAAAATTGTTTAAAATCAATAATTAGAATTATCTAATATCTCCCATTTAAAATATTATCTATTGTGAGGTAGATTAAAATATATACAATTGGGTTGAAATGAAGAAACTTTACGGGAAAACTATTTTTAAAACGAATATTTATCAATCAAGTAATTATACAGCATTCTTTAGTTTAAAAAGATCTGCGTATGCATATTTCTAAAGAACAGTGGTTAAAGTACTTGCAAACTACTGTTTCTTTACTTCAAGCAGGTGCTGGGTTCGAATACCACTTATACATTTGAGATTTTAATCATCTTTTAACTTAATTTTCATTTACATTGCCATTTTTTTTTCATAAAACATATGGTGAATTTTTACAAGGAAATCCTTAATTAATATTTTTTAAATTATTGTTCTCTAATTAATATCATTTAAACGATTGAATTCTTTTCGAATAATTGAATTCATAGATTTAAAAAGATTTGTACAGGTATATAATAGAAAAATCACTCACACATACGCGAAAACTGCTGAAATATTTTTTACTGCAAGGTGCCGGGTTCGAATCCCAGTCAGATCTTTCTATTTCTTTCATAGTATATTCACATCAACATACTTCATTGTTAAATTCATATTTTTTATTTATTTCCTATTTATTTCTCAATTTTTTAAATTTTTAAATTTTTTTAAATTTTAAATTTTTTTCTCTTTTTTAATTTTTATAATTCATTACTCATAAACAATAGCCTTCACACAACCATACAAAACATCCCTTTTTAAAACCATCATCTCCTTTTACAAAAATCACTCATTAATTTTTTTAATTAAATTTCCTCATTAATACCCTCATCATCTTTCACGATACTGTCAGAAGGATGTCTCAAGGTCAATACCAAGTCATCTAGACCCTCAGGGGGTGGTGTGACACCCGCACGGCTCCGTTCGCTCCGCCTGCGCACCAACGCACCACCCTGCTGAGCTAGAACCGGTGTTTCTTACCTACTAGCCTCGTCTTTTTTGAAATTTTAAAAACCCTTTCAATGACAATAGCATCTCTCTACTGATATAATCTTTAATATTTTATGTAATATATTTTTCATTGATATAATTTTCTATATTTTCTGATATAATCTTTTCTGATAATTTTATTCTAATGACTATGAACTATCAGCTGCATTTTTAATTTATCGGAATAAAATGTCATCTGTTACATTAAAAAGAACTATCGATATTGAACTATACTGCTGAATTTTTGAAATGATGAATTCTGTGAAAAATGAAAATGTAATAAAAATCGGTGCAATGTTGCCAATTTTACGTTTTATATCTATCGGAAAATTTTACTGAAAATTTTTATTTTATTTAATCAATGTGGTGCTGTGATGGTGTGAGGATTAAGGCGAATTGACTACACGATTGTTCTAAGCCTGAGTAAGTGTGCCTTCGATGGGGCTCTTTCTAAGGGGATCCTAGCCCATATTTACGTGAGTTTCGGAGAAAAACACGGAAAACTACGAACGTCTAGGTTGATGAGCCGGACCTGGAACTGAACCCGGCCCTTCCTGTCTACCAGATTTGGACACAAAAAAGCTCGGCCAAAGCATTTAATCAGTGAAAACTGTTACCAAAATGTATAAAACATTTCTGTGATAATTTTTCGATAGTTAAATTGCGTGAAAGTTGGTAGCTATGGCAGTGTATGAAATGAATAACTTTTTCATTCGATTGTTGTCTTTTTCAATTTATTTTTCTTAAGTTTTGTAATTCCCGAATTTGTCCTATAGTTTTCTCTTTCTAATATAATATTTTACAAAATCATTCTATCACTATGATTTATCAATTGTATTTTTTATTTAATCTGATTCGATTACGATACATATAAAATATAATTATCGATACAGAACTATAGTATTGAATTCTTTTTTGAAATATGAATTCTGCGAATAACGAAGATTAAATTATGTTAATGAAGCGTACGACTTGTTTTCTACAACACCGCCATTGTATTTTTTAAAAGTCTGTTCAATTAGCTGGCTTTGATCGGTAGCATCTCTCAATCTGATATAATCTTTTACAAAAACGTTCTATCACTGTGAATTAACTATCAACTGTATTTTTGATTTATCTGAATCGATTACGATACATATTAAACATAATTATCGACAATGAACTATAGTATTGAATTCCTTTTTAAGTTATGAATTATGTGGATAACGATGATGTAATAAAAACCCCGTTAATCTAATGAACATCTTCACATTTTCATTTTTTTTTTTTTTTACGATACATATTAAACATAATTGTCGATAATGAACTATGCTATTTAATTTCTTTTTAAATTATGAATTATGTGGATAACGGACAGGTAATAAAAAACCACGTTAATCTAATGAACATCGTCACATTTTAATTTTTTTTTTTAGTAAATTAGTATTCGGCCATGACCATGACCGATAGTATATCTCTAATCACTGTAAAAAATATGTCCTATTTGCTGCCAGAAATTCTCTGTAATTTAAGAAAATACGTTCTGACAACGCAATTTTTTCGTAAATTACGCGTATTTTCTTAAATTACAGAGAATTTCTGGCAGCAAATATGACATATTTTTTACAGTGTAGATTATTTCATAAAATAAGATCTAGCAACTGTATTTTTTACTTACCTGAATAGATTACGATATCGTTCATTTTAATATACTATTGTAGAACATTCGATATTGAACTTTACTATCAAATTCAATTTGAAATTAAAAATTCTGTGAATTACAAATAATATTAAAAACGGTGTTAATCAAGCGAGCAACTCGTTTTCTAGATCGTCGTCTGCTTTTTTTCGATTTTCTTTTTTTTTTCCAAAACCCTTTCAATCCCCGGCCTTGACCGATAGCATCTCTCTTTCCGAACGTCCGAGCCAAGGAACCGATCAAGGTCGAATCGCTTCCTCATTGTCCATTTGCTTGAATTAGGAGAAGGAATGAGGTGAACATGCGCGCTTGTTGTTCCCTACACACAAACAACACCACGGGCGCGTGCCGCACACGTTCCCGAATCCAGTTCGTGCCGAGCATTTTTTCACCGAACACACCTTTTGTGACCTCTTTTTCGATTGTGTAAAGAGATAAAAGATGTATCGTATCCAATTTAGATACGTCTTCACATCTTCTGAGTGTAAAGAAATCTTTTTTTATTCATTTTATTTTAGAGCCACAGGCCTTTTTTTTTTTTTTATTTGAATCGTCTTCAATTTTACAGACTACGTGAAAATATGTTTCTGTATTTACTTTAGCATCAAGTTAACTCTTTGAAGTATAATGGCATGTATTATATACTACTCATTTTTTATAGAATTTTAATTTACAAAAAAATTTTTTTTTAAGTATGCGGTAAAAAATCGTTTAATAAGTACAAATCTTTGAATAAATACCATAAAATGCAAGAATTCGCAACAATTGTTTCGCGTCAAAAGAAAACACGACCCTTCATCTGCCAGACAAAGTAGGCACGAGTACTGCAAACAAGGCGGCAACGTGCCCGTTTACAGCGCTCGTGCCTATTTTATTCGCCTGACAAAGGATCATGTTTTCCTTCGACTCGAAACAATTGTTGCGAGTTCTTGCATTTAATGGTGTTTATTCAAAGTTTTGTGCTTATTGCTTTTAAACAATACTTCTATGATGTTTTTACATATATATATATACAGGGTGATTTCGAGGTCATTTTACAAACTCGGAGGGGAGGTGGGTAGAGAACATCACAAGGATCCAGAATTGCCCAGGAACCCACATCCCAAGACGTCATTTTAATCCTTTAAGAACTGGATGCTTTATGCTACTGTGTACTACTAACTCCGCCTACTGTGTAAATTTTAAAATCTTGCATACTTCCTTATTTAGCAAAATTGTACACAAAGTTCGTATAAGTGCAATCACTTCGATAAAATCAAGGGTCGTACTCTCCGCCTTTTTATCAGGGCACTTTCAAGAATGAGAATTTTTCGCTTTTTATGCCACCACTAAGTTTGTGCAGAAATATTTATGTTATTTTTCTAGTAATGTGACTTAGAGTCTATAGTATAAAAATACTGGTAGCAATAAATGCAGAAATTTCTAATCTCTGACTGTGTTCTGTAAAAAGGGCAGAGAGTACGATCCCTGGATAAAATACATCGATAAAAACGGAATATATTCATTTATGTATGTAAATATTAGCATGTAAAATCTATTTAAAAAAAAAAAAAAATTGCATCAGATAGCCACGCCCACATACTTGCCAACATCCTAATTAATATTCCGTAGTCTTGTTAGTCCCGCCCATTTTTTCACATAAATTTTTAGACTAATATTCTCTGGATGCAATTACGATTAAATAAGAAGAAAAATACTCTAAAAAGATACTGGTGTGAAAATGAAGGCGAGGCTAACAATACTACGGAATATTAATTAGTATGTTGGCAAGTATGCATCCATGCGAAATCATCGGGTTCTTAAAAGGTTAAAATGACGTTTGGAGACATGGATTCATACTCAATTTTAAATCCTTGTGATGTTCTTTATCTCCCCTACCAATTTGTTCCATGACCTCGGAATCACACTGTACATGCGTACATGAAATATATATATATATATATATATATATATATATGTATGTATGTTTTTTTCTCTAACTTAGATTGTAATTTCTGGTGACAGTTGGTGTTAAATGAACATAGTAAACTTGTGTTTTATGAAACAATTCTTATTTCAGTTCAAACACTTCAATTTAAAAATAAAATTAAATATTTTATACTATATTAAATATATATATGTATATATATAGTTTTCAGTTTTTATGGAATCTTCGCTTTGTAAATACAAATATATTGTATTTGTGAGTGAAACAAAAACTGTGCATCAAATAGTTGAAATCAACAAATTGTAATTGATTAAAAAAGATATATGATACAATACGTAGTAATTTTACCTTTTTATATTACCGTGCTTTTATTAACTTTTATTCTTGTCTGTTTATCCGGTACAATCTTGCAATCGATTTTTAACTAACTTCTATTTTCTATACTAGCTAGACATTTGAAACTTTCAGAATAGCTCGGAATCCGATGACAACACAATACTTCGAAGCCCGATTTTCGAATTTTTGATTAGTTTTCATTTAATTAATTAAAATATGAAAATAATATCATCCTAATAGTTTAAAAAAAAACCATTAAAATATTAGCTATAATTTAATTGTTGCCAAAAAAAAAAAAATTACGAGTTCATTTTCTTTCGACATAAAAATAAATACATTTAATTCAACGTGAACGTTAAAAAATTGTAAAAAGTTAAATTATGCATCTCACAAAAATGGACGTCATCATCACTTTAAAATTTTTATACGCATAATTTTATACACTTAATAATATATAAAGTGCTAATGTAGTTTTAAAGCTATAATTCAACAGAAAATTTAAAAACATGGTATATAAAAAGTTTTTTTTTTTTTTTTTTTATCTTATAATTATTTATTTTCTGTATGTTAATTGCATTATGATGAACGTTATATAACGATGCTAAAATGCGCTTAAGAGAAATTACGTCTGTAGTCCGTAATGTATCTAAATTATCTTGTATGTCCCTGGAAACGATCCATAAATTGTATTTGCACCAAATGTCAAGATAGTGGAAGGATTTTTTTTTTTTTTTTTTTTTTACCCTATCATAATGTGTATATATATATATAAATAATAGATATATATACATACATACTTTTTTTTTTAACCAAATGTGGGTAAAACATTGTCAAAATTATTCGCCCATTTATTACCATACCGTGCTTTACATAACGCATGACAATTATACTGTATACCCTGTACAATAATTATTTGTTCTATGCGCTCCATTTTCTTGAAAAACTACAATTTTAAAAAGCATCTTAATAGTGTATGCAGAACTCGAAGTGTATTAGAATGCCACCGCACTTTAGAATGTAGAAAAAGACGGGGGGAAAAGCTAAAAATCCCATAGAAATAGCATGGGACGAAATCCAAAAAAACTCACAATGTCAAGTGTGTTAAAAAAAAAAAAAAAAAAAAACGCGCTCACACCGGAAGTAATAAAAGGACAAAATTGACTAGAAAAACACATTGAAGAGCAGGAACGGGCGGGTTAGGGCGTCAAATATATCGTCCAGGGTTAATACGTCTCGCATGGTTTTTTTTTGTAAATTGCAACAGAGCTTTTGCCCGAAGCTGCAGAAGACATGTAACTTCACATCTAGAAAAAAATTATTATAAACTTATATGCTACTTGTTAAAAACGTGTATATATATTTTTATCCCGTACAATGATACAAGCAGAGCTACCAGCCTAATCCGGAATATTGTTGGTACCACCCCTTTTTCCACACCACTTAATTTTTAGAGTAAGTCTCTTCAAATGTATTTACGATAAAAAATCTGTAACTCCGATAGTGGGGGTTTCTTTAGGTTACATTATTTTTTAACAATATACCCGATATTCACATTTGTACAGTCGGGGAAAAAAAAAACGCAGCACTCGATGTAACTCCGTTGCTAATCAATGCACAAAAATGTAATAGGTATCATTCGACGGGGAATTGAGAGTAGATTCAGAAAATGAACGGAATTTTTTAATTGGGGGTCGTCTACATATTAAAACGCGCACCAACTTTGATTTTTTCAATGGTAATGCCCCATTTTTATTTTATATTTGAATTCCTGGGATCGCGACAATGCGAAAAAGTATATTGGTTGTATATTTTGCTTATTTTTTCACAGAGTTATAAGCGTTCAAAGTTTGAAGGTGCTAATGTTAAATTCATATTTCAAACTTTTATTAATATCTTCACAAAAAATAACTTGATCGATATAATTCTTTTTTTACGAGATACAGTGAAGAAACCCAAACATAATCCATCATTAATTTTGATTCTGAAAAATATTTTTAATTCTGAAAAATATTAATAAATTTATATTCATAAAAATTATGAATTATGACCTATATTAATTTTTACATAAAATGAATCCTAATGCTGAAAAATATGGGTGTGCAAATTTGCAGCTCATTCCAGTTATTAGTTTTAGAGATATAAATAAATCCTTCTTTTGGAGTGGTTTAGGGGGCCGTCTCTTAAAAAATTTTGAATGAGATAACGAAGCAAATCTTAAAAAATAACGGAGAAAATTGAACAAAATATTTTTATTTTTTATTTAAGGGTCAAATTATATAACAACAACGTCAAATGCAAAGAAATGAACGAAAAATGTTGATTTTTAGACATTTGTGTTAGTATCAAGAATTCCTGTTTTCTAAAGCCCCGCCTTTTATTGTTCTTCAAAACAAAACAATACAAAAACGAAAAGTGAATGTGACTTTGAGTATTCGTGTTAAACCCCTTATTTTACATTGACAAAAATATACACAAGTGGTATTTACTTCATCGATTACTGGTGATAAATTTAGAATCCTTTAAACGAACACTAGAAGAAAAAAAAAATAACTAAATAGGCGGGGTTTACTGTTTGAAATACTCTCAAAATAAAATATTTCAAAACAAATTTTCTGTACCACAATTATATTACAGATGGATATACATTTTAACTATATTCTTTCTAATTAATATATTTCTATCCATAGTATATTTTATTGCAAAAATATGAACACTGGGTACATGCTTAAGAAATAAGTAATACACAAATTACGAAAGAAACGCCCACTGGCATTGTTACAGATTTTCAAATGATGTGAATCTACGTCAACAGTCGCGAAAGCGTTAATTAAGAAATTATATTTTCATAGAAATTATAAAACAAATCGTACAGTTCCAAAGAGTTCAACTGACCCAAAACTGGTAAGTGCTATTAAAATTGTTTAATATTTACTTTATGAAACCTTACAATAATTTATCCGAAAAGATTTAGTTTATGCTTTGTCGTATATATATATATATATATAGATATAGCTATATTATTTCAGTTTGTATATTATGTTACACGTACGAAAGAAAATTTAAGCTTTATTGGTGATCAGTATATCCATGATAGATTCTTTTTAATTGAAAAATATTGCACTTTTATAAAAAGTATTGTCTGACCAATCGTAAGTGTAATGTATCTAAATATACGTAAAATTATCTAAAAAAGTACTAAAGTATATACATATCCAAAAACCTAAATTCATGATAATTAAAATACTGCAAAGGTGTTAATATTTTTATTTCTTTTTATAACTCTTTTTTTCTTGAAATATTTCCGGTGTGAAACAGTATAATTTTGTCTAGTTCTTGTAGGATCTTAGTTTTATTTTTCTATATTTAGAGATAGCCCCCTAACACATTTTTGATCATAACTCTATGAATACTAAAGATAAAGTATACAAACAGTATACTTTTCCGCACTGCCAGACTCTCAGAAATTTGAATATGAAGTCAAAATTGGGTGTTACTATTGAAAAAATCAAAGTTGGCGCTCATTTTAATATGTAGATGACCCCTAATTCAAAATTCGACGACATTTTCAGAAAGTGCATTTCATTTCCTGTTGAATGGTGTCTATTAAATTTTTCTGCGTCAATTAATAACGAAATACCATCAAGTGCTGCGTTTTTTTTTTCCCCGACTGTACAATAAATGCATCATGAATACAAATACTTTGATTAGGAAGAATGTAATTGTAATGTACAGTCGGGAAAAAAAAAAAAACGCAACACTGAACGTAACTTCGTTGCTAATCGATGTAGAAAAATGTAATAGGTATCATTCGACGGGGAATTGTACGTAGTTTCAGAAAATGAATTGAATTTTTGAATTGGGGGTCGTCTACATATTAAAACGCGCACTAACTTTGATTTTTTCAATGGTAATGCCCCATTTTTATTTTATATTTGAATTCCTGGGATTGCGACAACGCGAAAAAGTATATTGGTTCTATATTTTACTTATTTTTTCACAGAGTTATAAGCGTTCAAAGTTTGAAGGTGCTAATGCTAAATTCATATTTCAAACTTTTATTAATATCTTCACAAAAAATAACTTGATCGGTATAATTTTTTTTTTTTACGAGATACAGTGAAGAAACCCAAACACAATCCATCATTACTTTTGATTCTGAAACATATTTTTAATTATGAAAAATATTAATAAATTCATATTCATAAAAATTATGAATTATGACCTATATAATATTTTACATAAAATGAATCCTAATGCTGAAAAATATGGGTGTGCAAATTTGCAGCTCATTCCAGTTATTAGTTTTCGAGATATAAATAGATCTTTCTTTTGGAGGGGTTTAGGGGGCCGTCTCTTATAAAGTTTTGCATGAGATAACGAATCAAATCTTAAAAAATAACAAAAAAAAATTAAACAAAATATTTTTATTTTTTATTTACGGGTCAAATTGTATACCAACAACGTCAAACGCAAAGAAATGAAACAAAAATGATGATTTTTTTCACATAGCATCAAAAATTCCTGTTTTCTAAAGAAGACAAGCCCCACCTTCATCGTTCTTCAAAACAAAACAATATAGAAAAGAAAAGTAAATGTGACATTGAGTATTCCTGTTAAACCCCTTATTTTATGTTGACAAAAATATGCACAAGTGGTATTTACTTCATCGATTAATTGGCGATAAATTTCGAACCTTTTAAACGAACACTAGAAGAAAAAAAATTAACTGATTAGGCGGGGTTTACTGTTTTAAATAGAAAAATAGGTTTAATGTGAAATTGTCAAATATAAAAAAGGAATGGAATTGGAATGCAAGACAGACTTGTAAAATCGTTTCTTAAATACCGTCTAAGTTAAAAAAGGCTTAATCATTTGCTTCATATATTGCTTTATTTTATTTTATTTATTTACTTACTTATTTATTTTGTAGGGGGAGGGTTATTATTTTAAGGACACTTTAGTCTTTAAAATTTTATTAATATATTTTAACTTTATACATTTTTAAAAACATATTTTAACTTTTATAAATATATTTTAACACTTTTTGCGACCGCAGGATTTTGTCTTTTTGACAGTAAGACCCGCCTACGGGCGTTATAATCTCAAAATAAAATATTTCAGAACAAATTTTCTGTATTCACAATTATATTACAAATGGATATACTTTATAATTACATTCTTTCTAATCAATTCTTTCTATCCATAGTATATTTTATTGCAAAAATATGAATACTGGGTACACACTTAAAAAATATGTAACACACAAATTACGAAAGAAACGCCCACTCACATAGTTACAGATTTTCAAATGGCGTGAATCTACGTCAGCAGTCGCGAAACGGTTATTTAAGAAATTATATTTTTATAGAAATTATAAAACCAATCGTGCAGTTCGAAAGAGTTTAACTGACCCAAAACTGGTAAGTGCGATTAAAATTGTTTAATATTTACTTCATGATCTCTTACAATAATTTATCCGAAAAGATTTAGTTTATGCGTTGTTGTATATATATCTATATTATTTCCTTTCGTATGTTATGTTACCTACCTACGAAAGAAAGTTTAAGCTTCAATGATGATCAGTATAGCCATAATAGACACTTTTACTTGAAAAATATTGCACTTTTTTCAACGGGTGCTGTATGAACTAATCACAAGTGTAATGTATTTAAATAGACCTAAAATTATCTAAAGAAGTACTGAAGTATTACAAAACTAAAAATTAAATTCAAGTTAATTAAAAAACTAGAAAAGAAGCAACGTTTTATTAGTTTTTATAATTATTTTTTTCCTGAAAGATTTCCGGTGTGAAACATTAAAATTTTGTCTATTTCTTATAGGATCTTAATTGTATTTTTCTACATTTACAGATAACCCCCTAACACACTTTTGTTTATAACTCTATAAATACTAAAGATAAAGTATATAAACAGTATACTTTTCCACACTGCCAGACTCTCAGAAATTCAAAAATGAAGTCAAAATTGGGTGTTGCTATTCAAAAAATCAAAGTTGGCGCTCATTTCAATATGTAGATGACCCCTAATTCAAAATTTGACAACATATTCAGAAAGTGCTTTTAATTTCCCGTTGAATTATGTCTATTAGATGTTCCTGCGTCAATTAATAACGAAATTACAGCGGGTGCTGCGTTTTTTTTTCCCCGACTGTAAATTGATTTATATTTTAAATATGGATACAGAAAACATTGATTTAAAATAATGTAATATGCAATAATAGCGCCCACAGGCGGGGCTTACTGTCAAAAAGACAAAAACATGCGGTTGCGAAAGTGTTAACCCTTTGCGGCGCAAGACAATTCGGATTATTTAAATTATACTGCCACCGGAATTCATGAACTAAATTCAGCTAAAAGAAATTTTAAATATTAAGGTTAAAAAACAGGCCTTTTCTGATATGTTATAAACATCAATTTTTGCAAAAAAATTTCCGGGATGAATTTTTGCAGCTGGATCTTAAATTTTGCGTCCTTGCAGCGAGGACCCCGCGCGTTAAGGGGTTAAGAAGAAAAATACTTTAAAAAAAGACTGATGTAGCAAAAGGGACGGAAGTAACAATCCTCCGGATTAGGTTGGCAGCTTTCTACAACTTATTTCTCGTTATTTGAAAGCTTGTAATCGCTTTATAATTTTGTAATTATCGCTTTGTAATTTTGTAATTATCGCTTTGTAATTTTTGTAATCGTTCTACAATCACTTTAATTTTGATATATTGTTTATTAAAAAAAAAAAAAAAAAAAAAAAAAAAAAAAAACAGTTATGAAATTGTTTATTAACGCGTCCGCTGGTGTGATTTCTCGTTATTTGAAACATTGTAATCCCTTTAAAATTTTGTAATTTTGAAATCATAATTTTGTAATTTCGTAATCATCGCTTTGTATTTTTTTCAATCGCATTAATATTATTTTAATTTTGATGCATTGTTTATTAAAATAACGGATATAAAATTGTTTATTAACGGGAGCGCTGACGTGATTTCTCTTAATATGTAAACCTGTAGCATAGTTGCAAACATTTTAATTTATTCTGGAGTATTTTGAGCCCGCTTTTATTTCGCGCCACTTTATTTATAGAATAATTTTCTTCAATATATTAGGTCTATCGTATAGTTCTGACCCTTTGAATTCATAAACTGACACCGGAAAATTTTGTTAAACAATATTTACATGGTACTTTACCAATCATCATTTTAAAAGTTACCCATGATTATCTTATTATTCAGGATACATTTCTGATGTCAGTATTTTGATTCGAAAAGATAGAACTTACTGGTAGACCTAATATAACTAAGATAAAATAAGAAAAACATGCTCTTAAAAAAAGTAGTCTGAAATAAAGGCGGGCATAAAAAATGCTCTGGAATAAATTTAAATGTTGGCAACTCGAGAGCCAGAGCTCGAAGTCTCCGCCCTTTTTTCACGACACTTTTAGATATAAGATATTTTCTCCTTTTCTACTACCGCAATTTTTATACAATATCTACCCTCTTTACTTACGACACTTTACTATAAAAATACAGTAAAAAATTCTGTATAAGAATACTAGTATTAAAAAAAAAAGCAGAATTTTTTTTACTTGAAAGTGTCCGAAAAAAAGAGAGGGCGGATAATTTGAGTTCCACCAGTAGGCGTTTCTTTTGCAATTTGTATACTTTATGTATTAAGAATATACCCAATATTCATATTTGTAAAATCGATGAATTTTGCATAGAAATAATTTGATTTGAAAAAAATATACTTGTAATGTGTACTTACTTAAAATTCAAATATGAACACAGAAAAACTTGTTCAGAAATAATGTTTTAGAGAAATTCTCTTCAAATATATTTACGATGAATTAAGAAGAAAAATACTCTAAAAAAAGACTGGTGAGGGAAAATGGGCAGTACTAACAATACTCCGGATTAGGTTGGCAGCTCTGAAAGTAACTTGTAAAAATAACAACCACAAGCGGAGCTTACTCTCAAAAACACAAAACCTGCGGTCGTTTAATATGTTAAGTTTATATTTAAATTAACGTCTCAAGTGCAGTTAGTTGTATAAAATGTGCATTCCATTATTGCCAGAATTTGCTATTTTTTTATTGAGTAATTACCAATAATTTTGAGAAGTGATATTTGATATACATAGAGGGGCCAAGTTATTAATGACGAAAAATCAGTTTCATACCACAATAAAGAAAAAGTAAAGCTTGTCCTTTTAACAGATAATTATTACAAAAGAATATATTAAAAATTTCCGGTATTAAGATTACGGACAATCCGTAATAACTTGGAACCTCTGGATATACATAATAGACGATTAATCATAGAAGACATGCACTGTAAAAAGAAAGCAAAGAAACTAACAGTCAAACAACTGTAAAAAATATGCTGCTATATATTAACTGTACTTCTTTATACTTATTTGCCTTATATTGAACTTTTCATACATTATTTGCCGTATATTTTACGGCGAATCTGTTTATTGTGTTCACGGTCATTCACCGTCTCATTTCACGATGAATGTACTTTAATATTCACGGTCATTTTTTACTTTGTACACATCCTTGCATTTCTAGAAAAATTTATTATAAATTCATATATATCTTGTTGAAAACATGCACATTGATCTTGTATACATAATCTTCAATCTTGTTTACGTAGATTTATGAACCATCGATCGTTGCCTTTTGCCACGATTAAAATACAAATACTTAAATAAAGTTACAAAATATAAAGTATACAAATACAAACAAATAATACATACAAATAATAAAGTTTAAAAAAATTATTATATTGCATTTCTTACAATCATGAATGAATTTGATATCTTCAAGAATGACTTAAAAAACGTATATCAAGAAAAGTGTATTATAAATGCAAATGTTTCCTTTTGAAAACATGCATATCATCTTCGATCTCGTATGCGCAACAAGCAACTGCTGATCCATGGTTTTTGCTTTGATTATAACGATAGTTTAAAGTTATAAAAATGAATGCATTGCGTTTCTTACAATCATGAATGAATTCGATATTTTTATGAATGATGAGAACTTTGGAAAAGCGTAAGATTCACAAATTTAGATTTTTGCTGCTGCACGTGATGTTTATAGGCCGTTTTATTCAAAGCAATGGGCGCGTCGTCTGCTCAATCACGTGATATAGAAGAACAAATAATAGAATTCAGTTAAATATTGTTCTTAAGAACAAAAGTATTAATATTTAATACAAAATAAAATAAAAGCAATACTGTACATTTGTAAAGAGTAGAATAATTGTAGTTGTAAGTTAAATAATAAAAAAAAAAAACACTTTATATGTTTATTTATTTTCACAAGTAAGAATAGATTTTTGTATGTTGTAGTTTAACTGTTACATTAACTGATCTAGCAATAAGTGGAATGTTTATGGATAATTACTTGAAATTAATTTAAAATGTTTTACATTAAATTTAATCGCCTAAAAATGTTATAACAAGTTAATTAACTTTGTTACTGGCCGAAAGGACTTTACACCGTACGATGTTGCACTGTTAATAATATAAGTATCAAAAATCAGAGTACTCTGATGTTGTATTAAATTGTTCTCCATTAACATTAATAACAAATATAAACTAAATGATGATTGTAAATGTATACAGCAAGCAAAAGATGATGAATAATGATATAAAATGGATTAAAAATGATTATGTACAAATAAATAAATAAATAAATAATAACACAGATTAAATCGGATTGATCAAAAATAAGAATAGAAAATGTGTTATTTTAACAATCGCTATAGATATAGAAGACTTCGTCTGCTCTTTGTTCAACTATGCCATGTAACCTCGGACGTCAGGTGGGAAAATCCCATTAGATTAAGCTAGAACTGACTTTTTGCTATTTTATTTGTCCATTCATTTTTCAACCGGCTGCTCTTATTTTTGAACTTTCAAATGATGTTGACAATGACAGAGAAGAAATTATAATTTAATGATAAATATACTATTCCGAATTAATTTAGAATTACTTTGTCTTACGAAATATGATTCTTTTCAGAAGAAATTAAACATTAATATTGACGATAGTAAGTTTGTTATACTGATGAAGCACATGGTTATTTTAGGAATATATAGTCAACTTTATATCTCCTCTTATTTATTTATTAAAAATACGAGGGACACGAAGAAAATTGTCAAGGTCGATGCAGTATAAAACAGAATACTAATGGAAGACTTGGCGTGGGATTATAAAAAGAAGCAAACTACAATGTCTGGAACGCAAAATAGAAATAATTGGAAAGCAGACAACGGTTTCGGTAGCATTTAGCGTACCGTCTTCAGTGCATAAAGAAATGAAAAGTAAGTGCTCTTATATATAGGAAAAGAATAGAATTCTTATAAAACAATAGAATTATGCGGAATGTGGGGGATTGACAGACAGTAATTTAACAAACACTAGTTGTGAAAAATGGGGAAGAAATTAAGAAAACGTGTACTGAATGTAAAATTACCAACAATCAGACAAGTGGGCTACACCGAAATCGTAATTAACAAGATTTTTAAGATTTATATCTATGTAAAATGTTTCAAAAAATGGAGTTCTTTTGTGGATTTAGGCTTGGAAATTATTTTAGAATCAAGTTTAAAATTAGGATTTTCCTCCCAGCAATACTTTGAAACAGCCGATTTATTGGTTTCTTGCTTACGGGCATAAGTAATATGTTCTTTTAAACGGAATTTAAGAGTGCGTTTAGTTTGACGAATGTATGATAAACCACATTAACAGGAAATACTATACATGCCTAAGAAATATTCTTGGGATTCTTAATTCTTAATTCTAATAACATAATTCTTGGGGCATCTATAGTATTTCCTGTCAATGTGGTTTAGCATACATTAGTCAAACTAAACGCAGTCTTAAATCTCCTTCTAAAATATCATATTATAGTTTTGCCCGTAAGCAAGAAACCAATAAATCGGCTATTTCAAAGCATTGCTGGGAGGAAAACCATAATTTTAAATTTGCTTCAGCTAAAATAATTTGCAGGCCTAAATCCACTCATGAACTCGATTTCTTTGGAGCATTTAACATTGATAAAAATCTTAAAAATATTGTTAATTGTGATTTCGTTGTACCCCACCTGTCTTATTGTTGGAAATTTTACATTCAGTCCACATTTTCTTAATTTCTTCTACATTTTTCACAACTAGTGTTTGTTCAATTCCTATTGGTCAATCCTCCACATTCCATGTAATTCTATTGTATGATCAGAATTCTATTCCTTTCATATATATAAGAACACTTCTCTTTTATTTCTTTATGCACTACGCTAAATGCTACCGAAACTGCTGGCTGATTTCTAATTATTTCTGTTTGGCGTTCTAGACGTTGTAGTTTGCCTTGCAATATAAAATATTCAGATAATTATTATAAAAAGTGTGAAACTTTATAATCATACCTACCAACATTCTCATTAATATTTCGCAATGTTGTTAGTTCCGCCCTTTTTTTAACACGACTAAATTTTTAGAATAATATTCTCCAATTGAAATTATGATTAAATAATTAGGAAAATACTGTAAAAAAAATACTGGTGTGAAAAAGAAGGCGGGGTTAAGTGTACTACGGAATATTAATTATGATATTGGCAGGTATAATATAACACTTCTAAAATACAATCATTCCACAGTTCCTCAAACATTACTTAATAGCTTCTACGAAATTTTAAACTTCAAATATATTATTCTTCCGCTCCAACTTCCGGGAATAACCAGTTATTTATAATGTCCCCATACTTGCCAATCATCTCATTAATCAGAGTAAGATTGTCAACGCCCTTTTTTCCACACCATTTTATTTTTCAAGTAATTCAGTTCAAATGTTGTTACGATTAAATAAGAATAAAATTACTCTGAAAAATGACTGGTGTGAAAAAAAAGGCGGGTACTAAAATTTTTATGCTGCATAATGAGATGGTTGGCAAGTGTGATGTTCCATGCAAATTTGTTTTCTTTCAATTTTTTTTTTTTTTTTTTTTTTTTTTTTTTTGTATAAATGCTAACCATCGTATTTGTCAAAAAACTAGGTATTCTTTTTGAAATAAAAACATCATTTTCTCCGAACTCGAAAATTCATTTACTAGGCGAAAATTCATTTAAAAAAAAAAGTAGAGTAAAGTAAAATTTTAACTTTCCTCATATTTTTCATTTAATAGTAAAAGAAAAAAGGAAAGTTAAAATAATTTAAAATTCGCATGGGGCATTTTGAAATTAGTTTCCCCTTAAAAGAAATCTTTCCATCCTTAAAATTATTGTCATTATTAACCTACAATATGGTTTAATGAAAAAAAAAAAAAAAGATTTCATGACAGTATATGATTTAAGAAGTTACAGAATGTGAAACAAATATAATTCCTTTAAATGTCCCTTGTCCCTTTAGGCACACTTTATCAAAATAGAATAAATTATAAGAAATAATAATCTATATAATATTTCTCTAACGTGGACCAATCCCAATTAATTTTTGTCGAAACGATATGATAGTGGTGAAATTAATAAAATACGCGACAATAAAAAACAATATTTAAGCACGCGGATTCAGCTCAATGATCTAATTCGATAACATGATGACATTTGTTTGATGACATTATTTTATGGAAAATATATTTTTAAAAGTTATTTCTTCAGAATCTTTGCAAGCGTCATTTTAAACCTAGCAATATTTTAAAGATATAAACAAAATATGAATTATTATCATAAATTGACTAAAACACGCAATCATAAAAAAAGTATAATCAAAATAGGATTTTTTTTTTCTTTTTTTTTAACAAAAATTTACGCCAAATTAAATAAAATGTCATTGCATACTTGGCGTTAAAAATTTAAAAGGCGTCATGGGGGTCCTTTAAGTATGAAAACTGAGTCGTCAACCATGAATTTTATTTTGAAACTTTTCTTTGAATGATTCTGGTTTCCCTATAGCACAATATTTATTTGGTTATAATAATAATTGGCTTCTGGTAAATTAAAAATTTTAATTAGGTTGTGAAATTGGTATAATATTTATAAGTTTCAAATTTTACAGGTAAATAACAAAAGAAATAAAGTGCGAAAGATTCGCACGGGTTTGCTAGTGATAAATATAATTTTCCTTGCATTATATCTAATGGAAAGTCCTGTCCTTTTGAATTAAAAATAAAAATAATTATAATATTAATATATATGTATGTGTGTGTGTGTATGAGTGTACCATGTTTTTAAATTTTCTGTTAAATCATATAAACTTGACAAATCTGTGTATTGATAAATACTTTTTTAAATGTTTTTATTAACTCGCTTTCTTGTTTGTTTGTTTGTCCAACACAAACCTTGCAATCCAATTTTAACTAATTTCTCGACTAGCTAGACATTTGAAACATTTAGAATGGCTCAGAACACGATGACAATATATTCTTTTAACACTTTTATTCAATTAATAAATGTTTTCTTTTAATTAATTAATAAAATGGGAAAATAATAACCTCATAATAGATTTAAAATTGGCCATTTAAGTTTTATTTATAATTTAATTGTTGCCAAAAAAATTTACAAGTTCCTTTTTTTTTTTCCCGACAGGGAAAATAAATACATTTACTTAAACGTGAACAGTAAAAAATTGTAAAAAATTAAATTATGCATCTCACAAAAATGGACGTCATTATCATTTTAAAAATTTTATACCCATTGATAAAATGCTGATATAGTTCTATAGCTATAACTTCCCGTGTAGCTAGACATTTGAAACTTTTAGAATAGCTCAGGACACGATAACAATGCATTCTTTTAATACTTTTATTCGATTAAAAAATGTTTGAAAATTTCTTATAGTTGTTCTCTTTAATAAGGATTTGATCAATTTCTTTCAATTTTTTTTTTTTTTTAAGTATTTATTAATGCATAGAATTGTCAAGTTTATATGTTTCAACAGAAAATTTTAAAGCATGGTATATAAAAAGTTTTTTTTATCTTCTAATTATTAAAAAATTTTTGAGGAATTATCCAATCCATTTGAAACAAAATGTTCAAATCTGTAATAAAGTAAGCAATTATAAGAAATTTTCAAACATTTATTAATTGAATAAAAGTATTAAAAGAATGCATTGCCATCGTGTTCTGAGCTATTTTAAAAGTTTCAAATGTCTAGCTTGTTGGGAAGTTATAGCTATAGAACTATATTAGCACTTTATCAATATGTATAAAATTTTTAAAGTGATAATGACGTCAATTTTTGTGAGATGCACAATTTAAATTTTTTACAGTTTTTTATTGTTCACGTTTAAGTAAATGTATTTATTTTCCTGTCGAAAAATAAATTAATTAATTAAAAATGATCTCGTAAATTTTTTGACAACAATTTTTAATTATAAATAAAACTTAAATGGCTAATTTTAAATCTATTATGGGGTTATTATTTTTTCCATTTTATTAATTAATTAAAAGAAAACATTTATTAATTGAATTAAAGTATTAAAAGAATGTATTGTCATCGTGTTCTGAGGTATTCTAAAAGTTTCAAATGTCTAGCTAGTCGGAAAGTTAGTTAAAAATCGATTGTAAGATTTGTATTGGACAAACAAACAAACAAGAAAGCGAGTTAATAAAAACATGGTAATAACGATAATGCTGGATTTTTTTGCTTAATAATGATGCTTGAAAAAATACGCAGTATTGGCAAATTTAGGGATCTTTTTAATTCAATACCTACCACTGAATTTTAATTGTAACGGTTGCTTAATCACTGCTCAGATTAATCGTCTGTTTTTAATATTAAATATTACTTTTCAAAATTATTGGTGGCAATTAAATAAAAAGTTCCTAAATTTCGCAAACTGGAAATACGTTCTTTTCGAAAGGCTGTATTATAAAAACAAAAAGATCACATTTCTGGATATTTGAAAATGTATGTAGATCCTTGACAAAATTTCTAGTGTTCATTATCTGTCAATTTGTTAATCGTCCTAGGTCAACTGCCCATCAGATTTTTTGTAAAACATTATTAATAAAATCTTTTTGTACAAAAATAGAGCCAATTCCAAAGAGCAACTATTATACAAACAACTAAAAATGAAATGTGTACTTGCCTACCATCTCATTATGAACCGTACAAATTTTAGTACCCGCCTTTTTATCCACACCAGTCATTTTTTAGAGGAATTTTATTCTTATTTAATCGTAACAACATTTCCAGAGAATTACTCTAAGAATAAAGTAGTGTGAAAAAAGGGGCGTTTTTTCAAGGGGCGTTAAGAATTGTACGGTTATTAATGTGATGGTTGGCAAGTATGGAAATGAAAATTGGCATAAAATAAAATTGCAAATTGCACCTAAAAATATAAAATAAATTCTTTCGCCAAACAACATAAACACTACAATTATTCATAACTTTTGAAGTCGGCGCAAAATTCAATAAAATTTTATTCCTTTTTTACAGATTCGTTTTTAGACCGATAGCATAGCTGCCAATATTTTAATTTATTCCGGAGTAATTTTAGCCCCGCCTCTATTTCGTACAACTTATTTTTTAAAAGTATTCTTTTTCTTATTTTATCGAAATTATATATTGATGAATTTTTTTCTATAAATTAAATGGTGCAGAATAAAGGCGGAGTTAAAAGTACTCCGGAATAAATTAAAATATTGACAGTTATGCGATAGCTACAAACGCTGTTGTTTCAAATGATTCGTCTTCATAGTTTCCTTTATTATTTTATCACTGTATACGATTACAGGGATGGAACACGGGCGCAGAATTCATACCACTATCAATGTAAGAAAATTTTCTACTTCTTAAATCAACGATATTATAGGTAGAGACATTTCTTAAACGGATTCCGGTATGAATTCTGCGCCCGTGTTCCATCCCTGCGATTAGTCCACGAAGAAAAGTGAAATTTTTTTACAATTCGTATTAATGTTTCTACGAAGTTGCGTGAGTTTTCTTTTCAAACATTTTCAGTTTACGAAATCTGAATTGCTTATTCGAATCAAAGTAGTTTTGCAGATGCCAAAGTGAGATTATTATTTTAAATAGATACTGATTTTTGTATCGAATAAAAATTTCAAATTATATTGAATTTTGCGCCGATTCAAAAGTTATGAATAATTGTAATCTTTATGTCATTTGGCGAAAGAATCTATTTTATGCTTTTAGGCGCAATTTTCAATTTCATTTTATGCTAATTTTCATTTTATTTTTAATTGTTTGAATAATAGTTTCTTTGTGGAGTCGGTTCTGTTTGTTTACTAAAAGGTTTTATTCTGGAATAATTTCGTCACAATTACATGGAGTATATTTTTTATCAAATAATAGCGAAATTACAAATGACATCACCATATCTTAAACTATGGAGGACAATTACGACCTCAATTTCAAAACCAGTGGTTCATGGGGTCAACTATTTGTTCAAATTCTGAGAGTTAGGTGAAGGATAAACACTAAATCATAATAAAACTAGTATGTTGTGACCATCACAAAACTTTCTTTTATATTTTCCTGTAAAAGTTCATGCAATACAAATTATTATCATTATTTTATTTATTTATTCATTTATTTTTATTTATTTATTTTATTTATTTATTTATTTATTTATCTTTTCATTATAAATACAGACTATTTTCATCTCAGAGCGACACTTTCACTCGAAATACCCAACGGAAGTGAATTTTTACCATAAAAAAGACATTCTTCCCGTTCTTGGGGAAGTTTGCCAAATAGCAAATCGGCCACCTATTGGCCGATATGCACCCAAATTGAATCAGCATAGTGTCTTATAATAGCATTTTCGCGTATCAAATTTTGTTTGATTTTACGCCAGAGAATCTGACATATAATCTTCCCTTAAATTGCGAAAATCACTGTATAGCAGAGCCACTTGTTGAGCGATTAGTAACAAAAGTTGATAATCCCTAATATATGTCCTGCAATTCTGTGCATTTGTTCCTGAGATATAGCTTTCACCAAAATTGTGGAAATCGTTGTATAGCAGCGCCACTTGTTGAGCTATGACACTATTTGTTGATAAGCACTAATATATATCAAAGTACAACTACATATAACCAGTTTTGTCAGATCTAGCGGATTTTTTATTTAATATTTACCATTGAGAAATGATATTTGATATACATAATGGGATATTCAGAGCTGCCAACCTAATCCGGCAAATTGTTTGTACCGCCCCTTTTCTACACCACTTAATGTTTAGAGTAATTCTTTTCGAATATATTTACGGTGAATTAAGAAAACAAATACTCTAAAAATTAAGTGGTGTAGAAAAAGGGGCGGTACAAACAATTTGCCGGATTAGGTTGGCAGCTCTGGATATTAATCTTCGAAGTGATTAGGCAAACGTTACAATAAAAAAATATTGGTAATTATTGAATAAAAAA
Organism: Salticus scenicus; assembly: GCA_963930645.1. NCBI lineage: Eukaryota > Metazoa > Arthropoda > Arachnida > Araneae > Salticidae > Salticus > Salticus scenicus. The sequence goes on along the minus strand of OZ005658.1, from coordinate 1,271,196 downwards.
TCCGCCAGATCTGGCAACACTGCATATAAATTACTATGCAGTTATGAACAGTAATTCCTGAGGTATAGCTTTCCGTGAAATTGCTAAAATCGCTGTATAGCAGCGCGACCTGTTAACACTTTCGCGACAGCAAGTTTTTGTCCTTTTCACAGTAAGGTCCGCCTGTGGGCGTTATTCTTCCAAGTTACAATATTTCAGAACAAAATTTTCTATATTCAGATTCATATTGCAATTGGATATAGTATATTATAATTATACTCTTTCTAATCAAAGTACTTATATCCATAGTATACTTGTATAAATATGACTATTGTGTATGTTTTTGAGAAATAAATGACATACAAATTGAAAAAGAAACGCCCACTGGCGAAGTTACAGATTTTCAAAAGACGGCAATAATGTATGTCATGGTACAGCTACATATAAATTTATATTTATAAGGTAGGAGTAGCGTCGAGTTGGAAAAGTTTCTCGTTAGATCCAGTATATTTTGGCGATGTTGTGGGCAGGGCCTGATTAAGGGGGAAGCTCGCTCATACCGGAATATTTTTACAATTATTTTTTACTTCATGTTAGAGAAATTCCACGCTTTGACGAGGAAATATTTTTTATAAAAAATGAACGGTGTAAAACAATCCAATTTACTCACCGTTATTAGACACCAGAATTCTTTTAAAATAATTTTTAATGAAAATTTTCTGTTTGTTATAGGAGGAAAGTATTTGTTAAAAAATAACGGTGTAAATATAAATAATGTGTCAAGAGCGAGCTTCCCCCTTAATCAGGCCCTGGTTGTGGGTGAAATAGCTAGTTGAAGGTGTTGAGCAAAGGTGAATTTGGGTTAGCATGGAGTGGTTGGATAGTTAATTGGATAATTTGAAAGCAGGATCTACGTAGATTGTGAAAGGTGTTTAGAAATTGAATGCGGATAGTCATTAAAGAAGTAGTTCAATAAAATGAAGTGAATAGTATTTTCTATTTTTGAGAACTTTAACTAGAGCACTTAACACTTTCGCGACCACTGACGTAGATTCACGTCATTTGAAATTCTGAAACTCCACCAGTGGACGTTTCTTTCGATGTTGGTGTGTTATTTATTTAAGAATGTACCCAGTATTCATATTTTTACAATCAAATATACTATGGATACAAATTCTGTGATTAGAAAGAATATAATTATAATGTATATCTATTTGTAATATAAATGTGAATACAAAAAATATTGTTATGAAACATTGTAAATTGAGAGAATAACGCCCACAGGAGGACCTTACTGTGAAAAAGACAAAAACGTTCGGTCGCGAAAGTGTTAATGGAGCACGGATATGTGTTGTGTTAATAGTTGTGTTTTGGAAATAGAAGTATTGTGTGTTGATAGTTGTGTTATTGGAGATAGAAGTATTGTGTGTTATTGGTTGTGTTATTGCTGGTGATATAAAGTGCTTCTCTTCGCTCTCTGAAAAAGTCATCGGCCATCTCGACTGATAGTTCTGCAAGCTGCAAGTGCTGAGCTATTTCTTATGATAGTTTAAATTACTGAGTTTAAGTTCTTTAGTGAGTTCTTTCATATCCCTACGCTCCTCTTCACTTTAAAGTTAAAATAAAGATAGATGTCTCTTTAATCTAAGTCTCCTGATTGTATTCTACACTAAGTTAAGAACTATGAATCAAGTGAAGTCGGAACGGAGACTTCACATATTTAATTCTGAACAGTAGTTCCTCAGATACAGTTGGAACAAAATTTTTATCTCGCGTACACATAGACTCGCAGGCAGACGTTTTATAAAAATGCTTCAAATCGTGATCTGGAACTCTCAAATCATGCAAAAGTCGAAAATTTTTAAAAATCCAACACTTTCTTCTATTTAATATAGCAGAAAGTAAAAAATGCTTTTATATTTGATAAAGGCTAGAAATGGCTGTTGCTGCTTCTTTTATTTCTTATGAGTAATATAATTTAATTTATAAACTTTGAGAAATTTAGATGATATTAATGCGAAGATACCCATTAAAATCAAATTATCGTTTATTTAGATCATATTTCTTCAGAAATCTCACGTGACTACGAATTTTCTTGTAATTCTTACACCAGAAAAATTTTAACAGTATTCTTTAGTGATGTTCTTTTGCGATATAATAACTTTGGTGCAAATTGTGCTGCAATCTGAGATATCATGGTGATCCCTGCCTACTTTGGCGGGGATAGAGCCCCTGAATAAGATGGTGGGCTGGCGCGTCACCGCCAATTTTTTGCCCCCGAAGAGGGCAGCACTCCCGCTTGGCATCCTTATTGCTTCTCTAATGGTTGTATAAAATCTTGATCTGAAGCTAATCCGGTCAAGATAAGAGCAATAAGCAACAATAATATTATTAAAAGCACATTTTTTTCGCAGTACATTCTCAGCATGTCATTTTATTCTGAGGATATCCTATGGATGTACTGGGGTAAGATGCGTTGTTAGGGCGGTTTCTGTTTCTTTTACAAAATGTCGCCAAAACTCAAATACACAGTAATAGAAGGTCTGTGAACACTTTATATTATTTATTGAATGATTATAGCAATTTATCGCTAAACAAACTTCCATATCATAGTTTACTTAGCTAAAATTATGAAATATAATAAAACAAGTTACTCTGAAGTAACGTAAGACGACAAAAAAAATGTTTGTCGTTTGTTTATCAGAGAAACGCGCTGGGTACCTGTGGCAACCCTAAGGCAACAAAGTGCCTGATGCGCCAACTCGTATATATAGGAAGCCTTAGGTGGGGAGAAGATGTGTACGTAGCTGAGTATTCGTAGGCAACCATATGGTGGTTGCTTTATGAATCACTGATCATAGGTCTGCTGACTCTTAGAGGCCCTTTTCAAGGCCAATATTCAAAGGCTGGTGAGGTTCAAGTGATAACACTGCTCGACATGAAAATTGCTTCTGGCACCATTTCAGCATATTCTTATGTAAAATGACCTCCTGAATCCGAATAGGACGCCCATTTTGTCCTATCACCCACTGTTTTTTAGAAACGGCCGCCTATTTTTATCATTTTTCGGTGATTTTATGGCTATAAATTTGATTTTTAGGAGGGGGGAGGATTGTTTTAACTGTTAAATATCTTCTGAGGGGCTACAGAGCTGGAAAATTCTAAAACATGGACATTTGCGGCAAGGGAAAAATTTTGGGGGGATTTGCCACTGAAATTATGTATTACATATCTTATATTTTTTTAATCTGTTATTAATATTATTTTTAAATCTTTATATACTAGTATATAGCCCCGTCAAAAATGACGGAATGTGAACGATAAATCTTGAAAACAATGTTTAGATCATGAAGATTACCACGTGATCATTCAAATGTATTTTCAGTTTTTGTTTATAAATCAAATGTGTTTCGATATTTTCTAATTTTCGTTCTGAAATTAAAAAAATTCTACCCGATCAATAAATATGAATGACAATAAAAAAACTGCTGGTTGACAAAAAATATAGGCCCGAAAACACAACAGCAATAACACATCCCAGTGTTCCGTTAAGTGCTCTATTTAAAGTCCTCATAATAAGAATAATCTAGTGTGTCACTCACACGACTTTCTCTTACCCTGAAATTTAATGCTATAAGTACAGGTTGGAGATTAAGAGGTACGATAACGTGTACTGTTATGTAAACCTATGTTAAACAATTCAAATTAGGGTTCGGAAGAGTTTTATATGATAATTAGTTCTGGCCCCCCTCAACCCTCCGTTTCATTAATGCACCTACATTTATATAGAACTTAATTCGGTTATTAAAAAATAATTCAGTTTAAAAAAAATAATTTGTTAAAATTATTATTTTAAAAAGTTATCTTGTATGATAATACATACGATTTCCATATTAGAGAAAGAGTATAACACTAAATATCTAAAAAAAAGTTGAATTTATTCTCAATATTAAAGTAAAAAAAAAAAAAAAAAAAAAAATGTTAAAAATGAAAGAAATCAATAACTTTATTTTAAATTATCGTAGATCGATGGTTCAACCATTCGTTTTAAAGGTATTGGCGAGATCTTTTAAAAGATACCCATCATGAAAATTTACTCCACTCGAGGGAGGACATCTACCCCCTGGGGGGGGGGGGGCGAGGCTCCTACATACACAAAAAAAATTTTCCCAGTTGACTATCTCTATTACAAAAAATATGTATTCGTTTCATTTGGTTTAGTGCAGTCTATAGATGTTAAATTCTACTTACCTTCAATTTCCCCCACAGACCGCCGTAATGTATTTGAATACTTTTGAATGTCCCTGTACACGAACCATTTGCTTCATCTTAACGAAAAGCTTATTGTAGCATCCCTATATGATACACATTTAGAATACTGAGTTTGGAATTTCTGCTACTATTTGTTCTTGAGATATGCTGATAACAGACACACAGATAGACACAGAGACCATTCGCTAAAAACGTGATTTTCGTATTCAGGGGACCTCAGAACATGTAAGTATAACAAAAACTCACGTTCGAAAATTTGACCCTAAAACAATACTTTCTCGACCCTATGGGTAAGAGGAAGTAAATAACGATTCACTTCATTTTACCAAAATACTTTTTTTAAGACTATCGAAGATCCTGTTTCCAAATACGTAAGCGAAATGTGACGTCACTGACCGTCCGTGGATGCAAGAAATGATTCCCTATTTTAATCGTCCATTGTATATTTTGTAAAAAATTATTAAAAATCGAAGAAAATTATTTTCCGATTTTAATACCCGTATTTGGGTATAGGTATGATATCGTATCCATGTGTTAGACTGAGTTATTTTGCTGTCAAATTGACAAAATTTTAAATTTCAAAACTATGTCATCTTTGGCGTTCTTTGTATTTGGCGATTAAAAACATACTACGAAAATATACATGCCAGATGTTTATTTTCGTAATACGTATTGTACGATATATTGTTTCATATAATTCAGTTAAAATAACCATGATTTTTGAAAGGAATGAAATATGTTCGCCAAATAATTTGGCGATATATTTTTTCCGCCAAGGATGACAGATATATTAAATCTATTCCGCTGCAACATATGAGTATCTTATATCAGACACTTTATTTAAACATTTGAAAAGAAATTTGACTTCAAATTATGATAGAATATTTATCATTTTCCTTTTAATTAGTATATTAGTTGGATATTTATTGTGTAAATATCATCCTTTGAAATGAAATGTTTATGTTTTCAATCAAATATGGAAATTTGCTATTTTATTTTTCTAAAGTTTTGAAATTTAAAATTTAAATTTTATCAATTTTACAGCAAAAACAACTTAATCTAACGCATGCACACGATAACTAATACATATCTATACCGAAATATGGGAATTAAAATCGGGAAATAATTTTCCTCAATTTTTAATAATTTTTTACAAAAAATCCAATGGGCGATTAACATAGGAAATCTTTTTCTTGCATCCACTGACGCCCAGTGACGTCATCACTTTGCTTGCGTATTTTCTAACTAACTATCTAATAATTACAGACACTCCATGCTAACCCAAATTCACGTCTACTCTATACTCCCAACCAGCTATCTCACCCACAACATCGCCAAAATATCCAGGATCCAGCTAGGGACTTTCTCATTCTCAACCGAACATTTTATCTTGACTCGATATTATCACCTTAGACTACCCTACTTTCAATACTCATTTCAACTGGTGACCTTTACTTGCCCAACCAAACATTCTATCCCAACTATAACTTTACATTAATTTCAAAACTAAAATCAACTGGCGACATTTACGTACTGAACTCGACGCCAATCATACCATTCAATGTAAACAAATAATGAAGCTTGATAAAAATATTTAAAGACTTTAATATGTTTTTACAAATATATTTTAAGATTTTTAAGGCTTTAATATGTTTTAGAAATATTTTAAGCGTTTTTTTTTTTTTTTTAATGAAACAGTCAAAGAGTCGTTCATTTGCAATTAAAGAGTTGTCCATTTGGAATTTGTATTTTCTGAATGGCAACAAATTATGTTTGTTTTTATTTGGCATTGCGTTGTTTATAATCATGAAGTTACATAATTCTATTTATAGGTTCATGTTTATAATAGCCAGTGATCCGTTATATTTAATTAAACATTTAAACATTACAATTGAATAGTTTTTCAAGGTTTTAGACGGAATAAATAACAATATGCGCGATACAAAACATGTATGAAAATGATATGTATGTTTTCGTAAGTTGAATTGAACAAATGGGGAAAAAAAAAAAATGGCTGCCAAAAGTCTCTGTTTTGAAGCGGTGCAAACCGGAATCGTGAATGACAGATGAGGATGAGGGTCATTATATATATTAATTTTTGTTTTTAGGTGTTAAATTAATTCTTTTTCATTCTTCAAATCAAATCCATGGTCATAAAATTATCAAACAAGGAAAAAAAAAAAAATGAAGGAGGGGGTGGTGTTTCTAGAAAACGGTGGGCGACTGGGCAAAATGGGAGTCATAATCAGAACTCGTTTTTTTTTTTTTTTTTTAGAACAGTGTAATTAATTCTTCAATGGAAAATGAAAATAGCATCGTTGATTCCGTGGTTCTTAGGGACGCTTTTCAGGGCCAATGTCTGAAGGCTGGTAAGGACCAATCGATCGCCGATACAACATTACAACTTTGACTTCTGGAAAAGTCATTCAGAGAGACCTCGATAATACTACACACAGAAACAGAGGAAGACCTTTCACGACTTAGAGCTATTGAACTTGTTCTTCAGAGCAAAAAAATTCTATGAAATCAAAAGGGAAATGATAGACCGTTTCTCGAACAATGACTACGAAAAAATCCTGAATTTCTAATTTACCCATTATGTTTCCGACTCTGGACGAGCCACCACTGGCATACTCAAAGACTTTACGGCATCTGAGATAAATAATGAAATCACTGAATTTCCTGAAATCCGTATTTTTTACGGAAAATTTGAGACCACAGACTGGACCAGAAATGAGTTCATCGAAGAGATGGAATTCACTCAGATATCAGATGATACTAAATCTCCACTAAACCACAAAACAGTCTCATTTCTAATCTAACTAATTCTATGCCTGCTAAAAGAAAACTTGAAACTAGAAGCCCTACCCCTAAGAATAGTAAAATTAACAATAACTAAGCCACCCCCATTAAAAATAGATATAATGTTTTAGATGAAAAAGAACTTTTTGATCAAACGGCACCACTAGATAGCGCTTCCAATCAGACCCCTAAAGCCAGTTAATCTAGAGAAAATAAGAAAATCTCCTTGTCGAAAGTACAGCGCCTAGAATATACAGTGTGGCAACAGCTTATGGTCGAATGCTTAAAATGCTGCTAAAAAAATTAAGCTTCTCAGGTGGCGCTTCAATCGATTTTTTTCCTGAAATCGAAGAGCTGATTGGCTTTTTCCAGTTTCGTCTGCTCAATCACATGATCTAAGCATAGATATAGATTGATCATTGAGGGGGGAAAAAGTGATGCCTTTTTTCTACTCGGGAAAAGTCTATCATGGCCGTCTTTTCCCGAATAAATAAAACACAGGAATACACACGGATAATTCAGTAAATAAAATTTATGAATAATTTATTTACTAAAGGTGAATGAAAAACTCCAGATACAGTTTAAAATTCTTTTTTTTTTTTTTTTTTTTTTTTTTTTTTCTTTTTTTCAATACTCTCTAATGGCTGATTTTAGAACTTTTTTTCGGCATCAACAATTTTTGCTCGATAACATGGAGATGATAGATCTATATATATTACTATATCTATGGATCTAAGCACATAATTATTCACTAGGGAATCTCGGTTTTTGATTTCGTGACAATAGCTTCGATTACAGTGACATCTGGTGAGAGGCTTAATTTTTTTAGTACAGTTTTATTTGCTGCTTTCCACGCTGTTTATTCTAGCATACTTGCCAACATCCTAATTAATATTCCGTAGCATTGTTAGTCCCGCCTTTTTTTACACACCGGTATTTTTTTAGAGTATTATTTTCCTATTTAATCGTGATTGAAATTGGAGAATATTACTCTCAAAATTTACTAGTGTGAAAAAAAGGGCGGGACTAACAACACTACGGAATATTAATTAGGATGTTGGCAAGTATGTTCTAGACGCTATACCGAAAGGCTGATATATCACTGTGAAATGTGATAATAAAAAAACAACTGCTTAAAAATCTAGAAAAATCTATGGGTCTTTGTAATTTTATTGTTGCACCTGCCGGTGATTTCATTAAAATCTTTCCCAACACTAATGCATAGCTGCCAATATTTTAATTTATTCCGGAGTACTTTTAGCCCCGCCTTTATTTCGCACCAATTTATTTATAGAAAAATTTTCTTCAATACATAACTTTGATAAAATAAGAAAAAATTTCTTTTAAAAAATAAGTGGTACGAAATAGAGGAGGGGCTAAAATTACTCTGGAATAAATTAAAATATTGGCAGCTATGCTAATGATGGTCATGATATCATCACCTCGAAGCTTTTTGAAAGGACAGTACAAACTATTTAAAGAATGAAAGGGAAATTAATCCTCCATCGAAGTTATCCGAGATCTTCCTGCAGAAACTATACAATTAGATATTGAGGATGCTTTAACTGAATTAAATTATGATTGGATAAAAATTAATCTGTTAGTCAGTTTCAAAAATAAAAAAAAAACCTTTCCCCTATTCCACATACCCTCAGAATTTAATGCTAATAACTTTGCCTAATTAATAGTTAAGCTTAAAAATGCCCGTAACAAAATGAAGGAATCTGACAATGTAATTAATAAGATCGCCTTTATCTGGGAAGCAAGCCCTCGGAAAGCAGAATTCAAACCTTCCATAATTTGGAAGTTTGTTTCCTCTAATTTTGCAATGACCTATTTGAACTAACATCACGGCTGGTAGCCTTTCCTAGCCCTTGCTTTCCTTTTTTTCCCCTCACTATCATCTGCACGCACCTTATATAGATAGACCACGCATCCGCCTCATTATCTGTCCGCGAGATGAGCTAGCTTCCCCAGCTAAATTATCACGTGATGCGGACCTGGAGAGAGAGACGAGAATGAATATTATGTGATTTTTCCATAGAAAAGAAAGAAGTTTTGAGTTTTTTAATTTCTGTATTGTACACATACTTTTCAATTAAGCCTTTAGATTTAAGCATCGTTGGAAAGCTAAAATGTCATAGATTAATTATAAAAAAGTTTCTTTTGTGAAAAACCATTTTGAAGGGGAGAATTTATTGTTTGATTCTTACAAAAATAAGTGCTTTCTTATAGAAGAATCTCCCTCAAGTCTATGTCACGTGTCATACGGCACTGACCGCAAAGGTTGAAAGTGTCAGATTACACCCTCATGTTGAAGATATTCATTATAATGGAAAGTCCTATTGGTGGCGTAGTCTATCTATAAAAGGTCTATAATCATCTCTTATTGGGTTTTTCATCTGTGTTGCCTATTGTCTGGTTGCCGAAGGTGTGAGGCACTGCCCCCGGGCTCGTCGGATGCAAGCTCCTCGAACTCTCTGAGGTGAAGATTAATATATCTTAAAATTGTTGTACGAAATGTATTTTTTGTTCGGTAGCACCTGCGGCGCCCTCTTCCAGCTTTAATATCTGAAACAACCGGTTCGCTCACCATGTTATGATCTTTCAAATTTCTGACTTCAGCAAAGTCCCGCTCGGTGGAGCCTGCGGCGCCTTATCCCGGTTTTAGAACTGTTTAGTTCCAAATCAACAAACCTTTCAAATGATGTATTTTAATTAGTAGCTGAGATACCAAAGAAAACCTAATCAGGAAACCTCGAAACGTGTAAATCGGGTGAAATCTCGAATTCCACTTTCGATAACATAAAAGTACTTTAAAATATCTTTCGAATGATTTATTAAAAATAATTTAATCGTAAGTAGAATTTGAAATACGCGTATTAGAATAAAATTTAATTTGCAATTAAAATGTAAATTAAAATGTAAATTTTTGTTTATTCTCCAAGTTAAAGGTGTATGGTAAGTTTTGTGCACTGTAGAGGAAAATTGAATTTTTTTATCGCAGTCCAAAAACATGTGACAGTAAAAGCTATTTATTTCTCTTTCGTTCTACTTTTAAAATATCGTCTGCGAAGTTGCCATGGTAACAAAAAACCACACTGTTGTTCGAACGACAAACGCAAGAGTTTCAGAAACGTCGATTCAGAATTTCATCAAAAACTGCAGGGATACTGAAAATTTAAAAAATTATAACTCATTCAGTTTTTGAAATTTTCTCTCAATCTTTTGGGAATTGAATTGTTGAAGCGAGATCTATATACAAAAAAAAAAAAAAAAAAAAAAAGATTTATCTCTAAACGCTTTTGAGTTATAAATGATGTTTTGTGAAAAAATCGATGCTTCTTAAAATCTAAAAATGTGGATCGCTAATCCGTATTTTGTAAAAATGTTTATATGGTTCGAAAGAGGATTAAATGTCCTTTCCAAATATACCAGTTGTTAAGAAATGGAACAGTTACTCTGTCGTACAGGCGTTTCAAAAAAGACGATCGAGAAAAAGAGAAATTTTCGACCCTTTTTAAAACTTTTTTTTTAAATATAAAAAAACCGTATTTAAAAAAAAAAAAAAAAAAAAAAAAAAATGTACCGTAAAAATTGGTAAGAAATGCTCTTTCTCGTGGTACAGGTGTATTTTCGATATTTCCAACAGATCGGCAGCGATCACTTTAGAAAAACCCGCGAAAATTTTCTCTCTCTGCTTTCTCTTTTGTGGAACACGCTGAATTCTACTTGAAGGGCAAAAATTGCGATCCACTCGCTTTTTAATTAGACATTGGTCGACGTTTTAATTAATATCTCCGGAACTAATTAAAATTTTTAAATTCTGTTTTCACTATCAACTCGGGAAGGCTTCTGAGCACCCTCATGTCAAATTTTGTATACTTCTGCGTTCAGTAGAGGCTGAACGTATAGATGCACAGACAGACAGACAGACAGACATCTTTTATTATTATAGACTAGCAGGCTTTGGCCAAAACTTCCCCGCGTCTTGCTTCCCCTTCCCCAGCAAGTAAGTACGAAGTTTTTCGAAATCCCACCAAAGTACATAATGCGTACACTTAATCAACATCCACACTCCGAAATTTGCCATTTTAAGTTAATTTAAGGCAAATTCAAACAGTAAAACATGTTTTTACACGCGTTATTGCCTCCCGACCCCAATGGGATAAGGGAGAATTTTCGTAAAATCCCATTTCAATTATTGTCGGATACATATAAACAATTTACGCAACAAATTTTGTAACTGCAGTTCCCATAGATTTTCCAAGACAAATTTAGCGCTAAAAGGGGGGTCTCGAGTTTGCTACTTCGTAACACCCCGCTCCCCCGCCACACACACACACACAATAAAAAAAATAAAAAAAATAAAAATAAAAATCGAATATCACAAAAAAAAGAAAATGTGGTTTTGAAAATAACCGAAAGAAGACACATGGCTGTTTTCAATACTTTTGTACCATTTTTAGTAGAGCTCTACTCAAAAATCCGAAATTTCTGAAATTTCCCCCCAAAAAACGATTTTTCCCCTCTCTCCTTTAAGAATCAAAAATTTCAAAATCGTACGTAATGTTTTACTTATACTCAAGTATAGTCTCCTCATGTGCGATTTCTTTACCGTGAAGTAATTTAAGGCGGAATTATGCTTACAAACTTTTTTTGCTTCCTGCCTGCCAGGGGGGAATGGGAGGGGGGGGAGAATATCGATAAATCCCGTTACTTTAAATGTCGGATACATATAAACAATCCAAGCACCAAAATTCGTAACCGCAGCACCCAGAAATGTCCCAGAACAAATTTAGCGCTAAAAGGGATGTCTCGATTTTACCCCCTCGTAACATCCACTCCCCCCCCCCCCCACAAAAAAAAAAAAATCGAAATCATAAAAAAACAAAAATGTGTTTTTAGAAATATCCTAAGGAAGTCGCATAGCACTTTTTTCAACATCTTTGTTCCATTTTTGGTACAGTATTACACAAAAATCAAGAATTAAACGAAATTTCCCTCCAAAAATCGATTTTTCCTTCCCTACCCCTAAAAATCAAAAATCCCTAAGTCGCAGATAATTTTTTATTTGTACTCTTGTTTAGTCTTCCCATGTGCAATTTCTTTACTGTGAAGTAATTTGAAGCCGAGTTATGCTTACAAACGTGTTTTTGAATTCCCCTCCCCCAGGGCGGAACGATTTTGAAAAGGTTGATAGCTATAATTTGAAGTTGAGTAAGGACCTAAATTCCTGCAAAGCACCGTTGAATTCCGTCCAGCCGTTCTCACGTGATATCCGGACAAAAAATAGCGTTACAGACGTACAGACACGACGACCCCACACACACTGAGAAAATTTTCTGAAGTCATTTTCGGCTTTCATGGTGTGTGAAACGTGAAATTATCGCAATTTTTTTGATTCTGACAAATTTACAAACAAAAGTTTGATTTTATTAACAAAGATTGTTAGTATATTATATGTTTCTATATAACATAATTTATTCAGTATATAGGTTATAATATTGTATATTTTACAGTATTTTAAGAATTTGTATCCAATGTACATAATATCTTTTCTGTACATTATATATTTCAAGAAATTTAATACACTTTGCTTCAAAATTCCACTTCTTAAAAAATCATTTCATCCTAGTTTTTGAACAAAAACTTCACGGTGCAAGCTCGATTCATTTGTCCTTACTTTTTAAAGGTCGGAATGATAATTTTCTCTTCTTACTATCAGTGAACAGAGTGATGGTGTATATTAAAAAGATTTTGTATAAATTACCGTCTTGAAATTAAGAAATTTTGAATCGTTTTAAATAATTATGTATATAAGTTTCAGTCGTTTCGTTTTAAAAGTTTTGACTACTTCTTTTAAAACATACTCATATTTTGAAAATGTACACTTCTTGTTTTGTGCTGCCATATTAAAAGTCATGATGAAATGGAACTATCGTGCCAACTGTTGAGCGATATGTACCAAAAGTTGATAGATAACAGTTTATGTCAATCTGCAGCAAAATGTAATTTTTGCAGAAATTACGTGCATTAGCTCTTGATTTTGTGTTGCCACAATTTTTTCTTTCTTTCTTTAGGCAGACTTTTTTAAAGAGTGTTCAAAAGATGTTCTAGACTTCTTTAAATTTGTAAATCCATGAAAAACAGAAAACTTGAAACATTTTACTAACAAAGTACTTTCTTCTTATGAGTACAGACAAAAGTTAAGAAGCAAAATGTTCAGCGAAATATTAATATAATTGAACGTATGCAGATCGTTTATTTAGTTATTAACTCTTATTTAATCAGAGGCAATGGTACCATATTTTGAGAGTATGTACACTATACATTTTGTATCAAAAGTGTTGTTGTAACGGATTAAATATATTTTTCTGCCTCAATTGCATTGTGGTGATTTACAGTCAATTAGGAAATAACGCAGCAGTTCGTTCACTTTCAGTAAGGTCGGCCTTGGCTACGAATTTGGCGAAAAATGATAATTTACGACTTCCAAAGTTTAAAAGCTCTATGATGAATAGAAGCCGATTTCTGAAACTTTTCACTGGATTCCGGCACGGAATTCAAAAGAATCGCACCAAATTACAGTCGCCAAAGGTATAAATAGCATTTGATCCACATTCGGGAGAGAGAGTTGTGTTCAGAAAGCTATTCTGAGCGATTACGTTTGTAGGCTGTATTCCAAGCGATTGATTTTTGTTCAGGAATCAGCAAAATTTCTCCTCTGTGGAATATTTGATACTGCTGGCTTTACTCTTGAGGAACAAATGATTGTTCTATCTGACTGCTTCCAGAATATTCGTTGAAGAACGATTTTTGTGGTATGAGCGACAGCTTTATTGGTCTGTTTTGTGAATATTCATTGAATTAGTAGTTTACTGGGTTATTTCGCGAACATTCGTTGAAATCACAGTTTTGTTGTATTGTTTCGAGAAGTTACAGTGACTAAAGTACATTCATCGACTAGAACTCGCCGGTTTCTTTATGAACTACTATCTACATTCAAGAAAGTCGACCATTAATCTTAACAGTTTATTCTATATTGTATATTTCTAAAATTCCTAAAAGTATTTGCTTAATGTATATTTTGGGCGAAAATATTGAATGTTTGTATATTTTTATATATAATATACATTTTTTAAAGTATATTGCCCAACTTTGCATCCTAGCTCTAGTGATGGTGATGCACCTTCATATTAATTTCTGACATCAAGAAAAACTTCATGATTGATTCACGTATGTGAAAAAAAAAAAAAAAAAAAAAAAAAAAAAAAAAAAAATCGCAATCGCAATTAGCGCAATCATTAAAGTGTAAGAATATTGGAAAATATGGGTAATCATTTTGTGTCCACACTGCATTTTAATTTCAAATACAATTATAATCATCATCATTATTATTATTATAACTCCAATTATTATCATCATCATTATTATTCAAAGCATTAAAATAGTATTGCCATCAGTATTTAATATTACCATCAATATTTCTTAGAACACTGTGTTTTGAAAGACTATCTCTCTTCATAAGGTAAAAGCAAATTCTACTTTTACCTCTGTTTGTTTGGCTTTTGCTTTTCATAAAGACTGGGGCTTGTATTCACCAGATGAAGAAACATAGTCTTTTGAAACAGGCTACGTTCTTCGTTCCAACGAAGTGTAATACCTAATATTATAAAAAAAAAAAAAAAAAAAAAAAAAAAAAACTAGAAGCATATTTAATTATTTTAAATTACCGTAGAGAATTTGTAATGCAATTACTTTCGTTACATTAAAACTTCTAGGGCTAAATTTGTAAATATATATTTCAAAAACATAATTGTGGGGTTTTATGAACTATTCGCTATTCCCGACTTACGGCACTCCCAAATTAATTGATATTTTGATATTCCTCCTTCCTCATTTCCTTGCAAGAGTAGAAAGAAAACTAATTATCATTAAACCTGTTCAAGAAGTGCCTAGCTGTGCTGCTGGCCCGAGCGCCGTTTGATGCCTTGCATTAACCATTTTTTTACTTCTTCTTCAATTCCCTCCTGGCAGATTCTGTTCACAGACCTGACGGGTAAAGGTGAAATTGCATTTCAAGATATCTGCTGAAGCCACCTGGTGAAGCAAACAAATAAATACCTCTGCCAAAACATAGTCCTTAACTTCTTCCACCTGCATCTTTTTTGGCAGGTCGCTCAACGTCTTCAGCCAGTCTGCGATGCGCGTATCACGTGTTCGCGCCAGCCCCCCTAAACTTTTTTTCTTTTTTTTACCCCGGACCTTGGGGCAAGGTGAAATTCCTCGAGTGCCCCAGCTCTGCCGTGTGTCCGAGACTTTGGGTTCAAGGTCGCCTGACGTCACAGGGTCTTCGTGATGTCATCTCTTGGACTCTCGATTTCGACTGATTATTTGGATGGGGATTTTCGGTGGGGATATTTGGGGATTTTTAAATGGTTCAGAAAAAGTTGCCAGTTTGGTCAGATAGAAACGGGGCCTCGACGAGCTTCTTGTGCAAAATTGCCGGGAGAGCGTTCAAATCTTGTCTGCCTTCGAGGGGTATTAGAGAGAAAAAAAAAATGATAGAAGGAATCATGATTGCAGATGAGATTGTTTATGTGCATACCCCCGGAAGAGAACGTTTAAATTTTCGACGTCGATTGAAGACCGTTCCGTTTCTATTTAATTTGCTGAATAAAGATGAGATAAATTTGAATACATTTTTTCAGCTGATTCGTAGATGATGTTGAATACACTGTAGTGCATCTGCATGCCATTACGAATTCCGCAGACGGTTTTTGTTTGTATTATGACCGTACCTCATATGCGGCTAGGTATTGAATGTCGAGTTTTTGTTAGTAAAATAAATTTAAAAATAATAATAGTCATTAAAACGATAATGGATTTTTTTTTCTACTATTATAAACTTACTACTATAAAAAGTTACGTGTTATTTGTAGATGAGAGATATTATGTGAAAATTAACATTACAATTAAGATATAAAATAAAATTTTTAATTAATCGTTAAATTCAAAATAACCCTTGCATATTAATAATTGACTTAGATTGTCTTTTCTTTTCTTTTTTTTTTTTTTTTACAGGTAGTTTTAGATAATTTTAAGAAAAGTTAGTTGGCATTTTTTTTTTTTTTTTTAACATTTATTTATTTAGAATCATAATTATGCGAAAAAATAATGATAAAAAGGACAAACATCAGTGGTTTAAAAGAAAATGTATTTTAGATTTTTAAAGGTTTAAAAAAACAAAAAGTGTAAAGTTATAACAAATTTATGTACTCAGATAATAAAGTATTATGAAGATTTAAAAAAAAAAAAAAAAAAAGACGCATATAGCATTTTTAACTTGACGCAACTACTTAAAATTTAGTTTCGCAGAGGTCGTACTCACCGCCCTTTTTTCAGAACACTCGCAGAGATAAGAAATTTTCACATTTTTTGCCACCCCTAATTTCATGAAGAAATACTTCTAGTATATTTCTAGCAATGTGCCATTGCCATGATTATACAGCGTAGAGATTATTTTAGAAAAATAGTAGTGGCAGTAAATTTTAAAATTTCACATTTATGAGAGTGTCCTGAAAAAAAGGCGGAGAGTATGACCCCTTGTTTCGAGAATATGATGTTTATAATTTTCATTTTACGACAGATTCAATATTTGCTTGCAAATATAAACGCTTGTATAACTCAACATAGAATGACGGTTGCTGAAAAATTCTTTTGGACATACATTACTATTATTATATAGTTTAGTATTTGACTATAAAATTGAAAGATTGAATTTTTAATCCAATTTTGCCATTTTCAAAGTCTAATGTTGCCTTAAAATATAAATATTAATTTGTGGCTATAACAAACATATAAATAACTTTTAATGGCTTTTACACACTTACGGTGATAGCTTAAGATTACAGAGGAAAAAATACTTTTATGAAAAAGTAATTTTATTAGATTACTTTTATTTTATTTTTTTTTTTTTTTAAGTGATTTTATTATATTTTTATGAAAAAGTATTTTTGTTTTATTAGATTTTTTAGTAATTTTATATCTGCATGAGTGGATATTAAACTACTAAACTGTGAATTAATAAATAATTACAAGGTAAAAAGAACTTTTTATATACCACGTTTTTAAATTTTCTGTTGAATCATATAAACTTGACAATTCTATGTATTAATAAATACTTTTTTTTAAATTTTTTTTCATGAATTACCCCGTCAACTTGAAAGAAAATGATCCAATGCGTAATAAAGAGAGCAATTATAAGAAATTTTCAAACATTTATTCATTGAATAAAAGTATTAAAAGCATGCATGGCCATCGTGTTCTAAGCCAATCTAAAAGTTTCACATGTCTAGCTAGTCGGAAAGTTAGTTAAAAATCGATTGCAAGATTTGTACTGGACAAACAAAGAAACAAGAAAGCGAGTTAACAAGAACGTGGTAATTACTAAACTCTTCTAATTACTACAGATTTTTTGGTTTTAATCCTTTAAAGCGAAGTGTCCTCGTAACGACGACGCACTGATTCCTAACTGAAAAAGTTCATCCTAGAATTCTTCAACAAAATCTTCCTTTTTTTTTAAGTCATATGTTTCTTTAAAAAAAAAAAAAAAAGTATTTGTTAGTTCTGAACGTTTTCCATAGTAACCTTTTGGTTGAATCACAGCCTCCTAAACTAGATGCCTGTCGCGTAGCACGTAAACTTGGAAACAGTTGAGGCGGTAGATAGCGCCACCTGGTACAGATTGCACGACTTTTTTATTCAACTGTCACCAATAATTTTAAGATATATATATAATCGACGTTTCTTCGAGTCTATTCGCCTTTTATGTATATCATATCCCACTTTTAAAAAATTTTGGTGACTGTTGAATAAAAATTTCACGTAATGTGTACCAGGTGGCGCTGTCTACCGCTTCATTTGTTGCCAAGTTTCCAAGCCACGCGACAGGCATCTAGTT
Organism: Salticus scenicus; assembly: GCA_963930645.1. Classification (NCBI taxonomy): domain Eukaryota; kingdom Metazoa; phylum Arthropoda; class Arachnida; order Araneae; family Salticidae; genus Salticus; species Salticus scenicus. Next base: position 1,253,177 of record OZ005658.1, on the reverse strand, counting down.
TAGGAGGCTACGGTTGAATATTATTAAAGCAATGAAGTTCGCCCTTTTTTTTTTTTTTTTTTTTTTTTTTTTTTAAAGGATAGCAATATTCGGTATTCACACTGGAATAAACTTCACAAGTACATTTATATCAACATATTGCATGTAGGTGTTTACGCAATTTCAAGATAAAGCTCCGCCCATTTTAAATTACAACAACTTCTGTTCCAATATGCAAATCACAATTAAAATATAAATGATACAAATAAATATAATAATGAATAAAATATACATTTATATGTATTTTAATAAAATGTATCTAATAAATAACATATACATTTATGTACATAATTATTGCATAAAATGAATTACTAGTGGGGAGAAGACGATAAGAAGAATGCAGCCTTCTATCGAGTAAAAACCCCATAAAAATGCGTATCTCGCCTACCATTTGTTAAATGTACACGTAGATCATAGCCTCCTAAACTAGATGCCTGTCGCGTGGCTCGGAAACTTGGCAACAATTGAATCGGTAGACTGAGCAACCTGGTACAGATTGCGTGAAATTTTTATTCAACAGCCACCAAAAATTTTTAAAAGCGGGATATGATATACATAAAAGGCGAATAAAAGCGAAGAAGCATCGATATCATATATTATTTCTTAAAATTATTGGTGACAGTTGAATAAAAAAGTTGCACAATCTGTACCAGGTGGCGCTGTCTGTCGATTCAACTGTTGCCAAATTTCCTAGCCACGCGACAGGCTTCTACTTTAGGAGGCTCACTGTAAAAAATATGTCCTATTTTCTGCCAGAAATTCTCTTAAATTTCAGAAAATGCGTTCTGACAACATAATTTTTTTTCGTAAATTACGCGTATTTTCTCAAATTACAGAGAAATTCTGGCAGTAAATAAGGCATATTTTTTACAGTGATGCGTAGAAATAGCAGAAAGTATATTCACTCTTCGGAAAAAAATCATAACTATTAAATAACTGCAGATAGACCCATATTCTTTTAATTTATTTATTTACTTTTACTTTAAAAAATGAAGTCTTAAAATTTTGCTGGTGGTGGTTGTTTAATAGATTTACTGAGATTAATTTTTACAAAAAATTTCGTGAAAATTAAAAATGTTAATTTTTTTCTTTTTCGCTTATTTACGATCAGCTATATGCGTCTAGCAACCATGCTTGAAATTAGTTTCCAATTTTGAAAAGAAAATATGTATTTACGTGAAATGATTCCCACACAGCCAGCACTTGCATCCATGAGACATCTATAAACACGCATAAAAGTTAAAAAATGATCCATTAAACTTCTATAAATATCCTACAGATATCTATTAGCACGACCAATGTCACTCTTTTTTGCATCCCATTAGATGTCTTTTACGTATCCGATAAATCTCCAAATGTCCAATAATTGGACTTGTTAGATCTATTAGATATTGGAAATATCTGAATCTTGTTTTGATCTAACATGTTGCATCTAATCGAAAACGGCACGTCTAAATTTCGTCTATATTTAAACATCTAATAGATATCTATAATTATTACAGGATATCCAGGACTATAAATGGACATACTTTAGATATTTTGTACCTCTTTATGGATCATTGAATGAAATTTAGATGTCTAATGGACATCATAGCCTCCTAAACTAGATGCCTGTCGTGTGGCTCAAAAACTTGGCAACAGTTCAAACGGTAAACAGCGCCACCTGGTACAGATTGCGCGATTTTTTTTATTCAACTGTCACCAATAATTTTAAGAAGTGATATATGATAAATATAATGGCCATTTTCTTGATTCTAATCGTTTTTTATGTGTATCAAATCTCATTTTAAAAAATTTTTGGTGGCTGTTGAATAAAAAGTTGCACAATCTATACCAGGTGGCGCTGTCTACCGATTGAACTGTTGCCAAGTTTCCGAGCCACGCGATAGGCATCTATGTGGATATCAGTGGCTGTATGGGTAAAGTTCGGTTCCGATTTGTCAATCAGTACTCACTGCGATCGATACAAGGGAAAGTTATGGTGTTGATATCTACACAGAAACTTAGGTCTATAAAAATTGCCCTCCGTGGGGATCTTTCTAAAGGATCTTAACCATATTTGGAAAAATCTCGTTTTTTTTTTTTTTTTTTTTTTTTTTCAGAAAAACCCCAGCCCAGTGGGTTTTTTGAGGTTTCATCAGGGTTTTTATGAGTTAAATGAGGGTTTTTTGGGTTTTTTTTTTTTCAGAGTATTTTCAGGTTTTATCATAGTTTTCAAGAATATTTTCTTTCTTGCCGTTTTTAAATATTAGATTAATATATCCTTCATAATAGGACAATTTAAAAAAATAAATTTTAATTATTCATTAAAATCAAAATTTTAAAAATTTAATTTTAAAATTTCTAGTCTTTTTGTGAATAAGTTATAAAGAAATGTTTTTAAATTAAATAATTGTACGTTAATTATTCTAAAATTCTGTTTATCTGTCCTTTACAACAAAAACTGGATTTTAATAATTATTCAGTGTTGCTTCATTAATTTGTTTTTGTACTGAATAGATTTCCATAAAATAGTTTTAATTATTGTTCCTCCTACATTACTTAACAGTGTTGCACTGTTAAAGTTTTCAGAATTTTTTTTTTTTAATTTCATTTTTTTTTTTTTTTTAGTATTTATATATTATATTCCTCAAGTCCCCTGATTTTCTTTATATTGATAAACAACTCTTTTTTCTTGCTTTTATATTTTTTATATATAATTTCTTATTGTATTTTAATAAGTTAAAAATTTATTATTATTATTATTATTTTTTTTTTTTTTTTTTTTCCCATGTGGAATTTTTCAGATTTTGTAATAAAGCAGTTTGAGCACTTCCAATGTTTTAAAAAATTCTTTCTTCATGTTCTAATAATGTATACAATATTTGTTATATATTTATATGTTTATTTTAAGTTAGATAAAAGTGTAATTTTGAATAAGGATTTTGAAAAAACCCACTTGGGTTTTACCTTGGGTTTTTTCAAGCCCGGTTTTTTCGGGTCGGGCAAAATCAAGCCAACCCTGATCTTAGCCCATAGTAAACGAGTTTCGGATTAAACGACGGAAATCTTCGAAATACAATACCAATGACCGCGATCTGGGTTTGATCTCGGTACACCCCAGTGTTCAGATTTGGAGAATATTTTATTCAATATCCACCACTAAATTTTAATTGTAACGGTTGCCTAATTATTTCGAATATTAATCGTTTATTCTGCATATCAAATATATATTCCTCAAAATATATATTGACTATCAAATAAAAAAGTCCCCAAGTCTGGTTACACTAGTACCTCCTGTATAAAAGCTTTGAGAACCTGTCAACCACTGAGGAACAATAATGCTAAAATTTTGAACATGACCTCATTCACTTTTACTCATTAGAATTATATATACTATGTACATGAAGACCGAGACACACATCATTTATACTTACACCACTATTTTTAACAAATACTTTCCTGTTATAATGAACAGAAAATTCTCATTAAAAATAATTTTAAAAGAATACTGGTGTCTAATAACAATGAGTGAATTCGATTGTTTTGCACCTTCATTTTTTATAAAAATATTTTCCCAGTCAAAGCGTTCTTCTATGACGTGAAGTAAAAAATAATTGTAAAAATATTCCAGTGTGAGAGTGCCCCGGTCTTAATCAGGCTCTGACATGAAGCAGTATAAAAGTTTAAAGTTTATGATCCTAGAAAGGGAATTCCTGAAATTTTAATCTATTTCAGAGATGCCAACATTTTAATTTATTCCGGAGCCTTTTTAGCCCCGCCTTTAATCCATACCACTTAATTTTTAAGAGTATTTTGTTCTTATTTTATCGTAATTATATATCGGAGAAAAATATTCAATAAATAAAGTGGTGCGAAATAGAGGCGGGGCTAAAAATGCTCCGGAATAAATTAACCTTTTGCGGCGTAAGAAAATTAGGATCATTTAAATTATACTGCCACCGGAAATCATGAACTAAATTAAGCTAAAAGAAATTTTAAATTTTAAGGTTAAAAAAACCGGTCTTTACCGATATGTTATTAACGTAAATTTCTGCTAAAAATCTTCCGGGATGAATTTTTGCAGCGGGATTTTAAATTTTGCGTCCTCGCAGCGAGGATAGCGCGCGCTAAGGGGCTAAAATATTGTCAACTATGCTATTTTATAAAATCCTGTACTTTTTTACATACGCCTTTGTGATTTATTATGTATGTCCCACCCGTAGCCAAGAGTTTCCGCTTTCTAAACTGGTATACGGAAAATGTCGGGATCAAACACAGACTCCAGCCGTTCGGAGTTTTCCGTGATTTTCTCTGAAACTCTCGTAAATACGGGCTAATACCCATTAGAAAGATCCCGTAGGAGGGAGTTATACCTAAATCTATAGGACACTCCCATAGTCATTTCCCCTTAACACTAAAACCTGAAACACCATAAGATTAATTTTTACGGAATTAAAATGGAGGTCAAGGTTTTTCGTACACCATGTATATGTATATTTAAAAATGTCTCAATTTTAATTTCTATTTATATTCTTCACTAACGTGCAGATTTGTAATTGCGCTTCATTATGTAACACTCCGTTATGTAACAGACGTTGTTCACGGACACCTTTCATCTAAAATGGTAAGTGTTGCAATCGTAAGTGAATTGTGATTCCCGATTATGTTATCATGTTCTAATGATTGCAGAATTTAAAATAGATCCAATAACGTCCTCTCGATTATATAACAATTACGATTTTCTCACATATCACTGATGCAGAGACTTTTCGATTTAAAAAGTTTTTAATCTCTCTCTATATAAATGGCTAAGAGATTTTTGAGTCTGTTTGTCTGTGTGTGGACGCAAGTGTCCACCAGCTTTTCATACTTTAATTAATTTTAAAAAATCTAATTGTCCGATCGATAAGTTAATTAAACCGACGGATTCACAAAAAATGCCCCTTTCAGTTGGTACTTTATTTGTAACGAAATTTTGATTAGATTTTTTAAAATTAATTAAAATGTGAAAATAATAACTTGGTAAAAGCTTTAAAAATGGATTTTAAAATTTTTAATTGTTGCAAAAAAAACTTTTTTTTTTTTTTTTTTTTTTTTAACGTAAAATGAAATATGCTTTCACGCGAAAAAAAAATTAAATATTAAATATTAAATTTGCTTCTACACATAAAAAATAATCTGGTGTGTCACTCACAGGACTTTCTCTTACCCTGAAATTTAATACTATAAATACAGGTTGGAGATTAAGAGGAAACATAACGATGTTATGTAAACCTATGTTAAACAATTCAAATTAGGCTTCGGAAGAGTTTTATATGATAATAACGCCCCTCAACCCCCCGTTTCATTAATGCACCTAGATTTATATAAAATTTAATTCGGTTATCAAAAAATAATTCTGTTTTTAAAAAAAAATTTATTAAAATTATTATTTAAAAATATTATCTTTTATGATAATGCAGACGATTTCCATAGAGAAGTATAACACTAAATATCCAAAAAAAAGTCCATTTTATTCTCAATATTAAAAAAAAATATATATATATATATATATATTGTTTTGTTAAAAGTGAAAAAAAATCGATAACTTTGTTTTAAATTATTGCAGATCGATGGTTCAACCAGTCGTTTTAAAGGTATTGGCGAGCTCTTTTGAAAGATGCCCACCATGAAAATTTACTCCGCCCCCAGGGGGGGGAGGGAGGCGAGGCTCCTACATACACAAAAAAATTTTCCCAGTTGACTATCTCTATTACAAAATATATATATTTGTTTCATTTGGTTTAGTGCAGTCTATAGACGTTAAACTCTACTTACCTCCCCCATAGAAGTAATGTATTAGAATTCTCTTGATTGTCCCTGTACACGAACCATTTGCTTGATCATAACGAAAAGCTTACTGTAGCATCTATATATGATACACATTTAGAATACCGAGTTTGGAATGTCTGCTACTATTTGTTCTTGAGATATGCTGATAACAGACAGACACACACACAGACATACACACAGACCATTTGCTAAAAACATGATTTTCGTATTCAGGGGACCTCAAAACGTGTAAATATAACAAAATCTCTCGTTCGAAAATTTGTCCCAAAAACAATACTTTCTCTACCTTATGGGTAAGAGAAAGTAATAAAAAATGAAAATATGAAAATGGAGTAATAAATAAATAAATAAATAAAATAAATAATAATAATAATATACCTCAATTTTAGATTTTTTCCACCTTTTGTTTAAATAATTTGTTTTTGGCACGGATGAATCGCGCTTGGAATGAAAGCTAATTCAGCATTACATTAAAGAACTTTAGTTATTGATAATCCTGGGTAATTTTTAAAATTTTGATGTTGAAATAGATCGGACATTTTTCGCCAAGGACTCCACTTCCGTACAAGCCACTTTAAGCCAAGTAGCGCATAAAAAATATAAATAAATTATAAAATATTGAAAAACAGAAAAGAAAGAAAGAGAAGGAAAGGAAAGGATAACGAAAAGAAAAGAAACAAAAAAAAAAAAAAAAAAAAAAAATGATAATAACATAAATTATATATTTTTGTCTAAAGTGACGATAAAAATTCAAAAGTCGCCAAGAGGAGCTCCATTAAGGCTTGATCCCTGATCAGGTTTACATGTTTCATTATTTATTTTTTTATATCGTTTCGAAACTATCATCTGATAAGCACCCAAATGGAAGTCCATTGGTAAGCTATTGTCACAGGCAATAGGGACAGACACCTGAGAGTCTGCGAATGAGTGGGCTGCTGCCGAAGGCAGCGGGGAACCAAAGCGAGCTTTAAAACAATTTCATGATTTCTTTAAATTTTATTTTTGTTTGTAACGCGATATAGAAAAGAGTTTCCTTTAAATATAGTGACCAGCGAAGCGAGAAAAGCCTTCGTTGATTCACTACCTTTATTGATTTCATGAGTTAAAAAATGGTGTTAACAAACTTTGATCTATTGGCACGCAGGCAGCATCAGGCCGAGTTTTGTACATTTCGAGTTTGATTTTGAAATTTTTCCCGCATTCGGAATTCGGTTCATTCCCGAACCGGAGCTTTGCCAGTCGTTTATGAAAGACGAAACTGTTTTTGGAGTTATGGAAGTAAGAAGATATGAAGAGTTAACAGTTTAAAACGTTTTAATATTTTTAAAACGAAACTATTTGTGGAGATGGACGTAAAATAGACCTGAAATTACCGATTTAGAAAGTTTTTAATCGTTTGCAAAACGACGCTGTTTGCACAGTTATAAAAATTAAAAAGACATGAAGTTATCGCTTTAAAAATTTTTTATTCGTATATAAAATAAAACTGTTTCTGGAGTTTTTGGCGTAAAATACAAGAAGTTATCAGTTTAAGAGATTTCTTATATTTTTTAAATGAAACTATTTGTTGAGATGGAAGTAAAATAGACCTGAAGTTATCGATTTAGAAAATTTTTAATTGTTTGTGCAGTTAAGAAATTTAAAAAGACATGAACTTACCCGTTTAAAAGAAATTTAATCGTTTATAAAATTAAACTGTCTCTGGAGTTATGGGAGTAACAAAAGCCATGACGCGCACCAGCGGTTTAACCCTTTGCGGCGCAAGGTAATTCGGATCACTTAAATTATACTTCCACCGGAATTCACGAACAAAATTAAATTGAAAGAAATTTTAAATTTTAAGGTTTAAAAAAACGGCATTTTCTGCTACGATATAAACATAAATTTTTGCTAAAAAATTTCTGGGATGAGTTTTTGCAGCTGGAGGTGGTTTCACATTTATACCACCGCACGTTAAAGGGTTAAAAAGTTTTCATTCGTTTATAAAATAAAATGGTTTGCGGACTTATGGAATTAAAAAAAAAAAAAATGGAGTTTTTGATTTAGAAGTTTTTAATCAGGTATGAAATTATCTGCTTAAATTAATTGTTTATAAAACGAAACTTTTTGTGGAGTTATAAGCAAGTTTCGGAGTAAAACACAAAAAATTCCGAACGGCCATATCGATGAACGGAATGCGAATGTGGGTTTGAACCCAGCATTTCCATCTACGAGCAGAGCGCTATTGGCTACTGGTAGAACTCACCATTTTTGATGGAAAGGTTCGATTGACTGTAATAATAGAAAAAAAAATGATGATAATTGCAAGATAGCAATTGAACCTGGGATCTTAACAACTTAGCTAATTCGCTCGACTTCTACTAGCAGAATTCGTTTATTTAATCGTTGGGAAATTCATCTTCACTTCAAAGAACCATAGAGTTTTACGGATGGATTTTTATTTATTTTTTATTTTTATTTTTTATTATTTTGTTGAAGTACATGATGAGATATACATTTGGAATACATATACAAATTCAATACGATCAGCTTTATCAATTTTCTAGAAACACACGCATATAGTATCAAGATAAATTTTCTAAAATATTTAAATTAATTTCAAACAGTGAAATCTTATACAAATTTCACACAATCTTTCTGTAAAAATGTACTGAACGAAGCTAGTGGTACTGCTGACAAGATTTTCCTTAGAATGCATGAAATCTACGTAAATAAAGCAAAGAGTTTGTCGGCGTCACACATCCGGGCTGACCACTCCTATTTTTGATTGGTCTAGATTTTATTACTTTGGCATAGCTGCCAATATTTTAATTTATTCTGGAGTAATTTTAGCCCCGCCTCTATTTCATACCACTTATTTTTTATAAGTAATTTTTTCTTATTTTAACAAAGTTATGTATTGAAGAAATTTTTTCTACAAATAAAGTGGTGCGGAATAAAGGCGGGGCTAAAAGTACTCCGGAATAAATTAAAATATTGGCAGCTATGCTTTGGTGATGAAAGTCGGCCATTCTTTTTAGTAAAAACTGATGAATTTTTTTAAAAGATACTGCATAGATGTTAGATATGTCATTTTTAAAAGAGCTCTAAAAACTGTTCTTTTTTTTTTTTTTGTGAGGACACTATATACATCAAGTTATCTATATAAATAAAGCAAAGAGTTCGTCGGCGAAACACATCCGGGCGGACCACTCCCATTTTTGATTGGTCTAAATTTAACTACTTTGGTGATGAAAGTCGGCCATTCTTTTTAGTAAAAACTGATGATTTTTTTAAAAAGATACTGCATAGATGTTATACTTTTAAAAAAAAATAATAATTCAAAAACTGTTCGTTTTTTGTGTGGACACTATATACATCAAGTTATTAGATTTAAAGATATTACGTTGTAAAGTTTCACAACCCGATATCATTCAATTGCTTTTGATGAAGGTTGCCCATTTTTTTAGTTTTATCTCATGATTTTTTTTTTTTTTTTTAAGATACTGCATAGATGTTATATTTTTTTAAAAGAGCCCTAAAAACTGTTCACTTTTTGTGAGGACACTATATACATCAAGTTATTAGATATACTAAATATATTACGTTGCAAAGTTTCACAACGCGATATCTTTCAATTGCTTTTGATGAAGGTCGGCCATTTTTTTTAGTAAAAACTGATGAATTTTTTTAAAAGATACTTCATAGATGTTAGATGTTATGCTTTTTTAAAAGAGCTCTAAAAACTGTTCATGTTTTGTGCGGACACTATATACATCAGGTTATTAGATTTAAAGATATTACGTTGCAAAATTTCACAACGCGATATCATTCGATTGCTTTTGTCTTAAAATAAGAGTGTAATATTAAACAAAAAAAGCTCTAATATTAAACAGTAATAAATAAGGTTTTACAAATTATCAGATTTGAAGTTCTAAGAGCTGAGAATTTTTTTAATTACAGCGTACTTATTTCCCATACACAATCCATTAAATTTGTAAGCAATTGCTGATTCATTCTCGAGAATCATTCACGTAAGACCATAGAGCATTGTTGCAAAACGAGTGCAAAGCGGAAGAAATATTTAATTTAATTTATGATATGTTATTTTGAATTTTTGACCTTAAAAGGAATTTTTAATTATGTTACAAAGCCCAAAATGTAATATAAAAAATAAATAGGGATTCAATTATTTTGAAAATTCATTTAAATTTAGTGACCAGCGAAGCGGGCGTAGCCTTCTAGTCTGAGAATAAAGTATTTCCATAGGTTTCATGACCACTAATGCATTCTCAACTTCGACTCAATATTACAACAGAGAATTACAAAAGATCAATGTTTAACGTTTAAATTTCTTTTCTTGTTACTTAGCTTCTTAATTTCACAAACCCAAATCTAATCATGCAATATAGGAAGCTTTGTTATACGCGGACTCATTTTATTTGTGCTTCTTTGCCGATGAAGGAATTTAGTGACGTCACAAACGAAGCGACCGTCCGATCCGAATAAATGCTCCGCATAAACCGTTTCGGCATTTTCCGTTCCGGTGACACAAATGCCTTCCTTCTCCGTTGTTTTTGTTTCGTTTTTCAGACGATTAAGTAACGAGCGGCATTCCGATGGCATAATTGGAATGAGCGGAAAATTTGAATTTCAATCAGCGTCTTGTTGGCTTTGTTTGTATAGGATTGAGTAATCCGATGCTCCTTTCTTTTTGTATAATTTTTGCGGTATGTGCTAAGGATTATGTTAACTGCAAAGATGGCCTTAAGGATATCGTCATAGGATATATCGATATCTCTATTTGAAAAGTTAAATAAATAATTAAAAGTGACGTATTCTTATTCTGAAGATAGAGTAGAGATAGATGACTGAAAGGAAAGTTATATTTTTTAATCCTATCACTATGTCTTAAAAATGGGGCATTTTATACTTAACCAGTTAGTAGTCGCTAGTTGGTCGATCCCAGTGACGGATTTAAGGGGGGGGGCTAGGGGCTGAAGCCCCCCTCCCCCCCAAAAAAGCACTAACATTCCCAATTGGATGTTACAATTGTAAATTTTTCATTGATCTGGAATAACATCTTGAAAACTCTTAGCCCCCCCCCCCCCCCCAAAAAAAAAAAAAGTTAAGTTCTGGACCCACCACTGTCGATCTCCCGCCCATTTCTTCAGTGTTTATTCAATGCCACCAAAAAATTTTAGAAGTGGCAATTGATATACATAATCGACGATTATTCGAGCCGATTCGCCTTTTATGTATATCAAATGCCCTTTCTAAAAAATTTTGATGGCTGTTGAATAAAAACTGAAGGGATGGGCGGCGAATCGACCAACTAGCGACTACTAACGAGTTAAATGAAAAATTTTAAACCACCTCTGTGATATCCATACCTACCAACTTACTAATTAATATCCGGAAGATTGCTAAAATCCGCCCCTTTCTCCACACCACTTTATTTTTAGAGAAATTTTCTTCAAATGTGATTACGATTAAGTAAGAAGAAAAATACTCTAAAAAATGACTAGTGTGAAAAAAAGGGCGGGCACTGATCATCTTCCGGAATAATAATTAGTAAGTTGGTAGCTATGCTGATATCTTAACGCTTTCGCGACCGCATGTTTTTGTCTTTCTGATAGTAAGTTCCGCCTGTGGGCGTTATTTTTTAAGCTACAGTATTTCAGAGCAATGTTTTCTGTATCCATATTTATGTTACAAATGAATATATATTATAATTATACTCTTTCTAATTAAAATATTTGTATCCATGGTATTTTGATTGTAAAAATGTGAATATTGGGAATATTCTTAACACTTTTGCGACCGCATGTTTTTGTCTTAAAAAGTCCCGTCTGTGGGCGTTATTCTCCCAAGTTACAACATTTCAGGACAAAATTTTCTGTTTTTTCATTTATATCATAAATGGACATACATTATAATTATACTCTCTCTAATCAAAATATTTGTATCCATAGTATATTGATTGTATTACAAATATGAATATTGGGTATATACTTAAGAAATAAATAACATACAAATTGCGAAAGAAACGCCCACTGGCGGAGTTACAGGTTTTCAAATGACGTGAATCTACGTCAGCGGTCGCGAAAGTGTTAAAAAATATAGTAACATACAAATGGCAAAAACAGTGTTGCCAAATTTGAGGATTTTTTTATTCAATTTCCACCACTAAAGTTTAATTGTAACAGTTGCCTAATTGCTTCGAAAATTGGCTTCTATATATATTAAATATTACTTCTCAAAATTATTGGTGAATGTTGAATAAATTATTCTTCAAGTCTGGCAACACTATGCAAAAGAAACGTCACTAGTGTAGTTACAGATTTCCAAATAACGGGAATCTACCTATCACCACTCAAAACATTATATTATTATTTTCAGCAATTTAAAAGGAGTCTATGATCCACCTAGTCATAGTGATAATATTAACTGAAAATTTACGTATGTTTTAATAAATATTGATGTTTTAAGTGCTAGAGCTTGTTGCCCGAAAGTGTTATCGTCATTTTGTAAACTAAATAGCATTGTAGCATTTTGTAAACCAAATAGCATTGTAGCATAGTGTAAACTAAAAACTAAATAACCTGTAGCATTTTGTAAAACAAACAGCATTGTAGCATGTAGCAAACTAAACAGCGTTGTAGCATTTTGTTAAACAAACTAACATGTCGTAAACTAAATAGCATTGTATCATTTTGTAAATCAAACTTCATTGTACACTAAGTAGCATTACAGCATTTAAAAAAAAAGAACAATATTTGGATTGTAGCATGTGTAAATTAAGTAGCCTTGTAGCATTTTGTAAATTAAGCAGCTTTGTTAGCATTTTGGGAAGCAAACAGCATTGTTAACATATTGTAAACCAAACATTTCTGAAATCAAATGATTTTGAACATGTCACTGAAAATCAAAGATTAAGAGTTAAGTTAATTTATCGTGCTAGATGAACAATGAACTAAATAAAGTGATAGATACCAAAAGTGGGATAATCATTTTCATGGTAAAGGCTGGTGATGGGGATTACGAGGAAACCATCTCAATAGTGTAATAATAGAAATCAATTAAATTATGTTCATTCAAGAGGGCACAATCTAACGTAATTTTTGACGCGCAATCTGTCAGCCCCCGTAAGCGCGTTCTCGAGAAATCTACATTTAAGTTTCAGTAAAAATGTAGTGACGAGAAAGGAGTGGGAGGAGTCCCGTTGAAACCTACTAGGACCATGACTTTTATCAATTTTTAGATTCTATTTTAGCGAATGTTTAGACATTATATCTTGATTGAATATATATCAAAGCTGAAATGGGCAACTGATTATTGCATCCAAGAACACGTTTGTCTATGCTCTTTCGATTTCTGCTTGTTTTTGATTTCATTCATTATTTCAGTAAGGCGTGGTGTAATCGATTCAGGCGTGGTTGCGCCGATCATTAGCAAAATTTCAGAATTTATAACTCGAAAACGAGCGGACGAGGGCTATTGTTTTATACACACCTGGTAACATTTTTAAATTATTCCGGAGTACTGTGAGTCCCGCCCTTCTTTTACACCAGTTAGATTTTAGAGAAATTTTCTTCAATATGTAATTACGATTAAACAAGTAGAAAATGCTTTTAAAATATACGTCGAAAGACTAATGCACTGATATTATTGAAATTTTGCACATACTTCTTCAATATAGCGCAGTGTTGCCAGATTGTGGACTTTTTTTCATTCAACATCCACCACTAAATTTTAATTGTAACGTCTGCCTAATTACTTTGAAGATTGATGGAAGATTAATTGTCCATTATGTATATCAAATATCACTTCTCAAAATTATAGGTGGCATTTGAATAAAAAAAGTTCCTAATCTGGCAACACTGATATAGAATTGACTAGTACATAGCCTCCTAAACTAGATGCCTGTCGCGTGGCTCGGAAACTTGGCAACAGTACAATCGGTAGACAGCGCCACCTGGTATAAAATGTGCGACTTTTTATTCAACAGCCACCAAAATTTGTTTAAAGTGGGATTTGATATACATAAAAGGCGAATAGAATCAAGAAAACGTCGATTATATATATCATATATCACTTCTTAAAATTATTGGTGACAGTTTGAATAAAAAAAATCGCGCAATCAGTACCAGGTGGCGCTGTCTACCGCTTGAACTGCTGCCAAGTTTCCGAGCCACGCGACAGGCATCTAGTTTAGAAGGCTATGACTAGTGCTTGCACGATTTTTTTTTTTTAGAATTACAACTAATTTTACTAGGCTATACGTGGAGTAAAATATACCAAAAGTTGTACTGTTTTTGCATAAAACTTTGCTAAAAATTCAAATTTCCTTCTCTCTTTCTTTCTTTTCTTTCTTTCTTTCTTTCTTTCTTTTTTTTTTTCTTTTAATTTTTTGTTCAAGCACTTGTCAATTCTACTTTGAAAAAGTGTATAAAATTTCAAAAAAAAAAAAAAAAAAAAAAAAAAAAAACGCATTATACAATTTGAAAAATTTAGTCGTTTTGTCCCGGTTTCAGAAAATCTATTTCATAAATTTGGCGGACACAATTTCTAAAAAGCTTTTAGAAATTGTGTCCGCCAAATTTCTGAAATAGGTTTTCGGAAACCAGCAGCTTTTTAGAAATTGCGTCCGCCGAATTTCTGAAGTAGGTTTTTGTGAACGCAGGACTCACTGACTAAACTTTTCAAATTGTGTAATACAATTTTTTCAAATTTTGCTTCTATATTGTTCTTTTACAGGCTGAAAATTTTGAATAAAAAATTTTATTTATTAAATAATAAACAAAGGATTTTTTTTTTTTTAAATAGCTTTTGAAACTCACGCAACCCCTTAAGACCAATTGTCTGTGCTAGGGACCTGGATTGCCCTCTATGGAGTGTTTTCAAAAGGGTCCTATCCCGTTTTCACGCATGTTTTAGTGGAAAACCACAGAAAACTCCGAACGGTTGACCTACCAGCACGACTTACTTCCGAACTACTGTTTACACCGAAAAAAAAAAAAAAAAAAAAAAAGAAAGAAAGAAAAAAAGAAAAAGAAAAATAACAATAATAATAATAATAAACTTTAGATTTTGCATCTGCTGCTATGTCGTTTAGTCTGTAACAAACATGAAACTCATTTATTCAAGTACTAAGTATAAGTATTCATTCATTCAACTATTCATTCAATTGTTTACATTTCCCGCACGGTTCATTTAGGTCAACTACAAACACCTTTTATTAGATCTCTAGAATAAGCTTTGTGTAATGTGTGTCTTTCTTTTGAGAGGGGGGGGGTTGCAGACATTTTTAAGAGCAAAATCAAATACAGGTTAGAATTTCACTTCACTTCTGATACTTGAAAAGTTTTGAGAAAGGTTCTCACATGAACATTGTTTGTAGTTTACACCTGAGTATATGTCCTTTAAGAAAGTTTTGTTGACATAAAATAAAACTGCTATAACACAGCTGGCGTGGACTACTCAAGGGGAAAAAAAGTAATAATAAAAATTCGTAGTGTTTCGGCATATATTACGGGTAAGGGAAGAGAGAGTATGCGTGTATGTATACATTTCTCTCTCTCGAACAAGAAGATGACCCTTTAGATCCTGTTGGGAATAGCGACTTTTGACACCTGCGGTAGATGACCCCAAGCTTTTTATACGCCTTATACTTTGCTAGCCTCTTCCTACGCTTTTTTTTTTTTTCTTCTGTAACGCGCTTTACGTTAATTTAATTTCGGAAAGCATTCCCGAATCATGCTAAAGCGGGTCCCATTTACAGGTCTGCACGAGTCTCAAATTTCAGGCTCATGCCTAGCCAAGCCCGCTTGGTAGCAGCAATCTTGACCCCACCCAGTCTGAAGTAGAACAAGTATGTAGTGGCCATCACAAAACCGTCTTCTATATTTTCTCACGCGGTGCAAATTTTCTATTAAAAATCTTTACTGTTTCTAAACACTTGCGCGACCGCTGACGTAGAATCACGTCATTTAGAAATCTGTAACTCCGCCAGTGGGCGTTTCTTTCCCAATTTGTATGTTATTTATTTCTTAAGAATTTATCCAATAGTCACAATATCCAACTCAATCCGGCAAATTGTTAGTACCGTCCCTTTTTTCTACACCACTTAATTTTTAAAGTAATTTTCTTCAAATATATTTGCGATGAATTAAGAAGAAAAAAACTCTAAGAAATGACTGGTGTAGAAAAAGGGGCGGTACTGACAATTTGCCAGATTAGGTTGGCAGCTCTGTACTCATATTTGTACAATCAATATACTGTGGATACAAATACTTTGATTACAAAGAGTACAATTATAATGTATATCCATTTGTAATATAAATGCGAATACAGAAACTTTTGTCCTGAAATGTTGGGAGGATAATGTCCACAGGCGGGTTTTACTGTCAAAAAAAAACAAAATCATGCGGTAGCAAAAGTGTTAAAAATATAATGCATAATGAATGCTGATAATTTTCTTCTCAGAAAAGTGCAGTATTAAATATCGTTAGAAAGTCAATTTTGTGCCCTAGAAACGACATCTTAGAATAAAAAGTTTTTTTTTTTTTTTTTTTTCAGACTTTAATTTGTTAAAAATGAAAAAAAAAAAAAAAAAAAAAATCTACAATTTTGCTTTGATTTATCACAGATACATAATTCAAACATTCTTTTTTTTTCTTTAAATACTCATATTGAAACTTTAGGTACACACGCGGTGGTAATTCTCTTCAGGTAAGTGCGGTGAGAAGGAAGGGGGCGAAGAATGATCCTATATATAAAAAATGCCCTGGTGGATATGTTACTAATATAATAATATTTCTTTTAATTTCATAATAAATTGTTAAAATTGATACTTACTGTGTACATTTACCTAAAATTTTGTACAATAAATGAAATAACGGGATTAAAGTACCACCTGTTGAGAGATTTGTACCAAAAGTTGACATAGTACACTAATTTATGTCAAGGTGCAACTACATATAAATTTGCATGAAATTATGCGCATTAGTTCTTGAGCTACAACTACCAAAATATGTTTGTCACACACAAACTTTTTTTTTTTTTCTTCTGTTTAATGATCAAATTGTCTTTCGCAACTTCCAAAACATGTAAATCAGTCGAAAACTTTTACGAATCCAGTACTTTCTTTATGAATTTGTGTACATCGAATTCAAAAATAGTGTTTTCAGAAAAAAGCGATAAAAGCGGGAATAAAATGAACCTATGTGGGAAATTTCCAAAGTCTCTCATTCTTAGACGTTTACTCCGACTGAATTGAAACTTTGGGAAAATATTCTAGAAAATGTGTACTATCAGTATACTTGGTAACATTTATAATTTATTCTGACATAGCTGCCAATATTTTAATTTATTCCGGAGTACTTTTAGCCCCGCCTTTAATTCGCACCACTTTATTTATAGAAAAATTTTCTTCAATATACAACTTCAATAAAATAAGATAAAATTACTTTTAAAAAATAAGTGGTACGAAATAAAGGCGGGGCTAAAAATACTCCGGAATAAATTAAAATATTGGCAGCTAGCTATGTTCTCGAGTACTGTTAGCCACGCCCTTTACCCACACCAATATGATTTTAGAGAAATTTTTTACAATATGTAATTACTACGAAAGAAGAAGAAAAATGTTTTTAAAATATGCTGGTGCCGAAAAATGGCGGAACAAATAGTAATCCGGAATAAATTATAAATACTATCAGGTATACAATTACCATATTTTCCGGCGTATAACGGGCAGGTCACACAAATGAGTTACACACCAGAAAATTTAATTTACAAATAAAGTTATATTTGTAAGAAACAAAAGCTTGTTACAAAATAGATTTCATAATAAATTTAAATTTCTGGTGTATACAAACTTGCGCGTTATCGGCCGGAAAAATACGGTAGATACAATAAATATTAGGTGTACAGGTTTTCTTTTTTTTTTTAGGTTTGAATAAAAACACTGACACCGGAATATTTTTCTCGACAGTATTTCTGTAAATTTTAAGAAGATATTTATAAGTATTTTTAAACAAAAATTTTGGTATCATTCTATTAATTTAAAATAACAACATTTTCTGGTACGTCTAATTAAAAAAGAAAACAAAAATTCTGTCTTTGACAGAATTTAAATTAGTACGACAGGACTAATTTATGCATTGAAATCTTGTAACTAAAACAAAAATATTAGACACCCTGACTAATAACAAGCTCGACATTTCTTACATAATAACCGTTGGTAAGGTCACCGTATCTGCAAACGCAGATGTAACGATTATTATGTGAAAATGTGGAGCTGGTTATCAGCCATGGTGACTCCGTGGAAGAGCATACGCACGTTAAGCGGAGAGCCTCGGTTCAATTTCCGCCTCTGGTATTTTTCACATAGTTGGTATTAAAAAAATCAGTCTTATACTCCAAGCAACATATAATGATTTTTCACGGTTGATAAGTTTATCAATAAGATTTCTAAATAGTTTAGAAAACTAAATGGGTAAAATTGAATATTGGCAGGTTTCCTGCCATATTGATAGCGTGACATCGCAAAATCGCTGTCTGAAAAAAATAGTCCTGTCGTACTAAAAAAAAAAAAAAAAAAAAAAAAAAAAAAAAAGAGCGATTTTTTTTTTTAATTTTGAAACTCGTGTAACCCTTTAATTTTTTTTTTTTTTTTTTTTTTTTTAACTTGATTATAATTAAAATGTTTGCGTATGAGTATCTAAGCTAGAACGTATTGAAATACACAGGTTATATTCAATATAAAATATTATGTTAATAGATTTTTCAAAAAGAGTAAAAGAACTCTCTTAAAATAGACGACTTAATTCACCATGTCAACTAGAAGTTAATTGTTTTTAAATCGACTTGAGTTAAAAATGCAATGCTTTGTACTAATTAGTAGCTTTTTATTTAAGCGAACTTAAGTTATGGATCATTTTCAATACGAGTATCTTTTGAAAGAACTCGTCAGTAGCTTTAACCATAGTTTGATTGAACCATAGATCGGGGATTTAAAACAAAGTTATCAATTTTTGTCAATTTTAACAAAAGAAAAAAAAATAAAGAAAAATGAAAAAAAAAAAAAAAAATCGCATTTCTTCTGATGTTGATACAAAATTGACTTTTTTTCAGCAAAAATTCATCATGGAAAATAATTCATTCATCATGAAAAATAATTTTAACAAATAATAATTTAATAAAGAATTTGTACTGCGTGAATCTTTTTTTTTTTTTTTTTTTTTTTTTTCAGATTATATAGTAGAAAGTCTTGTGGTGGCCACAACATACTATTTTCAATCAAACAGGGCTTTTATATGACATGCAATATCGGCAAACATATTAGTATTATTTTGCTTTAATTCTTCAATCTAAATTCTGTATTAGAATGTTGGAGTCTTATTAGGTTCTGTCACACCACTTCTTTGTACTCCAGCAAGATGAATATTTCGCCCCCTCACTTCCGGAATTTTCGCCGCCTCTTGGGCGCCGTTTTGTGGGATTCGATCTCCGCAAAATCGATGGGTCGAATGACCAGACTATAAACCACAGTTTGTTCTGTGCATGAACGGAGAAATGGGCTCTAATAGAGTGGGTGATGCGATGCTAATTCACATTATTATTGTGATTGTTATTTTAATTTTATGGCTGGTTTATTGTTTACATGCAATCAAAATAATATGTACAGAAATACACATAGCGCGTCGAAGATTTTTTTTTCTTTTTTCTTTTTAACTTGCATTTTGTATTTATGGCCATAACACAACTTTCTTCTACATTTTACTGAACAAATTCACTGAATACAAATAATTTATCAAAATCAGTATATTTATTAAAATTGTCTTCTATGATGACTGCAAAGGATTTTTATCCCAGGCAAGAAAATACTCAATGTTCTAAGAAAGTCAGTTTTATTTTCTATATGACATCTTTTTTTTTTTTTTTTTTTTTTTTTTTTTTACTGAAAATTTCGGTAACTTTAATTTAAATTATCACAGATTGGTTGTTCAGTTATTCGTTTTAAAGACATTGACTAGTTCTTTTGAAAGATACCCATAATGAAAATTGCCCCCCTCCCTCCCGGGGGAAAGCGATGCCCTACGTATAAAAGTTTTTTTTAGTTGACTATCATTATTGTAAATAATATTTTTTAATTTCACAATGATTCTTCAAAAATAATTCCCTTTACGCACATTCATACGAAATTTTGTCCTACACCGCCATGTTAAAAATTTAGAAAATCCGGGATGGCAGCGCCCTCTGTTGGACGATTTTCACCAAAAGTTGGTAGGAACGAATTTATTTCAAGGTGCAACTTCAAATAAATTTGAATAAAATTCTGTGCGGTTGTTCCAAAGAAAGTCAATTCTATGCCAAGCAAACGCTTAAGATTTTTTTTCCCCTTAGTGAAAAAATCGATAAGTTTATTTTAAACTGCTATCACAGATATCACAAATTGATTAGTTCAGTCATCCATTTTAAAAGTATTGACGTGATTTTTTGAAAGATATCAATATTGAAAATTTTCACCACTTGATGGGGACATCAAGCGAAACAAAAAATTAAAATATACAAATTTTTTTTCCTAGTTGACTACTACTATTATATATAATATATATATATATCTTCATAATTAAGAGTTAAAAATAATTTTCAAACTCTCTGATTTTGCAAAAATTTTAAATTGGCAATAAAATAATTTTTAATTATGTTAAGTAAAAATAGATAAAATTAAAACAAATTATTATTATTACTATTACTATTATTATTATTAATTTCATTAAAAATTTTTAAGATTTAAATTTTCCATTCACCGAAAAGGAATTTTTGAGAAAAATTAAATTAAAATCAGTTAAAAAATTATTACCGATATCGAAATAAAATAAAATTAAAATAATGATTTGGTAAAAAATATCATCAAAATTTCATGTTCTTATGTTAATTTGTTTACCAGATATTATATATAAAAGAAAAAAAAAAAATTGTTGATTAAAGAAGTCAATTTATTTAAAATTCTTAGTTATTATATTTTAAACTTCATAAAAGTGAACTTTTCTTGTAGACTTTTTACTTTCGTCTATATTTGATAGCAAAAAAAAAAAAAAAATATTGTATTCGTAAAAAATTTCGACTTCTGATTTCCGACGTATTTACACGTTTTGAGTGGTCCTTGACAAGATCTAACCATTCTTAAAAAATGTCTGACTGTCCGTCTGTCTGTAGGTATGTGTATGACAAAAATTTTGTTCTAACTCTAAATTTAACACTAAAGCTCTAAAAATCGTAAAAAGTTTTTATTTGTCTGCACGTTTTTCTTGACATAAATTGGTGTTTATTAACTTTTAGTGCATATTGTGTGTGTGGGGGGGGGGGGGGGATGACGCTGTCGTCTCTTAAATATGTATATATATATATATATATATGTATTTATTTATTTAAGGTGTCGTTTATGAGGCACAAAATTAAATTTCTTTCGAAATTTAGTGTTATACCTTTTTGAGAAGGAAATCGTTTAAATTCATCACGTGAAAAATAGTTTTGATAAATAATATCTATAACAAATAATTTACACTACGTGATTTTATACAATAAAATATAGAAGAAAGTTTTGTGATATAACTACAACATACTCGTTTTTAATTACTTTTAAAACTAAAGTGTAATTCAGAAAATTAATATCAAAATTTAATCTTGTAAAATGTCGCAACAAATAAATGTATAACCAAGAGCTCCGTTCCTTAGGATTTATCGATCACGGCCGCTTCGTGAGCGGAGCCCATAATATTCGGGAAAATTTATTCTCCTTATTTTTATGCCTGTTAATTCTGACTCATTCTCTCACTACTGTATTAGACAATGTTTTCTTTTATTTTATTTCCCGGAGGTTGTTCTAGTTTTTATGATTCAAATGAGTCAGCCTATAAATTGATTTTCACTGAACTTTGCAAATTGTCGCATGTTAAAAGTTTATGTGTGCGGTTTGTTATTTGGTTAATTTTTAACTTTAATTTTTAATTTCTTCCATATTCAATAGAAGAAAGTATTGGATTCGTAAAAATTTTCGACCTCGGATTTTTGATGGATTTACCCGTTTCGAGAGCTGTAGAACACCATTTGACCATTTTTAGAAAATGTCTGTCTGTCTGTGTATATGTGTGTGTGACAAAATTTTGTGGCGACTGTATATCAGATACTGTTGCACAGAATGTCATACAAATTGGTATGTAGTTACACACTGACATAAATTAGTGCTTATCAACTTTTGATAAAAATTGTCCAATAACTTGCGTTGCCATTCTTCTTTTTCTAAATTTTAAACATGGGGGTATAGGACAAAATTTTGTATAAATGTGCATAAGGAGAATTATTTTTTAATAATCATTATGAAATTTAAAAGAATTATTTGTAACAGAGATAGTCAACTGGGAAAAAAAATTTTGTGTGTGTAGGAGCCTCGCCTCCCCTCCCCGGGGGGGGGGGGGGTTCCCCCTCGCGGAGAGTGAATTTTCATGATGGGTATCTTTCAAAAGAGCTCGTCAATACCTTTAAAACGAATAGTTGAACCATCAATCTGCGATAACTTAAAATAAAGTTATCGATTTTTTTCATTAATAATAATAATAATAATAATAATGAGAATAAAATTGACTTTTTTTAAATATTTAGTGTTATACTACTTCTCTAATGTGAAAATCCTGTGCATTATCATGGAAGATAATTTTTTTAAATAATAATTTTAATAAATTATTTTTACTGAGTGAATTTTTGTAGTAAAATATAAAAGAAAGTCATGTGGTGGCCACAACATGCTAGTTTTAAATTTTAGTTTTATATCGAATGATATTATTTTAAAGTATTTCATAACTTCATACATTTTATAATGAGTATCTGGATAGTTTTCATCGCATCGATATTGGATAATTTTCATCATCCCTTGGTCGCCTTAAGGGGAAAAGGGATGATGGAATATACTAAAGGATATGCAGATCGGGAGTCTCAACGTATTATTTGCATCACACATTATTCAACAGTTCATTTTTATTTATTCAGGTCTGTCCAGAGGCAAACCTAGGTCCGTTAAAGGACCCTTAACAAAATTTTATATCTTAAAAAAGGACCCTTCACAAATTTTTTCTTCTTAGGCCTTTGATAAATCTCTCATTTTCAAAATGAATCTTCAGTGGAACGAACAGACTACCTGAAAAAATCGGACATTTTTGCTGTATTTCGCTCGAAAAGCTGATATTAAATTTCTAATCTATAAAGGGCTTCTATGCACATATGTGAGTTTAGTTCTATAAAACTGAACTGTCATTGTTAAAAATGAAACCTTAATTGCAATTTTATTTTGCAAAATTGCATTTTTCACAATTTCACAAAAAGAGAACCCTAGCCGAAAATTTTGGAAGAACTTTACATTTACACTAAATTTAGATTCACAAAATTACGTGTAGAAATTTTCACGATTTCACAAAAACAGGACCCTGTGTGAAAAGTCTGGACAGACCCCTGTGTATATATATAATTTGAAATTTTTTAGCACCATTGTAACACTCAGCAGACAAAAGATAGATGAAAATACCAACATAAAATAAATTTTAATTGAGATTTATGTCGATTAAAATTAGTAACAGTATTAATTTAATTTGAGTACCAATGATTAGTAAAACAAAAATGTACTATTCAGGAAACTTGCATTTCTATCAGCATTTGCAAGATTTCGTAAGACTGTATAGCTAATTCCAGCAATATACAGCTCAAGTCTCTATCTTGCAACAAAACAAAAATAAAAAAAGAAAAATAAATTTTTGTTTTTTATTTTTGGAAAAAACACGGTTTGAATGTTTGCTTCTCAAATATGTTTCAATTTAGAGCAACTGTGTAATAAAAATGGGTCACTTAAAATACGTCTTTTTTTTTTTTTTTTTTTTTTTTGTCATGTCTGCCATATTACATTTTTTATTAAATGCAAATTATTATTATTATTATTTTATGTTAAAATCTTTGTACTATATAAGTAAGACATATAGATATATTGGCACACCAAAGTTGGCACACCAAATAAATGAATACTTAGTATTTCGATTTGGACAAGAAAACTTTCTGATGTCACAAAGGAGATAAACCTTTTTTTTTTTTCTTTTTTTTGGCGCGGCACTTGCAACTTTACGGTATTGGCCGGGGGGTCGCCGATTTGATGACCATTTGTGAAGGGGCACCCAATGGGCGGTCATTGCTACCTCTAACAGGTACAATACATCCATGCCTTCTCCGGGATTCGAACCCAGGCCCAACCGTGTAGGTGTCAGGGACACTAACCACTACACCGTCTGTGCGGCATGAGACAAAACCTTTGGTTAAAAGAACAAAATAATTTCGATTCTGGTAAGACATTTTTTCTTAAGGCTATATCAATATAAACAAATTGATTGATTCAACTTTTTAAAATAATAATAATAATAAATAAATAATAAATAAATAAATAAGTACTAAATAAATAAACAAATGTGTGCAGACGATTTCGAAATCAATGCGTTCTACAGCGAGTTTATGAAGTTTTTTAAGCATTCACTATATTTTTTTCTTACGTTTCTAATTATTGGTCTTCTTTTTTATAGGTTCTCCTGTTCCCTGCGAAGTGGAAGGCGCTTTGGTAGAAGTTCCTGCTATTTCTTCAGATCCTTGTATAACGTGCATCTGTCAGGCGGTGAGTACTTGCATTTATGTGATTCATAACATACACTGAGAAAAAAAAATAAATATCAGCATATATAGTTACCCTCATCCGTGGCTGATTCTGTCACACTTTAGACTTAAGAGATTTCCTTGGACTCTGTCTCCTAATTTTCATACTTTAGTTAATTTTAAAAAATCTAATCGTCAACGGATTCAGAAAAATTACGCCTTTCATTTGGTACCTTATTTGTAACGAATATATAATTAGATTTTTTAAAATTAATTAAAATATAAAAATAAAAGCTTTAAAATACATTTTAAAATTTTAATTGTTGCCATTTTTTCTTTTTTCTTTTTTTTTCTTTTTTTTTTTTTTTTTTAAGCATAAAATGAAATATGCTTTCCCGAAAAAATAAATAAATAAATAAAAATAAAAATAAATTTGCTCATGCATATGAAAAAGATGACGTCTTTAAAATAATAATTTTAAAGGTAACGAAGAGATAAACAAAGTGAGAAAATTTCGCACGGGATTGCTAGCAAATGAATTATTTAAAGTGAGAGTGAAAAATAAATAAAATAAAACGATTATTTAACGGGCCCCTTAGTCGCCCTACAACAAACTAGTACATATATATATATATAATATACATTGAGGAAAAAAATACCGCCTCCATCTTGAACGAGTAAGTAGTCCTTTACTGAATCCTTAAACTATAAATTTAGATTTACGACCTATGCTTATAAGGTAAACATATAACCTAAATAGACGAAATGATCGAGAATTTATACTCTTTCCTAGAATTGGTCCATAAACCAAGATTACAGTTAATAAAACTCGTCTCTTATGTTTCCATTTATTTACAGAGATTTTTAAATAAGTTTGACCACGATAATATTAGCAAACAAATTAGAATTCTAATAGGGGTTTTCAGAACTCTCTAGCAAAGGAAACTAGAATTTATAAAGATGACATAAAACTATTTTTTACTAGAGACACAATTTACTTTCTAGATGTCAGTCACATAATATTTTTTCTCAGTAAACTCCTTTCATACAATCGGCAGAAAAATTATTAAAGCATACTTCCATATTTTTCATTTTTTTTTTTAGTTTGATCGCTAATTTTTATCATCAACTTACTTTTTTATAAACAGCATAAAGACTAATATCGTGACTCGACAAATATTTACTTAACAAAACAATATTAGATGCACACAGAGAAAAAAAAATATACCGCTTTCATCTAGCACGAATAGGTGGTCCTCTTCTAAATCCCTAAACTAGAAATATAGATTTCCGAGCTATGAGCATGAGGCACGCCCATACACTGAGAAAAAATTCTATAACTGACATCTAGAATCTAAATTGTGGCTCTAGAAAAAATAGCACATCTTTTAAATAGGAATTATTGCTAGCGCTTGAATAATTTTGGTGCTGACTGTATATAGAACGAATAAATTGTCATTTTCTGAATCCCTAACCTAGTGGCATGGGGCGGAGGGGGCGGTCCGCCCGGTCCTTAGGTCATTAGGGGCCTCCGGAAAAACTTAACCTTTAAGTATATATATTTGGTGAATTTACCACCGTGCCATTATTTTAACCTGAAAAATTCTCTGCAGTTCTTTAACCCTTAGGTTCCTGACTAAACAGCCTTAATGTACAAAATGTAACCATTGATCAACAGCTCAAAAAAAAAAAAAAAAAAATCATTTATGTAAAGCCTAATTAAAGCAGCACAAATGGTACCAATGCCCTTTGCCTTCTTGTTGTGTTGTTTGGCTTCTGAATAAATCTTAAAATTTATTTCAGTGCCTTTTTATAGGAATAAATTTAAGTGAAGAAGTGCGGGGGGGGGGGGGGGCTCTGTAAGGGCTCCAGGTAGAGGGCTCCCAGTGAAATTTTCCCCTTTTTCCCCTGGGCCTCGAGAGTTGTAAGTCCGCCACTGAAACTAAGGATACAGATTTCCAAGCTAGGCGTATAAAGCAAACAAATAAACTGAATAGACGAAATGATCGAAAATTTCTGGTCATTTATAGATGGTGAAACGATATATTGTATTTTGAATCCTTTCTATTTCTAGAAATTCTCGCTTTGATTCATAAACTAGAATTGATTCGTACACTAGAATTATAGTTACTAAAACTCGTATTCATATTTATTTGCAGAAATTATTGAATATTAAAATGAATATTGAATTCGTTATTAATAATATTATGAATCCGTTGTATTGCGAGAAATTTTAGCTTCATTAGATTTTTAAATAAATTCAGGGCTGGAAAATTGGCGCAGAATTCCTACCAGTATTCGTTTAAAATACTTCTCTACCTATAAAATTGTTCGTTTAAGAAGAAGAAATTTTTGTTTCATTTATTGTGGTATAAATTCTGTGCCAATTTTCCACCTTTGTAATTGCTTTGATGGTTCTGACTGCTTAAACTTGTACCTAGTTTTTTACTTTCGCTTACCCATAAGGTAGAGAAAGTATTGTTTTTGGGTGAAATTTTCGAATGCGAGATTTTGTTATATTTACATGTTCTGAGGTCCCCTGAATACGAAATTCATGTTTTTAGCGAATGGTCTGTGTGTCTGTTATCAGCATATCTCAAGAACAAATAGTAGCAGAAATTCCAAACTCGGTATTCTAAATGTGTATCATATAGAGATGCTACACTAAGCTTTTTGATGAGATGAAGCGAATGGTTCGTGTACAGGGACACTCAAAAGTATTCAAATACATTACGTCTATGGGGGAAATTGCAGGTAAGTAGAGTTTAACATCTATAGACTGCACTAAACCAAATGAAACGAATATATATTTTTTGTAATAGAGATAGTCAACAGGTAAAAAGAAATTGTGTATGTAGGAGCCTCGCCTTTCCCCTGGGGGGGGGGGGGAAGTCCCCCCTCGAGGGGAGTAAATTTTCTTGATGGGTATCTTTCAAAAGAGCTCGCCAATACCTTTAAAAGGAATGGTTGAACCATCGATCTGCGATAATTTAAAACAAAGTTATCGATATTTTTTACTTTTAACAAAAAAAAAAAAAAAAAAAAAAAAAAAAAAAATGAAAAAAAATCATGTTTTTTTTGTTTTTTTTTAATATTGAGAATTAAATGGACTTTTTGGATATTTAGTGTTATACTACTTCTCTAATATGGAAATCGTCTGCATTATCATAAAATGTAATTTTTTTAAATAATAATTTTAATAAATTATTTTTTAAAAACAGAATTATTTTTTATAACCGAATTAAATTCTATATAAATGTAGGTGCATTAATGAAACGGGGGGTTGAGGGGGGCGGCAGCCCCTCTCATACAGAACTAATTATCTTCTAAAACTCTTCCGAAGCTTAATTTGAATTGTTTAACATAGGTTTACATAGCAGTACTCGTGATCTTCCTCTTAATCTCCAACCTGTATTTATAGTATTAAATTTCAGGGTAAGAGCCGTGTGAGTGACACACCAGATTATTTCATCTGTTGAAGGGCTGTGCTATTATTTTGACCTAAGAAAACCTTTGTCAGTTTTTTTTTTAATTTATAGTGTTCACTTACTACGTTATTTATTTATTTAATTAAATATAATTCAAACTTAATCGGTTAGTATATCGATGTTACAAAGTAAAATTTTTTCATAAATTAAAAATGCTTTTTTTCCCCTTACATAGTTATGATCAGCTACGAGTCTAATAGCCATATTTGAAATTAGTATTTACAAAAGAAAATATGGAGTGAACGTTAAAGGTTTAAACCCTCTCAACCTCAACTCTGATGCAGTGATCCCCCCATGCTCCAGATGTGAAGTAGCAGTATTAAATTCAAATCTGAGAGCAGGGCCTGATTATCCAAAAGGCTCAGGAAGCACAAGTTTCCCCTCTAAAATTTAAGAGGGGCCCCCATAAGGATAAAAAACATGGTCTTGAATTTTTTGTTTTATATTTTCGCGCTGAGATTGAATTTTTTCACTCGCCTCTTCACTCGCCGCTGCCGGAAACCGAAACTAATGTTATTCTATGGGAAATTTTTCTTTACAAATAACTTATTAACTAATGCATATTTTTAAATTCTGTTTTCACATTCTGAAAATTCCCAGCTCTTAAATTGACGGCCCTTTTTTAAAAAAATATTTTTTTTTTATTTTATTTTGAAGCTGCTAAATACGAATTATCAATATGTGAATTTTTTTCATTTTGAATAAAATATTAAAAAAATACATTTTTAAAAAAGGTCCGTCAATTTAACAGTTGGGAATTTTGTGGATGTGAAAACAGAATTTAAAAATATGTATTTGTTAATAAGCTATTTGTAAAGAAAATTTCCCCATAGAATAACATTGGCTCGGGCTTCCGGCGACGGTAAGTGAAGAGGGCCGTTAATCGGGCCCTGTCTGAGAGTGGTATTCAAATTTGATTTTTACGAAACCTTGAACTGAAAATATCCTCTTGTTTTACAAACAGGTAACATCTGACACTATCTCCCATTTCTTTAGCATTTTAGGTTGAGGATCCTTTCTTTTCTTTTTTTTTTTTTTTTTTTTCTTTTTCCCAGCAGCTCATTTTGTATGAATGATCATCGCAGGGCTGTTCCGGATCATCCGGAAGTGGGAACGCGGAAATCGGGCTTTCTCTCAGTGGCAGAAAAGAGATTACGGGGCTTCCGATTTTTTTTCACACTAATTGAGCATTTCCGCTATCGACAAAAACCGCTGAAGGTTCGCAGAAATGAGAGAATAATCTTTCAGGTTTTCTGACCGCACGCGAATAGGACGAACTTACCATTATGGCATAACACAAACTCAAATTGCACCGCCACTGATTTATAGAATTTGGGGAACAAAGCAAAATCATTAACTGGAATGATCGGAGGAGGGGAGAGGGGGCGTTCCCGTCATATACAAGGAAGGCACAAGTCTGCAGTCTGCAATCTTTTTTTTTTTTTTCTTTTTAACACGCTTTTATTAGCTCCACCTGTATGTATGTTTGTAACCGCTCTGGAAGCAAACAAAAAATCTATATTGTAAAAAAAGATTTTCCCTACGTGAACGCTGTGGCTGTGAGGTAAAGCTCCGGGCTACGAACCGAAAGGTCTAACGGTCGAGCCCCGTCAGGGGAGATTTTTTAAAAATGGTTTTTGTTTAATTCTAAATTATTTTATAATCACCCTGTAATAGGGTGTGTCACTCACACAATTTTTTCTTACCCTGCATTTTAATACTATAAAGATTGATATTTTGTGCTTTTTAGTTCACATTTCAACAAAAGCGTGTTCTTTAATTTTTTAAACGTATAATTTTATTCTTCTCAGTTGCCAGTACAACAGTTAACGGTCGATTTTCAAATTTCCAGAATTTTTTACAGTTTGGACGCATTATTATGAGCTAAATAAATAAATAAAATGGTAAAACTGGATGTCGGTGAACATCCTGACATATTCGAGTTAAAAGATAATAAATGATGACAACGCGGAATGCCCAGTAGCAGAAACAGTGCAGCATGGCAGCAAGCGCTGCAGATTTTTTGAAGCTCTGCAGATTAATTTAACGCCTCAAAAATAAATATCAAGCTTCAAAATACAAATATAACTTATGCTATTATATCAATTGAATTACTGTACTAGCTGTATATTCTTAATTTCTTTCTTCTTTTCTTCCTTTCTTTTTTTTTTTTTTAGATGGAAATGTTATGTGTTTTTCGAATTGTTAATAAATTTTGTGATATCAGACTTCCTCCGGCTTTCCCGGATCGCAGACAAATTTTGTTTTGCTCCAGAAAACTCTGCTACTGCAGTGAAATGTCTAATTGAAACCAATTGTCCTGTTGCACTAAAAAACTAAAATTACCTACTCTCAAAAAATGTGACCCCGTAAGTCACATACACAGTTATGCATGGAGCTTTAGCGAAGCTAAATTATAAATCCAGTGGACAAAAATTAGGACCAGGTAAAAACTACCCCTTAAGAGGGGACAATACCTAATCCCGCGGACAGCCGTGCCCAATGTTATTCTATAGGAAAATTTGTTGCGACAATTACACATTACCTAATGCATATTTTTTAATTCTGTTTTCGCAGTCAGAAAATTCATAACCGTTAAATGAGTACTCATTTTTGAAAAATTCATTTTTTTTTTTTTTTTTTTAATTTTTACATTTTAATTTTGAGTTCAAAAATGCGATTTTTCACAAAATGCATTTTTCTCATTTTCTAGTCGCAAAATGAAATACTAAAATTTTAAAAAATCAATTTTTGGAAAACAAGTACTAATTTAACGCTTATGAATTTTCTAAATGTGAAAACAGAATTGAAAAATATTCATTAGGTAATGAGTAATTATGTAATCAAATTTTCCCATAGAATAACATGGGTCAAGGCTGCCGGCGAGATTAGGTATTGTCCGCTCTTAACAGAGGTGGACTTTGAATAGAGGCGGACATTTTAGAGACGTTATGAGCTGCTTATGTAGATGAAACTAAAAGATATTTAGACAAACAAAAGCTCATTTATCCCTTTCCGACCCAGGCCGTACGATCGTGCGGGTTGGACAGCCACGACATTCACTTACATTTTTGCATCTGGAACAGTCGTATGTAATAAAATCAGCAAATGAACGATCGAGCTAATTAGCAGAAAGTGTAAAGTACAATTTTCAATCAACAAATGTCGGTTATACTCCATATTTTACCATGTTTTTATTAACTTCTATTCTTGTTTTTTTCTTTGTATGTTTGTTTGTTTGTCCAGTACAAATCTTGCAATCGAATTTTAACTAACTTCCCTACTAGCTAGACATTTGAAACTTTCACAGTAGCTCAAAACCCGGTGACAACACAATACTACGAAGTGCGATTTTCGAATTTTTGTTTAGTTTTCTTATAATTAATTAAAATATGAAAATAATAACATCCTAATAGCGTTAAAATAGCCATTAAAATATTAGCTATAATTTAATGGTTGCCAAAAAAAAAATTACGAGTTCATTTTCTTTCGACATAAAAATAAATGCATTTGATTAAACGTGAACGTTAAAAAAGTATAAAAAGTTAAATTATGCATCTCACAAAAATTGATGTCATTATCATTTAAAACATTTTATGCACATTGATAAAAGCTCTATGATTCATCAAAAAATTTGAAACATGTTATATAAAAAGTTTTTATTTTATTTTATAATTATTTCTTTCAGTTTGCAAAAACAAAAGAATGTAATGTTTTAAGGTAAAAATGTTTCGGGTCGGAAAGGGCTATACAAATAATTGTCTAAAAAGGACTAGATATATAGTCAATCGTGAGAACTTTGCAAGAATTCAAGGACAAAATTTCACGTTACGCCCTCAACATTTCAAAGACTATTGAACAAGTGAACTTTTTTAGACCTTATAAACGTAATTGTAGTCAACATATGAAGAAAGTTTCATTGGACAAATAAACTGTGTATTATAATCGTTTTTTTTTTTTTTTTTCTTTTAATTTTGTAAATAGAATACGCCCTTTTGTGCCATTATCTATTACAAAATGTCGTTCTGATCTATTATTAAAGAAGAATTCCAAATTTCACAATTCTATAAGGAAATAGTTAAGGGTAAAGCTGAAGAATTTCTGAATAGTTAAGTTCATGTATTTACTGTATGTAAAAGAAATGTGATGGAATGTTTTAGTAAGGTGCTACATTGTCAAGCTTACATTCGGTAGCAAAAGTATCGGAACACTAGCAAAAATTCCTATGTAAAAAAAAAAAGAGTTAATACTGTTTTGTTAAATAAATCCTTGTCGAATCATGTTCTTTGTCATTAAGAACATGATTCGACAAGGATTTATTTAACAAAACAGTATTAACTCTACTTTTTTTGCACTGTTAAAATTTTCTGTAAATGTAATGTAAATTTTTATCCGGAGTCTTTGTAAATTTACAGTAATTCTTAGTTAAAAGTGAATAATCGAGATTCTCAATCTTTATTCTGTATTTTTACCAACTTTCATTATTTAATTTTTTAATTAAAATTAAAAAAAAAAAATACTGTTTCTGCTTTAGATAAAGCATTCTAAGTCCGAAATATATTCTCACCAATAATTAATTAAATTAATATTAGTTATTAAAAGGAATGTATAAAATAAGCTTTTTAACATCTCCGTTTATATTTCTCTGTAATTTTACGTAAGACTTAAGATACTAGATTACACAGAGTTTTCTGTTGAAATTTTTAACAGTATACATAGGAATTATTTCTAGTATTCGTATATTTTTGTTACCGACTGTACCATTGATATTATTATTCAAATAAATGCTTTTATCTAAACGAAATGTAATGGAATGATCTATAATCTTATAATCCGCGACTAAATTGGCAAGTTATCTTTAATGTTATTATCCAAATTTGTACATTTATGTGAAGGTTCAGGTTGAGTGTGTTTTACATCTCATTACATCTACAGTCGGCTGCAAAATTATTCGAGCACTAGCCAATAATTCCTATATTTAAAAAGTACACTTACGACTGTTTTGTTAAGTAAATTGTCGAATCATGTTCTTAGACTGATTCAGAACATGACTCGACAAGGATTTATTTAACAAAGCTGTATTAAGTGTACCTTTTTTTGGCAAGGATTATTGCTAGTGCTCGAATAATTTTGTAGCCGACTGTACGCTATGGGATATTATTTATGTCAAGGAAATGTAATGATTTTCGCGGTTTTCTCCGAAACGTGAGTGAATATGAGGTAGGATCCCTTCTAAAGAATCCCACCGAGAGCACTCCATCCATATCTAGGACCCTACAGTCGGCAGCAAAATTATTCGAGCGCTAGCAATAATTCCTATATTTTAAAAAAGTACACTTACTACTGTTTTGTTAAATAAATCCTTGTCGAATCATGTTCTTAGACTGACTAAGAACATGACTCGATAAGGATTTATTTAACAAAGCAGTATTAAGTGTACTTTTTTTTAGACAGGGATTATTGCTAGTGCTCGAATAATTTTGCAGCCGACTGTACACTTAACACTTAACACTTTCGCGACCGCCTTTTTGTCTTTTTGACGGTAAGGTCCTCCTGTGGGCGTTATTCTCTGAAGTTACAATTTTTCAGAACAAAATTTTCTGCGTTCACATTTATATTACAAATGGATATACATTATAATCATATTCTCTCTAATCAAAGTATTTGTATCCATAGTATATTGATTGTACAAATATGAATATTGTATATATTTTTAAGAAACAAATAACATACAAATTGAAAAAAAAAAAAAAAACGCTCACTGGTGGAGTTACAGATTTTCAAATGACGTGAATCTAAGTCAGCGGTCGCGAAGGTGTTAATACTTCTTTGGTAAATAAATCCTTGCCGAGCCGTCTTTAGACTGACTAAGAACATGATTCGTCAAGGATTTATTTAACAAAACAGTATTAAGTGTACTTTTTAGTAAAAGGAATTATTGCTAGCGCTCGAATAATTTTGTTGCCGACTGTAATTGAGTCAGATGGCTTTAACCCTTTCAGGGGCAAGGAAATTTTCTTGATTTAAAATCAACAGCCACCAGAAATCACCAACACTATTAAAAGAAAAGAAATAAATGAAGTTATTCGTCTAAATTATAAAAGAAAAATTTTATAAAAAATTTCCGGGGACTACATCACCCTGTTACAAGGAGCACTTTTGAATGCTCCTCCAAAAATAAAAATAAATAAAAATAAAATCTAAGTAAAAAATTAATTCTCGAGGACATTTTGAAATTTATCGATTAATTAATAACTTTAATTAATACCTTAATTATTAATTAATTATAATGTGAATGTTAATTTCAATATGGTATTTCTCCTCTACAAATAATGCTGTAACTTTTTACAGTAATGAAACTTTATTTGTAAAGTTTTTTTTTTTTTTTTTAAGTGCACTGTCGCCTAAAGAAAGAATAAAAATAAAAATAAAAACTTTTAAAAAATAAAAGAGAAACATTAAAACAATCTGAGTCACCTGAGACTGAAAGAGAGTATGTATATATATATCTTTGTTACTCTCATAAGCACTAGATGATGTCAAAAAGTGTGTTTTATGCCAATACCACATTTTCAATGCTTCCCCCCCCCCCCTTAAAATAATAGATGTCAAGACACCCCTCTCTTTCTGTTAAAATGACTTAAGACCTCTCGAAAACATCAAAATGACAACATATTAGCAAAGAAGAAAAAAAAAAACATATTCGGAATCTTTTAAGATGGTGTTGTCTCCATTTTCTGGCTTTTCGACTGTTCGAAAAGTGCTCTTAACGCTTGCAACATTTTTGTTTCACCATTCTTTTTTTTTCCCTTATAACCAGCAAATAATATTTCGATAGAGTCTAAACGAAAATATAAAAACCAATCAGAGTTAAGTAGAAAGAAAGAAAGGGCGAAAAAAAAAAAGAGGTAAAATGTTAACTTCTGCGTCTTCAACTTTGTTTGATCGGCACTCAACTTGTAAAAAAAAAAAAAAAAAAAAAAGTTACTTAGTAGTAAATTTTTTTTTTTTTCCGAGTAGTCACTTTCTTGCTGCAGAAGATGTTTGCATAAGATAGAAAGAAAGAAACGAAAAGAAAGAGAAAAACAAATCCGAATCTCATCAAGTTGTTACTTTTTTCTCAATTTTGTTTATTTCTCTTTTTTTCAACGCATTTCTCTGAACGAACCTTGTTTATGTTGTAGAGCAACTTGTTCAATTCGCGAATTGACGCGCGAACAAACGACGTTTAACTTTTGTCAGTGATTGTTTAGTTTCGTGTTTTGATTTCTTTGAGTGGATACGAATTGTTTTCGAATCGAAGCTAATTTGTTTCTAATTGAGAGAATCATGTGGATAAAATGTATATCTACGATAAAATGACTTTATCTAGAATAAAATCATTATAGCTACAATAAAATGAATGTATATCTATTGTCTGCAATAAAATGATAAAAAGAATTGATTGATGAAAGAAAAGAAAATATGGTGTAACATTCACGCGACTTTTTCCTTCACTGCATTTGAATAATATAAAGACAAATTAAAACCAATGTAACATTTAAAATGAGATAACAAATACAAAAATTTAAAACTTTAAAAATACATTTTAGTTAAAAACATTAAAACACAAGACAGACGTTTCGGCTAGAACACTAGCCCTCCTCAGTGTCACACATACAAGCACAAACAACATTTACAAAAATTCATAATACATCATAGCAAGATAAAATATTCAGGAGGAATTGCTTTAGCCTCGTTCAAGGCAGAATGTTGCATTTTGGTAAAAGCGCCCTCTAGAAAAATACGGGATTCATAGATATTTACATTAGAGGGGCTTTTACCAAATTACCATATTAGGACGCTTTTACCAAAACGCAACATTCTGCCTTGAACGAGGCTAAAGCTATTCCTCCTGAATATTTAATCTTGCTGTGATGTACTATGAATTTTTGTAAATGTTGTTTGTGCTTGTATGTTTGACACTGAGGAGGGCTAGTGTTCTAGCCGAAACGTCTGTCTTGTGTTTTAATGTTTTTAATTAAAATGTATTTTTAAAGTTTTACATTTTTGTATTTTTTATTTCATTTTAAATGCTACATTGGTTTTAATATATTAATGAGACGTATAAATTATGTTTAATTTTATTAAATAAATAAATAAATAAATAAATAAAAACAAATTGTAAATTAAGGGTTAAGCTAACAAGTACTGTATATAAACCTGTATTAAAAACAATTCAAACTATGTTTAAAATTCATATTTGATATATAATTCTGTCTGAACCCCCTAATCCCCCGTTTCGATATAATACCTACATTTATATAAAATTTAATGTCGTTATTAAATTTAAACATTTATTTTAAACTAGCAAACCCTTGCGAAATTTTCGAACTTTATTTCTTTTCTTATTTACTTTTAAAATTTGAAATTCATAAATATTATGCCTTTTCCACCACCTAATTGAAATTTTAATTTACCAGAAGCCAAATTATTATTATAACAAAATTAATATTGTGCGATAGTGAAATCAAAATCATTCAAAGAAAGGTTTCAAAATAAAATTCATGATTAACGACCAAGTTTTCATACTTCCGCAAGCAGTACTGTTTTAGTATAGGGCCCCCATCACTCCTTTTAAATTGTTGTCACCATACTGGCGATGAAATTTTATTTATTTGTTTTAGCATAATGTTTTGTTAAAAAAAAAAAAAAAAAACTAATTCCTATTTTGATTATACTTGTTATGAATGTGTTTTTTAGTGAATTTATGATAATAATTTCTATTCTGTATTAAAGTTTTGTTTGGTTTAAAATTACGCTTCCAAAGATTCTGAAGAAACAACTTTTAAAAATGCATTTTTCCATAAAATAGTCTCGTAAGATAAATGTCATTTTACCATGTTTTTATTAACTTCTATTCTTGTTTGTTTGTTTGTATGTTTGTTTGTTTGCTTGTTTGTTTGTCTCGGTACACATCTTGTAATCGAATTTTAACTAACTTCCCTACTAGCTAGACATTTGAAACTTTCACAATAGCTCACAACCCGATGACAACACAATACTTCGAAGTCAGATTTTCGAATTTTCGAATAGTTTTCTGATAATTAACTAAAATATGAAAATAATAACCTCCTAATACCTTATAAATAGCCATTAAAATATTAGCTATAATTTAATTGTTGAAAAAAAAATTACGAGTTCATTTTCTTTCGACATAAAAATAAATAAACGTGATTAAATAAATAATTTAATTAAACATGAGCGTTAAAAAATTGTAAAAAGTTAAATGATGTATCTCACAAAAGTTGACGTCACTATCGGTTTAAAGATTTCTTACGCATTGATAAAGTGCTAATGCAGTTAGTTCTACAGCTATGATTGAACAGAAAATTTAAAAACATGATTTATAAAAAGTTTTTTATCTTATAATTATTTCTTATGAGATCATTAAGATGAAACCACGTGCTTAAATATTGTCCATTTATAAATATTATTTTTTTTATCCTTGTGTATTTTATTAATTGCATCTCTCTCGTATCGTTTCAACAAAAATGTAATCGTAATTGGTCCACGTTAGAGAAATATTATATATATTATTGAGACAAATTTCACTTCGCACCATTCCTTGAAACTTGATTAAACGTTTCAAAGGCAACCTTATATAAACTTCAAAATACAGCATTTGAATTGCCTAGAATTTTTTGTTTTTAGGCTAGGCTGATAACAGACATACACGATGCTTAATCGTTAAAAACATAGTAAAATATAGTAAAACACTTACACCTATTACGTTCACACACACACACACAAAAAAAAAGAATGTCTTCCTTTCATTATTGGTAGCCCTGTATATGTCTTGTATAATTTATGTACACACCGCATTGTGCACGTAAATATAGTCCTATATTAATAACACGCAAGCAGAACCTGAAATACATTTCCGGCAATTTTTAAATATAGTCGCACTCTGTTCTAGCTTTTTCGGGAGTAGCCCTGCCCTGTAAACGAATGATGAATGTTTTTCATATAATATTCTACATGTAACATGCTTTTATGCGCATAAAAAATATATGCTCATTTAATTTTGCTTAGATGTTAAACTGAATCTATCAGAAATTTCGCCCATAAATGCAAAGTATTTGAATTACCTTGGGTGTCCCTGTACACGAACCACGAACCATTTGTTTGATCTCAACGAAAAGTTTAATGTAACACCCCTATATGATACACATTTAGAATACCAAGTTTGAACTTTCTGCTATGATTTCTTCTTGAGAAATGCTGATAACACACACGCACATCCACAGACCAACCGCTAAAAACTTGATTTTCGGATTTAGGGCACCTCAAAACGTTTAATTATAACAAATACTGAGTTTCGAAAATTCGATCCAAAATCGATGTTTTCTATGTCATATATATACTGAGAAAAAAAATATATACCGCCTTTCTCTAGAATGAATAAGTGGCCATTTTCTAAATCCCTTAATTGGAAATATAGATTTGCGAGCTATGCGGATAAGGCACGCCCATAAACTAAATGGACGAAATGGTCGAGAGTTTCTAGTGTACACATTTCTAGATAGTGAAACAATATTCTGAATACTCTAAATATTCTGAATCATTTATATTGCGAGAAATTCTCGCTCGATTTTCTAGAACTGGGTCATAAACCAAGATTATAGTTGCAGAAACCCGCCTCTTGTATTCTCATTTATTTGTAGAGATTTTTAAATAACTTTGCCCTCGAGAATATAGGCAAACGCTCTAGAATTCTAATAGGGGCTTCTAGAATTCGCTTTCCAAGGGGACTAGAATTTATAAGAATGGCATGGAACTATTTTTTCTAGAGCCACAATTTAGATTCAAGATGTCAGTTACAGATTTTTTCTCAGTGTATGGACAAGAGAACGTAAAACAATATTAGAGTAAAACAAGTTTAGGATTAAAGATTTTTTTTTTTTTTTTTTTTTTTTTTTTTAATGACATCGCTATCATTACAATAACGCTATCACGAAGAACACATTTTAATCATGCAGTTAATAAATCCATTGCATATTTTATGTCCCAAAAAGAGAGAGAGAAAAAAAAAAACATAGAATCTAAAAAATGATCATACTACATCCTTAAAATGCATACATGAGAAAGAGCCATTGATGCTGATGCTGATGCTGAAGAGGCAGAAGATAAAAATCTCCGCGGTGACGTCACGGTTACAAGTGGCCACTTAACTGCTTGGATGTCCGTTTTCGAACAAAGCTTCCGGAGGCAGGGATAAGAGAAGGCTCATCTTGAAGCCCGGTATTTTATTTATTTATTTTTTTTTTTTTTTTAAGTTTTCGATATTGCTGTAAAAATAAACAAAATTAAGTACGATAATGGAATCCGGATTTTTTCGAAAGACGTTGTAAACACGATAAGTTATCGAATGATGTTAATATGGAAACAAGTGAAGCATTTTTCTAAAATTATCGATAATCTTCATAAAGAGTTTATGAAGTAATAAAATTGTTTTAAGAAGCATGCATGAACTGTTACAAATATCTTTTAAAATCTCGAAGTTAACTTGGAATTTTCAGCTTAGCACGGCCAAATCTAGCCAATCGATTTTAAGATTAGTTTATTAAAAATAATTACAAGATAAAAAAGAACTTTTTATGTAGGGTAAGTGCACCAGTGATTGACACTTTTAGAGCAATCTCGGATGTTTTTAATGTTCTAGTCATCAGAAAATATTTTTAGAAATCTTAAGTTAGTATATATGGTATGAAAGACATTCAGAACCACATATATGTTAAAATATATACATTTGATAACTATTATTTTTCTTATGAATTTTTATTTTACACCCACTCAATGTTCCAGTCATTGACACTGCCAGTTTTTGATTTTAACAGTAATTAGAATTTTATGTTCCAGCGTTTGACACTGCTAGTTATTCATTTTACCAGTTATTAGTACCCTATGCTCCAGTGTTTGACATAAAATGTTAAAATTCTTATATGTAAAATATATGATTTTATTATTTTCCTTATTTATTAATTATTTTTGGATAGATGTCAATTACTGGAGCAGGCCAATCATTGGAGCACCTACCCTACCACGTTTTTAAATTTTCTGTTAAATTATATAAACTTGATAAGTTTATATATTAATAAATGCTTTAAAAAAAAAAAAAATTTGATGGATTATCTCATCACCTTGAAAGAAAATGATCAAATGTGTAATAAAAAGAGCAATTATAAGAAATTTTTAAACATTTATTCATTGAATAAAAGTATTAAAAGAATGCATTGTCATCGTGTTCTGAGCTGTTCTAAAAGCTTCAAATATCTAACTGTCGGGAAGTTAGTTAAAAATCGATTGCATGGTTTGTACTAGACAAACAAACAAGGAAGCGAGTAAATAAAAACATGGTTAAAAAAAAAATAAAAAATAAATAAAAAAAAATCGTCTTTTTATTTGATTTTTTGCATCAGAACATCTAGTATGCGTATAAAGGGCTGGAATTCTTTTCGTATATCCATGATTGTTTACAGAATATCATTAAAAATCTTAATGTTTACATGGCGTTCTAACTTAGAATTTTCAGTTTAGGTGGACGAATTGTGTGGCTAGTTTGCGCCCCTGAGGCAAGAATAGGAGAAGATTAATCTTATTAGAGCTTAGTATTTCATTATTTCATTACTTACTTATTTATTCACTTTTTGCTGCATTGAATAGAAGAAAGTATTCGTTTTTTAAAAACTTTCGACTTCGGGTTTTTGATGGAATTATACGTTTTGAGAGCGGTCTAGAATATGAAATACAAATACTTACAGAACGTTGAAAACGTCAATGTAAAAAAATACATTGAAAGCAAACTGCAGTTTCGGTAGCGTTAAGCATACCTTCATCAGTGCAGAATGACAAAGGTGAATTAGTGCTCTTGTATATAGATAAGGAATCGAATTTTAGAGTCAGAATAACAAGCCATTAAGAATTTAAGAAACTGAAGGTGTTGGCCAATAGGAAATTGGGATATAGAAAGCTGTGTAAAAGGAGGTGAAATTCAAGACTATGCGGATTTTATATAATACAGTCGAAATTCGTTAACATGAACCTCAAGGGGGATAAAAAAAATTGTTCATGTTATCAGTAACTCAGAAACTAATCTTCATTTTGACGGACACTGTGGTAATTCACGTTAAGCGTGTTCATGTTAACGAGGTTCGACTGTATTTCCAACAATCAGAGAGAGGGGTACAGCAAAATTGCAATTAATGCCATTTTTATTATTTTTATAGATGGGATAATAAACATACTTTTAACTTCAATTCAGCTGAAATAATCTTTCGGCCTGATCACTTACTTAATCATTAGATTTTTAAATAGAATCTAATTCATCTGAACTAGATCTGTCATATTTTAAAGCAAAGTTATCGTTTTTTTTTTTTTTTTTTTTTTTTTTTCATTTTTAATTAAACAAAAATCTCAAATTTTCTAAAATTTAAGATGTCGTTTGCGAAGCATAAAATTGACTTTCTTTAGACAATTTAATCTTATTCTTCTCTGACGTGAAAATCATCTATATTTGTCACTGAAAAAAAAAAAATTATTAATAATAATTTAACTGTACTAAGTGAACTCGTATCGAAAAATATAGAAGAAAGTTTTGTGATGGCCACAGCATGCTATTTTTAAGCTTTCGGTATTGCCTTAAAAATAAACAGCAGAGTGATAATGGAATTATTAATACATATTAATAATATGTAAAATACATACAATTAAAAATTTAAATGGCTAATATTAAGGCAATCACTAGTTTATTATTTTAATATTTTAATTAATTTAAGAAAATCTAATCAAAAATTCGAAAATCCGGCTTCGAGGTGCATCAGAACAGGCCATAATGAACCATCATGCAAATTTGTAGAGCTCTGCGATCAGCCATTTTCTTTAAAAGTTCCAGATATATATATACACAATGACACACACACACACACACACAAACATCTTATTTTATTATATATATAGATACAGTGAGTGAGCGATCATATTTTAGAAATATTTTTCATTTTGATATATTTATTTTTAAGGAAATACCGGACGAAATGGCTCTGAGCTTCAGACAGGCAAAGAACATTTATAAACTCGCACTTTTCAGTAGCAATTTAGTCACGAATGCAATTCGGGGACCAATCACAAATTGAAGAAAAACAAAAATACTTTGGATTACCCTGTATCATAGAAAGCTACAAATGACTTGTGACTTTAATACATGATTTCACTTGCTATTTACAATATTTCCACATTTTTTTTTTTTTTTTTTTTACATGCATAGCATGAAAATTTAGACAGGTATTAAACTTTATTCTAATAAAATGATACTTTTAAAAAATTAAAGAACATGCTTTTATAGAAATGTGAACTAAAAAGCACAAAATATCTATCTTAACATGCAGGGTAAGAGAAAATCGTGTGAGTGACACACCATAATATTTATATATACTTAAATATTTTTTAAAATAATTTAGAATTAAACAAAAACCATTTTTAAAAAATCTCCCC
Organism: Salticus scenicus; assembly: GCA_963930645.1. Taxonomy (NCBI): domain Eukaryota; kingdom Metazoa; phylum Arthropoda; class Arachnida; order Araneae; family Salticidae; genus Salticus; species Salticus scenicus. The sequence continues at coordinate 1,210,638 of OZ005658.1, read as the reverse complement.
TGACTGGGCTCGAACATTAGACCTTTAGGTTCGTAGCCCGGAGCTTTACCTCACAGCCACAGCGTTCACGTAGGGAAAGTCTTTTTTTTTTTCAATATAGATTTTTTGTTTGCTCCCAGAGCGGTTACAAACATACATACAAACATACATACAGGTGAAGCTAATAAAAGCGTGTTAAAAAGAGTTATTAGTATTTGTAACAAATAATCTTTTACTGCATAGGGGCGAAAGTTAACAAATTTTTTTATTACATATGTTGACAGACAAATATAAAGGACAACTTGTGTCAAAAGTTTATGTCAATAGAGTCAAAAGAATGGATTAGATGTTAGATATTTTATAAGAGTCATAAGACCATAAGGCGTTTTTCGCATTTCGCGCACTTAATTTGGAGCTTAAGTTATTTCATCCACATTTTAATACTCAAACCACAAATTTTGATATCTCAGCGAAAATTAAACGTGTGCATTTTATGTTTCAGAATAATGTTTCTCTAATGTTTTGTATTTTTTTTTTTTTTCCCCCTACAAATTTTGTAGAAAAAAAACTTGTGTCAACTTGTGCCGATCAAAAATTCATTTGAATAGAGTAAAGTTCATTTGAATAATGTTTCTTTAATGCTTTGTCATTTTTCCCCCCTACAAATTAAAAGAAAAAAAACTTGTGTCAACCTATGTCAAAAGTTCATTTAACATGGAATAATGTTTCTCTAATGTTTTGTCTTTTTTTTTCCCTACAAATTTTGTAGAAAAAAAACTTGTGTCAACTTGTGCCAATCAAAAGTTCATTTGAATAGAGTAAAGTTCATTTGAATAATGTTTCTCTAATGCTTTGTCATTTTTTTTTTCTTCTACAAATTAAAAGAAAAAAAAAAACTTGTGTCAACCTATCTCAAAAGTTCATTTAACACAAAATAATGTGTCTCTAATGTTTTGTCATTTTTTTTTTCTACAAATTTTGTACAAAAAAACTTGTGTCAAAAGTTCATTTAAATAATGTTTCTCTGATGTTTTGTCTTTTTTTTTTTTTTTTTTTTTTTTTTTTTTCTACAAATTTCGTAGAAAAAAAAAACTTGTGTCAACTTATGTCAAAAGTTCATTTGACACAGAATAATGTTTCTTTAATGTTTTGTCATTTTTTTCCTACAAATTTTGTACAAAAAAACTTGTGTCATAAGTTCATTTAAATAATGTTTCTCTGATGTTTTGCCATTTTTTTTCCCTAAAAATTTTGTAGAAAAAAAAAACTTGTGTCAAAACTTCATTTGAAAAGAGTAAAAAAAGAAAAGAAAAGTGTCATCCAAATAATGGATTAGATTTTAGATATTTTATAATATGCCCATAAGGCGTTTTCCGCAATTCACGCACTTAATTTGGAGATCCAGTTATTTCATCCACATTTTAATACTCAAACCACAAATTTTGATATCTCAGCGAAAATTAAATGTGTGAATTTTGTGTTTCAGAATAATGTTTCACTAATGTTTTGTCTCCCCGCCCCCCTATAAATTTTGAAAAATTATGTCGAATTATTATACTCATGACTCAATTATTACTGGAGAGTGGTAGTCTAAGAGAATTTTTTGCATGTTTAAAGTTTAAGTTCAGTTCGCCTAGTTTTTCCTTAAGAAAAAGAATAAATAAATAAATAATATATATATATATATATATATATATATATATATATCCATACTGCAGTCACACAATTAAAAATATAATTTTTGTAGAAATTTGATTCAAAAAATCATTAAAAAATTAAATAAAAAAGTAAAAATTGGGGCAAAAAAGATTATTTTTAAAGTAATAGTACAAAGCAATATATATACATATATATATATATTAAAGAATATTTTCTTTACATTAAAAATCTAAATGTAATTTTCACTTGGATTCTCCCACTATTATTTCCGGTGAAAAGATGTCCCATCATACAAATTTACTTTTTCTTTTCATCCGAGAGTTTTACATTTTATACTTCCTGCATGAGATCTTTCAAAATGAGGGGTGCAAGAAAAATGTGCTCAAATATGCCATATTTACACCAATAACAGACAAAAAACAGACCCAGCCTCTCTTCCTGGCCGAACTGTGTTTCATCGTTCGCAGCTCGTACACCTTTACCAGGCGATGCTTGTTGCCAGCCTCGTCGTTACTTTATCGTTTTTCCTCTGTTATCTCTTTCTCGGTAATAATAATATTTACGGTAATGTATCTTTGTGTAGTCACTTATCAATCTATCTAAGCGGATATAGTTGAGATTGACGAATATCGGAAATTAAACTGAGAGGCAGAATTCGAGTTAGGAAAATATAATTTTGTAGCAGTTACTGCTACGGAAAATAAGTTTTGTGTAGCAACATTTCATTTTTATGTAGCAATTAAAAATTATTTAAGTTGCAATATTTTCAGTAATAATACTAATATGTTTTAGGATTTTTATTTATTTATTTATATTATTTGTAAGTATGGCAGGTAGGGTAAGTGCCCCAGTGATTGACACTTTTAGAGCAATCTCTGATGTTTTTAATATTCTAGTCATCAGAAAATATTTTTAGAAATCTTAAGTTAATACATATGGTATGAAAGACATTCAGAACCACATAGATGTTAAAATATATACATTTGATAACAATTATTATTATTTTTTTTTTATGAATTTTTATTTGACACTCACTCAATGTTCCAGTAATTGACACTGCCAGTTTTTCCTTTTATCAGTAATTGACACCCTATGTTCCAGTGTTTGACACTGCTAGTTTTTCATTTTACCAGTTTTTAGCACCCTACACTGAGAAAAAAAATATATACCTCCTTTCTCTAGAATGAATAAGTGACCATTTTCTAAATCCCTTAACTAGAAATATAGATTTCCGAGCTATGCGCATAAGGCACGCCCATAAACTGAATAGACGAAATGATCGAGAATTTCTAGTGTACACATTTCTAGATGGTGAAACAATATTCTGAATACTCTAAATATTCTGAATGATTCATACTGCGAGAAATTCTTGCTTAATTTTCTAGAACTGGGTAATAAACCAAGATTATAGTTGCAGAAACCCGCCTCTTGTAGTCTCATTTATTTGCAGAGATTTTTAAATAACTTTGCCCTCGAGAATATAGGCAAACGCTCAAGAATTCTAATAGGGGTTTCTAGAACTCGCTTTCCAAGGGGACTAGAATTTATAAGGATGACATGGAACTATTTTTTCTAGAGCCACAATTTAGATTCTAGATGTCAGTTACAGAATTTTTTCTGAGTGTATGCTCCAGTGTTTAACATAAAATGCTAAAATTCTTATATGTAAAATATATGATTTTATTATTTTTCTTATTTATTAATTATTTCGGGATAGATGTCAATTACTCTAGCATGCCAATCACTGGAGCACCTACCCTAGTACTATTTCTTTCAAACGGCTGTTTCTGCGTCGTTACCAATTTTTGCTTATCACCTTGAGTGAGCGTGCAAACATTTTTGTTCTTATCTAAACATATAAGTCTATCATTGTATCTGTACGGATTATTAGATTTTATCAAAAATTGGTACATTTATTAACCATGACAAAATCTAGGTAACGCCATATTTTTTAGTACAATCAGGTAATTGGTTCAAAACATATTAAATAAAAATCCCATTTTAATTTAAAAATTATTAAAAAGAAAAAAAATATATATATACCAAAAATAAATAAATAAATTTCTTTTTATTTCGAGGGGAAAAAAATAATAACGTGTAAACATTTAAAAAAAAAAATAATTAAAATAAAATTGAGAAAAATCATGTTAAAGAAATGAAACAGGTTTAGTATAAAACCACTTGGCGAAATTTGGCACCGAAGTAGCTCGGACGTTTCTCGCTATAAGATTTTTACTTACGCAATTGCGATAGAAAATTTTAATTCATCGTCAAAATGACATCAAAAATGTAAAAGCTGCTAAGGGATTCCTATGCTAAAGCTATATCAAAGAAATTTTATAAAATGGATATAATAACCGATGTTAGGGAATGACACAATTACTGTATGCCTTTATATGAAAGAATAGATTAAAACAAGGTCTCTCTCTCGTACTAAATTGAATTCTGTTTACAAATAATGTAAATATAATTTGTTTTTTATTTACTTATTTGAAATTGTGAAAGTACGCATCAACTCAACTTAACATACTTTTCTAGAGGAGAGAAGTTCTCATAATAGTATCTTTAACACAACAAATTTTTCATCATGTTCTACATCATCAGAGGTCGATAAATTATTCGACTTTAAACGACAACTAAATCAACAATTTTATAATCTTACGAACCCCTAAATTCATAATATAAAATTCGACGAACCTCTCTAACATTATTTATTGAAAAATACAAATGTATTTTTAAAAAATCTATATAATATTTCTCTAACGTGGACCAATTTCAATTAATTTTTGTCGAAACAATACGATAGAGGTGAAATTAATGAAATACGCTAGGATGAAAAATAATATTTAACAATGAACAATATTTAAGCACGCGAGTTCAGCTCAATGATCTAATTCGATAACATGATGACATTTGTTTGATGACATTATTTTATGGAAAATATATTTTTAAAAGTTATTTCTTCAGAATCTTTGCAAGCGTCATTTTAAACCTAGCAATTTTTTAAAGATATAAAGAAAATATGAATTATTATCATAAACTGATTAAAAAACGCAATCATAAAAAAAGTATAATCAAAATAGGATTTTTTTTTCTTTTTTTAACAAAAATTTACTCCAAATTAAATAAAATGTCATTGCATACTTGGCGTTAAAAATTTAAAAGGCGTCATGGGGGTCCTTTAAGTATGAAAACTGAGTCGTCAACCATGAATTTTATTTTGAAACTTTTCTTTGAATGATTCTGGTTTCACTATTGCACACTATTTATTTGGTTATAATAATAATTTGGTTTCTGGTAAATTAAAATTTTAATTAGGTTGTGATATTGGTATAATATTTATAAGTTTCAAATTTTAAAGGTAAATAACAAAAGAAATAAAGTGCGAAATTTTCGCACGGGTTTGCTAGTAATAAATAATCAAAAAACACCTATTTTATAAATATGAAATGAACACATTTCCTATAAATTATTACAAATGTGTATTTTTTATAAGAAAAAATTTCGCATAAATATATTTTTAAAAATTGCGTTATTTATTTATTTATTTATTTATTTATTATTTATTTATTAATTTTTAGTTTTATAATTCTTTAATAATAATAGATGTTCCTTTTTTATAGCGATTCAAAAATGAGAACTTTATATGAACAGGAATTTAGCTTTAAAAGTATCATCGAGTAACACATCCGTTAGTCTTCCTTTTTTATCCTTGATTTGTTTAATTTGGATATGACTCGTAATTAATCTCTAATAATATTTAGGAATCTATTGTATCCAGGGTAGAGTCATGAGAGGGTAAGGTAAACTTGACTTGCATCCTGGCCGTAACTTCCAGTTTCTGACCCACGACTTATAATAAAGTATTGGACAATTTCTGTCATGTATTGGTAATAAGTAACTGAATTAAAATTCTATTACATAAAATACAATTCTATTCTTGAATCATAGCCTCCTAAACTAGATGCCCTCCGCGTGGCTCGGAAACTTTTCGGTAGACAGCGCCATCTGGTACAGATTGTGCGACTTTTTTATTCAACAGCCACCTAATATTTTTTAAAGTGGGATTTAATAAACATAAAATGTGAACAGAATCGAAGAAACGTCGGTTATCTATATCATATATCACTTCTTAAAATTATTGGTGACAGTTAAATAAAAAAGAGCGCAATCTGTACCAGGTGGCGCTGTCTACCGCTTCAACTTAGGGACCCTATATAGAGAGAGACTGGACATTGGCGTGCCGGCTTTTTGACGAAATTCTCCATTTTAGTGCCAGTTGCTCCATTGCTTATCATTACGCTAAGAAGAAATTTTGATTATTTTACGTCATAATCGAAAAAGAACTTATTTATTACATTTTTACTTTGTTGGGAGATAAACTGCTTTAATTTTGGAATACTTTTAAAAGATAAAAATGCATAATTATTTATTTTATATCATGCTTTAAATACTTTAAATTCTCTTATTGCATACTGTTTTACGTATTTATTTCCTAACATATGAGATAATTACATTATTTATTTGCTAGCTATTAGTTTTTAAGTTCTGTTGTGCAATACATTTAATATGTTAGATTTCAATGTATTTTTCTGATATATTTTAAAATACATATTTAAAATAACTATATAAAAATACATTTTTTGATTTTTTGCTAGTACGCAAAATGTATCAGATTTCTTATAATAATTTAATAAAAATAAAGAAAATAAGGTGTATATTATTTGCTAACATATGAAATATAAATTTCTTTTAAATAATAATTGCCATAATAAATTTTATAAATAATAATTAAATAAGTAATTATTTTTATTTACATAATATTTAAAAAACTAAAGTATATATATATATATATATATATATCAGTGAAATAAGCAAATGTAAATAAAATAAATAATTTTTTTTTTTTTTTTTTCTAAAGATATTAGTTAATATTTTTACAAATTATTATTAGTAAAATTTTTATTTTTAATATTTAACTAAATCATTATTATTAATAATGCGTAATTGAAATAAATGAAATATGTATTTTTAGCTTGTAAAAATATTACGTAAATATTTTTATAAAATAATAAAAAATAATTTCTGTTCTTCTACCGTAGTTTTACATTTATTCATGAATTACTTGACAAAAACTAAGATTGCCATATTTTTGTTAACATTTTTCGAACTTTTTATATATAGAATGTATGTCCTCAGAAAAAAATAAGGTAGAATTATTTTCACTAAGGTAGAATTGCTTTCACAATCAACGTATTTTGCTTAATATAGAAATACACAACAAAAAATTCCTCTGTTTTCCGATAGGAATTGAAAAAGTAACCATGTCGAAGGTTAAAACAAAATTCGTTTTTCTTCAAATTCTTTTTCTCTAAGACGAAAAAAATTACATATTTATATTCTGCATTACTTTCTGCACAAATTTAGAACAATTTCCTTTTTTTTATGTTGCATAGTAAAGCGTCAATCGCGAAGAAAAAAGCATTACGTTCTACGGGGATCGCTCCGAATTGGCACTAAGATGGCCGACTTTTGGTCAATGTCCAGTCTCTCTCTATATAGGGTCCCTACTTCAACTGTTGCCATGTTTCCGAACAACGCGACAGACATCTAGTTTAGGAGGCTATGATTGAATAGATCTTTCAGAAAATTTAACATAAAACATTACTAAGTAAAGTATGTATATAATTATATTAAAAATTATTAGTTTATGTATAAACAGAACTTAGTGTAATTTCTTACACTTTCCAATTGCATTTTAATAATCCACTGTTCCAAATATCTTGATATTACATAAAAGTGAGTAAAATAAGAAAGCAAATATACATTGGAAGACAAAGGACTTTATCGCATAAAGTTTTAAACGTTATTAATGTTTACATAATTGTAATTAAACTCCTGTTATGAATTATGTTGCTTTAATTGCTTTAGAGAAACGAGTATTATGCCATTTCTGCATTCAAAAGGTTATAATTATGAAAAAAAAAAAATATATATATATATGTAAATTTTTTTGAAGAAAAATATTTTAAGGGGTAGACTACCGCTTAATATATATATAAATATAATTTAAATTATGATAAGTGATGAAATGAAAGTGGAATGTAACAAACAACAAGAAAAATCGTTTAACGATGTTAAAGAACAAGAAAATTAGTTAAGCAATATTTAGCTAAAGAATTATATTATACTGTGCTTTCCTCTTCAGCTGGTGGGACCACAGCTATTAATAACTTATTTTAACTTAGGTTTCGGAAGATATGTAGGCCAGCATACTCCAATTATATAATATTTCAAACAGAAAAATAATGAAAAAAATCTTTTGAATTTATAATGACTGAAAGGATTTGTGTCAAAGCAAATAATCGCTAATCTCTGAGGAGAGACGTTTTATGGTTCGAACATTAACGAGAATTTGCATTAATAACACTCATTCCGGGTAAACCATGAATGAGTAATTATTGCAATGCTGTATTCTATTTCCGACTGTAATTAATTAATAACATGATGTGTTTCTGGTCAACTACAAATACATAATTCAAAATTCCATCTTATCTGAGTAACGTGAAGCAATCGAGGGATATAAATATCCTCCTAATGTCCCCACTCAAAATGTGTCAAATTTGGGTTTCGGAAGATGAACAGATAAATGATAGATTACTTTAACAACACTCCCTCCAAAGTAACTCGCTGAATTATTAATAGGTAATAATTACATTGTTGTATTTTATTTCCGATTGTAGTGTAACAAAGTATGTTTCTAATCAACTAGTAAAAAGCAATTCGAAATTCGAAAATATCAGAGCACCGTGAAGGATGGATGGTTGGATCGATGGTTGGGTTTTACATCGCACTAATGTTGCGCAGATGGGCAATTGACGACGGTCTGGGACACACCCCTAGAGGTGGTCCGGACACATGCCATCACAATTTTGATCCTCCACGGAAGGGATGGCTCTCCCGCTTCGGTGACCCCCAGAGGTATAATTTTTGATGGGAACATGGAGGACATTGCGGCCACGACAGATTTTACGTGCACCAGCCGCCATTAATGTACACGACGGTCTTTGGCCGGCTCGAGTACTGAACCCGCAATCTTCCAATTACGAGGCTGGCGCTCTACGGACTGGGCTACCGCGGCCCGAGCACCGCGAAGGAATCACAGCGATATAAATACTATTCCCTAAATGTCCCGAGTCCAAATGTGTCAGTTTTCGGGTTTGGAAGATGGTGGCATTAAAGATAGTTTAGATTCACAACATGCCCTCTGGGCTAACACACTGAATTAATTAATAATGAGTAATAATTATATTACTATATTCTACTTCCGACTGTAGTGTCACAAGGTGTGTTTCTGACCAACTAGTCATAAATAAATCGAAATTCCAACATATCAAAGTATCCTGACGGAATCGGAACGGTATTAGGGTAGGTGCTCCAGTGATTGGCATGCTCTAGTAATTGACATCTATCCCGAAATAATTAATAAATAAGAAAAATAATAAAATCATATATTTTACATATAAGAATTTTAACATTTTATGTCAGACACTGGAGCATAGGGTGCTAATAACTGGTAAAATGAATAACTAGCAGTGTCAAACATTGGAACATAGAGTGCCAGTTACTAATAAAAGGAAAAACTGGCAGTGTCAATTACTGGAACATTCAGTGGGTGTCAAATAAAAATTCATAAAAAAAATAATTGTTATCAAATGTATATATTTTAACATATATGTGGTTCTAAATGTCTTTCATGCCATATTTATTAACTTAAGATTTCTAAAAATATTTTCTGATGACTAGAACACTAAAAACATCAGAGATTGCTCTAAAAGTGTCAATCACTGGTGCACTTACCCTATATGTTTCTTAAAGTCGCGGTACAAATGTGTTAGTTTTGGGATTGGGAAGATGGTGACATTAATTATAGTTTACATTAATAACACTACCTCCTGGGTAACCAACCGAATTCCTTAAAGGGTAATAATTATATTGCTATATTCTACTTCCGACTGCATAGTTAATTAATAACACAGTATATTTCTGTTTAACTAGTAGTAAATACTAAATAGTTCAAAATCTCATACTTTCAGAGTACCGCAAAGAAATCGGAGCGCTATACGTATCATCCAAATGTCCCAGTCCTAGAATGTCAGATTTAGGGTTCCGAAAGTGGACACATTGATGATAGGTTACGTTAATAACACTTCTTATGAGGTAACCCACTTAATTCATTAATAAGTAAAAATTGTATTGCTATATTCTACTTCAGAGATTACAGTGTAACAAAGTGTGTTTCCAATCAACTAGTAGTAAATAATTTGAAATTCCAACACATCAAAATATCCCTAATGTCTCAGTACATATGTGCCAGTTTTGAGGTTCGAAAGATGGTGACATTAATTATAGTTTACATTAATAACGTTTCCTCCGGTGTAACCCACTAAATCCATTAAAGGGTAATAATAACTATACTGCTACATTCTACTTCCGACTATAGTGTAACAAGGCGTGTTTCTGATTAACTAGTGGTAAATAAATTGAAATTCCATCCTATCATATCATTGCGAAGGAATTGGAAGGTTGTAGTTGGGAGCTTAATATCCCCTTCGAAATGTGTCAGTTTTGGGATTCGGAAGATGGTGACATTAATGGTAGGCTACATTAATAACAGTCCCTCCGGTGTAATCTTCTGAATTCAATTTTATTAATGGGGAACAATCATGTTGTAATATTCTACTTCCTATTTTAGTGTAACAAAGGTCTGTTTTTGGTTAACGAGTAGTAAATAATTTGAAATCCCAACCTATTAGAGCAGTGTTGCTAGATTGGGGACTTTTTTACTTTCCGAACACTATAGTGAGGAAAGTATTGTAATCATGTCAAAAATCCGAATTCGAGATTTTGATGTTTCTATACGTTTTGAGGTCCCCTGAGTCCGTTTTCACTATTTTTACGATGATGTATGTATGTGTGTGTGTATGTGTGTATGTGTGTATGTGTGTATGTTTGTGAACACGCTAGCGTCTAAAGACTTTGTTCGATTAACCTGAAAGTTGGTACGTATATTGTAAGTCACCATAGTACGAACCCTATAGATTTTGGTGAATCTAGCACTTATAGTTTTTTTACAGGGACACAAAGAAAAATTCTTTATCATTATGGCCTATGGGACCAAAATCTTAAAAGTGCGATAGCATCTAAACGCCTTATTCAATTGAGCAAAAATTTTATACCCATATTATAGGTCACAGATACTCAATCTGTATAGATTTTGGAGAATCTAGCACTTATAGTTTTTTTACAGGGACACAAAGAAAAAATCTTTATCATTAAGGCCAATGGGGCCAAATTTTTAAAAGTGTGATAGCGTCTAAACGCCTTATTAATCTGAGCAAAAAAATTGTACACATGTTATAGGTCGCATTTGCACCAACTGTATAGATTTTGGTGAATCTAGCACTACAGTTTTTTTACAGGGACACAAAGAAAAATTCTTTATCATTATGGCCTATGAGACCAAATTTTTAAAAGTGCGATAGCATCTAAACGCCTTATTCAATTGAGCTGAAAATTTGTATGAATATTATAAATCACTGTTGCACTAACTATAAGCATTTTGGTGAATCTAGCATCTATAGATTTTTACAGGGACAAAACGAAAAATTCTTTATCATTATGATCTAAGGGCTCAAAGTTCAGTAGCGTTAAATAAAACCTCGTGTGATATATGGAGAAAAAAACACTCTATTATGGTTTTCTCTCTTTTGTTTGTTTAGCAATTCCTCTTTCTTTATTTTATCTACAAAACTGTTAGTTACTCAATGTTCGGAAAGTCGAGTGGAGTCACTCCAGATTTTTTATTCAGTATCTACTACCAAATTTTAATTGTAACAGTTGTCTATATCACTTCAAAAATTATTCTAGAGATCTGCACGGACCGTACGAAAGCTTTGCTTACCCGGTCCGGACCGGTATGAAATCGAAAAATTCGGACCGGGCCTTTCCCCAGTGTATGGCCCGGCCCGGACATAAAACGATAAAATCAGGCCCAACCCGGCCCGGCCCGATTCAGAAATATGTAAAATTAATAATAATAATAATAATAAAATTGCATGTCTTTCTATGGAAACGATTTTTAGTATGTGTTTTGCAGAGGTTTTATATAGCGAAGCAATAGACAACAAAACTGCTGAACTTTTACAAGATATATATAAACAGAAATTCATTATTACAAACGTACAGAGGGCACAAATAAAGACAGAAAGTCAAATCGAAAATATTAGCACTCATCAAACAATATAGGAAGGTATTTAAAATGGTTATTTATTAAGACTAAAAATGCACTTTCAACCATTTCCTCTTATATACTGTAATGTATTCGATTCTTTCATGTGATCCGGTAAACAAAACTTTAATGGTAATCCAACCATATTCAACAGAAAAAAATGCTTTTGCACATGCTAAAAATGATGCTAATTTCTTCTAATGCACTGGAGAAAAGAAAAAGGAGCCCTAGAGAAAAAGTTACAGCGGAAGGATTTTTATTTTATAGCCTTCATACCACCTAAACTCTACAGATTATAGTACACAAAGCCTTATACACAGTAACGTATCTAATTTCTTTTGTTTGTACATGTGCGCAGACTAGTAGTGACATGCATGCTAATTTGAATAGGAAACTATCTAATATTACTTTAAATAAAATATATTAATTTCGAGACATGCTAAAAATATTTGCGGAAAATCAGATCGCGAACAGACAGACAGATAGGCAATTAAATTGAAGTAAGAGACATGTTTTAACAAAATAAAATTTTATGTGACATACCAGCCTGTAAAATGATGTAAAATAAATGACTGAAGAAATATTTTATCGTTTTCCTTTTTCGTTGATTAAGAGGGGACAATACCTAATCTCACCGGCAGCCTTCGCCCATGTTATTCTATGGGAAAATTTGTTGCTACAATTACACATTACCTAATGAATATTTTTAAATTCTGTTTTCGCAGTCAGAAAATTCATAACCGTTAAATGAGTACTCATTTTTGAAAAATTCATTTTTTTTTTTTTTTTACATTTTAATTTTGAGTTCAAAAATGCGATTTTTCACAAAATGCATTTTTCTCATTTTCTAATCACAAAATGAAATACTAAAATTTAAAAAAATCAATTTTTGGAAAACAAGTACTAATTTAACGCTTATGAATTTTCTAAATGTGAAAACAGAATTGAAAAATATTCATTAAGTAATGAGTAATTATGTAAATAAATTTTCCCATAGAATAACATGGGCGAAGGCTGCCGGCGAGTCGGGCCGACACGGCCCGGCCCAAGTATACACAAAAAAAATGAGCCCGAGCCCAGCCCGGCCCGAGCCTGCAAAAAAATTTTAAGACCGAGAGCAAATTGAAAATTTCGGCCCGTGGGCCGGGCCGGGCCCCGGCCCGTGCAGACCTCTAATCTATTCGTCTATTATGTATATTAAATATCGCTTCTCGAAATTATTGGTGAATATTGAATAAAAATGTCTTCAAGTCTGGCAACTCTGTACTAGAGTATTATCGCAAAGCAATCGGAGCGATATAAATACCCCTTACGTCCCAGTTGAATGCGCGCAATCGCAAATTTGTTGCCAAACTTACAAAACGATGTTGCTACTACGTTTTCTTATTTGTTTTTTTTTTTATACAACTCGCTGATCGGCCATCAGCTAAGTAAAAGAAGAAATAACATCGGAGTTGAATGCGCTGCATGCATTAAACTCGTTTTTCTTTTATAAGGGAAGGGGGGAGGGAATACACTCCGGTGTTGCTACTTTAAATAACGTAGGGAATTTTCGTAGGGAAATTTTTTCTCGGCCGTTAGATGACCTTGCCGCAATAAAAACAAAATAACCAAAGTGAAGGAATGAAAAAGCATTTAGATGAGATCGTATAATTATTCTGAGAGGACGTCATGAGTTACAAGAGGTTGAAGCTGCTTCAGAAGTTTTTATTGCCTTTTTTATTTATTTGTTTTTGTTTTTTTTCTCCTCTATTTAAAAATGCTGTAAATTCTTTCTAAGATTCCTTTTTCTTTTTACCCGCACTCTTAAATTTGAAGGCTATAACTTATCGCCTGAATAATGTACATTAGTTTTTTTTTTTTTTTTTATGTAAACATCATTCATTTAAAAATGAACTCACGGGACTGATGTTGTCCAACTCTCATACTACGCTGGACATTTACCCTAGGACTTGATAATCTGCCTTCAGAGGGGACAATACCTAATCCCGCGGACAGCCGTGGCCAATGTTATTCTATGGGAAAATTTGTTGCGACAATTACACATTACCTAATGTATAATTTTTAATTCTGTTTTCGCAGTCAGAAAATTCATAACCGGTAAATGTGTACTTATTTTTGAAAAATTCATTTTTTTTAAATTTTTACATTTTTATTTTGAGTTCAAAAATGCGATTTTTCACAAAATGCATTTTTCTAATTTTCTAGTTGCAAAATAAAATACTAAAATTTAAAAAAATCAATTTTTGGGAAACAAGTACTAATTGAACGCTTATGAATTTTCTAAATGTGAAAACAGAATTGAAAAATATTCATTAGGTAATGAGTAATTATGTAAACAAATTTTCCCATAGAATAACATGGGCCAAGGCTGCCGGCGTGATTAGGTATTGTCCGCTCTTAATGCACACATGACACATCATCATCATCCAAGACTCATGTACGCACAGATAAACAGAAATTGTCTGTTTGCAATGTTTTGTTAGTGAAAGCATCACAAAATCTTCTTCTTGAGAAGAAATACCAGGACATACGTACATACGTCCAAAATGCGTTTTTTTTTTTTTTTTTTTTTAAGTGAAAACTTCTTTAGGCGCGTTGAGCACTTTTTGGGTGAACAAAAATCATGGAACTCGTGTCATCGTCACCGAACGCTTTCCATGAGCTATATGTATACTGTGTATATGTGTACATAGATATACCTCCGTGCGTTATTAGTATGCATTATATATATACAAAGAGTATATCTCTCTACATATATATCCATATGTGTAGCGCACGGCGCGGCATGCCTCATATACATATATATATATGTATATATATATATATATATGTATAAAATGTATACTAATACGAGTAGTATACTGGCTACTGGCATCTGTCTCTTTCTAGTTCTATACTCTATGTATGTATGTACTTTTTCCACAGTATATATATAGTTCACAAAGTACAAGCATGTGTTTTTATACAGACTGTTATATTCTTCTTTTTGCTTTCAATATAAATTTCCAAATAAATAATTTAAAAAAAAAAAAAAAAAATTTTAGTCATATTACAATATTTTTACCTAATATAAGGCTTAGTTCATTTAATTTGGTTAGCTACAAATATTTTGCCAAATCATATAATACAGATCATAAACACTTCTTTACAAACCAAAAATAATTCGAAAATAATAATCTAATAGCTCGACGATACAATTCACAAGTTACTTAATTTTCACTTCTGTCGGCTGTCCCCAAAGACTGCTTTGCTATTTCTTTCTTTCTTTTTCTTTTTTTTTTTTTTTTTTTTTTTTATTGTATGTGTGTGTGTGTGCGTGCGTGTCCTGGTATTTACAGGCTTTATAGTGATGACAGATTTCGCACCTAAACAGATAGGAATGTCCCCGCGAGTATCATTCTATGGGGCCCTAGACCGTATTTACGCGAGTTTCGGAGAAAAGCACAGGAAATTCCGAACGGCTATGTCGACAAACGCGACCTAGATTCGAATCTGGCACCTCCCACATACCAACATAGAGAGCAGAACCTGTAAACCACTACTGGCGCGCAATGGCTAAGCAAAAAACATTTTTAAGTAAATCAAGTTCACGTAAGTGATTTTGACGTAAGTTGATCACGTAAGATAAAAATGTCAAAATTAATGCTAAATCTTGTATTTTCTTTGAGTCAAAAAGATCTTGGATTTTCTTCTAATATAATATTGTGACACAGTCGAGAAAAAAAAAAAAAAAACTACTGCATTATACAGTCGGTAACAAAAGTGTCCGAACACTAGCAAAAATTCTTATATAAAAAAGGTACACTTAATATTGTTTTGTATAATAAATCCTTGTCGAATCACGTTCTTAGTCAGTCTAAGAACAGGATTCGGCAAGGATTTATTCAGCAAAATTGTATTAAGCGTACTTTTTTTATATAGGAATTTTTGCTAGTGTTCGGACACTTTTGTTACCGACTATACTAAGAGAGTATATTAAAATAACTTTTGATGAAAATGCTTTGAAGACAGAAAAGCAATCTTAATGTAAATAAAAGATAAATTTTTAAATATAAACTATGTATATATATATACGTTATAATCATTTTAAATTCCTGTAGTTGTGTGCATAGTACTTTAAGTTTCACTCGCACATGAAATTCGCAATATATTTTTATATATTAACATGTGTCGTAAATTCATTGAAAATTTATATATTTAAAATACTGTCTAAGAACAACTTAACTTCTGTTCACATTGATTAGTATTATATTCCTCAAATTTGACATTTTTAATTTTGTTTTCAAATCACTGCAAACTGTAAACCTATAAATGGTATTTTAATATCTTTAAATACACAAAAACATTGTATCAAGTAATTCAATACACATCATTTAATCTTCTGACATTCTAAAATGCGCACCATAAAATTACAAGCTTAACCCTTTCAGGGTGAAGCAAATTTTCCTCATTTAAAATCAACAGCCACCAGAAATCGACAACAATATTAAAAGACAAGAAATAAATGAAGTCATTCGTCTAAGTTATAAAAGAAAATTTTCGGAGACAGTTTTTGCAATTTTGAATTAAAATTTGTGGTTGCACTCATAGATATAATAATTTATACAGATCTATATAACATTTGTTACCATGCTATTAACCATTGTTATCATGCAAAAATTTTTGATGCCGAAAAATTTTGTTGGCATCAGCCATATAGTGGTATTGAAACCATTGAAACTCGGCAATTGCAATAGAATAGAATAGAATGTTGATGAATTTTCAAAATGTCGAAATATTGCGTCTTTTAATTCTTCTAATACATGTATGAAAAGAAATGGATAAGTTATCATAAAAGTAAATTATATTTGACTAAATTATGAAAAATATAATTTTTATAATCAGTTGCTTTGTTATTATTATGAAATAAAAACTGGTTTGATTTTTAATGAAATACGTTTTTTAAAGTTTGATATTTTTAAGGATTTTGTATTAGTAAGTAATATAGAATTTTCAGAATTCTTTTAAGTATATTTAACAGCGGCATAGGTAAAGAACGTTAGTTTTAGTATATAAAAAGAGTTTAACTTTAAATATTAACTAAATTAATAAATATATAAAAGAAAGAAAGAAAAAGAAAAACGAATTTGAAATTGTATCTGCAGTTTTTCATTCACCTTTCGTACATAAATTATTCATAAATTTTATTTTCTAAATTATCTGTGTGTATTCACTCGGAAAAAGACGGCCATATTGTGGACTTTTCTCCGAGTAAAAAGAAATCATTTTTTCCCTCCAATGATCAATCTATGTCTTATTACTATATCTATGGTTGCACTATGCAGCCACCGCCCCTGAGACGAATAAAGTTGTAATTCGAAATACCAGTCTTTAATCGAATAAAAAGAACAAAATTTAATAACGGAATTCTTATAGTAAATATGATTTTAGATTTATATAAAACAGACTTATCTATCTGATATAAATTTAAAAAGCATGACTTTTAATTGTTAATGTACTCAAAATATTTAACTTCTTAAACTGAATTACCAATGTCAGACATCATTTGTTCTAAAAGGTTCAATCAACTTTAATTTTACAAGGACTTCTTCAAAAACTAGTAATTTAGTAGAATGTGGAAGTAGATAAACATTCAATTGGAAAAACTACTTGAAACGTAATTAGAGAGCCGTTTTTCGAAATTAGAATGAATGCGTAGACCTCCCTGGAGGACTTTTGTTTGAATAATTCATGCAATTGTGATTTCCGAGTCATAAGAGGTTGTTGTGTGTAACATTGTGTCTTTCCATGGAGGGTGACTTATTGAGTTTATTGAAGTTTCCGGATTTGGTAAATTAAAACAAATGAGGGAGGAGTTAAAATTGTAATCTTGAAACAAGCTATCGTTTAAAATGTTAGTTGAAATTTGTTAACTATAGCATAGCTGCCAATATTTTAATTTATTCCGGAGCATTTTTAGCTCCGCTTTTATTCCATACCACTTTTTTTTTTTTAAGAGTAAATTTTTTTATTTTACCACAGTTTTATATTGGAGAAAGATGTTCTAAAAATAAAAATTGTGCGAAATAAAGGCAGAGCTAAAAATACTCCGAAATAAATTAAAATATTGGCAGCTATGCTATAGTCAAATATATTTTTTTATAAAAAGTTTAAATACTGGTGTTTAACCCCTTAACGCGCACTGTCCTCGCAAAATTTAAGATCCAGCTGCAAAAATTCATCCAGGAAATTTTTTAGCAAAAATTTACGTTTATAACATAGCAGAAAAAGCCGGTTTTTTTAACCTTAAAATTTAAAATTTCTTTTAGTTTAATTTAGTTTATGAATTCCGGTGGCAGTAGAATTTAAATGATCTGAATTCTCTTGTGCCGCAAAGGATTAAATTGAACTTACATTTACATTTCTAATAATTGTGTTTGTAACTAAGCGCTGTACTTAACATACTTGCCAACATCCTAATTAATATTCCGTAGTGTTGTTAGTCCCGCCCTTTTTTACAGACCAGTAAATTTTTATAGTAATATTCTCCAAATGCAATTACGATTAAATAAGAAGAAAAATACTCTAAAAAGATACTGGTGTGAAAAAGAAGGCGGGGCTAACAGTACTACGAAATATTAATTAGTATGTTGTTAAGTATGACTTAAGGCATACTTGCCAACCATCACATTAATAAACGTACAATTGTTAACGCCCCTTTTCTCACACCACTATATTTTTAGAGTTATTCTCTCCAAACGTTGTTACGATTAAATAAAACTAAAATTACTCTAAAAAATTATTGGTGTGAAAAAAAAAGGAGGGTACTAGAAATTCTACGGTTCATAATGAGATGGTTGGCAAGTGTGCTCAAGTGTACAAGGGATGATAAAAATTATCCATTTCGATGCAACTAAAAAAATCTAAATAGTTATTATAGAACCAACTAAACTATGTATTATATATTTTTTAATAATATCATTCTACATCTCTTCAAACATTATTTAAAATATTTTTACAAAATTTAAAATTTATTTTTCTGGGATTTCAAAATTCGAGAATAATTAGTTACTTATAATGCTTCTTGCTAATTTGTTTTCATTCAATGCCGTTAAAAAATTGCGCAAATCAGTGTATTTGTCACAAAACTGGTCGTCCATTTAAAAATCAAGAAATTATTACAGTAGAGCCGTGGTTATCCGAGTCCCGATTCACCCGAGTTCCAGATTAACCGAGGTAGTCCCGAAAAGGTCACGCCCCGCAGGCCCGCAGATGGCATGGCTTTTGACAAATGGCGTAGATAACTTTGACAAATTTTACTACACAGTACTGTATTTTATAATTTATATAAATATGTATTGTATTGCATTTTTAAGTGATTACATTCAAACCTGTAATACATGTATTATTTTACTTCATTGAGTATGTTTGCATCCATTTTAAACTTTATCGTATGCAAAGTTGCCAACACGTAATTTTTACATATTTTATCGTAGTTATGTATCAGAGAAAATCATTCTATAAATAAAGTGGTAGGAAATTAAGGCGGGGCTAAAAATGCTCCGGAATAAATTACAATGTTGGCAACTCATAGATATAGTAATTTATCATTCCCATGTTATCATGCAAAGATTTTTGATACCGAAAAATTTTTTTGGCATTAGCCATTAACCGGTGTTGAAACTCGACAAAGAAACTCTTAAAAGAAAATAATAATAAAGTTAAATATTTTTGATTACTTTATTTAAAAAAAAAAAAAAAAAAAAAAGAATGAGCAACTGCAGTTTTTCATTCACCTTTAGTATATAAATCATTCATAAATTTTATTTGCTAAATGGACTCTTCCCAGTTTCGTCTGCTCAATCATGTGATAGAGGAAAACGAATAATCGAATTCTGATAATCGAATTCAATTAAATATTGTTCTTAAGAACAAAAATGTTAATATTTAATAGAAAAGAAAAGAGAAGAAATATCGTGCATTTGTAAACAGTAGAATAATTGTATTTGTAAATTTAATAATTTTTAAAAAACTTTTTATGTGTTCATTTATTTTCAACTGTAAGAATCTATTTTTGTATGTTCTAATGTAACTGTTACATTAACTTATCTAGCAATAAATAATAGCTTGTTCTTGCGGAATGTTTATGGATTATAAATTGAAATTTTAAAATATTTTCATTTAATTTAATTGCATAAAGTTGTTACAACAAGTTCATTAACTTAGTTACTGGTTTAAATGGATTTACGCAGTACGATGTCTGTCACTGATTCAAGTACCAAAAATCAGATTATTTAACATGTTCTTCATGAACATCAATAACAAATATAAACTAAATGATGATTGTAAATGTATACAGCAAACAAAAGATGATGAATAATGATATAAAATGGATTAAAAATGATGCCGTATAAAAAAATAGCACAGATTAAATACGATTGGGGAAAAATAAGACTAGAAAATACGTTATTTCAGCAATCGCTATAGATAAACAAGATTTCGTCTGCTATTTGTTTTTCCTCTATCATGTGACCTCTGACGTCAGGTGGGAAGATCCCATTATTCGTGTGTATTCATTCACTCGGAGAAAGACAGCCATTAACCGGTAAATATGGCCGTCTTTCTCGGAGAAAAAGTCCGTGTTATCCGAGTTTTCGATTATCCGAGGTACCCTCGATCCACATTACCACGGATAAGCGAGGTTCCACTGTGCATTTATTACGAAATATTAAATTCAGTCGCATGACAAAAATTCAAGAGGATTTCATTTTATTTTTTATTTATTTATTATTACAACTGATGCTCTAATTGAGAAATAAAAAATTCAATGCACATTTGTATTTAGGCATGCAGTTAACAAATTGGAACTTTAAAATAACTTTTAATTAGTATAGAGCATTTTGAAATTGGATATTACTTTGTATTATTATTTCCATTAAAGAGGACTTTTAATCTCAAAAATTACTTTTTATCATTTAAAAAAACACGCTCTGTGCATAAAAATGATAGATTTTATGGCCTTATTTCATTTTAGAAGCAATAGAATGAAAAAAAAAATAAAATAAATAAATAATAATAATTAATTTCAACGTTTTTAATGATAGTACACCAATAAATTAGGTCGATTAGTGAGGTAATATTTTCATTTGGACTACATTACCTTATAATAAATGATTTTTTATTAGTCTGATAAATAACCTTCGCTATTCGATATAAATCTAAAGCGAACAAAACTTAGTTGTATGACCCAATAAAATATTGTTAGAAACCAGGATTCCTTTAATGGTTGTAAAATTTCAGGGTGTGAAAACGGAATAATAAAAAATATCTATTTGACCATGAGTAATTCTGATTACAAATTCTCCTAAATTTGTTTGATTGTCGCTGACTGTAACTGATACGAACTGAATTACCAATGTTAAACACCATTTGTTGTAAAAGGTTGAATAAACTTTAATATTCCAAAGACTTCTTCCAAAAACTCGTGATTTAAAAGAATGGGGAAGTAATGAAATACTCAGACAAATAAAACAATAATAATTATTATTGTTAAATAGAAAAATAACATATTTAAAGAGTTATTAGAGAGACATTAATCGAAATTAATGTGAATGCATAGATTTACCCAAAGGACTTTCGTGGTGAATAATTTATGCAATTATTACTTCCGAGTAACAAGACGATGTTAAATATAACAATATTATTGTTTTTTTTTTTTTTTTTTTTTTTTTTTCATGACCAAAAACTCTTTGGAGCTTATTGAACTTTCCGGATTTGTTAAAATGAAATAAATTATCGTCAATTAGATTTTTAAAACAATCTTATATTAATTGAAGCTCATCAAATATGATAAGTGGAAAAAAAACAATAATAATAAATTTCTCTGAACATTTAATTTAGTGACGGAATTCTACCACTTTTCAGTTTGCGATGATTGTTTTTGTCGACTCTTAAAAGAAAAGACAAGAAACATTTTATGGAAATGCTGAAAGCAATTTATCTTCTGTAATGCATTTCTCCTTTCGAAGAGCAGATTTTCAATAAAAACAAATTTTTCTAAAAATAACAAACTGTCATTTTGATTTATACAACAATAATCCTCTAATCTTCGGTTTTTACTTTCTTCTATGCATATAAGAAGAAAATGTTGGATTTTCTGAAATGAAAATGATTTTCTGATTGAAAATGTTGGAAAATTTATGAACTCCAATTTTCGACGGATTTACATGCTTCCCGATGTCCTGAAAATAATTTGACTGTTTTTACTTTCTTCTATATGTAATATAGAGAAAGTATTGGATTCGTTAAAATTTTCGACCTCCGTTTTTTGATGGATTTACACGTTTTGGGATAACCTGAACACGAATTGATAGTTTTTAGAAAATGTCTGTCTGTCTGTCTGTGTGTATCACGTTTTTTGTGGACGCTGTATCACGCGAATCAATGAATGAAATTTAACCAAACTTGGTATTTAGTTGCACCCTGACATAAACTGGTGCTGATTAGATTTGTGGATTAATCGCTCAACAGGTGGCGCTGTGATCGCATTTTTTATAAGCTTTTAACATGGCAGTTTAGGACAAAATTTCGTATAAATGTGCATAATGAGAGTTATTTTAAACTTGTGATTGTAAAATTAATAGGAATTATTGATAATAGTAGTAGTTAACTAGGAAAAAAATCCTGTGCGTGTGGAGGCATCGGTTCCCCCCTGAGGGGAAAGTAACACCCGCCCGGAGGGGGGGGGGGGTAAATTTTTAAGATGGGTATCTTTCGAAAGGCCTCGTCAATACTTTTAAAACGAATGGTTGAACTATAAATCTGTTATAATTTGAAACAAAGTTATTGATTTTTTTTTTTACTTACTTTTAACGAAAAAAAAAAAAAAAGGATTTTTTTTTTCCTTTAACGAAATTTAACCTAACTTGGTATTTAGTTGCACCCTGACATAAGCTGGTGCTGATTACATTTGGAGATCAATCGCTCAACAGGTGGCGCTGTGATCGCATTTTTTTCTAAATTTTTAACATGGCAGTTTAGGACAAAATTTCGTATAAATGTACACAATGAGAGTTATTTTTAACTTGTGATTGTAGAATTAATATGAGTTGTTGATAATGGTAATAGTTAACTAGGAAAAAAAATTTGTGCTTTTGGGGCATCGGTTCCCCCCCCCCCGGGGGGGGGGTAAATTTTCAAGATGGGTGTCTTTCGAAAGGTCTCGTCAATACCTTTAAAACGAATGGTTGAACTATAAATCTGTGATAATTTAAAACAAAGTTATCGATTTTTTTTTTTTTTTTTAACAAAAAAAAACTGAAAAAAAATCGTTTTTTTTTTTTTTTTTTTTTTTTTTTTTTATTGTTACTTAGTGAATTTGTATAGGAAAATATAGAAGAAAGTCTTGTGGTGGCCACAACATACTAGATAGAAAATGTGTATGTGTCTGTGTGTATCACAAATTATCTCATGAAACAATGAAAGAAATTCAAATAAATTTGTTATTTAGTTCGATCTTGACCTAAACTGGTGCTTATTACCATTTGGGGATGAATCGCTCAACAGGTGACGCTGTGATTCTATTTTTAATAAATTATTAACTTGGCAGTATAGAACAAAATTTTTCATAAATGTACGTAATGAGAGTTCCTTTTTACTCATGATTGTAAGATTAATATAAAATATTGATAACAGGAATAGTATTGATTATATCAAAGATTTAAATCTCTTTTATTGGGGAAAAGAAACTGAAATTTTTCCGTGATTTTATTTATGAGATCTTTATAAAATTCATATTAAGTGTGTATAGGCACTATATCACAGACCTTTTGCGAGGGAAAGGCTAGTTTTAAATAAACGCACCTATAAATTTTAATGTATATTTATTTGTTTTTGATTAATACAAGTTAAGTTCACTCTAAGTTACAGTGAATTTCAAATCGTTCATTATATGATAGCTGTATATATTAAACTGTTCAAGGAATACGCACACAATTTATTTCTTAACATAGTACTAAATATAGTCTACTCACATAATTAATGGAGATTAATTGTTATTGAACAGTAATATATCTATAACCATAGCCTCCTAAACTAGATGCCTGTCACGTGGCTCGTAAACTTGGCAACAGTTGAAGCGGTAGACAGCGCCACCTGGTACAGATTGCGCGATTATTTTATTCAACAGCAACCAAAAATTTTTAAAAGTGGGATATGATATACATAAAAGGCGAATAAAAATCGAAGAAACGTCGATTATATATATCATATACCACTTCTTAAAATTATTGGTGACAGTTGAATAAAAATGTCGCGCAATCTGTACCAGGTGGTGCTGTCTACCGCTTCAACTGTTGCCTAGTTACCGAGGCACGCGACAGGCATCTAGTTTAGGAGGCTATGCTATAACTATAATAAAACTTTATTCCGTAAAAGGAAAGTGATAACTTTTATAAATTCTTACGCCATAAAAAAGAAAACAATGTCTATTAACCATACACCAATTAAGTTTAATTACTAAATTTCGTCAAGAGGAATGGTTTAGATGATCGAAGACATCATATGGGTCAGTGTAAAAAATGATCGGTTAAGCCATGTCACTGCTTTTCATAATCATAAACAGGGTAAAAGAAACCCTAGCTGAAAAACATGCCGCAGTAATCGCCGAAAAGATATGCTTTCCAAAATGAAAGACTGGAGGTGCCGGGTTCGAACCCAGATTGCTCTCATAGGCCTAGCCATTCGGAATTTTCCGTGTTTTTCTCCAAAAGGCATGTAAATACGGGTTAGGTTTTCTCTAGAAAGACTCCCATAGATGGCATCCTATTCACGCTTAGAAAACAAACGTAGTCAATCGATCTTAATCCGAAAACCCTAAAACATCAAACGCTGTAAAAAATTTGTTTCTGTGAATTTAAACAGCACAGAAGCCTTTTATATTTCGAAAAAAAAAAGTAAAGAAAAAAGAAAAGTATTTGTTTCTTCACATTTAAATCCATCATCTCCTTCTGAAATACAAAGACATGAAATTTAATTCATGTATTTTCTTCATGTTTTACCAATCCATCTAAATTATCTTGTAATACTTCAGACGGTTTTTCCCTGTTATGGGTTGGACCTCCTTACTCATTCAGGTAGTTAATTTCAGACACTTTTCTCTTATCATTGTACGAGTAATTCATCTCGACAAAATATTTAATACAGCTTTTTGAGGCATTTCTTTAAAACTTTTAAATATTCATAAATTGATTTCGAGTGCTTTTCCCGTGCCTTTGTTATCAATCTTAAATTATATTATTATTATTATTATTATTATTGTATTGTTCATTTTATGTTTATTTTATTTTATTTATTACTTTCTTCTATATGTAATATAGAGAAAGTATTGGATTCGTGAAAATTTTCGAACTCCAATTTTCGATAGATTTACACGTTTTGGGATGTCCTGAACACGATTTGATTAGAAAAGCTATAACAGTGAGCTTGTCCTTATTACTATTTATTCTTCTTCTTCTTTTTCTTTTTTTTTTTTTTTTCAGGTTGTAACATGTTACAAAAACAAAAATTAATATTTTTTTATTAAAAAGTAACTGCATTCGTTGTAATATTTGTATATGTATAATTAAAACTGTTATTTTCCTTATTGTGTTTAAAATGTTTTAAAAAATTCAAATAATCAGTGTCGAAAATAATGACAATTTCTCTTGGCCTTAATATTTTTTTTCCAGCATTGTATTGTTTTTCCCGATTTAAAGTTTTTGTGTACACTTCAAAACTCAATTTTTCTGCCTTCTCACTAGACACGCTTCCATTAGTTGCAACTTCAACTCAGTTTTTGTCATAAATTCTGCTCTTCCAGCTCATTCCTTTCCCTTTCCAATTAGGACTTGATTCAAGAAATGTTCATTTTGTTGACCAGCAAGATGTGAACATTGGAAATATTCCGTTCTGTCAAAACTCGCGGAACTCATATATTGGGTTGCTAATTGTACCCAAGCTTTTTTATTATGAAAAACAATGGAATTATTAATATTTACTCCCTCAGTAATCTTTTCAGTGATAATCTGCACCTTATAATGGCCTAAATCACAAATAAAGTTACCTATTAATCCTTTCAAGGGCAAACAAATTCACCTCATTTAAAATCAACTGCCACCAGAAATCACCAACAATATTAAAAGACAAGAAATAAATGAATTAAACTTGCTGTTTTACTCTATGTTATGTATTTTTTTCTTTTTCCTTCAGCCTTCGGGCACTGATTTCTCCTCGGAAATTATACTCTGTGTTTGTTTATGTTAAGTTTGTCATTCTCTATTTTTTTTTTTTTTTTAATTCTCCTAGAAAATATAAAAATACTATCCTTAAACTTTCTATTATACTTTGTAATGCTATCCTTAACCTTCCTTATTTTATGATTTTTGTGCTTCATATTTTACGAATTCCAGGTTTACGTATTTGTGTTCCTTCTCTGTTTTTCCCCCTTCTCTCCGTTGCAGTGATTGTGATTTTTTAAGACTCGCGCCTCGTTAGTTCCATCCTTAGGCAAAGGAAGATGCGTGGCTTTTGCCACAGGTGCTTCCGTCCAACAGTATCCAAAGAAGATCGTCTAAGTCATGGAAGAAAAATTTTATAAAAAATTTCTGGGGACAGTTTTTGCAATTTTGAATTAAAATTTGTTTCTGCACTGTGTAACCATCGCCCCTGAAAAGGTTAAATCGAGCGTAAACTTTTGATACCACCTAATGCTTTTGTGACCGCTGTAGCGAGCGCTAAATGCAGATATCAGGCCTGAATGACATTTCGGCAATAATTACACATTCATAGCAAAATATACATATTGATTATTTGAAATAATACTTTTCAAAAACGCCCAGCGAAGCAATATTCTTTCAAAGAAATTACAGAAACAAAAACCTTTTAAAGCGAAACAATGACATCTAGTTTAATAAGTGAACACAAATAAAGGTTTTCGTTTTTATACTTAACGAGATTTTATCAGGCAGAAAAGAATTCACGAGTTACATTCGAAACGCACTCGACATCTAATTGCTCGTATACATCCCCCATCTGCAGAAACCTCTTAAAACAGATCGTTTGTTTCTTCAAGTTCAACCAACTTAATTATTGAAGGACTCTTTTTAAAAACTTGTAATTTAAAAGGAACGGAAAAGGGTGGGATGGTGAAACTCAATTGCAAAAACACCATAAAGGGCAATTAGAGGCCAATTAGATTCTATGCAAAAAGTTTCGTCAAGGTCTTTTTACATGAATAATTTATCGAATCGAGACCTTAAATGTAACAATATATTGTTATAATGTTGCCTTTTATTAAAAGTTATTTGACGGATGATTATTTGTTTAAATTTATGGAAGTCAGCTGTGTCGTTGTAGTAGTTACACGAAGAAAAAATAAATCATATGCAACGTTCTTAATTAGATATTTAATGTGGAACAAAATAAAGGATGAGGTGACTTAATTCCAGTTATTAATTTTATAAATATTAAAAAACCTTTTTATGTCGTTATATAAAACGCATGTAATGCACTATGACATAAAAGTTGTTAAATGATCGTTAAAAATGATAACATTTAAATTATTTTTTAAACACTTACCAGCGTAGTTACAAAGTGTTTAACATTTCCGTTTATCTGCTTGCACACTCTTAAACTTTCTTCAGTATGTTTAAATTTGCAAATGTATGAAATTTAAGGTGCCTGCCTACTGTCGGAGGTGATTTTTACTTTCTCTTACCCATAAGGTAGAGAAAGTATTGTTTTTGGGTCAAATTTTCGAACGCGAGATTTTGTTATATTTACACGTTTTGAGGTCCCCTGAATACGAAAATCATGTTTTTAGCAAATGGTCTGTGTGTATGTCTGTGTGTCTGTATGTCTGTGTGTGTGTCTGTGTGTGTGTCTGTATGTGTGTCTGTCTGTTATCAGTATATCTCAAGCACAAATTATGGCAGAAAGTTCAAACTTGGTATTCTAAATGTGTACCATATAGGGACGCTACAGTAAGCTTTTCGTTAAGATCAAGCAAATGGTTCGTGTACAGGGACAATCAAGAGAATTCTAATACATTACGTCTATGGGGGAAATTGCAGGAAAGTAGAGTTTAACGTCTATAGACGAAATGAAATGAAACGAACGACTAAACGAAATGAAACGAACATATATTTTTTGTAATAGAGATAGTTAACTGGGAAAATTTTTTTGTGTATGTAGGAGCCTCGCCTCCCCCCCCTGGGGGGGAAGTCCCCCCTCGAGGGGAGTAAATTTTCATGATGGGTATCATTCAAAAGAGCTTGCGAATACCTTTAAAACGAATGGTTGAACTATAAATCTGTGATAATTTAAAACAAAGTTATAGATTTTTTTTTTAATTTTAACGAAAACAAAAACTTAGAAAAAAAAATCGTTTTTTTTTTTTTTTTTTTTTTTAATATGGAGAGTAAAATGGACTTTTTTTGGATATTTGGTGTTACACTACCTCTCTAATATGAAAATCGTCTGCATTATCATAAAAAATAATTTTTTTAAATAATAATTTTAATAAATTATTTTTTAAAAACAGAATTATTTTTTAATAACCGAATTAAATTCTATATAAATGTAGGTGCATTAATGAAACGGGGGGTTGAGGGGGGCGGTAGCATAGGTTTCCATGACAGTTCTCGTTATCTTACCTCTTAATCTGCAACCTGTATTTATAGTATTAAATTTCAGCGTAAGAGAAAGTCATGTGAGTGACACACCAGATTATTTTTATTAATTAAAAAACTGCCTATTTATATGCATTATATGATAGAATATAGTTTAAAACAGTGAATAACATGAAAAAACATGCAAATTTTTAAATATTTTGATATTTAGGCTCAAAATTTTCCAAAAAATAAGCACTTTTTCAAAACATCATAAGTCAAATTTAAATAAAGGTAGTTTCATTCTGTAAATTTTATTTTGATTATTGAAAGGTTCTTAAGGGAGTGAACTAATCTCAAAACTATAACTATGTTATTTAATATTTTAGAGACGATAACATTTTACATGCTAAAAAAAAATCATGACAGTTCCTAACTTCTATCGACAAAAAAACAAAAAGTAATTTAACTAGATTCATTGTCGTAGTTCAATCCCTAAAACAACTCCTCTGCAGTATTTTATCAAAGTTTCATAAGGTTTCAATTATTTTCTTTTTTAAATTCATTTTTTATGCAGTAACAAATTTGTATGCTTATATTGTGTTATGTGTTGTGTAAAACATTTATGTAAACAAACATTTCCGGTCACTTCCGGTTTCGAAAACTTGCGAGTGACTCATATTAAAATGCCTGTAATTCGAGTTCTAAGCAAGATAGAAACAAAATTCAAACTGATTTAAAAAACTAAAATGTCAGGCTTTAATACTAAACCAAAAATAGAAAATCGAAGTTTTGACCGAAAATTGCATTATAAAGGCACCTTAAAAGTATCATGAAGGGTCATTGTACTATAGTTTTTAACTGAAATTGGTAAAACTATAATTTATAATTATTTTATTAAGCCACTTAAAAGTATTTTGTTCTCCCCATATCCAATAATATTTAATGTCTATACAAGTAATTCCAGATGGGTCTATCTATAGGCGTATAGTGGGTTTTAATAATGACAATTTATCTCAAATTTAATGAAATTGATCTATGTTATTTTATCTTACCTCAGTACTTTCTCTTATGAAATTAGGATACACATGAAACATAAATTTACTTGCAACGTTAAATTTAAACGTTATTACAAAAATATTCGCTTAAAATAAATATATGAAATTTCATTCAGAAATTTACAATTTACTTTAATGAGGAAGACCAATGGTGGTTCAGATTTAAAATAAAAACTTTTTTTTTTTTTTTTAATTATGATGATGCACCATTTTATTATGTTCTCTAATAAAATGGGGTGAAAATAAAACTTACTGTTCTTTTACAAATGATTCAAAAGGATTTTGATCTTTCCATATTTAGTAATGCAGTATGCCTAGACATGTGGCGCTATCTGTGTATAAATGTGCTTTTTATTGATTTTAATTTATTTCAAATAAATTAAATTATTTTCAGTTTTTATGGTTTACAGAAATACCTCTCATAGAGCGCAATGCTTTGGAATACTTTAGAGTGTCCCTGTATGCAAACCAGTGGTGGTGTTTACTCCATTTTCTATAGAAAACATCCGATAGTGAACTTGAATAACATATTTCAATTTTATTAAGATTTGTGCAAAGTAAATGCATTAAATTAGTATTTATACAAATACTTCTCATAAAACGCAATACTTTGGAATACTTTCGGGTGCCCCTGTACACAAACAAGCGAAGGTATTTATTTCATTTTCAATTGGAAACATGCAATAGTGAATTTGAATAACATATGTAAGAGATTCTGTAAATGTTTACGGGTGTTAGAGCACTGACAGACAGACAAACCGAAGTCATTAACACTTTCAACTTTGTTGGAAAGTGCTAAAAAAGAAAGAAGAAACAAAAATGTGTAACGTTACATAAAAATATTACACTGTAAAAATGTGTAACGTTACACAAAAATGTTACACTGTAAAAATGTCTACCGTTACACAAAACTATTAGACTAATATAAAAATGTGTAATGTTACGCCAAAAACTTGAGCTTTAAACCTTTAATGTATTGTTGCAAAAATACGGTGCAATATTTCACAACTTTTGATGTAATCTTTCACAGCATTTTATGTAACATTACACCAAAACTTATATAACATTGCACCATATTTGTGTGACGTTACACCAGATTCATTTGAAACAACTCAAATTGCTTAGAGTTATTTTAACTTGAGATGAATACTCTCTTAAAATAAAAGAATGAAAATAACTCAATTTGAGTGAATTTTCATTCACTTGCCTAGAAGAAACGCTCCCCCTCATCTTGAGTTAAATTCGTTAAATTGAATGAGTTACCATAATGCACTCAAACTTGAGTTATTTATTATATTTGAGTAATATTTTAATAAATAATATTTAGTAATAATTTAGTAATAATATTTTATTAATATTTTTAATGCGGATGATTTCAATAAACTGGATCATTTTGCCGGTTACACTTGCATGCTACTGAAGAAATGCGTTGCGCAAGAGCGAAATTGCTACTTACAAGTGAATGAATAAGCAGAAATAATTCAAGTATTATAAATACAGATAACTCAAGTTCGTTTATATAAAAAGCTACTAAATAGCTCAAAGAATTGCATTTTTAACTCAAGTCGATTAAAAATTTAACTCTATACTTGAAATGGTGAATTCACTAATTTGTTTTAACAGAGAGTATTCTATGTTGAAAATATTACTCAGAAAAACACAAGCTCATAAATTTTCACCGTTTAATTAAAATATTATTACTCAAATATGCGCTTAGAATTTTATTTACTCTGTAAAGAAATTATTTGCAACAAAAATCTTGCACTATAAAAAGCAAAATGCGTACCATTACACCTACACCAAAAACCTGAGGCAGCATAGCTCCCTCAAGCTTTGGGCGTATCATTTCGTTACACAAATATGGTGTAATATTACACTGTTTTTGGTGCAATGTTGCATACATTTTGTTGTTGTTGTGTAACATTACTCCAAAAATTGAGTAACATCACACTACATTCGTTTAATATTAATTTTTTTACAGCGTGTGACTAAACTATTCTGCCCCAATCGGAGAACAAGTAACGTTTAAAGTAAAGCTTTGTTGTCATTGTTATTATTAATATTATGAAACTTCAATAAGAAAGGTTATTCTATTATGTTCTCTACTGAAAATGATTGAAATTTGAATTTATAAGTTGCTTTAAAATAATTTTGATAAAAATTCCCCTCCTCCCCCCCCCCTTTTTTTTAAAAACTTTTTGGCAATATCTGGTAGCTTCATTCACAGTCAGATATATAGATATGTGTTTTTGTAAATTTTCACGATTACGTTAAAGCATTATTGTACAGTCGGGGAAAAAAAAAACGCAGCACTCGATGTAACTCCGTTGCTAATCAATGCACAAAAATGTAATAGGTATCATTCGACGGGAAATTGAGAGTAGATTCAGAAAATGAACGAAAATTTTGAATTGGGGGTCGTCTACATATTAAAACGCGCACCAACTTTGATTTTTTCAATGGTAATGCCCCATTTTTATTTAATATTTGAATTCCTGGGATCGCGACAATGCGAAAAAGTATATTGGTTGTATATTTTGCTTATTTTTTCACAGAGTTATAAGCGTTCAAAGTTTGAAGGTGCTAATGTTAAATTCATATTTCACACTTTTATTAATATCTTCACAAAAAATAACTTGATCGATAAAATTCTTTTTTTACGAGATACAGTGAAGAAACCCAAACATAATCCATCATTAATTTTGATTCTGAAGAATATTTTTAATTCTGAAAAATATTAATAAATTCATATTCATAAAAATTATGAATTATGACCTATATTAATTTTTACATAAAATGAATCCTAATGCTGGAAAATATGGGTGTGCAAATTTGCAGCTCATTCCAGTTATTATTTTTCGAGATATAAATAAATCTTTCTTTTGGAGTGGTTTAGGGGGCCATCTCTTAAAAAAATTTGAATGAGATAACGTAGCAAATCTTAAAAAATAACGGAGAAAATTGAACAAAATATTTTTATTTTTTATTTAAGGGTCAAATTGTATAACAACAACGTCAAATGCAAAGAAATGAAACAAAAATGTTGATTTTTAGACATTTGTGTTAGTATCAAGAATTCCTGTTTTCTAAAGCCCCGCCTTTTATCGTTCTTCAAAACAAAACAATACAGAAACGAAAAGTGAATGTGACTTTGAGTATTCGTGTTAAACCCCTTATTTTACATTGACAAAAATATACACAAGTGGTATTTACTTCATCGATTACTGGTGATAAATTTAGAATCCTTTAAACGAACACTAGAAGAAAAAAATTAACTAAATAGGCGGGGTTTACTGTTTGAAATACTCTCAAAATAAAATATTTCAAAACAAATTTTCTGTACCACAATTATATTACAGATGGATATACATTATAACTATATTCTTTCTAATTAATATATTTCAATCCATAGTATATTTTATTGCAGAAATATGAACACTGGGTACATGCTTAAGAAATAAGTAACACACAAATTACGAAAGAAACGCCCACTGGCATTGTTATAGATTTTCAAATGATGTGAATCTACGTCAGCAGTCGCGAACGCGTTAATTAAGAAATTATATTTTCATAGAAATTATAAAACAAATCGCACAGTTCCAAAGAGTTCAACTGACCTAAAACGGGTAAGTTCTATTAAAATTGTTTAATATTTACTTTATGAAACCTTACAATAATTTATTCGAAAAGATTTAGTTTATGCGTTGTTGTATATATATATATATATATATAGCTATATTATTTCAGTTTGTATATTATGTTACACGTACGAAAGAAAATTTAAGCTTTATTGGTGATCAGTATATCCATGATAGATACTTTTTAATTGAAAAATATTGCACTTTTATAAAAAGTATTATCTGACCAATCGTAAGTGTAATGTATTTAAATATACCCAAAATTATCTAAAAAAGTACTAAAGTATATACATATCCAAAAAACTAAATTATGATAATTAAGATATTGCAAAGGTGTTAATATTTTTATTTTTTTTTTTATAACTCTTTTTTTCTTGAAATATTTCCGGTGTGAAACAGTATAATTTTGTCTAGTTCTTGTAGGATCTTAATTTTATTTTTCTATATTTAGAGATAGCCCCCTAACACATT
The DNA here is from genome assembly GCA_963930645.1 of Salticus scenicus. Taxonomy (NCBI): domain Eukaryota; kingdom Metazoa; phylum Arthropoda; class Arachnida; order Araneae; family Salticidae; genus Salticus; species Salticus scenicus. Next base: position 1,176,914 of record OZ005658.1, on the reverse strand, counting down.
TTTGATCATAACTCTATGAATACTAAAGATAAAGTATACAAACAGTATACTTTTCCGCACTGCCAGACTCTCAGAAATTTGAATATGAAGTCCAAATTGGGTGTTACTATTGAAAAAATCAAAGTTGGCGCTCATTTTAATATGTAGATGACCCCTAATTCAAAATTCGACTACATTTTCAGAAAGTGCATTTCATTTCCTGTTGAATGGTGTCTATTAAATTTTTCTGCGTCAATTAATAACGAAATAACATCAAGTGCTGCGTTTTTTTTTTCCCCGACTGTACAAATAACTCTCCTAAAATATATGCCTGAAAATTCATTCAGGAATGTACAATTCTACGGGGAAAAAAAAGAGAATAGTTTGGAAGGGAAAAAAAAGGGGGGTGGGGTCATATTTAAAATTAACATATATATATATATATATATAGATAGATAGATAGATAGATAGATATTGTGAACTTGCATAATTATACCATATATGGTCTCCTTAAACTTATCCTAATTAATGAATTGCCAAACAAAATTTTAAGTTAAAAAAAAATTAACGTTTCTCATGAACATTAAAAATTAAACTGTAAAATAAATAGCTAAAATTTAAAGCGCAATTATACCGCTGGGTAAACGAGAATTATCTGAACGATCTTTTACTTTGACTTACTAATTTCTTCGAAGGGAAGAAAAATATATACATTAAAACTTTTACAATCTTAAAAATATCACTTATGACATTTTAACTATTTTTATTTTAACTTTTTTGATAACTTGTTTAGCTATACTTTGTAAGAAATTTAAAGCCCGTTAATATCGTATTTTGCATTTAACGTTTTCAAAAAACGAATCGTTAAGATACGAACTTAACGTGTTTTAATAGTGCGAGAACTTTTAAACTTTTAAACTTCTTTTACTTGTACTTTTTTTTTTCTTTTAATAGTTAAGAATAAAAATTTATGAGTTTCCTGTAAAAGAAATTCTAGGCAATTTCGCCAGTACGGAAAAGTTGCGAGACTTTCGGAACAAATTGAATTAAGTCTTTTAAAAGAGACGAAGTCTGTTCACTCTAAATTACTTTTAAAACTTTTAAAGTTGAAAATAAGAATCATGAACTTTAATCCCCTAAATAACGTTTCTTATTTTTATGTTCTGAACGTTCACTGCATAAAACACTTTGTTTATTTTTATATTAGTTGGTCTTCGCCTGCTTAAGCGGTCGATATTTTCAAATGAATCTGTTTTCAAATTTGCCAAATCAAAAACAGCGGCCATATGCCATAAAAAATAGCCAATAATAAAAAAAATGTATATAATTCAAAATTTAACTGTTTTTTACTTTCCGAACACTATAGTGAGGAAAGTATTGTAATCATGTCAAAAATCCGAATTTGAGATTTTGATGTTTCTATACGTTTCGAGGTCCCCTGAGTCCGTTTTCACTATTTTTACGATGATATATGTATGTGTGTATGTATGTGTGTGTGTGTGTGTCTGTGAATGAACACGCTAGCGTCTAAACGCTTTGTTCGAATAAGCTGAAAGTTGGTACGTATATTGTAAATCACCATAGTTCGAACCCTATTGATTTTGGTGAATCTAGCCCTTATAGTGTTTTTATAGGGACACTATGAAAAATTCTTTATCATTATGGCCTATGGGGCCAAATTTTAAGAGTGCGATAGCGTCTAAACGCCTTATTAATCTGAACAAAAAAAAAATTGTACACATGTTATAGTCACAGTTGCAGCAACTGTATAGATTTTGGTGAATTTAGCACTTACAGTTTTTTACAAGGACACAAAGAAAAATTTTTTATCATTATGGTCTATGTGACCAAATTTTTAAAAGTGCGATAGCATCTAAACGCCTTATTCAATTGAGCTGAAAATTTATATGAATATTATAAATCACTGTTGCACTAACTATAAGCAGTTTGGTGAATCTAGCATTTAAAGGTTTTTACAGGGACACAACGAAAAATCCTTTATCATTATGATCTATGGGCTCAAAGTTCAGTGGCGTTCAATAAAACATCGTGTACTATATGGAGAAAAATACTCAAACACTCTATTATGGTTTCCTCTCTTTTGTTTGTTTAACAACTCCTCTTTCTTTACTTTATCTACAAAACCGTTAATTACTCAATGTTCGGAAAGTCGAGTGGAGTCACTCCAGATGGAATTCGAGTCATGAAATGTTATTGAAATCTAATTATTTATTAAAATTAACTTCAGCGCAAATTCATCAGAATCGTCGCCATGTTTATTTGTCGAAGGGATAATACATTTATAATTTCCCAAATTTATTATTATTATTTACTCTAACTTGAATACGATCCCGATAACACAAATGTACCATAATTTTTTCTCGGTTTGAATTCATTATCATTTATATGATTATTATTATTAATTTAACTTCTAATTATTCATTCTGTTTTAACCATAGATATAGCAGAACTGCCAACCTAATCCGGCAAATCGTTAGTACCGCCCGTTTTTCTACACTACTTAATTTTTAAAGTATTTGTTTTCTTAATTCATCGCAAATTTATTTGAAGAGAATTACTCTAAAAATTAAGTGGTGTAGAAAAAGGGGCGTTACTAACGATTTACCGGATTAGGTTGGCAGCTCTGATATAGTAATATATATATAGATCTATCATCCCCATGTTCTCTAACAAAAATTTTGATGCCGAAAAATAGTTCTAAAATCAGCCATTAGAGAGTATTGAAAAAAAGAATAAAAAAGAAAAATGAATTTGAAACTGTATCTGGAGTGTTTCATTCACCTTTAGTAAATAAATTATTCATAAATTTTATTTACTAAATTATCCGTGTGCATTCCTGTGTGTGTTTTACTCGGTGACTTTTCCCGAAAAAAAAGGTATCACTTTTTCCCTCTCGCTGATCAATCTATGTCTTATTACTATATCTATGGTTTTAACGCTTTTTTTTTTTTTTTTTTAACGTTTTCCTCTAATTTAGCCAAAATGTTTTGGCAATAATTTTGCGATTTATAAGCCAAGACAGAAAATAACCAATGGGCGGTCCTTACAAAGAATTACATCCATTCTTTTAAATTATCTTTTGAACTTATTTTATTTTATGTTTTCAAATGATGGATTAAAAAATATATATGTATGTACATTGTTGCAATTGTGACGTCATTTTTTTCCTCGCTTAATCATTCTTCTTCTGTTATTTTATTTATTCCTCTGAACCAAGAATTAAAATTTACTTTCTTTATTGTTATAGCAATGGCATCCATTTCGAGCGCTAGTTTTAGAAAACTTGAGCATTTATTATTGAGACGACAACCCATCATTTAAATTCCAACAGAACATCTTCAATGTTAAAACGTTTCAAAAATTTCCATGAAACATTATTTACATTGTTCGACCATAGCCTCCTAAACTTGATGCCTCTCGCGTGGCTCGGAAACAGCATTCCCAACATTTATAATTTATTCGCAATCATTGTTAGCCTCGTCTTCTTTTCGCACCAGAAATGTAGTAGATTATTTCTCTTTAATATGTGACAACGATTAATCATTTATCAAAATTTCCGGTTTGAAAAGGAGGTGGAGCTAAAAATTATTGTGAATAAATTATAAAAGTTGGGAACGCTGCTCGGAATCTTGGCAACAGTGCAAGTGGTAAACCGCGCCACCTGGTGCAGATTGTGCGACTTCTGTATTCAACTCTCACCAATAATTTTAAGAAGTGATATATGGTATATATAATCGATGCTTCTTCGATTCTATTTGCCTTTTATGTATATAAAATTCCACTTTTAAAATGTTTTGGTGGCTGTTGACTAAAAAAGTTTAGTTTAGGAGGTTATGGTTCGATTAATTTGGATGGAATTTTTGAAAATCCATTGAAATACGATTATGTACATTTCTATAACCACAAAAAGGCAGAATATTACCAGTTCACTTAACCCGTTAGTAGTCACTAGTTGGTCGAATGCCCATCCCTTCAGTGCTGTCCGATTTTTTATTCAATATCCACTAAAAATTTTTGGAAGTGACATTTGATATACATAAAAGGCGAATAGAATCGAAGAAACGTCGATTATATATCCTCCATCACTTCTTAAAATTATTGGTGACAGTTGAATAAAAAATTTAGTAATCTGTCCAGGTGGCACTATCTACAGCGAAAAGTAACGGGTTAATAATTATTTCTAGTACGTGAAATAAGAGAGCATATGTAAGGTAATGAAATGCACAATTCATGGTTTCTCGCAAAAATCATGAATATTTGAGGACCTATCGCCCTTGGTAAGGTTCCTATATATACGAGATGGCGCATCTGACATTTTTTGCCTTAGAGTTGCTGCCCATGTATTTAGCCAGACCATAGATCTTCAAGCGGTAGCTAATTTTTCGGTCATCTTTTGAGTTACTTTTTTGGCCATGGCTATTACTACGGCATCTGTGACAATGTTATTGCTTGGCAGTTTGACTACGCTTTTACAGGGAGATTGCCGAAAAATCTTAAAGAATGAATCTTTATTTGAATGTTTGCTGTCTCCGGCAATTTATTTGTGAACTTCGCAAACGCAGAAATATTACTACCGCATGTGCCTGCCGTATTAATAAAATCTGTACTGATCCTTGTACGAACCTTTGTTAATTTTTCTACCTGTGAGGTTTATATATATATATTATTTATTTATATATATATAAATTTATTTATTTATATAAATTTTATTTAATACTATTTATTTAAGTATATTTTATTTAATAATATTTATTTTTATAATATTTATTTATATAAATTTATTATATATATATATATATATATATATATATATAATATTAAAAAAAAAAAAAAAAGAAAGAAAGAAAGAAAGAAAGATTGTTTTTATTTTGTATACTACGCAACACTCTCAGATTTTATTTAAAAAGTTGTTATTGATGCTCCTTCTGTAAATAATTCTTCCAAAATATCGATGCTTCCTAAAATACACTACTGGCCATTAAAATTGCTACACCAAGAAGAAATAATAATAACGGAATGAAATTTATTGGACACATACGTTATAGTAGGAAGAACAATTGATTAAAATTTCAGGAAATTTGGAGTAATATGTACTGAGAAAACAGTACATAAAGCAGCGACCACTGTGAGCAATAACAGCACTTATCTGCCTAGGCATTGAATCGAACAGCGATTGGATGGCATATACGGGTAGAGCACTTTATGAAGTTTTAACACGATGCCACAATTCATTGATCGAAGTTACTGATGAGTGGTGGGGGACCAGTCGCTTTTCAACGATTAAACAGTCATTTTCATTGGTGCGAGATCAGGAGAACGCGCTGGCTTGAGCAACAGTCGAACACATTCGGCATCAATGAAGGTCCAGATAATAGGGTCAACTTACGATCCTGCATTGTCCTGCTTAAATGTTGCGCTTCGGAGGCCTTGAACATAGGGCAGAGCGATAATCCTTAACTCGTCAGAAATGTAATGGCTGGTATTCAGAGTAGCGGGAATGAAAACAAGAGGTGACCGGGACGTGTATCCAATGGTACCACATACCATCAAACCAGGTGGTGACTCAGTATGCGGCTACCAAAATTCTGATTATCCTCAAAACTGCATCACTCATATGGGCGCCATTAATGTGTGATCAACGATGAACCTGGACGCAGGAATGGCGTGAAATCACTTTTCAGATAAATCACAATCCTGTTTACAGCATCAAGATTGCCTAATCCGTATTTAACGGCATTATGAATAATGCACATTGCCAGCTGGGATTCGACATCATCATTCTGTCCATCATTCGCTATGATATTATGGGTTCCCATTGGATACACGTCTCGATTACTTCATGTTCGTATTCCTGGCACTCTGAACAGCGGCCATTAAATTTCTGATGAGTTAAGGCCCGCTCCTCTGCCCTGTATTCGAGGCCTCCGTAGCGCAAAATTTAAGCAAGATAATGCATGACTACAAGTTGTTTGTATTGTTCGGACCTTCTTTGATACAGAATGTGTTCGACTGTTGCTCTGGCCAGGGCGTTCTCCTGATCTCGCACCAATGAAAATGACTGTTTAATCGTTGAAAAGCTACTGACCCCCCACTACTCACCAGTAACTTCGATCGATGAATTGTGGCATCGTGTTAAAACTTCATGAAGTGCTCTATCCGTACATGTCATCCAATCGCTTTTCGATTCAATGCCTAGGCAGATAAGTGCTGTTATTGCTCACAGAGGTCGCTGCTTTATGTACTGTTTTCTCAGTACATATTACTCCAAATTTCCTGAAATTTTAATCAATTGTTCTTCCTACTATAATGTATGTGTCCAACAAATTTCATTTCGTTGTTATTATTCCTTCTTGGTGTAGCAATTTTAATAGTAGTATAATTAGGAATTGCGTTCCAAAGGTGACGCACGTGATATGATGAACGCCTTAAACTCTTCCAGAGCTGCCAACCTAATCCGGCAAATTGTTAGTACCGCCCCTTTTTCTACACCACTTAATTTTTAAGGTAATTTTCTTCAAATATATTTGCGATGAATTAAGAAGAAAAAAATTCTAAGAAATGACTGGTGTAGAAAAAGGGGCGGTACTAACAATTTGCCGGATTAGGTTGGCAGCTCTTCTCTTCTTTAACGTAGAAGATTTTAAAATTAGATTGCCACTAAATAAAAAAGGCATAAATCTTTAAACATTTTTGTTCTTTTATCTATTTAATTTATCTAAATTTTCTGCTTACCTTTATTGGTGTCAGTATAACTTTTTTTTTTCCGCACTTGTTCTCGCAATTTTTGCTTTTTTCCCCGTACTTTTCTATATTTCTGAGTACAAATGACATCAAGAAGATATGCATACGGTTTAACTACAACAATAAATATTTTTTAGATGCAATACTTCAAATAAAATTCTTACACGTACATACTCGTTGCACATTTAACTATTAATCCGAGAAAAAATTTCAAAAAATAACACACTTTTTTTTAAAAAAATAACCCATCATTTATAATATGAACAATGCATCTTAAAGTCGCAAAAATTTCCTTCATGCATTATTATTAACACATTAAAAAGTGGAAAAGAGTGTTGGTCAGTTTAATTGGCCCTCTTAAAAACACGAACAGTCGACCGACCTACACACACACACAAAAAAAAAAAAAAAAAAAAAAAAGAAAGAAAAGAAAAAGACAAAAAGGAGGTGGTGAGGGTTGAAATTGATTAACAGTTCATGAATCTGAATCGCGTTCCAAGAACGAACAATGAATGAATAAATGAATGCTGTTTCTGTAAATAATCCTTCCAAAGGTGGCGTATACGAAATGTTGAACACGCCCACAGTTACACACACACACACACACAAACACACTTTTCTCATTTTTTTTTTTTTTTTTTAACCAGTGGTTTTTAACTTTTTTCATTTCGTAGAAAACTCCGAAATTATATAGGGAGTAACTAAATCAAAATCTGAATGTTTAAGTTTAGTGAATAATATAATAGCATACCTGCCAACAACCTCATTAATATTTCGTAGTATTGTTAGTTCCGCCTTTTTTTTTTTTTTTTTTTTTTTTAACCAGTAAATTTTTAGAATAATATGAATATTCTCCAAATGCAATTACCATTAAATTAAAAGAAAAATACTCTAAAAACATACTGGTGTGAAAAAAAAAAAAAAAAAAAAAAAAAAACAGTGAATGAATAAATGAATGCTGTTTCTGTAAATAATCCTTCCAAAATAGTGATGCTTCCTAAAATGAAATAATTAGGAATTGCGTTCTAAAGGTGGCGTATACGAAATTTTGAACACGCCCACAGTTACCCCCCCCCCCACACACACACACACAAAAACACAATTTTCTCATTTTTTTTTTTTTTTTTTAACCAGTGGTTTTTAACTTTTTTCATTTCGTAGAAAATTCCGAAATTATATAGGGAGTAACTAAATCAAAATATGAATGTTTAAGTTTAGTGAATAATATAATAGCATTCCTGCCAACAACCTCAATAATATTTCGTAGTATTGTTAGTTCCGCCCATTTTTTTTTTTTTTTTTTTTTTTTTTTTTAAACCAGTACATTTTTAGAATAATATAAATATTCTCCAAATGCAATTACCATTAAATTAAAAGAAAAATACTCTAAAAACATACTGGTGTAAAAAAAAAAAAGCGTTGTTAACAGTACTACGGAATATTAATTAACACTTTCGCGACCGCATGGTTTTGTCTTTTTGACAGTAAGGTCCGCCTGTGGGCGTTATTCTTTTGAGTTACAATATTTCAGAACAATATTTTCTTTATTCACATTTATATAACAAATGCATATACATTATAAGTATATTCTTTCTTATCAAAGTATTTGTATCCATTTTTTGATTGTAAAAATATGAATAAAAGGCTAATTAGTAAGAAATAATTAACACGCAAATTGCGAAAGCAACGCCCACTGGCGGAGTTACAGATTTTCAAATGACGTGAATCTACGTCAGCGGTCGCAAAAGTGTTAGGATGCTGGCAGACATGTAATAGGTGGAAAGCTGAAACCTATTTTTGTGACTGGGATGACTATATGCTTACATTTTATTCATTTATCTTATTCAGATTTTCTTCTTAACTTTATTGGTGTCAGTACATATATATATATATATATATATATATTCTTTCGTGCTTTTCTATATTTCTGAGTGGTAATGGATCTTAGAAAGTATGCATACATTTTAACGAAAACAACGAATATAATTGGAACCCCTACAAGTCAAAATATAACATTATACATCTATAGCGCAATTTATCCACTTGAGAAGCAGTTGTGTCAGTTCTATTGTAGACTAGTTAATGCTTTACAGTTATCTTTGAGTTTATTAAGACCTTTTCTTATACCCGCTCTGTCTTTCACCGGCGTTTGTCCGAATGTGTCATACCTTTTTGCTTATATCTCAGCAATAAGACCATCTAAAGACTTCGGGTTTTCACTAAAATATTAGTCATGTCTACAATTCACTACAATTTAACACAGTCAGATTTTGAAATTTTTGATTAATTTTCTTTTAATTAATAGAATTATGAAAATAATAAGTTAATAATAGGAAAAAATTAGCCATTTAAATTTTATCCATAATTTAATTGTTGCCAAAAAAATTTACGCGTTCATTTTTTTTTTTTTTTTTTTTTTTTTTGCCGACAGGAAAGTGAATACATTTATCTAAACGTGAACAATAAAAAAATTATGCATCTCACAAAAATTTACGTCATTATCACTTTAAAAATTTTTTTACACATTGATAAAATGCTAATATAGTTTACGATGCTAATATATGTTGTACTAAAATCAGTTTTATTTATAGATCCTCCTAGGCGCTTTTTTAAATTTTTGCGTTGAAGTACACCGAACATTTTTCGCCAAGAAGTTTCATTTAGCAACAGCGATTTTAATCTAGGTAGCGCATCAAAAATATAATATAACACACATATATATATAATATTACAAAAAAAAAAAAAAAAAAAAAAAAAACACTTATTTAAAAAAAAAAAAAAATGCCCTTTTCTTAATGCACTAAAAAGAACAAAATAACTTTTTCAGCTCAGTACCGCCGATCTGAAGACTTGCATTTTACTACTATTCCAATAAAATTGCACCTCAAACGAAGAAAAGGGCGGCTCAAATCATTTTATACCAAAATTTCCAGTCTGCCTAATTTCAGCTCATATTTTCATAAATCCATAATAATTTCAAATTTTCACAAATTTTGGTCTAAAATGGTTTGAGCCGCCCTTTTCTTCGTTTGAGGTGCAATTTTACTGGAATAGTAGTAAAATGCAAGTATTCAGATCGGCGGTACTGAGCTGAATAAGTTATTTTGTTCTTTTTAGTGCATTAGGAAAAGGGCATTTTATTTTATTTTTTAAATAAGTGTTATTTTTCTCAACTACTGCATTTTTCAGTTGCGTTACTTTACTTGCCGGTGCTATATTATACTTAAAAACAAATCATTACACATGCATATATACACATACACACACAAAAAAAAAAACACAAGAGGAAGAAAGAAAGAATATAAAAATAACACATTTTGCTTATTTTTAAAATAACCGAATATTTAAATACCGTATTTTCTTGCGTATAACGCGCAGGTCACATAAATGAGTTACACACAAAAAAATTAAATTGACAAATAAAGCTATATTAGTAAGGTACAACAGATTGTTTAAAAGTAACTTTTAATGCAAATTTAAATTTCCGGTGTGTAACTGATATAACAACCTTGCGGGTTATACGCTGGAAAATACGGTAACGACGGTGCATAGAATCTTCAATGTTTAAACAGTGTAAAAAAAAAAAAAAACACTTTATGCATTATTATTAAGAGATTAAAAAGTGGAAATGTTTGTTGGCTATTTTAACTTAGACAGTTAATCGACCGACATACACAGAAAAATACATAAGTGCCAACTTGTACTGTTTTTTCAACACCAGCATTTCTTTACCCCCCACCCCCACCCCCCACTCCCAAAAAAAAAAAAAAAAAATAAATGAATAAAAATAAAATAAAATAAATCAAGTTTCATCACAGAAAAAAACATTAAAATTTTCCAGTAGAAAAAAAAAAAAATAAATAAATAAATAAAAATACAAGTTGGCAGCTATGAAAAAAGAAGGGGAGGGAGAAAAGGGATTAGCAGTTCATGAAACTGATACTCGTTCCAAAAACAAACAATGGGTGAATAAATGTGAATAATTCTTCCAAAATAGCCATGATTCTCAAAATAATTATGAATTGCATTCTAAAGGTGACGTATACAAAATGATACACGCCCACAATTTGTTTTTGCTCTTAACAAATGGTTTTGAACTTCTTTCTTATTGTAGAAGGTTTCGGAATAACATAGAGTGACCCTTAATAAAAGCATAACTATTTAAATTTAGTAAATAATATAACAGATGGGAAGCTGCAAAACAATTTCAGTGAATGGAATGTCCCTGCTATTTGATAACCCGTTCTGCTCATTTACGCATTTATCTTATCCTAATTGTCAGCTTAACTTTATTGATGTTAGTATATTTTTTGTTTTCGCATTTGTTATTGTGATTTATTTTTTATTTTTTTGTGTATGTGTGTGTGTTTTTGTATGTTTTTGAATAGCAATGAACTAAAAGATATATGTCAAATATAAAGCAATAAATAATTGTATTAATGACTTGGTGAATTGGCGGGTTAAGGTTCCAGACGGTCTGGAAAAAACGAAAGTACAACCAATAAGACACAAAGAGAAGGCGTGGTATTAAATGGGATAGCCAATAAAGGAAATAAGGAAGGAATTAGAAATACGCCAAATTACACCAAAAATCACGGGTATAAAATAGAAAACTCACAAAAATTAGGGAAGCGTTTAGAGAGATTCTTTGAACTATCTTCTGTTAAAAGAACTAACAAACAAGCCGGCCTCGGGCCGTTCCGGCCCCAAGGTCCAGCGAAACCCCTAACTCCATTGCTTTCAGCCACCTCCAGTCATGCCTTGGAATTAATAAAGTCAATTAAAGCTAACTGCTGAGTGATTATTGTACCTAGACTGCAAGTGTGCAGATTAATGACTAGAGAAACGGGTGAAGGACCCCAAAACCACCCGCATAATTCCAGCTTAATTTTACATATATATATATTAAATTATTCAAATTATATATATATAAATTACGTGTCACGATGTTTGTCCGGGGTAAACTCCTAAACTAAGGAACCGATTTTAATGAAATTTTGCACACTGTGTGCAGTTTGGTCCAACATGAGAGATAGGATAGTTTTTATCTCAATTCATTGTCACAGTATTTTTTTATTGCAATTATTTGTTAATTATAGACCTTTGTTACAGTTGCTCCAAAATATCTGTGAGTTCCATAAGTTTAATTGTTGCCAAAAAAAAAAAAAAAAAAATTACGAGTTCATTTTCTTTCAACATAAAAATAAATACATTTAATCAAACGTGAACGTTAAAAAATTATAAAAAGTTAAATTATGCATCTCACGAAAATTGACGTCATAATTTTATACACATTGATAAAGTGCTAATGTAGTTCTATCATAGATATAGTAACATATATAATATAGATCTATCATCCCCATGTTATCGTACTTTTGATGCCGAAAAACAAACGTATCTGGAGTTTTTCATTCATCTTTAGTAAATAAATTATTCACAAATTTTATTTGCTAAAATATTCATATGCATTCTCGTGTGTAGTCACTCGGGGAAAGACGGCCATATTTTGGTAAAAACGTCGCCTTTTCCCAAGTGAAAAGGAATCACTTTTTCTCCCCAATGATCACTCTATATATACTATACTATATCTATGAGTTCTATACGCAGGCGAAGTGTGACTCACTGACCGTCTGTACAGCCAAGAAAAAGATTTCCTACGTTAATCGCCCATTGAAGTTTTTGTAAAAAATTATCAAAAATCGAGGAAATTTATTTCCCGATTTCAATCGTTATATTTGGGTATAGAATATAGATATGTATTAGTTATCACATGCGTTAGATTGAGTTAGTTATTTTACTGTCAAATTGACAAAATTTTAATTTTAAATTTCTAAACTCTGTCGTCCTTGGCGTTTTTTTTTTTTTTAATCTTATAATTATTCTTATCTTAATCCTCAATGTTTCCCATCTTTATTAACTTGAATTTACTATTAAAATTTTAACATACTCAAAACCTTCTCATCACTTCGTTAAAATATACTAAACTTTTCCAAAATCTTTTTCTATTTAATGATATATTTATTTATTTTAAGTGTCCAATATTTCATAAGATGTCCTATTTTAAAATTTTAAAATACTTATCAAATTTACTTACTTTTCTGGTTTAGCCATATTGTTTTCCTTTTTATAACTACAGCTGTTCCCATCTTTAAAATATTTAAAATGATGAGGTCATTTTATAGTAAAATTATCCATTATAGCATATATTATATGTCACTCCTCCCTAAAAATTGATTTTAAAATCGTCTGCTTCTTTTATACTTTTATTTTAATACAATTTTAATATAATTTAATTTATATATTAGTCATTTTAGCATTTTTATCCTAAGTAGCATTAGAAATAACATATATCACTTCTCCATTAAAATTTATAAGACCCTACAATAAAATTAATTTGTGCGTAATATCAACTCTACGAAAATTTTTATCAATCGCTTTCAAATTTTGACCTAAGGTTCAAATCTCAATCCTGTGGGTATTTACATCAGCTACAACGTTTTCGTCTTTATTCGTAAATAATAATTTGACTGTATTAAATAGTTTACTGCAATATAATTCAATGTATAACTTAGTCACAGCAACGCGTGATCGGGTCTGCTAGTATATATATATATATATATATATATATATATATATATATATATACTCCAAATACAACAACGAATACACTTTAAACATATCGCACCCTGGCAAGAAAAGTGACAGGACTCAAAAATAGTAATTTTGAGTTTGTGCAATTGAAAAATGTGTTTGAAGTGGCCCAACGTGCAGAGAAGCCTTATATATTTTTCTCAGATTTATTTACGTGTGAGATTGTTGTGTGAGTTTTATTGTAGATTTTTCGATGCTTTGTTTTTATTTGATTTTTTTTTTTTTTTTTTCAACCATTGTATATTTCAGTTGTCACTTTTTTTTTTTTTTTTTTTAAGGCAGGATACGATATTAGACTTAAAAGCAAGTAGTTACATGCATCTACGCACTCACACACAAAATAATAATAATAATAATAATAATGTTCATATTTAAGTAACTGATCATATAAACAACAACAGTGCATTCACATCATTTAAATGTTGTAAAAAAAAAAAAACCATTCATGCATTATTATTAAAAGATTAAAAAGTGGAAAAGTTTGTTGACTACTTTAATTGGGCCAGTTAAAAACGCGAACAATTGACCGACCGACCTACTCAGAAAAAAAAGAAGAGAAGGAGGAATGGAAAGTGATTAGCAGTTCATGAAACAAAATCGCGTTCCAAGAACAAACAATGAGTGAATAAATGAATGCTCCTTCTGTAAATAATTCTTCCAAAATAGCGAAGCTTCTTAAAATAATTATGAATTGCATTCTAAAGATGGTTCATGCGAAATAATGAACGCCCACAGTTGAGTTTCTTCCTCCTGTAACAAGTGGTTTTTAACTTCTCGTGTTCTGCAACAGATTTAGAAATTGGATAACGCCTGACTTAATAAAAACATAGACGTAGGAATTCAGTAAATTATATGGAATTGTCATTGTTATTAGGAAAAGAGAAGAGATCTATTCCTTTCAGACAAAAAAAAAAAAAAAAAAGAGGTATTTTCTTTTCTTTTCTTTCTGCCACATTTTATTTATTTATTTTCTCCTTTTCTTTGGCATCAGGTTAAAATAAGTATTTTATACCTAACTGATTAAAAAAAAAAAAAAACTTACATAGTTATTTTTTTATCTAAAATTAAATTCTGTTTAAAGAGAGAACATGAATAAGCATTTTTGTGATATTTAATGTCTTATTTTAATTATCTTCTGTTTAAAAAGTTAATTTTAAAAAATACAAAAACTTAGAAAAATGAATATTGTGGCGCCATAGGTGACAGGACTTATGACATGAAATCCCAACTATCCAACTATATTAACCCGTTAGCGCCCGAATTAATTTTGCAAAATATTATCAGCTGATTATTTAACTTCTAAATTAATATAGAAAACTGGCAGTAAAATATATTAACTTAAAAAATTCTTCTGATATTTTTAAAGTCTATTCTCATTTATTGACGTTTAGTGTTCTAGCGAGAAAACTTCGAGATAGAAAAACTTTGAGATAACAGACTAATTTACTATTATATGTTGATAAAGATCTCGAAAGTAAAGTATTATAATATATATTACTAGTTTGTTGTAGGGCGACTAAGGCACCCGTTGAAAAATAATCGTTTCATTTTATTTATTTCTCATTTTAAATAATTCATTTGCTATCCGCGTTTGTAATGATCGATAGACGGCGCTTTGTGAACACTGCAGTTGTTAGTAAACATTAGCCACGTGTGTTCCATTAGTTATTCTACTTAATATTCGTACTATAATTTCTCCGCCATTACATTATGGAAAATTGATTGCTTTTGGAAAAAATACTTCAGTTTATTCAAAGTTCGATCGGAAGTAGATTTTTAACTGAAGTTGAACAAATATTAATTTCAAATCATCTGATTAATTCTTTACTTCCATTAGCCGAAGCAACTGAAATTTTAAATTTGTCATTTGGAAATAAATGGAAGCTCAATTCTGGATTTCTTGATCCTTTGGAGTTACACTGTGGCACACAAAAGTATGTGTTATCTTTTTTACCGTATTTATTCATTTTTATTCAATAAATATATGTGAAACTAAATATCGGCAAGCAATGGCCGCTGTATGGAATTCGAATTAAACCATGTTTATTGTAATTTCACCTTAGCCCACCAGAGGGCGAGCATTTCATTACAATCGCGGATAGCAAGCCCGTGCGAAATTTTCTCACTTTGTTTATCTCTTCGTTACCTTTAAAATTATTATTTTATAGACGTCATTTTTTTTTTTTTTTTTCATATGCATAAGCAAATTTATTTTTATTTTAACTTTATTTTATTTTATTTTTTTACGGGAAAGCATATTTCATTTTATGCTGAAAAAAAATTGGCAACAATTAAAAATTTAAATGTATTTTAAAGCTTTTAGTTTCATATTTTAATTAATTTTAAAAAATGTAATTATATATTCGTTACAAATAATGTACCAAATGAAAGGCGCAATTTTTCTGAATACGTCTGTTTCAACAGCTTATCGGTCGGACAATTACATTTTTTAAAATTAACTAAAGTGTGAAAATTAAGAGACTGAGTCCAAGGAAATCTCTTAAGCTTAAAGTATGACGGAATCAGTGACGGATGAGGGTAATTATACATGCTGATTATTCAACTTGATTTAAGTTAGTATACCTGTGCAAAAAGCAAATATATGTGCGACGAATGAAAAATCATAAAATGACTATCCAAATTATGAAATAATAATTAATAGTAGGCACATAAAACTTTCAGGGATCATTTAGAGTGACGCTATAAGCTGTCACTAAAAAGCAGAAATTATTCCAAGAAACTACAAAAAATATACGTGCCATTTTATTAGCTGTCCTCAAATGAGGACACTAGGCGCTAACGGGTTAAAATCTCAACTATATTGCCCGATTCTGAAGATGATTTTTGAATCAATTCGAACCTTATAGAATAATTTTTCGCAAACCGTAAAAACAAATTCATAATTTATCTTAAAATTATCAAATAGTTTTTTAATTTATAAAATAAAATAAATTAGCACTGCCAAAAAACTGATTACAAAACTCTTTGTTTATATAAATTTTATTTCCACCCATTTCCAAAAAGTAATAAATAAATATATGAAACCTCTAAATAATATACACCTTCAAGAGAATAAATTGTTTGCTTTTTGTATGTGTCCCCGATTAGGAAGAGGTGAAGGTAAAGAAATAAAAGGAGGTTGAAAGAATGAGATGGCAGATAATTGGAGGGAAGTGTCCAAAATGAAAGTTTAGAATATCATGACAATTTGTATATAGGTATATTCTATAAGAGTGTGGCTGTATTATTTACAAACAAGTTTCTGCTCATTATTATTAAAATAAATAAAAAAATAAACAAACAAACTCTCTCAAACAGACATGACTTGTTAAAAATTTAACCCGACCCACAGAAAAATAACAGTGATAATAATAATAAACCAGACTCTCAGCAAAATATTTTCAGTCAACCCGACCTAATATAGAACTTTAGTTAGAATCACATATAAAATGTGGGATTTTAAAAGATAATTTTGACAAATAAAGTATGCTTCTTTGAATTACAGCTTTAGTAACTTAAATACGCTATATTTCTTCGACTCATTTCTCCAGAGTTTAAGAGAGTTGAGAAACTGTTTACCAGCATTGTGAATATAAAAATAAAGAATTTTCATATCAAATATCAATTTTCTAGCTCAAACACTTTCCAAATTGTATAATAGATCCCTCTTTTTTCATAGCCCATTAACCCTTTCAGGGGCGGTGGTATATATTTTATACCATCTAATTTCAGTTCTCAACTGCAAAAATTCATCCCAGAAATTTTATATAACATTTTACTTTTTTACTTTATCTGAAAACATTCATTTATTACTTTTCTTCTAATCTTGATATCAGACTCTGGTGGCATTTGATTTTAAATGAACTTAAATTCTTTGCCCCTGAAGGGGTTAAAGGAGTTGAGCAATTTTTTTTACATCATAGTGAATATGAGCGCATTTCATACTAAATATCAAGTTTCTAGCTCAAACGCTTTCCAAATTCTATTTTAGATATCTCTTTTAATATCTATTTCATCGCTCAGTAAAGGAGTTGAACAACTTTTTAATAGCTTATTAAACATGAACGTAAATGAAAAAATTTCATACTAAATATCAAGTTTCTAGCTAAAGTGTTTTCCAAATTGCACATACCCTCTTTTTACTCCCGTTTCAAACTTTTTTTTTAAGGTTGGTTGGTTGAGTTTTACGTCGCACTATTGCTGCGCAGATGGGCAATTGGCGACGGTCTGTGACTCATCCCTAGAGATGGTCCGGAGACATGCCATCGCAATTTTGATTCTCCACGGAAGGGATGGCTCTCCCGCTTCGGTGACCCCCAGAGGAATAATTTTTGATAGGAACATGGAGGACATTGCGGCCACGACTTTTTTTTTTTATGGAGAGAATGTAACAAGTTTTTAATAACTGACTTTGATTACGAACTTGAATAAAGAATTTTCATACCAAATATCAAGTTTCTAGCTCATGCTGCTCCCTAATTACCCTGCATACCTTTTCTATTTCTTTCGAATCCATCAAACAATGATGATTTGTATAATGGACAAACAAACCGATTTTCACATTTATACATAGATAAATTATCTATAACGATTAAATTGATACTTTTCGACATGCAAGTGATTCCTTCAAGTTGATATTCGGTCCGTAGAAAAAGGACACAATGAAACGGACACGACTCTAATTTTAAAATCGGTAACCCACTCACAAAGTTGATACAGATTCTGGAGGCTTGGACATTCTATATTCTAGCAATAACGCGAGCATGATTCCGTTCCTCCATTTTCAAATTACGCCCTCTCTCTCCTCCAAAACGTCTCGACTTCAAGTGGTCCCGCGTTTTATTGTTTTTCATTTTCGTGATGGACAAAGCGGTCCATTCACAAAACATCTTCTCCAGGAATGCTGAGCATTTACTCCACGCCACTTACGAAGGCCACTCGTTCGCTCGCTTTCGTGTGTGTGTGTATGTATATATAAATATATACCCTTTTTTTTCCCGAGTAGCCTTCACGTTTTTCTTTTTCTTGTTATGCGATTCATTTTCGGCTTTTTCCCCCCTCCCTTTAGGATATTCAACTCGCCAATTCACGAATACGACCCGGCGTCGAGTAAGATCGGCATGCCCAATTTCGGCAATCCACGCGTCACCCACAAATACAATTGATCAATAGAAGTAAAACGATATTTAATGTAAGTCCATTATTGAATCGACACGTGCGTTCTGTAGGAAGTGTTTTTAGTGTCACACCCACACAGGATACTATTGTATTATATATATATATATACACATATATCTTTCTTTTCGTGAAGAATAATATTAGCTAAATTAATATACAGGGTAAGTCAAAATGAATATAGCGATTACAAACGGATATAGCTATTTAACGGAAAAGAATTTATCGATAAGATTGACACAGAATGTAGACGAAACTCCAAAATTTTGTATACATACGTCATAGATGTTCTATGTGACTTCACTTGGTCACACGGACAACATCTAGGCGGTTGTCCATTTCACGCCATACATTCTAAAGCATGTCTGCAGTCACCGACGCAAGCGCATTACAAATGCGTACTTTGAGTTCTTCAATTATTTTGGGCATGGGAAGCACATAGAGCCTGTCTTTCACATAAACCCATAGATAAAAATCGCAGTGTCCCAAAGTACGCATTTGTAATGCGCTTGCGTCGGTGACTGCAGACATGCTTTAGAATGTATGGCGTGAAATGGACAACCGCCTAGATGTTGTCCGTGTGACCAAGTGAAGTCACATAGAACATCTATGACGTATGTATACAAAATTTTGGAGTTCCGTCTACATTCCGTGTTAATCTTATCGATAAATTCTTTTCCATTGAATAGTTATAGCCGTTTGTAATCGCTATATTCATTTTGACTTACCCTGTATATTACACACATTTTGAATTATTGTTTTGGAAGAGCGAAAAGTAATTAGGTAAAGTGACTTATTAGTTGTTTGAGCAATGGCACACTAAACCAAATGGGACTCAGATTCGAATCCTATCCTGACAACTTTTCATTCTTGCATAAATTAATTCGCTTTACAATATAAGGAATTAATAAAATCAAACGAATATAAAATATTAATAGAATTAATTGAAGCGAAATAATAAAATTAATTCGTTTTACAAAAATAAATGAATCAAGTTCGTGATGAAGAAACTATCTTTTGTGGAAGAGAGTCGATGAAATTGTTTTGTTGTGTTCCGATTGGATGACTCGCGGACCACCTGGGACAGAGCTCTAAGCCCCAATAATTTAGATTTTATATTTGTTTATTTTTCTATGATTACTTTGGGTGTTTAAGCAACACCTCCTGTAATAATGCCTCCGAGCTGAACTCTACGTCATGGAAGATCGGCCGATTTTATCCAATCAACAGTTCCTATGATACATGTTCGATCGTGGGGATTGGATGAAATCGGCCGATCTTCCGTGACGTAGAGCTCAGCTCGGAGGCATTATTACAGGGTTTAAGCCGATACTCGGGCCGATCAAAGACCATTGTGTTATTAAAATCCGCTTCATAGCGGTCCTTATAGTTGCTTGCGGACAACGGACGAAACGTCTACTATGAAGCACGCTTAATGATGAATAGTGTGCGTAAAATTCGCCGTAACTGCATTGTTCTCCATCTTATGTAAATTCCTGCAGTGTTGCCAGATTTTACAACTTTTTTATTCAGGTAACACTGAATTAATACCTCTGAGGGTTACGGAGCAAAGGAACCATCCCCTCCGCGGAGGATCAATATTGTCTGGAGACAAACCATTCATGTGATGGCATGTCTACAAATCACCTCTGGGAGTCCGTCACAGTTGTCCATTGCGTAGTTTTAGTGCGGCGTAAAACTCACTCAACATGAACTATAAGTACTTTAAGTGGTGAAACTTTTCATTAACTTTTGATTCTGCATTTTAGCTAGTTAATTTATGCCTATGTTTTTTCGCGTTTATATATCATATTTCTGTACTGATAAGTATAAAGGATTTAAGTCCATATTCTTGTTTTTACAGGAGACGAAAAATAAAGTTAAACTAATTAAAAACTAATGAGAAGAATCGATTAGGAAAAAGGGATTATGTTGGTTTATACGCTTTATACCATTCAGTGATTGTCAATCTTTATTTAATAAAGGGAAAAATTGAATTAAATATTTTATACCAAAGATTAATGCTAAATTTCTGACTTGAATCTTTTTTTACCAATGGATTTTCTCAAAGACTAAATGACATGGATTTAAATCCTTTATACCAATCGATAGAGAATTTTTTTTCTGAGTCTGACTATGCACTTAACTCAAAATTGACATTTTTGGACTTAAATCCTTTATACTTATCAGTACAGATTTAATAGAATAATTTTCGTTTAATTTCATGTAAATGTCATGCAACTGTGAAGACAAATCTTGTGAAATGACAATTGCTGAGCTGTAAGAAATAATGACATTCTAATAGTTCTAAATGTTAAATAGTAAAAGTTTTTAGTATTTAGATTTTCGCAAAATAATAACTGAAAAGCGAAAAGTGAATACTATTTATAACCCTTTTTACTTTAAGCAGGAACATTCTGGGGTTAATTTTGTTTACAAGAAGAACAACATCTTTAAAAAAATCGTATATACAAATTCTTCTTCCGGTTTACCTTCCTGTTTATGACACACTTTTTATGGTTCGCGGAAGATATAAAATTAATTTTACATTAGGTGGACTCAATCAGTTCATCATTATACATTTCTACGATAGGGGGCACTATATTCATATTAAGAAAAATTAATTCGGCCATTTACTCAGAACGATCACAGGTTGAAATGCCCTAATACTAAGCTGCCTTTTCTCCAATTCGATATTCATTCACCTTACTCTAATTTCCTGATTAATTTTATTAAAGTTAGTTTCATATTTTAGTTTTCACGCAATTCATATTATTTTTAATGCAATAATTCCTATGACACATGTTTATGCCAAATTTTGACCTATTCTTGCATGTTAAGAAAATCTTAAATTTCGATTAACTTACGAGTGTTTTCATATTATAATATTTTAATTAATAAGGCTAATTTCAGCATCTTAAATGATATTTTGATATCGATTCGATATCTTTACTATGAAAATAGTCCTCTTAATGCATGTTTTTTCGAAAATTCGACATATTCTCTCATAAATCCTTTCTGTGCAGCAACTGTGGTAGCATGTCTCCGGACTTGCTATCACAGACATGGCGCACTGTATATTCTAGGCGCTGTCCCTAGCATAGCACTAGTACAGCGCCTAGAATATACAATTAAGGCTCCCAGAGAGCGTTGCAACTGGAATTCTCGTAAACATTGCTTATGTGTTCATTGGCGCTTCGCAGTTTCGTTTTCTGAGTTATGTGATCTAAGCACATAAATAACCGATAATTTCATTATTTATTGATCACACACATACACCAGATTTGTATGCTTGACTCGGAATCCGCATGTAAATCTTTGTCAGATAAAGACAGATAGCACATGACATAATTACAATACGGGGAATTGAAAAAACACCCAGGGTCAGCGCTGGAATCGAACCCGCTCTCCTATACTCGAAGGCGATTAGCAGTGTCGTGACATAACCACTCGGCCACGGAGGGCCCAACCAATAATGTAATTATGAAAGATGGTGATACGCCAGCTAGCGGAACCTCACAGTATATTTTAGGTTTGGACATTCTATTTCAGTTTTTTATTACAATCCATAAAATATAACATTTTTTAGTTTTACCAAATGGCTAATAAAGTTGAATTTTTCAAAAAGATATATCGCTTTTCCCGACCTGCAAATTCGTTTTTACTCTGAATTACATTACGTAAATTTTTATCATAAAACTCATAGATCTTAAGACCTATGCTGCTTTAGTAGAAATTAACAGATATCGTGAAATTTCATTTAATAAAAATCTCTTTCATCAGTAAGTTCTGTTCATGGATACCATCAGAATTACTTTTGAAATTAAGCAGTTTCTCCCATCCATCAAAATCCATCTGTGTTACAATTTGTCACTGAGATATCAGATATTTTGATTAGGAAAAAAGAGATATCTTCTACAAAAATATTTAAGAAAAAAAGAAAAGGGAAGAAATATGTAACATCTTTTTATTACAGCCCACTAAAGCAGTGACGGATTGTTATAAGATCTCTTTCTTTCTCTCTTTTTTTCTTCTGTGTTTAGCGGTTCAGTGTGAAGTATTAATGTCAGATGCATCTTCTGATCGTCAGGCTTTGACAAGTTAGTTTCTTTGATGTTTGAAACTAAAAAAAAAAAAAAAGCAAATTAGCTAAGACTGGGTTAATGTCGTCTCAGTCTAATTATTTTACTTACTCATCTCGTTTTAAATTTTGCTTTAAATAAA
This sequence comes from Salticus scenicus, assembly GCA_963930645.1. Lineage (NCBI taxonomy): Eukaryota > Metazoa > Arthropoda > Arachnida > Araneae > Salticidae > Salticus > Salticus scenicus. The sequence goes on along the minus strand of OZ005658.1, from coordinate 1,154,123 downwards.
TAAATAAAAAACGTTTATGTTGAGGTCATTACAAAACTTTCTTCGATGTTTAACACAAGACCAAAAAAATTACCACTATATTTTGCGCTGGGAAAATGACATAAAAAGAGAAAAAGCATTTTTTTTTTTTTTTTTTTTTTTTTTTAGGACGGAGGACTATTAGTCTCAATCTACGGATAAGACGTTGTCGCCAGTTTTACGATGGGTGGACGTTTATTGAAATCGAAAATTTATCGAAAATATAATTGAATAATTTGAAGGCGATGTTATAATAATAATAATAATAATAATAAAAACTAATGGTCGTCCGTACTAAACTAAATTCTGCTTTTGCCAGAATTTCATCAAAATCTTTTTTTTTTTTTTTGAAAGAAAAGAAAATTAATAATAATCAGTATCGAAACGGACAGTATCGAAAAAGTTGAAGAAGCCCTTTTTTAGACAAAAATACATCATTTATTTTAATTTTTAATTGTTGCCAAAGAAGTTTACGAGTTGATTTTAAATTTTTTATTGAAATGAAAAGAAATTCACGCGTAAATATTAAAATTGATATAAAACTTTGTGAAAAATTAAACTTGCAGGGTAAAATTGACGTCATTATAGCTCTAAAGTTTTTTTTTTTTTTTTTTTTTTTTTTTGTCAAAAATGAAAACAATTGATAACTTTGTTATCACCGATATACATATAGTTCATCTTTTCGAACACTGTAAAAAATACGCGTAATTTAAGAAAAAATTACGTTGTCAGAACGTATTTTCTCAAACTACTCATAATTTCTGGCAGCAAATAGGACATATTTTTTACAGTATATGGACGGGTTCCAAAAGTGAAGAGGCAAAGTATAACTTTTTATGAAAATATGTGCAGAAATTTTCGTAGTAGAGCTGCCACAATTTTTTTGTCACAAACACAAAAACAGATGGACTAACAAACATTTTCTAAAAATAGTAAAATCATATTCAGCACATCTCAGTACTCATAAATCTATCGAAAATCGGTGGTCAAAAACTTTCACAATTCCAATACTTTCTTCTTATGTATAAAGAAGAAAGTACAAAAGAATGAAAGAAAAAACGTGTGGTTCGCATAGTCAATTAAACGCTTTCAATCTGTATTTATCCGTTACATCGCTTAAGCTCCAATTCATTTGGTCTCCTCAATGGCATTTAAAAATATATTTCGTTTTTGATTATCGAGGAATAAATCTTCCAAAACCACTTTTAAAGCTTTACTTTTAAAGAGAAAGCCCGAAATACATTACTTTTGTCTAGCCCTGTATATTATCTAAAAGTTGCATATTCCCCTTCAGTAAATATATATATATATATATATATATATAGTAATACAATATTAACAGTGCAAAAATTTTGAAATTTAAAGATGATTTAACTTCAATTTTAAAACAATTATTCGGATCATTAGCGAAGACTACCCAAATCAAATCAAAAAAGAATTAAAGAAAAACCGAAATGAATTATTGGAAATTGGAATGAGAAAAAAGCATTATTTGCATTCTAACGTTTTCAAGGGCCTGGTAGAATGCAAATATGCCATAAAATGGATGTTTTTCTGTCACAAAGAAAGCAAAAGCTAAGAATTTCTTTGTTCACAGGCCCGAAACACCCATAGTAAAACCAGAAAAAACGAAGATAAAATAAAACCAGAAAAAACGAAGATCAAAATAAAACTATTACCTAAAAATGATAATCCAAAGCCATTTAAAATTGTAGATTAAAATAAAAATACAAAATTACTTAAAAAATTATAATTGAAACGGACGCAACTCAAAGTTAGAATAAACGATACACATGTAAAAATTTAACAATCAGATATCAGTTAAACACACAGTTAATCAGTTTAAAATTGCAGTGAACATTGAGTAAAATAAAGGATTCACAGAGGTATTCAGGTAGAATAAGGATTCAGATAAGAATTCAAGTCCTAACAAGGAATATATGTAAGCGACCCACGAAAAAGAAGTTCTTGAGAATTGAAATAGTGTTCTTAGTTCTGATGAGAGTCGCTGATCATAGCTTTAGAACTGTATTGGAGTCATTTTCAGGCCATATTTAGAAAGTTGTTTCTGTTAAATTTGTTTATGATATCCTGATATACTGTATAATAATTTTTTGGCTTTTGTAAATACTTGTGTTTTATCAGGGTGTCTCTCTGTTTACAGAAATATCGTTTTCAATCACTTCTTTCGCGTACATAATCTTTGTTCATTTAGGTATAAAAACAAAAATATCTCTCACATAATTAATGCTGCTACAAAAAATGTGTTATCCCAAAAAAATATTTATTCAATTGTTTATTATTAAATGTCTTTGTATAACAAAACACACACACACACACACACACACACACAAAAAAAAAAAAAGAGAAAAAAAAAAACTATTTAAGGTTAATATATATATATATATATATATATATATATATAGATAGATAGATAACGTAATAAAATTTAATCTTAAAATTTAGCAATTAATAAAACTAAAACAATAACAACACACAAAAATATAGAACTGAATTTAACTTAGAGGAAAGACTTACACAAAATGTTGCGATTTAGATTAAGAACCAATAAGATACAATAATAACTTAAAATACTTACGCCGACATGAATGATAATAAAAAAGGACCATTAAACTTAATGACAGAGAAAACCAATAATTAACCACAGAAATAATTGGATAAAAATGCTTAAAATTAGAAGTAAGATACTCATCAGGGGGCGAGTACTTCATAAAGCTGTGAAAGCTGCATCGATTTCGTAAAACAATATAGCTAATCATAGCAATTTATATCATTAATAATGATGATCTATTAAGCATAGTAGAAGCCAAGGAACAGATACAAGATCACTGAAACACCCATGACCAATAAGATTAAAAATTCTTTGAGAAGTTCAGAAAAATGAAAAATAAAAATAAAAATAAAAAAGTTTTTTATCAGGGGATGAAATACACAAATTTAAAGAAACCAGATTTATTAATTAACTGCCTGCAAAACAAACGATTCAATAAAGTAGCACAACAAATCTTGACTTAAATCCATAAACAATATCAAAATTTAAGAAAAAATAATTTAAGAAACTTAAGATAGGAAGGAAGGAGGCAGGCGGCAAGACTTGTGACTTGCCTGTGGGGTTAAACTAGTTTCACGCTGGCAACACTTCCCCAGCCTGCCACGACCAGAATAGGAGTCAAATGGATTTAAAAAAGCAAAGTTTCAAAGCAGATGAATAACAAGGAAACCACAAAGCAACAATGAAATTCACTGATTGATTTCAATGTATTTAATAGTATGATTAGAATTTTAAGAATAGTTGACAACTCAAATAAGAAGAAACTGAAATGTTAATGGAAAAAGAAAGTTTGCATAGTATTACAAAGTGAATGCAACAAGCCTTCTGCTTTTGTTTTTATATTTAATTTCACAATCCCACCCAACCATCCAGCCTTACAACAACACCCCACCTCCGCAATCAAGCATCTGCCCACCCAACCGCCACCTTTTTTATTGTTTTTTATTATTTTATAATTTTTTTGTTAACTTACACAAAAGTGTACACAGTTTTTTTTTAATGTACAGACATAGACATGGTTAAGGATATAAAATAGAAAATACAAAGTTTTTAGGAAAACCCATTTTAGCAGTGGTTGTGATCGGTTTATTAATATTCTTGTTTTTAAACTTCGCAGAGCATAAATTATTAATTCGAAATAAATGGTTAATGATGATGTTCCTAAATACCGAAAGATGCAATATATATATATATATATATGGTGGATGGGTGGGCAGATGTTTGATTAAGGAGGATGGGTGGTGTTGGTTGTGGTTGGGAGGGTTTGCTGTTGAATTAAAATTAAAAAAAAAAAAAAAAAAAAAAAAAAAAATGGGGATTATTGCTATTGCAAGTTACATTCTTCTTATTTTTTCTGGTTGATATTATGAATTATTGACTTTTAGTGGCTTCCCATGTTTAGTTTGAGCAATAACTCCAATTTAATAACAATAATAATAATTATAAATAAATAATAATAATAATAATTAATATAAAATTTAAAAAATTAAAAAAATCAACACATTTAAAGTAATAACTTTAATAATTGAAGACTGCCTTGTATTGCTTATCCTTACATGTATGCTTTTTGGGATTATTGCTTGCGTTTGAGTCTTTTTACAACTTAACATTTAATTCTTAATAATAACTTTAAATTTAAGATTAATTATTTTAGGTTTAACATTATCAAGATCCACTAATTAAATAACTAATTATTTAAATGGTGCCCCATATTCTCTTAAATCATGAAGTTAAAACTTCTTAAAAATATACACCTTAAAGCAATGGTTTGTTTGAACCTGAATTAATTTAACTGACTTATTGTTTATCTAGCTAAACGCTAGATGGCGCTTGCTCACTGCTGTCTTAATGTTTTATATCATTAATTTCCTTTATATGAAAGTTCTAATGTTCATTAATTTACGTACAATTTAAATTAAAAATTAACTATTTTAAATATTAACTAATTTACAATTAAAATTTAACTAACTCAATAAATAATTACTCAGAGAATTTTATCGTTAATGAAAATGCTCAGACGTTAATTCTTTATCAATTAATCGTTGATTGCAATGCTTTTATTTTTAGTTTCATTAATTTGTTGGCATCTTCCTATTCTCCAGTTTATGTAAAAGTTTTACATGTGGCTACTCTGTTTTTTTCTAGCTTTCTCTGTGGATTCCTTGATGATTTGATTTAATAAATTATTTAATTTCTCATTCAAAATGGTTTTGCTGCCTCGATCGGGGCTGAAACAATATAAATTGCTATGATTAGCTATATTGTTTTACGAAATCGATGCAGCTTTCACAGCTTTATGAAGTACATGGCCCCTGAAGCATTTATACTTCTAATTTTAAGCATTTTTATCCAATTATTATTTCCGTGTTCCTTTATTTACTTTCTCTGTCATTAAGTTTAATGGTCCTTCTTCATTATTATTATTATTCATGTCGGCGTAAGTAATTTAAATTGTTTTTGTCTTTTATTGGTTCTTAATCTGTATCGCAACATTTTTGTGTCAGTCTTATGTTACAATCAGTTCTATTTTTGTTGTGTTGGTATTGTTTTGTACCTATTAATTGCTAAATTTAAATTTTATTACGATATCTATCATTTATATATATATATATATATATATATATTATTTATATTATTTTATTTATTTTTTTATTTTATTTTATTTTATTTATTTATTTTAAATCCAAGTTTCAATAGCAATATATATAAACGTGTCGAGGCCATCTGTTGACGTGTTTGGGCTTTAATGAACTTTTAATGCTTATTTCATTGATGTAAGAAACCGGAGAAATCAAATTAGTAAGAGTAGGTTAATGCCATGTCAGCCCAATTATGTCTCCTTCTGACGCTCTTACGATGGTCTTGATTATTGTCAGACGACGAATGGTGCGTTCAATATTAACTTAATATTTAGGGATGGGAATTAATAATATTATAAACATATTCGGAATCTTACAAAGAAACGGTTAGTCAACCTTAAAGAAATAAAAAATTATTCGATTAAAAGTGCATAACAGTATTCGAATATTTCAATATCAATTTCCTTAAATGACTGATTTAATTCGATATCGATGATTCACATTTTGAAAAATAGCTTATAAACATATTTTGACATGCTTCATAAACATACTGTCAGCCCCGGTTATAGAAATATCAGTGATTATTCGAATGAAGGATATTCGATTTAGGGGAATAACTACCTAATTCGACTGTTAATATAATGTTGGTTGGCCAAAAAGTAATTGCGTTTTTTTTCTGTATAAATGAAAGGGGAACTTTTATGGGAAATAAAAATTTTTTAAACAATATGTTGTTCATTTTTTTCGATCACCTTTTGCCACTTTTCAGGCTATTTCAAGATTTCGGACGCAAAAAAGCTTTTATCTTTTTCGGCAAAAAACTGTTCCAAGAACAATTTGATATCCTCATCAGCAGCGAAGGTTCTACCATTCAAAACGTTTTGCAAAGAACGAAACAAATGGTAGTCTGATGGTGCCAAGTCTGGTGAATATGGTGGATGTGGTTACACATCCCATCCAAGTTGCAACAATTTTTGAGGAGCAACCAAACTTGTATGTGGTCTAGCGTTATAATGGTGAAATACAACATCTTTGTGATTCGCATGTTCTGGACGCTTCTGCTTGATTGAATTATTTAATTTACTCAACTGATGACAGTACACATCAGAATGAATGGTTTGGTTCCTTGGAAGCAATTGGAAATACACAATAACTTTGAAATACCGCCAGACTGACAGCAGAACTTACATTTGATGAATATCAGCTTTTGAAGCCCTTTGGGCTGCTTCATCACCCTTGCACCACGGATCTTTGTCTTTCGATGTTGTTATAGACAATCCATTTTTCATAGCCTGTTATCATACATATCAAAAAAGGGTCGTTTTCTTCACGTTTCAAGAGTGAATTGCAGATATCAACACGCTTAGTGAGATGGATTTCTTTGAGCTCATGTGGTACCGAAATATCGAGCTTCGTAACATATCCAAGTTGTTTTAAATGGTTTTCAACACTCGATTTTGATATTTTAAGATTCTCGGCAATATCTCGTGTCGTTAAATGTCGGTTGAATTCAATCAATCCCTTTATTTTGTCGTCATCAACTTCGATTGGCCTTCCTGAGCGTGTTGCATCTTTAACATCAAAATCGCCAGACCGAAATTTATCAAACCAATTTTGACACTGCCGTACTTTCAAGACATCTTCCCCATATACGTCATAACTTTTTGTGAGCTTGAACAGCGTTCTTCCCTAAGGCTCCTATATATACGAGCTGGCGCATCAGGCATTTTGTTGCCTTAGGTTTGCCACATGTACCCAGCGCGTTTCTTTGATAAACAAACCACAAACATTTTTTTTTTTTTTTTTTTACCGTCTTACGTTACTTTAGAGTAACTTGTTTTATTATATTTTATAATTTTAGCTAAGTAAACTGTGATATGGAAGTTTGTTTAGCGATAAACTGCTATAATCATTCAAGAAGTGAATATAAAGTGTTCACAGACCTTCTATTACTGTGTATTTGAGTTTTGGCGACATTTTGTAAAAAAAAAAACAGAAACCGCCCTAACAACACATCTTACCCCAGTACATCCATAGGATATTCTCAGAATAAAATGACATCCTGTGAATGTATTGTGAAAAACATGTGTTTTTAGGAATATTATTGTTGCTTATTGCTCTTATCTTGACCGGATTAATCTCAGATCAAGATTTCTTAAAATCATTAGGGAAGCGATAAGGACATCAAGCGGGAATGCTGTCTTCTTCACAGGCAAAAAAATGGCGGTGATGCGCCGGCCTATTATTTTATTTTGGGGCTCTATTCTTCCCTTTTCGGAAGTAATACAACAAAATCTAGCGAAATTGTGTCTTTTGATTTTCCATTTTGAAATCGACACAAAACAAACAATTGCTAACGAAATTGTGTACTTTTTTTCCTAAATCAAGTATGAAGTGTCTGCTTTGAAATTACATAATCACATTGCAGTTTTAAAGGAAGTTAGCCGCTTTGAAGACAATCTAATATTACGAATATGAGTGACAGAAGAAATTCTTAAAATTAAAATTGACATCAGTGTATTTTTTTAATAAAACATTAAAAAATGCAAATAATGTCAAGGTATTTCTGCAGACCACCACATTTTTGCCGCGGACCACCGGTTGGCGAACACTGCACTAGGTGGTCTTTTTAAACAATTAAATTTTCTTTGCTAGCCGTGACCTGTATCTATTCTTGAACCTAATTTCATTCTTGGTATCTTTATTTATTCTTAGAAATAAAAAAAATTAACTTCTAGTTTTCGATGAATTTAGTGATTTTTAGTTTTCGATGAGTTCCAGAACACGATTAAAACATGTTCATCTGTCCGTGTGTGACCAAAATTTCGTGGCAACCATGTCTCAGGAACTACTGCACAAAATTTCCTACACATTTACAGTCGGCATCAAAATTATTGAAGCACACATCCACATTTTCCATATATTTTCCATTAGTTTGATCGCAAATTTTTAACGTCAACTTACTTTTTCGTAAACAGCATCAGACTAAGATCATAACTCTCGATAAATATTTACTTTAAAAAACAGTATTAGGTGCTCATCTTTTAAGTAGAAATTATCGCTAGTGCTTCAATAATTTTGCTGCCGACTTTATATGTAGTTGCACCTTGACATAAAATAGTACCTAACAACTTTTGCTACAAATTTCTTAACAGGAGACTGTAATACTACGACTTTCCCCATTTATGGAAAGTCTATATCCCAGGTTCTATTGTGTATAATTGAACTAAAATTTATATGTGACAAGGTCGTTATGAAACATTTGTCTTATTTAATTTGGGTGAATATCGGCCGATACTCTCTAAAATATGAAGAGTGAGATCTCACTCTCAAAGAGTGGTATATCACTCTTTGAACATGCCAAAATGGAGCCAACCTCTAAAGAGTGAGAAGTCTCTTTTCGAAAGAGTGAGATTTCTCACTCTTTATTAAGAGTGAGATTATTCAGAACAATTTAAAGAATATGACAGTTTATTTTTCCTTAAAAAATTGTGTACACTAGACGATGTTGTTTCATTTCACCTTGCGAATCGACTCCAATTCAACGGTGCAAAGAATGCAGTTTGGATCTGTCGGGAATCGAACCCAGGCCGTTCCCGTAGCAAGCGAGTATCTTATCCACTGAACCACTGAGCACATATACAAGCTGCTTATTTTACATTATTAAGTCATTCTCGTACGTGATCAATCATATTTTTAATTTTTTACTTCATTTATCAACAATATAAAATTAAAGAATTCTAAAGGATATTTTAAAATTTAAATTATTTTGAAATTGCTAAAATTAGAATTATTTTAAAAGCTGTATACTTAAAAAAAAAAATCTTTATGACAGGCAGCCATTTAAAGTAGCTTATGTGGAGAAGAAGTTACTCAAGTGTACATGTTTAAAAAAAAAAAAAAATAAATAAAAAAATAACTGTTCGCATTCAAATCTACAGAGTTTCCTGAATAAGTCGCCTGTTCAGAAGTATAAAACTTGCTGTTGATTTTAAATATTAGTAAAATATTATAGCCAAATTTTTGAATATTTCACATGTGTTAGCTGTCAATAAATATAATAAAAATATAAACTGTTACAGATTTTAAGGCGTTGTGCATTAAATATTTGCATTGATATTTTCTCTTATACCTTATATATTTCTAAATAAAACTATTTACTTTCTAAGACTAATTTCGTTATGTTTCTTGTGATTTTCGATTCTCCATTAATAATATTACTTCAATTTTGTCAATCGTATAGAAAAAATTATTTACCAAACTATCTTTTAACATAATTATTTTCTTTTTTTTATTCTTCAAAAATCTTCAATACATTCTGTTAAACAAATACATACATGAGATCGTAAACAGCATCAGACTAAGATCATAACTGTCGATAAATATTTACTTTAAAAAACAGTATTAGGTGCTCATCTTTTAAGTAGAAATTATCGCTAGTGCTTCAATAATTTTGCTGCCGACTTTATATGTAGTTGCACCTTGACATAAAATAGTACCTAACAACTTTTGCTACAAATTTCTTAACAGGAGACTGTAATACTACGACTTTCCCCATTTATGGAAAGTCTATATCCCAGGTTCTATTGTGTATAATTGAACAAAAATTTATATGTGACAAGGTCGTTATGAAACATTTGTCTTATTTAATTTGGGTGAATATCGGCCGATACTCTCTAAAATATGAAGAGTGAGATCTCACTCTCAAAGAGTGGTATATCACTCTTTGAACATGCCAAAATGGAGCCAACCTCTAAAGAGTGAGAAGTCTCTTTTCGAAAGAGTGAGATTTCTCACTCTTTATTAAGAGTGAGATTATTCAGAACAATTTAAAGAATATAACAGTTTATTTTTCCTTAAAAAAATTGTGTACACTAGACGATGTTGTTTCATTTCACCTTGCGAATCGACTCCAATTCAACGGTGCAAAGAATGCAGTTTGGATCTGTCGGGAATCGAACCCAGGCCGTTCCCGTAGCAAGCGAGTATCTTATCCACTGAACCACTGAGCACATATACAAGCTGCTTAATTTACATTATTAAGTCATTCTCGTACGTGATCAATCATATTTTTAATTTTTTACTTCATTTATCAACAATATAAAATTAAAGAATTCTAAAGGATATTTTAAAATTTAAATTATTTTGAAATTGCTAAAATTAGAATTATTTTAAAAGCTGTATACTTAAAAAAAAAAAATCTTTATGACAGGCAGCCATTTAAAGTAGCTTATGTGGAGAAGAAGTTACTCAAGTGTACATGTTTAAAAAAAAAAAAAATAAAATAAAAAAATAACTGTTCGCATTCAAATCTACAGAGTTTCCTGAATAAGTCGCCTGTTCAGAAGTATAAAACTTGCTGTTGATTTTAAATATTAGTAAAATATTATAGCCAAATTTTTGAATATTTCACATGTGTTAGCTGTCAATAAATATAATAAAAATATAAACTGTTACAGATTTTAAGGCGTTGTGCATTAAATATTTGCATTGATATTTTCTCTTATACCTTATATATTTCTAAATAAAACTATTTACTTTCTAAGACTAATTTCGTTATGTTTCTTGTGATTTTCGATTCTCCATTAATAATATTACTTCAATTTTGTCAATCGTATAGAAAAAATTATTTACCAAACTATCTTTTAACATAATTATTTTCTTTTTTTTATTCTTCAAAAATCTTCAATACATTCTGTTAAACAAATACATACATGAGATCGTCCGGAAATAGTCCTTCATATTTCTTTCGAAATATGATAACCAGATGGCGCCAGCAATTTCTCACTCTACAAAAGTTTCATCTTGCAATAAATGACGACCTCACTCTTTGTGACAGAGTGACTATACGTCACTCTTTCACAAAAAGTGAGAAGTGTCACATTTTCCAGAGCGATAATATTGTTTTCTCACCTTAATTGGTGTCAAAATAGGGGTCACTTTTTTAAGGAGAGAGATTCTCACTCCAGAAATTTTAGAGAGTAGGTGACGTCGCTATGCTGAAATTTTCTCATGAATGAGAAGACTATATCTTATATTCTATTGTATATACAGTCTAAGAACATGATTCGACAAGGATTTATTTAACAAAACAGTATTAACTCTACTTTTTTTATATAGGAATTTTTGCTAGTGTTCGGATACTTTTGTTACCGACTGTAATTGCCCAAAATTTGGTGTATGAGAAAGCCGGTATTAAAAACTGTACTAATTCAGTTTGGATGCTCATCAGACGACAGATAATGCTGTTGTACTACAATTTACCCTACGAATAGAGAGGCTGTATCTCAAACTCTATTATATATAATTGCACGAAACTTGTTATATCAGAAGGCCATTATGAATGAAACACTAAGCTGATTCAATTTGAGTGTATATCGACCGACAAGTGTCACAGTTGTTTCTCAGCATCTATTGATCAAATTTGCACCAAATTCCTTCTTTATTGTGAGAAGCTATCATTAAACTTTTGTGTGTATTAAATAGTTAGAGACGCTGTTATATAGAACGATATAGAAGAAAGTTTTGGGATGGCCACAACATACCAAAGATACAGTTTTATCTTGACGTCATAAAATCTCCTATTCATTGAAATTTCTAAACATTGTTGCGACGTTATTTTAAATGTCCGTAACGTTTTTCATCGACATAATATTAGAATGGATACTTCCTTGTCATTGACATGTTTAAAATCAGCTATCACCACAAGGTCCACACTTTTGTATACGTATAAGTCTTGTCATATTCGGGTAATCGGGGTCAAGAACTTTCCCTTTAGCGGCTGTCTTCTCAATATCGCCCGATATCCAGTCGCGTGTTAACTGAGAAATAACCTTGAATGGTCATCTGCCTGATTTTTGACCCTCATCATTTTTCTTCTTTTTTTCTTATGTATATATTAATACAAACGATCGAATGTCTGTCAGCTTCTACACCGTATTTTTTCGGATGAATGATAAAAGAAAACCATAACTCACTTTCTCGTAGAATTTATGCATGTTTTATATCGTTTTGATATTATTTTCATTCATTAAAAAAAAAAAAAAAGTTTTTATTTACTGATCAATAACACTGGATTTACCAGTAGCCTACTGGTTTTTGGCTAATATTGTTCTACTGGATTTTGTTTAAAAAAAAAAAAAAAGTCTCTTGTTTTACAGAAAATATTTGGAAAAAAAAAAAAAAACTGAAATTGAAGACTTTTTTCAAAAATATATAGAGAAAAATACCTATAAGGAGACAATATACAAATAGTAATAAACTTATTAAGTCTAGATGGGAAAAATAAAAACAATAAATGTTATTTTAATTTAGAAATTTATTCATCATTCTAAATTAAAATAAAATTTCGTGGTCTATTGGAGTTGTGCCATGAATATTAATGTCACTTGATACAGCTGTGTTTACAGACTCGGTGACTTTGCCAACGAATGTTATGTGAAAAATGCCTAGCTGGTAATCAGCCAGGGTAGCTGGATGGTTTGAGCATCCGCACGTGAAGCGGAAGGCCCAGGTTCGATTCCCGGCTCTGGTATTTTTCACATAGTTGGTATAAAATATCAGCCTTCCACTCCAAAATTTTCTGAAATCAATAAATGTTATTTTAATTTTTTAATGTTATCTTAATTTTGGTAAAGTTTTTAAATGGATGAAAAGCGTTCGCATTCATACAGGAAAATGCTTTTAATAAATAATAACTTAAAAAGAAAAATAAATTGTACTACGTGATTCTGTACAGGAAAATATTGAATAAAGTTTTGTGATAGTTTCAACATACTAATTATTTTAATACTTATTTCCTTCACTTCCCCCAAATGAGTGAGAGTTACGTAATTTGGACACAGTCATAGAGAAAGTTTAGACAAGGATTTTCTTCTTTCTTTCTTCTTATGCCTAACATTACATTCAAAACAGAAAATTTTACAAAACTAGGGATCTCTACCCCCTGCTCGCTGCGCTCACCAACCCCCCAGGGAGGCTTCGCCTCCCCCGACTCACTTTATTTATTACCCCTGCAGCGCTCTACCCGTCTATTCGCTGTTTTGTTTTTCACTAAATAGGAATATTAATAGTGCATAACACAAGGAAAAAGTAGAAAAATATTATAAAAATCCCCAATGTCAAATTGAAATACATATTTATTAACACATTATTTCTTTTTATTTCTGTTTATGAAAATTATGCGAAAAATCAGTTTTTTTTTTTTTTTTTTTTTTTTTGAATAGACAGAAATTTGTAATATCTAGACCATTCTGAATTACAGCTTTAGTATATGATCCTTTTTATTTATTTTTTACAACCATGGATCCAGGTCGCGGTACCGCAGTCAGTAAAGCGCCGAGAACGTAATTGGAAGATTGCAGGTTCGTTATTTGAGCCGGACAAAGATCGTCGTGTACACTAATGGTGGCTGGTGCTCATAAAATTCGTCGTGGCCGCAAAGTCCTTCATGTTCCCATCAAAACTATACCTCTGGCGATCACCAAAGCAAGGGATCCACCCCCTCTCTGGTGGATCAAAATTGTGATAGCATGTCTCTGGAACATCCCTAAGGGTGCGTTTCAGACCGTCGCCAATTATTCATAGCGCAGTACTGGTGCGATGTCAAACCCAACCTACTTACCTACAACCACGGATCATATTTTAATTTTCCCGTGTAAAATGACTTCAGGGCAGAAGAACAACGTCACTAGGAGAAACATTTTTCAAGGTGGCAAATAGAGTACTTTCATTAACCCATCGTTTTTAGTTAATAACTTCTTTAAATAAAATGATAGAAATTTCTAAGCAGCTGAAATGTCTTCCTTGGAGTATTCGGAAGGAATTGATACCTCTCATGACGCGAAGGACCCTGCCCTCCGAGAGAAGATGCGGTCGCAGACAAAAAAAATTTGACGCCAACGACAGTAACTTTTTTTTAATATATAGAGAATAGTTTTGTTCAGGCTGGTCGCTTTGGAGTTTAGTTTTAGTGTAAAGTTTATGTATTTATTTGTACTTGTCATTATGTGATGGTCAAAACTCATTAGAGTTAATTATTCTTCTTTTCTTTGCAGAACAAGCAAGTGAAGTGCGACCGTGAGATATGCCCCAACAGGAAACATTGTTATCTGCTGGCGTACGGCCAGAATAAGTCGTGCTGTGATATGTGTAAGGGTGAGTATTTCATTTCACTTTATTTTACTACTGATAAATTTTCATTCATGTGCAGCTGATAGAGGTTGTTAATTGAAATCAGAATGAAATTGTGGCCTTCAGCATAAAAAAGAAATTCTCGCAGAAGTTCTGATGCAGCCAAGTTTTGTGGATGAAATTTTCTTATGTACAGGGTGATTATAATTTCAAAACGTTCTAATTTTAACCCTACAAGGCTCAATTTTTTTTTTTTAGTGCGCGACAAAAATATATAGGTTGTAATTAGTGATCAGAAGATAGGGAAAACTTATAAAAATAAACATAAAACCATATTTTACGGAAAAATCAACTTTTTAACTCAACGTACAGTATGTGGAACATACATAAAAATATGATTTACTAATACGTTTACTATTGTAATAATGAAAAAAAAATTTAAAAAAAAAAAAAACCTTACCTCTGCAAAATATACACTTCTTTATAACACATAGTATTTTTTCTTTCGAGTCAAAACTGTTCAATAACTATTCCTTTTTTATTTTTGAATTCAGACAAACGACTAACGTATCACTTTCATTCAAATTTCACACTGAGTGCACTATAACAAAAACACGAACGACATCTTTAGGTACAGATTCGTATTACTACATTGCTAAATGTCAGTAGCTTCTATCAAGATGTCAAGAGATGTCGCTACTAATAGTTTTATAACTATAGGAACGATTAAAGTCGGTGTTCCACATATGGAACTAGGTGCCATTTAGGGTTAATATTACCCATCAGCGCGATTTGATATTTTACCAAAGCAATCGTGAGGCAATGAAATTTTATTTATCAAAAGAAGAAGAAAAATTTTCCAAAATGTGCCGTTAATTATCCGTAAAGTATGTGTTTCATGAAGCTCCTCTTTTTCTCTTTTCACTGTGACTGTTTCCGCCGTAAACACGTATTCTTGTCTTTTTGCTAAAAACAATTGTAGTAAACGCTTGAAATCTATTGTTTCCTGCTATTCCATTGTGTTGCTAACAGCATTCCTGTGTTGAATGAGTCCATTTAGGCGTTTCCCCTGACAGCGCCATCTATAGGAACATGTTGGAACTACTTTTTTCCTCCCCCAAACAAAATTTCATTGCCTCATGATTGTTCTGGTAAAATACCAAATCGTTTTGCTATGATTAGTTAGGAGAAATAAATAAATAAAAAAAATAATTAAAAAAAAAACAGATGGAAAAAAATTAGAATTAAAATAACCTGGGGTAACAGACACATTACTTTCTCTTTCTCTTATCCTTATTGTTACAGAAATGCTATTACAATTTAAAAGTGCATCATTTATAGTGTAGAGGAAACAGAGTTAGTTGGTATAAATTTTGTTTTTTGATTTTTTTTCTTTGGTCCAATATCTGCAGAGATTTTGATGAATACAGCATATAATTTAACTTTTTGACTACAAAATCATGTAGAACCCTTTCATTAAATCTGTGGTTAGGTACAATAAAAATCCTTTTGCTTCAAGCTTGCAACTATGCCAATAAACCCAGTTGTAGAGTTAGTTCACGTACCCCTAAGGGAGAATGAGCTATAGTCTTTTACCTCAAGAGAGGCGGTTCAAGGTCATCCGCTTTCCACTTTTCCCCTCTAGGTTGCTAGGTTACAAGAGATACAAAACAACTTTCCTCTCTTTTTCTGAACATCACATCCACCCTCTTTTGAAAAACTCTACCCCGAATACTTCCTCCCTAAAGGCCGATTTCCACAGCGAGCTCTTTCGACGGCTTCTATTCAGAATCCTTTGATGTGGTCAGCCGAGCTCAAAACCCTCAAACGGCGTTGGAAGAGCCTGGTCCTAACCCCCAGCTGAGATAATTGAGGGGCTAGGGGCAGATATCTTTGTCAATTTTGCATGCTTTCCTTTGAGGTAACTGCGCAATCTGATAAAAAAGGGCTACAACTGATGACAAGACATTTGGCTGTTTGTGTCGGAAGCGTGATTAATGACTTTTTGAACCTTGGTCTAGAGCTCTAGTGGAAACCGGCCTTAAGGCTGCCTCAGACTCTGGCAACTTCAGAGTATCATCGGCGGTGTCTTTTGAAATCCCTTTGATGTGGGAATCGAGTTGACGCGAAGCAGGAGAGAGATTTTCTCGGCTGACAAATCTCCTACTGCGATCGAAATTGGGTCTCTTTTGTAAAAGAGTAATAAAAAGTAATGTCCTTCATTGTAAATGTGTGCAAAATTTCAAGGGTCGCTTTCGGACAATGGATAATTTATGAGTTTTGAAGCTCAGGACCCTTCAGACACTGGCAACGACCAGAGCTTCAAAACTCATAAATTATCCATTGTCCAAAAGTGACCCTTGAAATTTTGCACACATTTACAATGAAGGAGATTACTTTTTATTGCTCTTTTACAAAAGAGACCAGTTCCCATAAAATTATCGCACTAGGGGGTTTGTGAGCGAGAGCTGGAGCGAGCTTTGATACTCAAAAACCACATCAAAGAAATATCAAAAGAAACCGAAGTTGAAGCTTTCCAGTTGCCAGTGTGTGAAAGCTCCTGTGCAGTGTAATAAAAAAAAAGGGAGTAACTGGACAATCCCTGATTCTCCTCTTTGGTGGTGGGGGAGATTTACGACCTTGACCAGACTATTGTAAAGGAACAGAGTATAATATTATATGGATAGATTTCTTAAACTGAACATAGCAATTTTCATAAAAAAAAAAGCATTACTGTACAAATTGCACAATATTGTTAAAAGCATAATTGTACAAAAATCGGACTCTCGTACGCCATTTACTTGATTTTATGTTAGAGGTTAAAATGAGTCAGAGACTTTTGTCCAACCTAGTATACAAATTTCTCGTGTCTTCAATGCTTGCCCAGGTGCTCCAAACAATGTCCTTTTAGATATTTATCTAAATATTTTGTCAATATTTTGTAAAATTATTATACGTACAATTTAATTACTGCTAAATTCAACCTAACTGAACTGTTTTCATTCATTTTGAAATAATTGATAACTTCTAATCTAATCAAATTATTTAGATATTAACTGTTACAGCTCAATGATAATATCCAAGCTTTGGGGAATTTTTCACAAATTTAATGTTTCGAAAAATGAAATTTCTTTTCGCTTATAACCAATTTTTAACTTATATATATATATTAGAATGATTTTCCTACTTACTATGGTGATAAAAAACGATATTTTAAAAGTTTCTACATCCCTCTGACGAGATGCGCCAAGTTCGAACCCAGATAGCGCTCGTCAGCCTAGCTCTGGGATTCCCCACCCCTGGTCTACTCTAGATAAGTGACTAAATTTGTTAATGATTTAGCATTTGAGTGTATATATAGTGTTAATTAATTCTTAATCACGAATTTCTTCAAACGTGTGATAAGCAAAATATTTCATTCCAGGCTGCTTCTATGAAGGACGAAGTTATGCTGACGGAGAAGAATGGACCGATTCAACAGATGCTTGCAAAAAATTGATATGTCAGGTAAGAACAGTATATATATATATATATATATATACAGGGTGTCCCATAAGTCTGTAGACATTTTAAAAATTCCTAACTATTGAATGAATGGATAGAATTAAACGCGGTTTGCGAAAAAATCATTCTCGTGAAGGAAGAATTTTTTTTGGTAAAGACAAAATAATAATTAAGCTATTTGTCGATAGAGGGCGCTGTGCGAGACCAGATCACACATTTTCATTAAAAACTGTACTTATTCGCATGAAAATGTTTAGAGGCATATAAATCCTATTCTATGAGTCTGTCGTCATCACAAATTACAGTTTATAAACGAGTTATAACGCTGCTGACTGCAACTTCAGTCGGCGGTTCTTACCTAAGGGAAAACATCTCCATCAATAACGCTATATCCACCAAGTCAACATCGCAATTAAAGCTTCATGTATACACAAGTAAGGAGGCAAAATAAGAAGTAAACTGTTCTAATCTCAAAATTGTGTTATTTATAGGATTGTCAATTGCATATTTTTTTCTCCCATCAGTGCGAAAAATTTAACTATTTGTCTAACAACCGTCGATAAAAAACTTAACTATATTTTTTTCTATACAAAAAGAAAAAAAAAAAAAAAACCCTTCACGAGAATGATTTTTTCGTAAATCGCGTTCAATGGACTATATTCCTGTGGCGTCACAGTAGGTAAAATCGCCGAACACGTGGCCGATATTTTGTAAACAAATTAGATTCAAGATGCCATTTTATTGTTACGCATAACATTTTCTTAAATATTTCTCCAGTGAAACTTAATAATCAGATATCTGTTCAAACAAGAACAAAAGATAAATGTAAACAACTGAATTGAATGATAAAGTTAAGACTATTCCATATCGTAAAATTGCAGAACATTTTATGTATACACATACACACACACATATATATATAATGAATAAAAGATTAATAAGAACATGTTATACACAGACACACATATATATAGACATCAAAGCTTAAATAATTAGAATTTCAATCACTTTAATAAAGGAATTTATTAAATGGAGCATCCATTTAAATTTGTTAACATCGCCACAGTTCACATGACAACTTTTAATATTTTATATGTTGATTAATATTAAAGTATATTACTAAAACTGGATTAAAAACAAAACAAAGGTATCACTCTATCACTCTTACTTCAATTTCATATAATCTGTAACTCTTATAAATAATATTGCAAGATAAAAATTTGCAAGCCACAATGCTTTGCTACGGTACAGTTGAGGATTGCAGGGATGGAACACGGGTGCAGATTTCATACCGGAATCTGTTTAAGAAATTTCTCGACCTATAATATCGTTGATTTAAGAAATAGAAAAATTTCTTACATTGATAGTAGTATGAATTCTGCGCCCGTGTTCCATCCCTGGGATTGTTTGCCTAACCAGCTGATATTCTTGTAGCCTCGAACTCAAAATGGGAATATGGTCCATTCTATCAATTCATTCAATAGTTGTGACTTTTTAAAATGTCTACAGACTGATGGGGCGCCCTGTATATATATCAAAGAAAAAAAAGAATTAACATTTAAACAAATATTTTAATATTTTATAGTAGCTTAGGATCGCATTCGAAATCGGTTACTCAAAGATAATTCGTAAACTTTATTTCACTACAAAATACCTTAAAATGTGAGATACGATAAAATGAATTCCTTTTTTTGCAGTCAATTTTTGCACATTAATAAAAGTTTAGATATCTGGAACCGAGATATAACGTAAGATAAATAATCAGTCAACAGGTGTGACAAGCTCTCTGCTGATATGTCTTGGAACTGAGGAACCCGGCCTGGGAGAGCAGATTTCACACTGTAATAGTTTTTTAATAAACCTGTGACTCTTTTGTGTCCAAGCTAGCACAAAGGTATCAATTAACATAAAAATATAACATTGAAGGATACAAAAAAAAAAAAAAAAAAACATTAAAAAAATATTAACTGATCCTAATTTCTGGTAGCTGGTAATATTTCCAATATCTGCTGACGTCAATAAATATCACATTTTTACATCTCAGACGCCAGATATGCTTGAGACATAGCCTCCTTAACTAGATGCTTGTCTCGTAGCTCGAAAACTAGGCAACAGTTGAAGCGGTAGACAGCGCCACCTGGTATAGATTGCGCGACTTTTTAATTCAGTAGCCACCAAAAATTTTTAAAAGTAGGATATGATATATATAAAAGGCGAATAGAATCGAAGAAACGTCGATTTTATATATCATGTATCGCTTCTTTAAATTATTGGTGACTGTTGAATAAAAAAGTCCCATCATCTGTACTAGGTGGCGCTGTCTACCGCTTCAACTGTTGCCTCGTTTCCAAGCTACGCGACCGGCAACTAGTTAAGGAGGCTATGCTTAAGACCATTTTCTTTCCCATATTCATTCTTTTCACAATGTCATAGATGTCTCTCAATAATAATTTTAAAAAAAATGATAGCCACAGATATCGCAGAACTTTGTTAACACTTTCGCGACCTCATGTTTTTGTCTTTTTGACAGTAAGGTCCGCCTGTGGGCGTAATTCTCCCAAGTTACAATATATCAGAACAAACTTTTCTATAGTCACATTTATATTACAAATGTATATACATTATAATTATATTCTTCCTAATCAAAATATATGTATCCATATTATATTTAATTGTACAAATTTGAATATTGGGTATATTCTTAAGAAATAAGTAACATAAAAATCGCAAAAGGAACACCCACTGGAAGAGTTACAGATTTTCAAATGACGTGAATCTACGTCAGCGGTCGCGAAAGTGTTAATATAATTATCACGCATTGATCTATATTAACAAATATTAAAAACAAAGCATAAAAAAAATTATAATTTTTAAAAAAGTTATTGTTTTCTAAAATTTTATTTTTCAAAATACTATTTTCGCATCATTATAATTATGTATAATAAAAATAATATTTTTAAATGCTTTTTTATAGCAACAATTTTAAAATATGTTTGAAAATATCGTAAGTTTGATGCATGATATTTAATCTGCATCAAACTTTTGAGTTTAGTTGAGTTTAATTTTAAATTTAATTGGGCAGTATCGGTAGGATATTGGCCAATATTTTGTGTTATCGAAGGTCTGAGGCGAAACTCCTATTTCCTTGACTATAATGCCGATTCACGATACTTAGAACGATTCCTCACTCAGGATATTTATTACCACGAAGACTGCTTATATCGTTTCAACAAAGAATTGAAATGAGTTCTTTTCTTTTATAAAATACGTGTAGAATCGCCATATATATGTATTGTCATACTTGTTGACGTGATTTAAATATTAAAACAATATAGGATTGTTAATTGATCCAAATTAGACGATGTATTACAAATTTTCCTAAAGATAAATTTCAGCATTTCGAATATATCTATTCGCCAGCAACTTATGATACGCGGTCCTAAGACGTATAGTGGGGTTGTCCAAACTTACTTTATCCCGAAAAGATGCATCTCAACGAAGGAAAAAACCTGGAAGGGTTTAAATATATACATATATATGTGTGTGCGTGTGTGTGTGTGTTTCTATATTAAATTACAATGTGAAAAAAATAAAATAAAATAAAGATGTAGTTTTCATGCATTTTCGACTGCCAATCAGTGTTGCCAGATTGATTGCGCGACTTTTTTATTTAAAAATCATCAATAATTTTGAGAAGTAATGTTTGATCATAGCCTCCTAAACTAGATGCCTGTCGCGTGGCTCGGAAGCTTGGCAATAGTTGAAACGGTAGACAGCGCCACCTGGTATAGATTGCGCGACTTTTTTATTCAACAGCCACCAAATAATTTTAAAAGTGGGATATGATATACATAAAAGGTGAATAGAATCGAAGAAACGTCGATTATATATATCATATATCACTTGTTAAAATTATTGGTGAGAGTTGAATAAAAAAGTCACACAATCTGTACCAGGTTGCGCTGTCTACCGCTTCAACTGTTGCCAAGTTTATGAGCCACGCGACAGGCATCTAGTTAAGGAGGCTATGGTTTGATATGCATAGTAGACGATTAATCGTCGATTACGTACATTAAATATCACTTCTCAAAATTATTGGTGACTGTTGAATAAAAAAGTCGCGCATTCTGTCAACACTATGCTGCTAATGCGACTAGTGCTGCGCCTAGAATACACAGTGTGGCAGTCGTCCAGAAAAACTGTACTGTAAAGATCAAGTCTCTCACCAGAGGTCAGTGGAATCAAGATTCTTGCTTGAAAAAAACCGAAACTAATGTATTTATTGGTTACTTCTGTGCTTAGATCATGTGGCTGAACAGACGAAACGTGGAAGAACCAATCAACTGTTATGCAATATTTACGATTTGAGCAAGAAATTCGATCGCAGTGCTATCTGGGAGGCTTAATTTTCCTAGCAATATTTTAAGAACTAAGATATAAGCGATTGCCACACTGTATATTCTAGGCACTGTACCACTAGGTCAACTTAAGAAGAAAAGTAGACATTAATTGTTCTGCGCATAATTTGAACAGCTCAATGATTTGAAAATGACATCCTGCAACCAGGTTCGTTACCCTTTATGCCACATTATGCTAAGCTATTTTTAGACGCGATAATGTCAGAAAGGTTATAACTTTCATATCTCTGGGCTACTTTTCATGCTGTTGATATTCTTCCATGGCCCGCTAAGTCACCCGATATTTCACGAATTGAACATGCATGGTACATTGTAGGTTGCCAAATTCGGCCACCTCACCCTCGTATTGTAGCACATTAGATTGCAGTCAATAATATCTAAATTTTTTGAGGCGTACTTGAATTTCACGATTAAAGTGAAAATTTTTAAATAAAAAAATATACTTATTTAGGAAGGGGGGCGGATTCTAACATAGCCTCCAAAACTAGATGCCTGTCGCGTTGCTCGGAAATTTGGCAACAGTTGAAACGGTAGACAGCGCCACCTGGTACAGATTGCGCGGCTTTTTTACTCAACTGTCACCTATAATTTGAAAAGTGATATATGATATATATAATCGACGTTTCTTCAATTCTATTTGCCTTTTATGTATTCATATCCCGCTTTTAAAAATTTTTGGTGGCTGTTGAATAAAAAAGTCGCGCAATCTGTACCAGGTGGCGCTGTCTACCGCTTGAACTGTTGCCAAGTTTCCGAACCACGCGACAGGCATCTAGTTTTGGAGGCTATGATTCTACCATTAAATTTAATTAATCCTATACTACACGCACGCGTAAACTCCTTAAATTTTAATTAATTGTTACTTCAAAGAAGACTTTTCTCATAATTTCACGTCATGCATTGTATATTACTTGTAAATGGTAAATCACAATTATGTTCACTATGGAACAGCGAAGTTTGGCCCAATCATATCATATACGAATTCAATAGTCCTTTTTCTGAAAAATATTAAAAAAAAAAAAAAAAAAAAAAAAAAAAAAAAAGTAAACTGCGTCTTGTACATTTGAATAGTATCTTATAGAAAAACACACGTGGAAGAAAATAGAAAAGTTTGTCCAACAAACTGCGCAACCAAGCGTCCCAATACCAGGCATGCTCCTGAAAAAAAGGATGTTGAGCTTTCCGGTCCAGCTGCCGGAAATTTACGCGGTTCTGAGCAGTTCTTAGGCATTCTGAGAAAACTCGGTCAGCTGACCATTGCGAAGGTCACTTAGAATGAAGAAATTGAACTTCATAGGGTGTGAATGAGGTATATATAATCAGAAATGGCAACATGAAAGGCAAATCGACAAGTCTTTCTTGCGTCAGAAGAGACAGAAATCAACAGAATCGTACGCCCGGAAGCGGAAGGGTTCTCTGACATCAAAACTGAAGACAGCAACAATCTGATTAGCGACCTTTCTTTTGCAACAGACTGCTTGGATCGAGATTTAACCTTCAAACATTGGCTATGAAGAAAAGAAAGGAAAGACTATCCTGACATGATATTTTGGAAGTATTGTTTTGATTAACAGGATTCCGTAGAACAGTGACCCGGAATTTTAGATGAAAGCGAAAATTATTATTTTTGCATTTGTTAATCACCTTCATTTACTCATTCATTTAGACGATAAATATCTATCGAAGCTACGCACTGGACAATGGAGATTGCAATTTTAAAACTGTTTTAAAAAGTTTTAAAAAAGAAAAAAAATAACTTGTTATTATAGAAAAGTAGCATATTTAATATAAATTTAAATTAGAAACGAAATAACTACATATATATGTATAAAACTAAAAAAATTAAGTTTTTTTTCCCTTAAGTTTTGGGATTTTTGGGACCAAGCTTGTTATTGCTGTTAATCGCATCAAACGAATGTTATCCCATAAGGGAGTGTATTAACTTAAAGGATAATTACTGCAATATTCTAAAAAATCAAAAGCAACTGTAATGCTTTAAAGTTTTAATGCTGGCAAAAAGGTTGATCAAAGGTTAAATATATTGTATATATAGAAAATCGAAAAATATTTCAATGAAATTGGCACGTAAGGCAAAGAAACAATCACCGTTTTATAACGTTATCACTTATAACAATTAGAAAATATAGAAATTTGATTTGTAAAAAAAAAGTGAAGAAAAAGAAGGAGAAGATGAAGAAGGAGAAGAAAAAGAGGAAGAAGAAGAAGGTTATTCGGTTGAGATTTTTATGGATAAATCGCACACAGAAATTATCAGCAACTTAACAAGTAAAATTTTCATATTCCAAAACTAATATCAATAACGTCACCTGTTTAACTTTTTGAAAACATTTTTTTTCTTTTATTATTATAAGAAAATTACTCATTTATGAAAAAAATGTGAGACACTTATACTTATTTTCATTAGATTTCATGAATTTCTGAAGTTTTCACGGATTTCATACCTGTCCACCATCTCCTTATGAAGCGTAAAATTTTTAGTACCCGCCTTTTTTTTTCACACCAGTCATTGTTTTAGAGTAATTTTATTCTTATTTAATCATAACAACATTTGGAGATAATTACTCTAAAAATAAAGTGGTGTGGAAAAAGGGGCGTTTTTTCAAGGGGTGTTAACAATTTTACGCATATTAATGAGATGGTTGGCAGGTATGGGACTTTAGTAATCCATCAGGTGCCAAAGTGTTTTACACCACCTTCCTTTTATATACCGTTACAAAATTAAAGTTTTTAGAATATTTGTACAATTTTTTTTTCTCTAAAGCACTTATTAAACTATAGCTTCTATCAATTTACAAAACAAAATACTTGCTTGTTTAAACTGTTTAATAACGTATTATTATCAACATCCCTTTATCTATAATTTTATTTGTTTTTCCAGGGTGGCATCATAACCGAAACAAAAGTTCAATGCTATAGCTCTTGCCGGAATCCTCTTGCTCCAGAACCTGGTACCTGTTGCCCTTCATGTTCCGGTAAGTTTTACAATCGTAAATTTACTCAAATAAGAAATGTCTGAAGCAGAGTTCCCAACTTTTATAATTTATTCACGAGCATTTTTAGCCCCGCCTCTTTTTCATACCGGAAATTTTGAAGAATGATTTTCTTCTTATTTAAGCGTCGTCACATATTAAAGAGAAATAATCTACAAAATTTCTGGTGCAAAAAAGAAGGCGGGGCTAAAAATGCTCGTGAATAAATTATAAAAGTTGGGAACACTGGTCTGAAGACATATTTTGCAAACTCTTGCAGTTAAAAAATTAGGATTAAAAATAGGACAAAAATAGCAATATTGGTTCATATCACGTGGTTCATGTTGAACCACAGAAAGCTAATCCTTTATCCATTGAATCAACACGCTATTTTATTTATCTCGTTGGACCTATAAGGAAAGCGCAGGTGACGTAACGCTCAGGGCAAAACATTGGTCCTATAGAGGTTGTCCCTTTGCCACTCGTGAGTGCCAAGATTGAATAAAGGCTCGTTTGTTTGTAAACGTGCCCTTTCCTTATATATATGAAACAGCATTTTTCAAAATTAATTATTTTATTAAATAAAAATGTCATTGCGTGTTGGCAACACTGATTCATTTGGTTATTATTATTATTATTATTATTTTCATGTTGCTCGTTGCTACCTACATTTATCTTATCTCTTTTTATGTCTTTAATTTAGAAGACTGTACCGAAGTAGAATCGAAAAACAACGTTCTGTTGGCCATCCCTCAGACAGATCCATGCGTCATCTGTCAGTGTAAGGTGAGTCTTCTGTTTTTCTCCGTAAGGTTCTCAAATACCATTCAAGCAACTCTTCTAAAAAGTATCATTGGTTCTAGAAGTTGTCTTTAGCTACGTCAGTATGACGACACAGCGGCAATTGTCGCCAAATCATTCTTAAATATCGCCAAAATCGCACACTCAGACGATTAATTTATTTCCCCAAAAAATTTTATAGACCTATTTCATTGTATAGTAAATATAGTTCATAGCCTAATACTTAGCTTAAACATTTTTCTATTTTTGTGGTCTAGTATGTATCACGTACCAGTCAGTCCCACATTGAGCTAATTATATTGTATTGTTGCTTTTACATACTGCACTGGTCACTGGTACCTTCGTTTTTCTTTTCGGGAGGGGTAAGGAGAGGGTTTTAACAAAGAATCATCCTTAATTTTTTCAACTTTTTGCAGTTTAAGAGGATGCCTGCTCCCGTTTTTTATTAAATTAATTATCGAAATTAAAATTTTCTACCTTTGCATTAATGAAACAGTAACAGATAGTTTGTATTTGAAGTATCTTAAAGCATTTGACATTTGTTCTGTTTTCTGGTACATGCAGTAAAATTCTTTTTAAAAGTTTGCGTTGGTACATATTTGTCTACCCTTTTATAATTTTGGATCACCAAACGATAACCTAAGTAACCTTTCTGAAGCACTAAATTTTTATTGCAAGCGTGGACCCAAATTCTTTACCTGTGGAAGATCAAAATTGTGATAGCATGTCTCTGGACCACCTCTAGGGGTGAGACCCAGACTGTCGCCAATTGCCCATTGCGCAGCACTTATGCGACGTAAAAACCCAACCAATCAACCAACAAACCTGATTCTATATTCAATTAAGTGTTTACTTGCAATTACTATTTAGAAGTAATAACACAGGTCTGCAGTCCCCCCCCCCCCCATCCTCTAAAATGTAAACCGTATAGGATTTGTATACTGTCTGTTAAAGATTTTTACTTGCTAAAGCTGAGAGTAAAAAAATTCCATCAGGCCCATATTTTTGCAAAATTCATTTTTTAGTTCCCCTACTATAGGTATGGGGAACATAGGTAATCGTGAAAATTTCCGACCTCGGTTTTTTTACTTTTTTATACGTTTTCAGGCGTAAGGAGTCCGAAAATATCAAAATAGGTATGGTGTCCGTCTGTAGGGTGTCTGACAGTTTGTTAGTCCGTTAGTCTGTTAGTCTGTGTACAGTACATGATATCTCATGAACAAATGATCGCAGAGAGGTTGGATCAGTTTTAAAATATTATTTATGACACTGGCAAGAACTCTATTTATTTGCAACATTCTAATTAAAAAACTTTAGAGCTTCAGAAGTTATTCGATATTTACGATTTTCTTAACATGGAAGAATAGGGCGAAATTTCACGTAAACGTGCATGAAAAGAAATGTTTTTATCGTAAACATGTAAGAACAGCTTTTAAATAACCCAATTGATGCCGGGATGAACATCATTAACTATAAACATGCTACTTAGAAAATTTAGCAAATTATTGGAAATTTACGAATTTCTTAACATGGCAGAATACAGCAAAATTTCGCATAAATATCCCTTTTGAGGGATATTTTAATCGTAAAGATGTCAGACTACTTTTGACATATTATATAAGATACTGGCATAAACATCCTTGACTATAAATTTTCCAATTTAAAATTTCGAAAGCCAATGGAAATTTACGATTTACTTAATATGGCAGAACAGGGCAAAATTTTGCATAAACGGACATTTTAAGGGATCATCATCGTAAAGATGTCAAAACACTTTTAAAATATCATTTAGGATACTGGCATGAACATCCCTGACTATGAACTTTTAAATTAAAAAATTTTGTAAGTTATTTAGCATTTACGATTTACTTAACATGGCAGAATAAGGTAAAATTGAGCTTAAACGTCCATTTTGAGGATCATAAATATATCAGACAACTTTAAAATAGTATTTATGATATTTGTTTGAATATCATTGACTACAAATATTCGAAAAGGAAAATTTTGTAAGTGATTCGAAATTTAAGATTTTCTCAACATAGCAAAATTGGACGATATTCCATATAAATATGCGTTTTGGGGATTGTTGCATTGGAAGTAGAAGCATGGAAACGAAACTACGAAAGTGGCCCCAATAAAATAAATTAATAGATTTGAAAAAGATAAATATATCGAAGTGAACGGTGAGAAGCCTATATGCGGGGATTTCATTCTGTCACTGTGTCAAGCGTTTGATTAAATTCATTTCTCTTAACAGGAATATAATATGTCCTGCACTAGAAATTATGAGAACATACATATGATGGGGAACTGAGCAGAGTCCACCTATGCCAACTAGTTTTGCATAAAATCACGAACTCCGATGTTCATTTATTCTATATTTTCTAACGTTGCATTTTATAGTGTTTATTCAAATTGTTTAACTTGTTAAATTCTGATATATATATATACTAGCAGACCCGGCCACGCGTTGCTGTGACTAAGTTATACGTTGAATTATACGGCTGTAAACTATTTAGTACAGTTAAATTATTATTTACGAACAAAGACGAAAACGTTGTAGCCGATGTAAAAACCCACAGGGTTGAGATTTGAAACTTAGGTCAAAATTTGGAAGCGATTGATAAAAATTTTCATAGTGTTGATATTAAGCACAAATTAATTTTATTGTAGGGTCCTATAAATTTTAATGGAGAAGTGATATATATTATTTCTAATGCTACTTTGGATAAAATTGCTAAAATGACTAATATATAAATTAAATTCTATTAAAATTCTATTAAAATAAAAGTATAAAAGAAACAGACGATTTTAAAATCAATTTTTATGGAGGAGTGAAATATAATATATGCTATAATGGATAATTTTACTATTAAATGACCTCATCATTTTAAATATTTTAAAGAGGGCAACAGCTGTAGTTATAAAAGGGAAAACAATAAGGCTAAACCAGAAAAATAAGTAAATTTGATAAATATTTTAAAACTTTAAAATTGGAAATCTTATGAAATATTGGACATTTAAAGTAAATACATGTATCATTTTAAATACAAAAAGATTTTGGAAAAGTTTAGTGTATTTTAACGAAGTGATGAGAAGTTTTTGAGTATGTTAAAATTTTAATAGTAAATTCAAGTCAATAAAGATGGGAAACATTGAGGATTAAGATAAGAATAATTATAAGATTTAAAAAGAAAAAAAAAAAAACTTTATATATACCATGCTTTTAAATTTTAATATACTAATAATATACAAATTAAAAGGAAAATGATAAATATTCTATCATAGTTTGAAGTCAAATTTGTTTTCAAATGTCTAAATAAAATATCTGATGTAAGATACTAATATTTTGCAGCGGAATAGATTTCATTTCTGTCATCCTTGGCGAAAAAAAAAGAATATCGCCAAATTATCTGGCGAAAATATTTAATTCCTTTCAAAAATCATGGTTATTTTAACAACTTATATTAAAAGAGTAATGAATAATATGAAACAATATTTCGTACAATACATATTACATGTCATACATACGTACAATGAATAATACATATTACATTTCGTACAATGCATACATCTGGCATGTATATTTTCGTGTTACGCTTTTGATCGCCAAATAATAATAATAATAATAAAAAAAGCCAAGGGCGACAGAGTTTAAAAATTTAAAATTAAAATTTTGTCAATTTGACAGCAAAATAATTCAATCTAACACCCGCGATAACTATACCCAAATATAAGGATTAAAATCGGGAAATAAATTTCCTCGATTTTTAATAATTTCTTACAAAAAATCCAGTGGGCAATTAACATAGGAAATCTTTTTCTTGGCTGCACAGACGGTCAGTGAGTCACACTTCGCTTGCGTATAGAACTCATAGATATAGTATAGCATATATAGAATAGAGTGATCATTGGGGAGAAAAAAGTTATTCCTTTTCATTTGGGAAAAGACGACGTTTTTACCAAAATATGGCCGTCTTTCCCCGAGTGAATACACACGGGAATACATACTAATATTTTAGCAAATAAAATTTATGAATAATTTATTTGCTAAAGGGGAATGGAAGACTCCAGATACAGTTTCAAATTCATATTTCTTTCTTTCTTTTCTTTTTTTTTTTTTTTTTTTTTTTCAATACCACTTAATGGCTGTTTCCAAAGCTTTTATTTTTTATCTTTTTTCGGCATCAAAAATCTTTCTACGATAACATGGGGATGAGAGATCTATATATATTACTATATCTATGATAGAACTACATTAGCACTTTATCAATGTGTATAAAATCTTTAAATTGATTATGACGTCAATTTTCGTGAGATGCATAATTTAACTTTTTATAATTTTTTAACGTTCACGTTTGATTAAATGTATTTATTTTTATGTCGAAAGAAAATGAACTCGTATTTTTTTTTTTTTTTTTTTTTTTTTTTGGCAACAATTAAATTAATGGAACTCACAGATATTTTGAAGCAACTTTAATAAAGGTCTATAATTAACAAATAATTGCAATAAAACAATATTGTGACAATAAATTGAGATAAAAACTATCCTATCTCTCAAGTTGGATCAAACTGCACACAGTGTGCAAAATTTCATCAAAATCAGTTCCTTAGTTTAGGAGTTTACCCCGGACAAACATCGTGACACGTAATTTATATATATATACAGATTAAATTATAAAGTTTTGATCAATGAAGCACAAATAAGTAAAAAACAGGATTAATTTCACTGTATTATCTTCATTATAATATGAATTCAATTTACACTCCAAAAATTTAAAAAGTGGAAATAATTGAATTATACGAAATTTATTAATAGGTTAAAAAGTTGAAGATTCTTTGTGTAGATGGCAGCACCAAATATATTTCAGCTTTCATTTCAACCCAGTCGAAAGGTATCGACATCTGTTAGAATCATTTGGAGTTAACAGATAATTGTGACTGTCAAATAATAACAGACAAATAATTAGCAATAAATTAAAATTGCGACTATAATTTGAGATTTAAACTATCCTATCTCTCAAGTTGGATCGAACTGCACATGGTGTGCGAATTTTATTATAATCGGTTAAGTGGTTTAGGAGTCCATTGAGGACAAACATTGTGACACGAGATTTATATATATTAAGATATATGACTTTCTTGTGTGAGAAAGTAGTTTGTAAAGAAACAGGCAGGTTCTAGTGCACGAATGCTCTTCATTCTGTGTAACTTCTCGAATCAGTACAACAAATTGTGATTACAACGAATAATCTCGAAACAGTCTAATATTACTGTGTTAATTCATCGAATATTCTGGTAGTAATCGAATGAAGCTGTCACTCGTACAGTCGGTAACAAAAGTATCCGAACACTAGCTACTCCGAACACTTTTGCTAGTGTTCGCATACTTTTGTTACCGACTGTACTTCAACCTTACAATCGGAAAACAAACACCGTACTGTTGCGACATGAATTTAATTGCCGATAGACGCCTCAGCACGTCGTATTCACTGATGCACGACTATTGCATGTTGTGTACACACATCTTGATCACCGAACTGATTAACAACAGGACTAAAGTGGCACGGATATGACTTCAAAACCAAAACAAACAGTGCCACAAGTTCAGAAACTGCGTTATTACTGGTTTCATTGTTTCTTTCGAATCGGGAGTAATGCCCATGAACAGGCCCTGACTAACGGCAGGGCATACGGGGCAAATGCCCTGGGCCCCCCTTCTTGAAGGGCCCCCTACAGGCGTAAGCAGAAATTCTGCAACCTAAAGAGCTCTTATGCCACTGCAAGGGGGCCTCCCAGAATAGGCTTGCCCCGGGGCTCCAGGTAGTCTAAGTCGGGCCCTGCCCATGAACGAACAGACTCTATCGCCGTTTTTCTCATAATTCATTATATTCTGTTTTAGTTTGTAAGGGAAATCTATTTTATTCTACTTCTCCTGGCCAAGAGCTTCTGCTCCTGAATGTGATTGACGGTAAGTGCCGGGTTCGTACCCAGTTGGTACTCATAGGCCAAGCTGTTCGGAATTTTACGTTATTTTCTCTGAAACTCGCGTGAATACTGATTAGGATTCCGTTTAGAAAGATCCTGAGCCCCACGGAAGACCTTCCGCACGACAGACCTAGGAGCGTTTTGTAATCAATTGGCTTTAACCCTACACTACCACACTATCATGTTATTTTTATTTAGAAAGTAAATCGGAATTACCAATTACCATCCATCCTATCCTTAAATGACTTTCGAGAATACAAATTCCTAAAAAAATGAGAGACTACTCCGTAAATTATAGTGCTGCCATCTAGCGCAAAAGTAACAAAGTACTTCATTGCATGCATTCTCGTTTAAAATATATATATTCTTTTAATTCTATATTCATGCAATTTTACCCGTTCAATTATATATATTTTAAACAAAATAATTATAGATACCTAATATTTTAAAAATAAAATGAATTATAATTTAAGTATAAAGAATAAGAAACGTCGAAAAGAAGAGGAAATCGTTTCGGAAGTTGCATTTCCAATTTAAAAAAAAAAAATAATAATTTTTTTTTTTTTTTTTAATCAATTAAAATTATGTTTCTAAAAACTTTATTTACAGTTCAGTGAAGAAAACATATATTAACATTAAAACCTCCAACATTAATCTCCACATCCCCACAATTCTATTGGATATGTATTAATCTGGCTCTAGAATCCACCGCTTTTTTTGCATATTGGAGCAATAGTCATGTTCTTGTGCATTGATGACGGCACACTTAACGCTACCGGAACTGCAGTATAAGAATTCTGATTCTAATTTTGACGTTTTTAACGTTGATATATATTTTCTTTACTGTATCTCATCAAATGACGGTTTTATATTATTTTATAGTGTTTTAATGTATTTTAATTTAATAACATGACACCACTTAAAATTTCCAACTTGTGTACGAGATTTCTCTCTATTAGTTTGCAATACACGTTCGCTGGGATACAATTTCCTGCTTTGATTTTTTTCAGAAACTTCTAAACAAGATATGTAAATTGAAATGTTTGAGTGAAAAAAAAAAAAAAAACCCTGACTGTTTTAATGAAAGAAGATTCCGTAGTGTATTAAGTACATTAGAATTCCTAAGGGGGTGATGTAGGGCTTTAAGGCATACTGTTTACACATGAGACCTATACTTGGGTGATTGCCTTCTGTGAGATTCTTTCTAAGGGGTCTTAGATTGTATTTACACGAGTTTTGGAAAAAACTATCAAAATTTCCGAATGGCTAGAACAGGAGCACCAGTTGCAAATAAGATCTGCTGTCAAAGCTGAAAGATGTAAGGTGTAGAATTCGAGTCCAATTCATGCTTGCTTGACCCAGCAATACGAATTTTTCCGTGTTTTCTTTCTTTCTTTCTTTTTTTTTTTTTTTTTTTTTCCAATTCGCGTGAATACAGGTTAGGACCTCTTAGAAAAGACTTCCAAGGAAAATTTTCAAATAACAAAAATATTTTGTGTTCATTAGCCATAATCATGAAGAATTTTCCTTTGTGTCCCTGTAAACGAGCTATAAAATCTTTACTTGTCAAAATCTATACAAATTGTATGACGGTGACCTATAACCTACCTACCAATTTTTAGCTCAATTGGATAATGTGTTTAGGCGTTATCGCACTTTAAGTAATTTGAATTCATAGGCCATAATGAAAATAAAAAATTGTGTCACTGTAGCGAAAACTATTAATGTTAGATTATATAGTATAATTAGTAGAAGGTTTGTTTGTTTTTTTGAGGGGGGGGGGGGGGCGAGGCTAAATCACCCACCACATGTGATTTCTGCATCGCCATTTCACTGTATATTTCCCTAGAGTATACAAACATTCCCCCCATATAAATACAGTCGAACCTCGTTAACGTGGATCTCAAGGGGGATAAAAAACTTGTTCATGTTATGAGTAGTTCTTGCTATCAGTAACTAATATTCATGTAACTAATCTTCATTTTGACGGGGATTGTGGAAACAATTCACGTTAACAGTGTTCACGTTAACGAGATTCGACTGCATTTTCCCTGCAGTAGTCACATGTAAAGGGTTTACGACGTAACACGAAGTCCATTAAAATACGTGCGAGATAACAAAATTAAGTTTAACCTCATGTGAAATATATACTGATACTTAAATGTCTTTGCTTGATCCTTTCAGGGTAATGGCAGTGAATGCACAAAGCGAGCTTGTCCTGTTTTACCTTGTCCTTCCTCTAAGCAAGTGTACAAGCGAGGATCGTGCTGTCCGGAATGTGTCGGTGAGATTTCATGATTTTTTTTTTTTTTTTTTTTTTTTTTTTTTAACCATTTCTATTTGAATTTGTACCGTATTATGAAAATGAAAAATGATTTAGAGACGGTGTTGCCAGCTTGTAGAAACATTCAATATCCATCACTATTTTTTAATTGTAATGTTTAATTGTTTGTATATCTATCTTATGCATAGTTACCAACTTTTATAATTTATTCTGGAGTATTATTAGCCCCGCCTTTTATTCATAACAAATTTTTAAATAAAATTTTGTCTTATTTAATCGTAGTTATATATTGGAAAAAATTATTCTACAAATAAAATGGTGCGTAATAAAAGTGGGGCTAAAAATACTCCGGAATAAATTATATAGGTTGGAAAATCTGCTGATGGAATGTGATACATACCAGAGAGAGTTGCCAACATTTTAAATTATTCCGCAGCATACTTGCCAACCATCTCATTATGAAGCGTAAAATCTTGAGTACCCGCCTTTTTATTTTTTATCACAATAGTCATTTTTTAGAGCAATTTTATTCTTATTTAATCGTAACAACATTTGGAGAGAATTACTCTAAAAATAAAGTGGTGTGGGAAAAGGGGCAGTTTTTAAGGGGCGTTACCAATTCTACGTTTATTAATGAGATGGTTGGCAAGTATGTTCTGGAGCATTTTCAGCCCACTTTTATTTCACACCATTTTATTCATAGAATAATTTCCTCTCATATATAAAACAGATACTATAAGAAATACTTACTCTTAAAAAAGGTGTTATGAAGTAAAAGGCGGGGCTAAAAATGCTCTGGAAAGTTTATAATATTGGCAACTCTGTACGAACACATGGTTCGTACAGTCCTTGCATTTTCTTGATTTTATACGCCATTAATATTATACAGCAATTTTCGATATTAAAAAAGGCGTAAAACTTAAAAAGGAATATATTGCGGAAAAGCACTTGAAAAAAGGCGTGTCTATACGGACCTAAAGAGTTCAAAGTCTCTGCCTTTTTTTCAGAACACTTTCAAAGATAAGAAAATTTCCGATTTTTTTTTTTTTTTTTTTTTTTTTAACCCCTATTTGTATACAATAATCTCTATCATTTTTAATTACGATACATTATTATAAAAACACGGAAAAGATTTATGTAGGAAAATAGTGGTAGAAAAAAGGGCAGAAATTTCTCAACCCTGAAAGTGTCCTGAAAAAGGCAGTGGTCGTATTCTCCGCCCTTTCTTCAAGACGCTCTCGGGGATAAGACATTTCTGCCTTTATTGCTACCACAATTTTTAGACAATAATCTCTATCCTATTCACGCACCGCACATTACTATAAAAATCATATAAATATTTCTGCATGAAATTAATGGTTGCAAAAAGGCAAAAATTTCTTATTCCTGACAGTGCCCTGAAAAAGGGGCACAGAGTACAAACCCTAAAAAGGGCGGAAACTTAGAGCTCCGGGTACTTCTAAAGTATCATTCTTAAAAATTAGTAGTATTTATTAAATTAAAAAAAAAAAAAAAAAAAAAAAAAACACAAGTTGTCAACACTGTTTTGAGATAACTATGAACATCTTTAAAGTAGACTTGAAAAAAAAAAAAATCCACACGCCACGTGGTGACTGAACAAATGACCAGGGCAACATACAAAGATTGAACAATTCGCCCTTTTTTTTTTTTTTTTTTCCTCACTTCACTATATACGCATGAACAGGACCCGACTTAGACTACCTGAAGTTTCGAGGCAAGCTTATTCTGGGGGGTGGGGTTGAGGGGGGCTTGCAGTGACATAAAAGATCTTTAGGTTGCAAAATTTTTACATACGTCTATGAGGGGGGTGTTCCATAAGAGGGCGCAGGGCAACCACCCTGCGCGCCCTGGCGTTACTCAGGGCCTGCGCCCGATTTTCATTATCCGATCCTATACAAATTCTATATTTTAACAATTTTAGTAATCGAACTGGTACTTCGCCAAAATCAACAATAAAATTCTCAAAATGATATAGGGCAATTCCACGAAAAATGTAACGTCAATCACACACAGAGATATTTCTGCTTCCAGCAGTAATTTCTAACAAGAATCACTGTTCAATTTAATCACGAAAGTTACTAAAAATATGCCATTAATATTTTTGTATAGTAATACTGGTGGTAAAATATAATAAGAGGCAATTTTACACTTTTGTGTGACTGATGTGTTACCTTCATCCATACCTTCATCCCTATATAGCTTTATTATAGATAGAAAAAAAAAAGCGCATTTTTTAAATTTTTAGTGTATTACAAAAAAAATTCTTGATCACACTTACTTTTAAGAAAATATTTAGCAATAATAATGGAATTTTGAAAATTTCACCTGGCATAGTTTCCTGTCACAGCACCTTATGATTTGTTTATTATTTTCGGTTTTGGGGGGAAAAAATCCATTTTTGTGATTTTGAAAGCCACCCTGTCAGTGTTACCAGATCTGGCTGATTTTTTATTTAATAATTACCAATAATTTTAACCCTTTGCGCTCGGCATATTTTCCGTAAGACACGCCTTTTGGCGTTCCTTTAAAACGTCATACATATAGTTTCCAACTTACTACCTTTTGGTTACCGTCAATTTTTAATAATTTGTTTTATTTTACTTCATTATTAAATAAAATAAACCTTTCTGTTAAAATTTTCCGGTAGCCGAAAGGAAATTCCTGCGTTGTGTACAAAAATAAAATAAAAATAAAAAAAATCTGGTGTGAAACAACCACACGACTTCCATTACCCACTATTACACGTATTATATAAATTTTTGAGAGATAATGTGATCAGAAAACATAAAAGTGACCTAAAGAGAAAATCATTAGAGCCGTTTTTGAGATACCAACTTTTACAAAAAATCAATTATTGATCGGGAAACAATAATTAGCAAATTTGAAGAAAATCGTTAGAGCCGTTTTTGAGATACGGACTTACGCTCCCACTTCCAGTTTCCGATGTCCCACTTCCGGTTAATCTCAATTATTGACAGGAAAACAATAAATACATACAAAGGCATATTTAAAAGTGAGTTAAAATGGCGAGTTTGAAAAAAATCCGTACAACCGTTTTTAAAGGAACGCCCTTGCGAGGCCTGAAATTTAGCTATTTATACAGGACGCCTATCAATTTTCCTGAACTAACCAACTATATCATTCGAAAGGACATCTAATAGAGTGTTTATATAGCAAGTTTGAAGAAAATCGTTAGAGCCGTTTTTGAGATACGGACTTGCGGTCCCACTTCCGGTTTCCGATGTCCCACTTCCGGTTTTTCAATTTTCACCAAAATTTGGAAATTTCATCTGTACACCAGACGTATTTCAATTCTAAAGTTTCGTAGCTCTATCTTTATTAGTTTCTGAGCTATAATAGCCAGAAGATTCTCCACACACACACACACACACACACACATACACACTGACCAATTGCCAAAAACCACTTTTTTGGACTCAGGGGACCCTAAAACGTGTAAATCAGGTGAAAACCCGATATCGAATTTTCAGACCGAATACAATACTTCCATTACCTACGGTAGTAGGGTAGTGGAAGTAATAAATAAATAAATAATAAATAAATAAATAAATAAATAAATAAACAACGACGGATGAGTAAAAGGATTTGATCTAATTTAGATGATAAACCAGATGCCAAACAAACTGAATTAGGTAATGATAAATACTACGCTGTAAAAAATATATCCTATTTACTGCCAGAAATTCTCTGTAATTTGAGAAAATACGCGTAATTTACGAAAAAATTACGTTGTCAGAACGTATTTTCTCAAATTACAGAGAATTTCTGGCAGCAGATAGGACATATTTTTTACAGTGTAGCCTTTCAAACAACTAAAATCTTGAAAAAATATTAATCTCTCTTTCAAAACATTTTATTAAAGGAGTAATTGCTACTATAAATCTAAACATTAAATTTTTCCAAAAGTTTAAACTATTTTTACCTTTAGCATTGATCACACACTTCATCTATTGGCTATTCT
Source organism: Salticus scenicus (assembly GCA_963930645.1). NCBI lineage: Eukaryota > Metazoa > Arthropoda > Arachnida > Araneae > Salticidae > Salticus > Salticus scenicus. Next base: position 1,115,834 of record OZ005658.1, on the reverse strand, counting down.
CTATTAATCTTTCTTCATTATTTTATCTATTTATTTTAATTTTCTTTTTCTTTAACCCTTTGCGGCGCAAAACAATTCGGATCATTTAAATTATACTGCCACCGGAATTCATGTACTAAATTAAACTAAAATGAATTTTAAATTTTGAGGTTTAAAAAACCGGCCTTTTTTGACATGTTATAAACGTACATTTTTGCTAAAAAATTTCCGGGATGAATTTTTGCAGCTGGATCGTAAATTTTGCGTCCTCGCAGCGAAGACAGCGCATGTTAAGGGGTTAACTCTTGAGACCAGAAAGTGCAGTTCTTAAATAAGTTGAGATCGAGTTTTGAGTAAGAGAAAAATAGTACTGGCGAAGTACTGGCTAATTCAGGAAGAGCGGCAAAAAGAGAAAAAAAAAAATATGTTTGTTACGAAACCACGAAAAAAAAAAAAAAAAACTCGTAACAAATATGGATGCCTAGGCAAGACACACTGTCGAAAAAATGCAATTTTGTTGCTATAAATTCTCTGTGAAATTACAGAATTCTCTGTAATTTGAGAAAAAAAGTCGTAAATTACGGAAAAATTACGTTGACAAAACGTATTTTTCGGTAACTTTCACAGAATTCAGTAATTTTCACGGAGAATTTCTGGCAACAAAATTGCATTTTTTTTTATAGTGTTTTTTTTTTTTTTTTTCATCTCTTAAAGAAAGTGTTTAACTTATATGTAAAGTCAATTTACATATGAAAATTATATTGCATTTAAAGGTATTAGGGGGACCGGGAAATAATGTCGTTTTGAATTAAAATACTGACATCGGAAATTTATCCTGGATAAAATTTAAGCAGACATTCTTAGGTAACTTATAAGATGGTTATTTGTAAAGTACCATGTAAACACTGTTAAACAAAAATTTCCGGTTTCATTTTATTATTTCAAAACGACATTGTTTTCCGGTCCCCCTAATACAATATATTTTCAATAGTCGCAAAATAGTTCACATCAAAATTACCTCAAGTCAACATATCACTAAAAAATTTGCCTTTTTTTGTTGCCAGAAATTCACTGTAATTTGGGAAAATACGTTCTGACAACGTAATTTTTTCGTAAATTACGCGTATTTTCTCAAATTACAGAGAATTTCTGGCAACAAAAAAGACAATTTTTTTTTACAGTGTCTGACGGATTTTTCAAGTCACGTGACCATAATTGGATCTGCAAATGGATTGTATTTTTAATTTCTTACACATAACATTAGTTTGTTATGATGTGTTCTATCACTTCTCAAAGTTTTAAATACGATTTCTAAAGTTATTTTCCGTATTTTTTTAATTATTATAATTTATTTCGATCTTGTTATTTTTAGGCAGTCGAAAAGTGTACAATTCAGACAACCGATGTTTAGTGGGTATGAACAGTTATAAAACAGGAGAAATTTTCCAGCTGGATCCTTGTACTTCCTGCACATGCAATGTAAGTGCAAAACAATTTTTTAGCACCTTTTTAACATTTTAAAAATTCTGGCACGTAACAACCACGACTTCCATTACTTATTATTTCAATTTTTTAGCATCCCTTTAACATCTTTAAACTAGTATGTTGTGCCACTAAGAAACTTTATGTATTATACAAATTCACGCAGTACAAAATTATTATTTATTAAAATTATATTTCATGATGAATGCAGGCGATTTTCATATCAGAGAAATATAATACTAAATGTATAAAGAACGTCAATTTTATGCGTTTATTAACGGCATCTTAAAAAGTGTGTTTTCTTATTTTCTTTTTGTTAAAAATGAAAAGAAAAATGATAGCTTTGCTTTAAATTATCACAGATCTTCTAAAGCCTTCCTAACGATATCGATGATGGTAGTCCTTAAATACACTGGTGTTCAAAATTAAAGAAACAACCTTCTTTCATATTTTCTTCTTTTGTGCATAACTTTCAAACAAATAAATATATGAACATAAAATTTGGATGTTCGTTATCATATCATTAATCTAATTTTATATAACTTTAGCGTAAGTAATAATTTTTAAACTAAAAATTAGTTAATTTTTTTCAAAAATATACTTTGCAAAAATTATTTTAAAAATCAACAATTTTAGAAAGGAAAAGTTAATGACAAATAGTGTTAAGAATACATTACAGGTGGGTGGAGACGCATAATCCTACAAATACTAAACTAAATTTCGATTTTTCTTTCTGTATTCAATTTTCTTTTACTTTTATAAAGGACTTTTTGAAAAAGTTTAATAACTAATATATAAATTAGGAGCATCACTAGAATAACAAAAATGTCAATAAATAATTTTATAATGAACGTCTTATCCAATTTTCATATTTTTTAAAAACTTATTCACATGTGAAAAAAAAAAAAAAAAAAAGAAAGAAAAAGAAAGAAAGAAAAGAAAAAGAAGAAACAGAAAAGTGAATATACAGGAATTAAACTCCGGTTTTAATTTAATCTAACACATGGATACACGTACATCTTCCCTACCTGTAATGCATCCTTAACACTTTAACGTTCACTACTTAATTTAATTTAAAAATTACTAAATAAATTTTAATAATCTGATGTGTCACTCACACGACTTTCTCTTACCCTGAAATTTAATACTATAAATACAGGTTGGAGATTAAGAGGTAAGATAACGAGTACTGTTATGTAAACCTATGTTAAACAATTCAAATTAGGCTTCGGAAGAGTTTTATATGATAATTAATTCTGTGTGAGGGGGGGCTAACGTCCCCCTCAACCCCCCGTTTAACTAATGCACCTACATTTATATAGAATTTAATTCGGTTATTAAAAATTTTTTTTTTTAAATTATTATTTAAAAAAATTATCTTTTGTGATAATGTAGACGATTTCCATATTAGAGAAGTAGTATAACACTTAATATCCAAAAAAGTCCATCTTATTCTCAATATTGAAAAAAAAAAAAAAAAATCGATAACTTTGTTTTAAATTATCGCAGATCGATGGTTCAACCATTCGTTTTAAAGGTATTGGCGAGCTCTTTTAAAAGATACCCATCATGAAAATTTACTCCCCTCGAGGGGGGACTTACCCCCTAGGGGAAAGGCGAGGCTCCTACATACACAAAAAAAATTTTACCAGTTGACTATCTCTATTACAAAATATATATATTCGTTTCATTTGGTTTAGTGCAGTCTATAGATGTTAAACTCTACTTATCTGCAATTTCCCCCATAAACGTAATGTATCAGAATTCTCTTGATTGTCCCTGTACACGAACCATTGGCTTCATCTTAACGAGAAGCTTACTGTAGCATCCCTATATGATACACATTTAGAATACCGAGTTTGGAATGTCTGCTACTATTTTTTCTTGAGACATGCTGATAACAGACAGACACACACACAGACCAACAGCTAAAAGTATGATTTTCGTATTCAGGAGACCTCAAAACGTGTAAATATAACAAAATCTCACTTTCGAAAATTTGACCCAAAAAACAATACTTTCTCTACCTTTTGGGTAAGAGAAAGTAGAAATGGCTTCTAGACACATAGCCGATCATAAATATTTAAAAATTAAAAAACTAACATTGTTCCTTTTCGAGAAATTTTTGGTTTGAAACATCTCTAAGTTAATCTTATTAAATTCAAATAATATTTAATTTAATAAATAAAACACTTTGTAAGTAAACATTATCGACTATAAAAACTCGTAAAATTTGTTTCAAATGAAAGTAATAGTCCAGCTCTTCATTAAATAAAAAAAAAAAAAAACTTGACGTGAGTGCATCATCAAACCAGCAATTCACACTCCCGCACACTAAGGAACGTCAAGTGACTTATGCATTTAGCTTCCTTTGAAACATTATTTGTTAAATTTTGGAATAGTGCTACTATCTACCGAACAGAAAAGGAATAAAAGTTTAAAACCTGATTAAAACAAGGGGAAAATGTTAAAAAACTGCTGCATAAAAATTGTTAAATTATGTCAAATATTTGGTTTCGCTGCGAAACCAATGATCGTTAAAGGGTTAACACCATTTTTCATAAAGTTTTCTTTTTTTAAATTATTTAAATTTTCGATTTTTCCCCCCCAAAGTTTACCTTTTGAGAAAAATTGAATAATTATTAGTTTAAAAATTATTACTTATATATGCAAAAATTATACAAATTTCGATTTCAAAGAAGGAAACGAGAAAACAGATTTTAATTTTAATTTTGTACACCAGTGTAATTAATGTATTGTAGAAATTCTGTTCTTATGTGGTCTAACTAAATGTCTTATGTAGTCTAAAATATATATTTAGGTATTTATTTGTAGTAATTAATGTCTTGGTCAAGGAAAACCGATGATTAATTAGATTGCACATCAAAAATTCTCAGGATATCACTATCTAAAGTAGAATAATCATTCATATCAGTTGTCACCACTGGTTGAAGGTATAGGCAATAAATCGTATGCCACAATGTTATATGCTTCGTGCAACTGATGGAGCTCATATGGAATTGTATTAAAGGAAGCAAAAGAAAGTCTTAAGTATATATATACATTTATTTCATTTCAGAAACTATTTCGATTAATCGATTCTTTACTTTTAATCATTTCTTTTCAGTTTGTTCGTTTTGGCAACCGCCCGGACTATTATCTACTTATTCGATTTGGACTTGGTTTACATGTGGCCATCACATTTCACTTATTCCAATTTTCATTATGGTTAAGTTACTTTATAAGCTAATTTCCTTTTATATTTCTATTGTTTATGCAAGATAGAGACTAGTGTTGTATATTGCTGAAATAGCTATACAATATTCGGAAATCTTGCATTCCATGCTGACAGTACTGCTAGCTTCCTGATGAGATCTGTACTGGGTTTCAGCATTTATAACTCTATTTTTCCTTCATGCATTCCTTTTTATTTCAATAGTATTTTTGGTTAATTTCTTTCAATTTTTATCTTGTGTTGCATGCATTTACTGATTTAATGGATTCTGAAAACTATCTCATAGTTTAGGCTTAAGTGATATATACGTCATTTCTCTTCTGCGTAAGTACTTTAACACGTTTTTACTACTCAGTGAATTTTAATTAAATGGTAATTCTGACAATAACTTTATACGTAATACATGTAATTTTAAATTTCATTGTTGGTATTTTCATCTTTCTTTCATTTGCTGAGTATTGTAAAGGAATTAAATTATTCATTATATATATATATATATATATCTCATTTCGTAATAATTACCACGTCTTTTCATATGTTCTTAATACAGTCGGTAACAAAAGTGTCCGAACACTAGTAAAAATTCCTCTGCGAAAAAATACACTTCATACGGTTTCGTTAAATAAATCCTTATCGAATCACGTTCTTACACTGACAAAGAACAGGATTCGATAAGGATTTATTTAACAAATCCGTATGAAGTGTACATTTTTTTTTTTACATAGGAGTTTTTGCTAGTGTTCGGACACTTTTGTTACCGACTGTACATTTTTAAAATTGTAAAAGTCATTCACATGATTTATTCGCAGAAGACTACACTGCTCTGCAAAAAAAAAAAAAAAAAAAAAAAAAAAAAAATGGAGATCTGATACAATTCTTGCTGATTTTTATGTAAAATGACTTCCTGAATCCGAATAGGACTCCCATTTTGCCCAGTCACCCACCGTTTTCTCCGGACACCACCCCCTCCCTCAATTTCTTTCCCTGTTCGATAATTTTCTGACCATGAATTTCATTTGAAGAATGAAAAAAAAATTAATTTAACACCTAAATCAACAAAATATAAAGTTTAAAAAATAACAATAACAGATTAAAAAAATATAAGATATGTATGTAATGCATAATTTCAGTCCCCCCCCCCCCCGCAAATTTGTTTCCTTGTCGCAAATATTCATGTTTTAGATTTCTTCAACTCTGTAGCCCCTCAGAAGATATTTAACGGTTAAAATAATCCTCCCCCACCCCCCTAAAAATCAAATTTATAGCCATAAAATCGCCGAAAAATGATAAAAATAGAGGGCCATTCCTAAAAAACAGTGGATGATAGGGTAAAATGAGCATTATATTCGGATTTAGTTGGTCATTTTACAGAAGAATATGCTGAAATGGTGTCAGAGGCAATTTTCATGCCGAGCAGTGCTATTATCCAGGCAAGAATTTAAGCCGTGTAGTTTTTTAATTAGAGCGAGATATTTTGCCTTGCGCTTATACAACAAAACTGTCTTATTAACAAAGTTTTTTTTCTTTTTCTTTTTTAACGAGGTGTCATAGCAACTTTTCCATTTGGCCGCGACGTGATCTGCTACAGTTGTGGTGCAGAAAACTTTGATGGTCGATAAACACGGCCTACGCTATCCGGCGGAGAATTCAGAAGCTTTTTAATGCTTCCTTTTCCAATTTTTCACTCGTCTTTCAAAAATGAAAAATTGCTTGCGCTCAGATAACGCTCTGAAAGACTGTAATTGTTGCATTCCCTTTGCTCTTTCTACAGTTATCCACATTTTGCCTTTAACTTTTGAACAGTTTTAAATAAATGTAGATCCATCATTTATTTATTTCGAACACTGAAAAAATTAATGAAGAAAAAAAAATATATATATATATATATACAGACACGACATTATTTCATTATTTAAAACATGAAAATCTGACATTGACAGATTTTAATTTAGTGCCAGAGGCCTACTGCTAAACTTGTTAATATCGACAAATTCTTCTTTAGTTAATTCGTGACGATCTAAATTCCATGATAAAGTTTTCATTAAATCAAACCAATGTGTTTCAGCTGCAGATATTGTAACAAATAACGTTGGAAGTCCAATCTGTCTTATAGCCGCAAAACAACGTTTTTTCTCTTTTTCCCAATGAGGGGGAGGTGTGCCTTGGGGGGGACTCATGTCAAAGGTGTGCCTTGGGGGGGGACTCATGTCAAAGTTGTACCTTGGGGGGACTCATGTCAAAGTTGGGCCTTGGGGGGGGACTCATGTCAAAGTTGGGCCTGGGGGGGGACTCATGTCAAAGTTGTACCTTGGGGGGGACTCATGTCAAAGTTGGGCCTTGGGGGGGACTCATGTCAAAGTTGGGCCTGGGGGGGACTCATATCAAAGTTGGGCCTTGGGGGGACTTCATTCAATAAATCCCCATTCAATAAACCGACTGAAATAGGCCCTTAGCACTATTAAGAGTGACGTATAAAAATTCGACAACGCTGGGCCTTGGGGGGACTCATTTCAAAGTTGTACCTTGGGGGGACTCATGTCAAAGTTGGGCCTGGGGGAGGGACTCGTGTCAAAGTTGTGCCTTGGGGGGACTTCATTCAATAAATCCCCATTCAATAAACCAACTGAAATAGGCCCTTAGCACTATTAAGAGTGACGTATAAAAATTCGACAACGCTGGGCCTTGGAGGGACTCATGTCAAAGTTGTACCTTGGGGGGGACTCATGTCAAAGTTGTGCCTGGGGGGGGGACTCATGTCAAAGTTGTGCCTTGGGGGGACTTCATTCAATAAATCCCCATTCAATAAGCCGACTGAAATAGGCCCTTAGCACTATTAAGAGTGTATTATAAAAATTCGACAACTGTACCGACTGAAATAGGCCTCTAGCACTAAAAAATACTCAAAAGTAAGAAAAACTGCGTGAAATTCGAGTATGTCACGTGTTTTAAATAGCTTCGAAGCACAAATATACTCAAATTTAAAAACCCCATGTACTTATTATTGAGCATATTAATATGTTCAAAAATTGGCATCGATTATCGTGATTCCCGATAAAAATCTTTGATTCTCATTGATATTTTCTTTGGTTTCTCTTGTTTCAGTAATACGAGGTTTTTTAGGTAGATTCCTTATAGGAGATCTACCTATTGCAATGGTTCTCATGACACGACTTCTAGAAAATTTCTTCATTTCTTCACCGATCATGACCCCTAGAACCCAAAAACCACCCCCCCGTTCAAAAATTTATATATATAGTTTATATATATATATATAGGAAGTTTTAATCGCGATGCTGACTTGGTGGATAAACCGTTATTGGCGAAGATGTTTTTCCTCGGATAAGATCCGCCTACTGAAGCTGCAGTTAACAGTATTATAACTCGTTTGCAAACCGTGGTGAAAGCGTTCCCAGCTTTTATAATTTATTCACAATCATTTTTAGCCCCGCCTTCTTTTTGCACCAGAAATTTAATAGATTATTTCTCTTTAATATATGACAACGATTAAATAAGAAGAAAATCATTTTTCAAAATTTCCGGTATGAAAAAGAGGCGGGACTAAAAATGACTGTGAATAAATTATAAAAGTTGGGAACGCTGTGCGGTGAAGACTATCGAGCAGATATAATTAAAGCTCGATGGTGACGACAGTCACATTGAATAGGATTTATTTGCCTATAAACATTTGCGTGCAAATAAGTACAGTTTTTCATGAAAATGTGTGATCTGGTCACGGACAGCGCCCTCTATCGACAAATAACTTAATTATTATTTTTTCTTTACCAAAAAATTCCCCTTCACGAGAAGGATTTTTTCGCAAACCGCCTTCAATTCTACCAATTCATTCAATAGTTATGAATTTTTAAAATGTCTGCAGACTTATGGGATAACAGTGCCATTTGTTGAGCGATATATCGCAAAATATAATGAGCACCAACTTTAGTCAAAGTTCAAGAAAATATCAAGTTTGGTTACGTTTCATTTATTAGTTCGTGCGATAAAGCGTCCACAGAATTGTGTTAACACACAGACAGACATTCTCTAAAAGTTAGATTGTGCACAAGGCGTCTCAAAATGCATAAATATGTCGAAAACTGCGGGTCGAAAATTTTCACGTATCCAATAATTTCTGCTTATGTACGTAGAAGAAAGTAGTAAAAAACGCATTCATAATAGCTATAAATATATAAATGAATGTATGATATATTTTAAACCTTTGAGGGGCAAGATAAATTTGCTTCTTTTTAATGAAAATCCACCAGAATTTAAGAACAGTGTTAGAAGAAAAGAAATAAATGAAGTTATAAAAGTAAAATTTTTGTGGACAAATTTCCAGGACGAATTTTTTCAGTTGGAAATTAAAAGTAGGTTGTCCTTCAAAGGGTTAATACTATATTTTTCTCTTCGTAAAGTTTGTACCCTTAATTAATTAAACGCAGAATTTAATTTTCTTTACTTGTTAATAGTTATTAGTAAATCTATGTTCTCAGCGATTTTGTTTAGATTCACTCTCTTTGAAACTAATATATTTTGGCCATCACAAAACTTTCTTAGATATTTCTCTATACAAATTTACGTAGTACAAATTATTTGCAATTTACTTTTACTTATTTATTTACTTATTTATTTATTTTAATCCAATATGAATGCTCCCTTCCGTGGAGGATCAAAATTGTGAGGGCATGTGTCCGAACCACCTCTAGGGGTGTGTCCCACACCGTTGCCAATTGCCCATCTGCGCAGCACTATTGCGACGTAAAACCCAACCACCAACCAACCATCCAATATGAATGCTGACGATCTCAGAGCGGTATTACACTAAATGTCCAAAGTAATTTTTTACAATGCAGAGGAAATCCTTTCTGTTCTCGGGGAAAATTGCAGTGTAACAGCGCCACCTATCGGCTATTATACACCCAATTTTATCAGCAGAATGTCTCATAATGGCTTTTACATATATCAAATTTTGTTCGATTGTTTGCTTTTCGATTATTAGCTTTTCCTTAAATTGTTAATGTCGCTCTATAGCATCGCTACCTGTTGAGTGATTGGCACCAAAAGTTGATAGACCCATATTTGTGTCAAGGTGCATTTGCATATAAATTTTTATGCAATCCTGTGTAGTAGTTCCTGAGATACAGTCACCACAGAATTTTTCTCTCACAGACAGACATTTTCTAAAAAAAAAAAAAAAGAAAGAACAAGAAAATGGTCAAAACGTGTAAAGCCATCGAAAACCGGAAGTCAAATTTTTTTACAAATTTATTACTTTCTTCTACCCAGTAATGAAAAAATGAAAAGACCTAGTATAAATAGTACGTATATTACACATAAGACGCTATCGAGCTAATCACCATAATCGTAATTCCCTACAAAGTGGGCTTTATTTTACCGCATGCGAAAAAACGGAACAAAAAAGTGAAAAAATAAAAAGTCCCCCCCCACCCCCCCTTTAATTTAAAAAACAGTTGTAATGGGTTAAGAAAACAAAGACAAACCGAAATTGTCCAGGGGATTTTTTTTTTTCCTTTCTTTTTTTGAAATTCGACACTCACCATCTGTTGCAGCACGTGTAATAAATTGAAGTCAAAAAGATATCCCGAAATATTTATCCGAGCTAAGAGTAAGAGATCATATTTATGTCGAGCTCACTTCGGTAGTCGTTCGAAAGAGAGGGGGGGGGTAATGTGGCGAAGAAGGGGGGAGGGGATAAGAATAAGCTTGCCTATTCTTTGCCTCACCCTTTTTTCCCCCATATCTCTTGTCAGGCAGACTTGTTATCCAAGATATATACCAGATTATCCCCACCCAAACCTACCCCCGTTTTATGGCAAAAATTGACTCTACACTTAAAAATTTCAACAGAAAACTACTGGTAATCATTTATCTCAAGTATTAAAAGTAGACTTGGTGCTGAATTATTAAAATTAAGTAGTTGGTTGGTTTGTTTTTACGTCGCACTGGTGCTACGCAGATGGGCAATTGGCGACGGTCTGGGACACACCCCTAGAGGTGGTCCGGAGACATGCCATCACAATTTTGATCCTCCACGGAAGGGATGGCTCTCCCGCTTCGGTGACCCCCAGAGGTATAATTTTTGATGGGAACATGGAGGACACTGCGGCCACGACAGATTTTACATGCACCAGCCACCTTTAGTGTACACGACGGTCTTTGGCTGGCTCGAGTACTGAACCTGCAATCTTCCAATTACGAGGCCGGCGCTCTACCGACTGGGCTACCGCGGCCCATTAAAATTAAGTAAAAACTACAGTTGGAGGCAAAATTATTGAAGCACTAGCAATAATTCTTACTTTAAGATGCGCACATAATACTGTTTTGTTAAGTAAATATTTGTCGAAATCTTAGTCTTTATTTTGTTATAAAAAAGTAAGTTGATGATAAAAATTAGCGATCAAACTAAACAAAAATATACGAGAAGTGTGGATGGATGCTTCAATAATTTCGCTGTTGACTATACAACGTATAACGCACTGAAGACGGTACGCTAAATGCTACCGAAACATCTGTCTGCTTCCTAATCTTTTCTTTGGCGTTTTATACGTTTTAGTTGTTACTTGCTTTTAATTTATCTTAAGTCTTACAGTGTCAAAAAAAGTGCAACTTTGATGCCAAAAATTCGCTTTATTTACAGAAAAATACGTTTTGTCAACGTAATTTTTCCGTAATTTGCAACTTTTTTCTCAAATTACAGAGAATTTCTGGCAGCAAAGTTGCATTTTTTTTAACAGTGTATGTAAAATTACAGAGAAAAGTAAATGGAAATGTTAAAAAAACCTATTTTATATATGTGTATTTTAATGACTAATATTAATTAATTACTGACGAGAAAGTATTTGTGACTTAGAATGCTTTTTATAAAGCAGAAACACTAATTTTAAATTTTTATCGAGACATAATAATAAAAATAGATAAGAATACAGAGAATAAAGACTGAGTGTCAATTATTTACTTTTAAATAAGAATTATTGTAAATTTACAGAGATTCTGGAAAAACATTTTAATAAATACAAATGCAACAAATTTCGTATTTAATTTAGGTATGTATTATGAAAAATTATGCTGATCCAATATGGGTGCCACTATTTAAAAAAAAAAAAAAAACTGTTAAAAAAACAGAAATTTTCTGTTTTCTAAAACTGTAGAACTTACTATCTAAAGACAATGTTGCATAACAAAATGGCTAAAGACACATTTTTTCTGCTACCATATAAAATCTGTAAACTTTGACGCTGATTAGAGTTCTTCATCGGGTCGGGTACCCGCGGTTACCCGCTTTGCAGGTCGAGTTAGCATTAATTTTTGGCCTATATATGGGTCTACCCGCAAAACATTTTTCTTCGAAATAATTTTTATATTGCATTTTTAGGAATGTAATCTTTTGAATGTAGATACTGGATGGCATTTTCTTCCTTCATAGCAGCTGAAAGCAACGTAACTCATAACGTAAGTTTAATTTGCAAAGGAGAAATGGATAAATATTAATACTTAACGTTTAAAACGTTATACGAGAAAATTATTTGCTTTCCAGCGTATATTTTCTTCCTTATTTTACTCTTTACTTTCCGAACACTATAGTGAGGAAAGTATTGTAATCATGTCAAAAATCCGAATTTGAGATTTTGATGTTTCTATACGTTTCGAGGTCCCCTAAGTCCGTTTCCACTATTTTTACGATGATGTTTGTGTGTGTGTGTATGTCTGTGAGTGAACACGTTAGCGTCTAAACGGTTTGTTCGAATAAGCTGAAAGTTGGTACGTATTTTGTAAGTCACCATAGTACGAACCCTATTGATTTTGGTGAATCTAGCACCAATTGAGCTGAAAATTTATATGAATATTATAAATCACTGTTGCACTAACTAAGCATTTTGGTGAATGTAGCATTTATAGGTTTTTACAGGGACAGAACAAAAAATTCTTTATCATTATGATCTTATGGGCTCAAAGTTCAGTAGCGTTAAATAAAACATCGTGTAATATATGGAGAAAAATACCCAAACACTCTATTATGGTTTTCTTTCTTTTGTTTGTTTAACAATTCTTCTTATCTTACCTTTATCTACAAAATTGTTAATTACTCAATGTTCGGAAAGTCGAGTGGAGTCACTCAAGGTTTTTTTTTTTTTTTTTTTTTTTTTTTATATATATACACTTGTGAATATTTAAAACAGTGGAATTTTTAAAAGTAAGAGTAATACACAAGAAATTTTGTTATACACTGAAGTTCTATTTATATTTAGACTAGTTATTTTTAATATAATTTTAATTATACACTAGTTTAAATATAATTACATATTTGTAATATTTACGTAATAATTTATTCTCTGAAAGATCTGTGGAATACCTGTGCAAGACCCTAATAGAATGACATAGAAGAAAGTTTTGTAATGGTCACATCATGCTAACTTTATATTTTATTTCTTCCGCGAACTACAAAAACTGTGTCATAAACAGGAAGGTAAAGGGGAAGAATTTGTGTATATGATTTTTAAAAGATTTGCTCCATTTACAAAGAAAATTATCTTAAGAATGTTCCAGTCCGAGGTAAAAATGGTTATAAATAGTATCCGCTTTTTATTTTTCGGCTATCTTTTCGCAAAGTTATAAAATACTAAAAACTTTTACTATCTAACGTTTAAAACGTCCTTAGAACATCGTTATTTACCACTGCCTAGAAATTATCATTTCACAGAATTTGTTTTCACAGTTGTTGTATATGATGTTGATATGGAATTAAACAAAAATTATTCTGTTGTGACGTCAACATTAAAAAAATAATCGCAAGTTAGTTCTAATTGTAATATACAGAAACAAAAATTGGTGAAAAATTTTACCATTTAAAGCATGTAAAAAAGCGGGAACGAAATATGAAATCTAAAAATTTTGGGCTCATAACTTTGGTCAATGTTAGAGTTTACGTAGCTAAATCTGTAGTCAACCTGAAATCTGATTTAAAGCAACACCTCCTACAATAATGCCTTTAAACTGAGCATTACGTAATGGAAGATCGGCCAATTGTATCCAATCTATACCATCCTATATACATATTTATAGAAAATGTTGATTGGATGTAAATCTCCCGATCTTCCGTGGCGAAATGATCAGTTTGGAGGCATTATTGTAGGAGGTGTTACCTGAACCAGAAAAATACATTTTCGACGACCTGCACCCAAAAAATGCGAAATTGTAAATAATTGTATTTATTTTTGTATAAATTCTTTCAAAGAGGTATAGTAAGTTGATAAAATATCAATTTTCTGCGTTTCCAGCTCTTTTTCGTGTTAAAATAGCCTAATTTTCCCTAAAAAAAACGCATTAAAAAACTCCAATAAGGCATGTAATAGATTTGGCGCCAAATTTGGCGACATTTCCCCTCCTTGGCGACTTTTTTGGCGACCTTGGCGAGAAAATCTTTATTATCGATATACTAAATATGGAAGCTGAAATCCTATTGGTTGACCACTTTCTGGATTTTTCTAGTTTTCTACAATTTTCAACGCGAGTATTTAAGGAGCTGTTTTACGCCAAAGCAGTCAGTCTGAGAGCTTCCACCAATGTTGCATTGCTGCTGAAAGAGCTTTGAGCCTCTTTGAATGAGCCTTATTATATGTGTTATTGCTATACAGTTTGTACTGTGGATTTGTTATTGATAGCTGGTATTTAAGCTGTGTCTATTGGTGGAATTGAAGTTGATACCTAGTTTATAAGCCTGTATTTTTCTGGAACTTCCTGCAAATAAAGCTCCTGAATTTTTGCAAGTTTCGTCTCTCATTCTCGGACAACTTACGAAACCCCAAGTACGCAACAATATTGTTACGAAAACATTGACATTTTTGTGTGAAGTAACTGGTTCGTAAATAAGTTGGCAAGTTGCAGTCGGTGAACATTCCTAAAAACAAGAAAAAAAAAAAAACTAATATTCGAACCACAAAAGTCATGATAATAAGATTGTGTACACCGCAGAGCACGAATATCTCTTGTTCAGGAACAAGCTGCATTCTACAGCTAGCTACAACATCTCTAATTGACAAATGCACAGCTTAGAATTCAATAAAATTTACTCGTGTTTAGATCGGCTGCTTCTGTACTCTTGGTCGAAAATTAGTGGCAAGAAACAAAATATATCAAAAAATTTAATCACTGATTCTGACAACCCCAAATTATTTTCCGCCAAATTTGGTCACTAAATTCGTTGCCAACGCTGATGGAGACTTATCGCAAAGTGAATGTCTTGGCGACAAAGTAGACAATCTGGCGGCCAAAATTCGCGAAAAATGATAGTTTAAGATTCTCAAAATTTGGAAGAGTTCTGGAATTTTCCGGAAGGATTCATTAGTTTCTTGCGCAGAACTAACTTCTTCAAAAGTTCTATAAGTCACTAATGAGATTATGAAAAAGGAAGTCATTATTGATGATTGACGATTAAAACTTGTGTTTTTTTTTTTTACTTACTATTTTCTACATGGTACTATAGTAAAAGTAGAAATAGATGGGAGATTTTTCATTTCCAGGAAGTTTGGTGTTGGCGCGGCACACTTTTCGACTTGACGTAGGCAAATTTCACACCGAAATTTAGCGAAAAGTGGTAGCTTAGCGTTACCAAAGTTGGAAATCTCTAACTTTGCTGAGTTGAAATCTAGAAAATTTTCAGTATGATCCATTGTTTCTAGCTCAAAACAATTTCTAACAAGACTTTCGATGAGCTCAGTTTCTATTTAGACTTCGAAATAGGCGGTGGTTTCTAGGAGAGAGGCTGTTAATAAAGTGCATTCGTCGACTAAAACCTGCCCATATATTTATGAACTACTTTCTACACACAAAAATGTCGACAGCTTTTATAACAATATCGTTACGGGCTCTTTCATTTACTTCTGTTGAAACCTCTGTGACTGTAGTTCATATATAACGGTTAAAAATTTTGTATTTTTGGTCATTATGACTATAATTTTTATGGTATCTCTAAAACGGAAAATCACATAAGGACCAAAAAATGATGCGTACAACTAGATGCTATAACAAATTTACATATGAAGTTGAAACGTTCTACGTGCAAATGTTTTTGAATTATGCGAGATACGCATACGTACGTATATACAGACTTCACGAAAAATCCTGAAAATTCGTATACAGTCGAACCTAATTACTTTTAACATGAACTGTTTCCACAATCCCCGTCAAAATGAAGATTAGTTTAGTTATATGAAGATTAGTTACTGATAGCGTGAACTATTGATAGCATGAACAAATTTTTTATCCCCCTTGAGATTCACGTTAACGAGGTTCGACTGTATATCTTTGAAGTAAGAGCTCCTATTAAAAGCAAAATTGATGCTGTACAACTATACTCGGGGCAAACCTAACTTGAGAACACTGTCAAAGGCTGAGCCTGTGTGGTTCCGCAAGTGATAGTTCCTTTTAAATACTTATTTATATTATTTAAAATAAATTGAAATTAACATTAAATATCCGTATTAGATTCAGTAATATTAGTTAAATCTATGTACTCAGCTTACAGTGCATATTTTAATGATTAAGAAATTATTTAAAAAAATAATAAGTTATACGTCACAATCTACTTATCCAATCAAAAGTTCCTTTGTTTGGCGATTTACTCAGAAGAGCGAAATTCCGGCAACCCTCAAACCCTGGAATTTTTCGTGGGGTCATTATTTTCTCGGACACCGGAATGGACTCTTCCCACCTGACGTCAGAGGTCACGTGATAGAGGAAAAACAAATAGCAGACGAAGTCTTGTTTATCTAGAGCGATTGCTAAAATAACATATTTTCTATTCTTATTTTTGATCAATCGTATTTAATCTATGTTATTTTTTACACATCATCATTTTTAATCAATTTTATATCATTATTCATCATCTTTTGTTTGCTGTATACATTTACAATCATCATTTAGTTTATACCTGTTATTGATGTTCATGAAGACATGTTTAAATACTCTGATTTTTGGTACTTATATCAGTGACAGTGCAATATCGTACTACGTAAATCCATTTAGACAAGTAACTAAGTTAATTAACTTGTTGTAACACCTTTATGCAATTACATTAAATGAAAACATTTTAAAATTTCAAATTATAATCCATAAACATTCCACAAGAAGCTATTATTTATTGCTAGATCAGTTAATGTTACAGTTACACTACAATATACAAAAATCGATTCTTATAGGTAAGAATAAATAAACACATAAAATGTTTTTTAAAAATTATTAAATTTACAAATAAAACTATTCTACTGTTTACAAATGCACAACATTACTTCTATTTTATTTTATATTGAATATTAAAATTTTTGTTCTTAAGAACAATATTTAATTGAATTCGATTCTCAGAATTCGATTATTCGTTTTCCTCTATCATGTGATTGAGCAGACGACGCTGGGAAGAGCCCATTGACGCTTGCTTGTCTTTTACCCTCTTTCTTCTCTTCCACAAGCCCCTTATCTTATCGTTTCAATGGCATCTTCTTCAGTTTGATCCCCGCTTACTTTACAACCTCAGAGAAAGGGGAAAGCTTTGCAAAGTTATCATCTTAAAAATTTTTATTAAACTCAGAGACCAAAAATCCTTTGAAATCGGAAAATGAAATTACTGAGATGTGTTCTGAATTGACAGGAATTTCCCGATCATCTATAGACAGAATAAAAGATAAAGACGAATGGGAAACGACGAATAAGAAAAAAAAAATTTTTTTCAAGGTTAAAAAAAGTTCTTTTTAGAACTAACACAACAAAAGTTCTTTTCAGAGCTAACAAAAAAAAAGTTCCTTTCAGAACTAAAAAATAAGTCATTTCGAGGACAAAGCCTTATCAAAGGCGAAAATAAAAAAATAGAAAGATTATAGAGGCCATGAAAGTCACAAATGTAAAATTGTAACATTCTAGATTCTACAACCATTTGTTTTCGAGCTATAAGTATATAGCTTACCACAACTTTCCTATTTAAAAATCAATTATTTTGGAGGTTAATATACTTATCGCAGCCGTTAAAGGGTTGAGGAAACTATTATGGTTAAAAACTCAGTTTAAAAAATTCGATCTCAAAATAATAATTTCCCGTATATAGGTAACAGAAAGTAAAAATATGTATTGCTTAATAGGTGTCAACAAAAGAAAAGTCATGTGCAGATAAGTGTTGCCGATTCAAATTTTGTCAGATCCTTATTGACAGCTCAAAATATCCCTACACTGATGATAAAAATCCGTAGTTTAGTGAAGAATTTAAAAAACTTAGAAAAAGACTTAGAAAAGTCCCCTCCCATCTCCTCCAAAAAGTCCTTACATTTTAAGACAAATTTAAAGTCCGTCTCAAAAGAAAAGTCCGTCAACAAAAGAAAAGTATTAAAAACCCCTACAATCGACAACTCTGGCTGCAGATTTAATTTCAGTAAAAAATCTCTGATTCTACAAAATGACGCATTACTGTCTGTCGGTTTGTATCAAAAAGGCGACGTGAAGACGAAATGATGGTGTAAGGGCTACTTGCATATACTCGGAGAAGTAAATTTTTCGCAGTTAGCAGTCCCCTCTACTGTAAACTGTTGAGACAGCAGGGCATAAACACAGCCAGATCTTTTCAAAAACTGTTTACCCCACTTATGAAGAGATTATACCGTCTCTCTTAGTTTTTTAGATCTCCGCAGACAGGCCGAACGACTTGCAAAGAAAGATAAACAAGGTGTTAACAGCGGAGGTGATGCTTACAGTTAAAGAGGCATATAACGAAAGAAAAACCAGGGAGTCACTGACGAGAGAGAGAATGTGTTTGCGCAGTAAAAAAGCTAAAGTTTCTGGCACCGTCGATAGTATTACAAAGTTTAAATAACGCAAAATTATTGAATGGGAATTAATTTTTAAAGTAGTGTTAAACAAAATATGATTCAACGTTTTTTTTTTTTTTTTAACTTTCTTAAAAAATCATCCAGAATTGGATTTTTCAGCTGACTATCACTATTATAAATTATTATTTTTAATTTCATAATGATTATTAAAAAATAATTCCTTTTGTGTACATTTATACGATATTTTGTCTGATACCGCCATGTTAAAAATTTAGAAAAAGGGGGATGGCAACGCCACCTGTTAGACGATTTTCACCAAAAGTTGATAGGCATTAATTTATATCAAAGTGCAAGTACATATCAAATTTTATGAAATTCTCTGTAGTAGTTCCTGAGATAACAGTTGCCACAAAATTTTGTCACACAGACAGACATTTTCTAAAAATTGTCAAATCGTATTCTACACCTCTCAAAACGTGTAAATCCATCGAAAACCCGAGGTCGAAAGTTTTTACGAATCCATTGCTTTCATCTATTGAATATAGAAATTTATATAAATAATATATATAATAATATAATTTATATATATATATATATATATATATATATATATACTAGCAGACCCGGCCACGCGTTGCTGTGGCTATGTTATACGTTGAATTATAATGTAGTAAAATATTCAATATATTAAAATTATTATTTACGAATAAAGACCATCCTTGATAACATCCTTGATCTTAGCAGACTTAGCCCGCTTCGCTGGTCCCTATTTTTAAATGATTCACTATAACTAAAGAATTCTCAAAATTGCATTAATTTTTAACATGTGAAAAAAAAAGAGAAAAAAAAATCTGATCGGGAAAAATGTTCGACACTCATAATGAATTCATATATTATCGAAAGGAAAATGATATAAAATACAAAAAAATCTTCTCTCATTGGTGGAATAATCTGTTCGGACCCCCACTGCCTGTGGCAGTGTATACCTGCGCAAACCATGCGCACCGTTTCTTCATCCACCGTTCCCGCCCTTCTTAATAACTCTATACTTTCGAAAATATCCGCAATCGATTTATCGGGCCTTAAAACTTAATAATACTAATTTTCAAAGTTCTAACTCTTATTTCTATTATTTTGCCCCTTTGCCCTCCCCCCTCCCACTATTCTAAATAATTTTACAAATTCGAAAATATCTACAGTTTATTTGTAGGTGTCAAAAACCTGTATGCACCAATTTGAACGATCTAACTATATTTTTATTTTTTGCCCCTCTGCCCCCCTTCCCGCCCCTCCTAATAAATTTACAAATTCGAAAATATCCGCAATCGATTTGTTGGTATCAAAAATTCTATGCACCAATTTTGAATGATCTAACTCCATTTTTATATTTTGCTCCTCTGCCCCCCCCCTTTCCCGCTCCTCTTAATAATTTTACAAATTCGAAAATATCTGCAATCGATTTGTACGTATCAAAAACTTCTATGTACCAATTTTTAGCGATGTAACTCTATTTTTATTTTTTTGCCCCTCCGCCCCCTTACCCGCCCCTCCTAATAACTTTACACTTTCGAAAATATCCTCATTCGATTTGCAGGCCTCTAAAACCTCTCTATACCAATTTTGAACAGTCTATCTGCATTTCTATTTTTTTTTTTTTTTTTGGTTGTTGTTGTTTGTTTGTTTGTTTGTGAAATCACGTTTTGGCCCCTCCCCCCCCTTTTGGGAGGCGAATTTTGCAATAAAAACTATCCTATCTCTCAAGTTGGACCAAATTGCACACAGTGTCCAAATTTCATTAAAATCGGCTCATTAGTTTAGGAGTTCATCGCGGACAAACATAATAAATTTTATATATAAAGATATATATATATATATATTAAATTATAAAGTTTTGATCAATGAAGCACAAATAAGTAAAAAACAGGATTAATTTCACTGTATTATCTTCATTATAATATGAATTCAATTTACACTTCAGTCTAAGTAACACGTGGCCGGCTATGCTAACACCAAAAATTTAAAAAGTGGAAATAATTGAATTATACGAAATTTATTAATAGGTTAAAAAGTTGAAGATTCTTTGTGTAGATGGCAGCACCAAATATATTTCAGCTTTCATTTCAACCCAGTCGAAAGGTATCGACATCTGTTAGAATCATTTGGAGTTAACAGATAATTGTGACTGTCAAATAATAACAGACAAATAATTAGCAATAAATTAAAATTGCGACTATAATTTGAGATTTAAACTATCCTATCTCTCAAGTTGGATCGAACTGCACATGGTGTGCGAATTTTATTATAATCGGTTAAGTGGTTTAGGAGTCCATTGAGGACAAACATTGTGACACGAGATTTATATATATTAAGATATATATAAATGTTAACCAGTGTATTTGTTTCAAAACTGGCTATTTATTTTGAAATCGTGAAATTATTACTTTTATTACGAACTCTCACATTCAATCGCAAGACAAAAATTCATGCAAAAATCAAATTTTACACTTTTTTATACTTTTCAACAAGGTTGAAAAAAGTGTTTATGACTTCGATTTTCTGTCTCTCCGTCTGTCTGTCCGCACTCTAACTCCAGTAAATATTCATGGAATTGCTTGAAACTGATATATGTTATTCATGTTCACTATGGAATATTCCCTATTGAAAATGGTGTAAATACTATTAGTGGTTAGTGTACAGGGACATCCAAAAGTATTCTACGGCATTGAGTTGTATAAGAAATACCTATAATCCATATTTTAACAACTTTACTTTACACAAATCTTAATGAAATTTAAGTATGTTATTCATATGCACAAAAGAAAAAAAATGCGTTATATAGAATATATTATGATTAAGATTTATGGAGCCACACAAAAATATTCTGTTACATTAAGTGCTATTATTGGTAATTTGTTGGAATTGGATTTTCGTTTGGATTAAGCGCGTTTTTAACACTTTCTAACAATTGTTAAGAGTGAATATAATTTGAATTACACTGTTAAAAAAATGCAGAAAAAATGCAGAAATTCTCTGTAATTTCAGAAAAAAAGCGTAAATTACGGAAAAATTACGTAGACAAAACGTATTTTACGACTTTTTTTTCTGAAATTACAGAGAATTTCTGTATTTTTTCTGCATTTTTTTAACAGTGTAGTGTATCTGTCTGACTGTCCGTCTGCACGTTTGCAGCGTCTGTAAATATTTTCAGAATTTCTTAAAAAACAATATGTCATTCAAGTTCATCTATGTAATTTTCGCTATTTAAAATGACATTAATAGGCCCTATGCAGGGTTTAAACTGCCATTAGTTTTTTTAGCATTTTGCTAAAAGGTATCATATTTTGCTAAAACAAGTCGGTCCGAATTTCGCTAAAAAGCTAAAACTGGATAACTGTATAAAATATCTCTATATAATAATTCAGATTTTTTTTTTCTTTTCTTTCTTTTTTTTTTTTTTTTTGTAATATTTGCAGGCAAAAACTACGAAAGGACCGAAATTTTTGGGAATCCTTATTTATATAGTAATTTGGATTTATTTTTAATTTTCAATGATTGAATTTAAATGCAAAAATATTTAAAAGTATGTTAGAATTCAGAATTTGCTTCATAGAAGCATTTTTAGCACTAGTATTTTACGATTATCTACCACTACACTTTACTTGATTTTTAACTTTTTCATTTTACACATATGATATGAATACCTCTTTTTCTATTGATAAAATCAAAACATAGTTTCCCTGATTCATATTTTTAAAGTCACAAATATGGATGCTTGGTTAAAATCAACAATGAACAAAAGGAATAGGAAACAAAACTGAGGATAACAAAGCTAAGTAAAAGAAATCAATGGTATCCAAAGAATTAACTTTCGAAAAGCTAAAATAGTGCTTGCCTATTTTCGCTAAAATGCTAAAGTAATTTTTTTGCCAGGTTAAACCCTGGCCCTATGCAACTGGTTTGTGTACAAGGACACCGAAAAAAAGAAAGAAAAAAAAAAAAAGTCAGTGCATTGCGTTTTAGGAGAGACTTTTTTCTTATAAATCCCATTTAAATAACTTTCTACGGAAAAAATCATAATGAAATTGACATTTATTGTTAATATGCTAAGAGAATGACTTTTTTTCTTTTAATAGAAAATGATATGCTTAGCCTTCAAATTTTTACGGCTACATTAAAATATTCAGATACATGAAGGGCTGCAGTTGATAATTGCTGCTTTATGGGTAAAAAATGATTGGTTTAAGAAGAGATAGAATGCAAAACATATATAAATAATGTCTACGCTCGTTACTCCCTTAAGATGGTCCGGGACACCAAATTTTTGTTTTTATTATTTATTGATGAATTGCTGTAATTATTTTTTCTGAAACTGAAGCTTTTTTGACGATGAAGTTGAGCAAGAAAGAATCTTAAAAAAAAAAAAAAATATGTAAATAAAATTAAAAAAATTAATTTTTTTTTTATAAATTTAAAATTTGTTATATCTCATGAACTAATGGTTCAATTTACAAACTTTTTTCACTCTTATATACAGAAAAGATTTATCTTCAATTTGTCTTCGGGATTTTTAATTAGGAGCAAAACTTTTTGGTAATCCAAAAGTTATGCATGAAATAAGTACTTTTTACAAATTAAAATTAATATTTAAAAAAAATTATTATTATAATCAGAAATCCTAAGGACAAATTGAAGATAAATTATTTCTGTATATAAAGGGGGAAAAAGTTTGTAAATTGAACCATTAGTTCATGAGATATAACAAATTTTTAATTTATGAAAAAATTTTAATTTTTAAAATTTTATTTATTTATTTTTTATTTATTTATTTATTTTATTTCTTTTTTAAGATTCTTTTTTGTTTAACTTCATCGTCAAAAAAGCTTCAATTTCAGAAAAAAATAATTACAGCAATTCCTCAATAAATAATAAAAACAAAAATTTGGTGTCCCGGACCCCCTTAAATGAACATTAATTTGATATTTAAGAGGGAGAGGAAAACTGTTTTATTTTTATGTTTTAACCAAAATTTCTTTCGTCATGGTCTTCTATATTTTTATTTATTTATTATTTCAGTGCAATTTAAATTTATATAATGCAATTACAAATCTGCAGAGTTTACTCAGACATTATTTAAAAAAAAAAAAAAAAAAAAAAAAAACAATTATTTGTAGGTAATTTCCTATGTGACAAACCCGTAGTTAAAGTTCATGTCAGATTTTAATCAATTTGTTATTAAAATTAGTAATTAAACTTGTATAATTATATGTGTTCATTTAAAATAACTTTACTGATTTATTATTGTTATTTAACTTCAAATTTGAGTAAAATCTTTAAAAACGAGTTTTTCTCTTTTTTTTAAAGAAACAGGTTTGATTATTGAAATTAATAATTAAATAGGTAAAACCTTATGCGTGTCCGTTTAAAATAACTTTACTGATTTATTATTATTATTTGACTTCGAATTTCAATAAAATCTTTTGAAAACGAGTTTTTTTTTTCTTAAAACTAAAAAAAAAGTTTGAAATTAATATTTCAACCCTTAATTAATTCATTAAAATTACTAATTAAACCTGTATAATTAAACCTCATGTGTATCCGTTTAAAATAACTTTACTGATAACTGATTCATTATTATTATTACTATTTGACTTCGAATTTTAATAAAATCTTTTAAAACGGGTTTAATTATTGAAATTAATAGTTAAACCCGTATAATTAAACCTCGTGTGTATCCGTTTAAAATAACTTTACTGATTTATTATTATTATTATTTGGCTTCGAATTTCAATAAAATCTTTTAAAAACGGGTTTAATTATTGAAATTAATATTTAAACCCGTATAATTAAACCTCATGTGTATCCGTTTAAAATAACTTTACTGATTTATTATTACTATTATTATTTGACTTCGAATTTCTATAAAATCTTTTAAAACGGTTTAATTATTGAAATTAATAATTAAACCCGTATAATTAAACTTCATGTGTATCCGTTTAAAATAACTTTATTGATTTATTGTTATTATTATTATTATTATTTGACTTCGAATTTCCATAAAATCTTTTAAAACGGGTTTAATTATTGAAATTAATAATTAAACCCATATAATTAAACCTCATGTGTATCCGTTTAAAATAACATTACTGAATTATTATTATTATTATTATTATTATTATTTGACTTCGAATTTCAACAAAATCTTTTAAAAACGAGTTTAATTATTGAAATTAATAATTAAACCAGTATAATTAAACCTCATGTGTATCCGTTTAAAATAACTTTACTGATTTATTATTATTGTTATTATTTCACTTCGAATTTCCATAAAATCTTTTAAAACGGGTTTAATTATTGAAATTAATAATTAAACCCATATAATTAAACCTCATGTGTATCCGTTTAAAATAACATTACTGAATTATTATTATTATTATTATTATTTGACTTCGAATTTCAATAAAATATTTTAAAACGGGTTTAATTATTGAAATTAATAATTAAACCCGTATAATTAAACATCGTGTGCATCCGTTTAAAATAACTTTACTGATTTATTATTATAGTTATTATTTGACTTCGGTAAAATCTTTTAAAAACAAGTTTAATTATTGAAATTAATAATTAAACCTCATGTGTATCAGTTTAAAATAACTTCACGGATTTATTGTTATTATTGTTATTGTTATTATTATTATTTGACTTCGAATTTCAAGAAAATCTTTTATTTTTCGTTTTTTGACTCTTCCTGTTTTAATAGTTAAAAAGAAAAAGAAGGAGATAGTTTTTCAAATTTCAATTCTTAAAAAAAAATATTTTCAGAGGTTTATACACCCATTTCATTCTTTATTTAAATAGTCTTTCTTACTGTCAACAAGCGTAATCATTTCTTTTCTGACGCATT
Source organism: Salticus scenicus (assembly GCA_963930645.1). Taxonomy (NCBI): domain Eukaryota; kingdom Metazoa; phylum Arthropoda; class Arachnida; order Araneae; family Salticidae; genus Salticus; species Salticus scenicus. Next base: position 1,090,414 of record OZ005658.1, on the reverse strand, counting down.
CTCACACAAGGACAGGGCACTGCCAAAATAAGACAGATTTCGAGCAATGACGCATGATGGCAACGCTTGCGGTTAGTTATGACAACCATTGTTTAGATATAGCAAGCTTATCGAGGAATAAGACAAAACAGATAGACCACGTTTCAGCACGCGCCAGAAACCACAAGGGTGGAGATTAAAATAAATAATTGGATAAATAAAAATAATAGGAGTCTGATTCAGAGCGAAGTTATATCATAAGGAAAATGTCAAAAAAAGAACTATAAAAGTCAAGTCAAGAAGGCGCCCATGTAATGTTTAAATGTTACAATTCAGATCCCCGTATTTCCTCCAGTACTTGCAACGACATATTTCATTGTTGTATTTAAATATGTTTTCAAACCCATCAGAAAGAGGCACATCAGAAGTTTTAGGGTTCTGCGCGGATCATAAACTTAACCCGCACCCGATCCGCAAAACGACTTTCGACCCGAACTTGCAACCCTCAATAAAATAAAGTTAAGTTTATGTTATAAGACAACTGAATTGGGGTTCTAATTACACAAAATATAGTTATATTATTTGAGAGATGTTTCAGAAAATTACACACACACACACACACACACACACACACACACATATATATATATATATATATATATGTCTAATTATAAACAAAACTTCTGTGAATGATATTTAAAAGAAAATATATATGTGTGTGTGTAAACCTTATTTTTACAAAAGCCCATAATTCTAAATATTTTGATTTCATTGGGAAAAAAAAGTAAAGTAAGGAAGCAAATATGCATTAAAAGTCAAATAATTTTCGCATATAAAGTTTTAAACGTTAAATATTAATATTTACATAATTGGAATTAAACATACATTATGAGTAGAGACTTGTACGGGTCAGATTTTACCCGATATCAATCCGACAGATAAGTTTTAAATCAATCCGAACTCGAAAGAAAATTTTTCATTGCCCCAGAAACCGACCTGAGTCCCCAATAGAGAATTTTGGCGATCCGTACCCGACGACAACCCGATTTTTTTTATACCCGAAACCCGATATCTTTTATACGAAACCCGAAATTTAAATGGAAATTAATAATTCATCTAAAAATTAGGCAAAACTTTTTTAAGTTATAAAATGAAATAAAATTTCATCGTCACACAGTTGGTAAGTCATTTAAAAAGAATATTTAAACTGTAATTACTAATACACCAAGTTAAAAATTTAAAAATCTGAAAAATGGATTAACAATAATTTTTAACCATTTATGCGTGTTGTGTATTTCAAATGTACAAAATGGACTTCAAGTTTAGTATTTGTAGTTTATTATTTAAGGCTTATATTCTTAAAATAATAATAATAATAATATTAACTTGATGTTTTTTACTTTCTTCTATATTCAATAGAAGAAAGTATTGGATTCGTAAAAATTTTCGACTTCCAGTTTTCGACGGATTTACACGTTTTGAGAGATCTAGAACACGATTTGACCATTTTTAGAAAACGTCTGCTTGTGTGTGTGACAATATTTTGTGTCAACTGTATCTCCGGAACAACTGCTCAAAAGTCTATATAAATTTATATCTAGATTCACCTTGCCCTAAATTAGTACCTTTCAACTTTTGGTGTAACCCGTTCAACAGGTGGCGCTGCTATATTGTGATTTCTGCAATTTAAGGGGAGGCTATATCTCAGGTTCTATTGCTTATAATCAAACAAAACTTGATATGTTAGAAGGTCATGATTAGGCATTATGCTGATTCAATTTGAATTCTTATCGGCCAACAGGTGGCGCTGCTATACAATGATTTTCACAATATAAGGGAAGGCTATATCTCAAAAACTACTGCGCATAATTGCATATAAATTTATATTTAGATGCACCTTGATATAAATTATTACCTTTCAACAATTTGGTGCTAACCGCTCAACAGGTGGCGCTGCTACACAGCGATTTTTGCAATTTACGGAACGGTTATATATCAGGTTCTATTGCGTATAACCAAACAAAACTTGATATGTTAGAAGGCCATTGTGAGACATTATGCTGGTTCATGTTGGATGTTTATAGGCCAACAGATGGCGCTTCTATACTGGAAATTTCCTCGATAACGGAAATGCTGCATAAAATGTTATTTATACACAATAAAACTGTTTTTTTTTTTTTTTTTTTTTTTTTTTCAGATAATTACTGCTAGTTTTATCTAAGACGAAAATAATTTGCATTTATCATGTTAGATAACTTAATAAATAATAGTTTTAATAAATTATTTACCCTTACTGAATTTGTATAGGAAAATATAGAAAAAAGGTAGCCACAACATACTTTCTTTTTTTTTTTTTTTCGTTAATTGTTTTTGTCCTAGATGTTTGTTTATTTTACTTTAATAATTTGGGCATGCGTATATTTAATCATGGGCGTATATAATATGTTTACATTAGTTATAAAGGAAAATATATAAAACAAAATATCTGTTTATTATAGTAAAAAAAAACTTTTGAAAAACTTTTTGAAAGAAAACTCCACCCGACCCAAACCCGAACAGCTAAAAAAAATTCAATCATTCCAACCTGATAAAAAATGTAATCAGTCAATCAGACCTACAAGGAAAAAAAAAAAAAAAAAGTTGATTTGACCCGCGAAAGTCGGGTCATTTTCGAGTAAAATCGAGTTACCCGACCCGATGCAGGACTACTATGGAGGAAGAGAATGCTATCCAATCTCTACATTCAAAAAGTTTTCGTAAAAAAAAAAAAACGTAAAAATTTCTTCGAAGAAGACATTCTCTTGCAGGTTACCTGTGAGTCAAAAATTAATGGAAATCTGACCCGGTACAGGACTCTAAAGTAAGATTCACTCTTTCTTCCTCCCTACGTTAAGCTGTGGGATTTTTGTTGCTTTGTAATACAAATTATAATGATATCGATATCTATACTAAAACAAAAACTCTTTCATGTATCGTAAATTCTGTAAAATATATGGAAAATATTAAGATGTTTCTTCAGTAATTGAATAAAATTGTTTTTTTTTTATTATTATTATTATTCAGGGGATGTACGTAAACCGTTATTTTCATATTAAGTCAATTAATAATTATACTGCATTAAATAACTAAATAAAAAAAAAATCTGGTGTGAAACAACCACACGACTTCCATTACCCACTATTACACGTATTATATGCATTTTTGAGAGATAATGTGATCAGAAAACATAAAAGTGACCTAAAGAGAAAATCGTTAGAGCCATTTTTGAGATACCAACGTTTACAAAAAATCAATTATTGACAGGAAAACAATAATCACATGCAAAAGCATATTTAAACGTGAGTTAAAATGGCGAGTTTGAAAAAAATCCGTACAGCTGTTTTTAAAGGAACGCCCTTGGGAGACCTGAAATTGAGCTACTTATACAGGACGCGTATCAATTTTCCTGAACTAACCAACTATATCATTCGAAAGGACATCTAATAGAGTGTTTATATAGCAAATTTGAAGAAAATCGTTAGAGCCGTTTTTGAGACACGGACTTACGGTCCCACTTCCGGTTAAATCAATTATTGACAGGAAAACAATAATTACATACAAAAGCATATTTAAAAGTGAGTTAAAATGGCGAGTTTGAAAAAAATCCGTACAACCGTTTTTAAAGGAACGACTTTGCGAGGCCTGAAATTGAGCTATTTATACAGGACGCCTATCAATTTTCCTGAACTAACCAACTATATCATTCGAAAGGACATCTAACAGAGTGTTTATATAGCAAGTTTGAAGAAAATCGTTAGAGCCGTTTTTGAGATACGGACTTACGGTCCCACTTCCGGTTTCCGATGTCCCACTTCCGGTTTTTCAATTTTCACCAAAATTTGGAAATTTCATCTGTACACCAGACGTATTTCAATTCTAAAATTTCGTAGCTCTATCTTTATTAGTTTCTGAGCTATAGTAGCCAGAAGATTCTCCACATACATACACACACACACACACACATACATACACACTGACCAATTGCCAAAAACCACTTTTTTGGACTCAGGGGACCTTAAAACGTGTAAATCAGGTGAAAACCCGATATCGAATTTTCAGACCGAATACAATACTTCCATTACCTACGGTAGTAGGGTAATGGAACTAAAAATATTTATTTTAAAAATATTAATATTGACTTGTAACGAAAACAACAATTTGCAAGTATCCCGCCGGTAATGAAAAATCCATTTTTTAGTAAATAATTGTGTATAGTTGACTGTTTTGTGTTTTATGAACTTAACGCATTTTTTACCTGAAGATATGCAATGATCCAAACGTAAATGAAATTTTAGTAATTTTATATTATGAACCTTAATATAATTGAATACTTTTGTGTGGCTTTGTAATTTTGATGCAAATCATACTAATATTCTATAGAAAGCTTTTCTTTTGTGCATATATGAATAATAATTGTCAATTTCTGTATAATTTGTGCAAAATTAATTGAAATGTGGTTTATAGAAATACCTCTCATAAAGCGCAATGCTTTTTAATTCTTTCGGGTGACCCTGTATACAAACCAGTGATGATATTTACCTTACTTTCAGTGTGGTACATCCTAAACTGAACTTATCAGCAGCGTTGCCAGATTGGGGATTTTGTCCCCATTTTGAGGATTTTTTGGGCTTTTGGGGACAACTTTGGGGACCGAATGTTTGTGGGGAATTTCGAGGGGATTTTGGAAATTTTTAGGGAGAAATCTGTGGAATTTTTAAACTTTTTTTGACTTAAATAAGTCTACTTGTTAAGTTTACAATATTGCCAACTGTAGGGATTTATCCCTACACGTAGGGCCTTTTAACAGTTTTCTTTAGCATTTAGTGCTTTTAAAGGTACCCCTTCTCCCTCAGGATATCCTGAGGATCAAAGTACATCTTGCATACTTACTTACTCAGCACTACTTTATGCAGATTTAAAATTTTCCAATAACTAGTGCGTATATAAAAGTTATTTTTGCGTATGGGTATGTTTTTAAAAAATGAGCGTTATTTGGGGGGGGGGGGGGAATTGGGATTTATTCTGTTAAATATTTTATTTTATTTATTTTTATTTATTTATTTATTTTTTTTTTTTTTTATAAAAAATTTAGTTTTTTTAGTAGAAATTATGTTGGCGATTTTTTTGGAAAAAATCCCTGATTTGGGGAAATTTGAAAGCCGGTTTTGGGGAAATGACTGTCAACCATCTGACAACACTTCCTCGGATATTTACGGGTGTTAGAGGACAGGCAGGCAGACAAACCGAAGTCACAAACACTTTTCAACTTTGTGGAAAAGTGTTAAAAATGAACATGCATACATTTTAGTGATGGTGGGGATATTAATATACAAAGAACAGTGTTAACGCGCTGTTTGACTGTGCCAGATGAAATCTGGAGTCGGAATTGCATGTTGCTTTGAAGTAGAAAAACGGAGCATGACTCAAAAGACTTATTAAAACTTCCTTGTTGCACCAGTAGAACTGTAATAATGATTTTAATAATGGGTAAAGTACTTTTGTTTGTCTGGTCAAAGATGAGTCGAAGATGCAGCCCCAAAACCGCACATTTATTCAGATAATAACAGGTGCTTACCGCGTGTTATTAAGTCTATGATAGAAGATTTTACATTTTTTTATGTCACAGAACACATGTGATTCAGGCATTGTTGTTATTACTTAGTCATTCCAATCAAGGGATTTCGAAAAAGTCACACTATGTTTCGTTTTTTTTTTTGTTTTTGTTTTGTTGTTTTTAATACTCAGAGCAAGTTATTAATTAGAAAATTTCATAATCAATATAATTTAAAAGTTTAGCTTTCTAAAACTTCAATTCAAAAATTCGACAACAACGTAATGAGTGGATCTTGAAAAATAATTTTTTTCTTGGCTTGGATTGGGTTGTTGGAATTAAGGCCGATTGACTGCACAGGGGTCCTAGGCAGACGTGAGGGGGAGTGTCCTTTGTGGGGGTCTTTCTAAGGAGTCCTAGCCCTTATTTACGCATGTTTCGGAGAAAACCAAGAAAAACTCCGATCGGCTAGGCCGACGAGAGCGACCAGGGATTGAAGCCGGCACCACGCATCTACCAGCTTTGAGTACAGAACCGCTCGGCGGCGACTATTTTTTCATGGAAAATATATAATGCATACATATATTCATTAAATATATTTATTATGAAAATCTGACTTTGATGGACTTGTACGTTTTGGAGCATATTAAATAGAATATGATTATTTTTAAAATATATTTGTCAGTACATGACACAAATATTTTAAGCGTTCTTACGCTATGACTAATTCCCAGAACAGCACAAAATTTTATATTAGGTTGAACCTTCACTTAAATTATAATTAACTAAATTTCAGTGCATACTTGAACAGGTAGCGCTGCCTTCTGTCTGTAATAGCTTTAACTGTACTTACAATAAGAAATTACGCTGATTTTATGTTAGTGTATAGAAGGGTGGCAGTGATATGCTGTCTTTTCACTTTCTCTTACCCATATGGTCGAGAAAGTATTGTTTTAGGGTCAACTTTTCGAACGTGAGTTTTTGTTATATTTACATGTTCTGAGGTCCCCTGAATACGAAAATCATGTTTTTAGAGAATGCTCTGTGTGTCTGTTATCAGTATATCTCAAGAACAAATAGTAGCAGAAATTCAAAACTCGGTATTCTAAATTTGTATCATATAGAGATACTACAGTAAGTTTTTCGTTGAGATGAAGCAAATGGTTCGTGTACAGGAACACTCAAAAGTATTCAAATACATTACGTCTATGGGGGAAATTGCAGGTAAGTAGATTTTAACATCTATAGACTACACTAAACCAAATGAAACGAATATATATTTTGTGTAATAGAGATAATCAACTGGGAAAACAATTTTGTGTCTGTAGGAGCCTCACCTCCCCCCCCCCCCTGTGGTGGAAGTCCCCCCGCGAGGGGAGTAAATTTTCATGATGGGTATCTTTCAAAAGAGCTCGCCAATACCTTTTAAAATAAAGTTATAATTTTTTTTCATTTTTAACATTTTTTTTTTTTTTAATGTAACATTGAGAATAAATTCAACTTTTTGGGGGGGATATTTAGTGTTATACTATTTCTCTAATTGGAAATCGTCTGCATTATCATAAAAGATAATTTGTTTAAATAATAATTTTAATTTTTTTTTTTTTTTTTAAACAGAATTATTTTTTAATAACCGAATAAAATTCTATATAAATGTATTTGCAATAATGAAACGGGGGGTTGAGGGGGGCCAGAACTAATTATCATACAATACTCTTCCGAAGCCTAATTTGAATTGTTTAACATAGGTTTACATAACAGTACTTGTTATCATACCTCTTAATCTTCAACCTGTATTTATAGTATTAAATTTCAGGGTAAGAGAAAGTCGTGTGAGTGACACACCAGATTATTTTTAATGCGGTGGATACATAAATTTATGTTTATTTCACATAGAATAGCACAAAATTTTAGATATACGGTGTTAGTTAAGATGAACACTGTTAACTCAAATTTAGGTTTGTCTGATAATTTTTAAAAAGCTTTTGAACACACACATACAAATATATATATAAATTAAAAATTTTTGAATTATGATTGTGTATAATTTATTTTCCTTTCATTTTGTAGGATTCCACTGTAATATGCGAACGAACTTCTTGTCCTCCATTGGACTGCCGGCCGGAGCTGCAAATGAAAGGAAATGGAGAACAGTGCTGTCCTCGGTGTCGAGATCCCGAGGAACAGAGAGCGGAATGTGTCTTCAACGGAAAAATTTATCAGGTAATGCGTTTTTCAATGCATAAATAGTGCAAAAAAACTTTATCCATCCAACATACCGTCCTAATATACAGTCGTCAGTAAAATTATTCGAGCGCTAGCTAGCAAAAATTCCTATATAAAAAGAGTACACTTAATACTGTTTTGTGAAATAAATCCTTGTCGAATCATGTACTTAGACTAAGAACATGATTCAACAAGGATTTATTTAACAAAATTGTATTAAATGTACTTTTTTTTATAATTTTTGCTAGCACTCGAATAATTTTGCTGCCGACTGTTCTGTGGTCATCTAATATGGAGATGTTCGCTATCTAGTGTAATAACATTGCATTTATTATAACTGTATCAGCAGTGGATTGGTTGGTTGGTTGGATGGGTATTACGTCGCACTGGTGCTGCGCAATGGGCAATTGGCGACGGTCTGGGACTCACCGTAGAGATGATCCGGAGACATGGCATCACAATTTTGATCCTCCGCGGAAGGGATGGCTCTTCCGCTTCGTCGACCCTCAGCGATATAATTTTTAATGGGAACATGGAGGACATTGCGGCCAGCCACCATTAATGTACACACGGCCTTTGTCCGGCTCGAGTACAGAACCCGCAATCTTCCAATTACGAGCCCGGTGTGCTCTACCGACTAGGCTACCACGGCCCGTATCAGCAGTGGAAATTTTAACGAAAAGCTTTTCTTTGGCAACCTTTTGAGTTCTGTTCATGGCCCGATCAGGTAATGCGTTTTTCAATGCATAAATAGTGCAAAAAAACTTTATCCATCCAACATACCGTCCTAATATACAGTCGTCAGTAAAATTATTCGAGCGCTAGCTAGCAAAAATTCCTATATAAAAAGAGTACACTTAATACTGTTTTGTGAAATAAATCCTTGTCGAATCATGTACTTAGACTAAGAACATGATTCAACAAGGATTTATTTAACAAAATTGTATTAAATGTACTTTTTTTTATAATTTTTGCTAGCACTCGAATAATTTTGCTGCCGACTGTTCTGTGGTCATCTAATATGGAGATGTTCGCTATCTAGTGTAATAACATTGCATTTATTATAACTGTATCAGCAGTGGATTGGTTGGTTGGTTGGATGGGTATTACGTCGCACTGGTGCTGCGCAATGGGCAATTGGCGACGGTCTGGGACTCACCGTAGAGATGATCCGGAGACATGGCATCACAATTTTGATCCTCCGCGGAAGGGATGGCTCTTCCGCTTCGTCGACCCTCAGCGATATAATTTTTAATGGGAACATGGAGGACATTGCGGCCAGCCACCATTAATGTACACACGGCCTTTGTCCGGCTCGAGTACAGAACCCGCAATCTTCCAATTACGAGCCCGGTGTGCTCTACCGACTAGGCTACCACGGCCCGTATCAGCAGTGGAAATTTTAACGAAAAGCTTTTCTTTGGCAACCTTTTGAGTTCTGTTCATGGCCCGATTAAACTTTCAACTGAAGGGAAGTAAAAACACATTTGAGGGAGGGGGAGGGGGCTTCTAGAAAAACCCACTGGGTGGTTGGTCTAAAAACACATGCAAAACAGTTTGAATATTTGCAAATTTGTCATTAAACAAAAATTGTAATTACTTAGAATTGGGAAAAATTTACACAAGTAAAATAGTTTACTACCAGTAATTGTCAACTGTAGGGATATTTGTTCCTACGTGTAGGGACTTTTCGCAGCTTTTCTTCAGCATGTTATGGACGGAGAAAGGACTTTTTGGAGGTATCTTTTCTCCCCAGGACATTCTCAGGATATCCTAAGATGAAAGAACCTCCCTCGGACCACCTCAGCGTTAACATTAAAGTAGGGACGGACCTTTAATATCAGTGTTGGGATATTTTGAGTTGTTCGTAGGTGAAAGGAATAGACCGACATGTGACTAATAGCGTTATAAAAAATGACGCGACTACTATCATGCAGTGGCATCACCAGAAAAAATTCCAAGGGGGCACAACCTGAAAAAAAAAATTTTTTTAATAAAATTCTGATAGCATAGTTTTAAAGGTAAAGAAATAATGCTAATTAGAATTTTCCAGCGGGAGGCAAGTGCCCCCCTTGCCTTATTGTCCTGACACCCATGCTCTTGTGTTAACTTGAACAAGAAGAGCGTCACCCATATTTGGGTGGTGCGGTGCCCACGAAAGCATATCCGTCACCCATATCTGGATGACACGGAGACGAACATAGTTAAATTTTATTAACTCAAATACCTCCTCATTACCCTATTTACACAAACAAAATTTATTGCTGTCTGCATCCAAGTGCTTCCATATCTTTACTATATAACTAATGACGTAATAATCATAATGAAGGAAAATGGATAGTTGCCTATAATAATGAATTATAGTAAAGTACCGCTCTAAAAAGTCGCCAAAAAAGATACTACCAACAACAAATGGAATATCCTTACTGGTAACTTTTTACCGCCACATTTTTAAAACAAGCTGCATTCATTTCTTATTAATCATATTAGTCTAAGAGCCAGTGAAAAGCTACCTGTATGTATTTGACCAGACCTGGGTTTTTGTACGTTGAGGCCCCTATACCTACCATACATGAGATGGGGAGTCACTAAGCCCAGAGTGGTGGACGCGGCGGGCGCTCAGGTAAGACAGGTATCGATTTTTGGCGAAATTTAAATTCATTTGACCACGTCTGCCGTTTGGAAATTTGAAAATATATTATTATTATTATCGGAAAATAACAATGGCAGACCATTATCGCGCGTTTAACATTGTGGCAGACAGTTTTGAAAGTGCTGAAAAAAATAAAATTTTGAAAGTAATTGACCAGATCTGCCATTGATATATTTTATTTATTAAGGTCTTAAAAACTTATATTCGTCACGGCAGACGTTTTCATTGAGTACTTCAGCAAATGACAAGACTTAACTACTACCTGGTCAGATCAATGCATAGACTGTCTATATAGCTATCTTTCTTTTTTTCCCCCTATGTATCACTATTGTACTCATTCTAGCTTATAGTATTTTCTTTTATAATTACTAGCATTCAAATAATTCAGGGTTTATACCTGAGAGGGCCCTGTTAAGTTCCCACAAGAACAGTTTCTCTTAAATATCCAAAAAATTGATGAAGAGCTACGAACAAGTTTTATATCTGAATGTGCATCTGATCCGAAAAGATTTGAGAAAGCCATCAAAAAGACACCGATACACAACTTTTGAAGTCTACTTGTAAAGAAAAAGTCTGTAAAAATTGGAGGTAAGCAGCAAGAGATCAAGTTACAGCGAGATTTATTCGGACGTTTGTTGGGAATTTTGATGGACCATCGAATTGATATTCTCAAAATTTTAGCGTATCCAATATCTCCTGTACCTCTGGCTTTATGTCATCTAGATGGTGGTTTCTGTAAAACTGACAAATCTGTACTAGTAAAATGCCTTGAACCAAATATTGATCAGGAACCACCACGTAATACAGATGTATTCTTAATTGATGGATTTTTCATTCTATATTCTATGAATGAAGTTCCCAAAACATTCGAGAGTATTTCAAAGAAATTTCTGCAAATGGCATCAAAATATTCCACCCGGAGAATTGATATAATCTTTGACCAATATTTGTTTCCATCAATAAAAGATAGTGAAAGATGTCTACGTCATGAAGCATCGTTGATTGATTACACAATTTCGGTGTCTGAACAGGTGCGACCATCGGATTTTGCAAAAGAATTGAAGAATACTAAATTTAAGGAAGCTCTGGTAGATTTTTTTACAAATCATTGGTGTAGTGAGGAAATGAAATCATTTTTGGGCAACCGACAGATTTTTTTTAAATTTCCGAAATTGTCAATCGTATCAAATTGTTGATGACAAGATCCAATCAAGTGTTGCTGAAAATTTATGTTGTCTTTCACATGAAGAAGCTGATACCAAGATTATCTATCATGCTTGCAATATCGCTGAGCAGTCGAATATTGTTATTAGAGCCTCCGATACCGATATTTTGAGTATAATGATTGGGAATATGACACAATTACAAAATTCTAATTCTAATATTTGGATGCTCAATGGAACAGGAAATAACGAAAGGTATATTGACGTTACAAAACTTTATAACGAGCTTGGTGAATTGTTAGCCAAAAGCTTAACCAGGGTGTGATTTCAATCCGGCTTTCTTTAATAAAGGGAAAAAAAGACTTTTTACTTTGCTGAAAAAAAATATAGAATTTCAACAAGCATTTGCAACACTTGGTGAAGAAAATTTGACTGAGGATCAGTTAAAAGAGGTATTTAACAGTATTCAGAAGTTTAAATGCCAGCTCTACCATGCAAAAAAATCTATTGACGTTGATGATGGAAGGTGTCAACTTTTCGTCAGCAATTATAAAGTTTCCGACGTTAATGAAAATTTTAGCAAGAAAATACTGAATTTTGACTCAAGCTCAATACCACCGTGTAAGAGTGAGCTTTACTAGCAACTTCTAAGAGCGCATTATATTTCAACTGTTTGGAAAAATGCGTACAAAAAGCAACCTACCACGTTGGACCCATTAGAGTATGGTTGGATTGAGCAAGAAGATAAATTTGTATTCAAATGGTTTGAAGGAGATCAACTCCCAACATCTGTCAGTAACTTAATCACCAAGGTCCCTAGTAAGTTCATAATAATTAATTCTTTACCGAATATGCTTGAATAAATTTACACATTCCTTTTATTCTAATTTACGTTTATTTTTACAGAATCCGATTCAATGGATGATGAAGACGAGTCACACAACGTCATGCATGACTCCGATGATGATGAATGAAGATTCAAACCAATGGAAAGAAATATATATTCTGTAATGCATGCATGATTTATTTTTTTAATTCATTTTTGTTAATTGTGTCTTAAATAAATAAAAAGAACAAAATAAAATAAATATTTGAATGATTATTTGTTATCTGCAATACACCTTAATATTTGAGATTCTTTCGAAATATATTTACTTTTTTATCATCAAACTTATAAATTTTAGTCCACAGTTTACAAAATTAAATATTCATTAATAATAACAGGAGACTTGGCGTTGGAATATTAAAACACGAATAAACTACTACGTCAGAAGCGCCTAAAGAAAAATATTTCCGATGCATACAGCTGTTTTGGTAGCCTTAAGCGTACCTTCTTCAGTGCATAAAGAATTCTGAATCTGGAGAAGTGCTCGTATATATAGGAGAGGGACCGAATTTAGTTCAACCAATAGGATTAAGGGAAAGGTGTAGTGTGTGGCCAATAAGAATTTAGGAATATTATCGGTGTAAACAGTAGAAAAACTAAGAAAATGTGGACTGAATGTAAAATTTCCAACAATCAGACAAATAGGGAACAGGCGAAATGACAATTTACAAGTTTTTAAAAAAATTTATAAATATGAAACGCTTCAAAGAAATCTAGTTCATGAATGGATTTAGGTCTGCAAATTATTTTAGCTGAATTAAATTTAAAATTATGATTTTCCTCCCAGCAATGTTTAGAAATAGCCGATTTATTGGTTTCTTCTTTGCGGACGTAATTCATATGTTCTTTTAGACGAAATTTAAGACTGCGTTTAGTTTGGCCAATATATGATAAACCACACTTGGGGCATTTATAGTATTTCCTGTCAGTATGGTTTATCATATATTGGCCAAACTAAACGCAGTCTTAAATTTCGTCTAAAAGAACATATGAATTACGTCCGCAAACAAGAAACCAATAAATCGGCTATTTCTAAACATTGCTGGGAGGAAAATCATAATTTAAAATTTAATTCAGCTAAAATAATTTGCAGACCTAAATCCATTCATGAACTCGATTTCTTTGAAGCGTTTCATATTTATAAAAAAATTTAAAAACTTGTAAATTGTGATTTCGCTGTTTTGTCTGATTGTTGGAAATTTTACATTCAGTCCACATTTTCTTCATTTTTCTACTGTTTACACAGCTAACATTCCTAAATTCCTATTGGCCACACACTCCACCTTTCCCGTAATTCTATTGGTTGAACTAAATTCGGTCCCTCTCCTATATATGCGAGCACTTCTCCAGATTCAGAATTCTTTATGCACTGAAGAAGGTACGCTTAAGGCTACCAAAACAGCTGTATGCATCGGAAATATTTTTTTTTAGGCGTTTCTGATGTAGTAGTTTATTCGTGTTATAAATATTAATTACTACAAAAACATTGATAAAGTAAATCATTGATGTAAAACAGGGAATGAAATACATACATCTGACCGTGTAGTTGCTAAGATTTTATTGTCTGCTGAAGTATGTACTCAATGAAAACGTCTGCCGTGACGAATATAAGTTTTTAAGACCTTAATAAATAAAATATATCAAAGGCAGATCTGGTCAATTACTTTCAAAATTTTATTTTTTTCAGCACTTTCAAAACTGTCTGCCACAATGTTAAACGCGCGATAATGGTCTGCCATTGTTACTTTCCGATAATAATAATAATATATTTTCAAATTTCCAAACGGCAGACGTGGTCAAATGAATTTAAATTTCGCCAAAAATCGATACCTGTCTTACCTGAGCGCCCGCCGCGTCCACCACTCTGGCCTTAGTGACTCCCCATCTCATGTATGGTAGGTAAAGGGGCCTCAATGTACAAAAACCCAGGTCTGGTCAAATACATATAGGTAGCTTTTCACTGGCTCTTAGACTATATCTTTTTCCCAATACATCAAAAATGGATGAGAAACGACAATCAATAAAAATTTGGGATTTGCCTGAACAGAGGAAGAATCTGTCAGTTTATTTCAAGCTTAGACATTTAGCCTAACATTACTTCTTGTGCAAAAAAATTCTTAGAACTAACATTTATTAAAAATTTTTCATTGTAAACTGTGTGTTGTCATCAATAAAGTTTGCTTGGCGAGATTTGCAGCATTATTGACATTTTTGTTTGGTGAGATTTTCACCAGCGAAATGGAAAAGTACCGATAATAATAAACCTTAATTTATTTTTTAAAAAATAATTAAGCAATATATCATTTGCCCCTAGTCATTAAATAATATGAAAGAGCCTGGCAGTTTATCCAAAATTAAATCAATTTACAAAAGATTTATAAGCTTTTAATTGTTGAAAATTACCTACTAAACAATTAAAATAAATGCTAGTTTTCATGCACTATGCATATATAATAACTTTAGAATTATTTTTTAAATAAATGCTTAAAATATGGATTAAATGTTAGATTAGTTGATGAGTATACATAACGTTTCTGAAGCTAAAAATATAAAAGATACAAATACATTAATATTTCTAAACTAAGTTTAAAAAAGCTGCATGTAAACAATCTATAACAAAAAAGTTCAACTAATTTTTTTTTAAAACAAAAACTGCATTAAGCTTCATATATAAGTGTGAATATCCTTTTATTTTTTATTTTATCTCCCTCTGATAATACACAGGGAAAGACATTTCCAGGAAAACAATTACATTTAAACATTTCTATATTTTTAATCACGGATACGTTAATAAATAAATATAAACAAAAACATATGCTAGGTCACATGTTTCTCTCTAGCCAATCATTACGGTTTATCGTTTAAAATAATCAATGTATTGGAAACCGGAAATCATAAACTGGCGATCAGCCGTCGTCATTTGTGAGCGACTGAAATTGTTGCGTTTGGAATGAAACATTCTTGGCGATCACAAATTTCGGATTTGTGATCACTCGCTTGCGAGCGAGCGAGCGTTGCAGTCTGGATGTAACCGTAAATTCAGCCGACTGTACGAAAGCGATTCGATCGCCGCCTGGTGTAGTATCATTAAAACTTATCGGAAGAAATTGAAAGCCCACCACAGGCTTCAATCATCATCCGATTTCCGCAAATGAACAGCCAGAAATGTAAACGAATGCGCTGATTGGTGCATTTTTGAGATCTGGTTGCCCTATATCTGTTAGATGAAAATTACTACTTTTCCGTAACATTCGTAATACATCCTATACTCTTTTAATCCGTAGTAGTGTAGTATTCTGCTACTCTACAGGTCTATATGAAAAGCAACATAGATTAAAAAGAACATTGAAAACATAAAAAAAAAAAAGACTTCTCACAAATGAGGGTTATTCATCGTTGGCAACGTTTGTGCGGAAGTCACGTGACGGTGGTATTCCATGATTTGTTTACGCTGCAAATGAAGAAAGCAACATATCAAAAAACTGTACTACATGGCGAAATTTAAGTTGGCAACATTGTTTAGTATTTGTACCAACGCAAACTGGTTGAAAGTCTATATTCTCTCTGTTATTTGTAATTATTTATTGTAAATGCATCTGTAAAAGCTACATTAACCGATGTCCTATATTCTAGGAATTATAGTTGCGTAAACAGATCTACTGTGATACGGATACTACTGAATTTGGACCATACTGCTGAATCTTGTTTTACAATTCAATTGTATTGTTAAGATTAGTTATATGATGTCAAAGAATAATTTTTTTAAATTTCTTTTTTAGGATGGTGAACGTTGGCGACTAGAACCTTGTACCGACTGCTCTTGTAGGGACGGACATGCATCGTGCACGGCCCGGGCTTGTAACACCAGGATGACATGCCCACCTGGCCAAAACTTGAAAACGAATCCCGGAGAATGCTGCCCCACCTGTGTCGAAGGTATTAAAAACGCAATATGATTTTTAGAGTCTAGAAAAAATAAAGTTCTGTCCGAAATTAAACGACCCTATTTTAAAGTTGCCTACAGAAGAAGCTGTATGTTGCTAAGAAAGTTATGAAATTTTGTGTAGGACATAATAAAGGATGGGAATTTGAGCGAATAATAAAGAAAAAAATTAGTTCAAACTTTCGCCACCAAGAAGGCATATTTTAATGAATTACACACTTTCTGATCCGTGCCTCCCCCCCCCCCCCCCAATCTCCAGCCCTTAATCCATGCAACTTTTAGCTTTGGGGGATTTTGAAAAGTCTGGTAAATTGTGATAATCCAAGAGCTTTACCTGATCTTAAAATCAGCATTTCACGACATGTTCATGACATTTATCCGAACACACTGCCGTGAGCTGTGGTAAATGCTATCTTACGGTTCCAGATGGTAGCTGACAATGATAGCCGTCACGTTGAACATGTCTTGTTGTAATAAAATTTGTAAACTAACATAAATGTATGCTAAATGTGTAGTTTATTCAAAAACGCCCCCTGGAGGCGAAAATTTGAACTATTTTTTATTATTATTATTCGTTCAAACAAATTACCATACCTTCATAATGTCCTACACAAAATCGCATAACTTTCTCAACAGTAGTTTCATATCATCTCTAGACAACTTCAAAATAGGGTCGTTTAATTTCGGACACCCTGTATATAATATATTGCTTAGTTATTGCTCTTCATTACAGAAGTATTTTCATTGTAAGCAATTAATTCATCTTCTTATTCGCTGGATTATAACCAGTGTGGTATTTTTCTGACGGAGTTCTGTCAATAACAGGGAGTATGCGAGTGAACCAAGTGACTAATTGTAGCTATCGAAACAGAAATACAGGTGATATCCATACACGTGATCGAATCTATGTGTCTGCCAATTAAGATATCTCTTAAGATATCTCCAACATATGGTAAATAACTAAGGATCACACGTGGAACACGTGATATTGTAAATTCTACGAGATACATTATACCATTTGGGGCGAACCTATGACACACGAGTCAGATATACAAAGTCTTCTTTAATGACCCAAGCGTTTATTTTTATAAACCTACTCTTTATATTATAAAAACAGCTTCACCCACCGGCCTAGTAGCAACACCTCCTGTAATACTGCCTCCGAGCTGAGCTCTGCGTCATGGAAGATCGGCCGATTTT
The DNA here is from genome assembly GCA_963930645.1 of Salticus scenicus. Taxonomy (NCBI): domain Eukaryota; kingdom Metazoa; phylum Arthropoda; class Arachnida; order Araneae; family Salticidae; genus Salticus; species Salticus scenicus. The sequence continues at coordinate 1,072,774 of OZ005658.1, read as the reverse complement.
ATCTAATCAACAGTTCCTATGATACATGTTGGATCGTGGGGATTGGATGAAATCGGCCGATCTTCCGTGACGTAGAGCTCAGCTCGGAGGCATGCTAGTAGTCGATATTTTCAAATGAACCTATTTTCAAATTTGCCATAATTACCAAATCAAAAACATTGTCAAAATGTCGTGATAAATAGCCAATAATAATAATAAATAAATAAATAAATAAAAACTACAGTTTTTTTTTTTTTTTTTAATATATATTATTTATTAAAATAATGGAATTCGAGTAATACAATGTAATTTAAATTATCATTTTAACTATTTTTTTTATTTATGTTTTCCTCTAATTTAGCTAAATGTTTTGACCATTATATATTAATATATATATATATATATTAATAATTTTTTTAAAACATAGTAAAAACCGAGAAACAGAAGATTTTAGACCCCTGAAACCACATAGACCATTAAGAATAGAATTTCATCAGATTTAATTTACCCGTGAAGACGTTTTGTTAATTATTGAAACAAAAAGAAAACTGCCAGATTTCCACTTGGTGGTCTGTATATATCACAGAATTTGATATATTTTTCTTAATTACTATTTAAACTTTTTTTTTTCCAAATCATGGGTAAAATTTATTTATTTATTTATTATTATTATTCGTTGCAATTGTAACGGCTTCTCTCTCCCCCCCCCTCTCTCTCTCTCTCTCTCTCTCTCTCTCTCTTCCTCCTCCTCCTCCCTTTAGTTCTTCTTCTTCGTCTTTTTTTTTTTTTTTCTAAATCATCCTTTTTCTATAATTTTATTCATTTTTTCCAACGGAAGAAAAAGATTTATTTTCTTTGTTTCAATAAATTATTTTAGCAATGACATCAGTTTAGAGCTTTACTTTCCATAGAAACTTGAGCTTTTATTATCAAGAAGAAGATTAAACAATTAATGAATAGTTTTTCATTCAAGAATGACTATTTTAAAGAAACAAACAAACGCATGTTTTAATATACATTTCATTTTACTGCAGTTAATATAATTAAAAATAATGTACTGGTATGAAATATACAAAACAAAGAAGGATTTCACAAGATTGTAATAACTGTAGTAAAATTTGGGACTTCAAAAAAACCAAAGTATAATTTCTTCTATTTTGCGCCAAATTGTCATTTTTGTGAATTGCTAGGTTTAGCCTAGGTGTGCCCTGATGAGGAAACATAATACTCTGTGAGAAAATAAAGTAAAATAATACAAAATGTATTTAACACAAAGGGTAAACTGAAAATACAAATTTACAGAAATATAACGGATAACGGAAAATTTTACTACACTGGCATAGTAGCATTAATAAATAATAATGATCATAATAAATAAGTAAATAAAAATTTATAAATAAATATATAATACATTTAATTTATATACTTTTTTTCTGCCGTGTAGATGATGCCGTGTGCACGGTATACGGAGATCCCCATTACAGAACGTTCGATGGGGAAAACTTCAATTACCAGGGCTCCTGCAAGTACGTACTGGCCAAGGACTGCACGGCAGGTGCTTTCTCCGTCGAAGTACTCAATGAAGCGCGCTACTCTAGGGTTTTCTCCTGGACCAAAACTGTTACAATCCGGGTAAGAAACGGCTATTTTATTTTATCATGTCAAATTTAAATTTTATATGAAAACAGATGTATTTTGTTTATTAAAAAGAAAAAGAATTTTATATTTACTTATGAGAGTAGATAAAGTAATATTAGAATAAACATAGCTTTTTTTTTAGGACTGAGGGCCTATTAGTCTCAATCTGGGATTTTTGCGTTGCCGATTTCGATAGTTGGACATTTGTCGAAATCTAAAATTTATCGAAAATATAATTCAATAATTTGAAAGCGATGTTATAATTTGAAAAAAAAAAAAAAAAAAAAAAACTAATAGTCCTCCGTCCTAAACTAAATTCTGCTTTTGCCAGAATTTCATCAAAATCTTTTTTATTATTTTTATTATTATTGAAAGAAAAGAAAAGAAAATTAACAATAATCAGTATCGTTACAAGCGATATCGAAAAAGTTTTTTTTGATAATTTTGAATTAGGAAATAAAAAGTGCGCGTGAAATAATATGAAATAAAAATAAGTAAAAAAATGAATTTAATGATTTAATGTTTTTGTTTTTCGGGGGCTGCTCATGCATATAAAAAATGCGTATTAAAACGAGTGGAAGAAGGAAGCGAAATAAGTATTGAGTTATATTACGATAAATACGATATATAATGTGATACGATATATTAGACCTATCGTCCAGGGTTAGTAGGTATTTTCGTTGAAAGAAATAGTTTGTTCGTTCGGTGCAACTTGCACATTAGTCCCGTGAGGTACAACTTTCACATTAGTCCCTTGAGGTACAACTTTCACTTTAGTCCCGTCAGGTACAACTTGCACATTAGTCCCCTTTAAATATCATGATTTTTTTTTTTTTTTATGGGGTCAAATTTATTGTTCATTAGTGGTCACAACAAATGATATCGTCAACAATAATACGCAACACTAACGGAAAAGCAAAAATAACAGAGCCTTTATAAAACTTTTCTTAAATAACATTTTTTTGTTTTTGTTTTTCTTCTAAAAATGCAATTACCAATAAATCTACTAAAAAAAAAAAAAAAAAAAATTATACAGACACGACATTATTTCATTATTTAAAACATGAAAATCTGACATTGACAGATTTTAATTTAGTGCCAGAGGCCTACTGCTAAACTTGTTAATATCGACAAATTCTTCTTTAGTTAATTCGTGACGATCTAAATTCCATGATAAAGTTTTCATTAAATCAAACCAATGTGTTTCAGCTGCAGATACTGTAACAAATAACGTTGGAAGTCCAAACTGTCTTATAGCCGCAAAACAACGTTTTTTCTCTTTTTCCCAATGAGGGGTAGGTGTGCCTTGGGGGAGACTCATGTCAAAGGTGTGTCTTGGGGGGGGGACTCATGTCAAAGTTGTACCTTGGGGGGGGGACTCATGTCAAAGTTGTACCTTGGGGGGGGGGGGACTCATGTCAAAGTTGGGCCTTGGGGGGACTCATGTCAAAGTCGGGCCTGGGGGGAGACTCATGTCAAAGTTGTGCCTTGGGGGGGACTCATGTCAAAGTTGGGCCTGGGGGGGACTCATGTCAAAGTTGTGCCTTGGGGGGACTTCATTCAATAAATCCCCATTCAATAAACCGACTGAAATAGGCCCTTAGCACTGTTAAGAGTGACGTATAAAAATTCGACAACGCTGTACCGACTGAAATAGGGGTACCTTGGGGGGGGGACTCATGTCAAAGTTGGGCCTGGGGGGGGGAACTCATGTCAAAGTTGTGCCTTGGGGGGGACTTCATTCAATAAATCCCCATTCAATAAACCGACTGAAATAGGCCCTTAGCACTATTAAGAGTGACGTATAAAAATTCGACAACTGTACCGACTGAAATAGGCCTCTAGCACTAAAAAATACGAATACTAATGAATATTTGATATTTACTTTGCTGATAATAGATGAAGTATGTTATAGCAAAGTTTTTATTATTATTATTATTATTATTATTATTATTATTATTATTATTGTTTGCTTCTGCGAATGTAAGTTACCAGTATAATTTTATTTGAAAAATAATAACGAAAAATCCTGCAGTTCGAATAGAATATAAACACTTTCCAAGTGTACCGTTTTTATTGCACCATTTAACCATCAAGATACTTTATAAAACATTTTGCTTTTAGGAAAGAAGAAAACTCGCATAAATTATTTTTATATCCTTTTCTTCATTTAAATAAAACCCATACAATAGATTATTTTTGTGTAGCCCTTACGTAGTTATTGCACTGCTAGTATATTACACTGAGAAAAAAAATATATACCGCTTTCATCTAGAATGAATAAATGGTCATTTTCTAAATCCTTAAACTAGAAATATAGATTTCCGAGCTATGCACATAAGGCACGCCAATAAACTGAATAGACGAAATGGTCGAGAATTTCTAGTCTACACATTTCTAGATGGTGAAACAATATTCTGAATATTCTGAATCTTGTATTACGAGAAATTCTCGCTAGATTTTCTAGAATTGGGTCATAAACCAAGATTATAGCTGCTGAAACCCGTCTCTTGTATTCACATTTATTTGGAGATATTTTCAAATACATTTGTCCTCGATAGTACAAACGCTCAAGAATTCTAATAGAGGTCTCTAAAAATCGCTTTCGAAGGGGACAAGAAAAATTTTTATAAGAAATTTATAAGGATGACATGGGACTATTTTTTCTGGAGCCACAATTTAGATTCTAGATGTAAGTTATTGAATTTTTTCTCGGTGTATTGGCGTGCTTTATACTAATAGCTCTTAAATCTATATTTCTGGTTTAGGGATTTAGAAAAGGGCCACCTATTCGTTCTAGATGAAAGCGATATATTTTTTTTTTCTCAGTGTATCTAAAAATGGCAATGAATCAAAACAACCTTTTGAACCCTCTGTAAACCACTCAGTCACGCTAATCATACCTTATGTTACAGGGGGAAATATTGTGAACTTTATGGTGTATGCAAATTTTCTTGATGTTGTATGTAGTATGAAGACACTAAAATATGCTTTAAAAATATGCGTCTCATAGACCATAATGCATCAGAAATATTTTGTGAATCTTTGTACTCAAACCAGTTGCGCTATTTATACCATTTCTACAAGAAAATAAATTAATTTTAAGATGTTCTATTATAAAAATGTACAGAAATTAAAGTGCGGGCAGATGGACGGACAGAAAGACAGGCAAATTAGTTGAAGTCATAATCACTTTTAAGGATTCTTGGAAAGTGTTAAAACACATAATACGAACAAAAATGCAATTGAAAATTTTCGAATTATAGCCATTATGTATCTGAATATTTCTGTGTAGCCCTGTAATCATGTAATCCTAAATGCTAATTATGATTTATAAAAATGCCTCTCATTATGCACAGTGCATATATTCTTCAGGGCGTCCTGTATACAAACCAGTCTGGGTATTTATTCTATTTTCTAAAAAAAAAAAAAAAAAAAAAAAAAATGACATAGTGAACTCATTTAGTGATTTTATGTGAAAAAATAATCTGGTGTGTCACTCACACGACTTTTTCTTACCCTGAAATTTAATACTATAAATACAGGTTGGAGATTAAGAGGTAAGATAACGAGTACTGTTATGTAAACCTATGTTAAACAATTCAAATTAGGCTTCGGAAGAGTTTTATATGATAATTAGATATGTGTGAGGAGGGCTACCGCCCCCCCACAACCCCCCGTTTCATTAATGCACCCACATTTATATAGAATTTAATTCTGTTTCTAAAAAATAATTTATTAAAATTATTATTCAAACAAATTATCTTTTATGATAATGCAGACGATTTCCATATTAGAAAAGTAGTATACCACTAAATATAAAAAAAAGGGTTGAATTTACTCTCAATATTGCAATTTTTTTTTTTTTTTGGTAAAAAATGAAAAAAATCGGTGATAACTTTATTTTAAATTATCGCAGATCGATGGTTCAACCATTCGTTTTAAAGGTGTTGGCGAGCTCTTTTGAAAGATACCCATCATGAAAATTTACTTCCCTCGAGGGGGGGGGGGGAGGCGAGGCTCCTACATACGCAAAATTTTTTCCCCAGTTGATTATCTCTATTACAAAAAATATATATTCGTTCCATTTGGTTTTGTGCAGTCTATAGATGTTAAACTCTACTTACCTGCAATTTTCCCCATAGACATAATGTATTTGAATACTTTTGAGTGTTCCTGTACACGAACCATTTGCTTCATCTCAACGAAAAGCTTAGTGTAGCATCCGTATATGATACACATTTAGAATACCGAGTTTGGAATTTCTGCTACTATTTGTTCTTGAGATATGCTGATAACACACACAGCGACAGACACACAGACCATTCGCTAAAAACATGATTTTCGTATTTGGGGGACCTCAGAACATGTAAATATATATATATATATATATATATATAAAAACTCACGTTTGAAAATTTGACCCTAAAACAATACTTTCTCGACCCTATGGGTAAGAGAAAGTAATAAATGTATTATATAAATTAAAAGAGATCATTTTATATTACTTATGAGAGTCAGGTGAAGTTGTGAGGTAAAAGAGGTTGAGTCAAAACAATGTCGTCGCAGGTTTTTTTTTTTTTTTTTTTTTTCTCATGTCTATTTGTTTTTCTGTTTTTAAATCCTTGTTAAATAATAATAATAATACTATTTCTTCAGAATATTCCAGTTCATTTTAATTTTTAGTGTTCAATCATAATTTTTGGAAATATGTTTTATTTAAAGAAAATTCTGTGTATATCGTTATACTCGGACAATTATTCAAAAAATAAAAATTAAAGTAAAATAATAGGCCTTAACTAATAATATAACTCCAAAAACACTTATGATTAATCAACAACTTCAATTTAAAACTTCAGCGATTGTACAACAGAATTTTCATTAATTCTCTGAATTATTATTTATTTATTTATTAGGGCGAGAAATTAATTCCTTCAGTTTTTTCTATGGATTTTCTTTTTTATTTTCTCTTTGATACCAAATAAAAAATATAGTAAAAATAAAACTGAGAGAAAAAATGAGAAAGATATTTTAAGAAATGAATGTAGTAACCGTAGCTAAAGAACGTAGTTTCATATTTTAAAACAACAACAACAACAACAACAATAATAATAATAATATATTACCATTGACTATGACTATTACTATACAATATAATATTTTATCATGAATACATTAAATGAAACTGGAAATTCTAAAACACTCGGCTTAAAAAAGGCCTCTTCATTCTGTGTCGAACAAAATGTTAATATTTCTGCATTCCAATCAAATTAAAATAGTAGTAGACGATTGTTTATTTATTTATCAATTCGGTAAACCATCAAAACCACGCTTATTTATAGTGAGATACAACATCTGAAACAAAATTGTAAACTTTATTGAGAAGTTTGGGGAAACTTTTAAGTCTATCCTGAAAAAATAAATTATTTTTTATTTATGTGTAACAAAATAATAATAATAATAATAATAATAATAATAATTATAATAAATGAATAAATAAATAAATAAATAAAAAAGAACTAAAATCAAAGTCAAAATGATTTAGAACAATAGAATATTAAACTGCGTAAGTAAACAAAAACATTGGCGGTTATGACTTTTGCAAGAACAATCTCCAAACCGTTGGCATAGAATATTTACTGAAAATAAGCTGTTACAAAGGGAACCAACACATAGAGGGTTCATGTCACATGACTCATGTTGGACCATGTCAGGGTTACCATTTATCACTCTACTTTATTTATCTCGTTGTATCCAACTAATATCTATATCATATATCTCTAACGTGGTCCAGTTACGATTATTATTATTATTTTTTTTTTTTTTTTTTTAGAAACGATATGATACTGACTTAATAAAATACGCGAGGGTAAAAAATAATGCTTAAGCGATATTTAAGCACGCGGACTCAGGTCAGTGATCTAAAAAATAACAAAATGAAAGCAACGTCTATACTATTTCTTAAAACAATTTTTATAGATGCCACACGCACACGTAAACTTTACATTTTACATCTACTTTTTAAGATAGCACGCGATCATGTTTTATATAAAAATTAAATTATTAAATTCATTTTTTTTACTTATTTTTATTTCATTTTGCACGCGCACTTTTTATTTCCTAATTCAAAATTATTTAAAAAAAAAAAACTTTTTCGATAGTGTTTGTTTCGATACTGATTATTATTAATTTTCTTTTCTTTTCTTTTTCTTTCCAAAAAAAAAAAAAAAAAAAAAATATTTTGATGAAATTTTGACAAAAGCAGAATTTAGTTTAGGACGGATGACTATTAGTTTTTTTTTTTTTTTTTTTAATTACAACATCGCTTTCAAATTATTCAATTATATTTTCGATAAATTTTAGATTTCGATACATGTCCAACTATCGAAAAATGACACCGCAAAAATCCCAGATTCAGACTAATAGTCCTCAGTCCTAATAATAAATTAAAAGAAGTGTCAGTCCGATCGGTTACTGAACTACGTTCGGAGGAGTGGGGTCACAATCAAACTTGGACCGTCTGAAAAGCTTTGTAAAATTTCTTAAATTTGTTTAAAACAGAAATATTCTTAAAAATAAATAAATAAAATTCCTTTACGCCTCTACTTTTTGTGGTTGTATATACTAAATTCATTACATTCATAATTATACCACTTCAGTTATCCCCCCCCCCCTCCCCAGTTATCCTAATATATATTAGGTCTTTGCATAAATTCGTGCGGTTTTTTATTGCTACATTTCGTAAAAATACATCAAATCAAATGACAATTTTTAATCAAAATACTCTCCTTTGCCCATTTTTCGGGTAACAAATGTATACCACGGCGATAGAAGCTCTCGTCTTTGGAGGCAATAAAATGATCCGCGTCCGCACGAACTTTTGCAACGACCTAATATCTGTAGTGATAAAGGATTTAAGTCCATATTCTTGATTTTTCAGGAGACGAAAAATAATGTTAAACTAACTAAAAACTAATCAGAAGAATCGATTAGGAAAAAGGGATTATGTTGGTTTATACGCTTTATACCATTCAGTGATTGTCAATCTTCATTTAATAAAGGGAAAACATTTAATTAAATATTTTATACCCAAGATTAATGCTAAATTTCTGACTTGAATCTTTTTTACCAATGGATTTTCTCAAAGACTAAATGTCATGGATTTAAATCCTCTATACCAATCGATAGAGAATTTTTTTCTGAGTCTGACTATGTACTTAACTCAAAATCGACATTTTCGACTTAAATCCTTTATACTTATCAGTACAGATATATTATGCGGAAAAAGATCAAATGTAGTAACATTCAGCCTTTCTAATAACTAATTATATGTTTTCTGTTATGTCATATACAGGCCAACGGTACCAAAATCCGCCTGGGCCAGTATTTGAAAATCCATGTAAATCACAAGCCCGTGAAGCTGCCCTACGTCGACCTCGGCGTCTTAACCGTTTTCCAAGAAGACAGGAACGTTTTGGTCAGAACCAATATGGGTAAGTGAAGCATTTGTAAACATTCTACATCTGTTTAAACTAAATAATTTCGAATAATTTAGTGTAGGAATTCTAAAGCGCAGAATTGTCTGTTTTATTAAGAAATCAGACATTTTATTGACTGTTGTATTCTTGGATAGTATTGCTAGACTTGGGGACTTTTTAATTCAGTTGTCACCAATAATTTTGAGAAGTGATATTCGTTATATAATATATGATAGACGATTAATTTTCGAAGTACTTAGCAGGGATGGAACATGGGCGCAAAATTCCTACCGGTATTTGTTTAAGGAGTGGACAATATTCCTGTGATGTCACAGTATAGGTAAAATCGCCGAACACGTGGCCGATATTTTGAAAACAAATTAGATTCAAGATGCCATTTTATTGTTACGCATAACATTTTCCTAAATATTTCTCCAGGATATCTGTTCAAACAAGAATAAAAGAGAAATGTAAACAACTGAATCGAATGATAAAGTTAAGACTATTCCATATCGTAAAATTGCAGAACATTTTACGTATATACACACACACACAAGATTAATAAGAACATTTTATACACACACACACACATAGACATCGAAGTTCAGATAATTAGAATTTCAATCACTTTAATAAAGGAATTTATTAAATGGAATATCCATTTAAATTTGTTAACATTGCCACCGTTCATATGGTAACTTTTAATATTACATATGTTGATTAATATTAAAGTATATTACTGAAACTGGATTAAAAACAAAACAAAGGTATCACTATATCACTCTCACTTCAATTTCATATAATCTGTAACTCTTATAAATAATATTGCAAGATAAAAATTTGTAAGCCACAATGCTTTGCTATGGTAGAGTTGACGATTGTTTGCCTAACCAGCTGATATTCTTGTAGCCTCCAACCCAAAGTGGGATTATGGTCAATTTCTCTACCTATAATATCGTTGATTTAAGAAGTAGAAAATTTTCTTACATTCATAGTGGTATCAGTTCGGCGCCCGTGTTCCATTCCTGGATTAGGTAAACGTTACAATAAATTAAAATTTAGTGGTAGATATTGAATAAAAAAAGTTCCCAAATCTGGCACCGCTGCTCTTAGAAATCTAATAGAAAAGGAGTTGACAGGTTAAGAAAAACATGAACTCAAAGTCGTAACCGTAGAAGATATCAAAACTGTACGTATGACATATTTCCTCTTTCTAACTTCCATGCAAACCTCCCACACAGCACATACGTAGATATTTGATCCATTAAATCCGATTTACATCTAGAATACATTCATGTACATTAAATCAATGCTCATTTAAAAACATTAACTAGATGATCCAAAATATGACATCTATCAGACGTTTATATACGAACATAATATGGATAAACATAGTATGGACGTATAAATAATATTTATTCTGAAACATAAAATGAATTGTCAAATAAACTACCTCTGGATGACGTTTATATACTAACAGTTTATTAACTAACATAACATGGAGGTAAGTTGGAATTTTATTTTCAAATGTTGTTCATGTTTACTTCTTTTTGGCAACATCGATCTCGATCGAGATTTACCAGAATTGTTTACACATGCAACGTAAATAAACTTCTGCTTTTATTACGAATAAGATATTAATACTGGATTGTTTTTTATGTTTATCAAAGTAAGGATTTAATTATGTTTCGTAAAACTAATCAAATTATTTCTAAACGCCAGCAATCGCGAAATTTAAATAAAACGATTCAAAACAGAATGGATGCCATTTTTTATGCTAGTGGTTTCGGATCAATTGTTAATTCCACCGATACCGGACCTTCAAATTCCAGATTTCCTACAATGCCTGTTGAAGATACTCATGATATGTTAATTTCTGATTGTGTTGAATCTTCAACAAGTACTTTAAGTAGTACTGTTCAAACTATTCTTTCAAAACAGCATTATAATGGCCCCAATCTTTTCCCTCATGAAATTCAATTTCAGGTTGCAAATTTTCCCAAATTTATGCTCACATTGAAGCCTCCTAATAAGGTATGCTGCTTATCAGATGGAAGTATTGTGATGTTTCAAATTTTATTAAATTAATGCAAGAAAATGAAAGTGGAGAAATTCTTATTGGGAAAATGTTTCTACTTTATATGTTACACCTTGCAAATCATCATTATTAGGCATATACAAAGCTTCTTTATAAGCCCTCTTTTGACTTGGCCATTGAAATGTGTGAAGAATAAATGCATAATTTCTTTAAAGAGGATGTGTTGTATATAATATATTTCCTCTTCGCCATACCAAAGACAACCAGCAATAAAAGAAATTTTTATATCTACTAAATATCTGCTACTGTATTAAATAGTATTGATCAAAATTTAAATTTTCAGTTTTACTTGTAGTTACTTTTTATCTGGTTTTTAGCGCAACAATTTAGTAATTGCTTTTTTTATGTGGTTTTTGACAAAAGGACAGCTAAAAAACACGAATCTTGTTGCTTTCTCTATGGTATTTGACCAAAGGACAATTAAAAACGGGCTTTTCCTATCCAATATGGCACCACCTTGTCTTGGTGGATAGGCTTTTTAAACTAAGAGTGCCATAATTTTTTTTAAACTTTAACTTTAAACTACACGTGCTGCTCATCTGAACTTAGTTATTAATTTCTGTGCTTCGCTATGTTTTAATTCTATTTCTTTCGTTAATTACACATTTAAATATGCCAGATCAATGTTGCGTAATTGGATGCAAGTCTAATTGTGATAAAACAGATGAATAGGTTCTCATTTTTGCAAAATTCCAGTGTTTGGTTTCAGCGGTGGAAAAATATGAAACAGAAGTCTCGGTGTGGATGCCTTAGTGAAGATACATTTTTTGCACTATCCCAGACAACTTCTGCTATCATTGATGTCATTTGAAACCTCCTGGAAAATGGCTCTAAACCTATTTCGACAACAAAATTTCAAACTGATACACTTGAGCGAAGATTTTCTCAATATTGACAGATGTCTGGAAGCAACTATCAAGTTTCTTGTTCAACAAATACTTGAAATTGAGAGAAAAATTAAATTAAAATCTATTCTACAGCTTCATTCTAATGAATATGGCACAATTGCCTTGAAAAATTTTATAACAGAGTTTTCTGACACTGAAAAACTGATGCATAATGAAGTTGACTTGTCGCCTTTTTCAGAGATAATTTCAACAGAACTGAACTTAACAGATGTATGCGAAACTGATACAGACATATTAACATATATTGCTGGATATTGTGCGAGTAGTTTAAAAATCTCTTGTAGAGGATGTTTGGATTTTTGTCTTACAGATAGAGATTTTCTTGTTCAAAACTTTGATGGAGATTTGTCAGATACTATGTATGCCTACATAGAGATAATCGACCGTGGTGGATTGAAATATCCAACAGAAAACCTGGTATTGTACGTAACATTAACTTATTTAATTTTTGAAAACATAATTACAGACAAATATGAAAAGCAATTCTTTCATTCAAGTGAAAAGCAACACAAAGTACTCACAAAATTAACTGAGAGTTATTTTAGAACAAACAATGTTGATTATTTTTGCGATATGTGTTCCCAGTGTGATTGCCCACTTGAAATTATAATTATGAAAGCAGTGAAATGTTTCATTAATATTTGTTTGAATAATTAAATGTAAAAAATATATCATCGAAAATGCATGAAAAGAATGAAGAGAGAAAAATAAAGAAATTTAAAAAGTGAGGATTTAAAACCACAAGATAATATTTTTCCTAATAATGTAAGTTTAGTTATTTAATCTACTATTTCTTAAAAAATTATTTCTAAACTAATGTGTATATATGTAAACAAAGTTAGTTTTACTATTAGCTTTAATAAAAAGTTTTGGACAAATCTTAGAAGAATATTGTTTATTTGTAATATTATTAATTAAATTATAGTGTGAAAGGTTTTTATTTATCTTTTGAAATCTTCAGTTTTGAATGTTTGCATGTACTAACTACATTCATTCTTTTAAAAATTTGTAGAATTGTATGTAAATTTTAAATGTTTTCGAATAATTTTAAACTATAAACCAAAAAAAAAAAAAAAAAAAAAATTGTATGTAGTATTATGCAGTGGTATTATAGTTAATCTTTGACAATTTTATGTTGCTTTTTGAATAATGTTAATATTTGTCATGAATTTCACTGGCAAAATGCTTCTTCTGTGATATCTTATGAATGTTTATTTTGAAATATGTACAATGTTTACACTTTCATATTTGGAAAGTTTCAATAAAGAGATTTGGTTGAAGTGAAAAATTTTATCTTTTAGTAATGAATTAAACGTTTGGTTTTCCTAAATAGTTAGTTGAAAAGTTTGTACACTTCATATAAAAATGAAAAATTATTAAAATAATTAAATTATTATCTACTTAATTTAATACACACATTTGATCACATGATCTTGTTTCTTTATTTTCAGAATTTAAAATTAACAGATTTCACAATTTTAAGTTAAATTTGATTATGTTATCTGTATTACAGAAATATTATTTCTGTTCTACCATGTTGAATTGAATTTATAATGCATTTGTGTTAAAATTTAAGCTTATTTAAGAAAAAAAAATTCTTGTATAAAGGAAACTAAATATTTAGATATATATCAGTTATTACATTACTATAATAGATGTTATTATTATGAACAATTGTGAAGTCTCTTTGAAAAATATTTATTTTAAACCAATTTAAATCAAATATTTATTTTTTTATTTACTTTTTTAATTACTATCATAAAATATGGTTCTATATAAGATATAAATATACATATGTATTTCAAATCTTTTTTTATTTTTTTTTTAATATACTGTATATAATTTAAAGTAAGAAAGTTAATAAATCAGAATTATTTGTCCTGATTACATTTTAAATCCTGGTAATTTATTTTCATAAAAATGAAAACGATCTACAAAAAAAAAAAAAAAAAATAATAATAATAATAATAATAATAATAATAAAGTGATGCCTAATTTTATCGCAATTTTGTTTAATGATTATTCACTGAATTATCTTAGTTTTGAATTTATTTTTCGATTATCAATTTAAATTACCATAAACACCGCATATATTCCTCAGAACGAAGGTTTATTTTAATATTGCCACTATTTCTGCATATTAAATAAATATTACATATTAATTAAATTCTATGAAAGATCTTGCTCTCGTTTTTTGAAGAGTTCAGACGGCATTTGTGACGTCATCCGAGAGCTTCCTCAGCTAAGGCTCCTATATATACGAGCTGGCGCATCCGACATTTTTTTGCCTTAGGGTTGCCACATGTACCCAGCGCGTTTCCCTGATAAATAAACGAAAAACATTTTTTTTATCGTCTTACGTTACTTTAGAGTAATCTGTTTTATTATATTTCATAATTTTAGCTAAGTAAACTATGATATGGACGTTTATTTAACAATATACTGCTATAATCATTCAAGAAGTGAATATAAAGTGTTCACAGACCTTCTATTACTCTGTATTTGAGTTTTGGCGACATTTTGTAACAGAAACCGCCCTAACAACATATCTTAGAGTACATCCATGGGATATCCTCAGAATAAAATGACATCCTGAGAATGTACTGTGCAAAAAATGTGTTTTTAGGAATATTATTGTTGCTTATTGCTCTTATTTTGACCGGATTAGCTTCAGATCAAGATTTCTTAAAATCATTGGAGAAGCGATAAGGACGCCAAGCGGGAATGCTGTCCTCTTCGGAGGCAAAAAAATGGCGGTGATGCGCCTGCCTATTATTTTATTTAGGGGCTCTATCCTCAGCCGGTGTCAGTGGGCCGTGGTTATTCTGATCAGTGGTTCTTTTGTATAAAAAAGAAATTAATTATAAACAATCTTCCTGTATGTGGTTTTATTAATTTCAATAAAAAATATGCTAAAAACATAAAAATTCCAATAAAAGATTTTTTTTTAAATTATTATTTAATTGTTACGGGATAAATTACTTGGGAAGAATTTGAAGGAAATTGAGTATGAATCTAGGATCATTTAAAATTATTTTCATATTTTTATTCTCCCCCCCCCCCCACAAAAAAAAAAAAATATATATATATATATATAATATTTTATGGGTAGGGAACCCTCCTTTTTATTACATGAATGGTTAGACCACCATAAATAAAAAATGCACAAAGATGAATATTGGTATATTTTTAAGAAATATTTTAGCATACAGATTGCAAAAGAAATGACGGGGTTCCAAATGTTGCAGATTCGGCAGGAAGTGTCGGGTTTTATTCTTGGACCCTGGTCGCAGTCATCGACCTAGCAATTTGGAGTTTTCCATGTTTTTCTTTAAAACTAGGACCCTAGTGTAGTCAGTAGTCCTTAATCCAACAACCAACCAACACAGATTCGATTTTCCAACATTGAAAGTGTTAATATAAGATATAAACTGGCTAAGCCAGTTTATATCTTAAACTATATTAACACTTTCTTATAAGTACTTAAGTTTCTTTCTTTTTTTTTTAAACCTCACTTACTTTTAAAGAATATTAATGTGTAACAAAAGTCAAATTTGATTAGATAGATTCCATTTCATCAGTAACATCTCTTTCAAACCAGTGAGAAGTAGTGGTACAGTCGGTAACAAAAGTGTCCGAACACTAGCAAAAATTCCTGTGTAAAAAAAGTACACTTCATGCGGTTTTGTTAAATAAATCCTTATCGAATCATGTTCTTACACTGACTAAGAACAGGATTCGACAAGGATTTATTTAACAAAACCGCATGAAGTGTACTTTTTTTACACAGGAATTTTTGCTAGTGTTCGGACACTTTTGTTACCGACTGTATATACAATGTTTTCTCTGTAATCAATGTTATATTTTTCTTTCAGTTTAAATTTTTTTTTTATATGAACACAATGACACAACACTTTTATGTATAATTTACGTCATAGTGTACTTCATAATCTATTTCAATAAGTGTTGTTTTTTGGTGCTCATGTAAAAAAAAAGAGTTTAAATCTAAAAATCTGGTGTGAAACAACTACACGACTTCCATTACCCACTATTTCATGTATTATATGCACTTTTTGGAGATAATGTTATCAGAAGACATAGAATTGACCTAATGAAATAGAAACCTAAAAACTTTCCGGCAAGAGAAAGTTAATATACTTGTAAAAACATAAAACAGAGTTTACATAGGTTTTTTTTTTTTTTTTTTTTAAGGAAAAGAAATTAAAATAAAATTGGTAGAGTGTATTTATTTATTTATAATTAAATGCAAAAATTTCACACTTGTGATCAATCTGGTATTTTTCTTAATTTCAGGAACGAAAAATCCCCTATTGATCCTCATCCTTTAAAGATTAATTTTCTGAATAAGGAAACATAATCAAAAATATATATACAGTGAAACCCCAATCTATCGTTCCTGTATCCATCGTTTTCCCACATTGATCGTTTTATTTCTATGATCCCTGCACAAACTGTATTTAAATAATGTTAACGGAACTCGCATATATCGTTCTTCAAAAAGTCGTTTTCCCGCATTCATCGTTGTAAAATTTTTCTTCTGACCAAAATGAAATTGAAAATCGAATCCATATGGCAATTAAACTGGAATTACTTTCATTTTAAAACAACTCTTTTCCTCCTCCACGGAAGATCAAAATTCTGATAGCATATCTCCAGACCATCCTCAAAGGTAAGTTCCAGACCGTCGCCATTTGCCCATATTGTAGCACTAGTGCGATGCAAAACCCAACCAACCTCAACTACTTAAACTTATGCTGCTTTAGGTGAAGAACAGGGATTGTGCAGATATTGTAACATACGTCTATGGATTACAGAATGCAAAGGGCCCTCCGTGGCCGAGTGGTTATGTCACAACACTGTTAATCGCCTTCGAGCGTAGAAGAGCGGGTTCTATTCCCGCGCTGGCCCTAGGTGTCTTTCCATTTCTTCGTATTGTAATTCTGTCATATGCTATCTGTCTTTATCTGACGAAAATTTACAAGCGGACTACAAGTCAAGCATATAAATCTTATGTATATGTGTTATCAATTAATTATGAATACAGATCGTGTGTTGTTACTCGGAGAATAAGTTATTCTACTTTGTATAAAAAAAGAGGAGAATAGATGCATCCAGTATGGCCAGCTACTACATTTTTTCACATTCCTGAGGCTGAGCCTACGCCAGTGCTAAGTGTGTCTGCCGTAATTACAGTATTTAAAAATGCACAAACTTTTTTTTATATGCACATGAAATTGCAGAAAAGGACAAGAAAATGTTGCAAATCTGGAAAATCCTCTTTAATTTATAAAATGAACAAAAAATCCAACATAAAATTACTGATTTTTAAAAATTAACATCACTTAATGTTCTACAACTTTGATTCATTTTTTCTGACAGTTTGGAGAGTAACAAATTAGTTTTAAAAAGTAGTATACTATATATATTGCGTGTATTATGTAATAAACATTGTTTTATTTGTGTTTTGGCTTTAACTCGCATTCATCGTTTTCTCACTTTTATCGTTTTTCTTCACGCACCCCATGAAAAAAGATGGATTGCGGTTCTACTGTATTAGATTATGAATAATTTTTACATTGTATTCATTGGCATGTGCAGGGATAATATTTTTTCGTTCATTTTATCACCACTATTTCAGAAGAGTAATTTTTATACTATAGCATTAAATCCTCCAAGAAATATTTCTTTTTAATATTGGCGATGACAAAATAACAAAACGCACATAAAAATACAGGAACGCTGTGACTGCTGCATGCATAGTTGCCAACTTAACACTTTTTGCTTATTGTAAAATTTTAATAGAAATTTTGTTTTAATTTAATTTTTGTTGTAGAAATTTATAGAAAATTTTTATTAGAATTTTCTGGTAGCCAAAAAGGGCTAAGGCCATGAATGTGTGTATAATAGACATACATACAGATGCTGTCAAAGGTGACTTTTTTTTTTAAATATTCTTTTCGTACCTCTGTTTCCAAAAAATAAAATGCATGATATATTTATGCAGGTGAATTTGCACTTTGCCTGCATAAATTTATTATACATTTTATGTTTTGGAAATAGGGGTATGAAAATAATAAAAAAAAGTCCTCTGTGGCAGCCCTGTATATATTACGTAGGTATGATACATATATACATACATAATATGTACATAGATTTGATGTTTATCTACATATACAATACATAGATTTGATGTTTATCTACATATACAATACATAGATTTGATGTTTATTTACATATACAATACATAGATTTGATGTTTATTTACATATACAATACATTGATGTGATGTACATCTACATCTATATTACATACATCTACGTTAATAATATATAGATGTTATGTACACTACATGATATAGATGAACATACATGTCTAGTAAAGTCAATTTTTGGTCATTCTAGATGTAATATAGATGTATATCTGATGTACTTGGAGAGACATCTGATGGTTATATCTACGTTGATTCTATGTAATAGTTACTATACTGGATGAATTCTAGATATAGTTTATGGATGTAATTTACGTCATATAGATGTAATATATACTTAATTGCGTTGTCTGGGTACATAGATTTGATGTTTATCTACATATACAATACATAGATTTGATGTTTATCTACATATACAATACATAGATTTGATGTTTATTTACATATACAATACATAGATTTGATGTTTATTTACATATACAATACATTGATGTGATGTACATCTACATCTATATTACATACATCTACGTTAATAATATATAGATGTTATGTACACTACATGATATAGATGAACATACATGTCTAGTAAAGTCAATTTTTGGTCATTCTAGATGTAATATAGATGTATATCTGATGTACTTGGAGAGACATCTGATGGTTATATCTACGTTGATTCTATGTAATAGTTACTATACTGGATGAATTCTAGATATAGTTTATGGATGTAATTTACGTCATATAGATGTAATATATACTTAATTGCGTTGTCTGGGCTAAGGCATTTTTGTTGCTTCATATTATAAGGATATCTCATTCAAAATTAAAGTTTTTCTAATTCTGTTTTTGACTTCCTCTCTTTGAACATGTCGCCTTTTAACTTAGTGAACTTTTTTTTTTTTTTTTTTTTTAATAAATTTAAATATAATATTTCATTAAGCTCAGTGCACTAATTTTCAATCTCGAAAAGAAATATTTAAATTATTTATTTATTTATTTATTTATTGTTCAGTAAGAAAAAAAAAAGCGATACGTTCAAAAGGTTAAAGGTTAAAATTGAAAAAAAAATTGAAAACTTCATTTTTAATGAGATATTTTCATAATGCGAAGCAATAAAAAACCCATAGAATAACATGGGAACGGAGAAAGGTTGAATTAAGACTAATGTGCAACCTTAAATAATACAGCTCTAACAGCTTGAAGTCTCCGCCCTTTTTTCAGTACATTTTCAGAGATGAAAAACTTCCACTTTTCTTGATAACACTATTTTCATACAATAACCTCAATCGTATTTAATCTTGACATTTTACTATAAAAATACGGTAAAAATTTCTGTATAACAATAGTGGTAGCAAATAAGACAGAAATTTCTCATCCCTCAAAATGTCCTAAAAAAAGGGGCGGAGACTTTGAACTCTAGATAATGCTTTGGTAGATTCAATATGGCTCCTGCAGTAGAACTATTAATAGAAGTATTCAATCTTTATCTCTTCGATCTTGCATAAATACTTTTCATAAATTTCGTTAGAAATTTCTTCTTTCTGGTCACACTAATGAAAAAGATTCAATGAATTTATTTCGATTAATGATGCTGTACTCTCCAAACGATTTTTAAAAAAATTTGTAATTAAATACCTACCTGCTTGAACATGAATTGTTTAACAGTACTCAACCTCAACATATGCATTGAACTTAGTAGGGCAGGCATATGGTAGAGGTCTGCACGGGCCGAAATTTTGAAGCCCGCGCCCGACCTAGCCCGTACGAAAGCTTTGCCCACCCGGCCCGGCCCGGTTAAAAAAAAAAAAAAAAAAAAAAACTAAAATTACCAAAAAAACTAAAATGCATGCCTTTCTATGAAAAAGTTTTTTAGCATGTGTTTTGCAGAGGTTTTATACAGCCAAGCAGTAAAAATGTTCTTTAACAAAACTATTGATCTTTTACAAGATAACTATATAAAAATAGAAATTCATTATTACAGACGTACAGAAAGCATAAAGATAGACAGAAAGTGAAATCGAATATATTAGTATACATCAAACAATATAGGAAGATATTAAAAATAATTAATACTACTAAAAATACACTTTCAATCATTTCTATTTATAAACCGTAATGTATCCGAATCATTTCATGTGATTCGGTAAACAAAACTTTTATGCTAATCTAACCATTTTCAAGAAAAAAAGATGCTTTGGCACATCCTAAAAATGATGCTAATTCCATACAGTGCGTTGGTAAGTACAGGAAAAGTTACAATGGAAGGATTTTTATATCCTTCATACCACCTAGACTCTACAGATCATAGGACATAAAGCCTCATATAGACAGTAACGTATCTAATTTCTTTTGTTTGTAAATGTGTGCAAACTAGTAGAGACATGCATACTTTTTTGAACAGGAAACCATCTAATATTACTTTAAATAAAATAAATCAATTTCGAGGCATGCTAAAAATATTTGCGGAAAATCAGATCATGAACAGACTGGCAGACATTTAAGTTGAAGTTACGAATATTTTTTAACAAAATAAAATTTTATGTGACGTACTAGCCTATAAAATTATGTAAAATGAATGACTGAAGAAATATTTTATCATTTACCTTTTCAATTAATCAACGAAGAAAGTAGAAAAATTCCGGGCCGGCACGGCCCGGAAAAAAATTTAATCCAGGCCCGACTCGGCCCGAGTATACACAAAAAAATTGAGCTTAAGGCTGAAAAAAGAAGAAGAAGAAATTAAGCCCGAGCCCGAGAGCAAATTGAAAAATTCGGCCCGAACCCGGCCTGGTAGGGATATACGGTGAGGCGGGTATGGGATAGGGCGGGTAATACATGCAATGCATATAATATATATATTCGTACTTAAGCTATAGATAATTGATATTTAGTATCAAGTCTTGATATAATTGATAAAGTAGACTAACATCAAATAATAAAGGTAATTCTGTACTGATAAGTATAAAGGATTTAAGTCCATATTCTTGATTTTTCAGGAGACGAAAAATAAAGTTAAACTAACTAAAAACTAATCAGAAGAATCGATTAGGAAAAAGGGAGTATGTTGATTTATACCCTTTATACCATTCAGTGATTGTCAATCTTCATTTAATAAAGGGATAAAAATGAATTAAATATTTTATACCTAAATTTCAGACTTGAATCCTTTTTTACCAATGTATTTTCTCAAAGACTAAATGACATGGATTTAAATCCTTCATACCAATCGATAGAGAATTTTTTTCTGAGTCTGACTATGTACTTAACTCAAAATCGACATTTTTGGACTTAAATCTTTTATACTTATCAGTACAGAATTGCGATGCTAATGTGATTCTTCTCCTTTTCTCATAAATGTTTCATTTAAAATTTTATTTACTATTTAAATTTTATTTATTTATTTAAAATTTTATTTTTTCAATGCAAATGTGACTATAAATTGCAAAGAACTCATGCTTATTTAAATTTATTAACAAATTTACAGCTATATAGCTTTGAAGAATGATACAATTTGATACAATTTTTGATACAAGAAATTTTTTTGGTTGTATAATTGGCCAATGTATACGGAATATTTAAACTGCATCATACTGTTGTGTTTCAGGTGTTCGAGTCTTGTGGGATGGCAGTAGTTATCTGGAAGTTTCTGTACCACCGGTGTTCCGCGGCAGGATGTGCGGTCTCTGCGGCAATTACAATGGAAATCCTAATGATGATTTCGTCAAGAAAGGTGGGGGGTTGGCCGACTCTGCTGACAGATTTGGTGACTCATGGAGGGTAAGGATATGTATTATAATAACTATTACATGTTTAAAAAAGTCTGCATCTCGTTTTAATAACACTATCAAAGATAATCATTCAATTTATTTATTTTATTTTATTTTGCACTTTCTCTAGTTTAACATGTTTTTATTAACTTCGACTCTTGTTTGTTTGTCCGGTACAAATCTTGCAATAGATTTTTAACTAACTTCCCTACTAGCTAGACATTTAAAAAACTTTCAGAATAGCTCAGAACCCGATGACAACACAATACTTCGAAGCACGATTTTCGAATTTTTGATTAGTTTTCTTTTAATTAATTAAAATATGAAAATAATAGCCTCCTAATAGCTTTAAAAATAGCCATTTAAATATTAGCTATGATTTAATTGTTGCTAAAAAAATTTACTACTTCATTTTCTTTTGACATAAAAATAAATATATTTAATTAAACGTGAACATTAACAAATTGTAAAAAGTTAAATTATGCAATTCACAAAAATGGACGTCATTATCACTCTAAAAATTTTATACGTATTGACAAAGTGCTAATGTAGTTCAATAGCTATGATTCAACGGTTAAAAACGTGGTATATAAAAAGTTTTTTATCTTATAATTTTTTCCCATGTTTTTATTAACTTTGATTCTTTTTCAATTCCTACTTTTAGTTTACACTCTCCCTCTTGTACAAATCTTACAATCGATTTTTAACTAACTTCCCGACTAGCTAGAAATTTGAACCTTTCACAGTAGCTCAGAACCCGGTGACAACACAACACTTCGAAGCCCGATTTTCGAATTTTTGATTAGTTTTCTTATAATTAATTAAAATATGAAAATAATAACATTCTAATAGCGTTACAATAGCCATTAAAATATTAGCTATAATTTAATTGTTGCCAAAAAAAATTTACGAGTTCATTTTCTTTCGACATAAAAATAAATACATTTGATTAAACGTGAACGTTAAATATTTATGAAAAGTTAAATTATACATCTGACAAAAATCAACGTCATTATCACTTAAAAAATTTTATGCACATTGATAAGAGCTCTATGATTCATCAGAAAATTTAAAACATGGTATATAAAAAGTTTTTTTTTTATCTTATAATTATTTTTATTTCATTTTTCACGCGCGCTTTTTATTTCCTAATTCATAATTATATATAAAAAATAAAAAATAAAAAAAATATTTTTGATAGTGTTTGTAAGTAGGAATTGACTTAAAAAATTTTCTTTTTATATTACTTGTTTGTTTATTTGTTTATCCGGTACAAATCATGCAATAGATTTTTAATTAACTTCCCTACATTTGAAACTTTCAGAATAGCTCAGTATCCAATGACAACCCAATACTTCGAAGTCCGATTTTCGAATTTTGAATATAAGTTTTCTTTTAATTAATTAAAATATGAAAATAATAACTTCCTAATAGCTTTAAAAAAAGCCATTAAAATATTAGCTATGATTTAATTGTTGCCCCCCCCCCCAAAAAAAAAAAAAAAAAAAAAAAAAAATATGAGTTCATTTTCTTTCGACATAAAAATTAAATACATTGAATTAAACGTGAACGATAAAAAAAAGAAAAAAAAAAAAAAATGTAAAAAGTTACATTATGCAGCTCACAAAATTTGATGTCATTATCACTTTAAAAAATTTATGCACATTGATAAAGTGCTAATGTAATTCTATTTGGTTCAACAGAAAATTTAAAAACATGGTATAAAAAAAAGTTTTTTTATCTTATAATTATTTCATTATTCTCAAATACTACTAATATAAGATTGGTTTTCTTTTAATTAAATATTCAACATAGAAATATTGTTTCTTGCTACCATAAAGGGCAAAAATTATTTAATCTTTATCGGTGCAGGATGTTAATAAAATTATAGTTATTTACTAATGTTTAAATTTTTTTTTTCGGAAGTTATATGTTGTTAACAGCGGTAATTTTAATTAAAATTTTGTGCGTAGATTGCCACCAAAATTGATATCTACACGTTTCAAGAGATGCATTCAAGGAATTTTTTTTTCTTAAGTTCAAAATAATCCATTATGTGACGCTTCGTATTGAAAAACGGAAATTATAAACTGGGAGGATACTATAATATTACTCAACAGCGGTCATAGTCTGCTTCAAAATTCAGAAGTAAGAATGGAAAGAAGTTGCACATTCTAAACCTATAAGTTGATGCGTACACTGAGAAAAAAAAAAAATATATATATATATATATATATATATATATATATATATATATATACCGCCTTCAACTAGAATGAATAAGTGACCATTTTCTAAATCCCTTGACTAGAAATATAGATTTCCTAGTTATGTGCATAAGGCACGCCAATAAACTGAGTAGACGAAATGATCGAGAATTTCTAGTCTACACATTTCTAGATGGTGAAACGATATTCTGAATACACTGAATCTTTTGTATTGCGAGAAATTCTCGCTTGATTTTTTTAGTATTGGGTCATAAACCAAGATTATAGTTGCTGAAACCCGCCTCTTGTATTCTCGTTTATTTGCAGAGATTTTCAAATAACTTTGCCCTCGATAATATAGGCAAACGCTCTAGAATTCTAATAGCGGTTTCGACAATTCGCTTTCAAAGGGGACGAGAATTTATAAGGATGACATGGAACTATTTTTTCTAGACCCACAATTTAGATTCTAGATGTCAGTTACAGATTTTTTTCTCAGTGTAGCGTTTTACCATTCTCGACTCGAAACTAAACCATGTATTCCTTACCTTTCTAAATTATTCAACAGAAAAATATTATTCCTTACGTTTAGTTCAGTGGTTATAAATAGCATTTTGGACAATTCTGCAACAGAGGTTGACCGGCAAACTTGCGATTTCCTAGAATTAGAACACAATATCAGCGAATCTCTGGACCTTGAAGGGAACTGATAGTTAGGAATATATTGTAAATATTTCTTTCCTTTTGCAATTAATTTATATTTCCATAATTTAAGGGAACTTGGCACATTTTGAAAAGCATATATTAAAAAATAAAGAATTAGGGATGGATTTTGAAATTTATCAGTTAGTTAAAAAATAAATAAATAAAAATAAATAAAAGTGCATGTCTATGTAAAAAAAAAAAAAAAAAAAAAAAAAAACATGGTTTTCGTTATTTTTTATTTCTTATGCTTTTCTTTTAAAAATATTGCAAAATCCATCCCTACTTCCTTTAAGCAGTTTCTATTAAGCATCCACAAAATTTTAAGTCTTTCCTTAAATATAACTAAACATTTTAGCATTTTGAAGATCATGAATTCGTGAAAAAATGCAAACTGAGAAAACACAATTTAAAGGTTTCAAATCTGTAAAAAAAAAAAAAAAAAAAAAATCCATAAAAATTCATTAGAATTGTTGCCTGAATACATATTTTATTGAATAAACCAAACATAGTTCAAATTATAAATATTAAATGGAAATATACTCTTTTATATGAAACCTACTTCAGTGCCAAGTCTCCTTACAATTATCCCTTAGTTGTTGGCGATAAATGTTCAAAACGCTAAAGTTGAATAAGTCACTGTGTATTACATTAATGCGAACGCGAATGTTATTTTTTATTATTAAAGACTTTTTTTTTAGCTTACATTCTCTGTCATAAATCTTCTGCCGAATCCGGGTTAAAAAGGGAAAATAATTAGAAATATCAGTCCTATCGGTAACAAATGAAAGAGGCGATTTTTTTTAAATCCAGGGTATCTATTCTCCGATCCGACTGCCATAGCGACCGTTCTTAAACAACGACAGTCGTCAAATCAAAAGAGGTATAGTCTGGTCGGACAATACATGCCCTGGGGTAAAAACAGTTTTTCGACACGACAGTTAAATTTTTAAAAATTAACTAAAGTATGAAATTTAGGGGGCAACACTTCATTTTAATTCATTTCAGCCATTTTAAAAAGTACGTGGCTTGTTTCAAATTCGGTACCAAATGAAAGGGGCGACTTTTCTTAATCCAGGGGTGCAAGCAGTTTTTCCACACGACGATTAGATTTTTTAAAATTAACTAAAGTAGAAAATTTTGGTGGCACCATTTCATTTTAAACTTTTCATACTTTTTAGTGCGAATCAAGCTAATAGAAAAGGTCTTTAATTTAT
The DNA here is from genome assembly GCA_963930645.1 of Salticus scenicus. Lineage (NCBI taxonomy): Eukaryota > Metazoa > Arthropoda > Arachnida > Araneae > Salticidae > Salticus > Salticus scenicus. Next base: position 1,046,554 of record OZ005658.1, on the reverse strand, counting down.
TTATTTATTTATTATTATTTTTTTTAATATAATCCAATAAATGTATCCTCCAATAATGTATTTTATTTTTGAGTGAATTTATATATTTACATCATATAACAATTTCAGGTCGGTCGCATGAAACGCTGCAAAACAACAACTTCTTCAACCTCGCCTGAAGCAGCTGTACGCAGGCGCAATCCCGATGTACATGTGAGGGCCCTTCGAGAGTGCAATGTTCTGAAGTCGAGTGTTTTCAGGCCCTGCCACAAGACAGTTAGTGCTGTCCCTTATTACAAGTAAGTCCTTCATTTTAAAGCAAGGGGAAAATATTCCCAATACTCATCATGAGTGTAAATGTTAAATATATATACAGTCGAAACTCGTTAACGTGAATCTCACTCAAGGGGGATAAAAAATTTGTTCGTGTTATCGGTAGTTCATGTTATCAGTAACTAATCTTCATGTAACTAAACTAATCTTCATTTTGACGGGGTCTGTGGGAACAGTTCATGTTAAAAGTAATTCACGTTAACGAGGTTCAACAGTATATATATCACACGGAATGAGATTCGGGGATCATGGTATCATCAAAGCCAACACTGATAGACAGTGTAGGGCTGACACGTGAAAAATCCGTTGCCAGGATAACGTGGTACTGATGCTGAAATGGTTCTGCACTTCAGTCAGAAACAGGGTTGCCAGGTAAATAATGAAATATTGTTTTTAAACTCATCTAATTCAGTTAAGTGTCAGTCTCTTGATTCAAGTACATTGTTTTAGAGTTTTATATAAAGCAACTAAAAATAGTAAAGTATAAAAATAAAATTGTAGTATTTACTTAGCAATCTTGGCCAGAAAATATGGACGTACATTATCCTGTTCCAAGATAAAGTTAGGCAGACCAACTTGTAATTATTAAAACTAATAAAAATTACAACATTAGGAACGCCGAAGAGAAAAAATATAGGAAACATACTGCTGTTTCGGTAGCCTTTAGCGTACCGTCTTCAGTGCATAAAGATAATTGGAACTGGAGAAGTGCTCATATATATATATATATATATATATATATATATTATGCAAAATTTTTTGAGTCTTTCTTTTTTGTTTTAATTGGTTTTAAACTTTTGTTTCTTCTCCGTTCGGTAGATAGCAGCACTGCTCCGAAATGTAACATACGATGTTTAAGAGGAGAGGAATTCAAATGCAGAAGTAACTTTTAATTTTTTATTAAGTTCGTAGTTAATAAGAAAGAACCACAGAACTGGCATTTTAAATTAGTACATACAAAACTTTGAATAAACACCACAAAATGCAATAATCTCGCAACAATTGTTTCGAGTCGAAAGAGCACAACCTTTGAATGCAGAACTCGTGCCTACTTTGTTCGCCTGATGAAGGGTCGTGTGCTCTTTCGACATGAAACAGTTGTTGCGAGATTATTGCCTTTTATGGTGTTTATTCAAAGTTTTGTAAGTGATAATAGTGCGTAGTTGCTGCTTTAATGATGCACTCCTGCCTAGTTTTTTATTTTTTGTTATTATTTTCACCTGAAACAACAGTTGTGTGTTTTTTGCAATTGATAATGTTCACTTCCAAAATTATTTTATTAAATCAATTATTATTTGAATTTATTCAGTCAACCCGTTAGTAGTCGCTAGTTGGTCGATTTGCCGCCATCCTTCAGTGTTGCCAGATTTTTTTATTCAATAGCCACCAAAAATTTTTAGGAGTGGCATTTCATATACATAATTCATATACATATACACGCGAATAAAATCGAAGAAACGTCGATCACATCACTTCTTAAAATTATTGGTGACAGTTAAATAAAAAGTGCGCAATTTGTAATAGGTGGCGCTGTCTATTTACGGTTATTAAAAAAAAAAAAAAAAAAAAAAAAATGTATTTCAAATCAAAAATTTCTCAAAAAATTAAAAATGTTATATTATTCTTTTTTATATATTTATGTTCAGCTTGTATCAGCTGAAATCAATTTAGAAATTTCATTTAGAAATTAATTAGAAGTTTTCAAAAGAAAATATACATGCTAAACGTTAAAGAGTTCGTATCTAAAATTGTGACTTCACCATGACTTAATGATTCTGTTGGTCACGACACAAAACAATGGTGAAATATACGCGGCTTAGATGGTTAGAGCGCCATGTTAGTATACCGGTGGTCCAGCGTTCAATACTTCGAAGGTCCGGAGTGTTAATTTTTGCAGACAATTAGTAGAAAAGATGTCAATTGATAAAAGAAAATTTATCGTTGACTACACAGTGTCCTAAGAATTTTTGAAGAGTTTTTTAAGAAGCCTTTTTCTTACATCTCTTTTTAGAAGCAAAAAAAAAAGAATTTTTTGTGGACTACAAGCGCCCTCTATTGGGCGGAATATTCACTAAAATGTCAATGGAACAATTAACAATACAAAATAAAAGTAAAAATGATTAGGAAAAGTACATAAACATTAACCAAATCAGTAAAATATTAATTTATAATATAAAAGAAATAATAAACTAAAATAATAATAAAAAGGTGCCTCAAACGAATAATTAAATTGCAGATATTGGCCCTTAATCAGAAAATGAAATCACAAAAATTATAGGCAATCGTGTGGTGCTGCCATCTGTTGTGAATTTTAAGAAATGATTTTTCTTTTCTTAACACAATTCAAATTTCCTCTATTTTGGTCAATAAACAAAAAAATTGCATTTTTTTTGCAAGTTAAATTTTATTCTAACTTTGAAAATATTTATGTGATACGCTATATTAAGAATTTGGGTTTAAAAAAGTTTTTTTTTAAATAGAATTATTATGACTTATCATTCAAAATTTAACCCAACATTGATACCAAATTTTTAACTGTATATTATGCTCATTTGTTAACTATATAACAAAATAATAATTAAAAAATTGTTAATAATAACTATATCCATACATTTAACCCTACAAAGCACCCAGTTCCATGTGTCGAACACCGACTTTAATCGTTTCTATAGCTATAAAACTATTAGTAGCGACACCTCTTGACATCTTGATAGAAGCTACTGACATTTAGCAATGTAGTAATACGAATCTTTACCTAAAGATGTCGTTCGTGTTTTTGTTATAGTGCACTCAGTGTGAAATTTGAATGAAAGTGATACGTTAGTCGTTTGTCTGAATTCAAAAATAGAAAAAGAATAGTTATTGAACAGTTTTGGTTCGAAAAAGAAAATACTGTGTGTTATAACGAAGTGTATATTTTGCAGAGGTAAGTTTTTTTTTTTTATATTACAATAGTAAACGTATTAGTAAATCCTATTTTTATGTATGTTCCACATACGGTACGTTGAGCTAAAAAGTTGATTTTTCCCGTAAAATATAGTTTTTTTTTTTTTTTTTTTTTTTTTTAAATAAGTTTTCCCTATCTTCTGATCACTATAATTACAACCTACATATTTTTGTCGTGCACTAAAAAAAAATTGAGCCTTGTAGGGTTAATTATTTTTTAACTATTTTAATAAACATTGAAATAATCTATAATTGTTAAAAAGTTCTCTAAACGGCTGACAAATGCAGAAATAGAAAATACTAACCTTTGAATACATATTTTACATTATTTATTCAAATACATAAATTGAACTAGAAGGTTCCAAAATTCCTGTTGTAACTAGGGCCGAAAACTAAATGAATTTATTATTACATTTTTGATTAATACTTTTATTTTTAACGCAATTTGATGTTATATATTTAACTTAAAAACAGTTTAAGAATTGTTATTTTTTTCTATTTCCCCCCTAGTTCTTGTTATCTGGATGCGGGCGAATGCCGCCCTAGAGATCGCTGCTACTGCGAATCCTTGACCGCTTATGCCAGGCACTGCGCCAGGGCGGGGAAAGAACTCTCGCCAGAGTGGAGAAGTGCCACAGGATGTGATGGTGAGAAAATTAAAACTTAACTATACAACATATTTATATAATAATAAATTTTAAAACGTATCTAACCTTTTGTAAATGCAAAAGTCCATCCCAACAGTCAAGGTCCGTGTTGTTTTATGGGAAAATTGGTTTCCACAATTGTTCATTACCTAATGCTTTTTTAAAATTCCGTTTTAAAATTCAGAAAATTCACAATCATTAAATTAATACTCGTTTTTTAAAATGTGATTTTTTCTTTTTTTTAAATAACGAAGTGCGTTTTGAGCATTTTTTAGCTATAGAAAATAAAATATTAAAAATGTGAAAAATGAATTATTCGGAAACAGGTATTCGATTTACATTCATAAGTTGACTCTAAATGTGGAAAAAGATTTTTTTTTTTTTTTTTTTTTAATTCCATTAGATAATGAGTAATTGTAGAAAAAAAAAAAAAAAAAAAAAAAAAAATCTGGAGTGACTCCACTCGACTTTCCGAACATTGAATAATTAACAGTTTTGTAGATGAAGCAAAGTAAGGGGAGTTGTTAAATAAACAAAAGCGGGAAAATTACAATAGGGTGTTTGAGTATTTTTCTCCATATAGTACACGATGTTTAATTTCACGCTATACTGAACTTCGAGCCCATAGATCATAATGATAAAGAGTTTTTCGTTGTGTCCCTGTAAAAACCTATAAATGCTAGATTCACGAAAATGCTTATGCTTATTGCAACAATGTCTTATAATATTCATATAAATTTTCAGCTCAATTGAATAAGGCGTTTAGACACTATCACACTTTTGAAAATTTGGACCCATAGGCCATAATGATAAAGAATTTTTCTTTGTGTCCCTGTAAAAAAAAAAAAAAAAAAAAAACTGTAAGTGCTAAATTCACCAAAATCTATACAGTTTGTGCAACTGTGACCTTTAACATGTGTATAAATTGTTTGCTCAATTGAATAAGACGTTTAGACACTATCACACTTTTAAAAATTTGGCCCCATAGGCCATAATGATAAAGAATTTTTCTTGGTGTCCCTGTGAAAAAACTATATGTGCTGGTTTCACCAAAATCTATAGGGTTCGTGCTACGGTGACTTACAACTTTCAGCTCATTTGAGCAAAGCGTTTAGATGGTAACGTGTTCATACACACACACACATACATCATCGTAAAAATAGTGAAAATGGACTCAGGAGACCTCAAAGCGTATAGAAACATCAAAATCTCAAATTCGGATATTTGAGATGATTACAATACTTTCCTTACATATGTATGTTCGGAAAGTAAAAAATTGCCCATAGAATAACATGGCCTTTGGCTGCCGGCGAGACTAGATATTGTACTATCTCAAAGACACCGTTGGCCGAGAAATGTCAACGTAAATGAAGTGACAGTAGACACTGGCGAAATTATAATGCGAAATACACATTAAGATTGTTTGTATGTTTTTTTTTTTTTACTTCATAGTGTAGTGGAAATAAATCTTAATAAAAATAAAATATTTTGTGATTTTTTATATTTAATACTTCTCTTTTTCCTTAGGCATTCGCTGTGGCAACGGTCAACAATACATGAGTTGTGCTCCTGCCTGTCGCAGAACATGCAAGAAGCCAAAAAGGGACAAGATGTGTCGAAAACCGTGTCGCCCAGGATGCTACTGTCCGCCCGGCACTGTATGGCATCGCAAGAAGTGCATACCTCTCGATGAGTGCCCTTCATAACAAGAGAAAAGGCAATCCCTTGTCCCACGCACAGTCATAAACGCTGCTTCCGTGAAGCCCCCCTCTCTAAAAAAAAGAAAAAATAAAGCTTCAAGGGAAAAAAAAAAATCGCTGGACGAATGCTAATGTTGAAAAAAAAAAATGTGCAGATAGAAATTATGTTAATATTTTCCAAGTCAGAAAAAAATCATACACACAGAGATGGACAAAATTATTTTGTAGCTTACCTATGCACATCGGGAGATTCAGTAAGAAAAGACTTACACATCTGAAATCTGCCTGTCATACTACATGTAGTAAAAAGCTGCTGATACTTTTTTGGAAATAGTATAACCAATTTCTAATGTACACCAACAAGCTGGAATAGGAATAAAAGAGAGCAAAATTCGCAATGGTAAAATGTACTTGTTTGTGTCAACCTTGAAAATCGTTGAATCCCTTTTTGAAATATTAAATAGCACTTACCTCTTTTTATTATTATTGTTTCAATCCATGATTTTTAGCTTATATGTGAAAAAGTATGAAAATACGTGATGAAAAGGCATAAATCTAGTAAGAAACTACTGATGCTAATATGGAAAGAAAAAAATTTCTTATAATAGCCTTAGACTAAAACATTTTGGTTATAAACACGGAAATTTATTACATATAAGCTACTTTTCAAGAGCAAAGCAAAATCAATTATTTCCTTACAAACAGATGACGATTTGACGATTATGACCAATTAATTGATGTTCATTTAAGATTAAGTATTATTAAAAAAAAAATTACAAAAATTTGGAAATTGAAAATGTATTCCATATTCCATATTGCAATTGTAATATGGAAATAGTAATTCAAATAATAACTAACGACGAAAACATTTTGGAAATGACTCAGTTCATCATTTGAATTCATGTAATGGAAAAGAAAATTGTCTCTCTTGTTCCACTTCCAGCACTCATAACTACAAATTATAGATCTATTTTAGCGGCCGCTTTAGTACAAAAGTCTTGCTGTTCTTTTAGTTTCTGGAGAACAATATGTGTGTATGATAATTTGTGAAATTGTCTGACTGTATAGGTTGCATATCCTACCCCAATAAATATTTCCCTTCATGGAAAATGCCGAAAGCTAGAGATTATTTTTTAAAATATCAAGTATTGTGTTGGTTGGAACATGAATGTCAAACCGATGAAGACTTACTTGGTATAACAGTTTACCAGTTGCGAAACTAATGCTATGGAATGACAGCAAACGTGTTGAAATGGTCAAACAATTTTGAATTGGAGTAGAACCTTATTAAGTAATTAATGGAAGGTTTTGAATAGAAGTGACAGTGTGTAATGTTGAAGCATACATAAATGAAAACCTTTTTTCAAATGCAAATAAAAAATTAGATATAAGGATAATACACTCATGAGTTAGCTAGTTGAATCACTTGTTTCAACTTTATTTTAGTGATCAGTTTAAAATTTAAAGCTACACCAATAAGATGATTTTAGAAAAGTTTGTACTTGTTATTTATTTTTGTTTTATTGATGAACAAACTAGTACATTAATAACAATTAAAATAAAAGCCTACATTTATTACTTATTCTGGATGTGCACTATGAACAAACTAGTAATAAAGCTAAAGAAACAGTGTTCTGATAACTGCATGTGATGATACATGCATATGCAATGTGAAAGAGTAAAATAACTTTTACAAACAAAATCATAACTTTATTTTTTGAAAAATAAAGTCTAAAAGTAGATTTATATTTCAATGATACATCCAGTCTGAATAGATACTATACCTTTAGATTTCTATGGTAAAAAACTGCACAGATAATTAAATTTATAAACACACGGGCAATTTTTCAAATAATAATGTTTAATACTACACTTAAACTTTAGATTATAGGTTCAGGAAACGTTCATTACAGAAGTAATGTGAAGAAAAGATGTAAAGCATAACTATTAATACAAAATGCACTGAACATGAGTTGATGGTACAAAAATGTTCGTTGAAAGAAAATTATTATAAATTAGTTTAAAAATATCTGAAAGTTTCACTTTTTTTAAAAATTTCTGTATTATTAAAATTTTCTGAATCATTAATGGCGCTTGTTTATGGTAGAGTCTCCAATTATCTGGCATAAATCCTCAAAAATATTAGATCACGAACCAGCGAAGCGAACAAAGACAGTTAGAAAAGCTGCCATGGATGGAGGGTGGAGGGTGGGGGGGGGGGGGTTTAACGTAACGAGCAGGAGCAGAGCATCCTGGTTAGATAAAATATAACCAGGAAAAGAGGATAAAGCACATGTTGGTTGATTTTCTATAATAATGAGATAACTATTCAGTTATGGGACAGGAGATCCGGACATAATATCGCGGGACAAAATATCACGTGAAAAAAATAATATAATCTATTTGAAAATTTGTATTTCTGTCACGTGTGATCTCTGGTGAAGGCTACAGATCCTTATAAATTAATATTAATTAATTAAAATAAATAAATACATTATAGAATGGAATTTTATTATTTTATCTCTATTTAATTTTAAGTCATTTTATCATTTGCTTTTCCCCATTCAAAATACATTTTTAAAATATTGTACATTACTGCTGACATCAAAGCTGAACACTGTTCACAAACCTGAATTAAAAATTTTAAAATAGATAAGCACGATTGAATTCTTTATGACTAATCTTTAAAAAATGTTAATAAATATAGTATTTAAACTCTTTTAAGCAAAATTTATAACAATTTTTGTGGTGGGTTTGCGTGTATACCAGTGCTTTGACTAAGGTATACGTTGGGCATGAAATTTTATACAACATTATTAATAATTACCAACTCTTTTTTGCTTTCCATTCATTTATGTAGGCGATATTTTGTCCACGCGAGATTTTGTCCCGCGAGATTTTGTCCCCAACCCATGGGACAGAAACATATTTCAGATTCAGAGTAAAGTAATGGGTAAAGAAATGTCTCTTAAATAGATTCTCACCTTTCGACATCGGGTACATTTAAAAGTATTTTCAGGGCTATGCTAAGAAATCATATGTGCCCACTGATTGTATTTAGGTTTTGAAAAGAATTTTTTTTAAATATATTCTTAATACTAGCATTTCAAGGTTAACCCTCCTCCTAAAGCATAATATTTTCAGTTCTCATATTCAAATCATGCAGAAGTGGAATAGTTCTACATGAATGTAGGAATCTTATTAAAACATTGGAGAATTACTATCTTTTTCTTTTGTTTTCTGTAACCAGGGCTACAAGCGTGACCAGAAGCAAGGCGTTCTATGTCTCTCCTTACTTCAGACAAATGGAACTTGTATTCAATTGTTAGTTTATTTCTTTCTATTGTAACTTATATTGATGCTCCTATGTTAGTAACAAATGCAGGTTTTTAAATATTAGACTGTAAATTTAATTTTTATATTACATGATTAATCTTAATTTTAACTGAAACAAAAACATATATCTAGCGTTAAATGACGAATAATAATAACATCATAAGTCATCACCAGAAAAAAAAAAAAAAAAAAAAGACAATTACTTTTGGGTCGAAATAATGAAGCACAATCTTTCACCAGGCATAAAAATGTAAGCAAGAGTGCTTTGTGAGAACAGCAATGTGTGCTGCCTATTTTCTAATGCATATGGAAGTAATACAATAATATCAAAGTATTTAAGTAATACTTTGATACAAAATGGTTGTTGTGTATATATATTTTTTAATAATATATGGTGTTTTCCTAAGAAATTATTATTTTTCCCTAATTCTCAATTCCGGATTTAATTCTATATTATATTCATCACTACTCATACAGTTTCCCTCAAAGAAAATAAATATATGTATGCAGAAAAAGTTTCTGATTCTCTTGATTTAAGTACAAAAAAAAAAAAAAAAAAAAAAAATCCTGAAATACAGTTTTTATTTATTCCACAATGTAGTAAGTAAATAGGTAATAAATTTCTCATCGGGATACAAGAATATAAGTTAATAAACCTTATCAGTCCGGCGTCATTAAACTCTTCAAATATAAAAACATTGTACGGAAAACTGCAACATTCTCATTTTTATGTTTCTATCCTATAGGGAAAAGTTTATATTTTACAGGGAAATTATTATATTCTATGGGGAAATTCACAGGGAAACGGAGAAATAGGAAATCAGCTGGTATAAAAACAATGTACTTTATCTGTGCAACATCATAAAACCCTTCCCAATTGACCACTGTAGGGAAAACTGCAACATTATCATATTTATGTTTGTATCCTGTAGGGAATGTTTATATTTTACAGGGAAATTATTATATTCTATGGGGAAATTCACAGGGAAATGGAGAAATAGGAAATCAGCTGGGAAGGAAAACAATGTACTTTACCGGTGTGACAACATAAAACTCTTCCCAAGTGACCACTGTAGGGAAAACTGTAACATTACCATATTTATGTTTGTATTCTATGAGGGAAAAATTGTATTCTGTAAGGAAATTCACAGGGAAATGTAGAATCATATAGTAGCTGGGTGGAAAATAATTGATGATTTAGTCTCAAACCTAGAAAACTGATAGAGTCAATTTATGATTTAGCCTCAAACCCAGAAAACCTATAAGGTCCATTGTGCGCCAGATGATGGAGATTCTACTATGTTTAATGTAACAATGTAAAGCAATTATGGCTGAAAAAGGACATTTTGTGCTGAAACATTTTTGTAGCTTAAGCAACTGGTCAATGGTAGTCAACGAAAAGCATGCTTTTATTTGATTTATTTAAAAGAAAATTCCAGCTGGACTGGAAAACATTAAATAATGTTTTGAATGATCTCTTATTATTATTATTATTTTATTTTTTGTTTATACATTTATATCAGTTGTAAATGTGTTTTTGTTTTATTATTATTTCTTTTTATTTAGTTCTCATTATTTATTCATATTATCACTTACAGGTTAAGAAATAATATTTATCACGGTACACAAATGCATACACACATGCAATAACACAAACAACGGGCTATACTTAAAAAAATCCTTAGTGATAAATGTTAATTTGAAAATACAAAATTTTATAATGATGCATATTTATTATTTACATTATAAATAATTTATTTAAAAAAAAAAAAAAAAAAAAAACAGTGTAAGTACTTTAGTGTCAATTTTAACAAACTGCCCAGTTAGAACAATATTTGCGAATATCAAAAAATAATATCAGCCTATATTAAATGATTCCAATACCATTAAAAACGAACTAGAGAACATTATTTTTTGCCATTTGATAATATTTGCCAATATTTAACATCAGTGAATGTAATTTTTCAACTTTCTCAGATAACATGATCAATAAACCAATTCTACATCTTGACAAATTCTTCTTGATAAAAGTAAACTTTTGCATTTATATCTCTGTGTCATATACTTAAGAGCGGAGAATACCTAATCTCGCCAGCAGCCTTGGCCCATGTTATTCTATAGGAAAATTTGATTACATAATTACTCATTACCTAATGTATATTTTTCAATTCTGTTTTCACATTTAGAAAATTCATAAGCATTAAATTAGTACTTGTTTTCCAAAAATTGATTTTTTAAAATTTTAGTATTTCATTTTGCGACTAGAAAATGAGAAAAATGCATTTTGTGAAAAATCGCATTTTTGAACTCAAAATTTAAATGTAAAAATTAAAAAAAAAAATGAATTTTTTAAAAATACTCATTTAATGGTTATGAATTTTCTGACTGCGAAAACAGAATTAAAAAATATACATTAGGTAATGTGTAATTGTCGCAACAAATTTTTCCATAGAATAACATTGGCCACGGATGTTCGCGGGATTAGGTATTGTCCCCTCTTAATTTGAAGTCTGACAAAACTAAATATACATATATATTTAAAAAATACAACATATTAATTTCATTTTGGAACTTTAACAAAACCAGATACACTGAATGTCTATAGAGAATCCCAGATGTTGAAAAAATAATATTGTTTTTGTAAATATCAAGAGATATCACCAAATGTCTGGAAAATGATATTGTTTTTATGAATATCAACAAATAATAATGGATATCATACAAATAAAATAATATGTGGCCAATGTAAGCCTGATATTTAACTGAAAAAGGTAGAGAAAAATTAGGTTTCTTAAAAAAGGCAAAATTATTAAATTATATCGTTCAGTATAATGAAGTGGATGAAAGTGTCATAAGTAATGCAACGACTTTGTTAAAAGCATATAAGAATTTGGTACCTTACATTACTTCGTTTCATGGCAGAAAAGCTTTTTTCGAAGGGGATCCCCCTCTTCAGCAGTGCCGTCTGCACTCCGTGGATGGCAGTCACTGTCAAGTTGATCTTCTCTTTTATTGACGAGTAGGTGCCGCCAGATTTCATTTACCTCCGCCGATTCGTGGTCGTTAATGACGTCAGGGTTATGCGCTATCTCGATGCTCTCTCTAAGGTACGCATAGGTGGGATTATTGTAATTAGCTAGTTTTCTTACATTTTCAAATTCGATTCTAATATTATTTTCAAGATAATTTTTAGCCAAAGTGGTAGTGTTACGGTTAAATTTAATATCGTTCTGGTGTTCTTTAATCCGGGTTTTTATTTTTCTTTTAGTGACACCTATATAATTGTATTCCCTGTTTTCCTGATTTTTGAGGGGGATTTTATAAATACCAGCAGTTTCAGTGGGGGGGATAGGATCTTTATCGCTTCTTATAAGTTGAAATATATTAGGGTTGGGTTTTATTGGTATGTTTAAGTTAAATTTGCTAGCTGTATTTTTTATTTTATTTGAAATGCCCTGATTGTACGGAATAGAAAAAGTGTATTGGGTAGGGGTTTTTTGTGCATTCGGAATATTATTTAACTGTTTTATTCGCTTTCTATACAACTGATTTACTAACTTTTTAGGGTATCCTGCCTCAACCGTTAATTTATTAATGAAATTCAGTTCTCTTCTTAATGCTGATTGGTCTGAACATATGAGGATAGCTCGATTGATATAACTCCGTATTGCGTTTAATTTGTATCTGTATGGTGTTTTGCTTTTATTGTTAATGATCTCGTTACTCGCGGTGGGCTTTCGGTAAACAGTGGTTTTAAAGTGATTGTTGTGCTTAGTAATTTTGACATCCAAAAAATTGATTTCGTTATTATTTTCATCTTCGGCTGTGAATTTGATATTTTTATCGAGTTGATTGAGCTGATTTAAAATTTCAGTACTATTGTGATTTACTTTTATTATCGCGAAAACATCATCGACATAACGGACCCATAATTTAAATTTGTCTCCCAATAGTTCAGCGATTTGGTTTTCCATGAGTCTTAGTTTAAATTCGGCAATTATGCCTGATACAGGGGATCCCATAGGGACGCCCATATTTTGTTTATAAGTAATGTTGTTAAATTGAAAATAGCTTTCTCTTAATATTAAGTTACTAGTAGCAATAAGTGTATTGGCTATGGGGGTTTCATATTTTTCTATTATAGCGTTATTAATAATCTCGGATATCGAATTGAACATTTTCAAATCGAATTTGAAAATGTAAGAAAACTAGCTAATTACAATAATCCCACCTATGCGTACCTTAGAGAGAGCATCGAGATAGCGCATAACCCTGACGTCATTAACGACCACGAATCGGCGGAGGTAAATGAAATCTGGCGGCACCTACTCGTCAATAAAAGAGAAGATCAACTTGACAGTGACTGCCATCCACGGAGTGCAGACGGCACTGCTGAAGAGGGGGATCCCCTTCGAAAAAAGCTTTTCTGCCATGAAACGAAGTAATGTAAGGTACCAAATTCTTTTTAATATATTTATTTAACTTCGTTTAAAAGTATAAAAGTTATCATTTGTTAAAAGCTTTCTATAATTTTTGAATTATATCTGTGAATATCAGTAGCTGTCATAATAAATGTTTGACATTTAATCAAAATATTGGTTAATCTTAGTAGGATATTGACCAATACATTTGTGATATCTGGGAATTTATCAAAACATTTAAATATTGATTTAAAATAAAAACAAGCACTTTGGAAACCACTAGGCTCTTTTACTATTTGAAAAGTGTTTCTACATAAAAGCAGTAATCTTGTAAAACAAAGGTACAGAAAATTTTCACTGTCATTATTTAACTATGTACTGAATACTTGAGACGTAAAGAACTTAAAATAAATATATTTTAAGTTGATTGGAGTATAAAGGCTGATTATATTTTTAGTGTCATATACATATACATACTCAAAATAGCTACAGCAAATATTAACAATAAAATTCTAAAAATACTGTGTCAAAAATATTTGCTGAAATGCTATAATAATTAATATATTTTCTAATTAAGTATATTCAATTATGCTTTCTTTGTAATATAATAAAAACTAATTTTTGTGAATAAATATAAAAGTTAATTAAGCAATTTAAGCATTATTACAAACGGAATAAATTTCCACATAATAATTTGAAATTTATGAATGCTGTTTTTTCTATCTTAAATTCTGGTATCAAATACTTTAAGAATTATTTATTTGTAGCACTTCAAAAAATTGAAATTTGTTTCACTCTTTTTTTTTTTTTTTTTTTCCTTAATTACTTATATTACTATAATTAATAATTATTGCATTGTATTGTGTGTATGTAATATAAATTTTTGTTTGTATATTTTATGAAGATTTCATTATAAAATGAATAAAATTTCGATATTTTACAATTTTCTTTTAAATCACAGTATAGACTAATTTTCACACTAGAGTTGAGCTCTAGTAAGTGTAGCATATAAATAAAGCAATGTGATGTGCTTTCTCTTTAATTTCTTCTATTTCCTTATTGTATGTAGCATAGTTGAAAGCTAGATTGTATGTCTTATACTATCATTTCCATCTGTCATAGGTACTTACATTGGAACATCAAAATTAAAAATTATTTATAAAGAAAACTCTTTGTCTAGAAGTTGTTATTTTAAACTACTTATTATGCATTAAAAAAATTATTTAAAACTGAAATCAGAATGTTGACTTTTCATTATAATTGTTAAAAAGAATATTTGATTAATTTTACTAAAAAAATACATATATGATATCTACATCACATATTTCTCCCCTTCAACTGAAAAAAAAAAAAAAAAAGATGTCATCATGGATTTTACACATAACAACATACACATTACAAAATAATAATAAATTTTAAGATGCCAAAATATACAAAAAGATGAAAACAATGTGTGATCAAAATTAAATTCCTGCAGAAAAGTTTAAGTACATAAAAGTTTGTGAATTGTTGGCTTTAATCAATGACATGTCTTTTTAATTTTCTTTATAGCAATTGCATTAATATTTTTCATAGAAGTTCTAATAATATGATATACTTCATTTTTTTTTTTTTTTTTTTTTTTACAGTCTAATTTTATTTCATGTTTGCAAAATATTTTTTTTTTTTTTTCATTATAGCCAACGTTTGAATCATTCATTGTACACAATCACTTATACAATAATGTTATTTTTTTTAGAAAATCGAAAAAATGACAAAAAAAAAAAATCTAGTAATATGATCCCATATAGTCACTATAAACTTGGTTGTGTCAAGAGCGATCATGACATATCATAATGCTGCATCTGTTGTAAAATTGCTGTCAATCAAAAATTTATGTTTTTTTTTTTTTTTTTTTTTTTTTTTTTATTATTATTATTATTTAGAGAGAGAGAGACAGATGGAGGGGGGACTTAGAATGTTTGCTATTGGATTGATTATTCAAAACAAATAATAAATTCCCCATTTATCTTCCACTGAGTAGATGTAGAAAAAAGAATAAAAAATAAATTTGTCTTTCACAAATTTTAATTTAGTATCAAAGGCCAATATTTATTTAGCACAACATATGTGTCTTTTCCCTTGTTTCTATTTTAATTTTAAAATATTCTTGATAATATTTCTTCTATTATTTTAACCCTTTAGTAGTAGTTTTTTAGTGTATCTGTTTAATAACTCATAAAATCAATACTAAATAAAATAGAAAAAAAAAAAAAAAAAAAAAAAAAAAAAAATTCACTTTTAAAAATCGATGGTTATTCAGTAATCTTATTTCCTAGAAAAAAATTCATATTTTTTGATAATTTGTCACATTAGCTTTTCATTTCAACTATTGAATAATGGAAAAGGCTGTTTATAATGGGTTAAAGGGTTAAAAAAAAAAAAAAAGGGGGTGGTAGGCATTATAAAACACTTTTATGCATAAATTATCGTCTTAAAATTAAGAAATTTTGCATACACATGCAATAATATTAATATTCTTTCAAAACTCTTTAAAAAAAAATAAAATAAAAAAAAATAAATCAGATTTTTTTTTTTTTTTTTTTTTTTTTTTATTAAATTCTCAAAAGCCCTGCTAATTTTAGACTAAATCCTGTAAAAAATATAGTGAAAACACCACTGAAATCAAAAAATCAGAATAGAAAATTTAGGCATTCAAATAGATCTATATATTAATTTTATGCTAAGATATTCAGATACATTAAGGGCTTCGAGTGAAAATTGCTAGAATTGCATTTCTGTTTGTATTAAGCATTTTTAACACTTTACAATAATGACTGTAAGTAACATTTTACAGTAATGACTGTAATTGATTACAATGATTATGAATTCAATTAGTCACTCTGTTTGTCTGTATATTATGTGATCATTTAGGCACAGTATATTGAAGGTTATACAATGCAACAAGTATGTACAGTTGGAAAGAATTAATAATCCATACAAACTACATGATATTTGGTTCATGTTATTAAATTCAAACAAATATTCTTTAACCCCATTTCTTGAGACCACGGGAGCCTCAGTGCTAGTGTGGACTCAACCAGTCTAGTAATATGACAGGGGTGATAACCATTGTTACTGAAAGAAAATAAGCATAAGGGAACACCAAATGATTAGATGTTTACCAAATCCCAATCTGTCAGTGAATTTGCCCCCCCCCCCCTCTCCAAGTCTGTGGACTCGTCCTCACTGCTAGGTGTAGGAAATGTGGTTACACTATATCTGTACTGATAAGTATAAAGGATTTAAGTCCATATTCTTGATTTTTCAGGAGACGAAAAATAAAATTAAACTAACTAAAAACTAATCAGAAGAATCGATTAGGAAAAAGGGATTGTGTTGACTTACACCCTTTATACCATTCAGTGATTGTCAACCTTCATTTAATAAAGGGACAAATTTGAATTAAATATTTTATACCAAAGATTAATGCTAAGTTTCTGACTTGAATCTTTTTTTACCAGTGGATTTTCTCAAAGACTAAATGACGTGGATTTAAATCCTTTATACCAATCGATAGAGAATTTTTTTCTGAGTCTGACTATGTACTTAACTCAAAATCGACATTTTTGGACTTAAATCCTTTATACTTATCAGTACAGATGTTTAAAAAAAAAATTGAAGAATAAATAAAAACATTTTGTATCAATATTGTACAGAAAAAAGAAAATGACACCAGAAGTTAAAATAAATTACTTTATTAAAAAGAACCCAGGAAAATACAGAACAAAAATAAAATATTCATCTCAGATAACACAACATTTTTACACAAAATAATTAATAACACATGAATTTTCAGATAAAAATAAAATAACAAAAATAAGCTCAATTTGATCAGATTTTGGAAAAAAAAAAGAAATAAAAATAATCTTAATATTGCACAATTTGATCTAGATATATTTTGTTCATCGTATAAAATCTATTTAAGCATGTAGTGATAATTTTGAATAATTACTCCTAAAATCACAAAGTACGAGAAATCAATATACAAATTCGTATTAGAATCCTGCACATATCTAATTATCTTAAACGCTATAAAATACAAACATACTTTTCAAAATCTTGTCACATTAATTTTTTATTAAAAAAGTATCTAGCAGGGAAAGTCGATACAAATGCTTCAAGAGTTGAATATTAATTGTAAATATTTATTGATATTTTTATTATCATTTATTATTGATCATTATTTATTAAAATACATATTATTAAAACATCTCATTTATTTAAAGAAATTTAGCTGTTTATTTCTTTAAGTTTTTAATTTTATAAACCAAGTAAAATGTTTTTAATTAAATAAAATTATTGCATATATGTGAATTCAGTAGATAAAAAAGTAATAAATGATGCAGCAATGTGTACTAATTAATATCTATAAATATCAAAATGGATAACTTTACACTATTTTCATATACATTTTGAAAAAAATCCTTACCATTAATTATTTTTAGCAAAATCTTAGTACTGAATAATTAAATAAATGAATAAATAAATTTTAATGAATTTTTAGAATTTTAATGAATTTTTAATGAACAAATAAATAAAAAATTGTAATTCAATAATGAAAGTTTAATTGTTCATTAGATATAACGGCAAATCCTTTTTGAGTATAGAAACAAAATTTTTATCATTTAAATACTCAACAAAATTTATATTTTAAGAACCATTCAGTGAATGCAATAACGAATACAATTTAAACTAAATCTGTAACATAATTAATGCTCAAGAAGACACTATTTTTTTTAATTACATGTATTAACTGCATAAAATTAACTGATTCATTATGAAAAAAAAAAAAAAAAATAAATAAATAAAACATCCCAAGTAAAAAAAAAAAAAAAAAAAAAGCCTTGTTATATGCAATACATATATATATTATTAAGACAATATACTTTTTTAAAACATTAGAAGCTTGCAAAATATTATACGAATAGAAATAACTTGAATCAAGAGTTACATTATATTTTTATTGATTTAATATTGTTTAACATGAAAATGTTGAACTTTCTACTATTCCACTTTTTTTCCCCGCAAGTTTTACATAAAAGAGTTTTCAAAATTTGTATACTCTACTCATGAAACAAATTTAACTCAAGTGTACAATATATAATTAACAAAGAAATCCATAAAATAAAGCATATAAATGTAATAAAAATAAACACTGTAAAAAAAATTCTTATAAAAAATTAAACATATTTCTCCTGATCCAGCGTTGTCAACCATACGATGATTATCATACACATAGTTGCTAAATCCCCGATTTAGGTGAGAGATTTTTTACCAGAAATTTTGTATAATAAATTTCTCTTTATTTAGTCATGGAAAACTAATATGTAATGTTTCTATTAAAAAAAACTGGCGTGAAACTTGATTTAAAAATTAGAAATTTTGGCAAGTATTATTGTATGACTGTCACAAACTTTTAGTTATTATTATTATTATTTTTTTTAAGTATCATTTTAAGAGATTTATAATGTTTTAAAACCAATAACAGAACATCTATTTTGCTTTTTTTATGTAAAAAAAAAAAAATTATAAAATTATTTGAGAATTCAAATAAAATTAATAATAAAAAAAAAAAAATCCTTTATCATTCTACAAAGATAAACTACCTACATCTACAGAAAGTTATAAATTCAAGGCATTTGTGTAATATTTGAAATAACTTTGAAGTTCATCTGCCACCAAACTAATATGAGAAATGCTACTATAAAGAAAAGAATATTTTGTAGAATTAATATAGATATAATATTACATATGATTTCCAAATAAATAGAAATTACCTATATTCAACTACATATACAAGGGTTTTAACTGTACAATAATATTTACAAATCAAAATTTAAGCATAAAATATTCTCTAAAAATCTATAAATAATAAAAATATACAGTCAACTCCCTTTAATCCATAGACCTATATGATTTGCGAATCCCTCTAATCTGCAATTGATTTGTTAATGGAAACAAAGAAATTTACAGCTGAGATTGTGAAAAAAATCAGCAATTTTTTTCACATTTTTACTTTATTTTATATTATATATATATATATTTTTTTTTAAATAAAATTTTTAACTTAATCCTTAATTTCAAACACACTGGAAAAAAAAAAGAAAAGTGAGATTTTTGTATTTATTATCCTGTAATTCATACAGACTAGTGCCAGGTCAAGTCGAAGAATGCCAGGGATGTATATACAAATTTAAAACAAACCACTATTACATCAATGTTTAACAATATTAAAAATAATAAATGATGAATACTCATTTCTAATTTAAAAAATATATTCTTTTTGTATTTTTAAAATAAATATGTGTTTTTATATTTTACTATGTATTATTTGAATGTATTCAAATATCAAATTATCCCACATATAAGAATATATTGATTTGTTTTATAATACTGAAGAAATATTTTATTCTAAAATTTATCAGAAATAATTTTTTTCTTTTTAATGACTATTTATGAATTAATAATGATAATTAACTTTGTATCAGCAAAAGAAAAATGTAAACAAAGACAATGACCTCTAATTTGAAAATTCCTATAATTCACACACAAACTTTGGACAAAGCTTTTGCAGATCAGAAGAAGTTGACTGAATAATATATAATAAAACACAGGAGTAGGTTTTGGACTTCCAACATTGGCTTAGAACAGGACAAGTGTTTTTTTAATGTCCAGCACTGTACAGAAATTTGAAAAAGGGTCTAAAACCAAAACCTATAACAATAAAAATATTTGAAATTAGAAATAATAAGGATATTTTTTTATCTTTTAATTTCTGTCATTTAATATCAGGAGAAACACAGATCGCAGAAATTTTAAAGCTCGTTCAGATATTTCTTGATTTAATAATAATAATAAAACAACCTAAATACTATTTTGTCAAAGTGCAATTTTGATGCAAAATGAATTTTTTGGACAGTTTTTAACAGTCTGATTAAAAAACACTGTTTTTACCACTACATCCAAAACCTAATTCCTGATAAAAACATACAGCAAAAGTGAAAGGAATTAATACAGTAAGTGCCTTCTAATCCACAGACTTTGAGACCAAACGTTTTACAGTTTACAGAATTTCCTGGATTACAGGTCTTTATTTGTTTATATATATCTTTTGCAAAGACAAATTATCATTATTAATGCATAAAATGAATCAATAATAATTTTGAAAAAAATCAACATTAAAAAACTATACCATTTTCCATAAAATTAAATCAGAATCATAAAATAATAACCTAAGCATGTAGAGTAAAATAGTACACATATAATGTATAGAGTATTTGTTTTAAATGTACAAACTGTTAGTTACTTATCATTAATTTATCAATTGATGTTAGTTTCCTTTTATTTATTTCCATTTCCATTTATTTATTTTTTATTCCAAAATGTAATTTCTTGTTCTGAAAAGATTATTTTGATTTTTCCAAAAACTTTAAGTATTTTAACTTAATGATAGAAATATTAACATTCTTATCTATTGTGATAATAAATTAAAAGTTACATTTGAATGTATGGTCCAGATAAAAAAAAAAAAAAAAAAGAATGGAATTAAAAATTCAATTAAATTAATGAAAAGATAAATACTAAATTTCTGTAATAAAGAAAAAAAATAAAGAAAGAAAGAAAGAAATAAAAAACTGCAATTGATTTTATCACAGTGGATTTCATTACTTATATCTAAAATATAAATTTACAGATTAGAGGGAGTTGACAGTATTTATATTTCACAATATTATATCAGCCAAGTTCTCCACATAGAAAATAAATACAGTGTTTATAAATCAAGAGCTAATACACATATCATACACATATATATCAAAACAAAGACAAGAGGAAAAACCACCTATTACATATTTATTTTATTTATATATTTTTAAAAATAACTTAAAACATTTAGACATGAGAATTTGCATGGTGATTTTTATGAAATAGATATATAGGGTGATTTTAAATTTATGGTACAAACTTTAAGTGTTGGTGTAGGAGATTATAAAAATCACTTATTTTAAAAAGGAATGTACAGGCACAAGTGTCCCTGTGATATACAAACACAAGAAAGACATGAGAGGAAAGAGAAATAGAATTACAGTACCTGGCCAAATTATTAGACCAAAGAAAATATTTAAAGTTTTTTGAAATTGGAAGTTTATTATACCTGACCTGTTCAAAATTATTATTATTTAATTAGTGTTACCTTAAGCTTATTTCAGTACCTTTATTACAGAAACATTTTCATTCTGGCAACACAAGACAGTTAGTTATTATTCTGTGATACAGTGGCATAGGTGTAAACTTGCATTATAACGTAAAATTTGTTCTACTTGTTTATTTTGGATTGAAGCGAATATTTTGCTGCAAAAAGTAAGTTTTGCATTGTTATTAATATCGTGTGGGATATTTAACATTTTTTATTCATTTATTATCATAAAAAGGTTTTTCTCCTTTATTTTAGGTGGGAAGAAAGGCTGACTTTTCACCAAAGAGAGTAGGGCAAGTTTATGGTCTACTGAAGGCCACTAAACTGACTCAAAATCAAATTGCAGAAAAGGCAGGAGTATCCAGAACCTCAGTAAAAAATATTAAAAAGAAAATGATCTTAAATATAAGTTTAGATCCATCAAGGAAGAATAATAGTGGACGAGCTCGCACAACGACGCCGAGAACGGGTCGAAAAATATGAGACATTTGTATAAATAACAGAAAGAAACCGGTACGAATGTTAACGAAAGAAGTTCAAAATGAAGGCATTAATATATCAGAAAGAACTTTGAGATGTCGCTTGGCAGAAAATAAACTCATTGCCATGAAACCGGCTCGCAAGCCAGGGCTTACATCAGAAATGATGAAAAAATGATTGGAGTGAGCAATAAGTAAAAAAATTGGACAATAGAAGACTGGAAAAGGGTATATAGCTATTTATTTTGATCAACGGTATTTGGTATTTAAAATGAATATGAAGAAATTAAATAAAAAACAATTTTGTTTAATTTTCAGGTTTGCTTCTCTGATGAATCGGTTTTTCATGTTTTAACTGAAAAAACTAAATTTGTTCGGCGGCGTCCAAACGAGAAATACAAGTCAGATTATACTGTTCTCACCATCAGACATCCTCCATTAGTCATGGTGTGGTCTGTCATATCAGGAAAAGGTTCTGGGCCTCTATATGTGGTCAAAAATACAATGAAACAAGATCGATACCTGAAAGTCTTACAAACCTGGCTCGTGCCACAAATGCAAGAATGGTTTCCTGGAGACTAGGAGCCAGTCTTCATGCATGATGGTGCTCCATGCCATAAAGCTAGAAGTGTATCAAAGTATTTAGAGCAAAAAAAAAAAATCGAATTTCTTAATTGGCCTGGCAGCTCGCTTCGTATGAACCCTACTGAAAATGGTTGGGAGTTGCTGAAAAAAGAAATGTATAAGAAAAATATAGCCAATAACGTAGAGTTGCTGGAATCTTTAACATACCAGTGGAATCATAATAAACATCTTCAAGAAACCATCCAAGCATGCATAGAAAGTATGCCTCGTCGTGTTAAAGCCCTTTTAGTTGCCAAAGATGGCCATACGAAATATTGATTTTTCTGTTAAATTTAATTTATCATTTTTTTCTTTCTTCAATAAGTATTGTATTGTAACATTTTTTTGTCACTGTATTCCTTAATGTATATGTTTTCGAAATATGAATGAAGAAAATATCTTTTTTAATAAAATTCTTCATTATTAAGGTTGTAAACATGAAAAAATGTATAATTTGCCAATGGTCTAATAATTTGGCCAGGTACTGTATTGGTCAAATCTATACCTACTACAGATGTGACTTGATGGTCATTAACTTTTCTGGAACAGGTTTCCCCAGAACTGTTACAATATGTTCCGATTGCCATTCATGACAAGGGTTGGCTAGATTTTGCCTAACCCGAAAATACCCAAGTGGTTTTTTTCAAAATCCTTGTTTAAAATTGTACTTTTGTCTAACTTACAAATATAAAACGAATATTATATACATTATTAGAACATGAACAAAGAATTTTCAGAAATATTGGAGATGCTCAAACTGCTCTATAGAAAAAAAATCCTGAAAAATCCCCCCATGAGAAAAATGTATACTTATCTTATTACAACAGAATAAAAAATTATATTAAAATAAAAGCAAGTAAAAAACAAAGTTGTTTGTCAATATAAAGAAAACTGTAGGACTCGGGGAATGTAAAATATAAATAAATACAAATCAAATTTTAAAAAATTTCTTAAAAATTCAACAGTGCAACAATGTAGAGGGACAATAATTAAAAATATTTTGTGAAAATTTAACTGCAAAAGTTTAATAAAGCAACATGAAATAATTATTAAAATCCAATTTTTTGTTGTAAAGGGCAGATAAAAAGAATTTTAGAATACTTAAAGTACAATTATTTAATTTTTAAAATTTCTCTATAACTTAATCATAAATAAAAATAATAATTATTATTAAATTTTTGATTTTAATGAATAAATAATAATTTAATTTTTTTAATTATCTTATTATGAATGAAATACTTAATGTTAAGAAATGGAAGAAATAAAATATTCCTGAAAACTCTGATAAAACCCGAAAATATTCTGAAAAAACCCTGATTAAACCCAATAAAACCCGGGTTTTTTCCAACCCTGAACAGAATGTGATTTTAGTACGATGGGATATCAGCCTACTTCTGCATTGATATGTCAATGTGCAATTACCTGAATACCATTTTTGAGACACGAGGGTTTGGGCATGGTGGATGTGGATCAATCCTTTGGTCACCCCAATCTCCTGATTTATTGACACTCAGTCCCTTTTAATTGGGTGATCTAAAGAGTCGTTTATGCAATTCCAATTGACTCAGATGACAATCTCATTCTTGAATACCCATAGCTGCTGCAAGTGTGTGTGGAATACCTGACATCTTTGCAAGTATACACAAATCAGTCGACTAATGCCGCCCAGCATGTATCACTGTTATAGGATGCAATTTTGAACAGTTATTAAAAACAATGCACTTGTCAAAGACAAGGACAAAATTGTCTTTCTTTTCATCTCTTATTTCCTGTGTTTTCATTTCACTGCATCACTTGTGCCCAAACATTCCAATACAATAAATGATTGTTACAATGTCCTATACTAACCCTTAACCTTGAGGTTAATAAAATGAATCCAGGATCACCCCGTAGATCTCTTTTAAATGATCTGAATAAATTTAAATTAAATAAAAAAGAGAAATACAGCATGAGTACATATGAAAACTTGTTCTAAAAAATAATAATAATAATAAAACTATAAACTAAACTACATTCTAAAAAATCGTTTAAAAGTATATAAAGGATTTTATAACATTCTTTGGGAAAAAACAATATCTTTAAAACAAATGGATCTTATTATCCTCCCCAGCATATAGTATTACAAATACAATGAAAGCCAAATATAGAAAACTATGACTAATGGCACATACTTTAAGTAAAATTTTTTCACTGAATAATATATACATATATGTATATATTATTCAGTGAAAAAATTTACTTAACATACTTACATATAACTTATATAACTTACACATACTTATATATAAGTATGTGTGTTCCCAAGGTAAAAATAAAACAGCTGATTCAAATTTTCAATCAAAATCACAATAATTTGGAATTAAAAATTTTATAGATATCTAAAAAAGTATTAGAAAATATAAATTAAAAAATTTATAGAAAAATAATCATAACTTTCAACGAAAAAGAAAATTATTTCTTTCTATATGTATATAAAAAATTCAATATTATCAAAAACCAAAATCTCAAATTTTTAACCAAATTCATAATAATTTGGAATTGAAGATTTTATAGATAAGTAAAGAAGTATTAGAAAATGTGAATTAACAAATTAGTAAAAAAATAATCATAACTTTTAACAGAAAAGAAAATTATTATCCCTTTCCATATTTACCAAAAACAATTCAATAATATCGAAAACCAAAATTATATCTATATAAATAAAATCTACAACAAATTTTCAGGGGAAAACAATCCCAATTTCCCGAATTTCATTAAATATCGAGAATAATAATAACAAATTCCTTCTTACACAACCTTACCCTTTATTAAAAAAAAAAAAAAAAAAAAAAAAAAAAGGCTTGAATTTAAAGCTCTTATCAAAAGCTACTAAGTAACCAGTGTTGCCAATTTAGTGGAATTTCCGCTAAATTTAGTGGATTTTTGACACGATCAATGAGGAAAAATAAAGGTTTAGTGGACTGGATTTTACATTGCACTGGTGCTACACTATGGGAAATTGAAATTTATAGCGGATTTTCATACGTAATTTTAACGGGGGGAAAAAGTTTGTGTTGGCAAAACTGAAAGTAACACAAAAGAACAATAGAGAATCAGAAAAATAAAAAAGATAAAGCAAACACCATGATCTGCAAAAATAGCTCATAACAATTGTTTCGGGTTGAAATAATGAAGTCCTCCTCTTTATCAGGTGGTAAGGCACAAAATAGAGGGATTTAATCAGTAGCCAGTGGCCAGTAATAATTATTTCATTAGTGGCCACTTTTCTTTAGTTGCGAATACTAAACTAATTAGCATAGGTGCACAATGCTCAGTTCTCCATAATACATTTGTTATATAAATTTTTATTATTAGGGTTAGTTTTGCATTTTAGTTTTCCATACTATTTCCAATGAAATAATTTAGATAAGCATGTTTATGAGAAATTTTACCTCATGCCACCATGTTAAGAAGATTGTAAATTTTGAATAACTTACAAAGTTTATAAATATTGAAAATAATCAAGGTTCTTAACAGTATCATAAGTGATATTTAAAAACTTGTCACACAACTTTACGATGATTTGTTCTTGAGATAATATGTCATGTCTACACAGTCTAACTAACTGACCAACCTACTGATGGACACCACATCAATTTTGTGATTTTCAGATTCTTCACACCCCAAAAGTATAAAAACATAAAAAAAAACTGAGGTTGAAAATTTTCACAAATCACCTTTCTTCATACCAGTAGCATGATAAACTAAATTTTATTATTATTATTTCTGTTGTTATTATTAATGTGAAATAAAATAGACAAAATAAATTTGTTAATGATATACAACAATGAAATATACTTTTCATTTAAAGTAAAATCGTTAGAAAATTGAGGTTGTATGGGATGGTGGGGAAGTAGCTAATAAAAGATTGTTTAAATGCTTTTTTCTGTGACTAGTGGCTATTACTAATTTACCAGGCAGAAAATACACTCACTGGCCAATGAATTAGAAACCTGTAATAAGAGTTTCTACAAATGCTCACTGGCGGCAAAGGTATGCAAAACCTGTTACAAACTTTTGGGGAATCTTCTGATTGTATAGAAGTGGTTCCTTGGTGTTACTTAAGGATAATCAATAACACTTATATAAAAAAAATAAAGTGCCCTTTTCTTAATGCACTAAAAAGAACAAAATAACTTTTTCAGCTGAGTATGCCAATCTGAATACTTGCATTTTACTACTATTCCAATAAAATTGCACCTCAAACGAAGAAGAGGGCAGCTCAAACCCAATAAATATTTAACCCAATAATAATTTAAAATTAGTTTTAAATTACTATGGATTTATGAAAATGCAAGCTGAAATTAGCCAGATTGAAAATTTTTGGTATAAAATGGTTTTAGCCGCCCTTTTTTTTCGTTTGAGGTGCAATTTTATTGGAATAGTAGTAAAATGCAAGTCTTCAGATTGGCAGTACTGAGCTGAAAAAGTTATTTTGTTCTTTTAAGGGCATTTTATTTTTTTTAAATAAGAGTTATTTTCATCATTTTTGTTTTGTAACAAAATATTTTTTAAATACTTATTTCAACTTATTAGTTATTATCTTAATTTCACATTCATTATCTTATTTCTCTCATTTTCATATTTTTTTCTCATTTTTTATAGCCTGGAGTAATTCATTTCAATTATTACATTATTTACATTTCATGTTATTAATTATTTTATAATTTTTATACATTTGATGCGCTACCTAGATTAAAATCACTGTTGCTAAATTAAACTTCTTGGCGAAAAATGTTGGGTGTACATCCTAAATGATAAAAATTTCTGTTGTATTGATTTGACTAATGAAGAAGACCAATAAACATCCCTTAATTATGATCAGAATTTAAAATCTAGCTTACTAATACTAATAAAGTCATATAATGCAACATGCAATCATACTTAAATAATGCAACCATACATCATGGCAGAATCGTTTGAGATTGGTTCAGTGAACATCAATCTGACTTCGAACAGTTTCCCTAGATGCCACAAAGCCCAGATCTTAATCCATTAGACAATGTTTGGGACATGTTGGAAAGAAGTAACCATCAGCAATCTTCTCTTTTATCCAATTTACAGATTCTTAAAGTCTGTGTAGCTAATATATAGTAAACTCTGGACATAAGTGCACCCCAGAAGCTTGTAGAATCACTTCCCATACAAATACTGGCTGTTATTCATGCAAAAGGAGGTCCAACATGCAAAAGAAGGTCCAATAAAATATTAATTTAAAGGTTTCTAATTCACTAACCAGTGTGTGTAGTATGCGCATGTATAGTGTAAAAGCAATACTTGTTTTCACCGATGAAAGATTCTGCTAACCTATTTTGATCCAAAACAACTGTTGAGTATAATTTTTGCCATTTATGGTGTTTGCTAATGAAATTATTGTTCCGATTCATTCAACATTACTTTTTAGTTTACTTTACTGCAACAGTAAATCAGAGATGTTTTATTATTAGTATTATTTACCACAGGAAACAAAAATTGATCTATTAATATAATAAACTTTCACACATGTGAAAATAAGTGAGTACTAAATGAGAAAAATTTAGCAAGTTTTGTGCTTAATTTAAAATGGTATTAATGGACGACAGATAAAAGAAACTATGACATCATTGAAATAATTTATATAAATACAGTGGAGCACCTTTTATACATTTCTCATTTATACGTTTTTCGACTTCGGTACCAAATCATTCCATTGAATTCTAATGTTAAAATATTTTGTTTATACGACACAAGTAAATCCTTTATTTCACTTATACGTTTTTTTCCCCTTGTAGAATCCCAAGTTTGAGTTTCATTCCAGGATTAAAAAAAAAAAAAAAAAAGATGTATGCTCACTATATTTTTAATTCTTATCTTTTTCGATTTTTTTTTTTTTTTTAGAATTATGGTATCAAAGTGCGGCTGTAGAATAAATTGCGACCTGCATCGATAGTCTGGGGAAAGGGGGGCGGGGGGTGTTAGAGAGATTTTCAGAAATAAGCAGTTGGGGACTGGGTTGAATGGTAGGTATACAAGCAGCCAGTGATCACTTGTAGACCTCCCACTCTCTCCTTTAATTGATTCCACGGATTAAGTGTGAAAGGAAAAAAACACACACACACAATTTTATAGGCATTTTGTAAACTTGAAAATTTATTACGCACTTCCGTTGGGTGACTTGAATAGGATACTGGGAGATTTTCTTATTTCTTAGACATTACAGTTGGAGAGACATGTTTTTTTTTTTTTTTTTTTTTTTTTTTTTTCCCCTTTTAATCGTTTGCAAAAATGTCATCTTCATTTAGCAGGATTTGTCTTTAAAGGTTAAAATCAAAATCTTGAGAAAATTTTCTGAATTTCTATATTTTTAATTATCATTTAATTTTTATCCTACCTTTTAAAAATATTTTAAATTAAATTAAAAATATACCTTATTCGAATAAATGTAAAGGAAATCATGAAAATGGATTTGACTTTTATTATAAATATGACACTTTATTGTGTATTAATGTTGAAACAAATTTTCAGTTGTACATTTTTTTCAGTTATACGTTTCATAGGAACGATCCTTTGAAAAACATATAAACGGTGCTCCACTGTAATTATAAAAATGCTTAGTAGCAAAATAAAAAAAAAAAATTCTCAAAGCAAAATACTCAAAAGATAAAAACAAGCTGCTTTATAATACAAGCAACCCTAATCACAGAATGTAAAACTGAAGAACTGTTCTAATTTAATCATTTGCTTATTTGCCGAGCAAAAAAATAATTTAAAAGTATTAATAAATAAAAGATATCTAAAGATAAAAAATATAAAAATAATTTTCCTTTTTATAAAGCTTTTCAGTATGCACAAATGAAGAAATAATAATTTAATATGTAATAAATATTACATATTACAAACAACAG
Source organism: Salticus scenicus (assembly GCA_963930645.1). NCBI lineage: Eukaryota > Metazoa > Arthropoda > Arachnida > Araneae > Salticidae > Salticus > Salticus scenicus. The sequence goes on along the minus strand of OZ005658.1, from coordinate 1,016,930 downwards.
CAGCAACAAAAAGTTAATACATTCACTTCTGCTTACTCTCATAAATAGGATGGATTTCATTCATCATATATGATTATTAGAACAGAACCTGATCAAATAATAGAGAAAGAAAAGGAGGAGGGTTAATACAGTTTAAATAGATATCAATAATTTTGTGAATATGATTTTATTGAACTTTTAGGGTTGTTCAATTTTTAACAATAATAAGATGATGAATTAAAAACATGAGAAATCTGATGCCAGCATAAAAATGCTTTATGGTGGTTTTGTAATAAGGAATGAATTATAGTTCTCAATTGAAATTCATTAATGTTATTGCCTTTAAGGAGTTTTAAATTTTCATACTTCACACCAAATAAATAAATAAATTATTAAACTTATTGTTTCACATGAAGACTAACTTAATTATAACTATAAAAACCTTTACATACTTCATGGTAAGCTGTAATGCATTTTCACTGGGGCACCCCAGCTTGCTCACTGGCACTTACAGTGTCAGAAGTCTTACACTTGTAGTTTCTGTTTACTGCTCTTTTAAGCATGCTTCTCCACTGGCTATCAAGCCCTGCCGCGTCGTTGCCACTGCAAGAATTACTGGAGTAAATAATTTCGACAGCTTTGTGGTATGCAGAGGAAAATTCCATACACAGACAGCCAAGGCAATCCGCGTTTGTAATGATCGATAGATGGCGCTCTCTGAACTGCAGTTGTTAGTAAATATAATAGCCACGTGTATTATTATTGTTCTTTCTCTGCCATTACATCATGGAAAATCGATTGCATAATATGATGATATGCAGTGGTGTGATAATTTCACCTTAGCCCACCAGAGGGCAAGCATTTCATTACAATCGCAGATAGTAAATGTTACATTGGAAAATCAAAAATTAAAACTAGGATCAAAGAACACAGACACGACATAGCCCCAAACAAAATCACCACCGCATTAACTAAAGCTAACCAAGAAGACAATATAACTATTCATTTCAAAAGCATTACAAAAATTGCGAATTATCATAACCATAATTATGCTGCATACTGCAAAGATCTCAAAATTATTTACTCCAGTAATTCTTGCAATGGCAATGATGCAGCAGGGCTTGATAGCCAGTGGAGAAGCATGCTTAAAAGAGCAGTAAACAGAAACTGCAAGTGCAAGATTTCTCACACCGCAAGTGTCGGTGAGCAAGCTGGGGTGCCCCAGTGAAAACACGTTACGGCCTACCATGAAATATGTAAAGGTTTTTATAGCTATAATTAAATAAATAAATATCACACTAAAAAAAAAATCAGCAACAGCAAAGTAATCAACTATATTCAATTGTCTTAAAAAAAAAAAAAAAAGAAGTTTCACTTTTCAAAGACAAATAAAAAAAAAAAAAAAAAAAAAAAAAAAACCTTCTCTCTTCTTTTTAAAATTATTTTGCTTTCATATTCTGATATAAAAACAGGTTTTTATTATATATAGTACACAGTAAAAAACAATTTAGATTAATTAATTTCATATTAAACAACTAAATAATTGAAACATAAGGTACAATAAATAAGCTTAAAAAAAGGCAATTACGGAATAATAATAATAATAAGTTAAAAAAAAAAAAAAAAAAAAAAAACATTAAAAACAAATATACAGTGTTTATAGAGTATAACAGAAAAATATACGACAAATTCCCATGATAATTATTCTTTTACAAAAGTTCTGTCTTCTTAGATATTCAAAATTGTTTTCTTTATTTCTTCTTCTTTTAGTTTTTGTTTGTAAAAATCGCCACTACAGTCATAATACAAGGGCTCATAGAAAAGGTAACAACTGCTAACTATTTATATCTATTATGTGCTTGTTTAATTCATTACTATAAATCCTGAAATTTCTATTTTTTAAATAGCTACTAACTAATTTTTTATTGATTAAAATTAAAACTGATAAAGATTATCAGAATCTTCTAATACTGTAAGAAACCAAAAAACAAATGCATCTTTAACAAATTTTATTTAGTACCAAAGGCCTTATTCATTTAGTACAATAGATGATTTTTCTTATTTTTATTCATCTAAATCTTGTGATATTTTCATTTTTATACCTTGTTGCCATTTTAATTCTAAAATATTCTTGAAAATTTCATTTATTATCAATTATTATTTAAATGATTAAAGAAATTTGCTTTTTACAATGCCTAACCTCCAAGCAAATAACTTATGAATAAAAGCTAATTTTTCCAGAGAGCCTGTTAGATTGATTTCTAAATGTCTAAATCCTCAAATCTTGGTTTTCATCAAAATAGTAAAAGCTAATATATCTCTATATGATAATCTCTAATTTTTACTCAAATACTTGTTGGTAGAAATTATAGAAACCATTATTTATTTAGTATATTTGAATTTAACTTCAAATTTTAATGGTTGAATTTAAATGCAAAAACATATAAAAGTATGTCAGAATATGCTTCATAGAAGCAGTCACAGCACTAGTATTGCTCAACGATCTATCCCTACACATTATTCCCCTTTTAATTTTTTAATTTTTAATTTTTTTTATTTATTTTGTACATTTGACATAGCTGCCTCTTTTTCTGTTGTTTAAATTAAAACAAAATTTCACTAATCCTTAAAAAAAAAAAAAAAAAAAAATCAAGAGAATGGATGCTTGGTAAAAATCATCAGTACATAAAAGAAAAAGAAAAATGCTGAAATGCTTAAGTAACTTTTTTCCAGATTAAATCTTAGTTGAAATAGTGTCGGTTGGTCGGACATGAAATCTTTTGTTCTTTTCATTGGCATTTTAAATGACCCACCATAAAAAACAACAATGTGAGTCCAACAGTAACTGATGTGTTAAATTTGGATATAATGGAACCATTTTTAACATTGTGTAACTTTAAAAAGAATATATAATTTTATTGTATGCATTTAATTTTTTTTTTTTTTTTTTGCATGTGAAAGTTATAGTAATAGCAAGTAATAAATACAAACATGTAATTGGTAATGTAAAATACTGTATATGCAACAACTAGCCAGCCAATGGCTCTCTCTAACTGTAGGCCAACAAAGAGCCGAACGAAAACAATAGTTATTTCAATGTTGGCTCATACTAATTTTATTTATGCAGAAGGATGAAAAACCTGAGAATTAATATGGAAAATGTGTCACAAAGTAATAAGCGAGACGTATTAATCCTGGACAGGACCCATGCCCCAGCCCGCCCGGTTCCCGCTGTTCGATGTCTTTTTCTAGTCAATTTTGCCCTTTTATTACTTCCGGTGTGAGCCTGTTTTTTTTTTTTTTTTTAAACACACTTGACATTGTGAGTTTTTTTGCTTTTCTTCCCATGCTGTTTCTATGGGGGTTTTGGCCTTTTTCCCCCTCTTTTTCTACACTCTCTAAAGTGGCGGTGGAAAATAAATGAAAAAAGACGAATGTCTCAAGAAGAAAATACCGAATGAAAAAAACAATAACAATAAATCTAATTAATAAAATGTTGAATTGTCCCAAACATTATAAAAAAAATTTCGTTGTTATTGGCTAGTTCTTAAATAACTTTCCAAAAATTTACTAGAAGGCAGGCAAATTGGTAACAATTCAAGTGAATTCAAAAACAAATAGTTTTCAAATTTGAGACCATGTGAAAATGCCGATTGAAAAGAATAGGCCTATGACACTAATAATTTATGTGATAAATATTGCGTATAAAAGATAGGGGGGGGGGAACAGTTTTTCAGGATAATTTTGTATTTAAAAATTTATCGCTATTATATTACACTACTTAAAAAAATTATTCTTAGGCTAGTGGTCGGCAAACCGCGGCTTGCAAGTCACATGTGTCTATTTAGCCACTTGAGTGCTGTACCCCATCAGTCTGCAAAAAAAATCTTCAATTTTAATCCAACAGAATTGCATTTTTCCCTGTTATACTAACACTGGCGTTTTTGAAGTGCTACTGCTGAGTTAAAAAACAAAGACTTATGAGGCTTTAAATTTGAATGTCTTGATGCTGATATGGAAAAAAGGAAAAAAGTCAATATGATCTTTATTTTCAGAAAAAGTTGTTTGCTTTGAAATAACTGAAGAAGGATGGCCTTATATTTTTCAGCATAGCATTCCAAACTTATACCATAAGTTAAAAACTAGCATTTGCTGTTCTTTCACTTTGACTCAGTATATTCATGCAAACCATCTTTTTCAAGCATACAACTTATCAAAAGTAAATTGAGATATCATCTTATTCACAAGACCCTAAAATAGTTACTAAAATTAAAACAAGAATTTACAAACCTGATCTCCAAACTTTCCAAGAAAATGAAAGGTCATTATTAACATTAAATGTATGTTTTGTCATATTTTTATTCATCAAGAAGGAGGGGGGGGGGGTGAGGGTGAAGGCTCTTGAAAGAAATTTTTATCATTTTACTGCTGATTCTTTGGATCGTTTGACAAATGAGTTTGCCGACCACTGTCTTAGGCACGTAATATAACCAAACAGAGCCATAATATTTATAAATAATTTACATGAGACTGCATGTAGTTTTTTAAACAGTTTTAATAAAGATAAATAAAATTAAATAAACTCTGAATAAAAACATAAATTTAAAAACTGCACACTAAAATAAACTATATTAATATCAAACATAAAATTTTATATAAAATAGACTAATTGAAATAAAACATCAATGAGATTCACAACACAACTAAAATATTTATTCTAAAACAATAAAGTGAATAAAATGACTATAAAAACCATAAAAACAGGAATGAAGAACAGTGTGATTGGTCTTAATCTTATACAACATAATTTAAAAACATTTTTGCAGCAGATGGAAATTGTCACTATATTAAACAATTAAATTAAAACATTTAAATAAATAAGAAAGAATATTAAGCATCTTTGAATTAGGAAACATCTTGTATGAGCCTAACAAAGAATTGATTTTTTGTTTTCAATTTATCACTAAATAACATATCACAAGAGTTGGTCAACAAAATCTAAACCAAAAATAATAGAAAAAATCCCCCCAAATGGCGGTGTTGAATAAAAACTTTGTAATGTAACACCATAAATTGGAAGATACACAATGATTGTTTTCATTTGAAATAATCGAACTAAACACTTCATCAGGAGCCCCACCAGTGGTTGAGCAGTTCTACCGTCAGTTCTACAGTAGACAGGATGTGCTGGGTGTGAACTCAAGTCATATTTGGTGACCTAGCCATTTGGATTTATTGTTCTCAAAAATTCACATAAATGCAAACTAGGATCTCTTAGACCCTCCATCCCAGACATTTCTCCAGACCTAGGTCCCTTTGGATAGACAATTAGCCCATCCATCACACCATCAAAGTAGGTACACATGTGTTTACTCACAATATGAAATAATTGCTTTGTGTTTTTGGAACTTATGGTAACAATCTAAACTAGTGGTGCACAAACTTTTAGAAGGATGGCAGTTAAATGCGTTAAGGATCTTGCCTTGATGAGTCTCAAATAACCTTCTATTTTTCTTTTCTATTATATAATCAAATGGGATTTGTGTTGCTTTGTATTATCAGAATCTCAAAATCAAAAATAAAGTTTCTTAAATTCTGTTTTTTTTTTGGGAGCATTTTTTTTTTTTTTTTTTAATAAATTTAAATATTTTTATTTTATCAAGAAAACCTGAGTGTCTAATTTTCAATTTCAAAAAGAAATATTTGTTTATTTTTTAAAAGATTATTTAACAAGATAAAAGTTGATATGTTCAAAGAGTGGCATTAAAAAAACATAATTAAAAAAACTTTATTTTTGAAAGAGTTATCCTGATAATACAAAGCAACAAAAATCCCACTGGATTACATGAGGAAAGAGAAAAGAAGGTATCCGACTACCGAGGATTCTTAAGGAGGGCCACTCAATCTCAATACAGCTAACTGGGTATGAAGGGCTTTATCAAAATCAATTAGTATTTACAGATGGCTGACAAAATAATGTGAACACTTTTGCTTTTTTACGTTTTAAGCTAAACTATAAGGAGTAAATGTAAAGCTAAACAGGGGTTTTAGTTTTTACTCACATTTTTATTTTGATTCAATCAATGCCCAATTATATTACAGTGTTTTCGCTGATTGAAAATAGATATTGATAAAACCTACTAACATCTTTCGTTTTTTTTTTTTTTTTTTTTTTTTTGAGAAGAACTTAAATTTTCTTTATTCTATCTCTCGTAACATTTTGAATGTACATGATATTTAGGGGTTTTCATATAAGTTTCATCAAGTTTGGGGTTTTCATATAAGTTGTTCAAAAACTTTGGCTAATTATGCAAATGAAATTTTTATAAAGTTTGCTCATGCATAGTTAAAAATTATTTAGCAAAAGTGCTCGTATTTTGTAAGATATTTAAATTTTTTTCATTCTGACTGCTGTATGCTGTGTAATGTAGTATGCCATATTTCCTGAAAATGGCTTTGCACTGGGTCTAATACCCTACGTGTTATAATTAAAAAAGTAGAAATTGTTTTTGCAATTTTTTAAAGAAATTGTTATAGCTCCATGAAGATATGTGGTAGCCTCATAAAATTTTATACAGATAATGAGAAAAGTCCTCATAATCACATGCTAAGGCCAAAACCCATTTAAAGCAATACCTTTTACAGAGTGATCCAAAAGATTTTGATTTCTGTTTAATTTTTGACTGGTACCTTTTTCCTTTTCATGACACAACTTTTACTGAAAAATATGAGGTATAACATGTTCTTTAAACTACCAAAGTTTCAAGATGATTTCTAAAGAACTTTTCAAGATATTTGACAAAACGTAAAAAAGCGAAAATGTTCACACTATTTTGTCAGACATCTGTACATATATCTGTCAGTGGTGGATTTAAGAGGGGGGGGGGGCTAGGGGGCTGAAGCCCTCCAAAAACACTAACATTCACAACTGAATATTGCAATTGTAAATTTTTTATTGGTCTAGAATAACACTTTGAAAAATCTTAGCCCCCCCCCCCCCCCAAAAAAAAAAAAAAAAAAAGTCAAGTTCTGGATCCACCACTGATATCTGTGCTGTTTTATGTTGATAAAGGAGGAAATTGTCACTCAAGCTGTGGCCTACAAGCCAATTTTTTTTTTCCTTTTGTAAATGGTAAATTCAATAAAAGTTATCCAAATATATGTAAAAAGACATTTACTTTGGTACTTGGTAATGTTCTCTCCTTCTATACCTCCAAATCAGCTGTATTATACTGAGTGGACTTCTTTACTGCAAAGACTTTGCTGATAAAAGATTGTGCATCACTAGTCTAGTCCAACAATAGTTTACTTACAGATATATAAACCATGAAGACACATAAAACACTTACAGAAAAGTAATTTTTTTTCCTAATTATGAACAAAAGAGAACAGAGATAAAATTGGAATAAATTTTCTAAAAAAAAAAAAAAATAAATAAATAAATAAATAAACAAAAAAATTTCAGAAAAGAAAAAAACAGTGATGTTGTTTTTACTATATTATTTTTACAATGTATTCAAATGCAGATTGTTTCAATACAAGATTAATAATTTAATCACACATTTGAAAATTAACCTTATAACCTTTTCATATATAAACTTCATATTTAAAAACACAACACCTCACTAAATGAATATATCTGGATTCTGGGAGCCAGAAGATTAATCATGGAAAGCCTGGAGAGGTAACAAGTTAGGGTTTTGTATTTAAGAAAAAGGTTTGCAAAACTAAAAATATCTTTTTTTATTATTTAGAAATGTTGGAGCATAAGGTTGAATTTTTATACCAACTATGCGAAAAGTGCCAGAGCTAGGAATCAAATCCGGGCATTCTGCTTACCGTGCAGATGCTCTGCCATATGCAGAAAGTATGGAAAATTAAATATGTATGACATATTAAATTAATATAAAATGAAATAATTAAATAAAAATAAATAATTAAATTAAATTACACAAATCATTAAAAGTGTATAACACTTATTAATGGATATTTTTAAAGCAAATATTAATAAATCTTGAAAACAAAACATGACTTAATTTCAAATTGCTGCAAAAAAATTTTCAATGCTTAGCATTAACCTGAATCATATCTTATAATTTTATTTATTTAATTATTTTTAGATTAAATGCAAATTTATACTTGTATGTTTGAAACATATAAAAGAAACTACTAAATAAATATATATATATATATATATATCAGGGGCGGCTCGTGCACCAAAAATTGGTCAAGAGGCACACTGTATTTTACACTGTATTCACTTAAAGAATATAAATTTACTTTTAAATAAGTATTTTCAGTTAATATTAGTTAAAACCATGCTTAGTAAAAAATTATGATTAAAAATACTTAAATATTATTTTTTAGCTCTTCACCTAATTTTGGTTCACGAGCCGCCACTGATATATATATTAAAAATCACATGTTTCATAACCACACTGTTCACTCAAACAAAGTCAGAAAGTAAAAATAATAAAATCTAAGTTTATTTTTTGTAAAATTTGCTTATATATTCCAACATACACATAAAATTTAATTATTTTTTTAATTCATATATGCAAGTTTTACACATAAAACTTTCAAATATACAGGGTTTTACACATGAAACAGATGCAATCATTTTAACACTAAATGACAGTTTCTTTGAACAAAAAGAAATATATGCACTATAAAAAACTGCGATAATCAGTTAAGCATTTTTTTAGCTCCTTAAAAAACATTTTTTTTAAAACATAAATTGATAAATTTAATTATAGATTATGGAATGCTTATTTTATAGGCATCTACAGATATTTACTTATATATATTTTTTTTGAGAAACCCTGGATATTTTGTTTTTAACATTAAATGACAATATAACAGTATATGTTACAAAACACTATGTGACCTATTTACAAAACTCTTGATTATGAGGGCAGGAACTAAATATCATCATATAAATTAATCTATATATTCTCATTAGCAGTTTTATAAAATGGGAGTAATTGATGATGCACATAAAAAGTGGAAATTTCAGTTGAATAATGGTAAATTGTAGAAATTGTAACCTCTTCGGCCTTTCACAGCACAATATACATACACAACGTGGTAAGCTGAAATAAAAGAAAAAATAAAAACATATATATATATGTATATGAACTTCTAAAAACAATTAATATTTTAAATTATTATTTTATATTAGATTAAAGAAAATTGTATTTAAAATTGTAACTTGAAAATAAATCATGAACTGCCCCTACAGGTATCTGTCCAGACAGGATTTTGTTTTTGTGAAATTGTGGAAAATCTACATGTAATTTTGTGAATCAAAATTTAGAGATCAACCTTCCTGCCTGTTACCTTACTCGTAGGGAATTGTCTTTTTATCATAAATACCGTAATTTTGCATATATAACCTGCGGCAGAAATGTAGCCCGCAGCATAAAAAATTCATTTAAAAATAATTATAACCGAAAGATACCCCGCACTTCTAAAATCACATGGTCGGCAAACGCTATTTATAATTTCAATACTAATTGCTATTATTTTAATAATAAGTGGGAAAAGATTCAAATAATAAACAAATATACAAATAAATATAAATAATAAACAAATAAATTTACTTACCTAAAATGAAAAAGCAAATAATCATAACATAGTATTAATCTTTCTCTATATATAAATTACTATGAACTGGAGTAACTTCTAATGATTAGCACCTTTATTCAATTTATAAGAAAATTATAGATTAATAATAAATTTATTTACAAAATTCTTTCAAATCCATCGAAATTGGATTCTTCCGTATAAGAATTAAAATGTTGCAAGATTGTTTGGGACAATTCGTCTTCATCATCCGTATTATCCTCCTCATCAAATTCCTTTTCACTGTCCTCAATTTCATCGTTATTATTCGTTAATAATCGAGACTTTCAAAAAAAAAAAAAAATGAGACTGGTGTTGATTTTCTCGTTGTTCGCGATAGATACCCCGCACCGGATGATAGCCCGCATGACATACAAAGTCAGTTTTTTTAATAGATTACCCGTGGGTTATATACACGAAATTACGGTAGTATTTTAGTATTATTGCATATAAACCTAATGTAACTAATTTCTTTTACTAAATTTTTAATTGTATTCTTGAATCCATTTGTAAATATCTGTAAATAGTCTTTTTATGTTAAAATTGTTAGGAAAATTCAGGAAAGCATGCAGTTCTGTACTCAGGTGGGTCCAAAGGTGCCTTTTTCAAGGCAGTACTGTTTCAGACAGACCGAGGGGGCTCTGAGTTGGGACTGTGTGTGATCCATTTATGTATAAAAAAGAAAAAAATGTATAAAAATTTCTTGGACAGAGCGGAAGTTTTGAAATTCCACCATATAACTTATAGCTGCTACTTTTATTTCACCCCCCACCCCTTCATTTCTGCGCTTCTCCTCAGGCTGGCATGTTTTTTTGTTGTTGTTGTTAATACCAGGCCTATCCAACCCAAAACTCTTGGTGGGCCGCACTGGAAATCTACTTTACACAGGTGGGCTGCATTAGAAATCTGTTTTACACAGGCGGACCGCATTGCATAAACGCATGTACCATATACATATAACAAATCTTTTTCCGGTGGGCTTGTGAGGATTTAAAATGGAAAATATGTATATTAAATTTATTTTTATTCATAAAATAACTATAGAACAGTGAAAAACTTATGATTATACAATAATATGTATAATAATAAGAGTCAGTTATTGATCTGGTAATATTTTATTAACATCAACGAGCATGATATTTGTTTCTTTATCTACCTTAATCGGTATATTCATTAAAAAAAAGTCAGAAACAAGTTATTAATTTCAGATGTTTTAACAGAAGTTTCCAAATTAGAAATTTCCTGAATTCTGTCACAGGCCCCAAAAACTTACATGGTGGGCCACATGCAGCCCGCGGGATGGCCAGCCCTGGTCTACATCATATAATCATGCCGAGTTTTTTTTAAACTCCCTTAATTCGACAAGACCAAATTTGCTAGACCATGTAATATCACATCATGCTTTCTACAATTTCAGGTGGAAGTAAGCAGAGGTCTAGATCACTGTAGGCACTCCGGCACTTCATGTGATGATGATGATGACTAAATTTAGAGTAAATAAACTTCATCTGAACTTTTTGGCTAGGATCTTCTTTTTGTGCAATTGTGAAATAGGAGAAAAATGTAATTTTACAAAGCTAAAATTACAGTTAAAATATTGTTTTAGGCAATGAAGGTTCAGCGTTATAGAACTAAGCTTATATATATGTACAGAAATCTTTTATAGGGGTAAAAAAAAAATAAAGGTAAGAAAAAATGGTAACAAAATTAAGTCATTGGTCCATACCATACATTTACTAGTCTGTTTATTTGTTTTGTTAGATTTTTAAAAATACTTAAAAATTTGTCAAACAAAATAAATTTAGATGACAAATATGATAATTATATTTTGTAAACTAATTTATGCTTTATTTTATTATAAAACTAAAAGAGGTATTTCTATTTTTAATCAAATGGAAAAATTTATGTTTTAAAAGTGGTTAAATGTGACACATTTACCATAAAAAAAGTTTTATATTAAGTATTAAAGGTCGAAGAATATGTGATGATTATAATAAAGTGCATTTACTATTGTTAAAATATACTATTATATGACAGATTCACAGACATTTTTTTTTTCTTTGTTTACATTTAACCATAATGTTATTGCTAGTATGGGATTAAAAAATATATGCATAAAAAAAAAAAAAAAAAATGCCTGGACAGTCTGTAGTACTATATACTCTCATTAATTAATTCAAAGACTCAAAGTGTTACACTAGTCAGAGAAGTAAAAAACAAAATAAAATTTTTGTGATCCCAAACCAATGGAGCATTGTTAATTTAAAATTCTGTTTTACAAATTAGAAATTGATTGCCAGGGAAATATAGCAAAGCCTGTGTGATTATTCAGGCGACCTATTCACTAAATGGAAAATTATTTTTCAAGAGGAAAGAGATTTATCAAAAATCTATTTTTTTTAGAGAAAAAATTTTGTTAAAGGTATGTTTATAGGATTAAAAAAAAAAAAAAAAAACTGACTCCCTGCCTTGTAAATATTATTTCAGTGCAAGAGACTTTGTAATACAAAAATCAATAAGATGGACAATTTTTGAAAGTAAAATTAGCTAAATGCTATTCTCCTTTCTTGCAGTTGAACTCTTGCATACTAAGTAATCACTGGATATCTGAAACTAAGCTAAACTGTCAATCATACGATCAATAACAAATTGAAGCAAGGAGGTGTCAGTATGCCTTCTAGTGATAAATAGAGAAATTAATAGATTGCTACACAGCCTCAGAGTTTAGATTTTATGATGTAACAGCAAGTTGCTAAAAAAAGTCTCACACATTGCAATAAAGACACCAAGTTTATTTAGCAGCAGTTTATTTAGCAAGTTTAATTTAGCCAAGTTTATTTAGCAGTCCCAAGGGACAGCAAGTTGCTAAATAAACTTGCTGTCCCTTGGGGTTCTTCCTGCAGCCAGACTTTGCATACAATTCACGAGGGTTACGCAGAGCGACTCTCTGCTCCTTATACCTATTTACAGAAAAATCTGTATATTTGCATTAAAGTTATAGTAAAGTATACTTCCTGAAACAAACTGAGTGATCGTCTTTTCCTTAAAGGCATCCTCTGAAATCATCACATATATATATAAACCATTTATTGATAAAGTTGACCTATACAAAACATGACTGAGAACTTATTTTTTGTAATTTTTATTTTAAAAGAAGTACTTTGCCTGTAGCCAAATAAAGCAAATAACTTAATGTATTCGATAATAAAAAAAAGTCATACTTTTATCCAAAAAGCAGCTCTACATTGGTGTTTATTCAACCATTTTGCATAATTATTCAACTATTTGAATATAACATTCCCTTTTTTCATCCATGGAATTTTAATACGGTGGAAGATTAGATGCATATAAAAGACATTTTCAATTTTTTCTAAGCAATCAAACAACTAGTACTTCTACCTGTAACATTTGCTTCAACTGCATCTAATAATGTTTTAGCTGAGCAATATAGAACAGCAACAATAAAAAAATAGTTTGGAATTCCATGCCAATATCCACTATTTTCATCTGTGAAATTTTAATATGATGGGAGATTAGATGCACATGCAAGATTTTTTTCAATTTTCTTTGGCATATCCCTTCCAGCAATCTGAGGAATATCATACTTCTATCTGCAACATTTTCTTCAATTGTATCTAATAATGTTTTAATTAAGTAATAGAGAATGGCAACAACAAGAAAAATAATGGTGAATTTCATACAACATCTACTTTTTTATCTATAAAATTTTAGTATGGTGAGATATTAGATGCATATACAAGTTATTTTTAAATTTTCTATCACACATCCCTTCCAGCAATAAAAAAAATATCATACTTTTATCTGCAAGCATTTATTCAATTAAACCCAATGATGTTTTAGCTAAATAAAAGAGAAACGCAACAACAAGAAAAATAATTTGGAATTCTATACCAACATGTTGAAACAAATTGTTAAAATCAAAATTTCATCATTCAGAAGAATATCTTAAGATTTATTCAACAAACATTCCACAGGAAATTTTTGTTCGTGAAGCCAACTTAAAAACTGAAAACATCAGAGAATGTAAATAATAATACAATTAATGACTTAAGGGGAAATTTTTAGATATTATAGATAAAGAGGGGGGGAGGGGGGATTTATAATGTAATAATTATGATAAAAGATCATTGAAAAAATAAAAGTATTTTCAGACAAAGTGTTTAAGTTTTAAAATTAAAACACGTTATTATCAATAGAAAGATTTTTTTTTTTATTAAAACTTCTTCACACACCATAAATCTTAAGTCAGCACAACCGGTTTCGAAAGGGCGTCTTGCTTTTGCCTCCAAGGCAGTAGCACATGTTTTTTTGCACCTGATGAAGAAAGGCTACGTCCTTTCGAAACTGGTTGTGTTGACTTAAAATTTATGGTGTGTGAAGAAGTTTTAATAAAAAAAAAATATTTCTATTGATTATACACCAGTTTTTGAATTTAGTTTTGGTGTCACATTATTATCATTTACAAGGCCTGACTATCACACAGGCATCCAGGGCTCATGATATGGCAACGAAATTTTTATGGCGCACAAAATTATACTGATTGTTAAAAAAATTTCCAGTTTCTTTTCTTTCCTAATAATTTTTTTTTTTTTTTTTTTTTAAATGAAAGTTTGAAATTGTATGGCTTTTTTGGAACATCCTGTATGTCAAAAGAATATTAATAACAATAATAATAACAAATAATGAATGATCAATATAAAATTTTAACCGATCAAAGTTGCAGTAAAATATCACATGCAATATCTGAAAAAGTTTTGAATACATTAATTACCTCCAGGTATGAAACAAATAGCACCAGCAATAAAAAATACAAAACTTTGGACACCTGGGAAAAGACAATAGAAATACAGATTATTTTGAACATACAATTTAATGGAAACAAATGTCAATACAACTGAATCATACAATTAAATTTATTACAAGACAATTTTAAGATAACCCATGTTTATTATAAAACGTATATTTTACATATTATATTTGATTATTAAGATTTGCCCCAATTACATCATCACACTAAATTTTATTTGCAGAAAACTTCGATTTAAAATATAATTTGTTATGGGCATTAGACAATATCAAATACATTAATTATAATATATTTCACTATTAAAATTTTTATGAAATTTATTTCGTAGAGGTACGGTGAATATTATTTTTATAGAATATTTTTTATGTATTTTTCATAAGTGAAAAAAACAGTTAAAATACTTTTTTTCAAACCTATTGGTTAAGAAAGGGCAACACCCAATCTAGCCAACAGCTAAGGCCCATATTATTTTACAGTACAAAGCCGAAAATCCAGAATCGTCGGGACCGCAGCAATTCTGGATTTTCAGATTTTCTGGATTTTTGGTCATGCTTAAAAAATATAATATTTTGGTTTAAGTACTTGAATAATATGCAAATTTAAGTAAAAAATAATATATTAAGATTTTTAAATATATTCTGTAATATTTTTTTTTTATCAACTTTAACTATAAATAAATTAAGTTAAACTTGAAAAACAAAACAGATTTATTGAAATATTTGCATACAAAAATTAGTACAAGTTACAATAAAAGAAAATAAATAAGAAAAACACACCATTTTTAAAGCATTTCCGTGATTTTTTTTAGTACTTTAGGTTTTTTGATTAAAAGTTTGAGCATAATTGAAATAGAAAATAGAATTTAGTTCACAATTAGATAAACATTTAAGAATTGTCATTATTATTATTATAATCTTCTTCTCCCTCCTCTTACAGACTTTGCAAATGCCGGTTTTGAAGATTACTAAGAAATAAAATACTTTTTCGGCTCTTTATTTAGATATATTTATATTAAAAAAAAAAAAAAATTGCTGTTGATGATGATGATTAACGCCACCAAAATTGTCTGGATTTTTGGAGTTCGGATTTTCGGCTTTGTAATTTTTTTTTTATTTTTTTATATTCAGAAGATTCACAACTGTAAAATTAGTACTCTCTCTCTCTCTTTTTTTTTTCCATTTTTTAGCTAAAAAATAAAATATTAAAAATGTGAAAAATCAATTTTTCGAAAATGAGTACTAATTTAGCAATTGTGAATTTCCTGAATGTGAAAATGGAATTAAAAAAAATAATGGTTTTAGGTAGTGAGTCATTCTGGAAATTAATATTCCCATAGAACAACATGGGTCTTATCTATCGAGGGAGATTACATGTATTATCTGCTAAAAAAAAAAAAAAAAAAAAAAAAAAATGGGCATTGAAATAAAGACATATGACTTTATTTTCAGTTATTTTATGCTTTATATATATATATATGTATATGTATCTGTTGCTTGGCTTCTACTATGCTTAATAGATCATCTTTATTATATATATATATATTTCAATGTTTTAGAATTTATTTAATCTTTTATTTGTTACAAATTTTATGCAGAAAACCTTAATTGATATTTTGTAGTAACAAAAAGTTTTTCACTTTATCTAAGTCTGGTAGACAGAATTGAAAACTTGAACTAATAAGAGTTAGTACTTTATTTATATTATTTTCCTGAAGATACTGATTAAACAAATGCAAGAAAATATTTGGGAATGAGAATTAATCAAATTTCAGCCAATATTCATTTTTGATGGGGAAAAAAAAAAACCTTGAATGTGGGTCATAGTTTTAAGTTAAGGGCCCGCTTCACTCACCGCTGCCGGAAGCTGAAACTAATGTTATTCTACGGGAAATTTTTTTTTACAAATAACTTATTAACTAATATATACACTCCTTCTCATATTTATAAGGACACTTTATATTTTGAAATAACTAATGTAAAAATAATTGTGAACAAGATTATACTAAGTGCACTTAATAGATCTAGTATTCTAAAAACCAAAATTGCTATAATTTTTTTAATATGAAACAAAATTAATAAAAAATAATGCAAAATGTGTTTTTCTCCACGTTTTTAGATGTTCATAATTATAGGGACAATCCAGATTTTTTCGTTTTATTTAACTTACTAGCGGATAAATTACAGTTGACATGCGAATTTGTTAACTACTGGGCTAGATTAATTCATATATAAGCATTCAATTTTTCTTGAACGGACATTACTGATAATTCCTCGAAAAAAGAACGTTCAAGTAGTGAAGTATGATAAATGTGTTTTTAAAGTGGAAGGATAATTTCAATCCGCCGAATTTCTAATGAAATTCGAAGGTCTAAACTTGCTGAAGGAAATGTGATCAAACGTTGAACTGCTGGTTCGATAGGAGAGAGATCTGATCCAAAATCAGAGTTGTTTTACAGAGATCGAAGACTCATAATTCCTCTTACTGTTCTACTCATAATGACTGCTGCTGAATTTGCTCGTAATTTGTAACGAAAGGTTAAGGTCCACATTTATGCATGTTTAAAATAATTAATAATATGTTAAAATGAATAAAAAACCTGTAATAATCAATCATCATTTAATGGGGGATAGAACGTCTGTGTTAAAGTTGAATAAAGACAATAGTAAATGGTAAAATGTTGCATTTTCGGATGAAAAACATTTTATTCTTGATTAACCAAATGGTTTTAACAGTTACTGGCACGATCTGAAGATAGCGAAAAACAGAGCAGATTTTTTAAAGGCAGATATGAATCGGGCATTTTAAAGGTGGATCTATGGTGCTCTGGGGAGAAGCTTCTACTGAAGGCAGAATGAATTTAGTAATTTTTTCTATTATTATGAACATCAAGAGAATATTCGCAAATTTTAAACGTGAAATTATCAGATTTTTGTTAGATTTTGGGGGGTAATAATATTTTTTCTACAAGACTTACATTTTTGCTCTACTTTTAGAGCAATAGGAAATATTTTGAAGAGAGAAACTTCTGTATTATTGCCTTTCCCATGGCTAAAATTTGAAAAAACCTTAACTTATGATATTAGGAAAGTGCATGCAAGTGGAAAGCAATTTCAAATAGTTTAAATGTATTAAGAATATCATATATGCTATACAAAATGGTATTGAAACTTAATATTAAAAAAAATGTATATATATATATACCAGAGAGAATGTCTGACTGTTTAACCCTAAAAAGAGACCCCATAAAATATTAATTTAAAGAATAACTGAAACAAATTATTAAAATTCGAGCTGTCCTTATAATTGTGAACACCTGAAAAATCATCTTTTTACCATATTGAAAGTTTTTTACGATAGAAAAACGATAAAACTTTTTAAATATAGTCTATTAATGAAATTCAAATTAATAAAAAATATATTTGTTTAAATAATAGTGTTCAGTGTTTAGTAAATATAGAAAAACGGGTGTCCTTATAATTATGAGAAGGAGTGTATTTTTAAATTCCGTTTACACATTCTGAAAATTCCCAGCTGTTAAACTGACGGATCTTTTTAAAAAAAATTATTTTTTTAATTTTTAATTTTGAAGCTGCAAAATATGAATTTTCAATATGTGAATTTTTTTCATTTTGCAATTTCAAAATAAAATTTAAAAAATTTAAAAAATACATTGTTAATAAAGGTCCGTCCATTTAACAGTTGGGAATTTTCTGAATATGAAAACAGAATTTGAAAATATTTATTAGTTAATAAGTTATTTGTAAAGAAAATTTCCCCGTAGAATAACATTGACTCGGGCTTCTAGCGACGGTAAGTGAAGAGGGCCATTAATTTAAATATTTTACTTATTTATGAAAAGTTGACAATGAAAAGAACTTTAAAATTCTATAGTAAAGATATCAAAGCATTTATTCATTTAAAATTAAAAGTTAAAATTTCTTTAAAAAATACAAATCACTTGTGACAATTATATTGTTGATAATGGAATAAATAAAAGTTTAAAATTTTAAATAAACATTCATTAAAATAAAAATAAACAAACATTCCTAGTAAAATAAAAAAATAAATAAATGTTCATTACGAAAAATTCTGAATAAACATTCAAAAATAATAATCAAAGCTTATAAAAATTATCAGTCTATCAATCAGTAACCATCTTACACAACCGTTGCTACCATGACTTGCATGGTATGAGATTTATTCCCTAACAAGCAGTTAAATTATTTTACGGTTCAGGTCCACACAAAGAAAGTTTTGCTTAAAGAAAAAAAAAAGTCGATATACTATTACCATCTATAGGAATTTTACATCAGAAATTCAAACATAATATTATTTGTAAATATATTAAAACATTTTGATCATGGCAGTAAAAAGTAATGAGAAGCTGATGTCAAAAGTTGAACTAGTATGTTGTGGCCACCACAACACTTTCTCTTATATTTTCCTATACAAATTCATTAAGGGCAAATAATTTATTAAAAGTGTTATTTATTAAAATTATCTAACACAATGAATGCAAATGATTTTCATCTTAGAGAAAACTAACACTAAATATCCAAAGAAAGACAGTTTTATTGTCTATAAATAACATCTTAAATAATGCGTTTTTATAATGGTTATTTCACATATCAAGTTTCGTACACTTATATGCCATAGAAGTTGAGATATAGCCTTCCCGTTATCGAGGAAATTTCCAGTACAGCAGTGTCATCTATTGCTCTATAAGCATCCAACTTGAATTAGCATAATGCCTCATAATGGTCTTCTCATATATCAAGTTTTGTTTGATTATATTTAATAGAACCTCAGATACAGTCTTTCCTTAAATTGCAGAAGTCGCTGTGTAGCAGCGCCACCTGTTGAGCACCAAAAGTTGTCAGGTACTAATTTAAGTCAAGGTGCATCTACATATATTTATATGCAATTCTGTGCAGTAGTTCCTGAGGTAGTCTTCCCTTAAACTGTAGAAATTGCTATCTAGCAACGCCACCTGTTGGCCAATAAGCATTCAAATTGAACCAACATAATGTCTTATAATGACCTTCTTATATATAAAGTTTTGTTTGATTATATGCAATAGAACCTGAGATATAGCCTCCCCTTAAATTGCAGAAATCACTGTATAGAACATCACCTGTTGAGTGGTTGACACCAAAAGTTGATAAGCACTAATTTAGGTCAAGGTGCATCTACATATAAATTTATATACAATTCTGAGCAGTAGTTTTGCAGATATAGTTGCACACAAAATTTTTGTCTCTCTCTCTCACATACACAAACAGACAAACAGACATTTTCTAAAAATGATAAAATCGTGTTTTAGACCTCTCAAAACGTGTAAATCTGTCGAAAATCTTTATGTATCCAATACTTTCTTCTATTGAATATAAAGAAAATAATAATAAAAACTTTCTAAGATAACACCATAATTTCCAAAAACACACTTACAACAGTTGTTTTGAGTAAAAATAACTAAGCCTGATCTTTCTCAGGCAAAACTAGTATGCAATGGCTATCACAAAACTTTCATTTATATTTTATATAACAGTGCAACCTACTGGTTAACATGCACAAATATTTAATAACAGAGTAATAGATTTTTACATATGCAGTTTAATGCAATTTTATAACAATAGATGCTGAGATACAGCCACATGGAAAATTGTAGAAGGCAAGTAATAGCAGCACACCTGTTAGCCAATATACACCTAAATTAAGTCAACATTCTTTTGCCTAAAGGTCATCTTGTATATCAGATATGGTGCATTTATGCACGATAGAAGCTGAGATAATGCCTTTTGTTGCATATGTTGAAGTCAGTGTAATAAGAATTAGAAGTATCAGTGCACATTTAAATCACCAAAGACATAAAAAAAAGCATGACAGGTGTCTAATGTACCAAAACTTATAAAATAATAACAATAAATAATATAAAATAACTGATACATTTTATTCTCAAACATAAACTGGCAATATAAATAAATTTCAATACTTACCCATCTCAGGCATAACTAAGACAGTGACACCAGTTATCAAAAGTGCTATAAATTGAAACAAAACAATTACTTTTTCTGAATACAAAATACATCTAATATAAGTTATATGTAATAAAATATATAATAATATATCAGATATAAAAACATTAAAGTATATAAAAAGACATCATACAAAAGTAAACTGCAAATATTTAAAATATAAAATAAAATAATCAAATATATTGCAATTAAAAACATTAAAATTGTTGTAATATGAGTTCCATTAAATCGAAATTACACACATTCAAAATAAGTAGAATTAAAAAATATTTAAGTGTACATTGACTTCGTACATTTTTAGTTGTTTAACCACACGGGTAATAATGGCCACCAAGGCCGGTGCACACAGCTACATTCTTTTTTCAACACTGGCGTGCCTCGCCGGGAGTAGTTGGAGAGCTCTCTTTCACGCGCATGCGCAATTAAAGGCGCATCTGTTTTATTTATTAAAATGAATCGTTCGCTACTCCAACAAATATTCAGGTCAGAATCAGATATTTGGTATATATATCAGAGATGAGAGTGGGAAAATAGACAAAAAGTCTGAAAGTATCAGCAAAACTCAAAGATAACTTAATTTTAGTAATAAAAGAAGAAACAGATACACAAAATTATACTTTCTATAAGCAAAAATGGAGAATATATGAAAATAAGTTGTTTAGAAGCAGTCAAAAGAAAGAAAATTGAACAAAAATAAGAATATTTAGAACAAAAACCGGAAAATTGTTTAAAAAAAACTAAGAAAAATCTGAAATTCCTACAAAAGTCTGAAAATTCTCATCCCTGATATATGCTTCAAATACGTCTAGTATTAATTTTAATTTTTTTGAGGTCATCCCTTTTTTTTTGTTTAATTGCCTTGTGGTGAAGTAAGTGGTTATTTTTTAAGTTTATTTAAAAAATATCACATGATGTCTTTATTAAAAACATTTCACATTTGGATAACTCTAGCATCAAATGGAAACAAAACACAAATAGAGACTTCAATTAACTTTTGAAAAAGAAAAAAAGAAAGAAAATATAAATAAATAAATAAATAATAAGCTGGGTTAATAAATCTATAAAAATTTAAATCACAAAATAATTATTTTGGTTGCAGGTTTAATATTTCAAAATTCTACAATTCCAGGGTTAGAAATTAACAGTGGTTAGTTGGTTCAGGATTACAAAAACATTCAACTGACCAGCAAAATATAAATTATAGTGGTCCACTGGACCAGTGAAGTTTTTCAACTTATTTTACTTTTTATTTTTCATTAATTAATAGTAAGACTTATTATAAGACTTCAAATGTATTTTTTAATTAATTTACAAAAATTTGACTTTCACATTTGTCATACAATTTAATTTATTTTGTTTTATAAATTTTTAGGTATTTTTAAAAATTTAACAGAATGGGTAAATGGACCAGTGAAAATGTATATGGAACAATGACATCTTAAAATCATTGGTCGACAAGACCAGTGACTTAACTTTTCCGATTTCTATTCCTGTATTCATTATTAGAATAAAAACCTTCTATTAAAAATATCATATGTAACAAACATTAAAAATACTATATGATAATTATAAGATCAATACTGCTACAAAACAAAGTAATGAATAATAAATAAAAAATAATCTGTGGTATCACTCACACGATTTTCTCTTACCCTGAAAATTAATACTATAAGTATAGATTGGAGATTAAGGGGTAAAATAAGGAGTACTGTTACATAAACCTATGTTAAAACAATTCAAATTAGACTTCGATGCAGCTTTATTTGACAATTAATTTTAACCCGCCCCCCTTGTATCCTTATTGTACATACAATTATTTAGAATTCAAATATGTTATTAAATTCAAAAATTCATTTAAATTTATTCAGACATAGAATTATTCTTTCACACACAACTTCCTTGAAACTTATCAATCTTGAACAAACTTTTATAGTAAGAAATGTATTAACTTCAAAGTACATCATTTGGATCACTGGAAATTATTTGTGTTTAATTTACTCTAACAGACGCAGTCAATGATCAAACTATAAAACTTGACTTCCCTATTCAAGAAGCCTCAAAATGTGTAAACATACAAAAAACCAAGTGATGAATATTTATCTAAAAAAAATACATTATTTATCATATGGCTCTGAGGACTTAATTTCAATTCCTGAGCAGTTTTTTTGGTAAAGCATTTCCACTTACAAATAAAAAAGAATGTTATGTCTTAAATATTGGCAGTCCTGTATATATTCTGAAAGTTATGTACACATCACATGGTGCACATAAATATAATCCTATATTAATAACACATGGCACAACCTAAAGTACACTTCCATTAATTTTCAAGTATTGTCGCATTATAATCTAGTTCTTTTGTGTAGCCCTGTAAACGAACAATGAATGATTTCTATACCATATCATATTCTACATGAAACATGTTTTTACGCATATAAAAAATATATATTTGTTTCATTTAGTTTAGTGCGGTCTATCAATGTTAAAGTGTACTTACCTGCAATTTCCCCCATTGACATAATGTATTTGAATTCTCTTGGGTGTCCCTGTACACCATTTGCCTAATCTAAACAAAAAGATTAGTGTAGCATCCCTATATGATACACATTTAGAATACTAAGTTTGAACTTTCTGCTATAATTTGTTTTTGAGATATGGTGATAACAGACAGACACACAAACACAGACCAACCACTAAAAACATGATTTTTGGATTCAGGGGACCTCAAAATGTGTAAATATAACAAAATCCCAATTTCAAAAATTTGACCCAAAAACAATACTTTCTCTATCTTATGGGTAAGAGAAAGTAATATATACTCAATACACTCCCAAAAATCCACACAGCTTGAGACCAGAGACTGTGCAGATTTTAGAATTTTGTGGATTTTAGGTTTTTTTTTTTTTTTTTGGTTGTATTTGTGAATAGAATTTTAATGTCATAATGCATAAAAAAAGATAATGATTTAAGTAAGCATGTAAAATACACTCTATAACAATAAAAATGATGCACCAAGAAAGAGTTATCGGAACAGGACAAAAATTGATATATGTGATGTATATGTGGAGAAAAAAATTGATTACAGTTTCAGAAAATTTGAATGATTTAATCAAAAGAAAGGACCTCACAAAGTAAACAAGTCAATAATGCGTTGGTTGACTTCTGGCCCTTACGTACACAGTTATTCGGCTTGGTATTAATTGTCAAAGTTGGCAGATGTGCTCCTGTGAAGTATCGTTCCAAATTCTGTCCAACTGGTGCGTTAGATTGACAAAATCCCAAGCTGGTTGTAGGACCCTTTTTAAGATGCTCAAAACATCCTCACTGGCAGAGAGATCCGGGGACTGAGCTCAACCCCTATCTCACTGAGCCGCCTATTAAGAGTCTTTGAAGTCACTGAAGTACCAGCTGCACGTACAATCAACGATAATGATGAATTGGAGCTTTGAGTACCGCTTTGCGATTGACTGGTTCTCACTTTCTGTTCTCTCTTTAGGCCAACTGCTTCCTCCCTTATGCTGTGTTCGGCCAAGGTTCACCCATTCCTGTCAATATCACTTAATAGCGGTACTGCTCCTATCCAATTGCAAAATAATTTGCAGATTAGACCAACCAGCTTGTTTGAGCCCAACTACACACCACACTCAAATGCTGACGTCTGGGCATGTTATTTGTGCACTGAGGCATAGTTACTGTCTTTCTGAGTAGACGGAATAAAATTTTCGAAGAATTTATGACTTGGAATCAGAATTTCTCACTTTTAATATTCTGCCAATTGCACAGTTAAGATGCGCTACAGTGTCACATGCTCATTTGACGACAGCCAAACTTTAAAAATTTGCATTTTCCATTGAAACCTGTATGTATGTCAATTTGTGTCCAGTTTGTATTACCCCTTCTTGGTGCGTCGCTTTCTTTGTTATAGAGTATATATAAAAATAATAATAATAATTAATTAAGGCAATTAAAGAGTAATAAATGTAGTAAGAGTTATAGAATTTTATATATATATACATATGTTACGGTCAATGTGAATAACTGGTAATTATTATTAATAACCAAATAAGCTGGTTAAAATAAATAATTTATGAGAATTTATCACATTGCCCAGTTATTAATAATTACCAATGAAGTTCGGTTAATGTGAATCGCTTTTGAGAATTTATTACATTGATCAGTTGTTGTTGTCGTCATATGACACTCGGAAATTCCGAGCCCTGGTAGTGGAACTATGTGGACTTAAGGCAAGAGGGGTGCGCCTTCCATTTTTAGGAGTGCCACATAGGGAGGAAGAACGACTTTAGCTCCAGAAGATGATGAAAGATGGCAGCACTAGCCAAACAACAGGAACTCGAATTTAGATCCGGATCAGGGCCAAGTTTCACCCATGTTCCGGTATCCCCAGAGGTATAATTTTTGATGGGTACTTGGAGGACTTTGCAACCACGACGGTCTTCGGCCGGCTCGAGAACTGAACCCGCAATCTTTCAATCACGAACGGCCGTACATTGATCAGTTACTATTAATAACAGGGGTGAAACTACCTAGCATGCAAAAACCCTGAAAACTGATATTTGCATTCAAATAGGGAAGATTTAATAATGAAATATAATATGGCTACCTGTATTAAATGATATTTGCAAAGTTCTTAATACATTATAAGACAAATTAAACATTAAAAATAAGAAATTTCAATAAAAACAAAAAAATTCAAAAAACCTGAATTCAGGGGTAAAGTTTCAACCCCTCTAATAATTACCAAAGAATTTTGTTCAATGTAATAATTTTCAATGCTAGAGATTTCCATTAATAAATTATGACTAAATTGATCATATTTAACAAACTTTCTTGGTAATTATTAACAATAATTGGTTAATGTGATAAATTCTCATAAATTATTTATTTTAACCAGCTTATTTGGTTATTTATTCACATTCTTTAATCACATTCACCAAACTCCTTTGGTAATTATTGATAACAACTGGTTAAAGTGATTACAGACTTGCCAACCAATTTTAATAAAAAAAGGGAAGATTTTTGTTGAAAAACAAGAAGATTTAGTAAAAAAAGGGAAGTTTTTTTTCTCTCCTCTTTGACGTATTAAATAATACAGTTTTGCAATTTTAATATTCAGAAGCAATCTATAAAAACGTTTTACTATAGATTGATTATACTAAATATATAAAAGTTTTAAATGAAGTTATTCCTCTTCAACATATAAATATCTACAAAACAGAATCTGTAAGAAATTTATTTAACAATAGACAAAAAAAAACTTAGTTAAGTTAAAGTATAACTAATTTTTTAAATAAATATAGAATATGATTTTTGTGTATGTACATTAATCATACATATGAAAAAAAGTAGCAGTAGCTAATTATCAGTTTCAAACGTGCCTAAAACCAACTGAGTATTAATTTTCTTAATTTGATTTGGGAAAAAGTTTCCTACCTGAAAAAATTATTCTTCATTTTTTCCCCATGTTTACACATTTGGTATAAATATGACATACAAATATTTCATTTAATTGAGGAAAAATAAACAGATTCATTAAATTTAGCAATAAAGATCTAAAAATAATTACAAACGTGAGAAATATTGAGCACTTCCATTGCTTTATTGTTTCTAGAATTGATCATTGATCACAATCCGGGGAAGGGGGGGGGGGGGAAATACAAAAATAATTACGAAATATTAAAAAATATTAAACTCTTTCAACTCTACTTCTAGAATCTAATGTAGGAACTTTAAAATTAATATTATCATTTATGTTGCAGATGGATAAAGATTAGGAAACAGACTTTTGCAGAACATTTGATTGCTGATCACTAGTTGGAGATAAATAAAAGGGGGGGGGGGGGTGCAAAAAATAATTACATCAGCAAGAATTATTTAACAATTCTATTTCTTTAAATGTTCTAGAATCTCAAAAAAAAAGTTTGAAATGAATATTGACATTTATGTTATGGATGGAGAAAGATTGGGAATTGGGAGTTTTCCTAGATCATTTGGATTTCTTTTTAAAATGAACGAAATCCGCGCCTATTTTAAAAACGGAAGATTTCATCATCTGTCCGGAAGACACGTTAAAAAACTGGAAGTCTTCAGGGAAAACCGGAAAAGTTGGAAAGTATGTGATTAATGTCCATTAATTAATCACTTTTGCCAAAAGAGGTAGTTATTAATAATCACTGGCTATTAATAATAATAACTGGATTTATTACTTTAACCGTAACATATATATATATATATATATATATGTTTTTTTATTTCAATTAACAAATTAAAATCTGTTCCACAAAGTAAAAATGCAAAATTTAAGTATACAAACATCTGATACAATATATAGATTTGCGTATTATAAACTTACAAATTTTATTATAATTTGGTAATATACATCAAAGTATAAACTTTTTTGTACTTTTGCTTATTTTTTTTCCTTCAGTCTTTGAACAGTTCTTTTTTGTTCAAACACAAATACAAATGTTGTTTTAAAAAATTTAGGTATTCATCTCCAAGACCTGGACTACAATTAAAATCACATTTCCTTATCTTATTAGATTCCGTTTTTAAAAATCACCATTAAAATAAGTACTGTGTTGATTTTTTTCCTTGAAAACTTTATTATAAATTTCAATGTTTACATTGTTTGTGATGTGTGAATTTTGGGAGTCTACTGTATAACATTAGCAAGGAAAAAATAAATCTACATATTTGTTTAATGTAAAAAATATATGTAAAAGAATAAAAGAAGGAGCCATATCAATGTTTTAATAAAAATTAAACATTAAAGCTTGACCAAAGGAATAAGAAAATTGCTATAAAGTACCTATGCCAATTAGAAGCAGTCCAAAAGCAGCAAACATCACTTTCTTATTTTCTTGAACTTTAGGATGCTTCCACCACCTGAAATGAAAAACAAATTTTGAATTGACAGCTGGAAGCATTAACTATATTAATAAAACAATACATAAATAGATCATATAAATGTAAACAATTAGATCAGAATTAAATGTAATCATATCTTTTAAACAAAATAATAGTGAAACATAACGGCAAATCTTGCTGACCTTAGACAATAACCTCCTCATGCTTAACTTCTCCTTTTTTGCTTTGCGAAGTGCCAAGTGTCTGTGTGCTCTGCCTGATGATCAGTCCCCATCCTCACAACATAGGTATGGGAGAAATGTTTAACGCATGCATAAAAGTTCTAATCTCTTCAGCAGTTTCCATTCTCTAAGCAGGGAAAGAACAGAGAGCCTCATTGCTCATCACTCGGTGCTATACCTACTTCCCTTCCACCATCCAAAAGAAAAGAAATGCGAAAATGTGATACATGGGAAGGAACAAGAATGAGCCCAAGTACTTTTTCTGATACTACCTATACTTGTATCGTTGAATTATGACCGAAAAACAGTCAAAACTCTCCCAATTTTTTACTAAAACGCCAAAGATTTCTGCTTTTTTAATGACGTAGTAAACAAGAACGTAATTAAGAAAAGTTATTCGGAAATAGTCATTTCAAATGACAACAATGAACATATTATACACATCGACATTTCGTCCAATTGGAAAAAAAAAAAAAAATTGAACAAATAAGGCATTTCCGATGCAAAAAAGTTAAAATAAAAGTGGAAGTTCAATCTTTCATGGGAAAAAGATTTTGGTTGTATATTGTTTGACAAAGTTCTTTGAATGTCTCTCCACATTTATCCTCTTACATATTTCAATCTTTTTGAAATTTTAAATACATTAAAATAATTTTTAATTATACATGTTTATGAGATATGATGATATATGAGACCATTTTATTATATAGAAATTTATCCATATTTATAAAAGGCTTTCAAATAAGTGGGAAAAAGTTCCCAAAATACATAAAAAGTAGAATATGTCAACCCTTTTTTGTGGTGAGTAAATTTTTTCTTAAATGCTGAGTGTAATCCGAGTTGAAATTTCGGGCCCTGATATTGTTATGAAAGTTGTCGACAATTTTGCATGTAAAAAGTAATTCTTAAACACATAAGCAGGTTCTAGTCAACGAATGTATTTTATTTAATGAATATTTAGCCTATAGGATAGAGCCCACAATGATATTGCTATGAAAGTTGCTGACATTTTTGCATGTAGAAAGTAATTCTTAGACACATAAGCAGGTTCTAGTTGACGAATGCACTTTATTTAAAAACTATTCAGTCTGTAGACAGAGTCTATAATGATATTGTTATGAAATTTGTCAACATTTTTGTGCTTACGAAGTAATTCTTAAAAACAAAAGCAGGTTTTAGTCGATGAATGCACTTTATTTAATGAATATTCACGAAACAGATGAATAGAACTGTCTCTTTTGCACCACCCATTTTACCCCACCCTACCCTATTGAATTCGGCAAGATAACAAGGATCACCAACTATGAGAATCCGACGTATGCTTTTTATTGTGAATAGTGGAAATTTTGAGTAATTTGAAATCTTGCAATGGCAACGAGCCTCACTCAGATGTAGACCAAATTTGGCCCCACCTAATGATGGATCAACCAGCTAAAGCCAAAAACAACGGCACAGCTCACTTGCAGCTTGGAACGCTACTAGTGTTCACATTTTTTTTTAAAAAAGGACAGGGCGGATTTAGCAAAAAGGGCACTTTTTTGTGAGTAAAAGGGCACATATTGATAGACGAAAGGGCACTTTCTTTCTGACTCACTAAATGGTTCATAAAATGTACAGTCTGTTAAATAAACAAACAAAATGAAATAAATACAAATAAAAAGATAATACCCATCTATTTCATCACCTACTTAACAGAGAAACACAGCAAGTACTATCCTTCTTGGATTCATGTCTATTTTAATTTAATTATTTATTAAAAATGTAAGCTTAGCAGCCACTTACACATATAAACATGCAACAATGTTAAAATTTATACTTCCAACGAATACACAATTTACACGAATACAAAAAGTAAAAAAATTAAAATATGGAAAAGCTTCACTAGTCCAGTGGGCTACTAGAATTCATATTTTGCTAGTCTGTTGAATATTTTTGTGGTTTCCGGACCAACAGACCACTGTTAATTTTGAGCCCTGCTCATTTTAGAGAGACACCAAAGGTGCATTCATCAAGGAATTTTGTCTCTTTTTGTATGAGGAGAAAAATATTAGTTTAAGGGGCCATCTCCATATTGGAATTGTGTCAAACTTTAAAAGTTTCAATGGCAACATGCAATTTTGATTTCTTGTATCGATTTAATACTTACACAGATTTACTATCAAATTTTTCAGGACGTATTGAATCACCATGTATCAAGGAATCACTATCCTTTGAAAAGCTCTAAAAGATTAAAAAAAAAAAAAGATAAATAATATAAAGCAAATACACAAATTTAAATAAATAATAATATCATGATAGATTAGATTTATAGATACTTCTTGATTTTTTACTTAGCCTTCATAATCTAAATGGTACAAATATTATTACCCCTTTCTTTCCAAAAGAGCTTCACCGCCAGAATTCCAAATGATACAATTACACATTATGTTAAGTCATGTCATGCCCTTTCATGAGTACTGCCTACTGGCAGATATAAGCAGGGGAGGGGCATAGCCCTTCCCTAGAATTACAAAATTCATTTAAATTGTCTTTACACTTCATAATTTTTAAAATAAATTTCAAATTTATTTTTAAATAATTAAGTATTATGAGAGAAACATTATTTTTATGAAATTACAGTATTACTTCCAGGAATCTGTCCAGAGGCAAACCTGGGTCCGCTAAAGAACACTTCACAAAATTCTATATCTTAAAACAGGACCCTTCACAAAATTATTTATCCTAAAACAGGATCCTTCACAAAATTATTTATCCTAAAATAGGACCCTTCACAAATTTTTTTTATCCTAAAAAAGGACCCTTCACAAAATTTTTCTCTTTAAAAACCGACCTTTGATAAATAAATCTCATTTTCAAAACTAATCTACAATGGAACGAACAGACTGCCTGAATAATCATACGTGTTTTGTTGTATTTCTCCCAAAAAGCTGATATTCAATTTCTAATTTCTAAAGCGCTTCTATGCATATATGTGAGTTTAGTTCTGTAAAACTGAACTGTCATTCCCTAAAATGTCTCTCTCTTAATGGGCTCTTCCCACCGTCGTCTGCTCAATCACGTGATAGAGGAAAACGAATAACCGAATTCTGAGAATCGAATTCAATTAAATATTGTTCTTAAGAACAAAAATTTTAATATTTAATATAAAATAAAATAAAAGTAATATTGTGCATTTGTAAACAGTAGAATAATTGTATTTGTAAATTTAATAATTTTTAAAAAACATTTTATGAGTTTATTTATTTTTACCTGTAAGAATCGATTCTTGTATATTGTAGTGTAACTGTAACATTAACTGATCTAGCAATAAATAATAGCTTCTTGTGGAATGTTTATGGAGTATAATTTGAAATTTTAAAATGTTTTCATTTAATTTAATTGCATAAAGGTGTTACAACAAGTTAATTAACTTAGTTACTGGTCTAAATGGATTTAAGCAGTACGATATTGCACTGTCACTGATTTAAGTACCAAAAATCAGATTATTAAACATGTTCTTCATGAACATCAATAACAAACATAAACTAAATGATGATTGTAAATGTATACAGCAAACAAAAGAGTATGAATAATGATAAAAAATGGATTAAAAATGATGATGTATAAAAAAATAACCCAGATTAAATACGATTGATCAAAAACAAGAATAGAAAATATGTTATTTCAGCAATCACTATAGATAAACAAGACTTTGTCTGCTATTTGTTTTTCCTCTATCATATGACCTCTGACGTCAGGTGGGAAGAGCCCATTGTAATTTTATTTTGCAAAATTACATTTTTCACAATTTCATAAAAAGAGGACCCTAGCCAAAAAATTTGGAAGAACTCTATTTTCAAACTAAATTTAGATTTACAAAATTACGTGTAGAATTTTTCACAATTTCACAAAAACAGGAACCTCTGTAAAAAGTCTGGACAGACCCCTGACTTTATCTCCAACGAAATTGTTTAGAGACCAATATATAAAAGATATTTTGCTATTTTTCGAATTTTTTTCTGCTGACACTTATGACCCCTCTTCTTTTTCTCTTGTCATTTAACAAAGCCCCACAATCTTTTCAGATTTTCTGTAGAAGTATTCACTGTGAGATCAAGAAAATTAAATGCACATTTATTTCACAGGGCAGAATAGCTTTTGCAACCTCATCTAGGTTTTATAGGCTTGTCAACAAACTGAATACAGCAGAAGATATTTATAACACAAACCTAAAAACCAGGGGTCGATCCAGACAAAAATTGGGTCCCCTTTGCTGCCCCTTCACTAAATTCCACATCATAAATGGGGACCCTTCACAAAATTCAAATCCATAAAAAGGGACCCTTCACAAAATTTAAATTTATGCAATGAGCCTTTTTATTTTATAAAAGTGATCCTTTTTCTATATTTTCAGTTTTTTTAATTAATTGGTTCAATCTGATATTTAAAAACTACTTAGAATGACTGTTAAAATGGAAGATTTACACGATCTATTTTTGTTTTTCACAAGAATAAATAAAAATTTTACAAAAAGGGGACCCAAATTTTAAAACCTGGATCGACCCCTGAAAACACAAGGTTGTGCATTATACTGGTCATGTTTCACACATCACTAAACTCACCTTGTAAACATAGCCAAATATGTCTGAAACATATCAAAATTGAATAGAGTATCTTTCAGATACATTCCTTGGAACAGAGGCAGGATAGATTATAAATTTCCTTGTTAAATTTACTTTATAAGCATAGTTCATATATACCTGTACAAAATCATTCATTATATTGCTCATAAAAAAAAAAAAAAAGCAATTATAGCAATTTTTTTCATTAAAAAAGCTCCGAATTAAGGAGATTAAAAAAAAAAAAAAAAAATTATTATACTTAATTTTCTACAGAGTACAAGTTTTTACAAAGTATTTCTTAAATACAAAATTCATTGTTTATATCTGAGAAGTTGTGTATTATATAGAGAATGGCATTATATAAAATTGCGTTAAAAAGATCTTCTACCGTATATTGTCAATCTTTCCTCTATGTGATCTATAACTGTTGACAGCACTATGCTTGTTTACCACTTTAAAATAAAAAGAGAAATCCTTTAACACTTTTATTGGCATAAGTTGTCAAATAAATATTCATTGCTGTAATAAAACCCTACCAACTTTGACTTTTTTGAGAGCTGTACTAGGTACATGACTACACTTTGGCTAAGTACTTAAGCAATACTGTGCATCTAAGAGTTTATTATATTTATGCATTACCTACTGAAGACAAATGTATTAGTAACAGATGTTTATTAATAGCATAGCTAAAAAATTTTGAAAACATAAATACAAAGTCATTATAATTAAACTTTTGCTATAAACACATTGCTGCAGTTAAAACGAGTAGATTTGCCACCAAATTTAGCATAGAGACAGTTCATGAGATGTCCATCATATTATGACAACTGTTTATAGCAGAAATTTATTATAACCATTTTAGAAAAAAATCCTTTACATAAAATTAACACACACACACACACACACACACACACACAAAATATTTGATTAGCCACTTTTATAAAACTGTAAGAAAAGATTGATTTTTAGATTAAAAAAATAATTATTATTAAAAAAAAATTACTAAAATATTATTAAAAAATTTTCCGATCTGTTGTTTTGCAAATTATGAGGCAAAACCAACAATCTTTTTACATTTTTTTAATCTGAAGATTAATGAAGCCAATCATTTCCTGCTTGTCATGCCTGTGTAATAATGCATTGTAATAATACTTATAATATGCAGTAATAATCATAAGTAATTAACAATACAAATTGGTTTCTCTACATCTGTGTAACATTGAGTAATTTTTATTATAATATTTCCTTTCCAAGAACACACGCTTTCTGTTTCATTAAGAATTTACATTCAAAACAATCAATAGGGTGAAATATAGAATATTTTCATTCATTTGATTTGCTTACATTAGTAAACAATATTGATACTATTCCATAAATCATTAAGAATGAAATTGTTTTAGCGAAAAAAATTATTAATTGATGTTTAGATTAAAAATATTAATACATAAATAAAATATATAGCCTTTGATTTTTAACTACTTACATCCCCTGTTAGTTTCAGTTTACCAAATCTTGTCAGATCTACAGGATCATCTATGCGTACACTGCAATTTAATTTGTCCGAAATTGAGTTTTTTGATGGTTTCAATGGTGTACTTTCTGTAGTTGTTCCATAACTTTTCAAAACATCATCTTCTTCTGTTTCAAAAGCATCATCTATAGTGAACTTTGATTTACTTCCAAGACCCAACATGTTTAAATTCATTTCGAAAAGTTCGGTTATACGTTTTTCAGAGAAAAAACAACAACGCAACTGTTAATTATTCAGGATAATTGATGTATGTATAACCACCATGCACATAAATAATTCATTATTCAAAATTTCTAGTTTTTAGAAAAAAGCGTATAAAATTTCGAAAATGACTAAATGTTTATTTATATCGCAATCGCACACCACGGTCGTGTCGCACACTTAAATGGTAGGTTGGATGGATGGTGTGATAAACTACTCTGAAAGTAGAGCTAGTATGATTTAAAAGTAAAGCAAAATAGATATTCAAAAAATTTTTATGTTTAAAATAATTTATATGGTTCATTCTTTTCTTTTACTTTTGTTTGAGCCACTAAAATACAATTTTGTTTACGAAAATATTTAGCCATAACAAAGTTAGTTTATTTACTGTCACTTTCACTACATATTTATTTGGCACTTATGCACAACAAGCAGAATGTCTCTTTAAATTTTATTTTAGCAATATGAGGCAATATTGAATATCTAATATTACATTTTCTTGTAGGACCTTCGGTAATTATTCTTTGTTGGTAATCAGCAAGTCTTTTGCCATTTAAATAAAACATAATAATTTCAAATTTCCATTTTATTAATAATGTTTGATTAGTCTGGTTAAATATACAAGGTTATATAAATTTTATTTTGTAAATTTATGCTAATTTTCAGAAATATTATAATTGATAGTTTTGCGTCATTAAATATTTCGTCATCCATCATTGATTTTGTTAAGCTGTTAAATAATGTCTGTTAAGTAGTGATGTCTTATAGACAATTTTTAAAATGTTTGTATCGCCCTCTATTTTCTCCTGATTTATTTTCTTTCTTTTTTTCCTATTAGCGCAGCTGGTTTATTTCGATATTCATTGTAATAAACCATTTGTGGAAAAATCATGTCCGTTACGGTTCATCAGATTCTGAGTGATGCCAAGCGCCTTGTCAGCAGACTTAAAGAACATGATTCTGTCGCGGACAACATCATTTCACAAACACAGACGTTGTATGAAAATGTAGAAGCAATGAAAGAGGTAAGTGTTTTAAATTTTTCCTCAAAATATTCTGCCAACAGTAAACATCCTATAAAATGGTTTTTGTGTGGTATTCAAATTGATAAGCAATACCAGTTTGTATATTATGTATATACAGGGTGGCGACAATCAGGGAAAACAGGGAAATCATGGAAAAATCAGGGTACTTTATCATTCTGGAAATGTCATGGGAAAATCAGGGGATTTTGTAAAAACACCCAAAAATCATGGAAATTTTCATTTTTGCCCATCAAGCATGATCGAAAGATCGCCAAACAGGTGTTATATCTTAACAATGATTGCACAGGATTGGCTGCTTCCTATTTTAATCTCACCAAGTTAACATTAAAAAATAAATATTTTTAGTGCAACAATTTGAGTAATAATTTTATGTCTTGATGTTAAAGTTGTACAATTAAAATGAGTCATAAATTTTATAATTTTGTTAATTTCTCCAAAAGTCTGAATATTTCATTTTATTTTCCTTTTTTTAATTCAACAAAGAAAAAATAAAAAGATATTTATTCCCCATCAGTATAGATTTTAGAATTGCAGTGGTTTAGCGAGCATGTTACACAAGAGTTTGATATACACAGAATTATAGAATGTATATAATAGGTAATGCAAATCATGGAAATTTGTGAAAATTAGTCATGGAAATCATGGAAAAATCAGGGAACTTTTTTTCTGAATTTCTGTAGCCACCCTGATATAGATGACCCCATTAAGAGCCAAGAGGTTCTGCCCTTGAGGGAATAGACAGGAAGTGAAATACTGTGTTCGATCCCAGAGTTGCATTCTTTGACCTAGCTATTCAAAGTTTTCCATGGTTTTAGTAAGGGATAGGACACTTTAGAAAGACCCCCCCCCCCACACACACATACACAGAGTACACTCCACCGAGTCATAGGATCATTGTGTAGTCAATTGGCCTTAACCCTAATACCATACTTTATTTATACATGTGTATTAAAGTAACATTAAGGATATAAGTATAAACAGCAGTGACTCTTGGCTGATATATTTGAAGCACTCCATCTAAACACCTAGAAAAAGTACTTAATAATGAAATATATATTATTTAATTGGTTAATTCACTTATCTCAAGAAACAAAGTAGATTTCCGTTGTCACACAGAGTTCAGACATGAAAAGGAAGATCAATAATTTGCCTTCAGTTTCATTTGATAAGTACTTTTTCATTAAGAAAACAACAAGAGAATGGGGCCCTTCCCTTGGTTACAGTCTTTTTAACCATTACTCCTATTTCAAAATTTAAAGAGTAAAGATTCTTGCTCTAATGTTGCTTGTGAATTAGGTATTTATTTATTTTAAATTTTCTATGCAATTTTAAACTGCCTGATTAATGATTGAAATGCCCTACCTTCTAAGTACCTTTACTCCAATTCAATAAATTTTACTTTTTCTAATTTCCTATATAATTTTATTGGCATCCCTGAAAATTGTGTACATTTTAGCCCCAATGTAAAAAGAAGGTGTTATAAGTTTATAGTTTTTCTCTTTAACTCTGTAGCTTCAGAATAAAGGTACAACTATAGCATTTCCCCACAGGTGAATTTGGCGACTTTTCTTTGGTGCCGATTTGAACAATAACGATGTCATTCTGGACTGTTTGCGATATAATATGGCAGCCTGCATGCTATTTATTTTGGATTTATGATTTTATCATTTATGATTTTTAGATTTATGATTTAGCCATAATCGCCAAATTCAGCTGTGGGGAAATACTATAGTTGTTCCAGAATAAATAGACAGATTTCAAGTTTTTTTTTTCAGAACACTGGTTTAATTGGAAGGGTCTGTAGCTTTGTTTGAGAGATTTTTTATAAAATGAATTAAAGTGTGATTATTTAGGCAAAATTTGCTTTGACATCGTATAACATTATAGTTGGTAAGTTTCCAATTGAATTTCAACAACTATAGTGGGGCTCCTATTTCTTCCTTGCAGATTCTAAATGAGTCGCATAATTTATTAGATTGAAGTATAATTTTTTTTTTTTCGGGGGGGGGGGGGGGGGCAAAATTTGAAAATTGGCTATAAATAGTGATTATAAGTTCATAGTGCAGAAATCTCTGAATTTGAGAATACTATATTAGAGATATTTGAAAAATTATTATTATATGTTTAGGCCACTTTGCACTAATATTTTAAAATTTGCAAGCTGTCAATCATCCAATTCATGTTAAGTAATGTTTTTTTTTTTTATTGTTATTATTAGAATTAGAGGATAAAAAAGCTTAAAAAAAAATAATAATAATAATTAATTTTGATAAAAACTAAGAGTTGGCTAAAAATAGTGATTATGAGTTCACAGTCAGGGGTGGCGCCCGCTAGGGGGCCGGGGGGGAGCACAGGCCCCACCCGTCGGAGAGTCTGTGACCCCCATCGGGGCATAGTACTAAAATCTCTCGGGGGAACAAATACAAAATTTTTAGTTTTTCTACTTTTAGCAGCATTTTTCTTTCCTTTTATAAATTTGGAATATTCCAGTTTTTCCATTCTATATTCAATAGAAGAAAGTATTTGATTCGTAAAAATTTTCAGCATCCAGTTTTCAATGAATATGCACGTTTTGAGAGGTCCAGAACACGTTTTGGTCACGATATTTTTAGAAAACGTCTGTCTGTGACACGATGATCTCTAGAACCACGAGGAATAATAACAAATGGAATGGTACAAATATTAACAGTAGTATTATTAATATTATTGCAGTTTTTGATAAATACTCATATAATAAACTCTCTTTATGTAGTGCCCCCCTGTTGGGGAGGTGGTGTCGTGTCGTCCCCCCCCCCCCCCGTCGGGGAGTTTCTGGTGCTACTACTATTCACAGTAGAAAAAATGATCAATTCAGTTGGAAATCGAAGATTTTAAAGAAAAATAGTACTTAATTAAATTCAAGGCCAGTGTTATAATTTGCGAACTAGCATTCTTCCAACTAAAAATTATAGATTTTATAGAAAAATATTTAACTAAATTCAAGGTTGGGAGTTTTTATAAAGCTAATTTTGCACTTGTTTTTCTAGGCAATACTGAGCAATAACTTTATAATATTCATTATAGTCTAGTAATAATCAATATATTATTCATATCAACAATCATCGAGATCATCTCATCTCATCCATTTATTTAAATTAATCCAAATTTATTTCTATTTTAATTCTGATATAAATATATAATATATGTATGTCTGTATAATATTTGGATGGGGAAATGCTTGATTTACTCGCCACTGATGAGTAATTTTTCAGACATGACGAGTGGTTTTTAAATCAGTCTGTTTCATTGCCAATGTTTAACATAGTAAAACAGCCACAAAACTGTGTAAAACAGTTTTAAAAAAGGAGAAAAAAAATCCCCATCATCATGAACAGTGTTTGAATAAACAACTAACTTAGACTTAATTGTCTTTTAAAGCTGTTATTATTCTATAATGAACACCGTATTTTAAGAAAAGGTGCTTTGGGGACTTTAGTGGTGTCATCAAAAGTACCAAGCCAAGTTGGTATCATATAAAAGCTTTCCATTTAATATTTATAAATTGAACTATATTAGGTTTGTTCAATAAATATATATATTCAGACAACAATTCTTACAGTTTTCGATATATTTTTTACAGATTTGAAATCTTTCAATTCCCTTTTCTCAGTTTGCACTTTTTCATGAATTCATGATTTTTAAAATGCTGACTTCTGCAGATATTTAAGAAAATACTTCATTTTTATTTATTTATTTTTTTTTTTTTTAGATGTGTAATAAAACCTACTTAAAAAAATTATGGATGGATTTTTTAATATCTTTAAAAGAAAAAAATTACAAAAAGCATGGTTTTTTCCCCCCAAATGTCTTCCTAGACATGCACATTTTAATTTTTTTTCTCCGAAACTATTTAATAAATTTCAAAACCTATCCTAAATTCTTTTAAATAAGTTCCATTAAACATCCAAAAAGAATATAGTCTTTTCTTATATAGAGTCTTTTCTTATATATCTGTACAAGTTTTAACATTTTGAGGTGATGTCAAAGGGGCCAAGTCCTCTTAAAGGAATAAAATTAAATGGTTAATTCACCTTACATTTGTGTACATTTTGCTATAAAGACTAGATATCATATATTGTTGGCTGGTTTAAAAAAAAAAAAAAAATCCTTGGCTAGTAAGAATTTCTAAAAAAAATTCACCCCTGATAATACCTATACTATATTTATTCAGTGAAAATTTTAAACAATTTAAAGAACTACAAGGGTCGTTCAAGGTTGACCTGGATTTTCGTACGTAAATAATTAATGAATAGCCGGATCATGATGAAACTTGCGGGTGACATAATGTATTCCTTCTTGAGTAACTAGTGCCCGGCATGACGTATTTGGCACATGCACAGCAGTTGCAGCAAACATGGTGGCAAGCAGTATGTCTGTGGCTGTGGAGCAGCGGTGTGTAATCAAATTTCTTGTGAAGGAGAAAGTTAAACCAGCTGAGATTTTGAGAAGACTGCAAGCACAGTATGGTGAACAAACGATGTCATGGACAAGAGTGTACGAATGATGTGAATGCAGTGATCTGCTGGAAAAATCATGGCAAGTGTCCTCTGGGACATGAAGGGTGTTATCAATGTGGATTTTTTGGACAAAGGGAGCACAATTAATGTCCAGTATTACTCCACATTGTTGAGTGGTGCTGTACGAAAGTTCATTCGCAAGAAAAGACCTGAAATGTTGTCTGGAAATGTCATTCTTCTCCATGACAATGCCCGTGCTCACACGTCCAATGTGACAAAAACAACTCTGGTCGAAATGTGCTGGGAAGTTCTGCCACCCCCCCCCCTACTGTGCAGATTTAGCTCCCAGTGATTATCATTTGTTTGTACCCTTTAAAGACCATCTGGAAGGAAAGAAATTCACGACAGATGAAGCACTGTGGAACAATGTCCTCCAGTAGCTACGACAACAACCAAGTTCTTTCTATGCCAAAGGAATCAGGGAGCTGCCACAATGATGGCAACGGTGCCTTGACGCGCACCCGGAGAATACTTTAAAAAGCTGACATCGTTTGGTGCTTCTTGTGCTATCTGTTTCCTTTGAAGAAATAAAAGTCCCAGTCAACCTTGAACGACTCTTGTATATATACCTTGTTGAATGATTTTTTTTTTTTTTTTTTTTTTTTTAAAGATTATTATATATTTTTAACATTTACAGTATAATGAAGACATTACTGATCAAAATATGGCAAATCAGATACGAAGTAGGCCTGTGATGGTTTTCAACATGCAACAAGAAAACAAACACATACTAGAACTACAACAAGAAAACAGAGAATTGAGAGACTTATTAGAAGAACACCAGTCTGTCTTACAACTCATCATGAGTAAATACAGACAGCAAATCACAAAATTAGTCCACTCTAGTGTGAATGATAAACAGAGAAATCAAAACAACAATTCTCAGGTAATATTTAGCTTATTTAATTCTTTTTATTATTATTATTTAAGGGTGGGAATCAATTAAAAGTTTTAACTAGGTAGATTGTAGTTGATTCATCGATTAATAACATTTTTAATCTTTTTTTTTTTTTTTTTTTTAATGATTTTATTTGAAAGATGCATGAAACTCTTTTATGTGTTTATTTTCAAGCAATACCTAATAAAACCATACAAATAATATAGATATTCTTTTAACCAATTCCTTTAGCAATAAATAAATAAAATAATTGCAAAATGCAAAGAAAGAAAGGAAAAAGAGAATCTCTTAAATTTTTTCTTGTAAATGAAACCATTTTAAATAAAAATAAATAATATAAAAGATCACTCCAAAAAGCAATTGCAAATAATGTAACTGAAAATTATGTTCTTGAGTTGAAATAATTAAGCATGGCCCTTGATCAAGTGATAAAAAGTAGGTACAAACACAGCGTGAAAGTTGCAATTCATTAGTGCATGCTTTTATATTTTGAAAATTCAGATTTCAATTTTGACTGAGGGTACAAGAATTTTTCTAATTATGGTTAATCAAGTTTAGCAACCAAATATTAGTTTAATAAAGAAGCATCAATAAACTGGCGTTGTAAAAATATTACTTACAACCTTTGAATAAACACCATAAAATGCAATAAACTCGCAACAATTGTTTCGGGTCGAAACAATTCGCCTGATGAAGGGTCGAGTGTTTTTTCGACCCGAAACAATTGTTGTGAGTTTATTGCATTTTATGGTGTTTATTCAAAGGTTGTAAGTAATAAACCAAATATTAGGTTTTTTGGATAGTGATATTACTTTCTTCTATATTCAATAGAAGAAATTATTGGATTCATAAAAATTTTTTACTTCTGGTTTTCGACGGATTTACACGTTTTGGGAGGACTAGAACATTATTTGACCATTTTTAGAAAATGTCTGTGTGTGGCAAAAATTTTGTGGCATCTGTATCTCCGGAACTACTGGTCATTTATAATATATGCAGATGCACCTTGACCTAAAATAGTGCCTAACAGCTTTTGGTGTCATCCGCTCAACAGGTGGCACTGCTATTCAGAGATTTCCGCAATTTAAGGGGAGGCTATATCTCCGGTTATATTGCATGTAAACAAACAAAACTTGATATGTGAGGAGGCCATTATGAGACATTATGCTGATTCAATTTGAATGCTTATCGGCCAACAGGTGGCGCTGCTATACAGTGATTTCTGCAATTTAAGGGAAGGCTATATCTCAGGAACTACGGGACAGTATTGCATATAAATTTATATGTAGATGCACTTTGACATTAATTAGTGCCTATCAACTTTTGGTGTCAACCGCTCAACAGGTGGCGCTGCTACACAGCAATTTCCGCAATTTAAGGGAAGGCTATACCTCAAGAACTACTGCACAGAATTGCATATAACTTGATATGTAGATGCGCCTTGACATTAGTTAGTATCTGTCAACTTTTGGTGTCAACTGCTCAATGATTTTTGCAATTTAAGGGAAGGCTATATATCTCAGGTTGTATTACATATAATCAAACAAAACTTGATATCTGATAAGGTCATTATGAGACATTATGCTGAGTCAATTTGTGTGCTTATTGGCCAATAGGTGGCGCTGCTACACTGCAAATTTCCTCGATAATGGAAAGTCTATATCTCAGCTTCTATGGCATACGAAACTTGATATGTGAGATAAGCATTATAAAGATGCTTTTTTTAAGATGCTATTTATAGACGATAAAATTGTCTTTCTTTCAATATTTAATGTTAGTTTTCCCTAAAATGAAAATCATTTGTATTCATCATGTTAGATAATTTTAATAAATAATAGCTTTAATTTAATAAATAATCTATAATAATAAAGGAAGATGTCTGTCTGTCTGATCATCTATACGTTCAGCCCCTATTGAACGCAGAACTACAAAATTTGACATACGGGTGCTCAGAAGCCTGCCCGAGTGCATAGTGAAAAAAGAATTTAAAAATTTTAATTAGTTCCAGAGATATTAATTAAAATGTCAACCAGTGTCTAATTAAAAAGCGAGCTGATTGTATTTTCTACCCTCCAAGTAGAATTCAGTGCGTTCCTCAAAAAAAAAAAAAAAACAGAGAGAAAAATTTTGCGGGTTTTTCTAAAGCGATTGCTGCAGAACTTTTGGAGATATTGAAAATACACATGTACCACGAGAAAGAGAATTTATTACCAATTCTTATGGTACAATTTTTTTTTTTTTTTAAATACGGATTTTTTTTTTCTTTTTTAAAGGGTCCAAAATTTCTCTTTTTCTCGATTGTCTTTTTTGAAACGCCCTGTACGAAAGAGAAATTATTCAATTTCTTAACAAGTGGTATATTTGGAAAGGTCATTTAATCCTCTTTCGAACCATATAAACATTTTAACAAAATACGGATTAGCGATCCATATTTTTAGATTTTATGAAACATCGTTTTTTTCACAAAACATTTTATAACTCAAAATCTTTTAGAGATTTTTATATTTAATTAAATGTGAGCGTTAAAAAATTGTAAAAACTTAAATTATGCATCTGACAAAAATTGACGTCATTATCACTTTAAAGATTTTCTACACATTGATAAAGTGCTAATGTAGTTCATGATGCAAATATAAGTTGTTCTGAAAGGATTAATATAAAACCAACTTTTTTTTAAAATTCAAATTTCCCATAACTCTTTAACCAATCACATTGGAACGCCCATCTTTGGAATATCGATGATAAGGATTTTCTCACCAAAAAAGTCGCCAAGGGCAAAAAGTCACCAAATTTGGCACCAAATCTATTACCTGCCTATTGGAGCTTTTTAATGCGTTTTAAAGGGAAAATTAAGCTATTTTAATGTGAGAAAGAGCTGGAAATGCAGAAAATTGACATTTTATCAACTTACTAAGCCTCTTTGAAAGAACTTATATGCAAAAATAAATACAATTATTTACAATTTCGTGAGAATACGCATTGATAAAGTGCTAATGTAGTTAGTTCTATAGCTATGATTCAACAGAAAATTTAAAAACATGGTTTATAAAAAGTTTTTTATCTTATAATTATTTAAAATGTCTACAGATTTATGGGACACCTGGTATAAATATATGTATGGAGTATTCAGAATGGTTGCAATTTTATTTTTTTTATTTTTTTTTAATATCAGGGTTCCCACGGTCCTTGAAAGTCCTTAAGAAGTACTTGAATTTCATTTTCTTTTTCAAGGGCCCTTGAAAGTACTTGAATTTTGTACAAAGTCCTTGAAAATCCTTGAATTTTCCACTCCAATAGACGGGCTTAGCGCGAATTTTGTCATGGCTAAACTATCTCCATCTCCACATGCACACTCCATTGTCTAATATAATGATTTTGTCATAAAATTCTTATTTCATTGTCTTGCTTTTGCATATAGTTTGAACTTATTTATTTTTTGTTTTTGCAGTGTCATACCTGTTTGATGGACTGGTCATTAATTTTGAGCAGAAAGTGACTAGACCAGGACTCAAACCTAAAAATTTTGGAATAATCATAATGATTCCAAATCTTGAACTAATCATTTTCTGACTCTTGTAAAAGTTAATTTGG
The DNA here is from genome assembly GCA_963930645.1 of Salticus scenicus. Lineage (NCBI taxonomy): Eukaryota > Metazoa > Arthropoda > Arachnida > Araneae > Salticidae > Salticus > Salticus scenicus. The sequence goes on along the minus strand of OZ005658.1, from coordinate 972,931 downwards.
TCAATACAATCCATCAAAAATGTATTGTGAAAACAGGCAAAGTTATTCTAATTATAAAAAAAAATATTACTAATGAAAGTAGTTACTAAAGTTTTGTGTATATGCCTAGCGTTCTGCGATTTTCCCTAGTCCTTGAACAGTCCTTGAATTTTTTTCTTTTTTAAGAGTGCGAACCCTGTATATATATACATTTTATAAAATAATATGTGCAAATAAAAATCTATGCAACATATTTTATTGGAGCAAATTTTTATAAACAAATTTTATTTACAGGATATGCAGAAGATGGCTGATACCATTTGTGACATTGCAGATTCAATGAAACAGGCTATAGAGCTTGACGACATTTTTTATGCTGGTGAACATGAAAAATTAACTGAATTGATTACAGAGAATAAAGGTTTACGTGAATTGCTCGATATTAGTAAGACTTATGGATCTTTGGAGGCGCCTTTGAATGCCCCGGAAATGGTTGATAAAGAAATCCAAACTGAAACTGATTGAATTTTATCTGTAGATAGTTGTGAATCAAATGAACTCTGTGATTCCTAACACTATTTTCTTGAGGTTTCACTTGTATACATGTACATATTTGTATTATAAAATTATATTAACACTTGATTTAGTTGCTGTTTGCGAAAACTGCATTCTTAAACTAAAACATGTCTTTCAGAAAAAAAGAGCAAATTTTATATACATCAATTAAATAGTTTTAAATCAACTGTAGTCATATTACATTCCTATACTTTTTTTGAACATATCAGGTGCAAAATTTGTATGTTAAATGTCATTTTAATTAAACTGGACAATTTCTGTTGTTTCACTTTGTATTGAAATTGGCGTTATTCATAAACTTCATTCATAATTTTTAAAATTTGCAATTATCTATGATTTATTATGGGTATTGAAATACCTAAATGTATAGTTTTCCTACAGCTTCTATTACATTTTCTCTAAAGGAAATGAAAAGAAAAAAAAAAAAAAATTATTCCCAGTAGCAGAAACACAGCAGCAAATACTGCAGATTGTTTAAAGCTCTGCAAATTAATTTAACTTCTCTGCTAGGCATAAAAATACAAATATATATCACATTGCGCCTCTAGATTACTGTACTTTTTGTATATTCTTAATTTATTTTCTTTTGTAGATGCAAATTTTACATCTTTTAAAAATTGCTAATACTTCCTGTAATACCAGACTTGGTCTGGCATTTCTGAATTGCAGAAAATTTTTCTTTAGATGTACTTTTCTTTAGATAGACAGGAAATTCTGCTACTGGGTCTGTATTATGGCATTATATATTCATTGATTGATATGGCATAAAAGAAAAAATAAGAAACAAAGAAAATTTAAATCTTTCTAATCGTTGCTAAATATTGTAGTGCATTCAATTAAAAAATAAAAAAAGGTCAAAGAATTACAGGTAGTATTTTTTTTATTTAATGTTTTTATTTACGTCTGTAAAAATATTTTTCTACGTAAGTTATCTGCCATACGCAGAATGGAATGGACTCTTCCCAGTTTCGTCTGATCAATCATGCGATAGAGGAAAACTAATAATCAAATTCTGAGAATCGAATTTAATTAAATATTGTTCTCAATAACAAAAATGTTAATATTTAATATAAAATAAAATAAAAGTTATAGTGTGCATTTGTAAACAGTAGAATAGTTATATTTGTAAATTTAATAATTTTTTAAAAACACTTTGTGTTTATTTATTTTCAACTGTAAGAATCGATTTTTGTATGTTCTAGTGTAACTGTTATGTTAACTGATCTGGCAATAAATAATTGTGGAATGTTTATGGATTATAATTTGAAATTTTAAAATGTTTTCATTTAATTTAATTGCATAAAGGTGTTACAACAAGTTAATTAACTTAGTTACTGGTCTAAATGGATTTACGCAGTACGATATTGCACTGTCACTGATTTAAGTACCAAAAACCAGAGTATTTAACATGTTCTCCATGAACATCAATGACAAATATAAACTAAATGATGATTGTAAATGTATACAGCAAACAAAAGATGATGAATAATGATATAAAATGGATTAAAAATGATGATGTTTAAAAAAATAACACAGATTAAATACAATTGATCAAAAATAAGAATAGAAAATATGTTATTTCAGCAATCGCTATAGATAAACAAGACTTCGTCTGCTATTTGTTTTTCCTCTATCATGTGACCTCTGACGTCAGGTGGGAAGAGCCCATTGGCGTTCAAATTGTCGCTCGTTGTAATCTGGTGAAATCGATGAGCAATCAGTAAACTGATTCTCGTTAGAAATTTATTCAAAATATCTTGTCAACGATAGCTAAATCCAATGAATTTAGGAAACTGATCTGATTGGAATTCTTCATTGTAACCAAATCTTAGATACTGCTTGAAGCAATATGCCCATGTTATTACTCAAGCAAATTTCGAGGAATCGGCGAAAGCTAAAAAATAAAATATGGTGGACCAATGCTACTAAGGATATTATTTTATACAAATAACTTGTTTACGAATTCAGTAGAGAAGATATTTAAATGGTTTAATCTTAATCTAATATTGTTGAATTTTGCTGTATAAAAGTTGCCAAATGTGCCAAATAGTTTGGCAATCCTCAAACAAAAAACAGCTTATGTTTATACATTGGAGAAAAAATAAAATTGTAAGAGTTGGATTGTGTGAATTAAGGCCGATTGACTGCTCTAGGGTTTTAGTAAAGATGCCAACCTTGTAGGACAATTTTCAGTAGTAGACAAGTAAATTTTCAGTAGTTTGGTAAATCGGTCTGATGTAAATTTAAAATCAAATAAAAAAAAAAATATTTTAAATGTTATACACTCAAAAATGATCTATTTTTATACATTAAACTAATAAGTTCTTTTTGTCATTTTCTTTTTAAAATTATAAATAACATTTGACCTTTAAAAAAAAAAAAAAAAAAAAAAAAAAATGAAGAAAATATAAATATAAACTCAAAATAATTTATAGATATACTCTAAACAAATTTGGTTATCTTATATATGCAGTATTTGTTTACTTTAAATAGACATTTCTTGATCACTAGCTGCAGATGGGAAGGAGGGGGGGGGGGAGAGAATAAAAAAATAAATAGATGTTTGAGAAATGAAACCATTCTACTTTTTTATAGGTTCTAGAACCTAATAAAAGAATTTTAAAATGAATATTGACATTCATATTGCCGATGGAGAAAGACTGGGAAACAAAAGGCTTCTGTAGAGTTTTTAATTGACTATCGCCAGTAGTTGGATATAAGAAAAGAGGGGGGAGGGGGGAAAAAAATTGCTTGAGCAAGAAATATCAAACAATTCTATTTGTTCATAGCTCCTAGAATCTTATAAAGCAAATTTAAAGTGAATATTGACATTTATGTTGTGGATGCAGAAAGATTGGGAATCAGAAGGTACGTTTGATCGTCGATCGTAAATAGGGTTTAATTTTTTTAAAAAATGAACGATATCCGCGATTTTTTTTTAAATGTATAATCCGTAATTTTTATATGTTGTCCATAAGGCTGTAATTTCTGCCGTATTTCAGTAAAAACTACGGACAAACCGTAGTAGTAGGCATCTCTGATTTTAGGCCTGAGGAGGAGTGCCCTCTGTGGGGGGTCTTTCTTAAGGCTCCTAGCCCATATTTATGCAAGTTTCAGAGAAAACCACAAAAAACTTCAAGCGGCTAGGCTGACGAGTGTACCTGGGTTCAAACCCAGTACCTCATGTCCACCAGCTTTCAGCGCAGAACCACTAAAATTATGAGAAGTTCAACTCTTACTAAAACCCTCTCTGAGAATATTTATTGTGTTCATAAATTTTACATGAATTGAATTTAACTTTCTAAAATGAAAGAATAAATAATATTGTTTTTCCTGATTTCAAATATTAATTAGACTCTGCATATGTTCTGCTTATTTCTTTCTTTCTTTTTGTAATGTTATGAAGGAGTTTCACTCATTTTGTTAATTTTAAATTTATTAAAAAATAATAATAATCTGAATAATAAAATTTGTACATTATTTTACATAAGAAATTGATTTAAAATGAAATTGATTTTATTTCTAAAAAGATATAGGTTCATTAAACAAAAAAAGGATTAATTTTAATATAGATTAATTATTAAATTATTGGTTAAAATAAAATATAAACTTATAATTTCATACGATAAATAAAGCTAATAAAAAAAAAATTGTTCTTAAATATTTTCAGAAGAATTTATATCAGATTTCAGAGTTTTTCTGATGAAATAATTCTCTAAATTGTGCAATGTACATGTAATTATTCCATTTCCTGTGTAAGTATTGGTTTGTCTCTTGGCAAAATAAAATTGCCAAACACCAAGTTTACATTAATTTAACTGTGTCTCAAAATTTAAAATTTTCTGTTGGATTAAATCCGTGAACAAAGGTTTGTGTTTGGCGATTCTTTGGCGGGAGTTTTTGAAGGGTTACCATTATTGGCTGCCATAACCATGAATGCTCCTCGGAAACCCTACAGATTCTATTTTCATACGCAAAAAAACCTGCTTGCTCCTCCCCCCCCTTCTCTCTCTCTCTCTCTCTCTCTCTCATTCATTGTAGTAAATCGCCTAAAGTTTTTCATTTTAACTAAATAACTGGATGTAAAGGTAATTCTGATTAACTATGTGACTATTTAATTATATTAAATAAAGAATTCTAGTTATTCCTCATTAATGCAGAACTTTGTGGTTATTGATAGATCGTAAGAAACTTCCACTATAGTTTTGATCATGCCGTAACAAAATATATTCTTCATATAAACTTGGTTTTATAAAAATTGAGAAATAATTATTATTTTATTTACTTATCTCTTTTTTTTTTATGAATTATATATATATTTTTAAATCAATCACCTGTTTTTTTTTTTTTTTGAAAAAATAAATCTTGTAAAACCTTTTTGTACACTTATTGTTTTTCTCCTGTATGTGCGTAGTTAAAAAATTAAGAACATATTTCAAACAAGTATGTTTTTTTTTTTTTCCTTTGTATGCGTAGATTAAAAATTCAGATGGTGTTTCACATATGTATGGTTTTTCTCCTGTATGCGCGTAGTTCAAAAATTCAGAACATATTTTAAACACACATATATATACATATATATATTTTTGTATGTTTATATTAAAAATTCAGACGATGTTTCATATACGCATGGTTTTTCTCCTGTATGTGCATAGTTCAAAAATTCAAAACATATTTCAACCCCCCCTTTTTTTATGTGTATATTAAAAATTCAGTCGATGTTTCATACACATATGGCTTTTCCTCTGTATTGAATTGGATTTTTATATTTCAAACATACACATATATATATGTATATATTTTTTTTGTATGTTTATATTAAAAATTCAAACGATGTTTCATATACATATGGCTTTTCTCCTGTATGTGCATAGTTCAAAAATTCAAAACATATTTCAAACACATTTTTTTTAAATGCATATATTAAAAATTCAGACGATGTTTCATACACATATGGCTTTTCCTCTGTATTGAATTGCGCCAATTTATGTGACTATGCTTTCAAATCACAGATGCCATGATCATTGAATAATAGTGGATAGCAAGTAACCACTGGTTCAAAAATTTGAAAAAGTATAACTTGAATTATTTATTTGCAATAACTAAGCAAATTACATACAAACAGTCAATCCCTTAGTCTTGGGTAACAAGTTCTTTCTACTTAAAGAATTAGTTCAGGGGATGTACTAACATTAAGGAGAAGGAGTGAGAGAGTCGAAAATTTACGTCTTGTTCAGTCGATGAAAAGTACCAAAATCTGTAGGGTTTCCGAGGGGCGCTCATGATTATGGCAGCCAATAATGGTAATCCGGCAAAACTCTCGCCAAAGAATCGCCAAACGCAATCCTTTGTTCACATATTTAATCCAATCGAAAATTTAAAATTTTGAGAGACGGTTAAATTAATGTAAACTCGGTGTTTGGCGACTTAGTTTTGCTAAGAGACAAACGGGCGCTGACATAGGAAACGGAATAATTACATGTACATTGCACAATTTAGAGAATTATTTCACCAGAAAAATTCTGAAATCTGATATGAATTCCTCTGAAAATATTTGAGAACATTTTTTTTTTTTTTTTATTAGCTTTATTTTACCATATGAAATTTTTAGTTTATATTTTATTTTAAAGAATAATTTAATAATAAAGGACTACATTTACATTTTAAACTGGATTAAATTTATAATTTCAAATGAATGAAATTTTGATTTGTGCATTTTAAGTAGAATTTAATAATTAATCTATATTAAAATTAATCCTTTTTTTTTTTTTTTTTTTTTTGTTTAATGAGCCAAAATGCAAATTATTTCAATAAACCTATACCTAATTTGAAATAAGATCAATTTCATTTTAACCCATTAGCGCCCAGTGTCCTCATTTGAGGACAGCTAAGAAAATGGCATGTATAGTGGTTTCTTGGGAATGATTTCTGCTTTTTAGAGACAGTTTATAGCGTCACTCTAAATGATCCCTAAAAGTTTTATGTGCCTACTATTAATTATTATTTCATAATTTGGATAGTCATTTTATGATTTTTCATTTGTCGCACATATATTTGCTTTTTGACGCTGGACTGACTTGTACGCTGGAGCTATTTCAAGTGTAGCACCTCCTCTTCCTGAAATAGCTCCAGCCTCTGACTTCCAGTTGAATATATTTTATGTAAGGACTTAACTGTTAACCATGTGATTCAAAAGTACATATAACTGCTCTGAAGTATGTGTAAAACCAAATTCCCTGATGATGCCTTCTTATATGTAGGCGAAAAACTTTGGAAGTTTTTTTATATTTTAATAAATGTATTTTTAACGTGTTTTTAAAGTGTTTTTAATTTATTATAAAATGAGGATAGGCTTTAAATTTAAAACTATCAGAAGAATTGTTTAAGTTAATATATTTTACTGTCAGTTGTCTATATTAATTTAGAAGCGAAATAATCAGCTAATAATATTTTGCAAAATTAATCGGGCGGTAACGGGTTAAATCAATTTCTTATGTAAAATAATGTAAAAATTTATTATTCAGATTTTTTTTTTTAAATAAATTTAATATTAACAAAATATGTGAAACTCCTTCACACATTTATTATTTGCTATTAGCTATTTTATTTAGTTGCATGTATATTTTTTCAATGATCATCAACCTCCTTATTAAACTTCAATAACTATGTTCTTAATTATCACAGTCCCAATTATTTCATTTTTCATTTATATGCAGTCTAAAATGAGAGAGAAAGGACTGCTAAAGTCTTTTACTGCAGTTCTACTTATATTTCATTAGATAGTTCAATAAGTATTTCTTAACCCTACAAGGTTCAATTTTTTTTTAGTGCGCGACAAAAATATATAGGTTGTAATTAGTGATCAGAAGATAGGGAAAACTTCTAAAAATAAAACCATATTTTACGAAAAAATCAACTTTTAGCTCTACGTACCATATGTGGAACATACATAAAAATATGATTTACTAATACATTTACTATTGTAATATAAAAAACCCAACTTACCTCTGCAAAATATACACTTTGTTATAACACACAGTATTTTTTTTCGAGTCAAAACTGTTCAATAACTATTCTTTTTTTATTTTTGAATTCAGGCAAACGACTAATGTATCACTTTCATTCAAATTTCACACTGAGTGCACTATAACAAAAACACGAACGACATCTTTAGGTAAAGATTCGTGTTACTACATTGCTCGATGTCAGTAGCTTCTATCAAGATGTCAAGAGATGTCGCTACTAATAGTTTTATAGCAACTATAGGAACGATTAAAGTCGGTGTTCCACATATTGAACTGAGTGCCTTGTAGGGTTAAAATGAGAACTAAACAATATTTTCACATTAATCGCATGCCAGTAATTAATCATGTTAATCCCTATCATGATCTGAAGTGAAGTTAATGACTAACATAATAAAGTTAGATTAAAAATTAATTTTTGAACTACAGTTCTGTGTTCAGCTTATAGTAAGCTATCTTATTCTCTCAAAACCTATGTTAACCTTATGGCAATTATTTGTTAACGTAAACTTACGGTATGCAGTTAATATGAAAGTACCAAGCAAAGGATGTTTAGTGAATCGATGCAGCTGATTTTTTAAGGGTTGTGCTAAGTACTGTAAAGTACAAAAAATTATTTTGAGATTCTACTTAAATAGTATAGTTTTATTAATATTTTTCTTGGTGAGATTTCTTTTTTTTTTTTTTTTTGTATTTATTTAACATTGTTATATTAATCTTTTTTTAATGAAAGGAAAAAAAAAACTTTTTTTTCCATTTTAAGAGAAGTATTCAGATATTAATTAGCTTTACATTTTTTACGATTTTAAATATCGACCAGTTTAGATAAAATATGTTTATAATAAACAAATAATACTTTGTAAAATAAAAGTGAAACACACATATATATATGCATTATGATTAAAAATTATGTAAACATTTAAAATGAATGATATGTATATCTTAATTGTAAAATAAAAATATGCATGTACATTCAAATACATTTAGTATGGAAAAATATATATATTAGTAAAACCATCAATAATAGAAGATTAATAAATTTGTATTACATGATATATGATAAATTGGTCTCTGTGCATGGGCGTCGACAGAATGGGGCAAGGGGGGCACTTGACACCCCCTCCCCTGAAATTTTTTCTGGTGACGCCAGTGTCTCTGTGCTGTATAAATTACATGCTTAAAAAAAAAAAAAAAAAAAAAAAAAACCTGTATTCATATGTAATGAAAATGCATGCTTGTTCAAATTGAATACAATCAAATTTGCAATAGTGAAGGATTTATAGATATGCTATAGTAACATAACTGATCATTTAGGAAAACACACAGAAATGAAAATTTTTTGAAATAGTTTGCGCAAAGTTTCATGATAGCAGAATAAAATGTGCATATGCATTCCCAAAACTGAATATATATTTCATTAGAATTTCTTTCTTCATAACTTTTGTTTTGTAAAATTTTAGAATGCACATTTAAACACCAATAAGGTACTTTCAGTCTGACAAGGGAGATAAATGCAAAACAATAACACAATATTTCTTTTATTCTTTATATATTTATTTTTAATAAAGAAGAAAAATGTTAAAATTTTCAACATCTTTATAATCAAAATTCTTCCCTTTTTTTCTCCATAAATATTCCTATCCTTTTAAAATTTATTTATTACACTTATTTATCTGTATAGGTTGTAATTTTGTAATTCTTAGATATTCAGTAAAGATTGCTTCAATGATTATGTACTATAAATAACCTCCTAGTCCTACTATAGCAAAATATTTTTTAAAAATCTTTAATTTTTTCACCATCATTACTTTTTATCTGGTTTAAAAAAGTTAACGAGATGTATAATTGGAAATTTATAGCTAAATATAAAAGATACTTCTTTCTATAAAACTGTTTTGTAATTGTCTATTAATATAGTTTTATATAAATGAATGAAATCATAGCCCTATCCTAGGCAGTTTGAGTTTAATGGACTAGCCTTTTGCCATTCTTGTCTCCTGCCCTATATTTCCAAAGTTCAGTTCTAGCTATTTTTGAGTTACTTACATTGGTAACCTTGCATGACAAGGGGGGGGGGGGGGCAACATCATCATCATTTCTATTCAGGAAAAACATATGACAGCAGTAGATTTCCCCATTAGCAAAGCCTATGATACCATGCTGTGCATCACATTAATGGCATGATCACCACGAGTCACATCACTTGTACAACGTCACACTCACTGGAAAGGTTGCACCAAAGGCATGTTATTCTCAGTTTAAGATGGTAACTTACTAATGAATAATTGGGTAGTCTTTTATTTAACAATGGCATTCTCATCTTCTGTTCTATAGTTTATTTACTATTTCAACTCCAGTTATTTCAAAGTTGCATACAAGATTTTGTTCTGATTTTATATTGATATAAAATAATTTATTCAGCCATTCCTGTGTATTGGAGAAATATTATTAAAATATCTTTGGGTTGATTGAAAATGTACCCACATTTAAATTACCAAGATCTTATGAAAAATTTTCAAAGTTTCCTTTTCAGAAGTATTTTATAGGTTTTAGATGTATTTAACCTCTATAAAATCTAAAACAGCGGGATTTTAGAGGTTTTAAAAAATTAATTAGGAGGTATTTTTTACCAAAATTTAAAAAAACTAAAAATTTAAATTAAGCTATAAAGAAAGTCTTTGGAAAGCCTTCATTTTTAACATGCTTTTATTAGCTTCACCTGTATGTATGTTTGTATGTATAATGTATGTTTGTAACCGCTCTGGGAGCAAACAAAAAATCTATATTGTAAAAAAAAGACTTTCCCTACGTGAACGCTGTGGCTGTGAGGTAAAGCTCCGCGCTACGAACCCAAAGGTCTAGCTTCGAGCCCAGTCAGGGGAGATTTTTTAAAAATGTTTTTTGTTTAATTCTAAATTATTTTAATTAAAGATTTAAATGTATGTAAATATTATGATGTGTCACTCACACGATTTTCTCTTACCCTGCATTTTAATACTAAGATAGATATTTTGTGCTTTTTAGTTCACATTTCTATAAAAGCATGTTCTTTAATTTTTTAAAACTATAATATTATTAGTAAAGATAAGTTAATTTATAAATTTATTCAGGACCTTTTAAAAATTGATTGTTCTAGTCGCATATCTACTGCTTTTAATCCTTAATATGTCTTTATATATTTACATACCAAGTTTTGGGAATGCATGTTCAGATTTCATTTTTTCTTCAAGAAAAGCAAACATTTTCATGATTAGTGTAATTTAGATTCTTATAGGAACTATCACACTTAAAGTAACATTTAGCTTTTTTGCAAGAAATTTTTTTTTAAACTTTTAAAGAACTTTTTCATCAAATTTTAAAAGTAAAAAAAAAAAACATTTTATACAATATTTTATTGTTAATAAAATGTTTACAGCTATAGTTGTTTTTAAAAATATTGTTTTTTACAGAAAAACTTAAATAATTGATTCCCAATTTAAATAGATTTCTTAAGATAATGATGTTAAATAATCTCATCCATTATATTTGTGAGCGATGAATAATATGTATAAATTTATTTGGAGATTTCAGATTTAATATTCTATTGTATGAATAAATTGAATGTTAATTTTTTTACAAAATGATAAAGCATTACTTGATTTTAATTACTTTTTCAATTGTAAAACTGACATTTTGTATATTTAATGTGATATAAAATGTAACCAACCAGGATGATTTTTTAATGTTGGTTAATTTTAAATGGTGATAAAAATGACCCTAAATTTTGTACAATATAATTTAGATTGTTTAAAAAGCATTAATAAATTTATTTATTAGATTTGTATTCTTCTAAAAAATATATTTATATATTTAAGTTATTGAGTGAAGCAATAAAATGTTTTATTAAATAAAACAAGTTTTGTTATTGACTTCTCTTTTTTTCCCCAATATCAATAGAACAATCTGAAACAAGATTTAATTAGGCTATTTTTACTATATCTTCAAGGTTGATATCCGATTCAGTGGCGGCTCGTGAACCGAAAATAGGTGAAGAGCTCAAAAATAATATTTAGTATTGGGTTGTTCGATAAATAATGTCGTTTTTTTTTTTTTTCATGTTTTTCAAAGTGAATTTATTTATATTAACAACAAACATTAATCAATGATATATTGACCATTTTGTTGGATGACCTTTTGTCATCTTTCAGTTAGTTGAAAAATTCCACGTTCGAAGAAGCCTTGGTTTTTAGAAGCGAAGGTTTTTAAAAACGACATTATTTATCGAACAACCCAATATTTTTAATGCATAATTTTTATTAAGCATGGTCTTAACTAAAAATCCTTACTCATGTAAATTTATATTCTATAAATGAATACAGTGTGCCTCTTCACCTATTTTTGGTGCAAGAGCCACCACTGATCTGATTTGCATCTTTAACTGGAGTTTACTTGTTTCTGATCAATAATATTTAAAAAAAAATCTTTCAATTTTTTAAGTAGCTCTGTAATAAAAATAGTCAAAAAATATGTTGTTTGATTGTAGATATGCAATGCAGTCAATAAGTAAACTTCTAACTATCTGCAGACATGGGCGTAGGAAGGGGAGAGGCTCAGGGGGCTCAAAAGTCCAATTAAAATCTTATAAATGTTCATAATTAACATTATTTTGTAATTAATAAAAATAATTAGTTTATAGTGTTACAAAATTGTAAATAATTGTGTTTATTTTTGTATAAATTCTTTCAAAGAGGCTTAGTAAGTTGATAAAGTGCTAATTTTGTGCATTTCTAGTCGTTTTAGCGTTGAAATAGCCTTATTTTCCCTTAAAAACGCATTAAAAAGCCCCAATAAGGCAGGTAATGGATTTGGCACCAAATTTGGTGACTTTTTCCCACCTTGGCGATTTTTTTGGCGACCTTGGCGAGAAAATCCTTATATGGGATATACCAAATATGGAAGCTGTAAGTTGATTGGTTGACCCTTTCTAGAGTTTTCTCGAAAAATCTGGGTTCCATGGAACAGTATATAAGGAGCGCTTCTCGCCAAGGCAGGGAGTCAGTTCAGTTCAGTTTTCAGCCAGCTTCGTTAGTGCTTGCATTGCTCTTGAGCCTCTTTGGAAGAGACTTGCTTTATGTGTTATTGCTATACAGTTTATACTGTGGATTTGCTATTGGCAGCTGTTGTTTAAGCTGTGTTTACTGTTTGAATTGAAGCTGATACTTGGTTTATAGACCTGTATTTTTCTGGAACTTTCTGTGAATAAATTACTGAATTTTTGTAAGTTTGGCCTTTCATTCTCGGACAACTCACGAACCCTCAAGTACGCAACAATATTAATTGGTATTAAAATTATCAACAAGAAAATCAATTAATAATTAAAGTCATTTTTTAAATGAAATTTTTTTTAGCTCCTCCCATGATTTTTGAATTGCTACACCCCTGTCTGCAGAATTGAGCGACTTTGCAGCACCCACTCGGGTAATTATATTGCACCAAATAAAAAGACACATTGCTTTCCCTCAAACATATAGTTTTAAAAAATGTTATGTATTTTTCTGTCTCTATATGTAAACATCAATTACCACTGATTTATTGATTGCAGAGTCTTTTTAACACTTTCTAACAAGGTTAAAAAGTGTTAATGACTTCAGTTTGTCAGTCTGTCTGCTCTAACTCCCGTAAATATTCATAGAATTTCTTGAAACTGGTATATGTTATTCAAGTTCACTATCAGATGTTCCCTATTGAAAATGGAGTAAATCCATTGGCTTGTGAAAAGTATTCCAAAGCATTGTGTTCTACGAAAGGTATTTCTATATACCAAATTTTTAATAACTTTACTTTACACAAATCTTAATTAACCCGTTAGTAGTCGCTAGTTGGTCGATTTGCCGCCCATCTTTTAGTGTTGCCAGATTTTTTTATTCAATAGCTACCAAAAATTTTTAAAAGTAGCATTTGATATACATAAAACGCGAATAAAATCGAAGAAACGTCGGTCACATCATTTCTTAAAATTATTGGTGACAGTTAAATAAAAAGTATGCAATTTTTAATAGGTGGCGCTGTCTGTAGCGACTATTAACGGGTTAAACTAAAATATGTTATTTATATGCAGAAAAGAATGTTTTCTATAGAATCTGATATGATTAGCATTAAGATTTACAGGACCACACAAAAATATTCAGTAATATTAAGATTTATTATTGGAAATTTGCTGGAATTGAATTTTGGTTTACATTAAGCGTTTTTAACACTTTCTAACATTTTTAAAGTATGAATATGTTTTCAGTTTCTATATCTGACTGTCCATCTATCTGTTCGACTCCAGCATCCATAAATACTTTCAGGATTTAAAAAAAAATTATATCTGTTATTCAAGTTCACTATGGAATATTTCCTATTGAAAATGGCATTAATAGTCCTGTATAACCGGTTCATGTATAGGGACACAGAAAATACCAGTGCATTGAGTTTTAGGACTGACATTTAAATAAATCATATTTAAGACAAAGAAAAAAGAAAAACTTTCTACTGCAAAATTCATAAAAAAAAAAAAAAAAAAATGCCATTTATTATTAATATGCTAAAATAGATATATAAGATATGTTTTGTATAGAATAAGATATAGTTAACGTACCAATTTGCAGGGTTCACTAAAATATTCAGATACATTAAGGGCTGCAATTAGAACCCAAGGCTTGCATTTTCTTTTGCGTTAACCCTTTTAACGTTCACTACTTAATTTATTTTAAAAATCACTAAACTAATTTTAAAAATGGCTTTTAGATACATAGCTGATCATAAATATTTAAAAAATAAAAAGTTAGCATTGTTCCTTTTCAAGAAATTTTCGGTTTGAAACATCTGTAAGTAAACCTTATTAAATTCAAATAATATTTAATTTAATAAATAAATCACTTTATAAGTAAACATTATCGACAAAAACTCATAAAAGTTGCATAGATCCCAACATTTCAATTTATTCCAGAGTATTTTAACCCTTTGCGGCGCAAGGTAATTCGGATCATTTAAATTACACTGCCACCGGAATTTACGAACATAATTAAAATAGAAGAAATTTTAAATTTTCACGTTAAAAAAAAAAGGGCCTTTTTCTGCTATGTTATAAATGTAAATTTTTGCTAAAAAATTTCCGGGATGAGTTTTTGCACTTGAGAATTAAAATTAGGTGTTCCATCAGCGGGAACACTGTGACTGAAAGGGTTAAGCATTAACACTTTCCAACAATGTTTAATTGTGATAATGAATTCAGTAAATCTATCTGATGCCTCACAGTTCTGTTTGTCTGTTGTGTGATAATGTAGGCAAAGAACATTAAAAGTTATACAATACAAGTACGTACTGAAAGTGTTAATAATCAATGTGCACTGCATGCTTTTTTGTACTTGTTTTATTATTTATTTTAAAGCTTTTAGTTAAAAAAAAAAAAAAAAAAAAAAGCTACTACTCCTCAGTAGCTTTTGAGTATTGAGAAAGCTGGAAATAAACTTATTTCTTTATTTTTTTCAATTACTGATTTATTTTTATGGATCAAACTTTAAAATCTTAAAGCTGTACATTAGTCAGATTTCCCCTTTCTTCCTTCCTATGTAATGCTATGGGACCTTGTTTTGTATTGCAAAGATATTTCATTCAAAAATCAGACATGCTACAAGCTTACAGAAAAAAAGGCTGAACTTTTCACGATCCCCCCCCCCCCCTCTCTCAAAAGTGGTATCAGACAACTGACACAATATAAATTTTTTAACAGTAAAAATAATGTTAAATCCGATTGCATACATGTACACACAATAAACAACATCAGAACAATAAATTTTACATTAAATATCATATTAATTATAATTAAAATAGTTGTAAGTGCTTAAAAAACAGACAAACTTATTACATATACTTGAAAATAAGTTTATTCTATAGAAGCATTGTTTGCTGGGGCAATTGATTAGCAAAATAATATAGTTCAAGTTCATTAGGAAAATGCAGTTGAAGTGCTATTTCTTTTTCATTTTCTCCAAGTTTGAATTTGACATTTCTTGAAAGCCAATCGCATAGAAATTGCTAATAATGTATTGCATGAATTCAGGCTGACCCCCCCCCCCCCTCCTACACATGTCCAAAAAGTTTTAATGCAGATTTGCATTGATCCCAAGAATAATAATTTTCAAGCTTAAAAAGGCTGAATTCAGCCTTAAGGCTAAAAAGTAACATGCCTGAAAAATAAAAGTTTTCAATTTTTTTTTTTTATTTTTTTTTTATTTTTTATTTTTTTATTTAAACACATATTTTACCTTAGTGATATATATATATATGTTAATTAATGGTTAAAAGACAAAATGTTCAAAGAGTAATATCTAGAAAACAGAATTCGAAAAACTTTATTTTTAAATGAGATATCTTTATAAAATGAAGCAACAAAAATCCCATATTATAACATGCGAAGGAAGAAAGGGTGAATGTGATTGGTTGCAGCCTTAAAATAGAAAATTATGCAAAAATCTCTAAAAGAACTTTTAAAATAGTTGTTGTGCCTCACAACATGCACTCTGCAAGGGTTAAGGTCAGGGGCAGAGCTTCCACAGAAGTAATGCATCTTTTATTTAAGATTTAAAAAGAAAAATAGATTATTTTATACAGGAAAAATTAAATAGTGTTTTCAGATTCTCGTCTGGCAGAAATTGTGCTTGTAAATATTTACCCAACCTCGCGTCGTCAAAAAATGGAGTTGATTCTCTCCTGCTTGGAAGTATGTTTCTTTAGCACTTCTTCCGAATTTAGAATTTTCGATTTACGCATGTCTGATGGGAATGATTTTTGCCATTGCTAATAAGTACAGTAAAGCATCGCTTATACGTCTTTAAAGGAACTGACGTAAAAGAACATATAAATGAAAAGACGTATACATTAAAAACATTTAAAACCGTTTAAAATTACCTCACAAGCGCTTTCTGTTAGATATGTAACTGTAACTGTATATATATATATGTAAGATATGTAACCGTAACTGTATATATAAGATGTAACCGCCACTGTGTGGCAGCCAACGAGATATATAAATTAGAGTGCTGATTCAATGGATGAAGGATTAACTTTCCGTGGTTCAAGATGAATCACGTGACATTCTTGAATAGGTTGCTGTGTTTGGCCCTTTATCGCTATTTTGGCATTTAAAATATCAGTTCAACAAATTATCATTATTATTAGGTAACATGACAGTCCTATGACCGAAATAAATTGCTTTTAAAATAATTTTACACATATTTCACATTTTAATAAATAATAAAATACCTTTCTTTTCGTCGTTTCTCAACAAACTTTAAAAGTGTTTATAAAAGAAAATTTAAACTTTTAAAGAGTTAAATTTAACAACAAATAATAATTTTTCAATTATTTTTAAGCATTTTGTCGGTTAAAGTTCAACTACACGAAATAAAAAAGAAGTAAAATCAAAATCAAAATGGTTTAGAACAAAAGAAGATTGAACTACATAAAGTAAACAAAAACATTGAAACCGTTGCCATAGAAATGTACTGAAAATGAGCTGTTACCAAGGAAACCACCGAATACGCATGTGCAAGGAAAGCATGTCACATGACTCATCTTGGACCTTCT
Organism: Salticus scenicus; assembly: GCA_963930645.1. Classification (NCBI taxonomy): domain Eukaryota; kingdom Metazoa; phylum Arthropoda; class Arachnida; order Araneae; family Salticidae; genus Salticus; species Salticus scenicus. Next base: position 955,745 of record OZ005658.1, on the reverse strand, counting down.
CAAGGGTTACCATTTATCACTCTACTTTATATATCTCGTTGGTGGCAACAGTCAGATTGACTGCAGCTGCTCTTGAATAAAGAAGCAATAGATATAACAAAGTATTTGGATTAAAAAAAAAAAAAAATAATAATAATTTAAGAAGAAATAGAATTGGTTTAAAACCTTCTTATAATGAGACAATCTTTGAATAGGATTTTGAAGTGGCTGGTTTTACTTCTACTAACAAAGACTCTGTAAATATTAATTTGAATGATAATGGTTCTAATAATGATAATTCAAAAAAGAAATCGGACTCTAAACAATACATTACCAAATATGGTTGTATAATTAAGCCCCCTAACCGGTATGGGGTAGTAAATAAGTAATTGTTTTTGTAACAAAGTAAGTGTTCTTGTGTGTTTGTTTATATTTGTATCTTTGTTCTTTCATGCAAATTGTAAATATTTTAATAACAATTTCTGTGCGTCATTCTTTGTAAAAGGGGAGATGTTAGATATGTAACCGTAACTGTATATATATATGTAAGATATGTAACCGTAACTGTATATATAAGATGTAACCGCCACTGCGTGGCAACAGTCAGATTGACTGCAGCTGCTCTTGAATAAAGAAGCAATAGATATAACACTTTCGACTGCCTCCGCAGTCTTCCTCAGATGTGCTCTGGTGAACCAGAGCACATCTGAGGAAGACTGCGGAGGCAGTCGAAAGCGCTTGTGAGGTAATTTTAAACGGTTTTAAATGTTTTTAATGTATTTTAAACTTTACCTTTTATTTGATTTTAAATGAAAAGACGTATAATTGAAATTTTATTAATAACACTTTGATTACTACAAATTAATGATACTTAACCAAAATTTATATGAAAATACCAATTATTAAAATTTCTTAAGTTAGTTATACTTTTTTTAAGACAATAATTAATTAAAAAAAAAAAAGTTTATTGTAAAAAGTGAGAAAAATCATTCTATTAATGCATGACTGGACTGGGTACTAATTACATATGTCCTATATTGAGTATATTATTATATTTCTTCAAAACTATATGAACACATTTTGAATATTAATTATATACACACTGCTTTAATAACAAGCATACGATTTATGTCCATACAGATAGTTATTTAATAACATTAAAACTCTTTAATATTCGTCCGATTTGCTGCTTGTCTATAAGTATTAAAAATTCTACTGTGAATTCAATTAATTCTTTGATCAGTATTCTTCGATCTTTCCTCTGTTCCTCCATTTAAAATGCTTTTTAGGAAAAATCCGTCTTATTTAGAATGGGAAATAACAAAAGGTCGAAAAATTTTGTGAATTTTAGTAAAGTGGAAAAGACGTATAACTGATATTATCGGCATATAAATGAACAATTTTTGCTTTAAAATGAATATGAACGAATCGGGATTTCATTAAAAGGACGTATAACTATAAAAGGCGTATAAACAGTGGTGTCGCCAGAAAAAATTTCAGGGGGGGGGCACAACCTGAATATATATATATATATTTTTAATGAAATTCTGATAGCATAGTTATAAAGTTCAAGAAAAAAATGCTTATTAGAATTTTCCAGGGGTCTCACCCCATTCTGCCGATGCCCATGCATATAAATGGTGCTTTACTCCTGTACTTGCTTTTTATAAATTTTTTTGTTTTTATGGATGGATTTTATATTTTTCGAGTTTTATAAAATTTCTGTAAAAAAGGTAAACTATTTTTCCATTAAGTTTAATATTTTAATTGACAGCAAGCATTACATCATAAACATACTCCTCTTCACTATAGCAAGCAATGTGTGACATGAAATATTAGAAGCACAATGAAATGGAGTGCCTAGCAACCTGAGAGTTCATTCTATTTAATTGCAAATGTTGATGCAGATATATTTTTCTATTATTATTAAAAAAGCAATTAAAAAAAAATAATAATACTAAAGCAAAAATGTAGTTTTTTGGATTGTGTAAATAAGTAATTTTAAAAATATCTTCTTGCACTCGCACTCTCAAGTGAAGGGATCAAATGAAGTATGCTTTCCGAAATTTTTATTACACTTTCAAAAACTTCACTTTGGCCAAGTATCAACTCCTTTTGATGATGATATGTTAATATTCATGAACATACATAGCACAATGTAATATTTTATAATGCTGTATAAAAATAGATGCATTCTTTATAAAACAAAATATAAATTATTCCATTGGTAAAAAAAAAAAATCAACATTAACAGACCAGACAGCTTTCAATACTATGGGCATGATATTCGGCAAGAGCAGAAGTTCTTTCTATTCAAACTATCTATTTCAAAAGGGAAATGTTATCATAGACCTTATATAGATAGACTATGCCACCAATAGGACTTCCCATTATAGTGAATGTCTTCAACATGAGGGTGTAATCTGAAACCTTCATCCTTTATGGTCAGCGCCATATGTCACGTGACAGGGATTTGAGGGAGATTCTTCCATAAGAAAGCACTTATTTTTGTAAGAATTCAAACAAAAAATTCTCCCCTTCAGAATGGTTTCACACAAAAGAAATTTTTTTATAATTAATCTATGACATTTTAGCTTTCCAACGATGCGTAAATCTAAAGGCTTAAATAAAAAGTATGTGTACAATACAGAAATTAAAAAACTCAAAACTACTTTCTTTCCTATGGAAAAATCACATAATCATTCTTGTCACTTTCTCCATGTCCCCATCATGTGATAATTTCGCTGGGGAAGCTACTTCATCTCGCAGACAGATAATGAGGGGGATGCGTGGTTTATCTATATAAGGACTATGAATGTTATGGTGCGGGCAGGCTGCCTTGCTGCTGACAGAGTCACTCATAGTATTATAAAATCAAGAACAACACTGCAGGAGATTAAAGCGATGTTCTGGCCCACAATTTGCTGCTAGAAGCAGTCCTTATCACAAGCGGAGATTACTTATTTTAACAAGACAATACCTCAATTCATAATTCAAGCAACACAAAGGTATGGTTTGGCTAATGAAGGGCATATTTTGGACTGGTTGGCTAAGAGCTTCAATCTCATCTCAGTTGAAAACTTATGGTATGAATTTTGTGATATTCAGGAAAATGGTATGATTTAAAAAAAAAAAAAAAAAAAAAAACTCAAAGACATATCAGCCTTGAGTTAAGGTAATATTTGTTCTAAATACCTTTTCCTAAATAGTATAAAGTATGATATTTGTTTTCAGATTTTTTCTTTCTACAACTACTTGCCAAGTTTTACTTTAATATTTATTCTATTTCATTCCTAGCCTTATATTTTTATTCAGCATTCTATGGAATATGAATAACAAGAAGCAAATTAACAAAAACACATGAAAAGTTCTAAATTTTCATTTATTTTTTTCCCAAATGAACATGTACAACAAAATGTTGTTTCTAAGTAAGGTCACTGATTAAATTAATGCACAAATATTTGATTTAACTTCATATATAACTAACAAGCATAAAAATCTTTTTCTTATAAAGTTTTGAAGAAAAAAATTTAGATAATTATTTTTATAAAAAAGATAATTATTCTAACACTCAGCAATAATTCATATTATGATTTCTACTGATTTATTATTATTAATTATTTTTTTTTTCTTTCAGCTATAACAACCATGTAATACAATCTGAACCAGTTGTGCCTTAAGTTCAAATTAGATTAAATTGATACTTGTAACATTATCTCATCACCCAGTATAGTTACTTTAACAAATTTCTGCCAAAAGTTGTGCCATATAATTAATAATAATAACTTAAAGGAAGCCCTAGAAATAATTTTAATTTTTAGTTAATTATGTTCTCTTTTTTCTTTCATAGTGAATGATTATTATTTTTAAATTTTTTTGGTACAACACTTTTACCTGAAATAATTAATAAATAAAATAAACACTGGAGGGTTTTTTTTTTTTTCCCCCCAAATTAAACGATTCCATAACAAATATTGCAGAATTAGTATTAAAGTTTCAGTCATAGCCAGATAGTGATATCCATGTTTAATACATTGGAATATGGAATTTACAAAAATGATAATACAAGAAAGCGTCTAAGAATATATAACAATTTAATTCTCAATAAATTTACAAATATCAGTTTTGAAAAAAAAAAAAAAAAAAAAAAAAAAAAAGATTTATTTTCAATTATTTTCATAGCTATCATTTTATTATGGCTTGAATTATTATGCCACTTTAAATTAAATTTAAGATGTCTGCATCAAAATGGTCATCAAAACATATTTTTTATTGACTGAGGGCTTCATTTAAAAAATCTGTGACTAAGGTATATATTTCTGAACCTTTCTGCTAATATTTTTTTAATATTTTGATAAAAATCAAGGGACCATCTTGAAAGGAGAACCTTACAAAAAAATCTGGTCCTGCTCAAAATCAAATGAAAACATACTTTTTCAAATAAAACAATTCAAAAACAAATTATTCATTTTAGTTGCATAAACATGAAACTATGCATTATTTAAATGCATTAGTCAAATAAAAATACTGAAGTCTATAAAAGGATAAAAATATTTATAACCCTTAGTTTAAGCTTGTTTAACTTTCTGATCTTTACTTTGGAACTAGATACATCTTTAATAATCTTATTTTTAAAAAAAGATATTAATTTATATCTTTCTTTAAAAAAACATTTTTCCCCTCTTATAATATGCTTAACCCTTTCAGCATGTAGTAGTTTTTGAGCATATCTGTTTAATAATTCATAAAATAAATGCCATCCAAAGTAGGAGTATGAAGATTTGTTTCTGAATACTACAGATATTTATCTTGTTTTCTACAAAATAGTAACAGACAGGACCGCACCTACACTTTTAACCACCCTGGGGCTCTATTCTCATCTAGTTGCTTATTAACCACCACTTGTAATCGTTAACGACAGTTTGTAACTACTATTCTACCCACCGTATAATAACCATCTTCCGGCTAAGTGCTATTCTGGTCTCCCGTTGTTATCTTGAGTGGAAGAACAAATTCTCTGCAATCGAGGGTGACATTTTAAACCAATCAGTTGCAAGGGATCATTCGTAATCCGTTTGGGAGGGGAAAGGTTGAATAGTGATGTTGACAACCGGTTTTCAATGGTGGAAAATGTGAAATGTCCCTTTAACTGAGCAAACTAAAACATTATACAGATGTGCCCATTTTCATTGTGATAAACGGCGATCTTTCAGCTGAACAACTGCCTCCTAGCTGCCGGTAACTTAACGACTGTAAACAAACTGTCAAGATTTCGACGCAACTGGACGAGAATAGCAAATCGTCGTTGTCTCGCTTCACAACAACTGGTTTCCACGTAACAACTAGACAAGAATAGAGCCCCTGAGTGAAACATTTTAGCTGACAAGTGCCTAGTTTCTGCACCCAACAATTTCAAAAAGTATTGTACAACCACAGGATGTGAGAAACTTGGTCTATGCGTTCGATTAAATATTTTGCTTGCTGACTGTGTTGTGGGGGAAGTAGATTTCAGTGCTTGTATAAAAGTGTGTTAAAGTATTTTAAGTCCTGAATCATACACATATAGATGCAGGACAAATAAAATTACTCTAGGTTTTTCTCTTTTTCCTGACAGCTACTTTTAGTAGACTTAATTTTCAGCTGCCCTAGCCAACCTGCAAGATACCCAGTTGCAAGCCCCCACCCATCCATGCATGCTGAATAGATATGCGATTTAAAGTAATTTTCATACCATTATTTTCCCATACAGAAATCTTTTCTTGTATTTTCACAGTTTTTTTTTTTTTTTTTTTTTTTGACTGAATAGTGATTGTCGTTAAAAAATGTAGTTAAAAATTTCATGACATTAGCCTTTTATTTCAACAACTGAATGATAGAAAACATTTTTTGTAACAACAAAAAGGCTAAATTCAAGATCATCCAAAATGTAAAAATCATTTATAATAATCATAAAGTCTATTTGCAAATGAATATTTGTATTTTTAATCTCAAGTTGAAATAACATCTTTTTACAGTGAAAACATTACAATTTTACTCTTTCTTCAGCTGATCAGAAGGTTAAACAAAAATGTTAAGCCAGATAATAGGGTTAAGTTTAGAAAATTCAAGAGCATCATTTTATTTCTTTTAGGCACTTTCTTTTATTATTTTCTCTCTATCTCATCTCAGATCATGGATTACTTGCCAAACACAATTTATAATTACATACTGCTGAAAATATTTGTACTTCTAGACTTCGGTGTACAGTGTCAATTTTGCTAGTATCTATAATAACTTTCCTGGGCGATGGCATGATACATAAGTACCATTTAACTTTTTTATTTTCTTTTTTTAAATATTGTTTCAGTTATTAAGATTTTTATACTAAATATAAATTTTCAATTCAACAATGTTAACTACAAAACTTAAAAAACTGTGAGAATGATTAAAATGAAAATTCACTATATATACATATTTACACTCAATACAAGATGACGTTGACTCAATTGCATATTTTACAATTTTTAATTTGATATGCATATTAAAGTTTGAAGAAACTTTCATACAGTGTTTTAGATAATTACATGTTTAAAGACAGAAAAAAATAAAAGACAATGTAATGAGAATTCACATACCAATATTCATGAAATCAACAATATTTATTACTTTGATAAAAAAGAAAAGATACTTATAAAATAAAAGGTATAAAAAAATATAGTGATTAGAAAGTTTTATTTAAAATTTTAAATCCACTGTAAAATTACTTTATAAAAACATATTATAAAATCTTTGAAAAATTATAAAATAAATACATCCTTTCTTAATCTGTAGCATTTCTACATTATTATATCAGTAAAATTTACTTATTATATTTACTTTGTTCAGCTTTATATGCAGGACTTAATTTGAAAAAAGAAAAGGTATTGGAATTGTAATGAGCTTTAGAATATATTTTTTATTTATCTATCCCAGGAGTGACTGTGTTCAGAAGACCCCTGATTTCAGAGGTTTTAATCTATTTCATTCATATTTCCTACAATGTTTTGTTTTCATTGGTTGTTCATTTGTCATCCAGTCAGTAGTGGCACCAGAAATTCCCCGACGGGGGGACACCACCTCCCCGACAGGGGGCACTATATAAAGAGAGTTTATTATATGAGTATTTATCAAAACTGTAATACTGTTAATAATATTACTGTTAATATTTGTACCATTCCATTTGTTACTTGGTTTTGGAGATCATCGGGTCACAGACAGACATTTTCTAAAAATATCGTGTACATAACGTGTTCTGGACCTCTCAAAACGTGTATATTCATGGAAAACTGGAAGCTGAAAATTTTTACGAATCCAATACTTTCCTCCTATTGAATATAGAATGGAAAAACTGGAATTCTCCAAATTTGTATAAAAGGAAAGAAAAATGCTGCTAAAAGTAGAGAAACTGAAAATTTTGTATTTGTTCCCCCAAGAGAATTTAGGAGTATACCCCGATGGGGGGGCCTGTGCCCCTTCGGGCCCCTACCTGGCGCCACCCCTGCATCCAGTTAATAAGTGAATGAATTGCATATTATTATTGATTAGCTAATACAAGATACAAAAAGATTGAGCACTCCCAGTCTAAGCAATTTTTACTATCATTTGACGTTCTGGGTTTTTTTTTTTTTTTTTTTTTTTTTTCTTAATTGTAATTTTGAGGGCCTTCACCTTTTGAGTCACAATCATCCCTGATGTCTCCTATTTTACGAATTTATGGACAACTTTTCAAAAAATTAAGTGCCAGATTTTGAAATCTCAAATCAATCCCTAGAGATATAGTCTATACATTTCAATTCTAAAATAACAATAATGTTATTATTTTAGTATGTTAAGATGAATTTTTAAAGATATAAACATTAAAAATTATGCATATTACCTCACCATAGTAAGTCAGGGTTGCTACGGTACCTGGAAAACTCAGGGAATTTGAAAATCTATTAAAAAACAGGGAAAGCTCAGGGAATTTCAAAATTTATTGCAAAAACAGGAAAAATTCAGGGAATATTGAAATTTTTTGAAAAAACATTGCAAAATGTATTCATAATCAAATATTTTTTAAAATGTTAGTGCTTTATAATGAATCAATTATGGTTTTTTTCTCCAACTATAGTAAGTTAATAAAATTAATAAACCCTAAACATGTTCAATTGACTTATAAACATGTTAGATTCTAATGCTGCATGATTGCATGTCATCTTTTTTACTTCTAAAAGGGACAGGGAGAACTCAGGAAATTATTTCTCAAGATTTGTGTAGCAACCCTGTAAGTAATTAATGAGAATTCAGTGGAGCGGCATTTCAGTGTACCATTGGTACGTAGAATTTAAAAAAAAAAAAAATAAAAGATCAGGACCTTGAAAAAAAAAAAAAAAAAAAAAATGTAAAATATTTATTTTTTCTCACCTTTATATATTTTTTAAGATAGCTAGTAAATCCGCTTCATGTAACATCTAGTGTTTATTAAAATTTCTTTAATAAATTTTATTTTAAATGCTTTTTAATCTAATAGGAAATTAAAATCCTGTCGTATTAGAGAGGGTTAAACTGATTGTTTTGATCTTTAGAAGCAAACTTGCACATATTTTACTGCTTACTTTTGATATTCAATTTGATACATGTAACTTATTACAACTGAAACGTAATGCACAGTGAGAGATGAAAACACAAACTATATTCAATTTTGATTAACTTGAACATTTCAGGCCACTGTTTGCTAATTCAGGAAAAAAAAAAAAAAAGCACTGATCTACAACTGAAGAAAGTTGTGACCCAAATTACAATTGACTGCCAACTACGAGAACTTGTAATTTGTTTGTTTGCTTAGAACGTCAACTACAAGTTATCTCATAGTATATCACAGGGGTGGCCTGTGGCCAACCCGCGGGCCACCACATAGTTTCTTGCGGCCCGCGAGGAGACTAACGATATTTAAAGCTTGACAGCTTTGATTAACGGATCAAAAATTAATATATACGGTCTGACTTTTCGAATTGAAAATACCTTTCAACAATTATGATAGCTAAAGAACTGTTATAATGAAATATTATTCGATCTATTATTCATTCTTTTTATTATAGTTTTAACATACGGTCATAAATTTTTCATGATACCATTGTTAATTTATGAATGAAAATAATTTAAATTAATGTATTCTGCCCCGAATTTTCACCCTACCCTTCCTCGAAAAAAGTATATACATACATGAATTATATACTCACAAACATATGTACTACACACACGCATATGTACAGTCAGGGTTTAAACTGCCATTAGTTTTTTTAGCATTTTGCTAAAAGGTATCATATTTTGCTAAAACAAGTCGGTCAGAATTTTGCTAAAAAGCTAAAACTGGATAACTGTATAAAATATCTCTATATAATAATTCAGATTTTTTTTTTTTTTTTTTTAATATTTGCAGGCAAAAACTACAAAAGGACTGAAATTTTTGGGAATCCTTATTTATATAGTAATTTGGATTTATTTTTAATTTTCAATGATTGAATTTAAATGCAAAAATATTTAAAAGTATGTTAGAATTCAGAATTTGCTTCATAGAAGCATTTTTAGCACTAGTATTTCACGATTATCTTCCACTTCACTTTACTTGATTTTTAAATTGCTTTTTCATTTTACACATATGATATGAATACCTCTTTTTCTATTGATAAAATCAAAACATAGTTTCCCTGATTCATATTTTGAAAGTCTCAAATATGGATGCTCGGTTAAAATCATCAATGAACAAAAGGAATAGAAAACAAAACTTAGGATAACAAAGCTAAGTAAAAGAAATCAATGGTATCTAAAGAATTAACTTTCGAAAAAGCTAAAATAGTGCTTGCCTATTTTCGCTAAAATGCTAAAGTAATTTTTTTGCCAGGTTAAACACTGTGTACAGTCATAATGCAATAATAATAAAAATAATAATTTTCTTCCCCGACTAATTTCACTACAAATTATAAGCTAATTTACGGCGAAATTTGTCTGTAAAAGAGGGGGGGGGGCTTTTTTATGACTGTACATATGGTGCTTCCTGAACGAATAAAATAGATTTTCAATGCAGCCCACCAAGTGTTTTGGGTTGGACAGATCTGGTATATCAGAATAAGTATGAATAGATAGCCTAAGGGAAGACAACCAAAAATCAAAGTTGGCTTGCATGGAAAGAAAATTTATTAATGAACAGAAAATATAACCTGCCAAAGTTTATTAGAAAAGAACAAGCAAAAAAATATTTGTTACACAAGCCAATTTACTATATAATTTACAACATAAAAATAAATAAAGCTTTTTGATGATTTTATAATGTACTATAATAATAGAGTTTTCCATAATATAGTATGATTAAATTGGCTTTTTAAAATAATATTCTGCACTGTGGCAGTCGATGTATTAAATTAACAGTATTTTTCATAAAGAACGAACAACAAGAATTATAGATGAGAAAAACTAACAGTTTAAGAACTGTTTTTTCAGAAATTATGCACTGCTGAAATATAAGAGCCAAATTCTCATTCAAATTAAGTCTTGCTAATATGTTGGGAGAAAAAATAAAATATTTTTATGTCTAATGGACTCTGGAAGTGAAAACTTATTAATTGAGCACATTTTCATCAATAAACTAACAAATAAGTGGAGTTCATTTATTTACTTGAAGAATGAAACAGTAAAAAAAAAAAACTTTCAATTATTAAAATTATTATTATTATTATTATTTTTTTTTTGCTTTTACAAGAGCATTTGCAAGTTAATATTACTTATCCACATTTTGTGATTTATATACATACATAGATAATAAAATAAATTGACAAAACTTATGCATAACAGAAAGGATTTATTTATTTTAAATGTTAAAAAAAAAAAAAAAAAAAAAAAAAAAAAAGAAAAATCTAAATATCATAAGTTTGAAAAACATACCTTTTCAAAATTCTTTAAGAATTGTAAGATATTATCTTTTGAACAACCAAAACAGAAAGCCACTTTCACTAATTTACAATTGTTTACATTATAAAGTAAGTAAGGATGAACTATAGAATTCAAAGCTGTAAGAGAATTTTTTATGTTTCAAACAAAAACAAAAAGTTTAAATTTAAATTTCCTTGAATCAGAAAATGCTTATGGAATTTCAGATCATTTAAATACACAATCTTGTTTTCCTTGCAAAAACTGCTTCAGTGTCATACACATATTATTTTTAAATTTAATTACTATTATATAGAAAATATTTTTAATTTCCTTCAAGCTTATTATATAATAGGTAACATAAAAATCATGGACTCAATTTTTTATCATATAAATTCAGCACTGAGTTAAGAAATATTTGGTACAGGGGTAAAAAATTATTACATTTTACTTTAATGGAACAACATGCATTGAATTATTTTCTGACTACAATATTCCAAGAAATTTGATGGGTGACTATTGCAGAAATCCATAATATAGAAATGTCTTTATAGTAATAGAAAATTAACATGGATTATTAATAGGTTGGCCAATAAATATGCAACAATTAAAAATAAGAAAAACAAATTTTAGGTTTTAATATTGTAAGGGACGATTTATTAAACCAGAGAAAGGTAAGCAATTATTAGTTTTTCTAATTTTCAAACTAGTAAAATCCTCCACACTTGGTGAATTATTATATTCATTTATTTATTTGAATTTTGTTGCTTAGAAATAAAAATTAAAAACACATGCAGAAGTAATTGTATTCAGGTAATTTACCTGATTTTAGGCATTCATCTTCAATACCAGAATACCAGTCTTTCTGATAGCTACATTCATAAAACGAGACTGTTTCAATTTCATATGACTTCTAAACTTAATTAAAATAAATATTTTTTTTTAAATGAGAAGATTGGATCTCCTTACGATAAATTATACGTTCTTCCCTCATACAAAACCTTTTTCTCACTAAAATATCAGGTATTTTTTCATGAATTCACAATCACCCCTGCATATATCTATTAAATTCCTCTTTCTTCTTTTATTTCTCCAAGCATACAAAATTTAAAAACACATCTGAAATTTCTCGGTCATATTTGCAGTTTGCTTAGTATACACAACCTGACCAAATAAAAACTTTTTTTTCTTTGCAACCAACTGCATTAAAAGGGCCATTTTCACTGTAAATGTACGAAGATGATGTGCTAAATCTCTAAATGGTAAACATATGGAATGCGATAATGATATTTATATAAGCTAAATTATAGAGATGACAATGTGGTCATATGGTAACTATTGCATACTTCTCTGGGAAACTTACTACAAAAGTTCTTCCAAATCTCTGTTAAAAAAGAAGCTCAAATTTCTAAATTTTTGACATTTATTTATTTTTTATACTATGCTACTATGTGACCTGCAATGTAAAAATCAAATACAAAAAATTTTATTGAACAGTAAAAGTTGAGATTCATGAAAAGTAAAAAAGCACTTTTCAAAACTATTAAAAAGACTTAAACAAAGAACTTAAATTTATTAAAACATTAACCGTTGAAGCCGGATATCCAAAATTTATTGTTGAAAAATTATATAAAAAAAGAATGAAACAGCAAAATCATATCACAAACGAGCAAAAAAAGCAGCAAAAATATATTTTTTCTCAATACCCTATAACCAAGGAACCTCTAATAAAATAAAAAATATTGCCAACAAATTCAATCTAAACATTCCGATTAAACCTAACCCGAACATTTTTCAAATTATAAGAAATGACAAAGATATTATTCCCCCCCTCGAAACCGCCGGTGTTTATAGAGTTCCCATCGAATATCCCGACAAAAGAAAAGGAAGCTATCTAGGAGTTACTAAGAGGAAAATCAAGACCCGTCTAAAGGAACATGAAAACGATATAAAATTTGCCCGTTCTACTACCACGCTAGCCAAAGCATACGGCGAAAATGAAATAAAAATAGAATTTAATAATGTTGAAAAAATAGCTAAGTATAATAATCCTACGCATGCTTTTCTCCGTGAAAGCGTTGAGATCGTTAACGATAGCAGCGCCATTAATGACCACGAATCGGCCAGAATTGATCCACAGTGGCGCTACTTGCTACAAGAAAGAGGTAAGGCTATAAAATAGCCGGTGCCAGAAAACACTAGTTGCAATTGACAAAGGGGGAGGATCCTCCCCAGAAAAGCTTATTGCTGAAGATGAAGCCTGAGTAAGGTTGTTTGTTTTATTTTATAATTATGTTTGTGCTTCGTTTGAAATTAAAGTAAAGTAAAGTAAAAATATTAAAACAGCTTTTTGAAAATATCTATTTTCACCGATAAAGTGTTAAATGACCATTTTGTTTTCCAGTGCCACTAAGAAAAGTGATAAATGATGTGTGATGACTTAATTGTGTGGCAAATGTAATAAACCAATTGAAATAAATTGGCATGAGGAACTTTTAAGTATAAATTTTAAGAATTAAAAATTAAATTTTCTATTTTTTTAAATGTTAATATTTTTTAAATGTAACAAATTACTGTATCGAAGAAGCACACACATAAAGAAAAAGTTTTTAAATCATGTGATTGGCCATGGTGTAACCAAAAAGTATTCAATAGAAGATCTGCGAAGTTTTAGAAATCTGACAGTTAATATGCCTCTTAATTCGTTACATATATATGTACCCATATGTATAATTGAATTAAATTAGATAGTCTTTATAATTCTCATACAGATATTAAATAAAATTTTGTGGATAGGGGGAATATTATAGAAATAGAAAATAAGAATACATTTTGATGATTCTGTTCTGTTCAAACCATACTAAATATGGTTATACAGGCTTTATTAATAAGAGATAATATTTCAAATATTTTTATGACATCCTATCATGATTCATAGCTTATACAAATTAGCAAAAAGAAAATTAAAAATGAACGTTTTTTTCCCTTTTCAAACATTACAGCATTCATCTATAACATGTCTGTCCAACCCAAAACACAATATGGTCCTTTGAGAGCCAATTTTAAATACATTTCACTGACAGGACGTTGTATATATGTGTGTGTATGTGTGTGTGCATGTCTGTAAAGTTAAAATAGTAAATTGCTTTAAAAGAAAGATCTTGAAATTTCAATCCTAATAAGACACACACATACAATACATAAAATAATCTTTGAAACAGTAATGTTGCAGCTCCAATGTACTGCTGTTGAGAGCTACCATGGTTGTCTATATCAGTGCTCGACATCCGATAGTCCGTAGACCACTACTGGTTCGCGAAGAAAATTTTGATGGTCCGTAGAGAAATCTTGAAATTATTTGCTTTTTTTAATGTTTCATTAGAATTTATAGTAGTATTAAGTTTAGCTTCAGAATTTTCTTAGTCACACTCACAGTCATACTCACAACACTAGACGTCAGAATTTTCTGGGTGAGGAAAAGGATTAATGAATTACTTTTTTATTACAAAAAATTGAATTGCAAGTATCAGACTCAGTTATTTCTTTGATATTTGATTTGCATAGCGAGGAACTGTTCTAAACTGATTAGAATATTCAAATTCTTCAAATGTATCGAAAAAATATCCTTTTGGTTTTAATAATGTAACAAAATAATATACATATTACTAAATTAAATGCAGTTTTATACATGGAAATAGCACTTTATTATTGTCATTAAATGTTTCGTCTAAGGTTCTTATAATATGGAAACAACAACAACAAAAAAGTTATTCGCATTTTATTTTTATAATTGTTTTGCCAGAATCAATAATCTTTAAGACTGCGGGATTTTAAACTATGAATTTCGTGGCCCGTAGGATTTTAATTTGGGAATTTAGTGGTCTGTGAAGTCAAAAAGATTGGTGACTGCTGGTCTATATTATTAGAAGAGTCAAAACAGATTTTTTTAATTTTGCTGTATTAACAGCCCAGTAGCAAAATATTCTGAAGCAAAACAATATTCATCTGTTATTCATGGATGAATACTAGATCAAGTTTGGTATCACAAAAATTATTAAAAATTCATAAAGTTTGCATCTACAAAGAAAATAAATTAAGAAAATACAATAAGCAATGTAATCTATAGTCATAATACAAATTATATTAGTATTTTTAAGTCTGGCATTTCTTTTATGCTTCTAAATTAATCTGTAGAGCCTAACAAAACAGTCTGAAGTACTCGTTACCATGCTGTACTGTTTCTGCTACTGGATTTAACAGAAAATACCAATTTATAAATTTCATGAATTTGGCCATCCTAAAAGGATTATAGATAGGGCATTTTAAAAGATTGTAAGATATTAAAAAAAAAAAAAAAAAGAAAAAAAGAAAGGATTACATAATTTTTTGTATGACACCAAGGCAGATATTTTGTAAGGAAAGGCAGATCCTTTCTTTAATTAACTTGCTCATAACTTGAAAAGAAAAAAAAATATATATACAGATTTATTAAAAATAATGATATGTTATTTGAAAGAAAACAAAAATCCCTTTAATTTGAAATTTCTTTCACTACTACTAGGAAAAGAAACAATTACGGCATGTTGATTGTTATAAATAATCTATACATTCTCTCCTCTGACAGTTAGGCTACCATGCATTATCACAGACAATGTTCATTTTTCATTACAGCAAACCACAATTTAAAAATGTCAAAACATATGAATTTATTTTTTTTCTTTTTTTACATTTGACTACAATAGCTGAAAGACTTCCTTGAATAAGTTTAAGGTTTTGATTTCAACATTTAGATGCTAAGATGGAAACCTCTGAATGAATGATTAAAACCAACTGAACATTCTAGCATGATCTAACCACTGAGCTTCATATAGAATAAAGACTTTCTCATCTACTGTCAATTTCGACCAAATCAACATGAGCATGTCGAGAAGTTTCTGCCGTATAAGGATACATGCAACAGTCATTTTTTAAATTTGGAAATAGTATTTTATTTCTTATTTTGTGTTCAAGTCAGTTACCATAATTACCACAGTTAGGGTTAGTGCACCAGTGATTGACACTTTTAGAGCAATCTCTGATGTTTTTAATGTTCTAGTCATCAAAAAATATTTTTAGAAATCTTAAGTTAGTACATAGGGTATGAAAGACATTCAGAACCACATATGTTAAAATATATACATTTGATAACAATTATTTTTTTTTTATGAATTTTTATTTGACACCCACTCCATGTTCCAGTTATTGACACTGCCAGTTTTTCATTTTATCAGTAATTGGCACGCTATGTTCCTGTGTTCGACACTGCTAGTTATTCATTTTACCCGTTATTAGCACCCTATGCTCCAGTGTTTGACATAAAATGTTAAAATTCTAATATGTAAAATATAGTTTTATTATTTTTCTTATTTATTAATTATTTCGGGATTGATATCAATTACTGGAGTACCTACCCTACTATAATTTTTAGAATTAAAAGGATTTTTTTTCCAGTTTTATATTGAATTATTATTTACTAGATAAATACATAAGTCAAATTTCCCTCTTTCCCCTTCCTTCCCATGTTATCCCATGGGACTTTTATCACTCCGTTTTATAAGAATATCTCATTGAAGAATAAAATTTTTTTAATTCTGTTCTTATGATTCAATTCCTTGAACAGGTTGCCATTTAGCTGAGTGAGCAATTAAAAACAAATAAATATTTTATTTCATAAAGTAAATTTACGACTAATTTTCATCCTCTAAATGAAATATTTAAATTTATTTTTTTCAAAAAATTGCTCACTAAGCTTAAAGGAGACATGTTCAAAGAATAATATTCAAAAAACAGAATTAAAAAAAAACTTCATTTTTGAATGAAATATCCTTATAAAATGAAGCTACAACAATCCTATCCGTGTTTGTAATGATCGATAGATGGCGCTTTTTCAGCTTTTGTTGTTAGTAAACATAATAGTCACGTGTATTTATTATTGTTCTATTTGTGTTACTACTTAATATTCATGCTCTAATTTCTCTGCCATTACATCATGGAAAATTGATTGCTTTTGGAAAAAATATTTCAGTTTATTCAAAGTTCGATCGGAAGTAGATTTTTAACTGAAGCTGAACAAATATTAGTTTCAAATCATCTGATTAATTCTTTACTTCCATTAGCTGAAGCAACTGAAATTTTAATTTTGTCATTTGGAAATAAATGGAAGCTTAATTCTGGATTTCTTGATCCTTTGGAGTTACACTGTGGCACACAACAATATGTGTTATCTTTTTTACCGGATTTATTCATTTTTATTCAATAAATATATGTGAAACTAAACGTCGGCAAGCAATGGCGTCACGACGAAAGCCGAAAGCTATTCATGTTAATTGTAATTTCACCTTAGCCCACCAGAAGGCGAGCATTTCATTACAATCGCGGATAAGATAACGTGGAAAGGAAGAAATTGGGGATTCAAGACTGTATGTAGCCTTAACTAATTTTTAAAATATGCCTTTTATGCAAATTCATTACCAGACATGGCACAAAATGAGACATAAAAAGTACTTTTTTAAAAAAATTAGCTTTTTATAAGAAAAGAGTTCAAGCAATTAGTTATAAATAATATGACATATATATAACTATTGAACATAATTCAATATTTTTATTTAAAAAATTTAAATTGGATAACTAAGAACAGGTATTTAATTGTATAAAATAAGAAAGAGACAGACATTTTTGTCTAGAATCTTTTTTTTTTAATTCACGTGTAAAAAAATTTTTAATAATTTTCAAATATTTAATAAACAGCTGAAATTAAACTTAGAATATTAATTGAAGCCTGAATTTTCTCTTTATTTCTCTGGAATAACATATAAGCAAAATTTGAAAACAGACCTCCAATTTTGTTTTACACATTAAGCGCCACATGAATTCTTAAGGAAATCCCCCATCAGGCCACGTGCACTACTTAGAAGGGCATTGTGGTTACTGTGTTTTAATAAAATCCATTAAAATGCCTTAATGATGTCCTTCAATACATAAAAATTACGTACATTTTAAATAAATTTTCAGTAATTACTTAAAACAATGTAAATTTTTTAGTTTTATATCACGTTTTACACTGTCAGCCACTGGCGATTGACACGGCTTTATATCATATTTTACACTGTCAGCCACCGGTGGTTGAGGTGGCCTAAATGGAAAGTTCAGTGTCAGCCATTGATGGCTGACATGATACTCAACTTGTTAAGGAAAAAAAAAATCTCCTAAATTCTGGCTTAAATCTTAAAAATAAAAACATAGGCAGATTTTTGCATGCCATAATAATCACAAATAGGAAAAAATATTGATTATTATTATTATTATTTGTATTATACATATATTCAAATTAATTTGCATACAAATTTAATAATTTAAATCGCTATCAAAGTTGAGGTATCATTAAAACCAAAAAGACTTATTGTTTATTTTTTCATATATTCACTAAATAGGTTTACTCCGTTTTATATATGATTTCCTTCTAGTATTTTCCTAGAGAGAAAAGAAAAGAAAAATTCTGATAAGACAATGTCCTATAACAAAATAAATAAAAATAAATAAATAAATAAATAAATAATGAAAAATAAATAAATAAATAAATAAATAACATATCACAACCCAGTCCTAAAACTTCAACTCTTTTCCCTTTCCAACATTAAAAAAGACAAATAACCAGGTGTAAAATAAAGGCAAGAACTTTAACATCAGAAACATTTTCACTATTACATGTTTTGGTCAGTTGCAGACAGTTTTGGGAAGTACAAACTGCTTGTTAAACCAGTTTTGGATGTCCAAAACCCAATGCTGTTACAGAATAAGAAGTCTTTGTTCTAGATGATACACAGCTCAGTGGATCTAGCTGATATTAAGTTATACATACTAGAATTGATTACTTGTGACATACCATAAACAATCTAAATAAACTGTTATGTAAACAATGAATACCTCAATTAAAATAGGCAGACAGCATAAAAAGTAGAAGAAAATGTTTTGTACTGCGAAATTCCGTACAATGCTGCATATTGCTGAGTTACATCTATTTACAAAAAGAGTCAAAATATACATTATTGCACTTTGGGAATCTGGTTCAATAAGTGTGACGTCAACAATATAATAAGTTTACATATAAAATACATTACAGGATTAGTACAGATATCTGAGCATATTTTGGTTTCAAATTCCAATTATTATTTTTTTAATATACCAAATCATATTTAATATCTATTTCACGTTGCACAGCTGAAAGTAGAATAAAAAGATAAAGTTAAATCAACAAAATACTTGCAAAGATAATATATATATTGTTCAGGGTATAAAAAATTCATAAGTAATTTTTAATTAATAATAATAATAATAATCATAAAAATTATATATATATATATAGCACAAAATTGGTTAAACATGAACTGTTATAAAGAACCAGTGCATTAAATAATGGAGGAGGTGAAAGACACCAAAAGCGACAAACTGATAATATAAAAAAATATCGAATAAAAATCTGAAAAAAAAAAAAAAAAAAAAAAAAAACGTAAATCTAGATTATGATTTCAACCTAAATTTTTCTATTCAAATCTAAATCAAAGAAAATAATCAACTAAACTTGGTTATTTTATTGTAAAACAATTTATATCATGATTTACACTTGATATTAAAATCCTTCAAATCAAACTAAATTAATTAAAAAAAGCTACGAATCAGATTATGCTAATAAAACTTGGTTCTACAAGTGGAAAAAAAATTTAACTCTGTATAAAATGAACAATCAACTATGTCATACTTTTTAAGTATATGATGAATCAATTTTATTTAAACAAACATTATCTCCATTAATTCAAACAAAACAGATTAAAAAAAAACAAACTAACTCATGTATTTCAAAATAATTAATCAGTTTATATAACAGATTTCCAAAAAGCATTATTACAGAAAATATTTCTGTTTGGTCCAATTTTTAAAAGCTTATCACATGTTAGGAAATAAAGTTTTAAAACTTGCAATAAAACAGATTTTTAGAATGCCACTCAGATACTGTTGTTATCCCAACATCACTATCAATCTACTGGTTATACTGACTGCCTAAGATAAAAAATTTATTCAATTCTAAAACATTACAATATCTAAACAGTCTTGGACACTAGTTTCAAAATATGTTTCAAGCTTTTTTTTTCTTCTTTTTTTATACAAAATGATACCAAATAGATTCAACATACGTATAAACTTTATAAAAAAGATGGTTTGATGAAAAGTGAACTCAATATACAATAAAATCATCATTTTCTGGAACTATTAAGTCAAATACAAATGTCATTTTTTTTTTTTTTTTCCAAGCAAAAAAGAAAGAAAAAACTGTTTTAGTTAGTCACAGGTAGGAGTTTTTGCATCAGAAAACAAGTTCCAAGAAGGCAGTTTTGTACAAAAGTGCATCTATCTTACAGAGCGAGTCCAACAATTTTATTTTGTACATACATGAAAAAATTCTACATGCTTATTTTTAAATCTGGGAAACAAATAACTGCTTCAAATGGGTGCTCATCATACTAAACGGTCCCCTTGAACATTGTGATGAGTTCCAACTGTATGAACTGCATGCTTATGAGCCTGGAAATGGAATTATGTTAAGATAGTTAAAATTAAAAGCTACTGAAAGTTTAAATTTGTAATGACTTCACATGTAAACATATTAACCCTTTATCTACTGCATTATGATACAGACAAAAATTGTGTTTGAAACATATATTTTTAGTTACTAAAGAGCATCATTTAAAGATATATATGTTAAAAATTATGCATATCACCTCATCATAATAATTAATGAGAATTTTGTGAGGTCGTACTTTAGTGTACCACTGGTACATAGAGGTCGAAAAAGTTATTTCGACATGAAAAAAGTGTAGAGAAATATTTCATCTTTATGTTCCTCATACTTTTTCTAAGATTAGTGGGATATTCTTGAAATAATATAGGAATTAATTATAATACACATGAAGATCGTGAAAAATATCAAGCAAAAACAGCAAGTGCACTCCATAAAATCCCTTATGGAACAAAAATGGCTCTATGTATCGTCTAATGCTTTGTAGTGAGATTAAAGGGAGGTACATCTGTTCCCTTCTTGTAAATATCTTTGACATTTCTTCTATAAATTCGATTTTATACTCTTTTTAAAGTAATGGTACTTTAAAGTACCGTCAGTAGATAAAGGGTTAAAAAAAAGTATAAAATCACTTTTAAAACACGTATATAAAATTTTTTATTAAAATTGAAACACAAAGCTTTTCCCTACTATCAACATAGCATCTTCAGGTGTTGTTAATTAACAGCAGAGTAGACAGCATTATATACTGGAGAAGTTCAATACAGTTACAGTTAAAAAATAAGTCTTGTAAAAATCACGAGTCATTTAAGATCACTTGGCGTCGCACTAGGGTTACACAGCAAGTTCTGTAGAAAAACGTTGGCACATAAAAAGAAGGTCCAGTTCACAAAATTTTCTTTGCAATGTAGTTCCGGTGCGACTTTTTGTGAACTGGACCTTCTTTTTATGTGTCAACGTTTTTCTACAGAACTTGCTGTGTAAATTTAGTGCGTCGGCAAGTGATCTTAAATGAGTCGTGATTTTTACAAGACTTATTTATTAACTGTAACTGTATTGAACTTCTCCAGTATATAATGCTGTTTACTCTGCTGTTAATTAACAACACCTGAAGATGCTATTTTAATCATAGCGAAAAGCTTTGTGTTTGATTTTAATAGAAAATTTTATATACGTGTTTTAAATGTGATTTTATACTTTTTTTTTTAATATATTAAGAAAAGTAAACAACTCCAAGAAATACAGCAAAATATCAAGGGACTTTCAATCACACACACACACACACACACACACACACACACACACAAAAAAAAAAAAAAAAGCTTTTACGGTTGCACACACACATTCCTTAAATTTCAATAAAAAAAAAAAAAAAAAAAAAAAAAAAAAGAGGAGGGGAGGGGGAGAAGCTAAATTCGTCAAAGATAAAAATATGATAAAATAGTGAATAGATGTGTGATTAAATGATATCTTACTTCTTCAGGCCTCCTTTCTGTTCCCTTTATTAATAAATTATTAAATTCTTGTTCTAACAACTGCCTAGCCTAGAAAAATAAATAAATAAATAAACATTTAATGCAGGATTTTAAGAATATGATGATTAAACAACTAAAAATCTTCAAACAAAATTTTTATTAAAAATTATTTTTAATTTTTTAAGACCTAGTATCCAATTGGAGATATTTAAAAAAAATAACAAATCAGTATTTGTGATAAGTTGGTATTATTATATTGTGATGTATACACTATTTTAACATATAACAACTGTAACAAGGCAATCTCCAGTAATTTTACAGATTTGAGCTAAGGATTTTTATTTAATAATGCAAATTAATCATGGTCAAATTTTGCTTCTATTTTAAATTAACAGACACATAATTATTACAAACAATAATTTAAATTAAAACTAGAATGTTGTGGCCACCCATGACTTTCTTCTATATTTTCCCTATGCAAAATCACTCAATAAAAATAATTTATAAAAATCATTATTTAATAAAATTATCTTCCATGATAATGCAGTACGATTTCCATATTAGAGAAGTAGTATAACACTAAATATCCATAAAAAGTTCATTTTATTCTCAATATTACATTAAAAAAAATTGTTAAAAAATGGAAAAAAATCGATAACTTGATTTTAAATTATTACAGATCGATGGTTCAACCATTCATTTTAAAGATATTGACAAGCTCTTTTGAAAGATACACATCATGAAAATTTATTCCCCTCGAAGGGGAACTTCTCCCCCTGGGGGGTGGGAGGCGATGCTCCTACATATACAAAACTTTTTCCCAGTTGACTATCTCTATTACAAATAATTCTTGTAAATTTCATAATGATTATTAAAAAACTAGTATATAACCCCGTCAAAAATGACGGAATGTGAACGATAAATCTTGAAAACAATGTTTAGATCATGATGGTTACCACGTGATCATTTAAATGTATTTTCAATTTTTGTTTATAAATCAAATGTGTTTCGATATTTTATAATTTTCGTTCTTTGTGAGGTCTAACTGTAATAGAGACAGTGTTCAGAGATGAGAGAAGTCGTGTAGAGCCACACCAGATTGTAAAAACGTGAGAAAAATTGCAACTTTGGCCTTTATCATGGCTTTCTGAGGTCTAACTGGAACGTTTCCGGCTGCAATCTTTAAGAGACAGTGTCCGGAGATGAGAGAAGTCGTGTAGAGCCGCACCAGATTGTAAAAACGTGAGAAAAATGGAGGCTTTGGCCTTTATCACGGTTCTGTGAGGTCTAATTGCAACGTTTCCGGCTGCAATCTTTAAGAGACAGTGTCCGGAGATGAGAGAGGCAGAGCTGCCAACCTAATCCGGCAAATTGTTAGTACCGCCTCTTTTTCTACACCACTTAATTTTTAGAGAAATTCTCTTCAAATGTATCTACAATGAATTAAGAAGAAAAATACTCTAAAAATTAAGTGGTGAAGAAAAAGGGGCGGTACTAACAATTTGCCGGATTAGGTTGGAAGCTCTGGAGAAGTCGTGTAGAACCGCACCAGATTTTAAAAACGTGAGAAAAATGGCGGCTTTGGTCTTTCTCATGGTTCTGTGAAGTCTAACTGCAACGATTCCGGATGCAATCGTTAAGAGACAGTGTCCGGAGTTAAGTGAAGTCGTGTTGAGCCGCACCAGATTGTAAAAACGTGAGAAAAATGGCGGCTTTAGCCTTTCTCACGGTTTTGTGAGGTCTAACTGCAATAGAGACAGTGTCCGGAGATGAGAGAAGTCGTGTAGAGCCGCACCAGATTGTAAAAACGTGAGAAAAATGGAGGCTTTGGTCTTTCTCACGGTTCTGTGAGGCCTAACTGCAACGTTTCCGGCTGCAATCTTTAAGAGACAGTGTCCGGAGATGAGAGAAGTCGTGTAGAGCCGCACCAGATTGTAAAAACGTGAGAAAAATGGCAGCTTTGGGCTTTCTCACGGTTTTGTGAGGTCTAACTGCAATAGAGACAGTGCCCGGAGATGAGAGAAGTCGTGTAACGCCGCACCAGATTTTAAAACAATATACAGTATATAATTATTAACACATCACATTAGCAGTTAATTGTGTGATACATTATTTGTATCATACAAGGATGGAAAGCGTTTGCTGACGATGACGCAAATTCAATGATTTTTCTTCACCCAAAAGTATTCACTTCAAATGGAAAGCGTCAGCTGACGATGACGGGAGTTCAATGATTTTTGTTCACCCAAAAGTGCTCAAC
Source organism: Salticus scenicus (assembly GCA_963930645.1). Lineage (NCBI taxonomy): Eukaryota > Metazoa > Arthropoda > Arachnida > Araneae > Salticidae > Salticus > Salticus scenicus. The sequence continues at coordinate 931,501 of OZ005658.1, read as the reverse complement.
GCGCCTAAAGAAGTTTTCACTTCAAAAGTTTTACCCGATCAATAAATATGAATGACAATAAAAAAACTGCTGGTTGACAAAAAATATAGGCCCGACAACACAACAGCAACAACATATCCCAGTGTTCCTTTAAGTGCTCTATACGCAAGCGAAGTGTGACGTCACTGACCGTCCGTGTATGTAAGAAAATGATTTCCTATGTTAATCGCCCATTGGATTTTTTGTAAAAAATTATTAAAAATCGAGGAAAATTATTTCCCGATTTTAATCCCCATATTTGGGTATATATATGTATTAGTTATCATGTGCATATGTTAGATTGAGTTATTTTGCTGTCAAATTGACAAAATTTTAATTTTAAATTTCAAAACTCTGTTGTCCTTGGCGTTTTTGTATTTGGCCATCAAAAACGTACTACGAAAATATACATGCCAGATGTATATTTTCGCAATATGTGTTGTGCGAAATATTGTTTCATATTATTCCTTACTCTCTTAATATAAATTTTTAAAATAACCATGATTTTTGAAAGGAATTAAATTATATTCGCCAGATAATTTGGCGATATATATATATATATTTTTTTTCTACCAAGGATGACCGATATCAAATCTATTCCGCTGCAACATATTAGTATCTTATATCAGATACTTTATTTAGACATTTGAAAACAAATTTCACTTCAAATTATGATAGAATATTTATCATTTTCCTTTTAATTAGTATATTAGTTGGATATTTATTGTGTAATATCATCCTTTGAAATGAAATGTTTATGTTTTCAATGGAATATGGAAGTTTTTTTTTTATCTAGAGTTTTGAAATTTAAAATTCAAATTTTATCAATTTTAGAACAAAAACAACTTAATCTAACGCATGCACATGATAACTAATACATATCTAAACCTAAATATGGGGATTAAAATCGGGAAATAATTTCCCTCGATTTTTAATAATTTTTTACGAAAAATCCAGTGGGCGTTTAAAAAAACGATTCACTTCATTTTACCAAAATACTTTTTTTAAGACTATCGTAGATCCTGTTTTCAAATTTTCTAACTAACTATCCAATAACTACAGACACTTCATGCTAACCCAAATTCACCTCTACTCGATACCTCCAACCAGCTATCTCACCCTCAACATCGTCAAAATATCCAGGATCCAGCTAGGGACTTTCTCATTCTCAACCGAACATTTTACCTTGACTCGACATTATCACATTAGACTACTCTAATTTCAATTCTCATTTCAACTGGTGACTTTTACCTGCCCAACCAAACATTCTATCCCAACTATCATTTTACACTAATTTCAAAACTAAAATCAACTGGCGGCATTTACGTACTAAACTCGGCGCCAATCATACCTTACAATGTAATCAAACAATAAAGTTTGATAAAAATATTTAAAGGCTTTAATGCGTTTTTACAAATATTTTAAGATTTTTAAGGATTTTTAACATGTTTTAGAAATATTTTAAGCGTTTTTTTAATGAAACGGTCAAAGAGTCGTTCATTCGGAATTAAAAAGTTGTCCATTTGGAATTTGTATTTTCTCAATGGCAACAGTTTTGGTTTGTTTTTATTTGGTCTTGCTTTGTTTATAATCATGAAGTTACATAATTCTATTTATAGGTTCATGTTTATAATAGCCAGTGATCCGCTATATTTAATTTAGACATTTAAACATTACAATTGAATAGTTTTTCAAGGTTTTATAGGAAATAAGAATATGTGCGATACAAAACATGTATGAAAATGATATGTATGTTTCCTAAGTTGAATTAAACAAACGGAAAAAAAAATGGCTGCCAAAAGTTTCTGTTTTGAAGCGGTACTAACCGGATTCGTTCATGACAGATGAGGATCATTATATATATTAATAATTCTCTTTATGCACATTTATACAAAATTTTGTCCTATACAGTAGTAGCACAAGAAATTCCCAGACGGGGGGACACCACCTCCCCGATAGGGGGGCACTATATAGAGATTGTTTATTATATGAATATTTATCAAACACTGCAATATTGTTAATAATATTACTGTTAATATTTGTACCATTCCATTTTTTAGTACTCCTCGTGGTTTTGAAGATCATTGTGCCGTTCTCTGAGTGTATAATATTTTCTTTCCACAGAAAAAAACTTGTGTATGGTGCCTGAAGGTAAATTCTTAAGAAAAAATTATTCTTCGTATCCCGTTTATCACAGGTATATATACAGGCGAATTTCTTTAAGGGGACCACCCATCATGACACAGAAAATTGGCTCTTCAGAGAGGTGGCCTTTCAATAGAAGTTGCGTTCCTATTCACAAAGTAAATAACAGAACAGCAGCGCCACCTATCAGCTCATATGCACCTAAATTGAATCAGCATATAGTTTTAAAATGGCCCTCTTATGTACCAAGTTTTATGTAATTGTATACGATAGAATGTGATATATAGCCTTCTCGTTCACGAAAAAAAATAAATCACAGGAGCGTCACCTATCTGGCTATATGCGCTGAAACTGATTCCACATAATGTATTATAATGGACCTGTCATAAACAAAGTTATTTGCAGTAACATACAACTAGCTGGAACCTGTCGAATTCAACGATCACTTTATTGACTGTAATGTTTCAAAAATCGCCGCATAATTATTTAAATGTATTTCATGTTAAAACATCTAATATAATTTATGGCATTTCCCTTAAAAAAAGAAAGTCGGAAAAATGCTTATAAATAGAAATACTATACATGACATCACTTTTTACAAAGTACTATCAATGTGACGTCAAACTGACTCCAAATAAACAGATGCTATCTTTTATGTTCGATTTTGTTTAATACTAAGACTACTGGTTAGCTGACCCGTCCGGCGTTGCCCGGGCCCATGATACCTTAAATTTGTATTATTTTATACCTTTATTTTGTTTGAATTAAATTATACCTTATACCTTAAATTTGAATTATTTTATACCTTTATTTTGTTTGAATTTCTATTTTTAAATGAAAGCATCACGAAAAAAAATAATCATCTGTAACAAAACAATTACCTCAAACCGAACGAAACTCTGCGTTGTGACCCTGGTGCTTGCGGTAGCGCATACGCGGGCCGCTTACAACATAAAAAAATTCAATATAGTGGAGACAGACAAAAACATGTTTCAAATTAATATATAGATAGAAACAGATATAGCCTTCCTCTTCTCGGAGAAAATAGCAGCAGAGTAGCACAACTTATAGGCCGATATGCACCTAAATTAAATCAACCTGATGTTTCATAATGGCCCTCTCACATATCAAGTTTTGTTCGATTATGTAAAATAGAACCTGAGATATAGCCTTCCGTTAAATAAAAGAAATTGCAGCAGAGCAGCGCCACTTATTGGCGATTTGGACAAAATGTTAACAGACATTAATTTATGTCATGGTGCAACTACATAGAAATTTATATCTAATTCTATTAAAGGGTTCTTGAGATACAGTTAGAACAAAATTTTTGTCACATATAGACAGACAGACAGACATTTTCTAAAAATATCATGGTCAAAACAGGTATATTCATGTAAAACCGGAAGCTGAAACTTTTTACAAATCCAATGCTTTCTTATATTGAATATAGAATGCAAAAATTGGAGTGCTCCAAATTAGTGAAAGGAAAGTAAAATGCTGCTAAAAGGAGAAAAACTGAAAATTTTGTATTTTTCCTCCGGCAAATTTTAGGAGTATGCCGCGATGGGGGGTCATGGACTCCCTGATAGGCCCCCCCGGCCCCCTAGCTGGCACCACCCCTGGTCCTGTACCACCATGTTAAAAACTTAGAAAAAGCAGGATGGCAATGCAACCTGCAGGACAATTTTTACCAAAAGTTGATAGGCACTAATTTATGTCAAGGTATAACTACATACCAATTTGTATGAAATTCTGTGTAGTAGTTCCTGAGACACAGTTGCCACAAAATTTTGTCACACACAGACAGACAGACATTTTCTAAAAATGGTCAAATCGTGTTCTACAGCTCTTAAAATGTGATAAAATATCAAGGTCGAAAATTTTTATGAATCCAATATTTTCTTCTATTGAATATAGAAGAAAGTAAAAATGTCTGAAAAGATTCAAAATTTTTGAGAGCCTTTTGAATTTTACAGTGTTCAATTTACAAAGGCAACACTTGTTGCACATCCTTATGAAATCCTTAATAATAAGTTTCTCTTAAAAGCTTCACTTGAAAGAACTTTACCATGAAAAGTTTTTGAAGTTACTTTAACCTCTTCAGCCAGGCACCAGCCATCCTTAGATATACTGATGACTTGGCTTGAATTGATGCTGTTCCATTGATTTGAGCAGATAACACCCCCTTGTGCCTAAATTTCCTGTCAGCTTGATTTGTATAATAATGTGAAACTGAGAAGAAATGTAGACTTTGGAAATTCTATACTATGGGTTTGTAACTTTGTTCCATCTGCCATACATGCTAATACTACTGTAAAAACGGTCTTTTCATTGACTGTACTGCTAACTTAAACAGTTTTTATGCTTTTTCAGCAGTTCTATTGCCTATCATGCTGACGTTAATTGGTGTTTCATCCATATTTCTAATATTAGATAATTGAAAGTTGTACTTTTTTTTTATACCAATAACAAACTTTTGAAAACTCATGACATTATGGTCAAGATTTCGGGGTCATTTCTACACAGTTTTGTTTTCCGATACATAATATATATATATATATATATATATATATAATTCATGAAATGATTGCATCAAACTACTGTTGCTTTAAATTCTTTGCTTTGTTCTGAGATTAGCCTGTGCCCACTTAAGTATATAACCCATAATAATATTTCTTACATTTGTTCGGTGATGCCATTTTCTAAATCTGGCTAGCAAGTTATTCCTTTTCCTTATGGAATATTCTTTTTATTGGCATTTTTTTAGTAGCATCTTAATTTTTTCTATAATCTCTTGCCATCTTCTCTGTTACACCAAAAGCTTTTGTCACAGGACAAGTGTTTGATTCTTTAGCAATTTTATAATCTTTTAACTTGAAACTTGCTTCACATTTCCTTCTTTTTGTTGGCTTCATGATTAGGCTTACAATTTATACATTTTACGCTGATTACACTTATAGTACGAACTGTTTGAACACACAACACAACTTACAACAAAATTGTCAGTTTGTGTGTATCAGTATAGATGCTAAGGCTAATTGATTAATTACGCGAGGGTCCCAGACCAGGGTAGAGTGCATTCTGTGGGGATTTTCTAGCCTGTATTTAAACAAGTTTTGGAAAAAATCAAGGAAAATTTCAAACAACTGAGCTGATAAATGCAACGTCTGTTTGTATCCAGCACTTCCCGTCTACCAACTTCTAGAACTTCTCAACATCACCATGGAGTTTCTGATTTGTAATGCGTTTTTATGGGCAATGTTGCAAGATGAAAGAAAATAATCTTGTTAGAGGCTTTCACTCTGAGCCAAGACTAAACTAGATCTAATGTGAAAACATGTTGATACAACGCTTTTAGAATTATTATCTGCGGTACACTGGGTGTGAGTGTTGGATCAAATTCAGCCTTATCTGAGTAGATATAATTTTTAATCGCTCCATCTAATGATGCAATCTGCTAGTTGTTCTCTAAGCTATCATTTGCTCTGGTGGCTAGTCAGCAGTGCTGGTATTTGATAGTTTGCAAGTTGTTTTATAGGAGAGGTATATGCTAAAATTCTAAAACTCTGACAAAAATTTATGTTTTGCTTTATCTGAAGGTCATCTAATTTGTGGAAAAGTATGGTAGTTTTTACTTCCTTCCTTCTGTCTGTATATTATTAAAATTAAAAACTTCTAAAAATTTAAAATTTGCAATGATTTCCCGTGTTAACATAGTCAAAAAATATATAAAACCACTTTTACAGGGTGACAAGAAATAACTTGGACGAAGTTTCAAACCAAATATCTGTAACTACCACTATCGCAAACTCATTTTGGAAGATGTTGTCTTACCTTGGTTGCAAAAGGTCTTTGGAAACAAAAGATGGACCTTCCAACAGGATTCTGCACCTCCACACAGAGCTAAAGGCACTTAAGATTGGTGCAAGACAAATTTTCCCGACTTCATTGGAGCTCAAGAATGGCCACCGTATTCCCCAGATTTGAACCCAATGGATTATTCTGTTTGGTCCATTTTGTAGACAAGGGTGTGTGCTAAACCTCATAAAACTTTGGCATCCCTAAAGGAATTATTATGCAATGAATGGGATAAAATATCAATAAGTGAGTTGCGGCCCATAGCCGAAAATTTTGTGACACGTTTAAAGCTCTGTATTAAGGCTAAAGGTAGCCACTTTGAAAATTTGTAAATATAATAGACAAAATAATATATTCATATTTATTGAAGTTTAGCCGTAATATTTTCATTAACATTAAAGTTATAATGTATCATGTGTGTCCAAGTTATTTTTTGTCACCCTGTAAACATGTATAAAAAATTCTCTTCTCTCTATAAAAAATTATCTTCGTTTTTCAGTGTTTTTTACAGGATTTGGTTTGTAACTCTGGTGTAACCCCAAAGGAACTCAAATGACTCATCATGTTGTGTACAAGACTTAATTTTTTTACTTTAACTGTATAAAACTACTTTGGTATATATATAATGCTGTCTACTCTCTTTTCTTATGTTTAAAAACATCACCTGAAGGTGCTACGTAATAGTAGCGAAAAGCTTCGTGTACATTTTTAATTAAAAAAAAATTTTCGTGTTTAAAAGCGGTTTTATATTTTTTTTTACTATTATTAAAATATCTAAGATTGCCATATCAGTGTTTCATTTTTTTGCAATTTTTCTTTCGAATAGTGCAAACTGCTGTTCTTTTAATGAAAATAAATATCAATTTTTCTACAACTATGTAGTATTTCAAATTTTTAGAAAAAGGATAGGTCAAAGAGTTATATAATGAAACTCGTCATACAGTTGTCAGAATAATAAAACTTCAATAGAAATAAGATATGTGCAAAATAATGGTGTATTTTATATTTTCAATAAAGTTTCAGATTTTAAAGTTATTTATTTATGTTACTAATAATTGAGCACAATAAGCTTTGATGGGATAGTTGTAGATTACTGATAAGGAAATTTGTTATCTCTACAGAATAAAACTGTGTTACAATGATTAATGAAAGTTTCCCCTCAATATCTATATATATAAAAATGAATTGCTGTTCGTTAGTCTCACTAAAACTCGAGAACGGCTGAACGGATTTATCTTATCTTAGTCTTGAAATGTTCGTGGAGGTCTAGGGAAGGTTTAAAAGGCGAGAAAAAATCGAATAATTTCCGGGAAAACCCTAAAAACAGCCCTTTTCTATTTCCCACACAAACGTTTCCCATACTGCTTATTGAATATAATATAGATATTTCCTCTACAAAAAGTTTAAAAAATAATTATTTTAATTTTTAATTGTTTCCAAAAAAAATTTCGAGTTGATTTTTTTTACTACATATAATAAAATATATTTTCACGCGAATAGTAAAAGAAATATTAAATAATAAATTTGCTTAGGCTATGACAAAATGATGTCATTTTCAAAATTAAATAATAATATTAAAAATCCAACATATTTCTTCAAATTTTGTTTCATAATTTTTTTCAACATACCTCAATTTTAGATTTCTTTTTAATAGTGTTTTTATTTATTTATTTATTGGCACGTATAATACGTTTGGTATGAAAGCTAATTCAGCATTATATTAAGATTTGCTGATACATAATGCAGGGTAATTTTTTTTAATTTTGATGCTGAAGCAGATGCGACATTTTTCGCTAAGGAGTCTACTTTCGTGATAGCCAGTTTAAGCCAAGTAGCCCATAAAGCATATAAACATATAAATTATAAATATTGAGAGAGAAAAAAAAAAAGGTATAAAGAAAGAAAGAAACGGAAACAATAATCTCATAAATTATGTATTATTATTATTATTTTTTTCTTTAAATGGTGACAAAAATTCAAAAGTCACCAAGGGGAGCTATAATAAGCCTGTACCACGATAAGGTTAAATATTTATTTATTTTTCTATATACCAACCACTGTTAACTAACTATGAAATACATATAGCCACAAAAAGTTAGTTGTCTCACAGCATATTGTAATATTATATTTGATGTGAACTTGCTGTCTTTTTATGGTCGACCGGAAAAATCAAATAAATATAGACAATAACGTAAAAGTAAATATTATGTACAGTACGTACAGTGTTGTTCATAAGTAATTAAAATTCAGATATAAAACAGCTACTTCAATGTTTTCGATACTATCTGTTTCGAAATTGTCATTAGATAAGCACAAAAGTGGAAGCCCACTGGTATGGCATTGACGCATGCAATACGCAAGTGAAGTGTGACGCCACTGACCGTCCGTGGATGCAAGAAAATGATTTCCTATGTTAATCACCCATTCGATTTTTTGTAAAAAATTATTAAAAATCAAGGAAAATTATTTCCCGATTTTAATCCCCATATTTGAGTATATATATATATATAGATATGCATTAGTTATCATGTGCATGTGTTAGATTGAGTTATTTTGCTATCAAATTGACAAAATTTTAATTATAAATTTCAAAACTCTGTTGTCTTTGGCGTTTTTGTATTTGGCGATCAAAAACGTAACACGAAAATATACATGCCAGATGTATATTTTCGTAATAGGTATTGTACGACATATTAGTTCATATTATTCATTACTCTCTTAATATAAGTTGTTAAAATAACCATGATTTTTGAAAGGAATTAAATTATATATATTAAAAAGAATTTGGTACCTTACATTACTTCGTTTCATGGCAGAAAAGCTTTTTTCGAAGGGGATCCCCCTCTTCAACAGTGCCGTCTGCACTCCGTGGATGGCAGTCACTGTCAAGTTGATCTTCTCTTTTATTGACGAGTAGGTGCCGCCAGATTTCATTTACCTCCGCCGATTCGTGGTCGTTAATGACGTCAGGGTTATGCGCTATCTCGATGCTCTCTCTTAGGTACGCATAGGTGGGATTATTGTAATTAGCTAGTTTTCTTACATTTTCAAATTCGATTTTAATATTATTTTCAAGATAATTTTTAGCCAAAGTGGTAGTGTTACGGTTAAATTTAATATCGTTCTGGTGTTCTTTAATCCGGGTTTTTATTTTTCTTTTAGTGACACCTATATAATTGTATTCTCTATTTTCCTGATTTTTGAGGGGGATTTTATAAATACCAGCAGTTTCAGTGGGGGGGATAGGATCTTTATCGCTTCTTATAAGTTGAAATATATTAGGGTTGGGTTTTATTGGTATGTTTAAGTTAAATTTGCTAGCCGTATTTTTTATTTTATTTGAAATGCCCTGATTGTACGGAATAGAAAAATTGTATTGGGTAGGGGTTTTTTGTGCATTCGGAATATTATTTAACTGTTTTATTCGCTTTCTATACAACTGATTTACTAACTTTTTAGGGTATCCTGCCTCAACCGTTAATTTGTTAATGAAATTCAGTTCTCTTCTTAATGCTGATTGGTCTGAACATATGAGGATAGCTCGATTGATATAACTCCGTATTGCGTTTAATTTGTATCTGTATGGTGTTTTGCTTTTATTGTTTATGATCTCGTTACTCGCGGTGGGCTTTCGGTAAACAGTGGTTTTAAAGTGATTGTTGTGCTTAGTAATTTTGACATCCAAAAAATTGATTTCGTTATTATTTTCATCTTCGGCTGTGAATTTGATATTTTTATCGAGTTGATTGAGCTGATTTAAAATTTCAGTACTATTGTGATTTACTTTTATTATCGCGAAAACATCGTCGACATAACGGACCCATAATTTAAATTTGTCTCCCAACAGTTCAGCGATTTGGTTTTCCATGAGTCTTAGTTTAAATTCGGCAATTATGCCTGATACAGGGGATCCCATAGGGACGCCCATATTTTGTTTATAAGTAATGTTGTTAAATTGAAAATAGCTTTCTCTTAATATTAAGTTACTAGTAGCAATAAGTGTATTGGCTATGGGGGTTTCATATTTTTCTATGATAGCGTTGTTAATAATTTCGGATATCTCATTTATTTCTATAGAGGGATATAGGTTAACAACATCAAAACTGACAAGGTGATCATTTTGGTCTATGGTTGAATCCTTAATTTGTTTTATGAAATCTTCTGTAGAGTATAAACTGGAATTGGAGGGGGGCAAGAGTTCGCGATAAATTTTTGTCATGTATTTTTCTAGTGGGTAGGTAGGCCCTTCCTTTTTATTTACAATGGGTCTAAATTTTGGGGGGGTTTTATGATCTTTATAACGTCCAAACAAACGCGGGGTATTAGGGGCAAAATTATTTATAAACGGAGCTTGATTGTTAGGCCAGTTACCTTTTTTAATTAGTTGTTGGACTTTGTCAATCAGTTTTTTATTGGGGTCAGTTTGTACTTTGGTGGCTTTCATTTCATTAATAGTTTCATTTATTTTATTTTCATAATCAGAACGGTTTAGGATCGCAATTTTTCGCGTTTTGTCAGTTAATGTACAAGTTATGTCCGTATTTTTTTTTTAAGTTGTCTAAGTGCTTTGATATCAGCGCGATTGATGTTATTATTTTTACTATTAACGTTTTTATTAATTAAGTTATGTGCCACATTACGAATTGTGTTTTTACACTCGGTCCGGGTTTTATTAATGGCGGTCTCGATTTTGGCTATGGAGTCTTTTATATTAATGGGTTGTTCTAAAATAAACTTTGGTCCTAATTTTAACAGTGCGTCCTCATGGCTGTTTAAATTGTAGTCTGAAAGGTTAATATATGGGTGCTCTTTTATTTGTTTTTCTTTTAAGAAATCTCTATTTATCCATCCTTTAAGTTTTTTATTATGTTTTTTAATTGCAATATTCTTTTCTATGTTATTATAAATCTCAATTTTTCCTTTTAATTCACTAAAGCTATTATTGTCCATAGTACTTTTCATCTGGTTTTCTAGATCATTTTTTATTTTAATATTATTATATAGTTCAGATTTTTTACGTTTTATCATTTTACAGAGAATTCTATTTTCAAAGTTTTTAACATCCTGTGAAAAAAGATTTTGGAGGGTTTTGTTATGTACTCTGAAACTCTTAGGAATAATTTTGAAATTTTGGCAGTCATGTAGGAAGTTAATACTTTCTTTTGTTTTGACACATTTTTTGTTAATTTTCTTTAATTTTGGAATGCAATTTTCATATCTGTTCATGGGGAAAGTTAAAAACGGACAAAACCGCGAAATCGCGGTAAAAATAGAAAAATGAAAAAAGTTTAAACACCCACTAAACGGGTGAAAGAGAAAACATTAAATATATATTAGTAACAAAAATACGAAAAAGGGGGGGGGGGGTTAAACGTGGAAGCTTCAAAAAAGAAAGCAAGAAACCACGGGAGAAAACTACAGTTTAAATCGCGAAAAAAAAAAAAAAAAATTTTTAAATTTTAAAAATGTTAAATTGTAAACACCCACTAAACGGGAGCAAAAAGACATTTAAATGAGAGCCATTAACTTAAAGAAACCACGTTACGGGTAAGACGAATTACACAAAAAAAAAAAAAAAAAAACGTGGAAGCTTCAAAAAAAGAACGCAAGAAACCACGGGAAAAAACTACAATTTAGATCGCGAAGAAAAATTTTCAAAAACCTTTAAAAACGTTAAATGGTAAACACCCACTAAACGGGAGCAAAAAGACATTTAAATGAGAGCCATTAACTTAAAGAACCCACGTTATGGGTAAGACGAATTACTACGAAAAAAAAAAAAAAAAAAAAAAAAATTACAGAGAACAAAAATCAAAACATTAAGTAAATATCTATTAGATTTTGACCACGAATCGTCGGCAGAGACAAAATACACCACGTAAAACGATAAAAACGTCCAGGTGAGACTTTAAACATGATAACTTATACTTTAAACGAAGTTAAATAAATATATTAAAAAGAATTTGGTACCTTACATTACTTCGTTTCATGGCAGAAAAGCTTTTTTCGAAGGGGATCCCCCTCTTCAACAGTGCCGTCTGCACTCCGTGGATGGCAGTCACTGTCAAGTTGATCTTCTCTTTTATTGACGAGTAGGTGCCGCCAGATTTCATTTACCTCCGCCGATTCGTGGTCGTTAATGACGTCAGGGTTATGCGCTATCTCGATGCTCTCTCTTAGGTACGCATAGGTGGGATTATTGTAATTAGCTAGTTTTCTTACATTTTCAAATTCGATTTTAATATTATTTTCAAGATAATTTTTAGCCAAAGTGGTAGTGTTACGGTTAAATTTAATATCGTTCTGGTGTTCTTTAATCCGGGTTTTTATTTTTCTTTTAGTGACACCTATATAATTGTATTCTCTATTTTCCTGATTTTTGAGGGGGATTTTATAAATACCAGCAGTTTCAGTGGGGGGGATAGGATCTTTATCGCTTCTTATAAGTTGAAATATATTAGGGTTGGGTTTTATTGGTATGTTTAAGTTAAATTTGCTAGCCGTATTTTTTATTTTATTTGAAATGCCCTGATTGTACGGAATAGAAAAAGTGTATTGGGTAGGGGTTTTTTGTGCATTCGGAATATTATTTAACTGTTTTATTCGCTTTCTATACAACTGATTTACTAACTTTTTAGGGTATCCTGCCTCAACCGTTAATTTGTTAATGAAATTCAGTTCTCTTCTTAATGCTGATTGGTCTGAACATATGAGGATAGCTCGATTGATATAACTCCGTATTGCGTTTAATTTGTATCTGTATGGTGTTTTGCTTTTATTGTTTATGATCTCGTTACTCGCGGTGGGCTTTCGATAAACAGTGGTTTTAAAGTGATTGTTGTGCTTAGTAATTTTGACATCCAAAAAATTGATTTCGTTATTATTTTCATCTTCGGCTGTGAATTTGATATTTTTATCGAGTTGATTGAGCTGATTTAAAATTTCAGTACTATTGTGATTTACTTTTATTATCGCGAAAACATCGTCGACATAACGGACCCATAATTTAAATTTGTCTCCCAACAGTTCAGCGATTTGGTTTTCCATGAGTCTTAGTTTAAATTCGGCAATTATGCCTGATACAGGGGATCCCATAGGGACGCCCATATTTTGTTTATAAGTAATGTTGTTAAATTGAAAATAGCTTTCTCTTAATATTAAGTTACTAGTAGCAATAAGTGTATTGGCTATGGGGGTTTCATATTTTTCTATGATAGCGTTGTTAATAATTTCGGATATCTCATTTATTTCTATAGAGGGATATAGGTTAACAACATCAAAACTGACAAGGTGATCATTTTGGTCTATGGTTGAATCCTTAATTTGTTTTATGAAATCTTCTGTAGAGTATAAACTGGAATTGGAGGGGGGCAAGAGTTCGCGATAAATTTTTGTCATGTATTTTTCTAGTGGGTAGGTAGGCCCTTCCTTTTTATTTACAATGGGTCTAAATTTTGGGGGGGTTTTATGATCTTTATAACGTCCAAACAAACGCGGGGTATTAGGGGCAAAATTATTTATAAACGGAGCTTGATTGTTAGGCCAGTTACCTTTTTTAATTAGTTGTTGGACTTTGTCAATCAGTTTTTTATTGGGGTCAGTTTGTACTTTGGTGGCTTTCATTTCATTAATAGTTTCATTTATTTTATTTTCATAATCAGAACGGTTTAGGATCGCAATTTTTCGCGTTTTGTCAGTTAATGTACAAGTTATGTCCGTATTTTTCTTAAGTTGTCTAAGTGCTTTGATATCGGCGCGATTGATGTTATTATTTTTACTATTAACGTTTTTATTAATTAAGTTATGTGCCACATTACGAATTGTGTTTTTACACTCGGTCCGGGTTTTATTAATGGCGGTCTCGATTTTGGCTATGGAGTCTTTTATATTAAAAATAAACTTTGGTCCTAATTTTAACAGTGCGATCCTCATGGCTGTTTAAATTGTAGTCTAAAGGTTAATATATGGGTGCTCTTTTATTTGTTTTTCTTTTAAGAAATCTCTATTTATCCATCCTTTAAGTTTTTTATTATGTTTTTTTAATTGCAATATTCTTTTCTAGTTATTATAAATCTCAATTTTTCCTTTTAATTCACTAAAGCTATTATTGTCCATAGTACTTTTCATCTGTTTTCTAGATCATTTTTTATTTTAATATTATTATATAGTTCGATTTTTTACGTTTTATCATTTTACAGAGAATTCTATTTTCAAAGTTTTTAACATCCTGTGAAAAAAAGATTTTGGAGGGTTTTGTTATGTACTCTGAAACTCTTAGGAATAATTTTGAAATTTTGTCAGTCATGTAGGAAGTTAATACTTTCTTTTGTTTTGACACATTTTTTGTTAATTTTCTTAATTTTGAATGCAATTTTCATTATCTGTTCATGGGGAAATTAAAACGGACAAAACCGCGAAATCGCGGTAAAAATAGAAAAAATGAAAAAGTTTAAACACCCACTAAACGGGTGAAAGAGAAAACATTAAATATATATTAGTAACAAAAATACGAAAAAGGGGGGGGGGGGTTAAACGTGGAAGCTTCAAAAAAGAAAGCAAGAACCACGGGAAGAAAACTACAGTTTAAATCGCGAAAAAAAAAAAAAAAAAAAAAAAAAATTTTTAATTTAAAAATGTTAAAATTGTAAACACCCACTAAACGGGAGCAAAAAGACATTTAAATGAGAGCCATTAACTTAAAGAAAACCACGTTACGGGTAAGACGAATTACACAAAAAAAAAAAAAAAAAAAAAAAAAAAAAAACGTGGAAGCTTCAAAAAAAGAACGCAAGAAACCACGGGAAAAACTACAATTTAGATTGCGAAGAAAAATTTTCAAAAACCTTTAAAAACGTTAAATGGTAAACACCCACTAAACGGGAGCAAAAAGACATTAAATGAGAGCCATTAACTTAAAGAACCCACGTTATGGGTAAGACGAATTACTACGAAAAAAAAAAAAAAAAAAAAAATTACAGAGAACAAAAATCAAAACATTAAGTAAATATCTATTAGATTTTGACCACGAATCGTCGGCAGAGACAAAATACACCACGTAAAAACGATAAAAACGTCCAGGTGAGACTTTAAACATGATAACTTATACTTTAAACGAAGTTAAATAAATATATTAAAAAGAATTTGGTACCTTACATTACTTCGTTTCATGGCAGAAAAGCTTTTTTCGAAGGGGATCCCCCTCTTCAACAGTGCCGTCTGCACTCCGTGGATGGCAGTCACTGTCAAGTTGATCTTTTCTCTTTTATTGACGAGTAGGTGCCGCCAGATTTCATTTACCTCCGCCGTTCGTGGTCGTTAATGACGTCAGGGTTTATGCGCTATCTCGATGCTCTCTCTTAGGTACGCATAGGTGGGATTATTGTAATTAGCTAGTTTTCTTACATTTTCAAATTCGATTTTAATATTATTTTCAAGATAATTTTTTGCCAAAGTGGTAGTGTTACGGTTAAATTTAATATCGTTCTGGTGTTCTTTAATCCGGGTTTTTCTTTTTCTTTTAGTGACACCTATATAATTGTATTCTCTATTTTCCTGATTTTTGAGGGGGATTTTATAAATACCAGCAGTTTCAGTGGGGGGGATAGGATCTTTATCGCTTCTTATTAAGTTGAAATATATTAGGGTTGGGTTTTATTGGTATGTTTAAAGTTAAATTTGCTAGCCGTATTTTTTATTTTATTTGAAATGCCCTGATTGTACGGAATAGAAAAAGTGTATTGGGTAGGGGGTTTTTTGTGCATTCGGAATATTTATTTAACTGTTTTATTCGCTTTCTATACAACTGATTTACTAACTTTTTTAGGGTATCCTGCCTCAACCGTTAATTTGTTAATGAAATTCAGTTCTCTTCTTAATGCTGATTGGTCTGAACATATGAGGATAGCTCGATTGATATAACTCCGTATTGCGTTTATTTGTATCTCTATGGTTGTTTTGCTTTTATTGTTTATGATCTCGTTACTCTCGGTGGGCTTTCGGTTAAACAAGTGGTTTTAAAGTGATTGTTGTGCTTAGTAATTTTGACATCCAAAAAATTGATTTCGTTATTATTTTCATCTTCGGCTGTGAATTTGATTATTTTTATCGAGTTGATTGAGCTGATTTAAAATTTCAGTACTATTGTGATTTACTTTTATTATCGCGAAAACAATCCGTCGACATAACGGACCCATAATTTAAATTTGTCTCCCAACAGTTCAGCGATTTGGTTTTATTATAAACTAAAAGTTTATGTTTCAAATCATTTCTATTAAGCAGATTAAATACAGTGGAAACATTAGATTTAAATTTTAAGGGCTTCAATAGAAATAACCGACCAGTGTTCAACTATTATAACACATTAAAGACCAAAGTTTTTAACAATAAAACAACTTTATTCAACAAGATATAATGATATATTAAGATTTCAAATTTATCAAGAAATTAGATTTAACAAGAGATTTAACAAGAACAAGATTACCTTTTTACAGGTGTTGAGCTAGGCATATTGATAAACACAATGAAAAAGCAGATGACAATAATACTTCAAGAAACGTCGCAGAGCCTCCGCGATCGCCTGGTTGAATCAGCGGGAAATACGATGAAGAAATATACTTCCGCGATCGCCTGGTTGATCAGCGAAAGTGAAGCAAGACGAAATAACACAAAATTGAAATGAATGGACAATTACGTTCATCCACTATACACTTCAATTTAGAAACTTTCATTTAACTTTTAATTAACTTTTAAAAAGATTTCAAACTTAAACAATGACGCTTAAAAAGCGTCTAAACAAAATTTAACATTAATTAAACTATCAAAATTTAACAAACTCGTCTCAAAAGGACGTCAATTTATCATTTTATTCAAAACTTCCATCATCCATGAACGACGGAAAATTTAACCTTTAACAAGGAACAATTTAACAGAACATCGTTAGTAATGGCGCGATGTAAGTAAAAAATGGTGACCGAGTTTAAATAGAGAAAACTTTTAAATTCAAATTAAAGGTAAGTTAACAACTATATATATATAAAATATAAGCATTTATATTCATAAAATTAATTTTTATGTGCGAGGACAACTGATAGATATCAGGTTTTCCATGAGTCTTAGTTTAAATTCGGCAATTATGCCTGATACAGGGGATCCCATAGGACGCCCATATTTTGTTTATAAGTAATGTTGTTAAATTGAAAATAGCTTTCTCTTAATATTAAGTTACTAGTAGCAATAAGTGTATTGGCTATGGGGGTTTCATATTTTTCTATGATAGCGTTGTTAATAATTTCGGATATCTCATTTATTTCTATAGAGGGATATAGGTTAACAACATCAAAACTGACAAGGTGATCATTTTGGTCTATGGTTGAATCCATAGACCAAATAATAATAGCTTTAGTGAATTAAAAGGAAAAATTGAGATTTATAATAACGTAGAAAAGAATATTGCAATTAAAAAACATAATAAAAAACTTAAAGGATGGATAAATAGAGATTTCTTAAAAGAAAAACAAATAAAAGAGCACCCATATATTAACCTTTCAGACTACAATTTAAACAGCCATGAGGACGCACTGTTAAAATTAGGACCAAAGTTTATTTTAGAGCAACCCATTAATATAAAAGACTCCATAGCCAAAATCGAGACCGCCATTAATAAAACCCGGACCGAGTGTAAAAACACAATTCGTAATGTGGCACATAACTTAATTAATAAAAACGTTAATAGTAAAAATAATAACATCAATCGCGCCGATATCAAAGCACTTAGACAACTTAAGAAAAATACGGACATAACTTGTACATTAACTGACAAAACGCGAAAAATTGCGATCCTAAACCGTTCTGATTATGAAAATAAAATAAATGAAACTATTAATGAAATGAAAGCCACCAAAGTACAAACTGACCCCAATAAAAAACTGATTGACAAAGTCCAACAACTAATTAAAAAAGGTAACTGGCCTAACAATCAAGCTCCGTTTATAAATAATTTTGCCCCTAATACCCCGCGTTTGTTTGGACGTTATAAAGATCATAAAACCCCCCCAAAATTTAGACCCATTGTAAATAAAAAGGAAGGGCCTACCTACCCACTAGAAAAATACATGACAAAAATTTATCGCGAACTCTTGCCCCCCTCCAATTCCAGTTTATACTCTACAGAAGATTTCATAAAACAAATTAAGGATTCAACCATAGACCAAAATGATCACCTTGTCAGTTTTGATGTTGTTAACCTATATCCCTCTATAGAAATAAATGAGATATCCGAAATTATTAACAACGCTATCATAGAAAAATATGAAACCCCCATAGCCAATACACTTATTGCTACTAGTAACTTAATATTAAGAGAAAGCTATTTTCAATTTAACAACATTACTTATAAACAAAATATGGGCGTCCCTATGGGATCCCCTGTATCAGGCATAATTGCCGAATTTAAACTAAGACTCATGGAAAACCTGATATCTATCAGTTGTCCTCGCACATAAAAATTAATTTTATGAATATAAATGCTTATATTTTATATATATATAGTTGTTAACTTACCTTTAATTTGAATTTAAAAGTTTTCTCTATTTAAACTCGGTCAGCCATTTTTTACTTACATCGCGCCATTACTAACGATGTTCTGTTAAATTGTTCCTTGTTAAAGGTTAAATTTTCCGTCGTTCATGGATGATGGAAGTTTTGAATAAAATGATAAATTGACGTCCTTTTGAGACGAGTTTGTTAAATTTGATAGTTTAATTAATGTTAAATTTTGTTTAGACGCTTTTTAAGCGTCATTTGTTTAAGTTTGAAATCTTTTTAAAAGTTAATTAAAAGTTAAATGAAAGTTTCTAAATTGAAGTGTATAGTGGATGAACGTAATTGTCTTCATTTCAATTTTGTGTTATTTCGTCTTGCTTCACTTTCGCTGATCAACCAGGCGATCGCGGAAGTATATTTCTTCATCGTATTTTCCCGCTGATCAACCAGGCGATCGCGGAGGCTCTGCGACGTTTCTTGAAGTATATTGTCATCTGCTTTTTCATTGTGTTTATCAATATGCCTAGCTCAACACCTGTAAAAGGTAATCTTGTTCTTGTTAAATCTCTTGTTAAATCTAATTTCTTGATAAATTTGAAATCTTAATATATCATTATATCTTGTTGAATAAAGTTGTTTTATTTGTTAAAAACTTTGGTCTTTAATGTGTTATAATAGTTGAACACTGGTCGGGTTATTTCTATTGAAGCCCTTAAAATTTAAATCTTAATGTTTCCACTGTATTTAATCTGCTTAATAGAAATGATTTGAAACATAAACTTTTAGTTTATAATAAAACCAAATCGCTGAACTGTTGGGAGACAAATTTAAATTATGGGTCCGTTATGTCGACGATGTTTTCGCGATAATAAAAGTAAATCACAATAGTACTGAAATTTTAAATCAGCTCAATCAACTCGATAAAAATATCAAATTCACAGCCGAAGATGAAAATAATAACGAAATCAATTTTTTGGATGTCAAAATTACTAAGCACAACAATCACTTTAAAACCACTGTTTACCGAAAGCCCACCGCGAGTAACGAGATCATAAACAATAAAAGCAAAACACCATAGAGATACAAATTAAACGCAATACGGAGTTATATCAATCGAGCTATCCTCATATGTTCAGACCAATCAGCATTAAGAAGAGAACTGAATTTCATTAACAAATTAACGGTTGAGGCAGGATACCCTAAAAAGTTAGTAAATCAGTTGTATAGAAAGCGAATAAAACAGTTAAATAATATTCCGAATGCACAAAAAACCCCTACCCAATACACTTTTTCTATTCCGTACAATCAGGGCATTTCAAATAAAATAAAAAATACGGCTAGCAAATTTAACTTAAACATACCAATAAAACCCAACCCTAATATATTTCAACTTATAAGAAGCGATAAAGATCCTATCCCCCCCACTGAAACTGCTGGTATTTATAAAATCCCCCTCAAAAATCAGGAAAATAGAGAATACAATTATATAGGTGTCACTAAAAGAAAAATAAAAACCCGGATTAAAGAACACCAGAACGATATTAAATTTAACCGTAACACTACCACTTTGGCTAAAAATTATCTTGAAAATAATATTAAAATCGAATTTGAAAATGTAAGAAAACTAGCTAATTACAATAATCCCACCTATGCGTACCTAAGAGAGAGCATCGAGATAGCGCATAACCCTGACGTCATTAACGACCACGAATCGGCGGAGGTAAATGAAATCTGGCGGCACCTACTCGTCAATAAAAGAGAAGATCAACTTGACAGTGACTGCCATCCACGGAGTGCAGACGGCACTGTTGAAGAGGGGGATCCCCTTCGAAAAAAGCTTTTCTGCCATGAAACGAAGTAATGTAAGGTACCAAATTCTTTTTAATATATTTATTTAACTTCGTTTAAAGTATAAGTTATCATGTTTAAAGTCTCACCTGGACGTTTTTATCGTTTTACGTGGTGTATTTTGTCTCTGCCGACGATTCGTGGTCAAAATCTAATAGATATTTACTTAATGTTTTGATTTTTGTTCTCTGTAATTTTTTTTTTTTTTTTTTTTTTCGTAGTAATTCGTCTTACCCATAACGTGGGTTCTTTAAGTTAATGGCTCTCATTTAAATGTCTTTTTGCTCCCGTTTAGTGGGTGTTTACCATTTAACGTTTTTAAAGGTTTTTGAAAATTTTTCTTCGCAATCTAAATTGTAGTTTTTTCCCGTGGTTTCTTGCGTTCTTTTTTTGAAGCTTCCACGTTTTTTTTTTTTTTTTTTTTTTTTTTTTGTGTAATTCGTCTTACCCGTAACGTGGTTTCTTTAAGTTAATGGCTCTCATTTAAATGTCTTTTTGCTCCCGTTTAGTGGGTGTTTACAATTTAACATTTTTAAAATTAAAAATTTTTTTTTTTTTTTTTTTTTTTTTCGCGATTTAAACTGTAGTTTTCTCCCGTGGTTTCTTGCTTTCTTTTTTGAAGCTTCCACGTTTAACCCCCCCCCCCCCCTTTTTCGTATTTTTGTTACTAATATATATTTAATGTTTTCTCTTTCACCCGTTTAGTGGGTGTTTAAACTTTTTTCATTTTTCTATTTTTACCGCGATTTCGCGGTTTTGTCCGTTTTTAACTTTCCCCATGAACAGATATGAAAATTGCATTCCAAAATTAAAGAAAATTAACAAAAAATGTGTCAAAACAAAAGAAAGTATTAACTTCCTACATGACTGCCAAAATTTCAAAATTATTCCTAAGAGTTTCAGAGTACATAACAAAACCCTCCAAAATCTTTTTTCACAGGATGTTAAAAACTTTGAAAATAGAATTCTCTGTAAAATGATAAAACGTAAAAAATCTGAACTATATAATAATATTAAAATAAAAAATGATCTAGAAAACCAGATGAAAAGTACTATGGACAATAATAGCTTTAGTGAATTAAAAGGAAAAATTGAGATTTATAATAACGTAGAAAAGAATATTGCAATTAAAAAACATAATAAAAAACTTAAAGGATGGATAAATAGAGATTTCTTAAAAGAAAAACAAATAAAAGAGCACCCATATATTAACCTTTCAGACTACAATTTAAACAGCCATGAGGACGCACTGTTAAAATTAGGACCAAAGTTTATTTTAGAGCAACCCATTAATATAAAAGACTCCATAGCCAAAATCGAGACCGCCATTAATAAAACCCGGACCGAGTGTAAAAACACAATTCGTAATGTGGCACATAACTTAATTAATAAAAACGTTAATAGTAAAAATAATAACATCAATCGCGCCGATATCAAAGCACTTAGACAACTTAAGAAAAATACGGACATAACTTGTACATTAACTGACAAAACGCGAAAAATTGCGATCCTAAACCGTTCTGATTATGAAAATAAAATAAATGAAACTATTAATGAAATGAAAGCCACCAAAGTACAAACTGACCCCAATAAAAAACTGATTGACAAAGTCCAACAACTAATTAAAAAAGGTAACTGGCCTAACAATCAAGCTCCGTTTATAAATAATTTTGCCCCTAATACCCCGCGTTTGTTTGGACGTTATAAAGATCATAAAACCCCCCCAAAATTTAGACCCATTGTAAATAAAAAGGAAGGGCCTACCTACCCACTAGAAAAATACATGACAAAAATTTATCGCGAACTCTTGCCCCCCTCCAATTCCAGTTTATACTCTACAGAAGATTTCATAAAACAAATTAAGGATTCAACCATAGACCAAAATGATCACCTTGTCAGTTTTGATGTTGTTAACCTATATCCCTCTATAGAAATAAATGAGATATCCGAAATTATTAACAACGCTATCATAGAAAAATATGAAACCCCCATAGCCAATACACTTATTGCTACTAGTAACTTAATATTAAGAGAAAGCTATTTTCAATTTAACAACATTACTTATAAACAAAATATGGGCGTCCCTATGGGATCCCCTGTATCAGGCATAATTGCCGAATTTAAACTAAGACTCATGGAAAACCAAATCGCTGAACTGTTGGGAGACAAATTTAAATTATGGGTCCGTTATGTCGACGATGTTTTCGCGATAATAAAAGTAAATCACAATAGTACTGAAATTTTAAATCAGCTCAATCAACTCGATAAAAATATCAAATTCACAGCCGAAGATGAAAATAATAACGAAATCAATTTTTTGGATGTCAAAATTACTAAGCACAACAATCACTTTAAAACCACTGTTTACCGAAAGCCCACCGCGAGTAACGAGATCATAAACAATAAAAGCAAAACACCATACAGATACAAATTAAACGCAATACGGAGTTATATCAATCGAGCTATCCTCATATGTTCAGACCAATCAGCATTAAGAAGAGAACTGAATTTCATTAACAAATTAACGGTTGAGGCAGGATACCCTAAAAAGTTAGTAAATCAGTTGTATAGAAAGCGAATAAAACAGTTAAATAATATTCCGAATGCACAAAAAACCCCTACCCAATACACTTTTTCTATTCCGTACAATCAGGGCATTTCAAATAAAATAAAAAATACGGCTAGCAAATTTAACTTAAACATACCAATAAAACCCAACCCTAATATATTTCAACTTATAAGAAGCGATAAAGATCCTATCCCCCCCACTGAAACTGCTGGTATTTATAAAATCCCCCTCAAAAATCAGGAAAATAGAGAATACAATTATATAGGTGTCACTAAAAGAAAAATAAAAACCCGGATTAAAGAACACCAGAACGATATTAAATTTAACCGTAACACTACCACTTTGGCTAAAAATTATCTTGAAAATAATATTAAAATCGAATTTGAAAATGTAAGAAAACTAGCTAATTACAATAATCCCACCTATGCGTACCTAAGAGAGAGCATCGAGATAGCGCATAACCCTGACGTCATTAACGACCACGAATCGGCGGAGGTAAATGAAATCTGGCGGCACCTACTCGTCAATAAAAGAGAAGATCAACTTGACAGTGACTGCCATCCACGGAGTGCAGACGGCACTGTTGAAGAGGGGGATCCCCTTCGAAAAAAGCTTTTCTGCCATGAAACGAAGTAATGTAAGGTACCAAATTCTTTTTAATATATTTATTTAACTTCGTTTAAAGTATAAGTTATCATGAATTAAATTATGTTCGCCAGATAATTTGGCGATATTTTTTTTTCTTTTTCTGCCAAGGATGACAGATATCAAATCTATTCCGCTGCAACAAATTAGTATCTTATATCAGATACTTTATTTAGACATTTGACTTCAAATTATGATAGAACATTTATCATTTTTCTTTTAATTAGTATATTAGTTGCATATTTATTGTGTAAATATCATCCTTTGGAATCAACCGAGCATGGAAGTTTGCCATTTTCTTTTTCTAGAGTTTTGAAATTTAAAATTCAAATTTTATCAAATTTTCAACAAAAACAAATTAATCTAACGTATGCACATGATAACTAATACATATATATACCTAAATATGGGGATTAAAATCGGGAAATAATTTTCCTCGATTTTTAATAATTTTTTACAAAAAATCCAATAGGCGTGTTTAACAAAGGAAAATTTTTTCTTGCATCCACGAACGGACAGTGACATAATCACTTCGCTTGCGTATAGCGACACACACCGGAAGAAAGTTTTTGAGCAATTTCAATGAATTATATTTTATTTTTTATCTATAAAGCAATATAGAAAAGAATTTTTGTAAAATATAGTAACCAGCCAAGCGGGTAAAATTTGTCCGAAGACATCCATAGGAGCTGAGGCCACAATTTTTAGTGTGTGGCTTATTCACGTCTATCCAACACCTATTGCAACGGGATATTGAGAATTTCCCCCATTTTCCCCCTTAAGGAAGGGAGAGCAATAAAGACGTTTCCAAGCATAACTTTGCTTAAAATTATCACAGTAAGATTAATTTTTATGTATGGTTTGGTTATGCGTTCTCAACACGCACTATCAAGGAATTTTACGAAATTTTCCTCTGCCTACCTCCTTTAAGGGCGGAGTTGGGGAAAAACACATTTTTAAGAGTAACTCTGTTCCAAAGTACCTCAGAAAAGCGTTTGTTTGATAGTCGGTTGGTTGTGCGTACTCAACACACACACACTACAAAGGGGTTTTGCGAAATTCCACCCTACCGTTCTTGGGAGGTGGGAACAAAAGCATGTAATCATGTGTAACCCTTCACTAAATTATTTTAGAACGGAGATTTTTGATGTGTCGGTCAGTTATATGTATCTAACTCATAGTAATAAAGATATTTTGCAAAATTCTCTCTCCTGTCCGTTCTATATGAGCAGGAGGGGGGGGGGGGGTAAAAGCATGTTTTAAAACATAATTTTGCTTATATCGATTTTTTTTTTCGTGTCTGGTTAGGTATGTGTATGCGAATCGCACTATAAAGAGATTTCGCGAAATTACACCCCACCCCCTCTTCTGGGCTGGTGGGGCAAAAAACACATTTTGAAGCTTAAATATACTCCAGATTACCTTAGAATGAGGAATTTTGATAACTGGGTGTTGATTAAGTGTACGGAATACGCACATTGATGGGAGGAAATTTTGCAAAACTTTCAACATTACCCGTATGGGAAGGGGAGTAAAAAATAGGTAAGGTACTGAAGGAATCGGGGCTCCAGATTCAAAAAGTGAGGGGAGCAGGAAAACCGCTGCTGAAGGTAGCGGGAACTTTAACTTACATTTTGACTGATTTCTTTCTTTCTTTTTTTTTCAGATTTTTTTTTTCTTTATTATTAATGATATGAAATATTGAGATTTCATTTCGATATAATGACCAGCGAAGCGGGCAAAGCCTGCTAGTTTTCTCATAAAATTATCACGAAAAATAATAAAAAGTTATAAATGTCAATAATTCATAAAACAGTTGCTTTTTAAATTTCTATACGTAAAATAGCCTAAAGACATAAACAGTAAAAACACCTATATTTTATTAGTACAGTAAAGCACCGTTTATACATCTCTCGTTTATACGTCTTTTACATTTATACATCCTTTTAATGAAGTCCTGATTTGTTCATATTCATTTTCAAGCAAAAATTGTTCATTTATACGCCGATAATATCAGTTATATGTCTTTTCCACTGTACTAAAATTCGCAAAATTTCTGGACCCGTCATTATTTTCCACTCTAAATAAGACTGATTTTTCCTAGAAAGCCTTCTTAAATGGAGGAACACAGGAAAGATCGAAGAATACTGACCAAAAAAATCAATTGACTTCAAAGTAGAATTTTTAATACTCATACACAAGCAGCAAATCAGACGAATATTAAAGATTTGTAATGTTATTAAATAACTATCTGTATGGACATAAATCGTATGCTTATTATTAAAGATATGCAATATACAGTAGAAGATCTTTATAACGCAAAGCTAAAAACACAAGGTTTTGCGTTATATAGAATTTTGCATTATATAGATCACATTTCACACATCGTCAAACTTACCTTGTAAACATGGCCAAATATGTCTGAAACATATCAAAACAGAGTAGGACATTTTAAAGTTACATTTCTTGGAACAAAAAATTAGGTGGATAATAACTTTCATTCTAAAATTTACTTATAAAGATAGTCCATACATGCCTGTACAAAATCATTCATTATACTGCTCACTTAAAAAAAAAATTAATGATAGCAATTTTTTCATTAAAAATCTCTGAATTAAGCAGATAAAGAAAAACAAATGTATCACACTTACTTCTCAACAAAGTAACAGTTTTTTAGGAAGTATTTCTTAACTGCAAAATTTATTGTTTATATCCAAGAAATTTTGCGTTATATAGAGAATTGCATTATATAGAATTGCATTATAAAGATCTTCTACTGTATATAATTAATATTCAAAATGTGTTCATATATTTTTTTAAATTATAATATACCTCATACAAGCTTTTCATAATTTTTGGCTGATTAATTTCAGTCACAATCGTGACCATCCTCAGAGCCAAGACAAACGTCGACGTCCTTCTGTTTATAATCTTGCGGAATGCTGTGGTTGTTACTTCGCTTCACTTCAGAGTCTTGCAAGATGTGTTGCCATGCAGCAGGGATGATGGAATGTTCTCTATT
Source organism: Salticus scenicus (assembly GCA_963930645.1). NCBI lineage: Eukaryota > Metazoa > Arthropoda > Arachnida > Araneae > Salticidae > Salticus > Salticus scenicus. The sequence continues at coordinate 904,856 of OZ005658.1, read as the reverse complement.
GTTTACAGTGTTAGGGTTAGTAATAATTTCGAGGGCCTCTCGTTTTAGAGCGTAATTATGGTTATTGTAAGGTGCACGGTTATTGTAATTATGCTCTAAAACGAGAGGCCCTCGAAATTATTACTAACCCCAACACTGTAAACGATAGAGAACATTCCATCATCCCTGCTGCATGGCAACACATCTTGCAAGACTCTGAAGTGAAGCGAAGTAACAACCACAGCATTCCGCGAGATTATAAACAGAAGGACGTCGACGTTTGTCTTGACTCTGAGGATGGTCACGATTGTGACTGAAATTAATCAGCCAAAAATTATGAAAAGCTTGTATAAGGTATATTATAATTTAAATTAGTATGCTTTTCTTTAAAAAAAAATGAAAAAAAAAATGTGTTCATATAGTTCTTAAGAAATGTAATATAATACTCAATATATGTAATTAGTACCCAGTCATACATTAATAGTATGATTTTTCTCACTTTTTTTTTTTAAATTAATTATTGTCTTAAAAAAGTATAATATATATTTACTAACTTAAAAAACTTTACTAATTAGTATTTTCATATAAATTTTGATTATACATCTTTTCATTTATACGTCCTTTTACGTCAGTCCCTTGAAAGATGTCCAAACGGTGCTTTACTGTATATAGTACCCTTGCAAAAAGAATAATTAATGCTGTAGAAATAAAAGTTAATCAATACACGTGACATAAATCAATAAATTTCTTATAGCATTTTTACTTACTTGAGTATTTGTTGTAGGTATTTGCAATGCTAAAGCCATTGCATTATGGTCAAAGCTATCATCTAATGCGATGAAAGCACCATGCACACCAGATTCTAGAAGATTATTAGAAAATTCTTTTAGACCTATGCTATCCACCCACTTTATAACCCTGTCATTGGACCACACTAAAACATCTATAAGAAAAGAGAGAAAGGATTAATAAACTTATTTTTATAAATACATGATAGAAAGTAGAAAAATTTATATAAATGAATTTAGAAGTGTTAAACAGCAGAAAATTGTTATATAAGTTATTGAATGTTAAGGGGATAATCATTAATCATCATGGTCACTCACACTGTCAAACAACATGTTATTCTTAAGGCCTTATCAGACACGACGACTTTACAGGCGATTTTAGAAGCAACTACTGATTAGCACCGATTTTCTGGAAAATTCTTTACTCCCAGTGTGATAGCAAAAACCGGACTTGCCCAACTTTTTCAGTGCTATCTTTATAAAGTTGTCTCTATACACAATTTTTCCACAGACTCATCCAATCAGGATGCATTATTTTGATACATCATATTTCCAAGATGACAGAACACAGAAATTGCTTAAAGTGGAGATTTCAACAAGAAATATTATCGTGAAGCACATTTATTTTACCGTTAAATGATAAGAATTTTGAATTAATCGTTTTTATTTCTGTCTGGTGATATGACAATAGTTGTAACAAAGATCAAAGTAGAAATAATAATACAATATTTTACACAAATGAAAGGCAATTTTAACACTAACCATTGCGTATTTTAGTTGCGCCAAGAAAAGTGATAAGCGTCAAAAGTTAGACTTCTTTCATCCAACTTTTCACCCATCTGTTGTGACCTCTACAGTGTTTTTGCAGTGGAAAAATCGGCTCAAAAATTGGTTGTTCTAAAAGTCGTCGTGTTTGATAAGACCTCAAGGGAAATTTTGTAACCAGAATTACAAATTACCTGATACATCTTTTTAAATACTGTTTTCAGATAAAATTCACAATTTTTGTTTTGTAAAAATTTAATTTTTAAAATTTTAAACATGATTCAATTTAAAGCTATAAATTACAAAAAGCATACTTAGACTTTAGTTTATATAGCCCTAAATAGCTTTAAAATGAAATATTAAAAAAAAAAAAATTGCAAAACAAGGACTAATAATTTAAGTGAATTTTCTGAAAGAGAAAATGGAATTTTAAAAGATATATTAAGTTATGAGTTATTCTGTTTGAGATCTGATTACTAATTTAATAAGTAATTAATATGGGATGTGGCTGCTGGGGACAATAAATATATCATCCCCATCAATCAGATTATTGACATTATTTTAACATATTATATAAGATTATATAATATATGTTTTAATTGGAGAGCAAATATGGGGATTCCTGTAATATTTTTCTCTTGTTATATTTTGTTTATATACTTTTAATACTCCTAATCAGCAAGGCCAAGGAGTAAAGTTGCAGTCAAGGGACGGGAGCCCTCTCAAGTGTTGGTAAGCAAAACAGTTATTGTACATTGGCTATCAGAGCAGACAGAAGGCTAAATACAAGGCACTTCTAGTCTAATATAATTTCTGCTTATATTAATATTAATAATAATAACAATAATAATAAAAATATCACAGGTGTAATTTAGAAAGAAGTGCATAAAGGAAGGAAATTGGCAAACCAATAACACAATTAAATAGAAATAGTTTTATTACCTTTAATTTCATTTTCACTATTTTTTCTTCTTTCTTCTAAAGCTTCTCTGTCATAGTTCAACCGTTTTAGACAACTAATACCATACTGCAAACTGGTTCTGAAATAAAAATAGGATTCCATTAAAAAAACGAAATATTATTTCATACATTTTAATCTACCTTAGATTTAGAAAAAGGAAAAATGAAACTCATAGAACTAGAATCATATTTATGATAATTATAGTAACAAAACAAGTATAATTAGGCCATAATGAGTCACACATTGATTTAAGATAAAATAAATGAATATCAAAACAAAATTATTTTAAATAAATTTCTTAGAATTCCACTTTCTATACTAAATATGGACTATTTATATTTTAAGAGAATAATATTTTTCTTAAACTATAGCATTGTAAAATGTTTGCATGCATGAGAGATACTTTCTAAACAATATAAAATTAATTCAAAACTTCTTATTCTTATTTTTCTTATTCTATTTACAATTTTATCTTTTTCTTTCCCCCATTCCCTCCTTAATTAGCAGTTGTTTTTAGAATTGTTTTCAGAGATTTATTACATTTGATATTTCAAACATACATTTGCTAATACACTAATATATATATATCTGTACTGATAAGTATAAAGGATTTAAGTCCAAAAATGTCGATTTTGAGTTAAGTACATAGTCAGACCCAGAAAAAAATTCTCTATCGATTGGTATAAAGGATTTAAATCTATGTCATTTAGTCTTTGAGAAAATCCATTGGTAAAAAAAAGATTCAAGTCAGAAATTTAGCATTAATCTTTGTATAAAATATTGAATTCAATTTTTTCCCTTTATTAAATGAAGGTTGACAATCACTGAACGGTATAGAGGGTATAAATCAACATAATCCCTTTTTCCTAATAGATTCTTCCGATTAGTTTTTAGTTAGTTTAACTTTATTTTTCGTCTCCTGAAAAATCAAGAATATGGACTTAAATCCTTTATACTTATCAGCATATATATATAACAATTCATTTAAATCCTTTATGTTATTATTTTTTTTATTTTATTTTAGTTTTGTTAATTTTCTCAAGCATATATTTTCAAAACTGAAATTTACTTTAGCTCATCAAACCAGTAAAAGTATCTTTTTCTATTAAATCATCAAAGAAATCTTAAAAAATTATGATATTATATTTAATAGTATTACTCAAAAATAGAAACTTGTAACATCCAAATTTTGCCTTAATAATTATTATCTGTTAGTACAGTTGAACCTTGTTAACATGAATCTCAAGGAAAATAAAAATTATGTTCATGTTATCAGCAGTTCATGCTATCAGTAACTAATGTACACATAACTAATTTAATCTTTATTTTGACAGGGATTGTGGAAACAGTTCATGTTAAAAGTAATTCCCGATAAGCGTGTTCACGCTAATGAGGTTCGACTGTAATCTATTTTTTTATATTGATAATTTGAATAAAATACATTGACATATTTATATTGACATGTTTGTGGTCAAAATGGCATATGCCACTCAACTTACTGGTACGAAGCATGATATCTCATGCAAGGTTCATAACAAGCTAAAATGCAAAGTGGCATATGCTGTACATTTTTGTACATGAAATGCTATTCAAGCAGCTTAGATATCCCAGCAAATAATATAAAATATTGTTAACTGCCCAAGTAGTTCCCTTCAACATTCAAATATTTTAGAGGTACATTTGGAAGATGTGCCTATGCTAGTATGTCACTCAATTTTGTTGTTTTTATTTATGTTTCATTTATTTTTATTACAATTTCTTCAAAAATAATAAAAGTAATTATTTTATTATGGTTGTTATTAAGTCATTTTTGGGGTGTTTATTAGTAGTAGAGTTAATACAGTGCAGCCACATATCCTAAAATTAGCAGTGAGGACGCGTCCAAAGTGTTGGAGGGATGCCAGCTTGAGCGACAGTTTGAAATTTGGAAAACATCCAGTAATTCCGCGCTCTGTTATTGCTCATTTACTCTGAGTCAGATGACTGTCACCCCTATTTTAGCATTCGACTCGTTGAGTTAGCACTTGCGTAGATGCTTCCATGGTTTCATGAAAAGTAGTCGAAGAATACATTTACGCTGTAAACATGTTATGTTATAATCTGACTATTTTTACAAAACATGTTACGTTAAATTTTACGAGACATTACAATTAATTCAGAAAAAAAAAATCACCTGTCTACTTTTACAATTCATAGAATTTTTTACTGTCTCTAAACATGTAAAAATAATCTATCATTCACTGTCTAAATTGATATAATTCTAAAGTTGAGTGTTTAAGAAATGCAGATATAAAACAATGTGGACAAATACTTAAGTTTAAATTATAAAACCATGAGTTTAAAAACATATAGCATCATAAAACTAGATACAAAATATCTGTAAAAACTCCAAAGCACTCTCATAATGTAAAATTCATTTATATTTCAATAAAATTATGAGAGACATATAAACCATGCAGTAAAATATACTGAAAAACAAGTATTTAATGATAAATAATAAAACTTTTTATAAGTAAATACCATAAATTTCAAATGTACAAACAATTGTTTCGTATTGAAATTATAGTATAATCTTTCATCAGGAGACTAAAGTAGGTATAAGTGCAGTATGAAAATAGCAACTAAATGAAGTATAACATTTCATGTTTGTTGATGTTTAAAGAGCTTTAATGACATGAGAATGAAAATAGAACAATATCAATAACACAGATGCCATTTTAAGTTAAACATATTTAATAGAAAAATATCCAAGACGACAGCAGTGGATCAAATCTGAAATGCAAATGAACTCTAATAAAAGTGCTTACCTATGAAGATTGTCCACCATTTTTAAGTGAACTCTGAGGTCTTTTTTTGTTAAGTGGTCCAGCATTCTAGCATCTACCAAACATTCCATGAAAGTTGACCTATATTGTGGAAGTCCTAGAGCAGGCAGCCATTCATTTCCCATCCACTCATGATTCATTTCACCAAAGGCTAAACTCTAAAATAAAAAATTTGTTCAACAGCTGGTAAGCCAATTTTATTTATTATTACAGTGAAACTTGAATAATTCGAACTTGTTTAATTCGAAATTCTGGATAATTCGAATTTTTTACTCGGTCCCTTGAATATTGTATTAAAATAATGTTAAAAAATCATGGATAATTCGAATTCTATTTTGGACAATTCGAATTTTTCATACGATTGATTACCTCTAAAATATTACTGTAAAATTTGTTCCCGAGACTTTTTTCAGCAAATATATTTTAACAGCCTTACAAAAGAAGGATAAGGAAATACAAGAAAAGCCCCTAGCTAATGCATCAGAAGATATGGTGCATATACATGAACTTTGAGGTTTTTTTGAATTGAAAGTCATGTCTAATGAAGAAGGTTCTATTTTTGTATCAAGTCATATGCTATGACACAAAGATTGTACTTAAAGAAGAAATAAAAAATATCTGACTATTTTTAAAAAAGTGTTGAATAATTGAGTTCGTAAAAAATATTGATATGGGGGGGGGGGAGGGGGTATGTAGCAGTATTCAAGTTTATGTATTAAATCTCTGATCGTAGAGTTTTAATTTTTTAATTTATCTCTTTTTTTGACAAAATAGTATATGTAATTCAAATTTTTGGATATTTCGAATTTTTCTCTGGTCCCTTCAACTTCGAATTATCCAAGTTCTACTGTATTATTATTTCTTGATTTTATTAATCTCAGTGTAAAATATAAACTGTCATGAAAGTGCATAGTATAGATTTAATAATTATTATGTTTATAAGTCTTTAACAGATTTTTTTTTTTTTTTAAAGATAACAGGTACTTAAAATAAGCATTATAAAGAGTTAAACAAAAGTTCCATTATCTTTAGATATTGTAATAGTGGTTTCATCAGTGTAGTCAGTGCTCCAAAGTTCAAAATGCATTTAATAAAAGAATTTCCACATATCAACATAAAATTTTATATTATATACAGACATATAATTATAACTAATTGACCAAGCAATTTATATACCGTAAAATCCCGAAAGTAACCCCCCCCATCGAATATACCCCCCCTTTCTCGCTGAAAGTGAAATGTTTCTGTTATCCTGAAAGTAACCCCCCCCCCTTTTTTTTTTCTCCATCCAACAAAGCTACATCCAATCTCGGGCACACTGACGGTATGTCGGCATTGCAAGTTAAGTTTGGCATTGAATTAAGTTTTAATACTTATATATTATTCCGAATTTAACTAATTTTTCATAAAGTGTCGGATGCACGTTATCAATGGAATCATTACGCAGTTTTTTTTTTACCTTTAATGTAAGAAATGATAACCTTTAATATTTCCTTTTAAGTACCCTAGTAGCACACTTGTCCCCAGAACATCCCAAGGAGGTCCATAGGATTTCCCTTTTATCCACAGGACATCCTGGGGATGTTTTACGGAGAAGATGTGCTGCTGGGGTAAGTACCGTAAAATCCCGAAAGTACCCCCTCCATTGAATATAACCTCCCCCTCCCTTTTCTTCATTTTTTTAAAATAATTTTTTTAAAGAATCTTGATTATAACCCCCCCCCCCCCCCACCTGAAATTTATCCGTTTTGCTTTTCAAAAAAGGGAGGGGGGGTTACTTTCAGGATTTTACGGTACATATAATTTTCCACTAACAGGCTTTGCCTTCTTCACTAGTCACTGTAGTTAAATACATTTTCCAAAAATTTTAACTGCTATTTTTTAGTCAATAACTTTATAAATTGGATTTAATTGGAATTACTTTCTAAATTCAACTACTTTCTAAATAAACACTAAAAAATATTCTATTGAAATCGCTCAAAACCTTGTTATGGGCGATTACACATATTCTTGGTTTTTAAGGTTTCACTAACCTATCCTCTGCTGCTGTAGGCAGATATTTTTTAAGCAGCACATTATGCTGCTTACCTGGTACTTGTTTTGGGTTTTAAATTGATATCTTTTTAACATGTTCATTACCCATCATGTGATATCAAATGATGCAAGTTCTCACTGAATTCTCACTGATCATGTGATATCGCACTATGAAGTTTCTAAGCAGAATAGTATAGTGGCCCCAGCGAAATGGCACGTAATATTTATATTGGCCATTAGGGAAGAGATTTTATAAAATTTGGTCAAGACACAAAATTCCAATTTTCAGCTTGGCAATGAACATGTTTACTAACTGGAATAATTTAATTTAAATGGTCATTTCAGATTCTTTGAATTAATTTGCATCTTTTTGAATCTTTTGCCTTTAGCAATTTATGAGGAAATAATTAGATGCATATACAAATTTTAATAGTATACTTTTACTTCATTTTCTATGATCTACATGTTTTTTCATACAGTTAATATATTAAAGGGCCGCTTCACTTACTGTCGCTGGAAGCCCAAGCCAATGTTATTCTACAGGAAATTTTGTTCAATTGTAACTCATAAACTAATACATATTTTTAAATTCTGCTTTTACATTCAGAAAACTCAAAACTGTTAAATTGACAGTCATTTTTTAAAAAAAGAGTTTTTAAATTTTAAATGTTTTGTTTTGAAGCTGTAAAATATGAATTTTCACTATGTGAAATTTTGCATTTTACAGCTTAAAAATAAAATTTAAAAAATTTTAAAAATCAGTTTATAAAAAAAAAAAAAAAAAAATGACAATTGAACAGTTGTGAGTTTTCTGATTATGAAGACAGCATTTAAAAATATGAATGAGTTAATGAGTTATAATTGAACAAAATTTTCTATAGAATAATTATTGGCTTAGGAATTCAGTGACGGTAAGTGAAGTGGCCTCTTAACAGCAGACAATACCTAATCCCACTGTCAGTGAAGGCCAGTGTAATTCAATGGGAAAATTTGGTGGTCTGACAGTCAGGTGTGTTATTAAAGTTATCCAAGCCTCCCAATAGAATGGGAAAATTTAGTTTCACAATAACTCATTAATGTATTTTTTTAGATTCTGTTTTCCTATTCAGAAAATTCCCAACTGTTAAATTAGTACCCATTTTCTTAAATTTATTTTTTTAATTTTTAATACTTGATTTTTTAGTTAAAAGTATAATTAAGTGCCTTATTTGTATTTTTAAGCTGGAAAATAAAATATTAAAAATATGTGAAAAATGAATTTTTCAAAAATGATTACTAGTTTAACAATTGTGAATTTTCTGAATGTGAAAACAGAATTAAAAAAAAAAAAAAAAAAAAAAAAAAAAAATCTTGAGGAATGGTAGAAACAAGTTTCTTCATGGAATAACATGGGCTTTGGTTGTCATCAAGATTAGGTATTATCTGGTCTGAAGCAGGAAAATCCCCCTCCTTGATGGAAAACAAAATAAGTAGAAGAAAGGAAATAATTAGATTAAAGTTTGGGTTTTTTACAGTCAAAATTTTGCTTTTCTGTTTTGCATATTTCTTCAGAGAAAAATCAAAAAATTATTTGTCATTGCAAGGCATTTTATTTCGTATAAATTAAATTTAAAATTAGCAAAAAATGCTCTCTATCCTCAACTAGCTTCTAAAAATTAATTAACCTATAAAGTCTAAATGGAGAATAAAGTTGGTCATAATTTTATACTAAAATTTTATAGCTTTCTGATCACTGTATAAGATATATTGATCACTGAAATACAGGCAATATAAAAACAAGTAAAAACATTTTTTTTCGTTATTTAAAGAGCGAAAGAAAAGATACTTACCAAATTAAAATAATTATTAAATTAAAAGTTCTTTTATTACTATATTTAGTTAAAATTTTTAACATAATTGTTAAATTTATACATTTGCATACATTCTCTAGCAATCGATTTTCCCTAATATCCTTACTGCAATAAAGATCAACCCAATGATAGTATGATTTAATGAATACTTAACAAAATACCATAATGTGCAGCTCCATTTTAACATTTTTGCACAAGAGAGTTTAAAAAAAACAAAGAAACAAACAAACTCTTACAGTTCTAGAAGGTTTGGGAGCAGAAGGGCTTGTCAAAGCTACCATTTCCTGAATAGCTAACCGCAGTTTTAGACGATGAAGAGGATTGCTGATCCCAATTTCCCTCTGGATTTCAGTATCGGACAAAGCAGACATGATAGCACCACTTTTGACATTGGCTCGACAAGCTGCAACATACCAGGCTGGCATACCAACCCAAAGCTAAAAATAAATAAATAAATAAAATAAAGATACAGTTTTATAACCATTCTTCAACCATACATACTGAAGAAAGATTGACATAACTATCATTTACGAAAATGACAAATAATAATTTGATATATTTTTGTAGATGGAAAGATATTTTTTATAATGAAAGAGATAATATGAATGTTAAAAACTAATGTAAGTTGTAAAAACTTGTCAAAAATTTTTTGAGGTCGAAATAATAGTATAGCCCTTTATCAGGTGAAAAACTATGCATGAGTGCATTATCAAAGCAACAAGGTGTATTCGTATCTACTAAAAAAAATTAAAGTGATTTTGGCATACAGAAAAAAAAAAGAAAGAAATAAGAAAAAATAAACTGAAAACATCATTTGTTAAATTTCAGAATACTGCTGCAGTCTAATGAACAGAGAAAGAAAACAGCTTAAAAAATCAATTAAAACAAGTAAAAACATTGAAAAATTGTTGCATAAATAAATGTTAAATGTTTGGTTTCAGTACAAAACCAATGAACATTAAAAATGATTAAAGGATATACAAGCTTGAAATAAATGAAAAAGTTGGTTTCTTTAATCCATGGAAGGTAAGAATTAAAAGCAAAATAGGATAATATTAAAAAGAATAATTAAAATGTTTACTGAAATTATTGTAGACAAACTAATATGTCATGTGTCTGCATTTCACTTAAAAACAGGCAACTACTACTACTATTTAAAGCTCCATCCAGGTCCATATTATAGAATGGGTACACCAGGACGTTGCCCAGGGGCCTCCAAATTTATATTATTAAATAACAAATATTCCACATATATAAGATTGAAATAATATTTTATTTAAAAAGTAAAAAAAAAAAAAAAAAAAAAATGTTTCATCCTCTTTAGTGAATGAAATTTGTATTGTACTTTTTTTTTTTTTTTTTTTTTTTGGTACCTGTCAAGCAAAATTTGAAAAGGGACTAGTGTAGAATAAAGTCATTTCTTAATCTATTATATTCTTAATTTAAAGCTATATAAATCACTTTAAAAAAGATGTAAAAACATGTCAAATTTGCCAAAATATTGCTTGTCCTTGTACATATGATTGACCACGTGTTGTAAATAAATTATGTTGCAACTTTTATTTTTATTTTTATTTATTTTTTATTTTATTTTATTTTTATTTATTTTGGTGAGGGTGGGGGGGGGGGAGGAAGGGCACGGAGGATGTAATTTTATTTGCCTATGGAATTTTTATGATGGGGACTGACTCCACCAGAAGAGAATGTTTAAGATATACCTTGGAGAAAAAAAATAAGATAATTATTGTTTGTAACATACAACAGGAATGTTGCTTTTAACTCATTCTACTTTGTGTATGTAGCAAAACTAATGTACATAAAAGATATACATATGTATTTGTATTCAGGTTCACCCAGCATTTAACTTTATTTATGACAGGAACAATATCGCTAACACAAATATCAATAAACTGCATACCTCCAACCATGCAACAATTGTAGGACCATTCCATAGAGCAAAGGGCGTTCCAGCTTTCATAGATTCCGCCAAAAGTTCATGCCTCACGTGAGAAGAATGGAAGCTAGAGATACACAAAATCATTAAATTATTCTACAGTATAAAACAAGACTGTAATATTTATTTATTTTTCACATAGTACAGTACGAAGCCGAAAATCTGGACTCCAAGAATCCGGAATCGCCAAAAATCTGGACAATTTAGGCAGCGTCAATCATCATCAACAGCAATTTTTTTTTTTTTTTTTAGTATAAATATATCTAAATAAAAAACCGAAAAAGTACTTTATTTCTTAGTAATCTTCAAAACCGGCATTTGCAAAGTCTGAAAGAAGAGGGAGAAGAAGATTATAATAATAGTAACAATTCTTAAACATTTATCTAATTAAGAACTAAATTCTATATTCTATTTCAATTATGCTTAAACTTTTAGTTGAAAACCTAAAGATAAAAAAAAAAAAAATCGCGAAATGTTTTAAAAGTGGTATGTTTTTCTTATTTATTTTTCTCTATTCTACCTTGTACTAATTTTTGTATGCAAATATTTCAATAAATCTGTTTTGTTTTTCAAGTTTAATTTTTAATTTTATTTATTTATTGCTAAAGTTGATAGAAAAAATATTACAGAATACATTTAAAAATCGTATTATATTATTTTTTACTTGAATTTGCATATTACTTAAATACTTAAACCAAAATTGTTAGGCATGACCAAAAATCCAGAAAATTCAAAAATCCGGAATCGCTGCGATCCTGACTATTCTGGATTTTCGGCTTTGTACTGTACATACATAAAATAAAAGATATCAGTTAGCAAACATTTTGAAATTAAATCTGCGAAGTTTGTTTTTAATTTATTTTAAGCAACCAATCCCTTAAGTTTATAAAAAGAATGTCTTATTCTAAGTTAATTCAATATAACAAATATTTAATAATATAAGAAAAGCCCACAATAGCATCAAATGAAATCATAAATAAAAGTGAATTTTTGGATACACATTTTTATTTATAAATGCTAATGAAGAAACAAAATTAACATCTATTTATAGGTTGAACAAATTTGTTATATTACTTCATTAAATATAACAATTTCCTAATTAGACAAAAATTAATAATTAAAAAGTTTACAATTTATTTGATAACAACTAAACCCCTATTTAAAAGTTCTGAAACAGTTAAAAATAAGGATATTTTTTAATGAAAAATTTTACAGCAATTTTTATCATGCTTAGTATAGGAATGCTTCAAGAGGGAGGGGGGGGGCTGTTTTTATACGTTTCTAACTTTTGCAAATGTGTTTTTGCAAGATGAAAAAAACTAAAATTACAGCCAAAATTAATGATTTTTTTTTACTAATGTAATGTTAATATTTTTTTTTCAGTTGCATTTTGAACAATAATTTAAATGATATGTTTGTTCTTATGTATAACAAAAAATTATATTAATTATAAGTTTTAATTAAATAATTTAGAGTAGATAAATAGAAATATTTTAATGGATCATATAGTTTTGAGTAAGGGAATGAGTAGTTAACTTTAATTCCTACGAAATATTTTTTAGATTGTATTTTCTTTGCGTTGTAATCACTAACATTCCCAACGTGAATGAGCTAAAAGGAAAAATAAAATATTGATATCCAGAGCAAGAGAAAATAATAAAGGAAACAGGATAAAATATGACTTACCAAAATTTTATTTATGATGACAACATATGGTCAACAATAAGGGAGGCGGTAGCTACCAAAGTGGGATGAAATTTCAAATTCAGAAAAATACTAATATTACACATATGTATACATTACATATCACTGGTAGATTCATGGACAGTTCAAAGTTCCTTTTGCGATATCATTAAGGTAGTACATGGGAATATGGTAGAGAAAGTCCAATATTACTACTTGTCATCTCTGGACACAAGAGGCATCTACTAATAACATCGCAAAATTATTAACTTCCTTTAAGACATGGTGTTAGATTTGAGTTTTAAGAGCACTTGTGAGTCTTTCCTACAGGAACTCTACTGACTTAATCACTATGCATGGGCGTCGGCATAATGGGGCAAGGGGGGGCACTTGCCCCCCCCCCCCCCCCTGGAAGATTCTACTAAACATTTTTTCTTTAAATTTAAAACTATGCTATCAGAATTTTATTTAAAAAAAAATATTTTTTCAGGTTGTGCCCCCCCCCCCTGAATTTTTTTCTGGGGACGCCCCTGTCACTATGTAGAAGAGAGAATGAGCTGGCAGGTGGTAACCATGGGGAATCTGCCAAGATCTATCTAGCGAAAATTTTCATACTGACCTCGTGCATCTATCTTCACCATCAAACCTATTTTTACTGCATGATTAAAAATCCAATCAAAAGGAATACAATTTCAATCGTGATCCATACATCAGGGTATTTTCAAAATAACTTAAACAAAGGTTATTAAACTTTTCAATCAGATAGAAAAAATTAAGTATGGCAAGCTTCATCTCAAAAGCGACCAACTTCCTGGCTAAAAAATTCTGCGACTGGTGCTGGAAAACCCCGGGTCACGCATCGCCTTACAACACACTCTCTCACAAAATCTTAGTCAGAATGAATTCTCACTTGTCGAGCTATGAGCGCTCTTTCTCACAGAACAATCCACGAGAAGGAAAAGACGCTAGCTTTGCTACCAAAAGAATCTTCTCCAAAAATTCAGGAAGGAAATGCTTTTACTCTTTCCAGAGGGAAAGTCAAAGAAGATTGCAGAGAAAATGGCGGCTCGTGAATTATGAGATTTACAGAGGCAGTTTTTTGAGTTAGATTTTTTTAAAGTAAAAGCCAAAATATTTTAAGCTGAGAAATGTACGAAATTTGATGAATTTGAAAAGGTTTTTCAATGAAAATACAATTGAATTAATTTAAAATACTCAAAATATTTATTATCATGAAAAATACGAAAATGACTGCTGGAAAAGAATTAAATCGCGATCTGATTTTTTGAATGCAACAGAATAATGACTTTTGCAATTTAAGTTCTAAAATATTTAAAGACTTTACTTTTACAAATTCGATTTCTGAAAATTTAAATTTTTTTAACTTTGAGAAAAAGGAATGTTATGGTTTTTTGAGCATAACATTATGTATGAACTGCTTTTTTTTTAATAATGTAATTAAAATGAATGAATGACACCTTTACATGGAATATCATATTATTATAGTTATTAAACTAGATGTCTATTAAAAGCTGTTCTTAGAGAAAAGAGTGTGTAAAGAATGGAGAGAACAACAAAATAATAATAATAATAATAATAATAAACGTATTTAATTATTTTTTTCTCCATTCTTCACACACATAAATCTCCATCTTTCTTTACATCTTCACACACTTAAAAATTTTTAGGCTGTAATATAACAACAATAATTCCAAATTACTTTTTATTGGCTCTTCTACAGAACTCAGCTTTTTGAACGACACTGCCTGAAGGAGGAGTGGGATCACATGGAGTTGATGCTTCACTGTCAGGAGTAAAACCTGAACCTAAAGAATGAAAAAGAAAGTTAAAAAGAAAAATTAACGGAGATGTTCTGCATGGGAAAGACTGGTATTTGATATTTATATTAAAGGTATGAATAATGTTCCATCCAGTGAAAGTTTTTTTTTTTTTTCCTCAGTTTGTTTTCATGTTTATAATTAAAAAATCAGTTCTTTTCTTTTCTTTAAATACAGTTCCCGCCACTTATTAAAATCACATTCGTTCTGAGCCAAAGTGATTTTATTAAGCAGCTGATTTTTATATCCGGCGGACGTTCCTGCCCTTAAGGAAAAGGTATTACTACCCTGAATTTCAAAAAAAAAAACTTCAAAAGGCAACGAATAATATAATTAGTAAACAGTATTAATTAATTTTTAGTAGATAATTAACTGTTTCTTTGATATAAGTAAATTAAACGCATTGTAAGTTCCCGTGCACTTTTGTTAGAGGAAAATCATCATTACTTTACCAAAAGTTCACGCTGTTCTTATAAATTTAAAATCTTTCCATTTAAACTTCATGAATTATAGTAATTTCAAAATAAGAACTAGAAATTGCCTTCTAATAATTAGGAAAAAAAAAAAAGAATCATTTAAAATCAAATTTGTATTTTATTAATGAGCTTTGAAAAATACGTTCCTTGAAATTGTTACGAAGATAAGTTGCAGGGCATGTTTAATTTGTAAATGTGCTGTAAGTATAAAATCTTGAACAATGAGCGATAACGGTGAGTTTGCTGTGCTTCTTTTCTTTTCTTTCTTTTTCTATTAAAAAAAAAAAAAAAAAATCACAAATGTAAATAAAAACAAAAAAATTAGTGTGCATAAATGATATTTTTGGCTGCTGAGAAGATATTTTTGAGTTTATTAACCGGCGGCTTTAAAAGTAGTTTGTATTGATTTGATTCCGGTCCTGGCGGTTTGATCAGATTAAGCGGCTGATTTTATTAACCAGTGATTTTATTAAGTGGCGGTTACTGTATTTAACTTGAATAGTTAGCCAGTTTAATGTAAAATAACACATAGATAGCTTAATCATGCAGTAACAAAATATTGTCCCTAGCCTCTCAACTTTTTGCCATGAGTGCCATCATCAGACATGAGAGTGCAGAAAATTAAAAAAAAAGAGGAAACACGCGTGTTCATAAAATTAATTTCAAATGAAAAATAACACGCGCGGGGAAAATTATACAAATATGATCATAAAATTTATTTCATATGAAAAAGTAATGCGCACAGGGAAAAACTATACAAAATATTTTAAAAGTGACAAATTAAACTAAAAGAATAATGCACATAAACACAATAAAACATGTGTGTTTAAAAAAAAAATAAAAAAAATAAACGTTTGCTAGCAATCAACATTTAATCATTGATTGGTGGTGGAAAATGGAAAAAAAAAAAGGAGGGGAGGGGGGTGTTTATGAGTGAGAAATATTAAACACAATTCTACTTATTTATGGGTTCTAGAATGTCATAAAGTAAGCTTAAAATTAATACAGTAGAGAGTCAAAAATCCGCACAGCTCGGGACCAGAGGTTGTGCAGATTTTAGGATTTTGTGGATTTCGGGGCCCATAAAAAATAATTTCCACTTTGAAAAACAAAAACAGAATATTATTCAAACTAAACACATACTAGTGAATAATAAAACTGAATATTAAATTACTAGGTACATAAGAATAATAATGAACATTAACAAAAATGTATAATGAAAACAATAAATAAAAATGAAAAAAATATATATATTTGTCAAATGTAGATAAAATCTGTTCACATGTAGCTAGTTTTAAACTAAACTTGAGCCTGCATGATTTATTTATTTTTTTATTTATTGTAAATAGTAGTAACACGAATTTATTTTTCTACCAATTTTGTTGAGTTCTTCCTTACAAATTATACCTTCATCAGAAAGCATTAAAAAAAATTAGTTTGCTATTTTTTACCCGAATTATATCATCATATCACAATAATCATTATTTTCTTTTGATGAATTTAATATAGTCAATAATTTCATTAGCTGCAACTTGGCTCTTGCAGTCTTCATATTATTAATATTTTGTTTTTCCTTTTTGGAATCATAAAATGCAAGCATAAAATCTGTATTCAAGATCTTTTTCAAAAATTCTGATTTGCAGTTTTGTAATTTATTAATAGTGAATTTCATTGTATCTGACAAGCTGTGCAGATTTCAGACTTCGGTAGATTTTAGGTTGGCGGATTTCTGGCTCTTTACTGTATTGACATTTTTGTTGTGGATGGATAAGTATTAAAAAATAAAAAGCTTACCACAAAATGTTTGATCGGCAATGGTTAGAGATGGATAAAAAAAAAAGAAGGGGGGGGGACAGGACAAAAAAAAAATTACATGAGTGAAAAATATTGAAGAATTCTGTTCTTTCATATGTTATAGAATCTGATAAAGCATGTTCAAAATGAATATTAACATTTATATTTTGGATAGAGAAAGATTGAGAACCTAAAGTCTTTCGGGGAGCATTTGAACACTGATCGTTATAGGAGTTTGATTTAAACAAAAAAAAAAAAAAGCGAATTAATGGAAATGAGATAAAAGTGGAAAACTGCGGATCTGCGGAAGAATCTCATGCCTGCATCATAGAAATAATTCGTTATCTCTGGTTATTAGAAATTTTTTCCGGTACCTAAAATATTAGAACTTTTGTTAGCCCCTGCTTATGATTGGCCTTTTAGCTTAGTTTTGGATATCCAGACTTTAATGAATATATGCAAAAGTTCACCACAGAAAAGAAGAACTGCAGTTACTCAGCTAAAATTACTTTTAAAGTTTTTCCACTTTATAATACCTTGCAATATAAAGTGCCTTGCACAGAAATAAAGTTTACAGGGGCAATTTACAAAATATCTTTGAATTATCAATTTTTGACTACGATTTTCCTTCAGCTATTATAAAATAATAAAATACAGTTTAAAGTATTAATTCTGTTTATCCTTCCATATGCAAATAGTTATTCTTATTATATCTTGAAGATCAGTTTTCTAATTCATTAAAGAATTAGAAATCTAATAATTTAGTAATTTGCCTCTTTAAAAGTATAGATTGCAGATTTTTGGGCTATTTTTAATTGTTTCATTGATACACAGACAAATGATAATCGATTAAAAGTGATGACACAGATAATTGATACACAGACAAATTACCTTCAATGCTTGTTTCAAAAATTCTTACATTTTATTTTTTCTACGACTAATTTATTATGATTTTTATATACATAGAATAAATATCATTTAATCGATTTTTCTTTCACACAGGATCAACTAGTAAGTAATTACTTACAAATAAGCAGAATAACAACAATTAAAAATTTTTCTTTTTTTTTTTTTTTTTTTTTTTCTTACTCAATCTAAATCATTATTACTTTCTCTTACCCATAGGGCCGAGAAAGTATTGTTTTAGGGTAAAATTTTTGAACGTCAGTTTTTGTTATATTTACATGTTCTGAGGTCCCCTGAATACGAAAATCATGTTTTTAGCAAATGATCTGTGTATCTGTTATCAGCATATCTCAAGAATAAATAGTAGCAGAAATTCCAAACTCGGCATTCTAAATGTGTATCATATAGCGATGCGACAGTAAGCTTTTCGTTGAGATGAAGCAAATGGTTCATGTACAGGGACACTCAAAAGTATTCAAATACATTACGTCTATGGGGGAAATTGCAGGTAAGTAGAGAAACATCTATAGACTGCACTAAACCAAATGAAACGAATATATATTTTTTGTAATAGACATAGTCAACTGGGAAAAAAGTTTTGTGTATGTTGTGTGCCGCACCTTCCCCCTGGGAGGGAAGTCCCCCCTCGAGGGGGGATTCATGTAAATTTTCATGATGGGTTTCTTTCAAAAGGGCTCGCCAATACCTTTAAAATGAATGGTTGAACCATCGATCTGCCGCAATTTAAAACAAAAAGTTATCGATTTTTTTCATTTTTAACAAAAAAAAAAAAAAAAAAAAAAAATTTTTTTTTTTTTTTTTTTAAATGCAATATTGAGAATAAATTCAACTTTTTTTGGATATTTAGTGTTATACTACTTCTCTAATATGAAAATCATCTGCATTATCATAAAAAATAATTTGTTTAAATAATAATTTTAATAAATTATTTTTTAAAAACAGAATTATTTTTTAATAACCGAATTAAATTCTATATAAATATAGGTTCATCAATGAAATGGGGAGTTGAGGGGGGGGGGGCGACAGCCCCTCTCACATAGAACTAATTCATATAAAACTTTTCCAAAGCCTAATTTGAATTGTTTAACATAGGTTTACATAACAGTACTCGTTATCTTACCTCTTAATCTCCAACCTGTATTTATAGTATTAAATTTCAGGGTAAGAGAAAGTCATGTGAGTGACACACCAGATTATTTTTTAAATACTAAAATTCTAATATTTGAAAGAAAACAGAAGAATCCCTTTTTTAAGGAAACAATTAAAAGGTTCAGTGTAAAATAAGTCAACTTATGAAGATAATGTACAATTTGGCAACAATAACAACACTGTCATAATCAGGGGTGGGGAAATGCTTGATTTACTCGCCACTGGCGAGTAATTTTCCACACCTTGCGAGTGAGTTTTAAATCAGTCAGTTATTTACCTGCAGTTTGTTGCCAATATTCAATATAGTGAAACAGTCAAAATTCTGTAAACGAGAAGTTTAGCTGCATAAAACAACCAAAAAACTCTTCCGAAGAGCATGAACAGTGTTTGAACTACCAACTAAACTACTTTAAATTTTATTATCTTTTAAGCTGTTTTTATTCTACATTGAACGCTATATTTTTTAAGAAATGATGCTTTGGGACCTTGAAATAATTCTTCTAAATGGTCAATTAGTCTTCCCATACAGCACAGAATGTTTCAGTTATGTTGCAGAAAGCTTACAATCTTTCAAAAACGTAACACATTTACGTATGCTCTCTGATACCTTTCTGAAACATTCATGCTTTTTGATTTTCTACCTGTTAAGTGATTGTAACGTTTCTGTTACATATCTGATTTTTTGTTATAATCGCAGACATTTCTACATTTCTGAAACTAATCGGAAAGCAATCTGAACGTTTTTAAATGTTTCTGAAATGTTTATAATGTGTCAATGTTATATGATTGTTACGTTTCTGGAACATTTTGTGCTGTTAGGGTATTTTGTTCTCAATATTATTGACTATGCATCATGCACTACTGGCTGGTAAGAATTTATAAAAAATCCCCACCCCTGCTCATAGTGCTGCTTTCAATGAGATATTTAGCCAATAATTAAGCTTAAATCCATAAGCAAAATTAAAAATAAAAACTACCTTGAACCATAAGTTCTTTATTTAGTGCTTCTTTAGATTTCGCTTTTTCTTTTTTGCTAAAAAATCGTCCTAAAGAGGATTTGAATCCTTTCTTTTTTGCAGCGGCTTTGTGCAATGAATCTTGAGAAGAGTTCACAGAACTCATAGGCGAGGTAGCATTTAGTAAGCCACTATTGACTGTTGGGCGAAATGGTGATGTATTGCTGGAATAAAGGAGAAAAAAAATATTACAAAAATAAAACTCATCGATGTTAAGAAAATTTAATTAAAATAAAAACATACTGTTTAATATAATAAAAATATCTTTCAAAAAGGATAATTTTTAATGAATTTAAAAAATAATTATTACTTAAATTAAAAATTTTAAAACATACAACCTTAATTCTTCATGTTAACTTGCCGACTAGTTTTGCATGGGGTGCCCCAGCTTGTTCTCCGGCGATATGGTGTTCGAAGTTTGAATGAAACTGACGTTTCTCCTTAGCTTCTCCATTTTTAAAGACTCGACGTCACTGACGGTCGAGTAGTACCCCATCGTTGCCATTGCAATTATTAAGATGAGATGAAATTTCAACAGATTATGGCAACGATGGGGCACTACTCGACCATCAGTGGCGCCAAGTCTTTAAAAGTGGAGAAGCTAAGGAGAAACGTTAGTTTCGTTCAAACTTCGAACACCATATCACTAGAGAACAAGCTGCGGTGCCCCATGCAAAACTAGTCGGCAAGTTAACATGAAGAATTAAGGTTTTATGTTTTAAAAATTTTAATTTAAATAGTTTTACATCATGGTTTAGTTTATTGTAAAATAATTATTAACATAAAAACTTTTAAAAACATCACAAAAATCAAAGAAACTTTAGGGATATATATATTTTTAGAAAATAGAAAACTGGAAGGAAATAAAGAAAAAGAATAGATTTTAAAGACAACTAATTGGTAAAGGCAGATCAGGATGGAATAACTAATTAAAAGGTATTAATCAAGCAAGTAAAACAAAGTAGTGGTAGTAAAATGTCAGTTAAAAATGACGTTTTATATGAGGGACCTAGGCTAAGGCAATTTTTCATTATGAATATCTTTTTAAAAACTCATCAATGCCTTTAAAATAAACGATTGAACCATCGATCTGCGACAATTTAAAAAAAAGTTATTAATTTTTTTCGTTTAAAAAAAAAAAAAAAAAAAAAAAAAAAACTTTTTTTGAGATCTCATATACAGAATTAAACTGACTTTCTTTAAATATTTAATCTTATACTTCTGTAAGATGAAAATTGTCTACATCCATCATAGAAGATAATTTTAATAAATAATAATTTTAGTAAATTATTTATACTGAGTGACTTTGCTTAGAAAAATATAGAAAGAAGTTTTGTGGTGACCACAAGATACTAGTTTCAGAATGTTTTCAATTGCTCATTTCAATCCTTCAGTTTCAAAAATTGTAAAAAATGTTTTTAAAGAACCCTCTAGATACTAATGGTAACCTAAATACTTAATTTTAAATTTCTGGCTTGGGTAATAGCATTGCTAATTTTTATAACATTGCTAATTTTGAAGCCTTTTTCATATACTTCAATCTTTCAAATTTTGAGTTTAAAAAATGTCCACAACAAATATGTATGTCCTAAGAATAAACTATGTATTATAGTTTAAATTACTTGTCTAAAAAAATCCATAAAACTGATTTTAAAGCCTTTCTCCCCTCCCCTCCCTTTTTTACTTTATTCATTATTCTTTCAATTTAGAATATTTTGAAAATTTTGCACAGTAACCAGGGTTTAAACTGCCATTAGTTTTTTTAGCATTTTTCTAAAAGATATTGTACTTTGCTAAACTATGTCAGTAAGAATTCTCTAATTTTTATGCAAATATTCGTAGACAGAAATTACAAAATCACTGAAAATATTGGGAATCATTATCTATTTAGTATATTCGGATTTAATTTCGACTTTTAATGGATGTATATAAATGCAAAAATATTTAAAAACATAATTAAGAATTTGCTTCATAAATGTATTCTCAGTGCTAGTATTGTGTTTGTTGAAATCGAAACAAAATTTTGCTGATTCATTTTTCTTAAATCACAATATATGCTTGGTTAAAATCGTCAGTGAACAAAACAAACAGAAAACAAAATTGGGGATAACCAAGTTAAGAAAAAGAAATCCATTCTATTCAAAGAATTAATTTTCAAAAAAGCTACACTAAATTACTAAATACATAGTTACTGTCAGGGTTTAACCTGGCAAAAAAGTTTCTTTGGCATTTTAACTAAAATGTATAAGCAGTATTGCTTATACATTTTAGTTAAAATGCCAAAGAAACTTTTTTGCCAGGTTAAACCCTGACAGTAACTATGTATTATTAACAATTTACATATCAATTTGGAGGCTTCTAGCCAAAGTATTACTGTCAAAATCCTGATCTTAAAGTGCTTACTACTCACTAGTTTTAAAATTTGTATGTTAATGATGTCTTCCCAACACAGTATTTTTGTTCTAGTTAATTATAGTCTGTCTCAAAATATATGACAAATTTGATCACACCAAACATAAACATGTATTACGTTTATATAAAAGATTAATGTGACTTTAGAATAAAATCATTAAAAAAGGATCAAATAAAATTGAAAATGAAGTCTTTAAATGGTAAATTAGTAATAATTATAGCTAGTATAAATTTCAAACTAATCATAATCTGATAGTATCCTCGATAATCTGCCTTTACCATTTGTTAAAATAGGCTTCAGGTTACATGTTTAAAATATATTAAAGTAGATCTTTATTAGACTATCATAAAATGACAAATAAAACAGAACACACACAAAAAAAAAAAACAAGTTCTACATTAATGTTAGAAAAACATAGACACAAGTATTATATAATACTTTTAACTAATTCATAATTAAAACATGAAATGAAAAAAAAAAGTTGAATACACATATGTGTATATTAATTTAAAAAAACAAAACAAGGACAAGCATTTTATGCCATTATATAGTTTGCTCCAGTGGCGTGCGGTGATATTTTTCTTAAGGCAAGCATTAATCACAGTTCTTGCCGTAATTATAAAAGTGTTTGGTATTAAGACCAATTGACGACTACACAAAGGTCGAACGCCTAAGATGGTCTTTCTAACGGGTCCTAGCTTGTGTTTATGCGAGTTTTAGAGAAAACCACAGAAAACTATAAACGACTGAATCGAAACCGTGACCAGTGATCGATCTTGGTACCTCTCGTCTACTAGCTTCGAGAGCCTGCTACTGATGAGGCATCTATAAAGAAATGGGCTGTACAATGGGAGCAATTTTTGGGATAAAAATTGACATTATAAATGAGGAAAATGGCAACAACTGCAATATCACTTAGAATGAAAGTTGAATGTTTAAATACTGGTATGAAGCAGGTTATTAAAATCCGAATAAACTACTACGTCAGAAACGCCAAAGAAAAATATTTGAGATGCATACAGCTGTTTCGGTAGCCTTAAGCGTACCGTCTTCAGTGCAAAAAAAATTCTGCCAATAGGAATTTAGGCCACACACTCCACCTTTTCCGTAATCCTATTGGTTGAACTAAATTCGGTCCCTCTCCTATATATACGAGCACTTCTCCAGATTCAGAATTCTTTTTGCACTGAAGACGGTACGCTTAAGGCTACCGAAACAGCTGTATGCATCTCAAATATTTTTCTTTGGCGTTTCTGACGTAGTAGTTTATTTGGGTTTTAATATTCCAACGCCAAGTCTCCTGTTATTATAAAGCAGGTTATTAAAAAATGAAACTTTTTAAATGCATAACACATAGTGTAATGTTGGATTAAGACCGATTCACTGACCTATTGTCCTAGGCTTAAGGAGGAGGACCCTGCGTGGTGGTATTTCTAAGGGGTGATAGTCCGTATTTACACAAGTTACGGAGAAAACCACGGAAAACTCCTAAAGGCAATGCTGATGAGTGTGACCTGCGATCGAGCCTGACACCTCACCTCTACCAGCTTTGAGCGCAGAACCGCTCGGTCGCTGATGGTGATGGGCCTATAATAGTAATGAATTAAAAACACTTTGTATTTAGAAATAATTACTCTTTCTTCTTTAGACAAATAATATACAATTGTGCCTACCACAAATAGATAGCGCTTTTTCTTGCTGTTTTCAAAGTGGTAGCAAGTACCTTATCCTGATGAAGGAAAATTGATTCTTCTGAAACGCATAGCAATTTCTTCATCTGTATGATGAATTTAAGAAGTTTGTTTTCTTTGCCAGCCTTGCCCTGTGTAATATTCTACAATTTCCATAAAAAAAAAGAATTAAAAAAAATCAACGCCATTCTAATTACCAGACAGTAAGCCATAGTTCAAATTAAAGTGCTCTTTTCGAACAAAAATGGAGCAATTTTAATTTTAAGGAACTGGCAATGCATTACCTCTTTCTCAAAAGTACTAGAGTAGAGAGAACATCGGTTAATTTCTATGTCAAAAAGAAAGAAAAAAAGAAAAGAAAATGTATGATTATGTATAAATTTTTATTTACAAACTGGTTTTGAAATTTTTAGATTTATTTGTACACTAATTCCAATCTTCTATCCTTTTTTGCAAATTCGTTAATGACATTTTCATAAAAATCACTGTTTTTTTGCAGATTTGAAAGGAGGTCTTTTTCGATGGAGAACAAAGATAACATTGACATTCTATCTTGATTTTGCACGTTTCTTAAATATGTCTTTATTCTTTTTAAAGCTGAAAATGATCGTTCAGCTGAACAACTCGTAGCGGGAATGGTGCATACAAGTTTGCACAATTTTGCTATTTGAGGTATTGCTTCATCAATGCCATTAGAATTAAGGAAATCTAAAACTTCCCACACATCTTTATTATTAAAATCGTTCATTGTATAAAACACTTTAAGTTCTGATCGCAAATGAACAAAGTCGAAATATTTTCCATAGCAGTTTTTAAGATTTTCAAACGCTTTTTCGGGAAAATTTGTTTTGAATTCATTTAGCTTATTTCTATCCAAAAGTTCAAGAAATTTCATGTTTTCAAAATCATTAAATCGTGATGCAATGTGGGTGCTCACATTATCTAAAATTTCAAAATACAATCGTCGGTAATTAGCTTCTATGTCAGTTTGTCCAAAAGTGCGTTTACGTTGCATGGATTGATTTTCATCTCTTTCCTTTGAAAGCAATGACCAAAATTTGTGAAAATCTTGCCGTTTACCGTTTATTGAATTTTGAAATTCTTGTACCTGCTTAGCACAATACCCAATATCAAATTTTTTCTTTTGAAGAATTTCAAATAGAGTACTGCTTAAAGGAAATATTTCAAAAAGTAAATTTAACATGAAATAAAAATCAAACTCCTCTAAATATTTTGCAAATCCCTTAGCAGATATTATTGTTTCTGAGTCCCAATTTTCTGGAGATTGTACTATATCATTAAAGAGAATTTTCAGATCATCTAAGTGTTCATATACAGTTTCAATTAGGCGACTATGAAAATTCCATCTCGTCGTTGCTACGCGTGGTAGTCTTTTATTTACGATTGTATCAAGGGCATGTATTCTTTTAGTGGATTTCCAAAAAAATGAGGTGAGTCCTGCTAATGTAGTAAAAAATATCTTACATTCCTTTAGAGAACCAAGAGATTGTGTCAAAACTAAATTCAGTTTATGGGCGTAACAATGCACAAAATACGCTTCCGGATGTTTTTCTTTCACGAGAGCTTGAAGACCCGAATGTTCACCAGCCATCACTGCAGCGCCGTCGTATGTCTGAGCAATCAATTTATCGGAACACTCAAATATTTCTAAAATGCTTTCAACCTCTCTTGAAAGAGCATTAGCAGAACGATCAGCACTTACATCGAAAAAACCTAGGAACCTTTCAATAGGACGATTATCTTTATTCACATATCGAAGAATAACAGATAACTGAGATTTAGTCATAACATCTGTAGTTTCGTCTAGAATTATTGAAACAAACGAACTAATTGCAATTTCTTGTTTTATTTTTGACAATATTGTCTTTCCTATAGACTCAATGAGATCGTTTTGAATGTGATTTGAAAGTCCACTAAACACAGTTGCACTTTCTAAATGATTCAGAAGTTTATCGTCGTAATAGCTAATTAATTTAACTAATTCCACGTAATTTCCAGCATTAAGGGACTCTCTGGATTCATCGTGACCCCTAAAAGCTAGTTCCTGTTTTCCAAGAAAACAAGTGACATCTATAAATCTTTTTAAAATGTCTCTATTTTTAGTGACTCTATCATTATAACGAGAAACATCAATTTTATTCTGTGAATTAAGTTCAAATTCGATACGGGATTTTCCAAATGTTTTCAATTTAATAACAGAAGCTATGTGTATTTCAGAACACTCGTGACGTTTTGAAGAATTGTGAAAATTGTTTAAATCATCAAAACCTCCATTTACCCACACACTTCTTCTATCTGTTGAAAATAAAATACACGGCCAACAGAATAATTTCGTTTCTTTTTTACAAGCAGTAAGCCATTTAGTTTTTTCGTATTCTTCAATACGAAAATAACGAACACATTTCTTTGTTTTTGTTTTTAAATCATCTAATATTGGTTTTGGTTGACCATCCTTTATGATATTCAATTTCTCTTGAAAATTTAGTTGGCTAAAAGGCTTGATTTTGAAGCTATCCAAGATGCAACAAAAATTGCTATTTGTGCTACTAGAGGGCAGCATCATGCAATTATAACAGCAAAGCGAAGAAGCAATATCAAAAATGCTTCTATGATAAAAATAAATGCGACGTTAATTACTTAATAAAATGAAATAATTATCAAATAAAAGCTCCATTGCCAGCAAAATGACACTTACTTAGAGATATCATGCCGAAAATACGAATTTATAGACTGGAAAATAACTTTAAAACTAAATTTTTACGGGGTTTATATTATGAGCACTATTATACAGATCGAAGCAAATGCGACATTGCTTCTGACCTGAGCGCCTGTGCTGGGTGAAATTACAGTAACCCTGGCGTGAGCTGCATATGATTCTGCGCCAAGCTCGGAGCACTCATGCTCAGGGTTGTAACACAAGTTTCAGCTTCAAAGCGCGTTACAATTTCTGTGAAAATTTTATACGAAAGAAATATTACTCAGAAATAATATTTTTGTAAAAAAATGGTAATTATTAATTTTTTTTTTTTGTTTTGGCATTAGGCAAGCAATGCTTACATTGCTTCTATGGACCGCACGCCACTGGTTTGCTCACTGTAAAGTAAATTATCTCCTTGGCGCGAACTTTTTTCATATTTATGCATAGGAAAAAAAAAGTCAAAATTCAGTAAGTGTTATCGATTTTTGTGTTAAATGCAAATCATAGTTATAAGAATTTATAAATTATATTAAAAATAATTTGTAGTGACTTAGAAACTTCAATTTTATAATGAGTACTTAGAAGTTTTAGTTTTCTGAGAAAAACATGTACAGTCGTTAACAAAAGTGTCCGAACACTAGCAATAATTCCTATGTAAAAAAAGTACACTTCACACGGTTTTGTTAAATAAATCCTTGCCGAATCCTGTTCTTAGTCAGTGTAAGAACATGATTCGATAAGGACTTATTTAACAAAACCATATGAAGTGCATTTTCTTACATAGGAATTTTTGCTAGTGTTCGGACACTTTTGTTACCGACTGTAAAGCCATTTATGGGATTTTAGTGTAATTATTGGAGTTTTTTCTTATTTATAATGAAAGATGTAACAAAATATGATACAATTAAGCAAAAATACGTATATTTAAAAAATTTGGATTTACACCACTTTTACAATGAGCTGTCCATATATCCTCAATAGTTATGCATACATAAAACATAAAATATATTTAATAAAGAATCTAAACTAACCTGAGCAAGTCAGGAGGAACTGTAGATGATGAGGAAGTTGGCTGTGAAACTGAACTGGGAAGGGAGCTTTACATTCCAAATGCAGCATAAAGAAAAGATACAACTTAAAAAAGGAAAACAGTACATAATGGTATCTCCACAAAGACAGCCTATAGAAATTTAATTACCAAAATTCTGGGTTAATTTTTAATTTTGATGAAGCTTCATAACATATATTACAAACACAAATTACAGTAGAACTTGGATAATTCGAAGTTGAAGGGACCAGAGAAAAATTCGAAATATCCAAAAATTCGAATTGCATGTACTATTTTGTCAAAAAGAAAAGATAAATTAAAAATATAAAATTCTATGATCAAAGATTTAACACACAAACTTTATATCTAAAAATACTGCATCATTAACCCCCTCCCATTAAATCAATATTTTTTAACGAGCTTAATTATTCAACACTTTTTTTAAATAGTCAGATATTTTTGATTGCTTCTTTAAGTTTAATCTTTGTGTCATAGCATATGACTTCAACCCATCAATTGATACAAAAACAGAATCTTCTATATTAGACATGACTTTCAATAAAAATTAAAAAAAAAAAAAAAAAAAACCTCGAAGTTCATGTATATGGACCATATCTTCTGATGCACTACACTGTAAAAAATATGTCCTATTTGCTGCCAGAAATTTTCTGTAATTTGAGAAAATACGTTTTGACAACGTAACTTTTTTGTAAATTACGTGCATTTACTCAAATTACAGAGAATTTCTGGCAGTAAATAGGACATACTTTTTACAGTGTAGGTAGGAAATACTCTTGTATTTCCTTATCCATCTTTTGAAAGACTGTTAAAAAGCATAATGCACTTTAGCTGAGAAAAATCTCGGGAACAAATTTTACTGTAATATTTTAAAATAATCTTATGAAAAATTCAAATTATCCAAAGTAGAATTTGAATTATCCATGATTTTTAACCGACTTCAAAAAAGAAGGAAGGTTCTCAATTCAAACCGTATGTTTTTTTTATGTTTGTTAGCTCATAACTTCTGAACGGATGCTCCGATTTTGATACTTTTTGTTTTGTTGAAAAGGTCTTGGTCTGCAATAGGTCCCATTGTAATATCTTTACGATCTAAAGAAAATACAGGGTGCCCGAAAAATTCAGTACCAACTCTATTAATTGCTAAACGGCTGCAGCTATAGTGATAAAAATGGTATATAAGTTTAGCAAAGTGGCCATGCAGTACAAGGTTAAACTGCTTGCAGCGCCACCTGGTGGAAAATAGCGAAGTTAGTGTTCCTATCTCGAAAACAGTTCTAGAGAAAAAAGTAAATTACAAAGATGAAGAGTATCACTGATTTAGTACAAAAAGATAGTTTAGACATTCATGCTAGCGTTCCTATCTCGGAAACGGTTCAAGACAGGGGGAAAAAGTGAATTATAAAATTGCAGAGCATCATCGATTGGGTACGAAAAGATAGTTTAGATATTAATGCTAAAAACAGAACGCTTAAAACGTGCATTTGTCTGTTCACAATTTCCTATTTTGTGCACACCTGAACGACATTGCATATGTTGTAGCGTAGCGGGTGACATTTATGCTATGTAAAATTCAATGTATGGTTATTGTAAGTGGTCACATCGATTAACGCATACACGTTTTAAACCGACTTCATAAAGAAAGAAGTTCTCAATACAAACCATGTTTCTTATTGTTGGTGGTGTTGAAATTTGTTAGATTATAACTTCGTAAGAGATGATTTAATTTCAATACTTTTTTTGTTGTCTGTAATGATCTTGGCCTGAAATAGGTTTCATTATGATTTCATTAAGATATAAACAAATTACAGGATACTCACAAAAGTCTATCCTCACTCTAACTACTGAACGCATGCAGCTACACTGGTAAAAGCAGTATGTAAGTATCGATGTTGAAACTTCTGTCCGTCAGCTGCAATGCATATTTTGCTCTTTGTTTGAACTTTGCGCTGCGCAATTTCCAGCGCGCAGCGGGTGACACGTATTCACTGTAAAGTTCAATATATATGCCTAACAGAATTTTTGGTTACAAATACAGCGTATCTGTTCTTTGCCTTTCTAAAGATTTTTTACTTTAACGTATGTTCATTCAATAGATAGATTTTTGCTCAGATCTGATAAAGGCAAGGAAAGTGACACAACTGAAAAATGCAGCATTTGAGAAAAATCAACTTAAAAATAACTTGACTAGAATAAAACTAGAACAACTGTCTCTCGAGTGGATAACTTTCTAGATGGAGATGCAACTTTTTTGTTCACATTTGGTGCATTTCATGTATTTTTCAGTGACATAAACCATTTTTTGAGTTATGTCACTTTTCTTGGAAGTTGTGATTTGCGAAACTGCCGTCGAACGTCTTCTGGTGTTCTGCTACAGTATAGGACCCATTATCTGGAATTCCAAAATCCGGAAGACCCAAAATCCAGAATCATTTCAGATTTTTTTTTTTTTTTTTTTTTTTAATGATTAAAATACATTTTATATCTTAAAAAAAAAAAAAGAAGTTCGCCCTAAAATGAATTATTTGTGTTTTATTAGGTAGTATTATGGAAATTTTAGAATTAAAATTTTCTTTCTTTCATATGGTCAGGGATGTTTGTGGTCCATGAAAACCCTGGAATTCACAGCAAGCCACATAAAAGAAAAAAAGAAAAAAAATCTAATTTATTTCATGATAGATTTCCGGTGATTTTTAACTTCTCATTAAGATCTTAAAAAAAAGAAAGAAAGAAAAAAGAAATGGATTTTTTTTTTTTTTTTTTTTTTTTTAAGCATTCTGCTCTTATGATTGAGACAGTATTCATGTTTAGCAGCATTGACAAAGAAGCAACCATGCCACTCATGGCAAGTGTCAGTAATGTACATGTTTGTATATATATACGCATTATAGTTATTTTTTTCTTCCTGAAATTTAATAGAAAAATGTATCAGATTTGCAAAAAATCTTGACTTACAGTTTTTGATTTACTGGCATGTTTTAAGAGCTCTAGAATATAATTTGAATATTTTTTTAAAATGTCTGTCTGTATGTGATGTAATTGCTCCTAGAAGTAAATTAGTACCTGTCTATTACTGAGTTATGTTTTATAATTAAGGGAAAGCAATAATGGAAAAAGGACCCAAAATCCAGAAAATTCCGAAATCCGGAATTCTTCTAGTCCCATGGGTTCCGGATAATGGGTCCTATACTGTATATGAATAAGTTTTCACTGAAAAAAGAAAAATAAAATCTTTTTGTAAAAAAATAGAACCGACTCCAAAAAGCAACCACTGTCCAAAAAAAAAAAAAAAAACCTAAAAAAAAAACCTAAAAAAAAAAGAGGGGGGGGGGAGTATGAAATGAAATTGTAAATTGCGCCTAAAAGTATCAAATAATTTCCTTCGCCAAACAACCTATAACACTACAATTAATCATAACTTTTGAAGTCGGCGCAAAATTAAATAAAAATTAATACCTTTATTGAATACAAAAATCAAATCCTATTCAAAATACACATCTCACATTGTCACCTGC
Source organism: Salticus scenicus (assembly GCA_963930645.1). Classification (NCBI taxonomy): domain Eukaryota; kingdom Metazoa; phylum Arthropoda; class Arachnida; order Araneae; family Salticidae; genus Salticus; species Salticus scenicus. The sequence goes on along the minus strand of OZ005658.1, from coordinate 873,413 downwards.
AAAACGCAGTCGAAAACTACTTTGATTCAAGAAAGCAAATAACATTTCGTAAGCAACAAAAGTTGGAGAAGATGCTGGTATCTGACGTCCTTGGTCAAAGAAAAATCGCAAAACTATCTGGCAAACATATTTAATTTCTTTGGGATATCATGAATATTTTGATAAGGTACATTAAGAGAGTAATCAAGAATATGAAACAATACTTCATAAATATTATGAAAATATACATCTTGCGTGTATATTTTTGCATTACGTTGAGATCGCCAAATCCAAAAGCCACCAAGGATGATAGTTATCAAAGTTATACCAAATTTGCAAAGGAAACTGTAACTTCGTAGAAACATAAATACCGCATTGTGAAGAATGTTCGCTGTTCTATGTAGATACTACTAATGGACCAATTGTATACAGTGATAAAATAATAAAGGAAACATGAAAATGGATCATTAGAGACAACAGCATTTGTTGCTACCGATCTAAAAACAAACCTTTAAAAACTAAGTAAATTTTATTTAATTTTGCGCCGACTTCAACAGTTATGATTAATTGTAGTGTTATAGGTTGTTTGGCGAAGGAAATTATTTGATACTTTTAGGCGCAATTTACAATTTCATTTCATACTCCCCCCCCCCTCTTTTTTTTTTTTTTTTTTAGTTTTTTTTTTTTTTTTTTTTTTTTTCTTTTTTGGACAGTGGTTGCTTTTTGGAGTCGGTTCTATTTTTTTACAAAAATATTTTATTTAATATTATTTTAATATAAAATTCAAGGGACTGACTAAAAAATTCGAATTATCCAGAATTTCGAATTAAATAAGTTCGAATTATTCAAGTTTCACTGTATAACAGACATACAAAGCAAAAACTGTCATTTTAATAAATAAAGTTTTTAAATTAAAATTATTTAATAAGAAATATTATAAAAATAAATTAGCTGAAACTCAATATCAAAAAATTTAATTTTTAGGAGAACACTGAATTTATTTACTACTTTCATTCTTTTAAACTTATTTGTGAGAAACTGATATAGAACATAGACAGGATTTTTATCTAAATAATGCAATTATCAATTATGAGATGGCATTGTCACTTTATAAGAAATATCCCCAAATCTTCCCTTTGTTTCTGTATTTTTTCCGATATACACATGGTTGGAAGACTAGAAGTTTACCATAAGCAGACAGTACTGAGAGGGTATGGTGTGCTGAAGAGTATATATATAAATAGATTTGTTATTCTTTATTAATTACCACAAAAGTTTAGAACTCTTATATTGAAAATTATTTGTATTTTATATCAGTTATTGTTAAAATAACATGATAATTTGCATGATTATGATTAATACCATAAAATACAAAAGAATAGAAGCAATCTTCTGAACTGAAGTTTGTAAAATAATTGTATGTGTGAAACACTCAGTTAAGATGCTATTGTACACAGTGGGACCAAAACCAATGTTCATCTGTTTCTTAATTAGATGTATACTTACATTTTTTTTTTTTTTTGAGAAAAATTTGCATGTGCAGAGCATACTTACTAAGACACTGTCAAAGGCAGTGAGAACCATTACCTGGCATGCAATATGTTGTTTTTAAAACTACAATAATTATAAGATAAAAATTTTTTTTTATGGTACCACGTTTTTAAATTTTCTGTTGAATCATAGCTATAGAATTATATTAGCACTTTATCAATGCATATAAAATTTTTAAAGAGATAATGACGTCAAATTTTGTGAAATGCTTAATTTAACTTTTTATAATTTTTTAATGTTCATGTTTAATTGAATGTATTTATTTTTATGTCAAAAGAAAATGAACCTGTAAATTTTTTTTGGCAACAGTTAAATTATTACAGGGGTGAAATTAACAAGCTTGCAAAAACCCTGAAAACTGTTCCTTACATGCAGATAGGAGACATTTATATGATATATTATATGGCTACCTATATTAAGTGACATTTGTAGACTTTGCAATACATTATAAGGCAAATGAAAAATTGAAAATGAAAAATTTATGTAAAAACAATGTAATTGAAAATGAAATTCAAAGACAGCAAAATTTCCCAAAACCCTGAATAGTTTCACCCCTGTAATTATTAATGAAGCTATGAATATATTTTAAAGGAATTTAAGAAATCTTACTTCAGCTTCACCGATGTAACCTTTATGATAAAGTACTTTCAGTTAGGGAGCCCCCCTCATCTTCAACACCAGTTGATTCACCAAAGTTGACACCAAAGTCAACACCAAAGTTGATTCACAGAAGCTCAACACTGTGTTGAGCTTCTGTGAATCTTTTTTGGAACTGATGGATCTTCCTCTCTCCTCCAGAAGGTGGCGCCAGGTTGGATCTATACCTGTCACTAATTCACTGTGGTTGCATGCACGGGATTGGTCTAACATTTCTACTGTTTCGCGGAAAAGAGCATAATGGTGGTTTTTTATAATTAGCTATTTTTTAACATTTTTGAAATCTATTTGGATGTTTTCAATTGTATGGGTTTGTGCTAAGGCTGTGACTAAAGGCTGTGACTAAGGCTGTGCTAAGTTTGTGCTGCTTTCCAAATTTGATGTTGCAGATATGTTCCTTTATTTGTGTGCTGATTTTCCTTTTAGTTATGCCTATATAACAGCCATCAGTATTATCTTGGGATTTAAAGGGGATTTTGTAGATTCCAGCAGTTTCAAGGGGGGGGGGGGGTTCTGATCTTTGTCATTTCTAGATTCTTTGATTTGATTCTTTGATTCTAGATTTCTAGATCTTTGTCATTTCTGATCTTTGTCATGTTCTATATTCCAGCAGTTTCAAGGGAAGGGGGGGGGGGGTTCTGATCTTTGTCATTTCTAATGATCTAGTAGATGTTCGGATTGGGCTTAGTCGGGATATTTACATTTAATCTACTAGCAATATTTTTTTTTTTTTTACGGCAGCTCCTCGGTCATATGGAATAGCATTGGTGAATTTTATGCATGGTTTCTGATGGCTAGGAATGTGGTTTAGTTTTTTTTAAACGTTTCTTGTAAAGTGTATCAACGAGGTTTCTAGGGTAGTTGGCCTGAATAGCTATGCTTTTAATATATTTAATTTCCGTTTCGAGATCTTACGGTTCCGTACAGATGAGAATTGTGCAATTTATATATGATTGAATTGCATTGATTATCTGTATATCTGTAAGGAGTTTTACTATTGTAATTAATTATCTCCTGACTGGAGGTGGGTTTTCTGTAAACTGTTGTTCTTATAGTATCTTTCATTCTTTTAATTTTAACATCCAAGAAATTAAGTTCATTATTTGTTTCTGTTTCGCAAGTAAATTGTATATTATTATCTAATTGGTTCAGATTATCTAAAAGTTCATTTATATTTTGATTTTCGCGGACTATAGCGAATACATCGTCAACATATTAGTTCCAGGAAATGATGTTTTCTTTGAATTTTTCTAAGATTAGGGTTTCCAGTTTTCTTAATTTAATTTCGGTGATAATCCCGGATATCCCATTGGGACCCCTTTAATTTGTTTATATATTTTTTGATTAAATTTAAAATAACTTTCTTTTAATATTGAATTGGAGGAGGATTTTAGTGCTTGGGCTATTGAGGGGCTATAATTTTTTATCAATTTTATCATTTATAATTTCTATTACTTCATCAGTATCAATTGATGGTTAGAGATTTATTATGCCAAAACTAACAAATTTGTAGTTGTTTTGGGTGTCTAAATTTTTTATTATTTTGATAAAATCTTCAGTAGAATTTAACTATTTTGTGATGGAGGTAAAATTTCTTTATAAATACTGGTCATATATTTTTCCAAGGTGTATGTAGGTCCTTCTCTTTTATTGACTATTGGTATAATTTTGGGAGGGGGGGGGGGTTGTGATCTTTAAATCTTGCAAAATGTCTAGGGGTGTTAGGAGCATAGTTGTTGATTTTTGATGGTTGGTTATTTGGCCAATGGCCATTTTTTGATTAATTCATTAGTTTTTTCATTAAGTTTTTTATTTGGATCTTTTTTATTTTCAATTGCCCCAATTTTGCGAATAGTTTCATTCATCCTACTAATTTAATCCGTTTTATCAAGTATGGCTATTTTCCCGTTTTTGTCTATTAAAGTACAAGTTATTTTTTCGCTATTTCTTAGTGATTTTAATGCTTTAAGGTCATGTCCATTTATACTTCGGTTTTTATTAGGATTTTTAACTCTTTTTGGACAGCACTTCTAATTATATTTTGATTATGATTGGGGATTTTATTTATGGCAGTTTCTAATTTTGCTATGCTGTCTTTAATATTTATAGGCTGCTCAAGTATAAATTTTGGTCCCATTTTTAAAATGGTGTCTTCATGTGTGCTGGTTTGATACTTTGATAAATTGCTACAGGGGTGCTCCTTATTGGTTTTGAGTTTATCGTTATCTTTATTAACTAGAAACTTTAGTTTTTTATTATGCTTCTTAATAATCATACTACGTTCAACTTCCATAAAGGGTTTTATTTTACTTTTCATGGTTTGAAAGAGTTTAAATCAGTTTTTTCACGAATTTTATTTTCCAATTCTTTTTCATGTTCTTTTACTTTTGTAACACACATACTAGAACGGGATTTTGCCCCCACCCTACCACCCCTTGGGGGATGGGATGGAGCAAAAAACATGTATCCATGCGTAATTCTGCACTAAATTATCTTAGGAAGGAGGTTTTTTATGTGTGGATTGGTTATATGCATCTAACTCATAGTATAAAGAGATTTTGTGAAATTCCCTCCCTCTTCCCTCCTTTAAGAACATGGGAGGGGAGTCAAAAACACATTTTAAAACATAACTCTGCTTCAGATAACCTCAGGATCTTGATTTTTTAATGTGTCGGTTAGGTATGTGTGCGACGAAATTACCCCCCCCCCCCTTTTTCTTTGGGGCAGGCGGGGCAAATAACACATTTTCAAGCTTAAATCTGCTCCATGCTCCATATTACCTAAGAACGGCGAATTTCGGTGTGTGGGTGTTAAGTGTACACAATATGCATTTTGATGGGATTTTGCGAAAATTTCAACTTTACCTGAGAGGGAAGGGGAGTAAAAAGCAGGTAAAGCGCTGCCCAAGGCATTGGGGTTCCAGACTCGACATGTGGTGAGCGGGAAAACCACTACCAAAGGTAGCAGGAACTTAGGTTTTGACTGATTTCAATGATTTTTTTTATTATTGGTATTTTGAGAATTCATTTCAATATAATGACCAGCGAAGCGGGTGAAACCTGCTAGTCATATAGGAATGGCTGCTAGTGTTCTCTGCCAGCAGGTTGTTTGAGATATGATACAGCCTTTAAATTATTTCTCTGGACAAGCATATCATAGATGAAATTTTAAATAGAACATTTAATTAAATCTGCCTAGATGTGGTCACTAGATGGGGTCCTATGTCTGATATATTTGAATTTATCGAGACTGGAGAATGTTGATCAACTTTCCTCTAAGGTATTTTATTTTTTCTTTATTTCGTAATGAAAGCATGAATTAGAATTACTCATGAATATGAATAATTATAAATAAAGAGCATTCACTCTTTATGTGCTTCAGCTGATGTAAACAGATGCACAAGTTTTCTATGCTTTTGAATACTTTTATTTTGTGTTTCGTGATTTGGGGTCAATATCATTTATGCTTTTAGACATATTAATTTAGACTTTTATTAATTTTGCTTAGAGTTTTGCTAGTGTTAAGACGATTACTTTGTAGATTTATTTGAGAAATCTTCTCTCTATTTGAAATCACAAAAAAAAAAAAAAAAAAAAAAAAAAAAAAAAATCTTTTTAAATTAAATACTGTTTACTTTTTATTGTTTTCATGTTAGATTTCTTCTTTTTTTATGAAAGACATTTTTAATAATTTTTTTATTTTATGTTGCGTCAAATAAAATGTGACTATACGAGGGTTGCTATTTATATTTCTGGCCTAATAATGAAAAAACAAATATGTAGGATTGAAATTGGTTTTATTGTTTTTCAAAATATTCTCCATGATGATCAATACACTTTTGCATGCGTTTGAACCAATTTTCAAAGCACTTTTTCCAGTCCGATTGAGGTAACTCCAAAACATGCGTTTTGAATGCATCAACCGCTTCTTCGGAGGTCGAAAATCGTTGTCCACGTAATTTATTTTTGATGTGTGGGAATAAGAAGAAGTCATTGGGTGCCAAATCAGGGCTGTACGACGGATGACCCATCAGTTCGATCTTTCGCTCAGTCAGAAATGCATTTGTTTGAGTCGATGTGTGAGAGCTCGCATTGTCATGATGAAGAATGATTCGCCTGTTCTTCTGCTTTTTTCGAATTTCTCCGATGACTTCTGGCAAACAAATGGTCGTGTACCATTCAGAATTGACCGTCCTGCGTTGCTCTAACGCCACTGTTCCCACATGACCGTTAATGCCGAAGAAACAGGCAATCATTTGTTTCGATGTGCTTCTTCCTCGAACAACTTTTGTTGGTTTTGCCTCGCCTTGGAAGACCCATACAGTTGATTGCTGTTTTGTTTCCGGCTCATATGCATAGATCCATGATTCGTCACCTGTGTAGATGTTATACACAGCCTTTGATGTACCTTGAACGTATTTTTTCAACATTTCCTTGCACCAATCGAAACGAACTTTTTTTTGAGCGTTTGTCAGATTAAAAGGGATCCAACGCGAACAAATTTTTTTTACGCTCAAATGTTCATGCAATATTTTATTGATGCTAGTCATACTAATGTCCAAAGACGCCTCAATCTCACGGTATGTCACATGACGATCTTGCTTTATCAGTTCACGCACAGCATCGATCTTTTCTGGCACAACAACGGATTTTGGACGACCTGCACGGGATTCGTCCTGGATCGAACATCGACCACGATTAAATTCGTTATACCAATTTTTTACAGTGCTGTAGGATGGCGCTTATCGCTGTATAAAGAATTAAGTTCATCGAAGCACTCTTGTCTTGACAATCCACGTCGAAAGTTATGAAAAATAATCGCACGAAAATTTTCACGATTCAATTCCATTTTTTGAAAGAGAAGAACTTTTCAATTTACTGTCAACAACACAAAGAAAGCTATAATGGTAAATCGTCTGCTGAATTTACGTTTGAAAATATCAAACTTTCGATTAAAATCGTCTGCGGTTGCCTAGCAACACTTACTGTTGCCAAGGCCAGAAATATAAATAGCAACCCTCGTACATAAATATACCAATCAAACCAAATAAAAATATCTTTTAATATATTCGTAACGAAAAAGATCCTATCCACCAAAATTCCACCGCAGGTATATATAAAATAGATTTTGAACACATCAATGGGAAAAAAGCTTGTTACATAGGAATGACCAAACGCAGAATTAATGAACAAGAAAAAGAACACCGCGCCGATCTAAAATATGGGAAAACCTCTACTGCCTTCTCTTCCACCCACAACAATAACCCGATTAACATTACTTCCATTAATATTAATAAAATAGATCCATATAACAATCATAACTATGCACTAAAACAGGAGGCCATCAAAATAATATCTAGCAATCAAGCAGTCAACGACCGAGAGCACTACATCATTCCAGCTGGATGGCAACAGTTACTATAAGAAAATAAACCGAACTCGCAAGTGAAATGAAGCGAAAGCATCGAAACCACAACACCAAAAATATGAAGATCTACTGGAGAATGAAGTTTTTTCATACTTAGCACTGAAGATGGGTACGGCTGTGCCCGAAATTAATATGCTAAGTCCTTTAAAAGGATGTTTTAAGGTATTTTATTATGTAAAATATAAAATGTGACTGTTTAGATATTTTCCCAAGTACAGTTGCTTGAGTCAAAAATTTTATTATTCTAGAACTTATTATTTTTATAGATTTTTTAAGGAAAATAAAATTATAAAGTTTTTTAATCAATTCTGAAAACAACTTGAAGGTAAATCTCAAAATATATCAAAAATTGGAACAATTGGACTGCAAATTTAATTTATGCGATTCTATTTCCAAAGTTAGGTTTAGTAATGTGAATTGCCCATCCCTATAAGACAGTGTATCTATGCGGTGCGTCGGCTCTAGGGAACAGATTTGTGACTGCAGCAGTCGTTGTGAAAGGGATATAGATTTTGGTGAATCTAGCACTTACAGTTTTTTTTACAGGGACATAAAGAAAAATTCTTTATCATTATGGCCTATGGGCTCAAATTACTTAAAGTGTGATAGTGTCTAAACGCCTTATTGAAATGAACTGAAAATTTATATACACTAGCGAGCTTCGCCCGCTAGTGGGTCAGTATTTTTAAATGAATCACTATAATGACTGAATTCTCAAAATCTCTCAATCACTATAATTAATGAATCACTAACAGTAACTTTTAGTGTTAAGAAAAGAAAGTTTAAAAAAAATCATTTCTGATTGGGTCACTGTTGCACAAACTGCACAGATTTTGTTGAATCTAGCACTTATAGTTATTTTACAGAGGCACAATGAAAAATACTTTATCATTATGGACTTTGGGCTGAAATTATTTAAAGTGTGATAGCATTAAATTAAACAACATACTATTTGGGTAAAACTACTCAAATTCCCTATTATAATTTTCTCTTTTGTTTATTTAACAACTTCTCCTACTCTAACTTATTTAAACAACTGTTAATTACTTAGTGTTAGGAAAGTTGAATAGAATCATTCCAGATTTTTTAAGTACACAATAGAGAGTAAAAAATCTGCACAACTTGGGACCAGAGTACGTGCGGATTTTAGGATTTGGCAGATTTCAGGGCCCATAAAAAATTATTTTCACATTGAATAATAAAAGCAGATTATTCTTCAAACTGAACTCATATTAATGAATAACAACACACTTTCACTTGAATGTTAAATTACTAGGTACATAAGAATAACACTGAACATTAAAAAAATATATAACGAAAACAATAAATAAAAATGAAAAAATATTTGTCAAATTTAGATAAAATCTGTACACATGTAGTTTGTTTTAAACTACACTTGAACATTCATCATTAAGATTTTTTTTTTTTGGTCTATTGTAAATATTTATCAATTCTTGTTTTATAACACATATTTATTGTTCTAAGAATTTAAGTGAGTTCTTCTTTGCAATTAAGCCTTCATCAGACAGAATTTTTAAAAATTAGTTTGTCATCGTACTTATTGATATCACCATTTTCTTTTGATGAATTTAATATACTATCACTAATTTCATTACCAGTAACTTGGTTCTCGCAGTTGTTCATATTATTATTATTATTTGTAATCATAAAATGAACCACTTTATTTTAAAAGGGGACTTCTGCTGTTTTTGTAATTTTACAGGAGAGGCAAAAAACTTCCTAACTTATGGTTTAATTTATCTTAATGTACAAATTTTTGCCAGCTAATAGTACACATTGATATACATATTTTAATGTATAAAAACCAAATTTATGTTCAATACTTTTCTCAAAAAAAAAAAAAATAAAAGAAAGAAAGAAATTATTTATGCAGCAGTAGTCCCCTTTTAAAATAAAGTGGTTCAAATACAGGATCTGCATTAAGATCTTTTTCAAAAATTCTGATTTGCAGTTCTGAAACTTATTAATAGTGAATTTCATTGTTTATATCTGATAAGCTATGCAGATTTCGGACTTTGGCGGATTTTAGGTTGGCAGATTTCTGACTCTATACTGTATTTCATATCAAAACAAGATTGTAAGCATAAAAGAATCAAGCCTACCTTCGATGATAGTCTTCGGGGTTTTGAGGTACTGACTGAGCAATTCTCTCCAGTCTTAAAGAGCGAGGAGTTGGAGGACTGGATTGCCTGGCTAGCTGACTGTCATCTATGGCTTCTGCAGTCACTGGAGGAATCTAAAGAAAAAGAAAATAAAATGTAATTTCTTGAATTTTATAATAGAAATTTTGCAAGCTTTTACGATTTCTACAGAACATCTTTTATATTTGGAGTGACTGATCATGAAAAGTAAATAATTTAGATGACACTATTTCAGTTGGAATTAGATATATAAAATAAATTAAACATTGTTGCTAATTTGAATACATATGCAACACCACATGCCATAGAATTTTTTTTTTTTTTTGATAATTTCAGAAAATAAAACTTGCAGAAGTTTAAGGGAAAAAAAAAATATATATATATATATACGGAAATAATTCTATGACTAAATGTTTCTCTATTTTAAAGTAAATGATATGAATATTTTTACTTAAAAGATTCAGACAGGGTTTTCATTTACAGAATTAAACAGTTTTTTTTTTCTAAATAATACACACCAGGACTTAGTTAGTTCGTATAAGAATGCTTTCAAAACGTAGTTTTCAGACTTATTTCATTTCAGTAAACTTTTACAGATTAGACTTCCATCTAATATGTAAGAAAGCATGGGAGCTCATTAATGCTACATACTAGGGCACCATTTCAGGAGGAAAAGAAAAGTCCCTAATTTTTTTTTTCCTTCCCTAAAATCTTTACTCTTATTTTTCTCATAAAAAAAAAAAATATATATATATATATGTAGTGTAATTTAATTTAGCACACAGCCTTTTGCTTCTATCTACCTTTTCTAGCTATAGACTAGTGATTTTTCTCTCTCATTTTTCACCTCATAAGGAGTCTTAAAATTAACCAAAATTGAATTGGGTACTTGCGTAAATAAAATTAAATTTATAATGAAGCACTTTACACATAATTAATTAAATATAAAAACCTCAATAGATACTTCATATTTCATCGTTAATATTTTCGGCTGGGCGCCCAGCTTTTTTCAAACGATCTTCATCTGTGTTGGATTTCTTAGAGTTGTGGTCTTTTATAGACTTCATAAGTTGATTCTACATATGGTCAGGAGCCATTGTGTCGCTGTCATTGCACACATCAGTGTTGTTGCTATTTACATCAGTGTTGTTGCTATTTCTAAGGCTTCTCTAAACATTGTGTAATTATAATTATTGTAATTCACTATCTTTTTAGTTTTTTCAAAATTTTCACAGATGAAGATCATTTGAAAAGAGCTGGGCGCCCAGCCGAAAATATTAACGATGAAATATGAAGTATCTATTAAGGTTTTTATTTTTAATTAATTATGGGTACTTGCATTTTTGCTTTTCACTGAGCATTAAATCCTAATCATAACATCGTTCAAGTTACATTTATGTAATTAAATATCAAAATTAAAACAATGAGTGGTAGAATATTTGCAAGTTTGTTTCCAAAGAAGAAAACAACAACCAGTTTAATTTAAAATTTCAAAAGAAATTAATATTATGCCTTGCTGATTTTTGTTAAATTTCATTTATGACTTCAAAAACTAGACTCAAGTTTGATACATTTCTTATATCTCATTGATATGTTTGAAACATTTCTTATATTTTCTTTTTACATACAAACTTTCTGGAGAATATTAGCATTTCCATACTTTTTTAAGCTTAACAGAAATAATTCTTTAGCTGTAGGGAATAGAAAAATCCCAAATTAGTTACCACTAAAGTAATTTGAAGAACAAATCTTCAAAAATATTACTTGTTTATGTCTGTGTATAACAAAACAAGTTGCAGGCGATCCTGAATTACAATTTGACAGGTTAGTGGTTCTCAAACATATTACATTAAATAAAAAATTAAATACAGAAGACAGAATGAAATAGAGTGACTTATAATTCAGTTCCCAAAAAAATACACGATTGAAAAATATTTCAATTACCTTTTTCTTTTTGATACATTTCTTATACTATAATCAAGAAGAAAAAAAAGGGGGGAGGAGGGAATGTTAAATTTCAGAAAAAGCTCTTTAAAAAAAAAAAAGCAATTTATAATTTAAAGAATTAGAAAATATTTTAATCATTTAGTAACTTGAATTATTTAATTCTGAAGAATCTACCAACATTATTAGAAAAATCTTTTACCAAAATAGTAATTTGATGCTGAGATATAGTTTGAAAGCAGATCAAATTTAAATACTTACTAGAAAAACTTTCTCAAGTGCTAATCGCTAACTTTCTTGAGGGAGAAAAAAAAAATTATTCGCATAAGATTTAAAAATTCTTAAAATGAGCTCATGTTCACAATATTTATAAATGGCTGCGGTAGCCTGGTCGATAAGAACAGGGAGTTCGTGATTGAAAGATTGCGGGTTCGGTCCCCGAGCCGGCCGAAGACCGTTGTGTATGCTAATAGCGACTTGTGCACATTAAATTCCGTCGTGGTCGCAAAGTCCTCCAAATTCCCATCAAAAATTATACTCCTGGGGGTACCAGAACATGGGTTTATCTCGGTCCTGATCTGGATCAAAATTAGAGTTCCTGTTGCTTGGCTGGTGCTGCCATCTTTCACCAGCTTTTGGAGCTAAAGCCATTTTTCCTTCCTATGTGGGCTCCTAATAACGGAAGGTGCACCCCTCTTGCCTTAAATCCGGATAGTTCCACTACTGGGGCTCGGAATTTCTGAGTGGCATACAACAACAACAATATTTATAAATAAGCACAGTTTTTTGGTGATTCTTCTGTTGCAATTCTTATCTACAATTGTTAAGAATTTTAAATATTTCTAATTTGATTCATTATTTTCAATTTTAATTTCAATTAATCAAATAATCTGATTCCATTTTAATATCATCAGGTGCAGTGTGTGTGCATGTTTAAAAAGTGAAATTTAATATATATATTTTTTGTGTTTTTTTCTGCTGCAACTCAGGAGCTAAAACTTTTCCAGTGAACTGAGCACATTGCAAACTAATATCTGTAATATTTACTAGCAAATTGGATATAAGCACTTGAAAAAATTTTCTAGTTAGTTTTACAGCAAATCAAAATTACTGTATCTCTAAAAAAATAAACAATAAAGCATTAGAATAATATAAAATGTGTACACAATTAACATATAATTTTAAAACTTTCAAACAAATATATAAGATGAAATATAAAATGCTAGGATATAAAATGACTTGCAGATTATATTGAAATTATACTTACTGCTTCTTTTGATCATTTAGTGAAAACTTATATATTTACATCAGAAACATTTTAGATATAATGTTAATTATTTTTTAAAGAGAGAAAAAAATTTTAAAAGGCTAAAAATCTAATACTAATAAAGGGAAGGGTGGGAAAAAAATGAAATTAAATAAAACTTTAAAGATTTAATTAAAAAAAAAAAAAAAAAAAGGGAGAGAAGAGGGAAAATAAAATAAATGTTTGCTCATGTTTCATGTAATTATTTTTTGGTGTCTGATTAAGAGCTTTTTTTAGTATTTCATTTTATTTTGTTTTTTATTATATTGATAATTTGCTTCTCATTATAAATGAAATGAATTAAACATTGATGGACAACACTAGAAAATTTGTCTGTTATTAAAAAATGCTTACAAATATATCAGAAAAAAAAAAAAAAAAAAAAAATCTGGTGTGAAACAACCACACAACTTCCATTACCCACTATTACATGTATTATATACATTTTTGAGAGATAATGTGATCAGAAAACATAAAAGTGACCTAAAGAGAAAATCTTTAGAGCCACTTTTGAGATACCAACTTTTACAAAAAATCAATTATTGAATGAAAAACAATAATTACATACAAAAGGATATTTAAAAGTGAGTTAATATGGCGAGTTTGAAAAAAATCCGTACAGCCATTTTTAAAGGAACGCGCTTGCAAGACTTGAAATTGAGATATTTATACAGAACGCCTATCAATTTTCCTGAACTAACCAACTATATCATTTGAAAGGACATCTAATAAAGTGTTTATATAGCAAATTTGAAGAAAATCGTCAGAGCCGTTTTTGAGATACGGACTCACGGTCCCACTTCCGGTCTCCGATGTCCTACTTCCAGTTTTTCAATTTTCAACAAAATTTGGAAAATTCATCTGTACATGAGACCTGTCTTAATTCTGAAGTTTTGTAGTTCTATCTTTATTAGTTTCAGAGATATGATAGCCAGAAAATTCCACACATACATACACACACACACTGACCAATTGCCAAAAATCACTTTTTTGGACTCAGGGGACCTTAAAACGTGTAAATCAGGTGAAATCTCGATATCGAATTTTTGGACCAAATACAATACTTCCATTACCTACAATAGTAGGGTAATGGAAGTAAAAAAGTACAAATACATAACTATGTGGCTATAAGCCTGACGAAATGCAAGCTATGCATTTTTGAGGAAAAGACTAAACTAATACTAATAAGCTTGCAAGTGACCAGTTTCCTGAAATTACTCCCAAATCTCGTTTGTGCAATCAGGCATTATCTGCACCCATTAAACAGTATTTAATAAAAAGAAAAACTTCAAGTTGATAATGGCGGGAGAAGGTAACCCCCAGATGTGTAAATCTGTCCTTGAATGAATGCATCAATATTTTAATCACAGAACTAACCTGATTCATATCTGATCAGCATAATTCCCTTAACAGCCCTCTTCACTTACCGTCGCCAGAAGCCCAAGCCAAAGTTATTCTATGGGGAAATTTTTTTTACAAATAGTGTTGCCAATTTAGCGGATTTTTGACACGATTTACTGAAAAAAATAAAAGTTTAGCGGATTCGATATTACATTACACTGTTGCTACACTATGGACAATTGAATTTTTAGTGGATTTTCATGTGTTCTTTTAGCGGGGAAAAATTTTTTGTGTTGGCAACACTGTTTACAAATAACTTATTAACTAATACATATTTTTTAATTCTGTTTTCACATTTAGAAAGCTCCCAACTGTTAAACTGACAGAGCTTTTTTAAAAATGTATTTTTTTAATTTTTAATATTTTATTTTGAAATTGTAAAATGAAAAAATTTCACATATTGAAAATTTGTATTATGCAGCTTCAAAATAAAATATAAAAATAAAAAAAATTATTTTTTTTTTAAAAAAGGTCCATCAATTTAACAGCTGGGAATTTTTAGAATGTGAAAACAGAATTTAAAAATATGTATTAATTAATAAGTTATTTGTAAAGAAAAATTTCCCATAGAATAACATTAGCTTCGGCTTCTGATGGCGGTGAGTGAAGCGAGCCCTTAACCACCTTACTGGATATATCTGGTCACTAAGCTGTTCCTTTTTCCGCAATACACTAATAATTCAAAATTATACAACTAAAAATTTTTAGATTATTTTTTAAGTTTAGCCGTTTTAAATAATAGCCATAAGTATTATATTCACGTGCAGAGTCACATTTTTAATATCAAGTTGATATAAGCAATAATTTAGTGAATTGAAAAATTGTGCTGAGAAAACAACATTAAAATATATCCCTTTTCAAAGGCAGACAGGGGGTTAATTGCTGAATGATTATTAAAAAAAATATTGTTCCATTAATTTATAACAGTGTGAAAAAGAGCTTTTGTTTATGCTTAATTATGCATTATATAATCACAGTAAAATTTATTATACATAATTTTTAATAACAACTAGTTAAAAATAAAGTCCAGAACACAAATTTTCTACAGTTCACTAGAATAATACTTGTAAAACAAATAAAAGCCTTTGTATGTAAGAAGGTATTGACATTCAAATATTCAAATCTAGTATGATGTATTGACAACAATTCATTGTTTTGATATCTAAAAATAGACATAAGTATAACCTCCACTAGACGATTGCTACTTAAGACTCTTCTCTCCCTGTTACGTTCCTTGCCTCCGGTCACCAAATCTCATGTAACTCTATGAAGAAATTTGTTTATAGCATTACTCATTATTTGATGCATTCATAGCAGCCAACTTGTACATTTTTTTGCTACTGGAAATTTTTAGTAAGTTTTTAGCAGTTTACAGTGATTAAACATGATGGAACTTTTTGTAGAGAAATATCAGTGTTAAAAAACTGTACAAGTTGGAACCTATATTACCCTGTTTTTATTAACTCGGTTTCTTGTTTGTTTGTTTATCTGTTTGTTTATCCAGTACAAATCTTGCAATCGATTTTTAACTAACTTCCTGACTAGCTAGACATTTGAAACTTTCAGAATAGCTCAGAGCACGGTGACAATGTATTATTTTAATACTTTTAGACAATTGTTTTGGGTTCCCGCTGTCTTCAGTAGCATTTATATAATTCAGCAGAAAATTTAGTTAAATAATTTTCTGACTAGCTTGACATTTAAAACTTGCGGAATAGCTCAGAACATGATGACAGTACATTTTTTTAAATACTTTCAGCCGATTGTTTTGGGTCCCCACTGCCTTTGGTAGAGTTTATATGATACAACAATCATAACTTCCCGACTAGCTAGATATTTTAAACTTTCAGAATAGCTCAGAACACGGTGACAGGGTATTCTTTTAATACTTTTAGCCAATTGTTTTGGGCCCCCGCTGCCTTCAGTAGCATTTATATAATTCAGCAGAAAATTTATTTAAATAATTTTCCGACTAGCTTGACATTTTAAACTTTCAGAATAGCTCAGAACATGATGACAATGCATGTTTTAAATACTTTTAGCCAATTATTTCGGGTCCCCACTGCCTTCAGTAGCATTTATATGATTCAACAATCATATACCTTCCCGACTAGCTAGACATTTGAAGTTTTTAAAATAGCTCAGAGCCCAATGACAATGCATTTTTTAAATACTTATAGCCAACTGTTTTGGTAAAAAGTTCTTTTTATCTTTTTATTTATTTAAAATTTCATTTACACATTCGGAAATTTCATAAAGATTAAATTAATACGTTTTTCAACTTAATCATTTTCAAAAATTGATTATTATTATTATTTTTTTTTTTTTTTAGCTTTTTATTCTGCAGCTAAAAAATGAGAAAAATGTTCTTAGTTAATTTTTCGCATTTTTAAACTCAAAATTAAAATTTTTAAAAATTAACTTTCAGAAAACGAGTACCAATTGAACAGTTGTGATATTTCAGAATGTGAAAACAGAATTTAAAAATATCGATTAGGTAATGTGTAATTCTATAAACAATTTTCTCCTTAGAATAACATGGCTTCACAATCTGTGATTTATCCCATATTTTTTTTTTTTTTTTTTTTATGTGTTTATTTCAATCAAAATTAATGAGAAGCAAATTAACCATATTTCAATCCAAAAGAAAATTATTTGTTAATTGTTGTTCAAGTCATAAGGGGTAGAAGAAAATAAAATTTTGACCAAAAATGCACTTGAAAAACTTATTTAAATCGTGTAAAATACCTGCGGAGGTACAGAATCAGCTAACTGAGGCTGGCTCGTTGAGGCATATTGATACATATGAGCTGGGGTCATGGATGCAGGAGCCTGAAGGCAAAAATTACACTTGAAACAACTAAAAAACTTCTTGCATTCATAATCAGTACACCAAAACGATTCGGATATTTTTTCTTTCTTATTTAAAATTACTATTATTATTATTTTTTATTTAATTATACTTAATTCAATCAAGCCCTTCTCCCAAAATAATTTTTATTCTGATATGTAATTGATATTTTAGGGTAAAAATCAAAAGTATATGCTTTAAATTTTAATTGACTTACGATTAGGACTACTTCATAACATTTTTTTCCTGTTTCTTTTCAAACAGACTTGTGATTAATTTATGCTTACAGACAAATTTCCTCAAACAAGCCTTAAAAATACATCCAATCCTTTCAAAATGTGGAAAACAGAGTAAATATATCAATATGTCTCTATAAGGTAAGTTCAAAGGATTTTCATAATAAGGTAACATTTTTTGATGTAATAAAAATGACTACTATATTCATAAAATTTATAAGTTAGGGTTTAATATTGTCCTTAATTTAAATGAAAAATAATGAGACAATTTACTCTTAATAGCCATATTTATTAAAAAATTTGAAATAAAATATTGAATAAAATGGGATCCGGACATAATATTGTGGGACAAAATCTCGCCGGACAAAATATCGCGTCAAAAAAATAGTATGATCTATTTGAAAATTTGATTTTGTGTCACGTATGATCTCTGGAGGGGGCCACAGGGCTTTATAAATATTAATTAATTAATTAAAATAATAAAATAAATCATCGAGTTGAATTTCATTATTTTATCTATGTTTATTTTTAAGTTATTTTATTTTTTGCTTTTCACTATTCAAAATACGTTTTAAAAATCGTGTACATCACTGCTGACATTAAAGCTGAACACTGTTCACAAACTTGAATTGAAAATTTTAAAATTAATAAGCACAACTGAATTCATTAGGACTAATTTTGACAAAAGTTAATAAATATAGTCTTTAAACTATTTTAAGTAAAATTTATAAAAAAATTTTGTTGTAGGTTTGTCAGAATGTCAGTGCTCTGACTAAGGTATGTGTTGTCATGAAATTTATACAACATTACTAATAATTACCAATTCATTTTTGCTTTGTATTCATTTACGTTGGCGATATTTTGTCATCGCGATAATTTGTCCCCAACCCGAATAAAATAAAATACTGCATAGTCCAACAACTTTGGCCTAACACACGATGTACCAATGCTCTACTACTAAGATAGCCGGATATGTCAACATGTACAATTCCTGTTTTCACTCAGCATAAAACTTATTCAAGCAGTGACTTATCCTAAATGGGTAAGACCAATGAAATTCATTTCAATAACCTTTTTGTTCATTACCTATTCTGCAAATGCACAGCTCTACAGATACAATTTCTTACCATAGAACTAAGATATTATTTATGGAATATATATTCACAAAATTAATTTAACCATACATTTTTACATAGAAAATTTGGAGGAAAAGTCTAAAGAGTTTTTATTTTTTCTTATTGAATGAAATGTTACCGAGTCAAGAAGAGTCAAACCTAAAACCACTGATGAATTCCAGTAGAAGCTAGATGTGGTGATCAATTCCAGAGCCCTGAGCCCTACCCTTCCTGTTCTTTGGTGTCTTCATTTTTTGGCATTTATTTAGATCTGTGCAAATTGATTTTTTAATCTTTTCACACTTATGACTGTGTGTAATTTTCCCCTATGCTAAGTTGTAAACCAACACAATTTTGTATGGGGGGAAAAAAAATAATAATAAAAAAGATTTAAAAAAAAAAAAAAAAGAAAAGAAAAGGATACTATACGGTTACAACAGTGAAAAAACAAAGAAAATTTAACTAACATCAGTACAAAAAGACATTAAAAAGGGTCAAGACACAGAAAAGCAGAAAGTGTGGGGCTGGGGCTCCGGAAATGTCAACAGGGAAACTCCCATCTAGTGTCACTAAACAGCTAAGTAACAATAGCCATGATTAATAATTTCATGACTTTACAAAAGAATTCAAGTTTTGCAATTTTTTAAATAGTTCGATATTTTTGATAATGTTTGTAGTAAACACTAATTTTCTTTAAAAAAAATATGTATTCTCCATTTCACTTTATTTTTATCGATTCATTTAATTTATTTTTTAAAGCCATTGCTAATAATG
The DNA here is from genome assembly GCA_963930645.1 of Salticus scenicus. NCBI lineage: Eukaryota > Metazoa > Arthropoda > Arachnida > Araneae > Salticidae > Salticus > Salticus scenicus. Next base: position 854,010 of record OZ005658.1, on the reverse strand, counting down.
CAAGGTGTAAAATAACTTAGAGAACTACAAAGCACAATGTGACTTCTAAATTATAATGTATAATGATATTTATTAATCATGCACTAAGAAGCACTTCTATAACTATATCAGCTTCTATTATAATGTTCAATGCAATTCCATTCTGCATTTTAGATTTCAAATATAAAATTCATTCTTTTTATTTTAACTAAAACTGATAATAGGAAATATACATATAAAAACTGTTTACAGTGTCTTTCAAAAATTTTTACACATTTTAAAATATTAAAGCACTTAAATTTACGAAAAAAAACTTCTTAATTAGATTATAAAAATAATAACAGAGGCCTTACTTGGAAACTTCTACGAAACTTTTCACCATCCTATGTGATTCCACAGTTAATAAAATAAAAAAGGAACTTTTAAGCTAAATATAAACATCCCCATCAAACCTAACCCAAACAATATTTCAAAGAATACATGGCAATAAAGACAAAATGGACCACCTAGAAACTGCCGGTATTTATGGAAGTAGCTATGAAAGTACTAATGGCAATAAAAAGGGTTAGTAAAATGGAAATGAATGCTTACTAAATGAAAAGTAAAGAACAGAATTAAGGAACATAAAACAGATATAAAATTTAACAGAACTACCACTGCACTAACAAAAGTATATCAGAACAATAACACAAAAATAGGTTTTGATAATGTTAAAAAACTTGCTAATTATGAAAACCATTATTATGCTGTTAATTGCAAAAACAGAGAGATTTTTTAAAAACATGTGCAGCTGCAAACATCCATGAGCATAAACTACAAGCAGTGACACCTATAGTCCATTTCCTCATCAGAGGCACTTCCAGGCCATGGAATTCAGAGAGGGAGATCACATGAATGCGATCATGTGCTCAATTCCATCCAGTGAGATATCGTTGTCTCTTTTGTAACCTAGCAACGGATGGGGAAAGTGAAATCACAGTTCATCTGAGTGTGGCCTTCAGGCGACTGCATAAAGGAAATAGAGTATAGTCAGACCAGAGGAAAGAGAGAACTAGAGTTAGTCAATTTTAACATCTAAGCACACCAAGTAAAGATGCACCGGAAGAAACTGAAGGCCCATAGCTTAAAGTTTCATAGAAGTTTTGAAGAAAGACCTCTATTATTATTTTTGTAATACATTATTATTATTACACAACTGAAACTGATTCATAGAAATACATTTGCATCCTAAAAGTTAGTATAAATATATCAATAAAATCAGATAATATTTCTTAATGTTTATAATAAAAAAAAAAAAAAAAAAAAAAAAATGTTTCACAAAAAATACTATTAACAGATACATACATAAAAGATATTAACAACATAAGACATCATAAACAATGTCTAAACACTTACTTCAAAAACGAACATAAAAAGAGCAAATAGATTTTTTTTTCTAATTAATATAATTTAATAAAAGATCAATTTATAATATTAAATAGATTAATGTTAATTTAATAAATTTATGTGCATTTAAAATAAATAATAGCTACAAATAACAATAATCAATATTTATTTCTGACCATTTAGTGATTTAGATATTTTGGTTTTTAAAACAAAAGTAGTGTTTAATAATAACAATAATAAAAAGATAAATAATTGCAGTATATAATGAAAAATATATCATCAAAACACAAACAAATGCTATCATCATTAAACCATTTTGTAAATGATTTACATATTATTATTAGTCGTTACTCTGCCTAGCAGCTGAATCTGATCCTGAAAGTACCATAATTTTTCTTTGGTTTGAATTTATTATCATTGATACTTCATTTAATATTATTAGTTATATTATTATTTATTATAAATCAATTTAACTATTTATTTTTTGTGTTTTCCTCTAATTAATTTAGCTAAATGTTCTGACTATAATTTATTAGCTTATAGCGGTGGCTGAGACAGAAAATCCCCATTTGGTGATCCTTACATAGAATTACATCTACATTTAATGTTTTTTTTATGCAACAATTCTAGCATAATTTATAAATACTATGTTTACAAAGCATTGTTATTTATTTGAAAAACCACAAAAACTTTTTATGCTAATTTGCTTATAATGCTGCCACACATAGTAATTAGGAACTTTCGTACTGTCAATGATGAGTTAATACATTCAATGAGCTGCAGTTTTCTTTGTAAAGCCCATAACTTTTAAACGTGTATTCTTTTATTAAATCAGATTTAAAATTATAGATAGAAAGAGAGAGAGATAAAAAAGGTATTTTTATTCTTATGAAAAATAGTCAAAGGATTCAAAGAGTATACATAATGGTAACTTTTAATTCAGCTTAAAAAATATTTTTAATTTTAAAGCAGAATGAAAAATTATCTTTCTTACACATTTTTGTTTGAGTGAAATAATAACAATAATTTAAATATAAAAATCCACATTAATATGCTATATATATATATGTAATGAATGTACCTTGAGTACATGCATCTTATAAAAGGAAATGAGGAGTCCATTAGTTAAACTAATATCCTTTATTAAATCTAAAGGTATGCAGTTGTGAAGATACAGTCCTAGGCCAAGTATGAAGACAACCGGAGCAGTATATGCGCTCTTAGTTCCGGCAACCGAGAAGCTACGGTGCCGATGGCCGGCACTTCGCCGTAGTGGCGAACCGCGAAGGGCACCGCGAGTTTAGCTAGTAAGATTTTACATGATGGAGTCTTAATTAAATGTGAATTTATTAGGCAAGTGATTATTGTAAAAAGCCACGATTTCTTGTATGCTCCAGCTTAAATACTGCATATTTTGGCAGGAACCAAAACTATTCTTATAATTCTTATTGGGTAAACAGCTAAACAAAATCCCACCTACCTTTTATCATTGGTTGACCCGGACATGTGGGATTAAGTATTTTGCAATGTTTTGCCGTTTACTTTAGACGTTTGCATAATTTTGATTCTAAAACTTATTCTTAAATCAGATTCCCGCACTATGAAGTTCTGTTGGAAAACTAACTTTACCTGGGCTCTAAAAGAGAATTCTCATAAAGTTGTTCTTAAAATTAAGATTTATTCTGAGATATTAATAGTTATCACTTAATATTAATTTAAAATACTAATTTAAAATCTTGATTATTTTACCCTTTCATATATAATACAAAAGGATCAATAATGTACTACAGAGAATAATAAGTTTTTACTTCTATTGATACATTTTGTATCCCCCCCAAAACAATAAAACTATAATAACTAAATAAAATCATCTTTAAAAATCTAAAACAAAAGTGAAAATAACTTACAGTATGGTATTTTTGTAAATAATCTCTATTTGGACTCAAGTGGGATTTGGGAGTTGAGCGTCCACTTTGAGGAGGAGAAGGCCTTTCAGGAGGACACCCACGAGCAAGGAGACCCATCGAGTCCATGCTCCCAACACGAGATTCTAATTCTTCGGCACGTTGCTCGGTATTTTGCTTTTCCTCTTGAATTAATCTAATTGGAGACATTAATTATTGTTAACTGTTGTAAAAAAATATGAATGTTCAATCTCTTCAATGAAAAGTATATTTTAAATATTGAATACATTTTTGAACAAACTAAGCTATCTAAGAAGTCCATAATCGATATTATTTAACCCTTTGCCTACCTAGAGTACTTTAAAGCACCATTAGATAGAAAATCATGTGAAATTGAATTTATGGAAGAAATATCTGTGGTATTTGCAAGGATAGAACACATATACCTCTCTTTAATTTCCCTACAAGGCGCTATATGCTATATATGGCTATTTTTGTTCGACAGAATTTTATAGAGTACTCTCACTGTTTTTGCTTGGCATTTTTTGTGATCTTCATGTGTAATTACAGTATAACCTCGATCCATCATTTTTCACAGGGTGCGTGAAAAAAAATGTTGAAAGCGGGAAAACAATGAATGCGGGTTATAGTCAAAACACACGAAGAAAACACAACATTTATCGATTAATACACACAATGTATACTGCTAATAAAAACTAATTTTTTACTTTAAAAACTTCCAAGAAATAAATCGATGTTGCAGAACGTTAAGTAAAATTTATTTATAAAAATCAAAAGTTTTATTTATGTACTCTTTTAATAAATTAAACAGAAATTTATCCAGAATTATAACATGTTTCTCGTCCTTTTCCATAATTTCATGACCTTATATAAAAGTTTGTGCATTTTTAAACACCATAATTGTGTCATCGGCGTGAAAATTATCCTCTATTTCTTAGCCATTATTTTCATTTTTTGAAATCACACATTTCTTCTATGCTTTAGGATACTGCATATCACAACATCTTGATTATTGTAAATAATATCACTAAATTTTGATCCTCTATGGAAATGGGGAAAAGAGTTTTTTAGGATGAAAGAAATTATTCCAGTTTGTATGTTATATGGAACCTCTTGAGCTTCAGGAGGAAATTTTTACAAGGTCAGGAGAAAAATTTTACAATGATGAATGCAGGAAAATGACTTTGTGAAGCACGATACATGCAGGTTTCATTAACATTATTTAAATACAATTTGTGCAGGGACCACAGAAATAAAACGATCAATGCGGGAAAACGATGGATCAGGGTTTCACTATAATTCCTCTATTACCTCAAGGATTTACCACCAATCTTAGAAAAAAATATAATGAACATAAAAAATTAAATCTTTTTACCCATTTTTTAAGGTCCTAATATTTTTTTCATCTATCTACCAATAGTACGCTGATTCACCATCTCATTAAATGCTCATTAATTACTATGATAAGGTGATATGAATAGTTTTTATTGCATATAACTTTAAAAAGTACTCTTAAGTACTTAAAACATATATCATTAAAGTTCATTTTTTGTTTGTTTTGTGATGCAGTAGATGAAGGTTTAATACTAGTTAGTCTACACCTGCCTAGTGTTAAACTTTTATGCATGAATTTCCAAATTTATTTCTCCTTGCCAGATCAAACTAATATAGTTTACATGAAATATATTTTTTAAATTGCATCATAATATTTACACGTTTTAGAGTCCAAGTGGTTACAAGAAATTCAAAATGACATCATAGCCCTTAAAGTTTTATCACCACATGGCTATTTATTTATTTATATTATTAATTTATCATGATGAATCAGAATTATACACATTTATAGCACATAAAAAAAAAAAAATCATATAGCAATGAAAAGAGTTTATTCTAAAAATAGAAATTGTTTGTTTTATTCAAGCTTTGTTTTCTGCAATGGTAACAATGGTATTTATACACTATACTGAAATAAATTTTTTAAATAAAATATCTCTGCAAATCAACTAATAAATTTTGTATGTTTAGTTTATTATTAATCAATGAACAAATCTTCAAAAACCATGACTAAATTGTTATTACTTTTTTAAATTCTCAATACATTGTTGCAACTGTGATGTAAATTTTTCTGTTAAATTATCCCTTAAGGCCCTACGTCAGTGAGCTTCAAGGTCATCCAAATCCGGTATTAACCTATTGTAAAATATTCCTCATTATTACTCATTACGTAATACATGTTTTTAAATTCTGTTTTCACATTCGGAAAATTCACGACCATTAAAAGTCGCCTCATGTTTCAAAAATTAATTTTTTAAAATTTAAAAATTTGTTTTTAAGCTGCAAAAGACGAATTTTTACTTGATTTTCTTTATCGTTCTCAAATAATAAACAAATTGTAATATCAAAAATCTGAAACATACTGCAATTTTTTAAATTATACAACTTATTACAATTAAATTTCCTAATATTTAGGTTTAAAAAACATATTAATAATTTTGAGGAATAAAGCAAGTTTTAGCTGAAATAACCGAATTTTCCCCCATTTCACTCTGCTTCTTTTATCAGAGCGATGGGCGGTGAAAAACCCATTAAGATGACAGGTGATTAGTTTTCAATTGAAAGTGTGAAAATGCCCTGAAGTGAAGTTACCCATGTCGTAGAAAAGGGACTGAAATAGCAATACGGAATCAGAACTCGAGTTTGTTTTACTGCACATAAACTACTCATATGTATTTATTAGATAATTTCTTTTTTCAGTATCACAAATATGCTCCTTTTTTTTTTAAATTATTTTTTAAAATATTTATTTAAAATAAATCTAAAGATCCCCTCCTCCCCATTAATTAATAAATTTTTATCCTATGTATATTTACCAAATCTTTATAAATTTAAATTCTGGCGGAACTGAAGTGGGATAATAATTTTATCTTCAGCATTCTTTTCGCATTGCAAAAAGTTTTAACAGTCCAGGACACAGTTTTAACTGATAATTATAAAAATCCATATAATGTTCTGAACGTTTTCCAAAGTGAGCTAATACTAAGTGCATAAAAATGTTTAAAACTAGTTGGCATAGGTGGACTCTGCTCAGTTCCCCACCATATTTATGTTCTCATAAATTTCTAGTTTGAGAGATATAATCATGTTAAAAGAAATGAATTTGACAAAAGCTTGATACAGTGACAGAATGAAAACCCCGCCTAATAGGCTATCCACCGTTCACTTCGATATATTTATTTTATTCTAATCTATTAATTTATTTTATCAGGGTCAATTCCGTTGTTTAGTTTTCATGCTACTATTTCCAATGCAATAATCCTCAAAATTCATATTTATATGAAAAATTTACAATTTTGCTATGTTGGTAAAATCGTAAATTACGAAATTTTCCTATTAGAATATTTGTATTCAATCATGTTCAAACAAATATCATAACTGTAATTTTGAAGTTGTCTAATGTATTTATGAGCCTCAAAATGAAAGTTTATGCTCAATTTTACCTTATTCTGGCATGTTAAGTAAATCGTAAATTCCAAATAACTTACGAATTTTTTTAAATTGGAAAATTCATAGTCATTAATATTCATACCAGTGTCCCAAATAATATTTCAAAAGTAGTCTGACATCTTTACGATGAAAATATCTCTAAAAATTGACGGTTATGTGAAAAATTGCCCCATACTGCCATGTTAAGAAATTCGTAAATTTCCAATAACTTGCGAAATTTTCAAAGTAGCTAGAGCTGGACGATATCAGAAATTAAATATCGCGATATATCATCAAGTTAATATCGATATTGGTGATATATTGCGATATTTATTTCAAGAGAAGGAAAATAGATATTTGCTACTTTTTAAAGACAAATGAACACCAATTTTAATGTATACAAGTGGGGAGTGTTTTCTATATGTATATTTATATTTTCTGGTATATTACTTCCAAATCTTTTTTATTAAAAAGAAAAAAAAAAAAAAGAAAGAAAGAAAATGCATAAATAGCAACACAATGTTTTGTGTTTCTTTTAATTTATACCATTACTTTTAAGTATATTTCTGAATAGTTTGTCCTCCATTCTTTCTATTTTAAGATTTAATTATTTCAAAATCACATTTTAAGAGAGCTAATCGGTGATATGTGTTTTATTTGCACAAAGTATATCATCAAGATACATAATTATAATAAAAATATAAGCTTAAGAAAAATGAAGTTGTACTTAAAATGTAGATGATTAATAAAATTTTGCGCAGAAGTCGTAACTTAACTATCTATCTATCTCTCTCTCTATATATATCAATGATTCATTTATATACGGAAATTTTAAAAATAAATATTAGTATGAGTTTTGCACCTAATTCCCATTCCTGAGTATAAAGAAAGTTCATTTACTAATATTCCTGTCAGTCATTGATAGCGATATGGTTGTAATTAAATTAATTTCAGTGAATAAGAAATGCACAGTAGAAATACTGTTTATAAACTTTCTTTAGAATTGCCACCGAATAAACTTTCTCGGTTGTAGAGTAATATTAATTTGAGACCCTATAACTCATAGGTATTCTAAAGGTCAATTTCCTGCCATTTTTATTTTATTTTTTATCTACTTACCATATCATGTTTTTTTTTTTTTTTTTAAGATATATATATTGAATTCATATTTTGTAATGTTTTTATAACATTTGGAAATTGTATTATATTTATATACTAGTACCGCCCAGTGGTTGAAGATCAATCACTTTTTGCAAAGCAAAGCAACTGCCTTCTCATAAACGGAATTAAATTGCAGCACAGCAGCGACCCCTGTTGGCCGATAGGCACGAGTCGTCCATGAAATAGAGCGTTCGAACTAAAAAAAAAAAAAAAAAAAAAAAAAGAAAAAGAAAAGAAAAGAAAGAAAGAAAGGAAATCTTAAAGATGGTCAATTAGAGTTCAAGGAATCTCAAAACTTGTAACATCATCGAAAACTGGAAATCTAAATTTTTTCTGAATCTTATACTTTCTCCACTTTTTTAAGAATAAGTAGTCAATTTCAGTTAATTGAAATGCAAGGAAATCTCAAAACGTGTAAATTCATCGAAAACCAGAAATCGAAATTTTCCCCGTGTCTTCTACTTTCTTCTTATGCATGTAAAAGCCAGTAATAAATCCACATTTTAAATAATAAGTAGTCAGTTTCAGTTAATTGAAAAGCAAGGAAATCTCAAAACGTGTAAATTCATCGAAAACTGGAAATCAAAATTTATCCAAATCTTACACTTTCTTCTTGTATATGCAGAAGATATAATAATAAATCAACTTTTAAAAAAATAAGTAATCAGTTTCACTTAAATGAAATGCAAGGAAATCCCAAAACGTGTAAATATATCAAAAAACGGAAATCGAAATTTATTTCGTATCTTCTTTCTTCTTATGTACGCAGAAACTAGTAATAAATCCACTTTTTAAAAATGAGTAGACAATTTCAGTTAATTAAAATGCAAGGAAATCTCAAAATGTGAAAATTCATCGAAAACCGGAAAAACGTTTATCCAAATCTTATATTTTCTTCTTATATGTGCAGAAGATAGAATAATAAATCCAATTTAAAAAAAATAAGTAATCAATTTCAGTTAATTGTTTGCTTAAAAAAGAAAAAAAAAACCCACTTGACGATATTTCGAACAATCCATGCAATTCCGAACAATATATCAACGAACCGATAACAAGAACGAAACGCAATATACTGTTTCCAGTGTTTTCACTTTTCACCTGCGAGCGAAGAGCAGCTTCGATATTATTGGTGTGGGAATATTATCGAATGGGAAATAATATACTACAGCCATGAACTAAACGCGATATACTGTTTGCAGTGTTTTCACTTTTCACCTGCGAGCGATGAGCAACTTCGATATTATTGGTGTGGAGATATTATCGAATGGGAAATAATATACTACTGCGATAACTTGATGAATGAGGAATGAAACATTTTATATGTTATCGTTCAAGGTCATACTTTTTAAGTAGTGGTTTCGATTTGAGAGTGCGCAGTTCGCACAAATGAAGCCGGTTGGGGTTATTTTTTCGAGTTTAGTCAGTGAATAGGAGGAAAGGAAGAGAAGGTGTATTTGTATAAGATATTCGGCGGTCTGTTTGTTGGGTGTTTACGGGGTGGTACGGGGTACGGTGAGGCGGGGAAGTAGAATTTGAAGATATGGCGTTGGACGCTGTTTATCGCATATGTCTTGATCGCGCTGTGCGCGTTAGAGAAATTAGTTGTGCGCGTGTTAGAGAAATTAGCTGTGCGCGTTAGGAAATATCGTTAGAGGGATATATTGATAGAACAAGAACTTAAATACTGTTATCGCGATATTAAAAAAATATCGATACTTGGGGATATATTGATAAATAATCCAGCCCTAAAAGTAGCATATTTATAGTTACTGATGTTCCTTCCGGCATCAAAACTGATATTTTAAAACTGGTCTGACATTTTTACAGTAAAAAGTTTCCATTTAATGTGCGTTTAAGTGAATTTTTGTCCTATTCTCCCATGTTAAGAAAATCGTAAATTTCTAATTACTTACGAAGTTTTTAAATTCGAATTTTGCAAATAAATAGGGTTCTGGCCAGTGTCGAAAGTAATATTTTAAAACTGATCTGGCCTCTCTGCGACAATTTATTTTTGAGATATCGTGTACACAGACTAACAAACTGATGGACTTACACACTAACAGCCTAACAGACTAACAGACACCCTACAGACAGACACCATAGAAATTTTGTCATTTTCGGATTCCTCACACCTGAAAACGTGTAAAAAAGTCAAAAAACCGAGGTCGAAAATTTTCACGATTACCTAAGTTCCCCATACCTATAGTATGATGGGAACTAATATTGCTCATTCGGGATATTCGACCGTATTTCTTCTTACTAAACAATTGAATGGGGACATTAAAAAACAAGAAAAAAAGAAAAGAAATAGAAACTTAGCTAAAGCATTTAAATTTGTTCGATGCAGAGATCTTTGTCCAGAAACAACATAAAAATCCAAGGAACACAAAATATTGCTTCGGACTTGTCGCTTTCACGCTACATTCGTACCTACTTTTGCTTTTCTTTCTTTCTTTTTTTTTTCTTTTTTTAATTTTCTGATGATTGTAACACGAAATAATTATTCCATTCTTATGATTTTTATGATAATAAAAATACAAAGTTCTTAATATCTGAACTGCCCCCCCCCCCCCCCACTTTTTTTTTTTTTTTATGCTGTTTGCTGCGAATTCAGATTTGGTCATTTTTAAGGTTTCTTTTTTTTTTTTTTTTTTTTTTCCCTTTTTTTTTTTCTTTTCTCCCTTTTTTTAATAACGAAATTTTCAGTTGAATATAACAGAAAATTTAATTTAAAAAAATCAATTTAATTAGTTTATGTCATATTGTTTAATATATTTTTTTTAACTTTACCAAAAAACATACTTCTTACTTTCCGAACACCACAGTGAGGAAAGTATTGCAATCATGTCAAAAATCCGAGTTTGAGATTTTGGTGTTTCCACATATTTTGAGGTCCTCTGAATACATATTTACTATTTTTACGAAGATGTATGCGTGTATGTATGTGAGTAAACACAATAGCGCCTAAGCGCTTTGTTTGAATGAGCTGAAAGTTGTACACATGTTATAAGTTACCATAGAACGAATCCTATTGATTTTGGTAAATCTAGCACTTATTATTATTATTATTATTATTATTATTTTTTTTTTTTTTTTTTTTTACACAAAGAAAAATTCTTTATCATTATGGTCTATGGGCCTAATTATTTTTAAGTGCAAAAGCGTCTAAATGCCTTATTGGAATGAGCTAAAAATTTATACTCATGTTATGGATCCCCGTGGCACAAACTGTATATATTTTGGTGAATGTATCGTTTATGGTTTTTTCACAGGAACACAAAGAAAAATTCTTTAACATTATGTATGCTCTATGGGCCTAAATTTTTAAAAGTGCAATAGCGTCTAAATTCCATATTCGAATGAGCTGAAAATTTATACACATGTCCCCGTCGCACAAACTATATAAATTTTGGTGAATGTAACATTTATAGTTTTCTTTACAGGAACACAAAGAAAAATTCTTTATCATTATGGTCTATATGTAACCAATTTTTTTTAACTGCAATAATGTCTAAACGCTTTATTCGTTTGAGCTGAAAATTTATATACGTGCTATAAGTCACCAATGTACAAAGTGCATAAATTTTGAAGAATCTGACACTTATAGTTCTTTTACAAAGACACAACAGTAGATTCTTTATCATTATATCTTTTATCATTATGTAATAATATCCTCTAAACCAGATTTTTTTTTCTTTTTGTGTGGACTTCTAAACATTTAAAGAAGGTTTTTTTTATACGATACTCCCCAGGAAACTTAGTTTTGTGCATATAAAATTACATGTGGATCTCATTATGTTTAATGAATCGCAAGTTGAACAATATGAAAATCTATTAAAGTGTATTGTTATTTTAAAACCAAACTCAATGATTGATAAATTATATTTTTTATGGCAATGTTATTGAGTCATATATATATATATTTTTTATATTAATATAAATCGTATTTATATATACGATTTATATTAATATAAATTTTTCCTTTTTTTAAGTAACTAGTTTAGACAAAAAATAATCAGCCTGCTTTTTTCAGCCTGGCTAAAATCTGGCAGCCCTAATACATCGTAAGAGACAGTGACATTATACTGGATGTGATAATAGTGGGAAAAAAAAAAAAAAAAAAGAATGGCAGATAATTATTGACCATATGTTATTTAAAATAATGTGTGTATAAACAGATTGCAAGGAAAGTTGACATGCATGATCACAAACATTTTTTAGATGCGAAGTACATTTTTCGACATTTAGTGTAATACTTCTCTGAGACGAAATTCGTCTACACTTATGATTTACACAACAGTTTAACTCTAAATAATGATTCATTTATCCAGAAAAGTATCAATTAAAAATTGGAAGCATATTTTTGTAGATAAGCACATCTGATTTCTTGAATTAGAAAGTAACATTAGTATCGAATAATTTTCAACGAACTTCAGTCGTTTCCATGCAACGTACCAAGCACATATTATGTTTTAACTTTTTAATGTTCATTAGCAACGCCCTAAAAAAAAAAAAAAAAAAAATCAAAAATTTTACAATAGTTTTTCCTTTTTTCAATTAAAATTTAAACCTTTCGTTTTTTTCTGCTTGTTAGTCAGTAGTATTAATGGGAGATTTAATAAGTATGTTTCAGAAGAAGCCCCATGCAAAAGTTATTTACAATTTCTTAGTAGATGTGAGTGTACCTTGCTTGTTTGTTGATGCACTCGTGCCTAGTTCTTTAACCTGATGAAGAGCCCTGCATCTCTTCTGACTTGAAAAATATGTTGCTAGTTTTTGCAATTTATAAAGTCTCCATTCAAAATTACTTATTAATTATTTTTTTTATATTTGAATTTAATCAGGTTAAAAATGCTATTTAAAAAAATATATTTGTTTATGATCAACTGTGATCAACTTATGATCAACTAACAGCTGTTTTTTCAATTGATTTAGCAATTTTCAAAAGGAAAAATATGTAGTGAGCTTTAAAGGTTTAAATCAAATAATATTGAACAACACAGTCATCAGTATTATATTCAGTTGAATCGGATGATAAATCTGGAGTTTTATGTATTAAAAATTCAATTATAATGAATTTGAGTTCTGTGTATAAATATATTTTGTTACATAAATCTCTTCTTAATAACATTTTGGTAAAACCATTGTCTAGAGTAATTATTATGCACTAATTAGATGTATTTCCATAAAAAAAAAAAAAAAAAAAAAAAAAAAAAAATCTTTAGATGTTGTAGAGCCGAAAATGGACTTTTTTCCACATTCAGTGTGATAGATCTCCCACATCGAAATCGTCTACAATCGTCATAGAAAATAATTTCAATAAGTAATTTGCATATGCACTATTGTGAATTTGTATAGGAACAGAAGACGGAAATCTTTTTACAGCTGTGATGTATTGATTTCCTTTTTCCTCGACTTTCTTTTTAAAAAAAACTAAATTATTGAAAGTAAAAACTATACGTTTTAAAGTTTTATTTATTGAAAATTTAATTTAAATTAATGTGAGTTGTACATAAAAATTTCCTTCGTAAGATAAATCTCTTTATAATAACATTTTTGTAAAGCAGTTGTCGAGAACAACTATTATGTACTAACTGTGTATATTTCCATTACAAAAAAAAAAAAAAATTAGATCTTGTCTATGGAGCCGATAATTGACATTTTTCGACATTTAGTGTAGAAAAACAATTATTGTATTTTTCTCTTTTGATGACACATCTACAGACGACCTTTTAGACACCTCAACCAAATTTTTACACCTTGCCTTTCTACCAATATATAAAATATAATTTATTGAAAGCTGTTAAAATAATATTTCATATTAAAAATGCATACCATCTTTAAACTTATATTGACAGAATAAAAAAGATTAAATAAATAAAACAAATATAACTTTAAAAGACATAAAAATTAAAACACATGCAGATTAAAATAAGTAAAGAAAGAAAGAAAAGAACTGTATTTCTATTTGTTTTTGCCCATAGCCCCCCCCCCCCCCTTACCGCCCTCCTAATAATTTTAGAAATTCGAAAATATCCGCAATTGATTTGAAAGTATCGAAAACCTCTATAAACCAATTTTGAACGATCTAACTCTATTTTTATTTCCCCCCCCCTCGCCCCTCCTAATAACTTTACACTTTCGAAAATATCCCCATTCGACTTGCACTCCTTCAAAAACCTATCTGTATAATAATTTTAGAAATTCGAAAATATCCGCAATTGATTTGAAAGTATCGAAAACCTCTATAAACCAATTTTGAACGATCTAACTCTATTTTTATTTCCCCCCCCCTCGCCCCTCCTAATAACTTTACACTTTCGAAAATATCCCCATTCGACTTGCAGTCCTTCAAAAACCTATATGTATAATAATTTTAGAAATTCGAAAATATCCGCAATTGATTTGAAAGTATCGAAAACCTCTATAAACCAATTTTGAACGATCTAACTCTATTTTTATTCCCCCCCCCCTCGCCCCTCCTAATAACTTTACACTTTCGAAAATATCCCCATTCGACTTGCAGTCCTTCAAAAACCTATCTGTACCAATTTTGAACTGCCTAACTGTATTTCTATTTTTTTTTGCCCCTAGCCCCCCCCCCCCTGCTGCCCCACCTGGGGGCTGAATTTCTAAAATTCCAGAAATTGTTTTTTAGATATTTGCATTAGCTATATTTTAGAGAAAAAATTCACGTACATCTGTTTTTTTTTTTTTTGTTGAGATATATAAGATTATGTGAAATCACGTTTAATGCATGTAAAATCACGTTTCGCCCCCCCCCCCCTTGGGGACCGAATTCCAAAAATTCCAGAAATCGATTTTTAGACATTTGTATTAGCTATATTTTAAAGGAAAAATTTTACGGATATCTGTTTTTTGTTTGAGATATGAAGGATTTTATGAAATCACGTTTTGCCCCCCCCCCCTCCCCTCTTGGGGGGCGAATTTTGTAAAAACGGTTGCGGCGTTGAGTTTCTCGGGTCGTAAACATTAACCGTGCCGAATTTGGTCCCGATCGGTGAAACGGCCTAGGATTGTATAGCGGACAGACAGACACACAGACAGACAGACTGACTCTGCTCTTTTATATATATAGATTTTAGGATCAATCATAGGAATGGTATTTGAATAGTATCAAATTTTAATTCAGTAAAACAATATTAGATCGTACGGAAATTATTGTAGTAACCAAATTGTTTTCTAGATTAATACAAATAAAATATAGCATTTTTAAAATTTCTTTACACACACATAGAAAAAAAAAAAAAAAAAAAAAAAAAGAAGTTAGTCTTTAATAATGAATACCAGTAATTTTTAATAATGAATACCAGTTTTAAATATATATATATATATATATATATATATATATATATATAAACAAATAAGTAACACGATCAGTTTCATGCAGTAAATTCTTTGATTTTTTATTTAGCGGAAATAAAAACATAATACCGAATAATTGTTAACAAAATTAATTTTAAATAATTACACTTAAAAGAAGCGTCTGATTTGCTGTGTAACATAGGCTGAACAGAATCTTTGGTCGAAGTCGCTTTTTCTGAATATATGTGCAGATAGTTTTCAAAATCATAGAACTATATACTATATTGTACAGGAATATGTATATGACAACAACATTACTCAGAGTAGATTCTGAACCTGATAAAAAAATACAATTCATATGCGTAAATATTGTTGTAATTAATTTAAATTAGAATATTTATCAGAGTAAAAAATGTTATCAATTTCAGTATAATTATTACATTTAAATAATATTTTTTTCCTTCCTCGTTTAATGCAAGTATTTTTTAATTTTATCCAATTGAAGCTGAAATTTCTGAATATTATTTACGTATGTAAATAATTTTATTTGCCTTCTCCAATAATTCAAAAACAGATATTCCCTTTTCGCATTCTTTTTTAGCCTTTACAGATAAAGCTTATCTTACCCTCATGCCTCTGGCAAGAAAAATGTCAATTAACAGCAAGGGGAGTCGGACTCGGAAGCTATCAATTACTGAAGTGCGAAATTTTCCATTCTCGTGATTCTCGGAACGTCAACTGTGAGCAGATTTCCTCCCCCCGTCTTGCGAAATCTATAGACTTCAAAAAGCGCCCTCTAGAATGAAAAAATATTTTGACTCACGTAGGGCCTTAATTCATTATTTTATTTCATTTAAAATGCCCAAATGCAAAACATGGATAAAATTTTACTTCTTTTTATTCTAATACATTATAATACATTGTTGTAGCTAAGACATCAGTTTACAGTGTTATCCGCGGGAAACATGGGCTTTAATTATTAAGAAATTCTTGTAATACTAAAAAATTTATATTCTAAAATATATGTATTTTTGAAAATTTTGACAAAAAGTATCAATAAAGAAAAAATTTTCATAAGACTCGAAGAAAAAGAAAGAAAGAAAGAAAGAAAAAAAAAACATATACAAAATGATGACAACCAAATAAATCAAAGAATAGATTAACGACACATTTAATGGCATAATTGCTACAAATTTTAATTATATTTTGTAATTATGAATTTCAATATTGTTTAATACAACAAAGTAAAAGCTTATTATATTAGAAAAAAAAAATAAATAAACAAATAAATATAGTACTCAATCAATATGTTGTTTAGAAGGTTATTCTTCTAAGCAGACACCATAAATTGCAGAAACATGCAAAAATTGCTTTCAGTAATTCAGAAGGACCATTTACAGACAGGAAAAGAATAAATAAATAAATTAAACAAATGTAGCTATTATATATATTTGATACCAAAACATTTATTAGATTTAATAAAAATTAAATTCAAGACATAATTTAATTTTGAGAATTCTTGTTGTATCAATACACGTGACTGTTTTTTTTTTTTTAATTCAATTTTTTCAAAATAAAAATAAAATAAATACCTATGCCTATTTTTGTTTTCTAAGTAATAGGTATATAATTCTGCACAAAACAGAATTTAATTTAGTATAATACGACTTATTTTAATCTATTCTTCCATATAAGGGTATGCAGTAGTTGTGTTTCATTCCGATGAATGTTTCATTTAGCACACTTTTGTGTAAGAAAAAGAAATACCACTATTTAGGCCAGAAATATTGACTTTACTGACTAAATTCCTAAAATACTGACTAATCTGAAAAATACTGACTTTGCTGACCATTTTTCACCCCTGTTTACAATAAATGAAAACAGTTTGTGTTCTTACCTTTAACCTTTTGTGTAATGAGTGTCAAATTACAAGCATAATTTCAGGTTATATGTATTAAATGAAATATCAAATGCAGAAAAAAAAAAAAAAAAACCCTGTAGTTTATTTCCAGAAAATAAAACAATCAATTTAACAGGAAATTTCAAATGAAAAATAAGATTATACTTTGCTGATGTTTATAAGATTTGATTTATGACTTTGAAAACTGGAGTAAATTTTTTCAAAATTTGTCGATAGACTTGTAAAATGAGAGACAAGTATGAGTAAAAATTCTGAAAAATATTAGTGTTCCCATTTTTTTTTTTTTTTTTTTTTTTTTTAGAAATTAAGTTAAATCTGTACTGAAAGAAAAACTTTCACACCTTATTTCATTATTTATTGCATCTAGTTGCTCTTGTAGCATGAGAGCGAGGGTTTGTGCATCTGTGTGCCCAGATGGAGATAAGATATCCATAGCTTCAAAGATATTATCACCTTCATCTTGACTACACTCATTATCACTCGTGTCAAATGTAGACTGTGCATTAGACATCATATGACTCTGCTCCAATTTTTCCCAACTCTGGAACAGATTACATTTATAAAATTATGTCATTCTTCCTCAAATTGATTAACATCTGAGATAATAATTGGAATTCAATAACAATTCATAAATAAATAAATACAAACTCAAATTAAAAACTATATTTTATACAGAAAAAAATACAGGGTGTTTATAAAGTCCCGGACCCATTTTGATGTTTAATAACTCATAAAATAATGAAGATATAAACAAAGTTATGGCATTTATTGATGGAATAACTCATATATTTTCTTTTCAGGTTTGAATATCTTTACTTTTGTAAATATCGTCTGCGCCTGTGGCTAATTTCAGATAATTTCATTTTCCAGTCTAAATATCTGTACTTTTCTAAATATCGTCTGCTTATTAATTGCATTTTTCTCTCTTTTGTTTTTGGCAACTATTGCAATGTTATATTTATTTTTGATGTGTTTGTTCTATGTAGTACTTTTGTATGTGATGTTTTATTTGAGCGGCAGTCGAATAATTACCTAAAAGTCAGAATTACAACCGCAATAGCCTCTGTGGATGCCAACATGCTTGCCGCTACCTGGCGTGAAATTGACTATCGACTTGATATTCTCCGTGCGACGAAGGGGGCACACGTGGAAGTTCATTGACAAGGGTCATGAAACTTTTTGAGTCTATCTAACCATTTATGTTATTAATTTTAATCTATCTTTATTATTTTAGGAGTTCTTAAACATCAAAATGGGTCCAGGACTTTATAAACACCCTGTATATATGGATACTCAGAAATTTTTATCCATTAATTCATCAACCATGAATATTCATTTAGTTAAATTTTAGTGTAAGACTGATTTTTATACCAACTATGTGAAAAATGCAAGAGCCGGGAAATAAACCTGGCACTCTGATTACTGTGCAGATGCTCTACCATTGAGCTAGCCTGGCTGATAAACAGCTCGGCATTTTTCATAAGCAGAGTATGTGAAGTGCCTGGGTTTTGATTCCAGATCTGGTATTTTTCACATAGCTGGTTTAAAAATCAACCTTACACTCCAGTTTATCTAAATGAATATTCATGGTTGATGAATTAATGTATAAGATACCGTGATTTTGCCAACAGATTTGTCAAGTGATTTTGTCAGGTCAAAATTAAATATATATATAAAATAAAATGAGAAAATGTTCAAAAGATTTCCTTGTTTTATTAAAATGACAACATCATAATATCAACAATTCAGAGATTTCTCAATCATACCATATGGAGTTTCAGATAGTTATCAGAAATGGCCGAAAGAAAGCTTTGTGTTTAAATGAGACTTCATAAGATAGCGATATAAGAAGAGCAAGCTGAAAAGGTGTTAATTAATGAATAAAAATTAATATAAGTTGTCTGAGAAATGTGATGGAAAAATTAGGTGTTTTACATTAGCATTAACGTTTTTTTGTGAATCATACCTAGAAATGCAGTTAGGTTCTAATAATAATTTGGCTTCTCATAAATCAGGGTTTAAATTGAATGGGAAAATTAATATAAGATTTATGAGTTTCAAATTTTAAAAGTAAATAAGAAAAGAAATAAAATGTGAAAACTTTGCATGGGTTTGCTAATTCTTATAAAAAAGATCAATACAAATATACAAGAAAAGAGGAGATATATACAAATAAACAGAATTTGTAAAGTTAAAGAAAAATTACATTAGCATTTTCTTCAGCAGTATTCATATGATGAACCCTCTGACTTTGCTGAGAACCTGCTGGTGATGTAGCTGTATATACAAGTCCAGCACTTGTGCTGATAGACGTAACTGAATTAGAATTCATCATGTCCATGTTTCTGTTAGGTGATATAGTTCCACTTGTAACTGGATAATTAGCCCAAGATGGAGATAATGAAGTCTGATTTGTTGATCGCCTAAAGAACAACAAGAATAGAGCTCTATTTAATACAAACTAGTTGTAACAAACAACAATTATAGAGTGGTTCTTCATTAATAATAATTTCTATGATTTGAAATAATTGAAAGTATCACTAGAATTTTTTTAAAGTGTATGAAAAATGTATGTTTACAGTTTAAATAAATAAGCAGGGCCCGATTAAGCTTTGAAGCGGGGAAGCTCGGCATCATTTCGGGGCCCCCTTTCATTTCTGAAAATCTTGTTTTTCTGTTACATATTGTAATATAAAAATGCTATAGACCAAAAAAATAGTGTGTGCTTATTATTTTTATTTTTTCATATATCTGGGTAGTTTCTAACACAGAACATTAAAATCATACAACTTTTTAATTAAGAACATTCAGATTTTTGAGGTTAAATAATAGATTTTTCCCGAAACAGTGAGTGTTTTGTCTTGTTTTAGGTAACCTTTCTCAGAAAAAATTCAATCTCAGTGTAAAAATATGAAACAAAAAATTCAAGACCATGTTTTTAATCCTTATGGGGCCCCCTCTTAAATTTTAGAGGGGAAGCTTGTGCTTCCTGAGCCTTTTGGATAATCACGCCCTGTAAATAAGTACTATAATGTTATTCTTATTTGTGCTTGAACTAGATTAATCATATCAAAACAATTAATTATTTACATATTCACAACTGAAAAAAAATTTGTATTTGCAAAAAAAAAAAGTATAGGTAAACCAAAAATTATATATTTTTTTTTATTAATTATCAAAGATATAGGGTGAAATGAGGTAAAACAATTTCAGTTTATAACTCAACCAATAATCCCATTTAAAAATTAAATACTAAATGAACATGTTTTTTAGTATAGACAAAAGAGGGGACAAAAGAATAGTTTACCTAGGCAAAGAATCTGATGACCTATAACTTTGGAATTCATGTCTTAAAGAGTCCATCTCACTCCTCATTTTGCCAAGCTCTGCAATTATTTTATCCTGAATAGTGACAAAATAATAGAGATTATTACAAGCAGTATTTTTATAAAATGGTATACTAATATACTAATTAATTAATTACTATCACAGTAAATATGCAAATACAATAATAAATATAAGTATTGATACTGAATGACGATTAGCCATAACATGCATTACAATATTAAATTATATTTCAGGTATGAGAATGAAAAAAGGGTAAGAAAAGCTGAAACTTTTTGCGAAGACATACAATAAAACAATATATTAGAATTTAGATGGTGAAGCATACTACAGCAATAAATTTATTTTATTTTTAGGCTATAAAACTAATTGGCATAGTTTACATAGTTCCCCATAATTTATTTATTCCTATAAATTTTTACTACAGGGCATATTATATTCATGATAAGAAAAGTGAAATTGGCCAATCACTCAACATGGTCACATACTGACGTAAGCTACCTGTCGTTCAATTTGACACATTTACTTCATTAATTTTATTAGGATTAGTTTCATATTTCAGTTTTCACGCAATTCTATACTATTTCCAATGCAGTGATCCTCATAATGCAAGTTTATGTGAAATATTGTTCTATTCTGCCATGTGAAGAAAATCTTAAATCTCAAATAGCTTAGAAAATTAAAATATTCATAAGCTATGATGTACAAGCCAATATCACAAAAGATAATTTAAAAGTGTTTTGAGATCTTTAGGATGAAAATATTCCTTATAATGGATGTTTATGCTAAATTTTGTCGTATTTTCCTATGTTAAGAAAATCATAAATTTCGTATAACTTACAATTTCTTTTAATTAGAAAATTGATAATAAATGATGTTGAAGCATGGGCGTCGGCACATAGAGGCAAGGGAGGGCACTTGCCCCCTCCTGGAAAATTCTAATAAATAAATAATTATTTAAAAAAAATTACAATTAAAGCTTTAAAGCTGTGTCACTAGAATTAAAATAACCAAATAAAATTTGTTACGGAGTCAATTTGTTACGAGTTAAAATTTGTTACGAGTCAAACCGACTCAACCTGCATTTAAAGGTTGTCTCTAGCCCTTTCCTGCAATTAGATTTTAAATCGACTTGACAGTACGTTTTCCGGATTAGTGTTGGTTTAGAATAATTTGTATAATTTTTATAAGGAAAATGTTGTAGCTTAAACTGCATGTCTAAAAAATTGTAGTAAATGCTTACACACTGGCTTACTTAATCACCTCAATCAACCAACGAACCATTTGAATCTAATTGAATTTTCAAAAACATGCTGAAATTTTGCAATTTGAAGTTTGCCCCCTTCTGAAAAATTTTCTGGCGACGCCACTGTGTTGAAGTTAATATCATAAATGATATTTTAAAAGTGGTCTAATAACTTTTACAATAAAAATATTTCTCATAATGAATATTTATACAAAATTTTGCGTTATTTTGCCATGCTAAAAAAATTGTAAATTTCAAATAACTTACAAATTTTTAAAAATAGGATTTTCAAAGTTAATGATGCCCAGGACAGCATCCTAAATGATATTTTAAAGCAGGTCTTTATGAGAAAAATATTCTTTTTAATGCATATTTAAACAAAATTTTGCCCTACTCACTCATATTTAGAAAATTCTAAATTTCAAAAAATTTATAAAAAGTTTTTTAATTAGAATGTAGCAAATCAGTAGGGTTCTTCTCAGTATTATAAGTGATATTTTAAACCTTGTCTGACTTTTCTATGATCATTTGTTCTGGAGATAATGTGTACACTAATGGACTGACAGACTAATCAATGGAACAAGCACTGCATCAATTTTCAGATTCCTCATAGAGTAAGTGCACCAGTGATTGACACTTTTAGAGCAATCTCTGATGTTTTTAATGTTCTAGTCATCAGAAAATATTTTTAGAAATCTTAAGTTAATACATATGGCATGAAAGACATTCAGAACCACATATATGTTTAAATATATACATTTGATAACAATTATTTTTTTTTTCATGAACTTTATTTGACACCCACTCAATGTTCCAGTAATTTACACTGCCAGTTTTTCCTTTTATTAGTAATTGGTACCCTATTTTCCAGTGTTTGACACTGCTAGTTATTCATTTTACCAGTTATTGGCACCCTATGCTCCAGTGTTTGACCTAAAATGTTAAAATTCTTATATGTAAAATATATGATTTTATTATTTTTTTATTTATTAATTATTTCAGGATAGATGTCAATTACTGGAGTATGCCAATCACTGGAGCACCCACCCTACCTAAAAATGTGCAAAAACATAATAAAACTGAGGTCGAAATTTTTTTCAAATACCTAAGTTCCTGCATGATAAAGAAATAAAAGAACTGTTTCCATTTCCACATGGACATTAAAAACCCTATTTAACATATTGTAACAGAAATACTCATCATAAAATACCCACTTTGATTTACAAAGCACTAGCACTGTTAAAAGTACACTTTTGCAGAAAGAAAAACAAATCTACATAAAAAATGAAATATCTCATCCCTGATTCAAAGCATATAAGCACAGTCATTAACTAAAAAATTTATAGAGCAACTTCTTGAATTAATATAACTGTATATAAAAACCCTAAAAATGAAAAAAATAAAATAAAAATAAAATCTGCTATTAAATTTATTTTTTGTAGCTTTACTTAACCACCAGTCAAGGACGTAGCAATTCAAAAATCATAGGAGGTGCTCAAAAAATTTCCTTTTAAAAATGACTCAAAATTAATCATAACAAAATCAATTAACAATTAGATATTAATTAATATTCACTAATTATTAGAAATAATTATAAAATATTACTAATTATGAGATGAGCATTTTTAACACATTAATTTTGGTTTTAATTTGGTGATTCTTTTATTTGGTATTAAAAGGAAACCTCGTAATAATCAATAGGGGGGGAAAGGGGCTTGAGCCCCCTCAATCCTTCCCTTTCCTATGCCCCTGCCACCAGTATGTTTATGCATTGAATGATGTGAACAGTTAATGTAAATGATATTTAACAAGATAATTAAAAGTCAAAACTGTTTATAAATGGTCTTATTTATCTGATTTATATCACTCATTATAATATAGCAAAATGGACAAAATTACTAAGTTGTATTCCTGAGAATTAATGAAAAACAATGTCAGATATTTATTTTCCAGCATTTTTAATTTTCTAGAAAACTTTGGTTTGGAACATCTATATGTTAATCCAATTAAATTCAAATAATAATTAATCTAATAAAAAACTATGTAAGTAAACACCATATGTCATTTTTCAAGGGAGACTTAATATTGGATAAATTTTAGTATTGTTTTGATCTTATTTAAATCCTAGAAAATAAGTGGCATATTCCTTAAAAAAAAAAAAATAGTTGCAATAAATAATAATTAAAAAAATAGGTTGGCAGATATGAAACACTAGCAGTTTCAAAAACTCATAACAGTTGTTTCAGGTCAAAATAATAGAATGGCCCTTCATATGGTGGAAAGAAATGTACGAATTTGTCATCAAAGCAGCAAGGTGCACTCATGCCTACTAAGAAATTTAAAGTGATTTCTGAATATGGCTTCCTCTGAAACAACGTTTCTTAAATTCAGAAATAGTGCTGCTATATACCAAACAGAATAGGAACAAAAATAAATAAATAAAAATAAATAAATAAAGTAAGCATTTTATTTTAGAGTGAAACAAATGAGCATTAAAAGGTTAAATGATTGAATAAAAATATACAACTTGAGAAAAAGAAAAAAAAAAAAAAATCCGATCCAAATTAATAACTTTGTGTTTTACAAGGTTTCTAGAGGATATTGATTCATATCATTAAAAGTATATAGATCTATTTCTGTTTCAACATATTTCAGTTCCTTTGCAATTTTAGGGGGAAAAAAACTTTTTCAAGATGTAAGATGTTCTATATCATAAGCAATTAAATAGATAGTTGTCATGGAAAACACTGCATACATTGTGATTTAAATTTTACATTAACAAAAGTTAACAAAAAAAAAAAAAAAAAAAAAAAAAATATCACATAAAATCGTTTTACAGTGACATTGAAAAACATCAAAACGCCAGCATAAAAAAACACTGACCATTTTTTTTTTTTTTTTTTTTAACAGATATGATACACCTTTTATCAACAGAAATCATAACTAATATATAGACAATGTAATTTATGCTAAGACATTTTATTTACAAAATTATACAGTTTGTTCCAAAAGCAAACCAAATCCGAAAAACCTTCTGTCCAGTCGATTCAAACTCTACTCTCAGGAAAAGGTTAGGGTCAATCTGATCCCTGAGTCCGGTCAATTTGTCTGTAATTGGCTCTGTGATATAAATTTTATTTGGCAATTTAGATAATCATCAAAACTCTAATGACATAGTTTTAAAGCTTTAAATATAATTTTAAAATAATTATTTTTTACTGATTAGAACTTTTACAGGAGGGGACAAATGGCCCCTCATGCCAATATATGTCAACACCCATAAGACTTTTCAGAGAAGATTGTTAGTGCCATGTGTGTCTCTGAGAGGTCCACGGATCCAGCTCAGAACTAATTTATGGCTGGACACCAAGATTTTCGAATGTTTCATGCACATACTTCAGTTTTAATTTTCCTGAATTTTAATAACGATAGAGAAAAAAAAAAGAAAAATATATGGCTCTCCTTTTTTTTTATTAATTGTGGGACTCTGAGCAATTTCCTATGCCCCTTGGGGTGCCCTGCTCAACTCTTAATTCCTTTTCGCCATCCAGACCGTCTTGTCAATGCACATAACAGATTTCCCTGTTACACTTAGGTTTTTCAAGGAGTTATTTATTTATTATTTATTTATTATTATTATTATTTTTTTTTTCCTTTTAAACTCCTGGTGTTTCACTCTGAATGATTTCTGCTTACACAGAGATTCATTCAGAGACTAAAAATTCTAAATTCAAATTTTTGGCTTTTCTTTTATTTATGGAAAATTATTTTTATGTTTTTCTTAATTTCTGATGGAGGTAAGCATTGGTTGCAACCAAATGCAGGTACTCCAAAGCATCTCGTTGACTTGACCCATAAGACTAATATTAAACTTATGCATTATTACTTAACTTAAACATTTACAAAAAAAAAATCTTGTTAAGACATTTAAAAAACAAAGAATTAGGATAATGAAAATTTAAACTATAATTACTGATGTTAGTATAATATAAAAATCTAATATCAAAACTGAAACATACTTTTTCAGACTGTGTGTCCTCTAAAAGTTTTTGTGTTCGATCGAGGTTTTGTGCCAGGGTATTCTTTTCTTCTAAGGCATGCATTTTCTCTTTCAGATGCATCTGAAGCCTTTCATTGGATTCTGCTAAGAGTTTATCAACAGTTGCTGTCAGTCTCTGATTGTGATCTTCATTCATTTTTTCTCTTTGACGAGCCTGAACAACAAATAAAAAAAAATTTAAATAAGCAATAAACTGATGTCTACACTATAAAAATATGTAAACATACATTAAATCAGCTGTTAAACATAATTAGCTAGTTTCTGATACATTCCCAATATTATTTTTATACAAAAGTTCAGGCACTGTGGTGAACTTTTGGAGTAGCAGTAAAAATTATGCAAATTTAAAACAGGTGATATTACATGTTAGACTTATTTTAAGTTCAACATTCAATAAAGCTGTACATTCAATTGCAGGAAATATGCAAAGTGTCGATGCTGAAACTAAAAAGTAAACAAGTTGACATAATTGCAGTTATTTTTAAAAGCTCTAAGTTATTTTTTAAATCAAGTATTACAATTGTTTTGTTGAAATAATGAAATGTAACCCTTCACAAGGTGAAAAAAATATGGGCACTGGGCACAACAGCAACTGCATACCTGCCAACATTGAAGAATCACAATAACGGAGATTTTATTAGGTCATTGCAAAAGTTTGTGCGGACGCGGATCATTTTATTGCCTCCAAAGACGAGAGCTTCTATCGTCGTGGTATGCATTTGTTACCCGAAAAATGGGCAAAGGTTGTAGAAAGTAATGGAGAGTATTTTGATTAAAAATTGTCATTTCATTTGATGTATTTTTATGAAATGAAGCAATAAAAAACCACACAAATTTATGCAATGACCTAATATAAGCGGCATTTTCAGGCCTAGAAAATATTGATATGTTTTCAACATATACAGTATTTTAATAACTTAATCCATGGCTTAAATTATTAAAAAGTTATACAGGTAAGTGAAATTTAATTATTAAATAAAAATTAAGTAATTATTAATTAAAAATAGTAGCATATATATAGATTCATGAGAATTTTTTTCAGCAAAAGCAAAATCTTGCTTAAAAAATGAAAGTTTGTTGAGGTTTGGAATAAACTATAGGTGTAACTTTAAAATCTTCCGAATAATGGAGAAATGTTTGAAAATAACGGAGAGGGAAAGACAGTCCCAAAATAACGGAGAGTTGGCAGGTATGCAACTGCATTCATATTCAAACCAACTTTGAACAAAGTCTAAATTAGATATATATTATATTTAATTTCACTGAAAAAAAAAAGGTTTTTTTTACACTGGAAATTTGAACTAACAGAAAAAATTACCAGAAATTGTAAAAAAAAAAAAAAAAACCTTAATCTTTGTGATAAAAGACAGATTAAGATATACAGCTTACCCTAGACAGTTCTGTACTTTTTTCTTCTAACTGTTGTTCTAACCTTAAAAGTCTTTCTTCCACACTACCTTGCCTTTCATGAATCTAAAATAAGCAAGAACATTATAAAGCAACAAACATAAAGCAAATAAATATACTCTTTATTTATTTAAATTTAGCAGAAAGCAAGGTACTTAAAATAAAAATACTTGTGGGAAGAGGACAGGGTTGAAAAAAAACCCGGGTTTTTTCAGAAAAAAACCCAGCCCAATGGGTTTTATCAGGGTTTTCAAGAATATTTTCATTTTTTCTTTTTTCAAACATCAAATATATCATTCATAACAAGATAATTAAAAAAAATTAAAGTTATTTTTTATTCATTAAAATTGAAATTTTAAAAATTTAATTTTTAAATTTCTAAAGTCTTTTTATGATTAAGTTATAAAGAAATTTTAAATATTAAGTAATTGTAATTTAAATATTCTAAAATTCTTTTTATCTGGCCTTTATAACAAAAAATTTAAAATTTATATATTCTTCCTTTTTGAGTTGTCAACTATATTTAATGTTCTAATTTTACTGTTAAACACAATGTGTTCAATCGGTGAATTTCATTGTTGCTACGTGGTTTCATTGGTGTTCATCTGCTTTGAAATTTTGCTTTTTTAAATCCATATGGTTCCTGTTCTGGTTGTGGCAGGCTGGGGGAGTGTTGCCGGCGTAAAACTAGTGTAACCCCACAGGCAAGTCACAAGTCTTGCCGCCTGCCTCCTTCTTCCTATCTTGTGTTTCTTGGGTTGTTTTTTCATTAATTTTGATAAGTTTATGGTTTTAAGTTAAGATTTGTTGTTTTACTTTATTGATTTGTTTGTTTTGCAGGCTGTTAATTAATAGATCTGGTTTCTTTACATTAGTGTATTTCATCCACTGATGATTTTTTTTTTTTTTTTTAATCTTAATGGTCATTGGTGTTTCTATGATCTTGTATCTGTTGCTTGGCTTCTACTATGCTTAATAGATCATCTTTATTATATATATATATATATTAAATTTCCTCGAGTCCAACAGTTTTCTTCATATTGAAAAACAACTCTCTTTTTTCTTGCTTTTACTTTTTTAATATAATTTTTTATTCTGTTTTAATAAGATAATTATACTCTTTTTTTTTTTTTTTTTTTTTTTTTTTGGGGGGGGGGGGGGGGGGTATTTTTCAAGATTTTTTTTTTTTTTTTTTTTCTATACAGCAGTTTGAGCATCTCCAATATTTCTGAAAACTCTTTGTTCATGTTCTAATAATGTATATAATATTTGTTTTATATTTGTATGTTTATTGTAAGTAAGGCAAAAGTGCAATTTTAAACAAGAATTTTGAAAAAACCCTCTTGGGCTTTTTCTTGGGTTTTTTCAAGTGGGTTTTATTGGAAAAAAAACCCCACCCAGGATTTTTTGGGTCGGGCAAAAACTAGCCAACCCTGGAGGAGGATGACTGTTATAAGGGTCCATTTGATATTTTATCTTGAAATAATCCTCCAAAATTCCTAAAATTTTAAAATGCAATAAATTTATTTGTGCCCTAGGGCTCTCTCTCAATATATATATAAAATCATTAATTAAAGATTTTTTCTTCTAAAAAAAATTCTTACAACATTTATAAAATTTTATACATTCTCATTTGTCATTTCAAGAACATTTTGAATTTCATAGAAGACTTGTGGTTGTTTCTAAAATATTTGAAAATTTCCTAGATAGTTTAAATGCTTCCAGTCCCTTTAAGAACAAATTTAATTTTCCATTCAGTATCTGTAATACTGCATATCAAAATTTAATTTTCCATTCCAGAACAAATTTAATTTTCCATTCAGTATCTGTAATATTGCATATCTACAACAAGATCTTTTCTTTTTCTTTTAAATACAATAAATTCAGATAAAATTTTACTATCATTTTTTTTATCTGAATATATTGTTGCAATTCGTATTTTTTTCATAAAATTATCCTCTTTTTCATTATTCTATTCATTTGAAACGCACATATTGAAATCATAGATACAATATTACTTTCTTTATAGATACAATATTACTTTCACACTGTTGTAGCTACGACATAAATTTTCAGCATTAACCTTGCAAAACTTGATCTTTTATCAGGGATGAAACTACTTAGAATGCAAAAACCCTAAAAACTGTTACTTGGCTGTAGAATGATTGACAAGGGAAGATTTATGAATGATATGTCATATGTCTATAATTAAAATTATTATGACATGTATAATAAGTGATATTTAAAGAGTCCTTAATAAATTATGAGGCAAATTAAAAAATTCAGTAAAAACAAAATAATTAACATGAAATTTAGAAAGCAAAAATTTCAAAGACTCTAAATTCAGGGGTAGCCCCTAAAAAGTTTCACCCTTGTTTTTTTATTAAGAAGAGTGATCAAACAAAACAGAAACTAAAATTTCTACTAAAAAAATGTTATAAGTTGGAAGCAAGAAATCAATAAATCAGTCATTGAAATTTTTAATTTTCTGACTGAATGAAAATAATGCCTGGACCGGGAGTCGAACCCCGGATCTTTGACTTACAAGGTCAAGGCTCTACCAATTGAGCTATCCAGGCCGACAACCGGTCAGCATTACTCACTCAGACAACCTTTAGGCAGAAACATCTGGTCTATCATTTAGATAGCTCAACAGAAATAAGCCGCAGGTAAGGGAAACACCATTAAACAATGGGAGAACGAAATACAATTTTTTTTTTTTTATTTTATTAAAATCACACAATCAACTGATTGGGAAGAAAATCATATTTATTGAAATTTTTAATTTGCTGACCGGTTATCGACCTGGATAGCTCAATTGGTAGAGCCTTGACCTTGTAAGTCAAAGATCCGGTGTTCGACTCCCGGTCCAGGCATTATTTTCACTCAGTCAGAAAATTAAAAATTTCAATAAATATGATTTTCTTCCCAATCAGTTGATTGTGTGAAATGGTATTTCCCTTACCTGCGGCTTATTTCTGTTGAGTTATCTAAATGACAGACCAGATGTTTCTGCCTAAAGGTTGTCTGAGTGAGTAATGCTGACCGGTTGTCGGCCTGGATAGCTCAATTGGTAGAGCCTTGACCTTGTAAGTTAAAGATCCGGGGTTCGACTCCCGGTCCAGGCATTATTTTCACTCAGTCGGAAAATTAAAAATTTCAATAAATATGATTTTCTTCCTAATCAGTTGATTGTGTGATTTTAATAAAAAAAAAATCAGTCATTGCTAAGCATTGGTGGGGGGCATAATCATATTTTTAATTTTAATTCAGCTAAAATAATCTGCAGGCCTACATATTGTTGCGTACTTGGGGGTTCGTGAGTTGTCTGAGAATGAAAGGCCAAACGTACAAAAATTCAGTAATTTATTCACAGAAAATTCCAGAAAAATGCAGGTCTATAAACCAAGTATCAGCTTCAATTCAAACAGTAAACACAGCTTAAACAACAGCTGTCAATAACAAATCCACAGTACAAACTGTATACCAATAACACTTGAAGCAAGTCTCTCTCAAAGAGGCTCAAGAGCAATGCAAGCACTAGCGAAGCTCGCTGAGATCTGAACTGAACTAACTGCCTTGGCGAGGAAGCGCTCCTTATATGCTGTTCCATTGAGCCCAGATTTTTCGAGAAAACTCTAGAAAGTGGTCAACCAATCAACTGACAGCTTCCATATTTGGTATATCCCATATAAGGATTTTCTCGCCAAGGTCGCCAAAAAAATCGCCAAGGTGGGAAAAAGTCGCCAAATTTGGCGCCAAATGCATTACCTGCATTACTGGGGCTTTTTAATGCGTTTTTAAGGGAAAATAAGGCTATTTCAACGCTAAAACGACTAGAAATGCACAAAATTAGCACTTTATCAACTTACTAAGCCTCTTTGAAAGAATTTATACAAAAATAAACACAATTATTTACAATTTCGTAACACTGCCCCCCTCCCAAGGACTGCACGTCCCGGGCAGTGCAACCCTTGGTAAAGAGGCGAAACTAAACAAATTTACACAATCTAAAACACAAAAACTAAGTTGCATATAACGATAAAATAGAAATACAAATCAAGTGAGAAATATTTAAAAAATTCACAAATATGTACAAATATTTACAGTGCGCATGCGCAAATTTTACCAGTATTTACATTTTAAATTTTAATTTTACCGTTACTAGTGGTACTTGGCTAGCCTATTATAGTGCACCACCTTCGGTTTTGATGATGGTGTTTTAGTGATCCGCACCACTACATCATTCAGCCTTTTTAAGACTGTGTATGGTCCGTCCCAGCTGCACTGTAACTTGGGAGAGAGTCCTTTGCGTCGAACAGGATTCCACAACCAGACCTTCTCTCCTTCCTGAAACTCATGTTGCGTAGCCTTTAGATCGTACCTTGTCTTCATTTTCTCCGATGCAATGTGAATTCGCTCCCGAGCAAAGTTGTGAACGTCCTCAAATCGTGCCTGGAGATCTTGGATGTACTCCTCGGGCGATGAAGGCGCATCGGGTGGACAACCAAACAGGAGATCACAAGGGAGACGAAGTTCACGTCCAAACAGCATCTGGGCTGGAGTGTAGCCGGTGGTTTCATGGACAGCACTTCGATAAGCCAGCAGGAACAATGGCAACTTCAAGTCCCAATCTTGCTGGTTCCTTGATACTAGAAGAGAGAGGTTATTCAGGATGGTACGATTGAACCTCTCGACCATGCCGTCCGACTGGGGATGTAAAGGTGTTGTCCGGGTTTTGTCTATGCCAAGTAGTTGACACAGTCCTTTGAAAACATCAGAGGTAAAGTTCCTACCTTGGTCGGTATGAAGTTGTAGGGGCGTGCCGTACCTTGACACCCATTGCTGCACTACGACCTCTGCGACTGTGCATGCCTCTTGATTGGGAATGGGATATGCCTCAGGCCACTTGGTGAAATAGTCCATCACGACGAGGATGTATTTATTTCCACTGGAGGTCCGTGGCAAAGGACCCAAGATGTCGATTGCAATTCGTTCAAATGGTGCTCCCACGTTATACCGTTGCAGTCTCCCTCGACTTCGTTTCTGCGGGCCTTTACGTGCCGCACAAGCATCACAGGATTTACACCATTTCTCCACATCCTCCTTTGCCTTGCACCAGTAGAAGCGTTCCCGAACTTTCTGCAGAGTCTTCATTACCCCAAAATGGCCTCCGGTAGAGCTACTATGCAGTTGTTCTAAAACAGCTGGAATTTTTGATCTTGGTAATAAAATCTGCCATCTGAAGCTTTTCCCATCATCAGATTCCCACTTTCTGCATAATACGCCGTTTCTGATATGAAGAGAGTCCCAAAGTGCCCAATAGCTTTTCGTAATGGGACTAAATCTGGAAATGCCCTGCCAGGTAGGTCTGTTGCTGGTCGTCTCCTTCAGCTGTAATATTGGCTTTATGTCAGGATCTTCCAACTGGGATTTTCTAAGTTCTTCGTCACTCCATGGATCGGGATCTTGATCTGATGGTGTTGAGACAGTAACTTGGCAGGCAACCGGATTTATCGGCAGGTATTTCTGTTCGGCTCTAGAGCAATACTTGCAGCTTTCCGAGCAGGGCTTCCGTGACAAGGCATCTGCATTACCATGTAGAGTCCCTTTACGATGACGTATCTCGAAGTCATATTCCTGGAGGCGTTGTATCCACCTGGCAATCTGTCCTTCCGGGTTCTTGAACTGGAGCAACCACGTTAAAGATGCATGGTCAGTCCGGAGCAGGAATCTTCTGCCATAGAGGTAATGATGGAAATGTTCTATGGCTTTTACGATGGCGAGTAGCTCTTTCCTGGTGGTACAGTAATTTCGCTCCGGTTTAGACAGGCATTTACTCCAATAGGCAATGACATGTTCTTGACCATCAATTTCCTGCGACAGAACAGCACCGACACTCTCATGGCTGGCATCTGTATCAAGTATGAACTGTCTGTCGGGCTGTGGATATGTCAAGATAGGCGATGATGTTAAGGCCTCTTTAAGTCGCTTGAACGCTTTTTCACATTCATCTGTCCACAGGAACTTCTGTTTGGCTTCCGTCAGCTTGTGCAGTGGTCTGGCAATATTTGAGAAACCCTTGACAAACTTCCTGTAGTAAGTGCATAACCCCAGGAAACTTCGTAGTTGGTGTACATTTTCAGGGCGACTCCAGTTCTCGACTGCAGAGATCTTCTCAGGATCAGTTCTCACACCTTCGGCAGAGATGATATGGCCGAGGTAGCTCACTTCACGACGGAACAAGTTACACTTGCCTGGATTCAATTTGAGGTTAGCCATTCTGAGTTTCTCCAGCACCTTTCGGATGTTTCGTAGATGGTCTTCAAAGGTGCGCCCCACAATGATAATATCATCCAAATACACCAGACAGGCTTCATAGGAAAGTCCTTTTAGCACTGTCTCCATCAGGCGTTCGAAGGTGGCAGGTGCATTACATAACCCGAATGGCATAACTTTAAATTGCCACAGTCCTTGTCCCGTGGTGAATGCAGTCTTCTCACGATCATCAGGATGTAATTCTACTTGCCAGTAACCGCTCTTCAGATCCAACGTCGAGAACCATTTATTGCCAGCAAGTGTGTCTAATGTGTCGTCAATTCTGGGAAGAGGGTAACTGTCTTTCTTCGTGATGTCATTCAAACGACGATAATCCACACAAAATCTTGTTGAACCATCCTTTTTTCGCACCAGTACTATGGGAGAGGCCCAAGGACTCGTTGATGGCTCGATGACGTCATTGTGCTGCATTTCATTTA
Organism: Salticus scenicus; assembly: GCA_963930645.1. NCBI lineage: Eukaryota > Metazoa > Arthropoda > Arachnida > Araneae > Salticidae > Salticus > Salticus scenicus. Next base: position 820,013 of record OZ005658.1, on the reverse strand, counting down.
GAAGTTCAGTGACCTCTTCCTGTTTAGCAAAAGGAAGTCTTCTTGGATGTTGTTTGATTGGAGGATGATTTCCTGTATCAATTCTGTGCTGGGTGATGTTCGTTCGCCCGACGTCTTCAGGTGTTCGAGAAAAAAGGTCTTTAAATTCTTGGAGTAGCTTCTCCGCAGCGCATCTCTGTTCCTTTCCTAACTCTGCATTCTTGAGTAGTTCCGTTGTTAATTGCTCAGAAGACTTGGATTCGGTTGATTGCATGGGGCGGTTTATGCATGTTACAGGAGTGCAGGCTGCTAACACTTCATCCTTCTTCACTGTTCGGACCTTATCGCTGATGTTTGCGACTCTCACAGGTATAGTACTCTTTGAGAGATCAACTAGAGATGAAGCTACCAGAACTCCTCTTGGGCTATTGTCGGTATTCGGGTATTCAATCAGTCCATAGCGGAAGTATTGCTTTGTAGGTGGTGTTCCTGAAACTATTGTCTCTGTGTGTGGGGGGATGGAGATTTCAGACTTGGCTGTTATCTGGCAGATTGTCTGAATGTCTTGATTTTCAGTGTTGAACACAGCGATGTCTTCCGAACTCGAATGCAGTTCATTATTCTTGAAGTCCAACTGAAAATTAAATTTTCTCAGGAAATCAATTCCAATGATTAAAGGATCTCTTATATCAGCCACATATGCCATATGATGGTAACTGGCATTCCCAAAAGTGATGGCCAAGTTCATTTTTCCATATATTTTGATTTCGTCTCCGGTCACAGTCTGGAGTTTAACGCAGGGCGGAGTCCAGATGATCTTCTCTTTTAGTTCTTGAGCCAAATCCGTTCTAATGATGGTCACGTTGGCTCCCGTGTCCAGAATCATCCGGCAGGTGGCGTTGTTGACTTGGCCATAGACGTGAAGTCCATTATCGCCGCCACTCATCGATGAAACATGAAATACCGTAAATTGGGGCTCTTTAATTTTAGGCAACCTCCGCCCCGCGAGATGGCCTCCTCTTAGTTTCCCTGCAGTGATGGTGAAGCCGGGTGATTTCCTATAGTTGGTCGTACGGGGCAGTTCCTCTTCACATGACCATCCCCTCCACAGCCCCAGCACTTTATCTTCCGATCCTTTTTTTCTATATTATTTTCCAGGCTGCGCAATCTCTTTAAGATCTCTGCGAAACTTCTCTTCATTTCATTCTCATCAGCAGGCGTATCATTTAATGAGACTGCTCTTATGGTATGGCGGTCTTTACGGGAGGCTTGTTGGGCTGCCTCTATCCTAAGTGCATAGCCTAAAGCTGATTCTACGTCTCTGATGTTGGAGAGTCTCAGCGCTTTTTGAATTTCTGGATCCCGAACAGCATCGATAAAGTACTGAAGAGCTAAGTCGTTTCGAGTGTCAGCTTGACAGTCTGAGAATGCTAGGTGTGACAATCTCTGAATGTCCGCTGCCAGCTCTTGCAAACTTTCGCCCGTTTTCTGGTAACGGGACTTTAGCTGGAGGCGACTATAGTCCTTAGAACACTTCTCTCCGAACCGTAGCTCCAGTGCTCTAGTCAAGGCCTCGAAGTCGTTCCTTTCTTCTTTAGAAACATTTCTCAGGATCTCGGCTGCATCTCCCCGTAATGCTGCTGCTAAGTGGACCGACTTGGCGGTAGAGTCCCAGCCGTTAGCTTCAGCTACGATGGAAAACTGCGTCTTATATACATGCCAGGAGGAACTGCCGTCGTAGGTAGATAGCTTAATAAATTCGTGATTCTGGTTTCTTCTCTCTTTCCTTTCAGTTTCCTGGGGCTTGGATTCTAACTTTTCTTCGAGATTCCGAATCTTGCTCTGCAAATCATTCCCTATTACCTCTCCGCTCCACTCTTCTCTCATTTTTCTCTCAAGATCTTTCTCCATTCTCTTAAACTTGCTTTCTATCTCTGAAACTTTTCCTTTCAGCTCTTGATCAAAGTTTTCTTTAAATTTCTCCTCAAAATTCTCTTCTATCTTCATAAATCTCTCTTCAAAATTCTTTTCCACTTTCAAAACTTTCTCTTCAAAATTTTCTTCTATCTTTATAACTTTCTCTTCTATTCCATCCATTCTGTTTTCCATATCCGATAATTTACTTTCAATCACTTCCTTTACTGTCGAAAGTTCTCTCTTCATCTCGTCTTGATTAGATTTAATTTCTTCGGTCAAACTGTCTTTCAACTCTCTTTGCGATGTTTCCATTTTCTCTTGTGCTACCTTCATTTCTTCAGTCAAACCGTCTTTCAACTCTCTTTGCGATGTTTCCATTTTCTCTTGTGCTACCTTCATTTCTTCAGTCAAACCGTCTTTCAACTCTCTTTGTCCAGTTTCCATCTTTTCCAGTCCAGTTTCCATCTTTTCCAGTCCTGTTTCCATTTTCTCTATCAATCCGGTTTCCATCTTTTCCTGTCCGGCTTTCATTTCATTTATCTGGGTAGCTAAGGCTTCTAGAAGTTTTTTCATCTCTTGCTCCATAGCCCTCGTTATCACCATTCACAGACAATCCCGCTTCTGACACCAGAAATGTTGCGTACTTGGGGGTTCGTGAGTTGTCTGAGAATGAAAGGCCAAACGTACAAAAATTCAGTAATTTATTCACAGAAAATTCCAGAAAAATGCAGGTCTATAAACCAAGTATCAGCTTCAATTCAAACAGTAAACACAGCTTAAACAACAGCTGTCAATAACAAATCCACAGTACAAACTGTATACCAATAACACTTGAAGCAAGTCTCTCTCAAAGAGGCTCAAGAGCAATGCAAGCACTAGCGAAGCTCGCTGAGATCTGAACTGAACTAACTGCCTTGGCGAGGAAGCGCTCCTTATATGCTGTTCCATTGAGCCCAGATTTTTCGAGAAAACTCTAGAAAGTGGTCAACCAATCAACTGACAGCTTCCATATTTGGTATATCCCATATAAGGATTTTCTCGCCAAGGTCGCCAAAAAAATCGCCAAGGTGGGAAAAAGTCGCCAAATTTGGCGCCAAATGCATTACCTGCATTACTGGGGCTTTTTAATGCGTTTTTAAGGGAAAATAAGGCTATTTCAACGCTAAAACGACTAGAAATGCACAAAATTAGCACTTTATCAACTTACTAAGCCTCTTTGAAAGAATTTATACAAAAATAAACACAATTATTTACAATTTCGTAACATTGGTGGGGGGCATAATCATATTTTTAATTTTAATTCAGCTAAAATAATCTGCAGGCCTACATATTTACATAAACTGAATTTTCTTTAAGCTTTTCCATATTTATAAAAATCATAAAAGTATCAATAGCTGTATTACCTCTGTCCTAATTGTTGGAAATATTATATAAAATTCATATTTTCTTAATTTTTACCTATTTATTACCCATTTATTACCATTTTTATTGGTAGCTTTGCATTTCTGAATTTCCCAATGACTCATTAATCTGCAGTTCTCACAAATCTATTGGCTGTTATTCTGATGCTAGAATCAACTTTCCCTATTTTGAACAACAATCTGCCTTGCTATTCTGCATTGCTGACGGTATGCTTATCCTTTAAAAATTAGCTTACATTTTTTTTTCCCTATGTGTGTATGTGTGTTTAGAATATTGATTTAAATTTACTTTGCCATACCCATCAATATGTGTCAGAGATCTGTTACAGCTCAATTGTTTCTGCGTCTCATCCCTCTTTTTCTTCACTCTTATACAAAAACCATGCTTAATGTTCCACCTATGATTTCTTCATCAATAAGATGTTCACAGCCTCAATCACTGGCGTGACAATTGATGAACTTTGTGTATCTTCAATGACATTATCTCTTCCAGTAACAAATTTTACTACATTAACGAAATCAAATTAAGAAACTTATTCTTTCTCACTGGCTTTAATGAAGTATTCTGCAAATTTGGTAAAATCTTCCTCCAGGACATATTAAGCTTTACCAACATAAATTTCCAAGCTTTAATAACATAGATTATCTAAGTTTTCCTAATACAAACATTCCTATGCATTTTTTTCAGTGTAACATTTAATTGCAAGCCTAGTTACATAATTTATTCTACCACTGTAACTTTTTTTTTTTTTAATATACACCATATTTTATAAATAAAATGAAATAAAAACCTTTACTTGCTTCATAATGCAGCTGTAATATTTTCAACAGAGTATCCCCATTGTGGTCACCAGCATCTGCGATGCTGGAAGTTGGTCTGTGTCTTCAGTTTTCTGTGTGCCTGCTAGCTTTCCTGAGTAGGTGGCGCCACTGTTTATCGAACCCTGCCGCATCATTGCCATTGCATGAATTTGAATGATGGATAATTTCAATAGACCAACTTCCAGCACTGCCAATGCTGGTGACCACGACGGGGTACCCTGCTGAAAATATTACGGCTGCATCATGAAGCAAGTAAAGGTTTATATTTTATTTATTAGTTTAAAGCTTAGTGTTTTGTGTAATTATTTAAACCATATTTTATAGTCGGGGAAAAAAAAAAAAAGGCCAAGAGATAAAAATATAGATATTAGATAATCGAGAGTTTATTGTAATTAATAAATTTAGCATAAAAGTTATTGAAATATAGATGTGTAAATTTACTTTTTATTAATACAATTTTTGTTTATATTCCTCTTAAAATGAAATCTAATCATGATATTTTTCTTGATACCTCTCTTCATCGGAAAAGGAAATTATTTCAAAGCAGTTTTTCTGAAATACATATGATTTTATAATAACATAACAAAACACAAGTTTACTAAAATTTCCAGAGAGTCTTTTTAATGAAAAGATTAAAGATAGAATAATTTTATCATTATTTTAATGTATATATTTAACAACAAAAAGTTATTTGCAATACAGAAAATTCTTCCTTTACTTTTTACAATACAAATTTCCAGACCATACAAAATTGTATCTTAAAATAAATAAATAATACCTACATTTTTTATATATAAATAATAAAAATTACCGTATATTTCCGAATATAAGCCGAGAGTATGTTTTTCCCTGCAGAAATTTTCCCAAAATTGCAAAGCCGAATTGAAAAAAATACTCTTTTTAAAGTTCGAGTATATCGCCAAATTGGGAAAATATTGCCAATCTATACAACTTTCAGGATAATCTGTCCAATGAAATTGTGCGAAATGCGTGCTTATCCAATAGAATTCCTTATTTTGCTTAGCTATAATGTAAAACGATCGCAGGGTATTCGGCAACGGCGATAGTTTTAACTCTGGCAACCCTATCAGAAGGGAGGCAAACTCAGGCGCACGCGCAAGTCCCGGCAGCTGAAAACGATTGTTACCGTAATACCGGGAGGCCTAACCCTAATGTCGATGATGCAATGTAGCTGCTGGATGTTTACATAAATAAGCCGTTTAAAGACCGATTGCATTGATTTTTTTTAATGACGTATCTAAATTATTTTGTATATTTCTACTTTTCAGTATTTTTATCAGTGCTTCAAAGGCAATCTTCAACAACAACAAAAAAAAAAAAAACTTCTATAAAAAAATAATATATATATATGCCACTTTTGCTAGTGTAAGCCTAGAAACATTTTAAACAGAGATGATTTAAATTTAATTGCATAAATTAAAAATATGATCAGGAGTTCTGTTTTCTCAAGTTTCTCTTATACTATTTCTGAATCAGACAGAGAATTTACTCCGTTTATGCACTCTGCCGATGACCTCAGTTACCGGCAGGTCAAAAAGAAATGTAAACACACGTGACTACATCGAGCGTTTTGTGAAATAAATTTAAAATTGCTAATTTAAGAGTTTTATATGTGATAATTATTTAAAAATAAGGTTTAATATCACTATTTTACTTTATATATAGTTTTTAAGCTTAAAATATATGTATTCAATCATTGTTTCTAATGTACGTTTTTTTGCTAGAAATGTGGATCCGTATATCTGTACTGATAAGTACAGTACATTCTCAAAAATCCGCACAGCTTAAAACGAAGTGTTTTGCGGATTTCTGAATTTTGCAGATTTTAGAGTAATTTCTTTTATTTACATTTTAGAACCTCATTTGAGTAGCAAATCTTTAAGGAACAATTTATATGTTATACATACAATGCTAAAATAAAGTGTGCCTAATAAAAGTACAAATATTTCATGAAATTTAATTTAAAGAACAATTTTTATACATCATTATAGTTGCAAATTATCTAGATTTTTGAAAACTCTGATAAATAGTAGTTTAAGTAAGAATATTCATACATATTTATTTTCCTATAACTTGCAAAAAAGTCAGCAATTCTTGGTCAATCACATAAGTTAGTGCTATGAGAAAGTTTGAATATTTATCTTCGTGAGAGAAAAATCCTTCATGAAAATTGTCTTCTCCTTCTTCCTCTAAATTAACATGATTTATTTTTTGATATTTATATATAATTACACTTATCATTTCCTTCTCTGTAACATGCTGAGTGATTGGTGATTCACCAGCATAAGTTAATAATTGATTTATCTCCTAATACAGCTGAATTTTTGTAATCCACTAATGAACAAATCACTAGTGACAATGTTTGTTTACATTGCAAATGATAGGCGGATTTTAGAGAATTGCGGATTTTAGAGTTGCGGATTTTTGAGAGTTGACTGTATAAAGGATTTAAGTCCAAAAATGTCGATTTTGAGTTAAGTACATAGTCAGACTCAGAAAAAAATCCTCTATCGATTGGTATAAAGGATTTAATTCTATGTCATTTAGTCTTTGAGAAAATCCATTGGTAAAAAAAGGACCAATTTAGAAATTTACCATTCATGTATGGTATAAAATATTTAATTCAATTTTTCCCGTTATTAAATGAAGGTTGACAACCACTGAATGGTATAAAGGGTAAAAATCAACGAAATACCTTTTCCCTAATCCATTTTTCTGATTTGTTTTTAGCTAGTTAAACTTTATTTTTCGTCTCCTGAAAAATTAAGAATATGGACTTAAATCCTTTATACTTATCACTACAGATATAAGCCGACCCCCATAATTCAGCTTCCAAAATTTCTCAGCTTATACACGGAAATATACAGTAGGTCAGAACTCAACCAAAACAATTGAAATTAATTACATGCACATATCTTTTTATTTCATAAAAATAATTATTCAGAAAAAAAGAAAAAAAAAAAGACTAATTTTTCTGTTTTGTAGAGTATAATATACAAAATAGGATCCATTATCCAGAACCAACAAAACCTGAACTATTCCAGATTTTGAAATTTTCTGGATTTTGGATCTTTTTTCGCTATCAATTTCCCTGAATTATGAAACTTAATAACTGATACACAATAATTTACATCTCGATATAATTACATATAAATTTTTATGAAATTACGTGCCTTAGTTCTTCAGCTAGAATTGTTACAAAATATTAGTCACACACAGAGACAGGCATTTTTTCTAAAAATACGCAAATCATATACTAGACCTTTCAAAATGAGCAAATAAATCAAAAATATTTACGAATATAATACTTTCTTCGATCGAATATAACAGAATATAAAAAATAACTGTAATAGATAAGCATATACACAAGCACATTGCCACTGATGTTGCTTGCTGTCAGCATCGTCGCTGCCCAATTATTGTTTCCACTAAATGTGAATGAAAACTTAAGAGCAAAATGCTAAAAGGTCATAAGAGCAAAATGCTAAAAGATTTCTCATTTAAAATTTCCCTTTTTCTGAGCTTTGTATACTTATGGAGAACAAAACTGTCTCATGGAGAAATTAAAAATCCCTAGAAATCAATCATTGGATAAAATCCAGAATTTTTCATATAGTTGGATGTGAATTCTGGGGATTTCCCAAACCACAAACATCTCTGATCATCGAAAAAATAAATCCAGTTTTAATTTTCGATTTTCAGAATTTTAACTAGTTTTATTTAAACACAAAATATTTTTTAAATCACAAAATAAATAAATAAAATGATTTTGAATTTTGAATTTCCGGATAATGGATCCTATACTGTATATATGTTTGATGAAATAGAAGAGATTTACCTTTTATCTAATTCATAAGAAACTATCATAAGTACTTACTTGACTAAGAGCATCTAATTTGTTTTTAGATTCTTCACTTCCGTCGGCAGGAGATTCATTCTTATTAGAAAATTGGTTAAGTTTTTGTTCAGCTAATTCTAATCTTTCTTGAAGAGCCTTTATTTTTTCTTCACTCTGAACAGAAAAACAATAATTCCTTAAATCAATTTTACATAAAATTATGAATTTTTGCAAGAAAAACTAACACAATTTATATATATATTTTTATGCAATTGAATTTTATTCTATTTTCACTTTTATAATTGATTAAAGGGGATGGTGGACATTGAAAATTGTTATTTGAAATTAATGTCTTAGAGTTATGAAAGTTTGCATACATATGCATTAAAACATACAAATATTAGAAATGACAATCATCAAACATGAATACTATTTATTTAGAGGTAGAGTATGTGCAAGATTGAATTTCTATACCAACTATATAAAAAATGGCAAAGCCAGAAATTAAATATGGAATAATTTAAAACCAGTTAAGCTTCACATTTAATCGTCACTATTCAGCATCTATTATATATTTTTTTAGATTTTTCATTCATTATAAATAGAATGAACATTATTTCTTTTATTTATTGGTAATTTATTTCCGTTAAATTTTTGAAAATAATTGATTTTTAACATGACAATAATTTAATTTTAAGAATTTTTAACAAAGCAGTGGAAAAAATTATTTTCTGAAATGTCAAAGATTTAAAATCTCTTTTAATAATAATAATAATTAAAGAAAAAAAAAATTTCCAGTGATTTTATTTATGAGATTTTTCTGAAAATCACATGGCAAGCTAATATATTGATAAACTATAATAATGTAAAATGGTGGAGGATTGGTTGGTTGGTTGGTTGTAGGATTTAAGGCCGATTGACTCCTGATGTGTCCTAGGCCTAGAGGGGGAATGCCCTCCGTGGGGGTCTTTCTAAGGGGTCCTAGCCCGTATTTACGCGAGTTTCGGAGGAAACCACGGAAAACTCCGAACGGCTAGGTCGATGAGCGCGACCTGGGATCGAACCCGGCACCTCCCATCTACCAGCTTTGAGCGCAGAACCGCTCGGCCGCTGGTGGGCAAAATGGTGGAGGAAATTTAAAAATTCAGTTGTATGGAGCATTTTAAAATTTTCAAAAGTTTTTGAGAAATTTTAATATACTTAATATATATACATTTCAAAGTATACATATGCAGACTTTCATGATTCTAAGACAGTAATTTCAAAGAACGATTTTAGCATCCATCATCCCCTTAACTTAAACAATTATTTCAAAACAGTGAAATATATAATGTTATGAAATTAACAATGTAGATAATAGCTCTAATTTTCCATATTTATATAAATATGTAATATTACTTAAAAATCAGAATACCAAATAAATAATCAATATTTGAATCAAATTTTGAGTATTTATTTAGCTGCAATTGAAATAAAACTTCACATTTAATAGGAATTTTAAATATAACACATTTAAAAATTTTACTAATTTTCAATTTTCATAATAAATAAGATGCATAAATAAAAATATACAGTCGAACCTTGTTAACATGAATTATTTTAAACATGAACTGTTTCCCCAGTCCCCGACAAAATGAAGACTTATTTAGTTACATGAAGATTACTTACTGATAGCATGAATTACTGATAACATGAATTTTTTTTTTTTTTTTTTTTGTTCCCCTTGAGATTCACGTTAACAAGGTTCGACTGCACTATAATCATTGCTCGCTAGTGTCATATTAAAAAACTGAATACTAATTTTTATACATGAATTAATTATTTTAGAAATATAACTCATAATTAAAAATAAAATAAAATATTACATTTGTTGACATGAATGCTTAAGTCAATCATTAGCTTATTAAAAATGTATGTGAAAAATCTTAAGTAATTTGATGTATATATCTTAAAAATACGAAGATATTCAATATTTTTAAAACAGAGATTATTTTTTAAAACTTCTATAATAATTTATAAAAATAAATAAATAAAATAAACAAATGTAAGATATAACTTGAAACATTGTGAAAATGTATTTAAATAAATGAATGTAAAAATCGTACAAGTTTTAGTTGGGCTTCTTTATTTGCAAGCTCTTGTTCTAATTTCTCGTTGAGATCATGCAACGATGTTGATTCTCTCTGAGCATTCAGATACCTCTTCTCTAGAGTCGTGATTCGTTCTTCTTGGTCTTCTTTTTGTGCATTATTCTAGGGATTAAAAAAAAAATCATTTTATTCTTTTTTATATAGTATTAAAAATCCTTTAGAAATTAATCAAAAAGAAATAGGATACAGCAATTTTATTTTTTATTTTTTTAATGTTAATATGGCAGCAGTTTGTGCAATTAGAAGGAGAAGTTATAAAATAAATTAAATACTGATATGGCAATCCAAAACATTTTAACCTTAATAACATACAAAATACAAACTGAGATAAATACATAGAAATTATATAAGAATTAAAGGTGTGAAATAAAAAATAAAGGGAGAAAATATAATGAAAAATAATTTTTAATTGAAGGCATGAAACATGCTGTCTCCTTAAACCCTCTGTCAGGAGCAATAGGCCTATCAGGCACAGTTCCAATGCTTTAGATAATTTTAGATCAGTTAGTTTTAGTTAGTTTTTTTTTTTTTAAATGATAATTTGATTTAATAAAACATATTTTTTCCTTGCAAATATTTCTGTCTTTGAATGATTTTTTTTTCCTTCCCTCCAACAGCTTTTTTTTTTTTCCCCCAATTTACTCTTTCTTATAACAATTGTTTCTTGTAATTATTGTTTTTAGAAAAAAATTGGGTCTTATGAAAAATTTCATTTTCTTGAAATAGTTTAATAGTTGGTCTCAGAATATTTTTTTCTAATTGCATTAAATAAATACAGATCAAATGTCCCTAATTTCAACAGTCCATTAAAAAGATATTGATTAGCAATATGTTGTCAGTATTATGCAAAATTGGTTGTTGAATTTCTGGATTTTGAATTCTTAATTCTTATGAATGACATATATGCATGTGCATTAAGCCCATACGCACTGAGCTGAAAAACAAAAGCACAGCATCATTGTATGAAAAGGGACAAGATGTTTTCTGGTACACAGAACACAAATCCACAATAACAGTGTTTAAACTGTTTAAACAATTTACAAAAGAAATCTACCCCATGCTAAAAGCATTTTAAAGTGTTTTAACTGGAATTTAGTAGAAATTATACTTGAAGTGTATAGAAAGTGTAAGTGCAACCTCTATTATAGTATAGCAACCTCTACAATTTAAGAACATTTGATTCAGAGACCCTGTACTTTAATGAAAAACAACTTTGAAAATAATGATTAATGCTAAAAAATAGAAAAGTTTTATCTCATCTGAAAAAAAATATTTAAACAATTAAAATAAATAAATAAATAAAATAAAATTGCATTTTATTGAAGTTAAACTCCTTTAAAATCAAAGTACTTACATTTGTTCAATAACTTGTGTGTCATAGAATAAAGACACAGTATAAATCTGAGATTTGGATTAAAATAATGCAAAAAAGCTGAATAAGAGAATTAGAAACAGAAATAAGTTATTACAAATAAAAATAAGAGTTTTATTTTATTGTTATTTTTAATCTTTTTTATTTTTTTTGGTAAGTAATAAGTTGGCAGAGATGTGCAGAGAAGAAGAAGAGGTGCGGAAAATGTTCAGACCTCTGAAATTTACCCAACTCATTCTAAATTTCCTCCAAAATAATGCAAGTTTGCATTTTCAGTACTAGATTTATTATTTCCATTTTTATTTTCTCATTAAAAAAAAAATATATATATTTGAAATTTCTTGTAAACCTTAGTCACATGTTTGGACATATTCTGCGTCCTTGAGAGATAGTAATGTTTGTTCAATGATTTTGAAAATTTTCATAACAGTTGAAAGGGGGAAATTGTCAAACAAAAAAGAAGAATTTGGGAAAGAAAAATGTCAAAAAGGAAATTATAAACTTAAAAAGTAAAATTTTGATTTTTCCCAAATGCTACCAAAAACTAAAAACAATATGCTATTTGTTAGATTTTTTTTTTTTTTTTGATAAAAATTCTATAAAAATTTTTCAAAAGAAAGACAAAAACCTTGTCTAAACTCAAATTGACATAGACCCAAAACCACTCAAGGTATGTGATATCTTTCAACTTTAAAAATATTCTTTTAAAGAGAAAATAAATTTATTATCAATAATAAGCAAATGATTTATAGAATTTCACTTAGATTTCCCTATTGTAACTATCATTTCTCACTTACATTAAAAACAAAATTATTTTAACAAGTACTAATGGACATAAAATCATTTTATTTTTGCTCTAAGACACAATAAGTACTACTTTAGCAGTAAAATAGAAAATTAAGTTTCCCAAGAAATACCTCTCTTAAATCTCTAGACAGCCTGGTGTTTTCTTGTTGTAGGCGCGATACTTCTTTTTGTGCAGCAGACATAGAATCTTCAAGTTCTCGCACTTTTCCACTAAAGTCAATCAGTTTGTTGCGTCCCATTACAATTTCGTTTGCTTGTTTTTCAACAATATCTTGTAACTCAATAACTTTGGATGCTTCCATATCAGCATCCATTGTGCCATTTGCTATCTGTAATAACAAGAAAAAAATTGATTTAATATAATTTATTTATATGTAGTTATGAAGAAAAATCAATCCTAAATAAAATAAGAATTAATAAAAATAACAAAACAGTAAATTACAACAAATAAGTGCAAAATATTTATTAAAATTATTTTTCATGATGAATGTGGATAATTTTTATCATATTGAAGTATAACGCTAAATTCCAAAGAATAAAAATTAATTTTGTGCCAATATCAGAAAAAAAGTTTTTTTTTCAGTTAAAAATGAAAAAAAGATTAATGTCTTAGTTTGAATTATCACAGATCTATGTTTAGCCATTCATTTTGAACATATTGATGAGTTCTCTTAAAAGACACTCAAATTGAAAATTTACACTCTCGTACTTCCCGCAGGGGCAGGGGCAGGAGTATTTCCACTTAGGGAGAAATTTCCCCCCTCCAGATATAGAATTAATGCTCCTACATGCATGCAATTTTACCCCTAGTTTACTACTACTATTATCAATAACTCATATTAATTTTTCAATCATTCGTTAAAAATAATTTTCATTATGAACATATGTAAAATTTTGTCCTATACTGCCATATTAAAAGTTATGAAAAATGGGATGACAGTTCCACCTGTAGAGCGATTGATCCTCAAATGTAATCAGCATTAGTTTAAGGTCAACTAAATATCAATTTTGGTTAAATTTCACACAATTGTCCACAAAATTTTTCATACACACAGACACACATTTTCTCTAAAAATAGTTAAACAATGTTTAAGATATCCCAAAATATGTTAATTCATCGAAAACTGGAGGTAAAAAAATTTTCACGAATCCAATACTTTTATCTTATATATATATATATACTAGTATATAACCCCTTCAAATATGACGGGATGTGAAATCAGTTAAGGTAGTGAATCAACAAATGCTTTGCCTGCATCGCTGGACACCATATTTAAAGGGGACTAATGTGCAAGTTGCACCTGACGGGACTAATATGCAAGTTGTACCTGACGGGACTAATGGGCAAGTTGCACCGAATGAACAAACTATTTCTTTTAACGGAAATACTTACTAACCCTGGACGATAGGTCTAATATAACATATCATATTTATCGTAATATAACTCAGTACTTATTTCGCTTCCTTCTTTGACTCATTTTAATAAGTATTTTTTATATGCATGGGCAATTTAATATTTCTTAATTTTTAATTTTTCGCATGAAAACTTATGCACCTTATTTTATATGAATATATATATATATATATATCAATAACTGGTAAATTTTTTTGGCAACAATCATAAATTTAAATGTCCAATTTTTAAATTATTTTCATAACGTACGAGTACTTTCATAATGTATGTTCACGCTGTATTAATAAAGATACAGCTTGGAACAGACTCATGCTGGATATTGTAGAAGGCAATGGACAGACAGTTCTAAAGGCAGTTACATATTGAGTTATGTTTTATCGTACACATGCATTTGCACCTTTACAGATATCATGTGTGAATTTATCACTTATTTCATTGTAATATCCAAACATGTAATGTTCATTTCAGAAAATTTTGGAGTGGAAGGCTGATTTTTTATACCAACTATGTGAATAACACCAGAGCCAGAAATCGAACCCAGTGCTTCCGCTTTACGTACGGATGCTCGAATCATTGAGATACCCTGGCTGATTACCAGCTAGGCATTTCTCACATAACATTCATTGGCAAAGTCACCGAGTCTGTAAACACAGCTATACCAAGTGACATTAATATTCATGGCACAACTCCAATAGACCACGAAATTTTTTAATTTAATTTAGAAATTTATCATCAACCATGAAAGTTCATTTCAGAAAATTTTGATCTCTGGTATTTTTCACATAGTTGGTATAAAAAATCAGCCTTCCACTGCAAATTTTTCTGAAATGAACTTTCATGGTTGATGAATAAATTTCTAAATTTAACTTATGCAATGTATTTTAAACATGCGTGTTGTGAATTAAATTTATTTTTTGGTGTGTAATGATTAAATTTTATAATTCCTTTAGGCAAGTGAGGATACAAATAAAATCTCAATTGGAGATGTGCAGGAAGGAACCCGCCCTCCTTGTCCTCCTGGACCAGCATAAGCCTGATTAAGAAGTTTTATGGTAAGAAAATGTGATTAAATACAGAGGTGAAAACCAAGACAAGAAAAGAGAAGAAGAAGTCAAATGTCAATGCATAATCTCAAATAAAAAATTACCCATGAAAAAAAAAAGTTAAAAATTAATGTTGTAGACTTACTTAAAAAAAAAAAAAAAAAAAAAAAAAAAAAAAAACAGGAATTTTTGTAAGTAAAATAATAATAATAATATGTCTGTTTAATAAAACTATTTAAAAAAAAAAAGTCTTAAAAAATTATTTAATTACAAAGTTCTGAACCAAATGTTTATCCAACTTAATGATTTTTTTTTTTAAAGCATTATAACTTCTGCGAGATTCTTGTGCTTCTCTAAAAGAAAATACAACAGTTGTTATATATAAAAAAAAAAAAAAAAATTATAAGACTAAATGTGAATTTAATTTATTATTATTATTACATTATTTCATAACATATAGATTTAAGGAATTTGGGGAAGGGGGGGGGGGGGTTGTGGTTCCACATTTGCCATTTAAAAAATTTGTACACTAGATATAATATAATCATTTTACAAATTACACATTCTATGGACGAATGAAAATTAAATGACTATTTTTCATGTGTAATTGCTTTTGTGTATTTCTGAAAAAGCATACACAAAAAGTGTGTGACAGAAAAATCTCGATAACATCCCAGATCCCACTACAATTACTATTATTGATAAATAAAGAAATATGATATTAAATGCGACCTAAATCAAATGTTTAAAAATGACATTATCACAAGAAAAAAACTAGTATGTTGTGGCCACCACAAGACTTTCTTCTATATTTTCCTATATACATATTCAATCAGTAACAATATTAAAAAAAAAAAAAATAATAATAATACGATTTTTTTTCTAAGTTTTTTTTGTTAAAAGTAAAACAAATTGATAACTTTGTTTTAAATTATCACAGATTTATAGTTCAACCATTCGTTTTAAAGGTATTGACGAGATCTTTCGAAAGATACCCATCTTGAAAATTTACCCCCCCCCCCCCCAGGGGTGAACCGGTGCCCCCATATGCACAAAATTTTTTTTGTAGTTAACTACTACTATTATCAATAATTCATATTAATTTTACAATCACAAGTTTAAAATAACGCTCATTATGTACATTTATATGAAATTTTGTCCTATACTGCCATGTTAAAAGTTTACATAAAATGCAATCACAGCGCCATCTGCTGGGCGATTGATCCCAAAATCTGGGGGTCAAAAAATGGGGGTCGAAAATTTTCGCGAATCCAATACTTTCTCTATATTACATATAGAAGAAAGTAATTAATACTTTGATTAAAAAATAAAAATAATAGTACATTCTTAAATCAAAAGACAATAACAATAATAACACTGGCCTACAAAATTGAAGTTGGCAAAGTTTGATTGGATGATTTTAGCTAAACATTACGTTTTTTTTTTTAAGTGCTGAAACTGAAAATACAGCCCATTTTTCTCTGTCACGTACAGATTTTTACCTATACAGGGTGCTTACCAACTCAATTTCTTACTTATACCATCATAACAATAGGTTGGTTCGTATGGTTTACGTCACAATAGTGCTGCGCTATTACAACAATAGGTATCCATAATTAATTAATCATGAAAACATACTATAATAAAACTTACCATATAATTATATTGGTGGAAGAGTAATGGAAGAAATTATATAGGTAGGCACCCTGTATTGACAAAAATCTATACATGATAGAGAAAAACGGACTTCATTTTCGGTTTCAGCACACCAAAAAACAAAGAACAGTCAAAATTACAAAATCAAAATTTTACATGTCGACCTGTGTTAACAACTACATCATATTTATCTAAAATATTGAAATCATTTAATTCTATTGGGTATGAACGTAAGTAAATAAAAACGGATCAACCTCAATTTGAAAGTTATTAAAATTAAAATATCAGTACAAAAGAAAAGTTATGTGAAAGAAAAACTAGTATGTTGTGGCCACCACAAGACTTTCTTCTATATTTACCTATACATATTCAATCAGTAACAATATTAAAAAAAAAAAAAAAAAAAAAAAAAAGTACGATTTTTTTTTTTTTTTTTTTTTTTTTGTTAAAAGTGAAAAAAATCGATAACTTTGTTTTAAATTGTCACAGATTTATAGTTCAACCATTCGTTTTAAAGGTATTGACGAGACCTTTCGAAAGATACCCATCTTGAAAATTTATCCCCCCCGGGGGGGGGTACTCCCCCCCCGGGGTGGGGGAAGCGATGACCCCCCATGCAGAAAAATTTTTTCCTAGTTACATAATACTATTATCAATAATTCATATTAATTTTACAATCACAAGTTTAAAACAACTCTAATTATGCACATTTATACGAATTTTTGTCCTATGCTGCCATGTTAAAAATTTAGATAAAATGCTATCACAGCGCCACCTGTTGAGCTATTGATCCCCAAACATAATCAGCACCAGTTTATGTCGGGGACCAACTAAATACCAAGTTTGGTTAAATTTCGTTAAAAAAAAAAAAAAAAGATTTTTTTTGTTTTTTTTTTTGTTAAAAGTAAAAAAAATCGATAACTTTGGTTTAAATTATCACAGATTTATCGTTCAACCATTCGTTTTAAAGGTATTGACGAGATCATTCGAAAGATACCCATCTTGAAACTTTGCCCCCCCGGGTGGGAACTTCCCCCCCCGGTGGGGGGGGAACCGATGCCCCCACATGCACAAAAATTTTTTCCTAGTTAACTACTACTATTATCAACCTGATCTTTCGAAAGATACCCAATGTGAAAATTTACCCCCCCTGGAGGGTATTTCCCCCCTAGGGGGGGGAAGCGATGCCCCCCCATGCAGAAATTTTTTTTCCTAGTTACATACTACTATTGTCAATAATTCATATTAATTTTACAATCACAAGTTTAAAACAACTCTAATTATGCACATTTATACGAATTTTTGTCCTATGCTGCCATGTTAAAAATTTAGATAAAATGCTATCACAGCGCCACCTGTTGAGCTATTGATCCCCAAACATAATCAGCACCAGTTTATGTCGGGGACCAACTAAATACCAAGTTTGGTTAAATTTCGTTAAAAAAAAAAAAAAAAAATTGCGATATTTTTCTAAGTTTTTTTTTGTTAAAAGTAAAAAAAATCGATAACTTTGGTTTAAATTATCACAGAATTATCGTTCAACCATTCGTTTTAAAGGTATTGACGAGATCTTTCGAAAGATACCCATCTTGAAACTTTGCCCCCCCGGGTGGGAACTTCCCCCCCCCCCGGTGGGGGGGCAACCGATGCCCCCACATGCACAAAAATTTTTTCCTAGTTAACTACTACTATTATCAACGAGACCTTTCGAAAGATACCCATCTTGAAAATTTACTTCCCCGGGGGGGGGGGATTTTCCCCCCCGGGGGGGGACCGATGCCCCCCCATGCACAAAATTTTTTTCCTAGCTAACTACTACTATTATCAATAATTCATATTAATTTTACAATCACAAGTGTAAAATAACTCTCTTTATGCCCATTTATACGGAATTTTGTCCTATGCTGCCATGTTAAAAATTTGCATAAAATGCGATCACAACGCCACCTATTGAGCGATTGATCCCAAAATCTAATCAGCACCAGTTTATGTCAGGGTGCAACTAAATACCAAGTTTGGTTAAATTTCATTTATTGGTTCGTGAGATACAGCGTCCACAAAAAAATGATACAGACAGACAGACAGACATTTTCTAAAAACTATTAATTCGTGTTCTCCATATCCCAAAACATGTAAATCCATCAAAAAGTGGACTTCGAAAATTTTCGCGAATCCAATACTTTCTCTATATTACATATAGAAGAAAGTAATAAAGGGGGGATGGAACTAACTGATATATGATAACAACTACATCATATTTATCTAAAATATTGTTATCATTTAATTCTATTGGGTATGAACGTAAGTAAATAAAAACGGATCAACCTCAATTTGAAAGTAGGTTCATATGCCATAGACTTCATCTATGCCAACGCAAACGCCAACCCTATATGGGATAAAGCAAAAATTATTACAGCACCATCTACCATCCAAGAACTTTACATTTCCGAAGCTATTCATATAATTAAATGCAAAAATGCAATAAATTCCAAAGATGCTGCAATTTTACCAATAATTTGGCACAATATTATAAAATAGTTAATAGTTAATTTACAATAATATTTTTACCTTACATAAATCCTTACTAAGTCCGAGCTTCATATATATTTCGGCTACCTAACGGTGCCATCTTCAGATACACTCGGTAAAAAATGATTTGAAGGTGCTACTTGGATGACTTGTTTATCTTTTGTAGTTTCCTCTTCGATTTCTTCACTTCTCTTGTTTTTCTTATATAGTTGTTGCCACTCGGTAGGATCCTACCGAGTGGCAACAACTATATAAGAAAAACAAGAGAAGTGAAGAAATCGAAGAGGAAACTACAAAAGATAAACAAGTCATCCAAGTAGCACCTTCAAATCATTTTTTACCGAGTGTCCTACCGAGTGGCAACAACTATATAAGAAAAACAAGAGAAGTGAAGAAATCGAAGAGGAAACTACAAAAGATAAACAAGTCATCCAAGTAGCACCTTCAAATCATTTTTTACCGAGTGTATCTGAAGATGGCACCGTTAGGTAGCCGAAATATATATGAAGCTCGGACTTAGTAAGGATTTATGTAAGGTAAAAATATTATTGTAAATTATATTAATAATCCTTTCTTCAACATCTTTGTAAAGTAGTTAATAGTTTATTTCTGCTAATTCATGATGTTTTTTCTCCTACAATAACCTCGTATGATATGCAATAGTTCCAGCTTCTCTCACTTTTCTTAATTCCTTGGTCCAACCTCTACCGGAATTCATATTGTTTTTTTGCTGATATTTAAAATATATCACGTTATTCACGGATTAAAAGATAAGGATGTATTACGTATGTTACGGAAAGGTAGTAATTTTCATCTTACAGATAGAGGGCGACCAAATCTCGAAAATACACCAATCAGCGCGTTTTTACATTTCTGGCTGTTCGTTCGTTGGATGACTGAAGCCGAAGGGCCGGGCTTTCCCTTTCTTCCGATAAGTTTCAAAGATACTACACCAGGCGGCGATCGAATCGCTTTCCTGGACTGGGCTGAATTAATGCGGAAAGAGAAGCTTATGTTCCCGCGCTCGCTGCCCTATCTAGTTTTAATTCCTATAGACTCTTCTTCCGTGACGTTATTAAAAGACTTAACTGTTGACTGTAAAAAGAAAACATTTAAAACTGCGCAATGGAAACGAATCATAAATCCCTGATGATGCTTTACTATTAAAGCGAAAAGCTTTGGATAAAAAAATTTTAACATCTTTTAAATAAATTTATATTTATGTGTGTTTAAAGTGTTTTAAATATATTTAATACAAATGACACGTGTTCAATTTAACTCTTTATTTTTTAGAGATTATTTATAACTGATATTTGTTAATCTGTTACAAACCTCACTTACTTTATTCTCACTATTGTTTTCTCGTTTTCCTTTCATGTCTTCGTGACTAGGAGGAAACCCAAGAGACCTATAATGTGCTAACTGTAAAATGAAAAGAAGAAATCAAAAATCAAATATATTTAGAAAGAAAGGTATTAATAGTACAAGAGTTTATTAAATCAAAATATACAAGCAAATGATTTCACTTTGGTAAATACATACATCTTTTTAACTTTCTACAAACTTTGGTTTATAACTTTTGTAAACATGTAGAAAGGCAAATTATATTAAAAAAAAAAAAAAAAAAAAATGCTGGATTCTATTTATTTTTTAAATGCACTAGTCATAAAATGTGTGAAACAACAGAAAATGTTCCGTAACAATAATTTTATTTTAACTGCAATATATATAACTTTTAACTGTAAGATGAGGGTTCAAACTTTAAAAGAATCAATTATTAATTTACAATGGATACAAAATAGATACATGTTTCAAAGTTTTAATGTACTTCAATATAATCACCACCATCGCCATGCCAGTGATGTAAAAATAACTGGATACCTTTAACAATGAATGTTTGAGTTGATAATTCAAATTAATTAGTCCAAGACTGTAGCCAAGAAGGACTCCCCCCCCTCCCTCCCCCCTTATAAAATTTTGCAGATTGTAAAAAATTTGAGTTATTTTTCTTTTTTAACACTCAACTGTTGTACTAAAATTTGAACCCCTTCCAAAAAATTTTTCTGGCTCCAGCTTTGGACTGGTTCGCTGTCTAAAGAACTTCTGAATTAGTTCTTTCATCTAAGGAAATAAGTCAAAGGCCCAAGGGCTTAAATCTCCAGAATATAGATGATTCACAGCCAACCGATTTGTTTAGAATTGTTTCAGAAATTCTTCAGGCAGTAGATCATGCCATTCGAATCATCAATGCAACAGGTACTGCTAAATATATCCTACAACTTCTACATCATTGACAATGCCTCATGCATAAAGCTACTGACTACACTGAAGAATGGTAAAACTTTGTACAGATATCTCATGGATGGTGTAGAATTTTCACAAGTGGCCAATATAGGTCAATCCACAAAGACTGATTCATTAAGAGTAAAAAAAAAAAAGCAAAGAAGAGCTGATTGATTTAATTATTTTGCAAAGACACCAGCGTTCACCACCCCTAAAATTTTTACCAGTATTCGCCACTCTCGTAAAAGAAATGTTAAAATAAGTATTTAATAAATCTATGCGTTTGAATATGCCTGTGCTAGATTCTCCTGTTCTATGAAATCTCGTGCAAACGGATTCAAATTCATAGATATTATTAAATGCTTATTTTAACGTTTCCTTTGTGAGGGTGGCTAACACTGGTGTCTTTACCTTATATCTGATTTATTTTTATTCTCATCACCTCATTGTGCTTTGTTTACTTATTTTTTTCTAAAAAAGACATTTCTTATTGAGTTACACTATTTAATAAATTGCAAAGAGTCAGATATTAAATCTGATTTATTCATAAGCTGTAGCCTTACTTCAAAATGTCGTTCTAAAATTCTAAGTCTGATTAGAGCCCATGTTAACAAGTGGATTTGCATACTTCCGCCACAAAATCGGATGTTTATCTTTCCACAAAATACATGGTTAAACTATATCAGATGTAAATAAATAGTTGTCATCATAAAGGTTGAATTTTCATAGTATTCTTCTTTTTAAACATAAGATAATTAATTTTAAGAAATTAGTACTTTCTAAAATAGAAATGTTTTTATGAAAATAAACTGATTAGGATTAACTCACTTCTTCATTTTGCTGATTGACTATTTCTTCTAGAGCAGCAACCCTCTCTACAGCCACACGAAGTTTTTCTCGCACCTGCAATTTCAAATAATCATTTTTTAAAAATTGCATTATATTTTGTATAGAATTTTTACAGTTTGCATAAAGTAAATTTTAGAATATCAAATTAAACAAATAAGATTAAAGCAGTATTAGGTTTATAGGCATGAGAGTGCAGAAAATTAAAAAAAGAGAAAACACGCATGTTCATAAAATTAATTTCAAATGAAAAATAACGTGTGCGGGAAAAACTATACAAATGTGTTTATAAAATTTATTTCAAATGAAAAATAATGCTCACAGGAAAAAACAACACAAAATATTTTTAAAGTGACAAATTAAACTAAATGAATAACATATTAACACAATAAAACAAGTGTTAAAAAAAAAAAAAAAAAACGTTAGCTAGCAATCAACTTTTAATAACATTGATTGGTGGTGGAAAATGGGAAATGGGGGAGGGGGAAAGTAATTCATGAGTGAGACATATTAAACACAATTCTACTTCTTTGTGGGTTCTAGAATATTATAAAGTAAGTTTAAAATTAATATTGACATTTTTGTTGTGGATGGATAAATATTCAAAAATAAAAGACTTCCCGCAGAATGTTTAATCGCCTATGGTTAGAGGTGAAAAAGGTCGGTGGGGGAGGAGGACAAAAAAAAATATTACATGAGTGAGAAATATTGAATAATTCTGTTCTTTTATTTGTTATAGAATCTGATAAAGCACGTTTAAAATGATTATTGACATTTATATTTTGGATGGAAAAAGATTGAGAATCTGAAGTTTTTCGTGGAGCATTTGAACACTGTACATTATTGGAGTTTGTTTTTAACAAAATAAAAAACGCAAAATCAATGAAAATCAGCGGAAAATTTTCTCATGCCTGGGTTTAGCAAAAATGGCTCCCCATTTGTCAAATGACAAAAAAATAGAAAAGTAGAAATATGGTCGATAAAATTTTAACTAACTACTGCAATTAATGAAAAATTCCTCAACAAATTACATTAAAAAATAGCTAGGAATTGCAAAAACAAAGACTATCCTATGAGTGTGGAATTTTTCTACCACATTCTTCTGTTTGAACCTGAAAGTGTTATAAAGTCATAGACCTTATATAGATAGACTACGCCACCAATAGGACTTCCCATTATAGTCAGGGACGTATCCAGAGGGGGGGCTCTGGGGGCTCGAGCCCCCCCCCGAAATTGTCTGAGACAATTTTTTTCATGTTCTACTAACCAGAAAAAAATTTGTAAAAAAGTGAATTTTTTCTCGACAATATCTTATTTTTTGTTGTTATTGTTAGTTTGTTTGCTTGTGAAACCTTATTTATTAGCAATTTTCTGTCTTGTAAAGTCCAAATTACCGAAATGCATATTAGCTCTTTGTAAAAAACTCTTAAAAGAGATCTTTATGGTACTTATTGTTGAACACTGTAATGTGTCTCCTTTCTTTTAAACACTTCTCTTGTCAGAAATAGCGTTTTAATTCCATGTGAGACAAAAGATTCGTCATTAACAGAGATCACAGTTACATATGGAACTTCTAGTTTTGAGTTTTGTTAGTTATGCACGTAGTATACCTTCCATAGAGTATAAACTTTAACAATAGAAAGCAACCAATATAAAGTCTACTTTACAGAAAGACATGTGGTGAAAGATTGTACTATCTTATCCTACTTAAAGCAAAAATGCCAGTAATAACATCATAGAGTATAGCATTCAGTATTCATATTTGCAGCGAGGCAGATTTTCAAACAAATGTCCAGATTCTCAAACCAGACTGGGCTTTGACTGGACCAGACTCTAGAGGGTATATGCAGTCAACAGGTTCTGTCAAAGAAATTCCGTATCAATTTTCCTTGTTTTCCAAAAGAAAACCGAAGTGTTAAACCCACTTGCGGAAAAAGCCACCATATGTGGCTACTACATTTACAAAACATGGAGGACACAACAGATTTTACTTGCACCAGATACCATTAATCTACATGACAGTCTTTGGATGGCTCCAGCATCGATCGCTCAATCTTTCAATTACGAGCTCGACTCCTTATTAAACGGACTACCGTGAGTCCAGTTTTTGGGGATTTTCTCCGTTTGTCACGGATTAAAGAACTCTCTAGCAGAGACTTGTGCATTTTAAAAGACTAGTTCCATCAGTTTTAGGCCCAAGGCACTTTTTAGAATTATTATTATTATTAAATCTTTTTTTGCCATTTCAGAGTTTAGGAATTCCATTGTTTGCCGCCATGCGGCGTTGTAACCAATCTTATTTATAGCGCATAACCATTTTACTATGCCTAGATACAAATTTTAAGGCTATAACTTATATTTGTTTTAAAGTTACGGTGATTTATGGCGGGGGGGGGGGGGCAAACTTTAATGCACTCGCTCTTGGTGTACATATATATGTGCGGATACACGACCAACATCTGAGTGAAAGTTGGGCCCCCTCCGAAATTTTTTTCTGGATACGGCCTTGATTATAGTGAATGTCTTCAACATGAGGGTGTAATCTGAAATCTTCATCCTTTGCGGTCAGCACCGTATGTCACGTGACATAGACTTGAGGGAGATTCTTCCATAAGAAAGCACTTATTTTTGTAAGAATTCAAACAAAAAATTCTCCCCTTCAGAATGGTTTCTCACAAAAGAAATATTTTTATAATTAATCTATGACATTTTAGCTTTCCAACGATGCATAAATCTAAAGGCTTAAATAAAAAGTATGTGTACAATACAGAAATTAAAAAACTCAAAACTACTTTCTTTCCTATAGAAAAATCACATAATATTCATTCTCGTCTCTCTCTAGGTCTGCATCACGTGATAATTTAGCTGGGGAAGCTACTTCATGTCACAGACAGATGAGGGGGGATGCATGGTCTATCTATATAAGGTCTATGTATAAAGTTATGGTGGGGAAAAAACTAGTAATTTTGAAATATAGCAATGCACATATAAAAGATATTGCAAGCATTGTTTTATGCATAAAAATGTAAAATATCTTTTGTAAATAAAATACATATTATGCATGATTCCTATAATAATATGGCTTTTAAAAGTATAAATAATTAAACATTTTATTTATTTTTTTTATATATTTCTTTTTCTCTCTTTCATTTTTTCTCTCATTTGTGTCTGGTGGATTTTTGTAATTGACTGGTATGATTAAACAGCCATATTAATAGTTAAATTATTTTCACCTCTGCAAGTTCTAAGTAGTATACAGTAAAAATCAAAATTTAATAAATACATAAAAAAAATTAATATGTAAGCAATGAGTCTATGAAATGTATTTTTCTGTTTCACATTAATAACTTGCTGAATGTAACATATTTTATTCCTGATATAATACATAACAATAAAAATTAATAATAATTCTTCGTGATCAAACACCAGCAGGAAAGACAGACTAGAAACAATCAATAAATGATTATATATATGTATACATAAAGAATGTTTAAATCTGAAATTTGATGTTATCTAATAAGAAAAATAGTTATAATTAGATTAAAAATTAATATAAAGTCAAACGAAAAGTAAATCTTAATTATATATGAAAAAAATCTATCATGTACCCTTCCAAAAAGTTTGCCTCACAAATAACCTATATATGAGGAAACTTAGATTGAAAATTACACAATACAGTAGAACTTGGATAATTCGAAGTTGAAGGGACCAGAGAAAAATTCGAAATATCCAAAAATTCAAATTACATATACTATTTTGTCAAAAAGAAGAGATAAATAAAAAAAATAAAACTCTACGATCAAAGATTTAACCCATAAACTTTATATCTAAGAATACTGCTACATTAACCCCCCTCCCCCCATTAAATCAATATTTTTTTACGAGCTTAATTATTCAACACTTTTTAAAAAATAGTCAGATATTTTTGATTGCTTCTTTAAGTAATATCTTTGTGTCATAGCATATGACTTCAACTTATCAACTGATTCAAAAATAGAATCTTCTACATTAGACATGACTTTCAATAAAAAAAAAAAAAAAAAAAAAAAAAAACTCGAAGTTCATGTATATGGACCATATCTTCTTCTAATGCACTAGGTAGGAAATAATCTTGTATTTCCTTATCCTTCTTTTGAAAGACTGTTTAAAAAAAAAAAAATAATAATAATAATAATCCACTTTAGCTAAGAAAAATCTCAGGAACAAATTTTACTGTAATATTTTAAAGGTAATCGTATGAAAAATTCGAATTATCCAAAATAGAATTCGAATTATCCATGATTTTTTTAACATTATTTTAATACAAAATTCAAGGGACCAAGTAAAAAATTTGAATTATCCAGAATTTCGAATTAAACAAGTTCGAATTATACAAGTTTCATTGTATCTCTTTTCATTTATGGCTTTTGCACAGGTAACACTATTATTTGTGCACTGACAAAATGCATTAATTATTTTTACCAAAAGTTTCAATTTTCAGGAGTGAACAATTCTACATACTATTTAAGGTATATTAATTTTATTAACTTACTATATAGTTGATAAAAATCATAATTAACTTTACTTTATTATAAGGAATTTTAATTTCAAACAAGAATGAAAAGTCCTGCGGTACGCTCTGATTATTGATGTATTCCAACTGTACATACTCATTATATCACTTATACATGTATCAAGTACCCTTCCAACATACGCAAATAACGTAAGCAAATAATAATGTAGGCAAAGAACATTAAAGGTTATAACCTTCAACGTTCTTTGTCTATGTTATCACACAACAGACAGACAGGAGAACAGAAAGGCAGTCAGATAGCATAACTGAATTCATAACCATTCTTAAACATTATTGGAAAGTGATAAAAATACTTAACACAAATGAAAATGCAAACCCATCAATTTCCAATTGTAGCCTTTAACGTATCTGAATATTTTAGAGCAGTCCTGCAAATTTTAACATTAAATGTATCATACTGTATACAAAACATTTTTTTAGCATATTACCAACAAATATCAGTTTGCAGTAGAAACTTATTATAATGAGATTTATATTAATGCTTCTCATGAAACGCAAAATATTGGTACTTTTGTGAGTGCGTCATTGCACAAACCAGTTGTACATAGCCTATTAAATCCATTTTAAATAGGCTATTTAATCCATTTTAACATACCATAGTAAACTTGAATTAATCACTTGTAAGAAATTCTGAAAATATTTACAAATGCTGGAGATGGGCAGATGGACAGACAGATACATTAATTCAAATCCTGTTTATGTTAAAAAAAATGTTAGAAAGTATTAAAAATGCTTAATGCAGATAAAAATGAAATTTCAGTAAATTTTCAATAATAGCCCTGAATATTTTTGTGTGGCCTTGAAAATCTTAACATAAGACTTACTGTATTCTAAAAAAAGCATTATTTTGTGCATATGAATAAAATATTTCAGTTTCATTAAGATTTATTCAAAGTTATTAAAATATGGTTTACAGAAATACTACTATTAGAATACAATGCTTTGGAATACTTTCGGTTGTCCCTGTACACGAACCAGTGATATTATTTACTCCATTTTCAATAGAAAACATCTGATAGTGAACTTGAATAACATCGTTCAATTTCATTAAGATTTGTGTAAAATAAAGGTATTAAAATATGGTTTATAAAAATACCTCTTATAGAGCATACAGCTTTGGAATACTTTTGTGCGTCCCTGTACACAACCCAGTAGTGGTATTTGCACCATTTTTAATAGGGAACACCCGATAGTGAATTCAAATAACATATATTAGTTTCAAGAAATACCATGAATATTTACGAGAGTTAGAGTGTGGACAGACGTACAGGCAGGCAGACATAAAAATCGAAGTCATTAAGACTTTTCAACCTTGATGGAAAGTGTTAAATCTTGCAAATTTTAAAACTGGACAATTCACAGTTAAAAACTGAAATTAAACTTTATTATGAAAGTTTTCTTATGATGTTCCAAAAAATTTCTAAATTTCCTGAATTTTCTTTGTTTTTTCAATAAATTTTGAAATTCCCTTAGTTTTCCTGATGTTTTAATAGATTTTTTAAATTCGCTGAGTTTTCTGGTTTTCCCTGAATTTCAGGTACCGTAGCAACCCTGTATTAGTAGCACGAGTGGCAAAAAAAAACTTATACATGATATACTGTTACAACGGATTAAGTCTTTTCCCCTGCCACAACTGTCCTGTTGCACTGAAAGTAGTTTTACAGGCAAAACGAAAATAAAGGAGCAGTTAATTCATTTTCAGTGAGGTCAGCCTTGGTGATGAATTTGGCAACCTAGCAACTAAATTTGGCAAAAAACAGTAGTTTAGGGTTCTTGAAGTTTTGAAGCTGTACTGTGCCATGGGGGCCAAGTTCTAGAACTTTCCATAGGTTTCTAGATCGAAATGCTGCCACACTTCCTCTCTAAAAGGTATAAATAGAAGTGAATTGACTTCTGCATGAGAGTGTGTAATCACTGTGATTCAGAGTGTTGTTCAGAGACCTATACTGAGTAATTGGACTTTGGAGATTGTGCTCTTCTAAGTGACTGAATTTTGTGAACTAGCGAAAATGTCTGCTCTGAAGTATTTGATGTTATTTGTTTAACCCCTGTGGAACAATTGCCTATTTTCTTGAACTGTTCCAGAACATTCGTTGAATAGTGACTTTGACTTATGTGGTGTGAGTGACAGCTTCACTAGACTGTTTACGGAATATTCGAAGAATTAACAGTTCTATTGGACTGTTTTCGGTACAACTATAGTATTTCCCCACAGCTGAATTTGGCGATTTTTCTTTGGCTCCGATTTAAACGATAACGATGTCGTTCTGGACTGTTTGCGATATAATATGGCAGCCTGCATGCTATTTATTTTGGATTTATGATTTTATGATTTATAATTTAGCTTATGATTTTATCATTTATTATATATGATTTATGATTTTTATATTTATAATTTAGCCATAATCGCCAAAAAAAAAATCGCCAAATTCAGCTGTGGGGTCAGCTATAGTTGTTCAATGTTTTCAAGAATATTCATCATAATAACAGTTTTGCTGTACAAATTCGAGAAGTTTTAGAATAATGCATATTCATCGACTAGAACCTACCTATTTCTTTATGAACTATTTTATCACACACAGAAGTCAACAAGGTTTTCGTAACAATATCGTATGAGTATTATTATTATTATTATTATTATTATTGTATTATATTATGACTGTAATGAATGGTTTTTGTAAAGTTTTTTAATACATTATGATAAATGAAACATGGAATTCAGTGAGAATAAAATTTTCAAAAACTCTGCATTCAGGAGCAGCTCCTAAGAAGTTTGAACTTTGAATAACAGATGAAGTGCTTTACTAGCAGCATTTATATAATATTTTACAACAAAACATGGTACAACTATAGTATTTCCCCCGCAGCTGAATTTGGCAATTTTTCTTTGGTGCTGATTTGCACAATAGCAATGTCGTTCTGAACTGTTTGCGATATAATATGGCAGCCTGCATGCTATTTATTTTGGATTTATGATTTTATAATTTAGCTTATGATTTTATCATTTATGCTATATGATTTATGATTTTTAGATTTATGATTTAGCCATAATCGCCAAATTCAGCTGTGGGGAAATACTATAGTTGTTCCCAAAACATTACAGTATTTTTCTCATGGTAGCATTCGCCTCTTCCTCAATGAATTACAAATGAATGAGATGCTTTATTTACCTTTTCATCTAAAGCTTTGTGATGTTCAAAGAGTGACTTGAGAGCCTTGAGAACCTCGACTTCTGATGAGACACCGGCAGGTGACTGAGCTTGCCTTTTCACCACAGTCATCCTCAGGGACCGTTCGTGACGAGACACCAGGCACTCAAGATGTTCCAGAAGAAGCTATAAGATGAACCAATATCACAATTACAGTACTTTACACAGGTCAAAGAGCAAAAAATATTGTTGAAATTGACAAGAAAGAAAAATAATTCTTGCATAACAAACCCTTATTATTTAACCTTTTTCCAACATAATTACATAATGAATATTTAATGCATACAAAACAACTTATGTGAGCATTGTTTAAAATAAATAAAAAATAAAGTTTAAAATAAAATAAAAGTATAGTATAGATAAATAAATAAACTTATGTAAACACAGCTAAACTAGTATGTTGTGGCCACAGCATCACAAAACTTTCTTCTATATAATTTGATATAGCAGTGACACTTATTGTTTAACAAAAAAAAAAAAAAAAAAAAATTAATCAGCTCTTTCTAAAGGCTTTATATATAAAGTTTTGTGCAATTTTAATCAACAGATGCAGAGATATATAGCTATGTGGAAAATCACAGGAGATGAATAAAAGTAGCATAAAAGCAGCCGATATACACCCAAATTGAATTAGGATAGTGTTTTATATTTTGTCTCATACACCAAGTTTTGTGCAATTACATATATTACAAACTGAGATACAGCCTTCTCATTTACAGGAATAACTGCAGCATTGCAGCACTATCTATCGGCTGATAGGCACCAAAACTGAATTGGCATGATGTTTCATGATGGCCCTTTGATATATCAAGTCTGGTTCAATTACACCAAATAGAACCTGAGATATAATCTTTCTTTAAATGGGAAAAATTGCATAATAATAGCAGTGCCATCTGTTAAGTAATTTGTACTAAAAGTTGATAGGCACTAATTTATGTCAAGTATAAACTTATATGAAATTCTGTTCAGTAGTAGTTCCTGAGTCAGATTTGCCACAAATTTTTTGTCAAACACACAGGAGGACAGAATTTTTTTTTTTTTTTAAAAAAAGGTCAAATTGTATTCTAGACTCTCAAAACGAGTAAATACATCAAAAACCAGAAGTCGGAAATTTTTATGAAATCAGTATTTTCTTCTATTTCATATAGAAGAAAGTAAAAATGACTTTAGAAACTTATTTAGCTGAGTTGCTTTTGTAGCAGATCCAGATAAACACTATTAACAAAACTAGTATGTTATAGCCACCACATGACTTTCTTCTAAGTTTTCCTATAAAAATTTAATCAGTAAAGATAATTATAAAAAATTATTTATTAAGGGAGGCATACTATTGTAACAATCGCAGCTCTCGTAGGTCATAAGTCGATTCGTACACTCCGCAGCTAAAGTATCCGAGCACTAGAAATAATCCCTGTCTAAAAAAAGTACGCTTAATACTGCCTTGTTAAATAAATCCTTGTCGAATCATGTTCTTAGACAGACCAAGAACATGAATCAACAAGGATTTATTTAACAAAGCACTATTAAGTGCACTTTTTTAAGACAGGGATTATTGCTAGTGCTCGGATACTTTTGCTGCGGAGTGTACGAACCGATTGTGACCTACGATAGCTGCGATTGTTACAATAGTATGCCTCCCTAAAATTATCTTCCATGATGAATGCACACGATTTCCATTCTAGAGAAGTAGTGTAACACTAAATATCCAAAGAAAGTAATTTTTTTTCTCCTATATGACTTTTTTTTTTTTTTTAATGAAAAAAATCGATAACTTTATTTTTAAATTATCGCAGATCGATGAAAGATAACCATAATGAAAATTTGCCCCCTTCCTCAGGGAGGAAGCGGTGCTCCAGAATATGCAAAAAATTTTCCCCAGTTGACCATCACTGTTATAAATAACTCTTTTTAATTTCATAATAATTATTCAAAAATATTTCTCTTTATGCACATTTATACGAAATTCTGACCTACACCGCCATGTTAAAAATTTAGAAAAAGCAGGATGGCAACGCCACCTGTTGGATGATTTTCGTCAAAAGTTGACGGGCACTAATTTATGTCAAGGTGCAACTACATATAAAATTTTATGAAATTCTCGGCAGTAGTTACAAAGATACCACAAAATTTTGTCACACACACACATAGACAGACAGACATTTTCTAAAAATGATCAGATTCCGTTCTACACCTGCCAAAATTTGTAAATCCATCGAAAACCTGAGGTTGAAAATTTTTACGAATCCAATACTTTTTTCTATTGTATATAGAAGAAAGTAAAAAGAAAAGGAGGATGTGTGTGTGGGGGAGGGGGGGGGGGGAAGTAAAAAATATTATTCTCCCCCCACATATATATAAAATTACCAATTGGGGAGAATAATTTGATAATCTGTCTCACTGAGTTGCACATACATAAACAGATTTAAAATTTTACAGCAATTTATATATAGATGAAGGATGAACAGGAGGAAATAACCAAATATAAGAAAATTGAAAAACTAAGCATTTTCAACTATTTTGAAAGCATCAAAATTATGTGGCTTCTAGTGCCTGTAAATATCTAAATTTGACTTACGTTACATCATGCTATCTAATAATCATCCACAACACCTCAACTGACTGTCAAGTTTTAATTGAAGTGGTAAAAGTATGGAGAAAAGGTAATACAAACTAGTATATTGCAGTGCAGCCATCACAAAACTTTTATCCGATATCTCCGGTTAAAATGCACAAAAAGGCAGTCATTGTTTACCATAATAAATGATTTTGCATACACAGTTTTAACTAATTAATGCTGAGATGTAGCCATGTAAAAAAAAATTACAGGTGAGTTATAGCAGAGCCACCTGCCTGTTGATATACACCCAAATTAAGCCAGTATTCGTTTTCATAATGTTCATCCTCATATATCAAGTTTTTGTATTTATACACCATAGAAGCTGAGATATAGCCATAGCCTTCTCATTTACAGCGAAAAGTGCAGCATAGCAGCGTCACCTGTCGGCCGATATACGTCCAAATTCGATCAGCATAGCTTTAGCTCTCTCACACATAAAGTTCTGTGCAATTATACACATTTGAAATATAGTCTTCGCAGAATTAAGAGAAACCGCGGCATATCAGCGCCACCTGTTGGACGATCTGCACCCAAAAGTAAATATTGATAAGCATCAATTTATGATCAGATGCAGTTAAATATAAATTCTTATGGAATTCTGTGCATTAGTTCTCAAGCTACAGCTGCCACAATTTTTTGTCACACACACAAAAACAGGCAGACATTTTCAAAAAATAATCACATTATGTTCTAGACTTCTCAAGAAGTTTAAATCCACCAAAAATCGGAAGTCGAAAATTTTTACGACTCCAACAGCTTCTTTTATTGAATAGATAAGAAAGTAAGCAAGCTTTCACCATACTAAACAAAATTTTCTTGTATGACATACATTTTACAGTAAAACTGAAGTTTAAAAAATAAAAGCTAAAAGGGGGAAAAAAAAAAAGATGACTTCTACAAACATTGACATTTTCGTATATTCGTAAATAAATAGGCAGGTTTCAGTCCATGAATACTCTTGAAATAAGCCAATAAAACAATAAAACTGCAGACGACGAATATCCCCTGTTCAAGAACAATATTTCACAGTTTGTTGCAGAATTCCTCGTTGACAAATAAATGCATATCTCAGAGTTAAATGGAATTCACTGATTCACTTAAGTGTAGATGGTCTCCTTTTATACTCTCTTTGGCAGAAATTAGTGGCGAGAAACACATTATACCATGAAAATTAAACCCGTTTTAAATTGAGAAAATGTTTATTAATTCTAGCAACTCTGAAATACTATTTTTCATTTTTGGTTCGTAATCTCGCCAAGTCGCAAAATTCGTCACCAATGCCGACCTCGATCTAAGTGATTGAATCTGGCTAAAAATGGTAATTTAGGGCCGCCAAAGTTTGGAATATCTAATTTCAATAGGAGAGGAGCCGATTACTGGAATTTTTCGGAATGGTCTATTGGTTTCTAGTGCAGAACTACCTCGAAAGCTCTATAAATCATTAAAGAATAGAGTTTCTTTCGAAGAGTTTAATTTGGATCTTAGAGTTTTTGTTTTTGTCTTTGAACTTTCAAGCTGAGTTATCGTTTCTGAGCGATAGTTCTTTAAGCAGTTCCTGGATTAATAAAAATCCCTTTTCTGTGGTGTTTCCTTGACTTTTTCGGTACGAAGTACGAATTAGTATTATACTGAACTTTTTCGAGAATATTCGTTAATTACTCACTTCTGAAGTGAGTCGGAACGCTTTTATTTCACTGCATTCCACTGTTTCGATAAGTGCATTCGTCGATTAGAACCTGCTCATATTTATGAATTACTTTGAACACACAATCTGACCCAAAAACAATACTTTCTCTACCATGCATATGGGTAAGAGAAAGTAAAAAGCGACAATTTCAGTTATTAAAAAATTGTCCCAAATCTCAATTATGTCTAGAATACTTATATCATGAATAATATAGAACCTTCAGCTAGTAAAAACAAACAAGTGCAGCGGGAAGAAACCATGTGCCTGACAAATGATAACAGAGGTTCATTTACTAGAACACGATCCAACAACTTTCATTCTGTACATCTTTTTTACATATTTTTTCCATTATTCTAATAAACCAACATGCGAAAGAAAACCTAAAAACGAAAGAAAGAAAGAAAAAAAAATCTGAGCCCTAACAAAACAGATGCGTACGAAATGATCTGCCCGCAACAAAAGACGATTTATTTTGATTAAACCCAGACACTTACATATATGTAAATAGATCCGGACTTGTTTACGAACCGGAAATTAAAGCGGTGGGAGCATAACATGTTAATATTTCACTCAAAAAAAAAAAAAAAAAAAAAAAACACGTATCCCCCTTTCCCATTTCTCCTCAGCCTTGCGTTTGATTAAAAGCGATAACTTAGTTTAAAATAAGGAAAAGTAAAAATACTAAAAAAGACATATCAGTGAGTACATGAAAACAGATTAATAATAGTAGTAACTGCATTTAAGTTACAGTTAAAGTTCCGCTCTCTATTTTTTTTTTGAGTATATATTAACAAGGAAACTTTAAGACTACTCGTGTGAAGGGTTTAATTAAACCCTACAGCAGTACATATCCTGGGCGTACCTACTAACGGTACACTGGGGTAACTCATTACACCAAGACTATATTTTAATAAAGAGGCCTGCGCGGTCGAGCAAACCCGACTCACACAAATGTGTTATTCAATTTACATTATATAAGAAATTGAATTAAAATTCTATTTCACAAATATAGTTACATTATTTAACATACCTTTCAGATAATTAACTATTACATAATTTTAGTATATAATTTTATCAAAACTAGTGTTTTGTTAAAATTATATTAAAAACTAGTATGTTGTGGCCACCACAAGACTTTCTTCTATATTTTCCTATACAAATTCACGCAGTAAGAATATTAAAAAAAAAAAAAAAAACGATTTTTTTCAAAGTTTTTTTTTCGTTAAAAGTAAAAAAAATCGATAACTTTGTTTTAAATTACCACATATTTATAGTTCAACCATTCGTTTTAAAGGTATTGACGAGACCTTTCGAAAGATACCGATCTTGAAAATGTACATCCCCCCCCCCCACTGCCATGTTAAAAGTTTAGAAAAAATACGATCACAGCGCCACCTGTTGAGCGATTGTTCCCCAAATCTAATCAGCCTCAGTTTATGTCAGGGGCCAACTAAATACCAAGTCTGGTTAAATTTCGTTAAAAAAAAAAAAAAAAATACGATTTTTTTTCTAAGTTTTTTTTTTTTTGTTAAAAGTAAAAAAAAAATCGATAACTTTGTTTTAAATTATCACAGATTTATAGTTCAACCATTCGTTTTAAAGGTATTGACGAGACCTTTCGAAAGATACCCATCTTGAAAATTTACTCCCCTCGAGGTTCCTACGCATACAAAATTTTTTTCCCAGTTGACTATCTCTATTATAAATAATTCTTGTAAATTT
Organism: Salticus scenicus; assembly: GCA_963930645.1. Lineage (NCBI taxonomy): Eukaryota > Metazoa > Arthropoda > Arachnida > Araneae > Salticidae > Salticus > Salticus scenicus. The sequence goes on along the minus strand of OZ005658.1, from coordinate 784,107 downwards.
CATAATGATTACTAAAAAATAATTCTCTTTATGCACATTTATACACAATTTTGTCCTATATCACCATGTTAAAAATTTAGAAAAAGCGGGATGGCAACGCAACCTGTAAGACAATTTTTACCAAAAGTTGATAGGCACTAATTTATGTCAAGGTGCAACTACATACCAATTTGTATGAAATTCTGTGCAGTAGTTCTTGAGATACAGTTGCCACAAAATTTTGTCACACACACACACACACACACACACACACACACACAGACAGACAGACAGACATTTTCTAAAAATGGTCAAATCGTGTTCTACAGCTCTCAAAACGTGTAAATGCATCAAAAACCCGAGGTCGAAAATTTTTACGAATCCAATACTTTCTCTATATTACATATAGAAGAAAGTAATAACTAGTATAATTATAAGCAAAACTTCAGTATATAATGTAACAAAATTTCTTGGGTATTTTACAAAAAAAAAAATCTGGAGTGACTCCACTCGACTTTCCGAACATTGAGTAATTAACAGTTTTGTAGATAAAGTAAAGAAACAGGAGTTGTTAAACAAACAAAAGAGAGAAAACCATAATAGAGTGTTTGAGTATTTTTCTCCATCTATTACACGATGTTTTATTTAACGCTACTGAACTTTGAGCCCATAGATCATAATGATAAAGAATTTTTCGTTGTGTCCCTGTAAAAACCTATAAATGCTAGATTCACCAAAATGCTTATAGTTAGTGCAACAGTGATTTATAATACTCATATAAATTTTCAGCTCAATTCAATAAGGCGTTTAGATGCTATCGTACTTTTAAAAATTTAGTCCCATAGGCCATAATGATAAAGAATTTTTCTTTGTGTCCCTGTAAAAAAAACTGTAAGTGCTAGATTCACCAAAATCTATACATTTAGTTCAACTGTGATCTATAGCATATGTACAAATTTTTTGCTCAGATTAATAAGGCGTTTAGACGCTATCACACTTTTAAAAATTTGGCCCCATAGGCATAATGATAAAGAATTTTTCTTTGTGTCCCTGTAAAAAAACTATAAGTGCTAGATTCTCCAAAATCTATACAGATTGAGTATTTGTGACCTATAATATGTGTATAAATTTTTTGCTCAATTGAATAAGGCGTTTAGATGCTATCGCACTTTTAAGATTTTGCTCCGTAGGCCATAATGATAAAGAATTCTTCTTTGTGTCCCTGTAAAAAAAACTATAAGTGCTAGATTCACCAAAATCTATAGGGTTCGTACTATGGTGACTTACAATATGCGTACCAACTTTCAGGTTAATCGAACAAAGCGTTTAGACGCTAGCGTGTTCACTCACAGACATACACACACACATACATATATCATCGTAAAAATAGTGAAAACGGACTCAGGGGACCTCAAAACGTATAGAAACATCAAAATCTCGAATTCGGATTTTTGACATGATTACAATACTTTCCTCACTATAGTGTTCGGAAAGTAAAAAGTAAAATAAGGAAGCAAATATACGTTGGAAGGCAAATAATTTTCTTGTATAAAGTTGTAAACGTCAAGCATTAATATTTATGCATTTATGAATTAAACATATTTTGAATTAAAATTAAATTAATTTATGAATTAAACTTATGTTAAGAGTCATGTTGCTTTTAAACTTCTGTAAAGGAAGACAATGTTGTCCAATCTCTGCATTCAAAAGATTATATTCATGAAAAAGGAACATAAAAAATTCCCAGAAGAAAAATATTTTGCTGTTTGACCCGAGGGTCCAAAATTAATGCTAACTCGGAAAAAATTCTAGATATACAGTTCCCGCCGCTTAATAAATTCACTGGTTAATAAAATCAGCCGCTTAATCTTATCAAATTGTCAGGACCGGAATCAAATCAATACAAACTACTTTTAAAACTGTCGTTTAATAAAATCAGCATCGCCGGTTAATAAACTCAAAAAGAAAAAAAAAAGAAAATCTCTTCATCAGCAAAAATGCGTATTAATGCACTCAAAACAAATTTTTATTTACTGTTTTTTTTCTTCTTTCAATAAAAATTAAATACAGTAAAACAATCTCTCTCGTTATTTCTCTTTGTCGAAAATTTTACATCTGCAGCATAATAACAAAATAAACTCGCTTCATCACTTGTCTTATTAATTAATTCCAGGAACGTATTCTAAAAATCGAAATAATAAGTTACTGCTTTGATTCACTAGTGATTTCTTTCTTTCTTTTATTTTATTTTTTCATTTTTAATTATTAAAAGATAATTCTTAGTTCACATTCTGAAATAACTAAGAAGAAAAAAAAAAAAAACGTTTGAAAATGTCCAATATTTAATTAATGCATAAATATTGACTAATTTTGTATGCACTATGTGTTTATTAATTTTATATGGCGTATGTGTTTAAGGGCCCTCTTCACTCACCTCCGCCAGAAGCCGAAACTAATGCTATTCTATGGGAAATTTTTCTTTACAAATAACTTATTAACTAATACATATTTTTAAATTCTGTTTTCACATTCAGAAAATTCCCAACTGTTAAATTGACGGACCTTTTTAAAAAATGTATTTTTTTAATTTTTAATATTTTATTTCGAAATTGGAAAATGAAAAAATTTCACATATTGAAAATTCGTATTTTGCAGCTTCAAAATAAAATATAAAAAAATATAAAAATAATTTTTTAGAAAAGGTGCGTCAATTTTACAGCCGGGAACTTTCAGAATGTGAAAACAGAATTTAAAAATATGTATTAGTTAATAAGTTATTTGTAAAGAAAAATTTCCCATAGAATAGCATTAGTTTCGGCTTCCGGCGGCGGTGAGTGAAGAGGGCCCTTAACCCTTTGCACTCGAGACCTTTTTAGCTCCGGCGAACCAGCAGCACGAGGTGATTTTCTCTTACATACTGAATGACTTATTACTAACATAAATGATTTCACACACAATTTAATTCTTAAAACTTTTTACATAACCATTTTATGTAACTTTATACTTCGAAGAAGGACGTTTGTTAAACATATAAACATTACCACATCAAATCAAGTGGTGATCGAGAGTCACCTCTCGAGTGTAAAGAGTTAATTTACTTATTTTGAATGAACAATTAATTAATTGTCGGTCGAAAATTAATTAAGACTGCTTATTACTCTCACCAATCGTTAACTACTGAAATTTCTTTTTAAATTCAAGGAAGTAATATATTTTTCTTGAGTGTACGAACCTTCGCCGAATATAAAAATCAGCCGCTTAATAAAATCACTTTGCTTCAGAATGAATGCGATTTTAATAAGCGGCGGGTACTGTATTTATAGTAATTTGCCATGATTATACAGAGTAGAGATTATTGCATAAAAATAGTGGTAGCTATAAATTAAAAACTTTTTCCTTCCCGAGAGTGTCCTGACAAAAAGGGCGGAGAGTACGAACCCTGTATTACATGTATTGTATACACTTATTGGAGATAATGTGATCATAAGATATAAAACTGACCTAAAAAATCAATTTTCCTGTGAGAGAAAACTGACACATGAGTAAAAACATATAACAGAAATTACATAGTGAATTTAAAAAAAAAAAAAAAAAAAAAAAAAAATCAGTAGAACCGTTTTTTGAAATACCATATACATGACAATTTTCAAGAAAATTGTTAGAGCCGTTTTTGAGGTCCGACTTTCATCAAATCTCAGCAAACTCACCTATCGACCTAAAAACAATTACACACGAAAGAATATTTAAAGGAAAGGGGCCGTCCATAAATGATGTCACGCTTGAAGGGGGGGGAGGGGGTTCGTGAAATTGTGACAGTTTGTGACAAGGGAGGGGAGGGGGGTAACAAAAAGTGTGACATCATATATTTCAGTTAAAATACAAACATTTATATTCAGCAGATAAATTTTGAAGTTATTTTAAAATTATCAAAGTTTAAAGATATTTTTTTAATTCGAGTGAAAGTGACTTTATCCTGTGATTCCCCCTCCCCTCATACATTATTTTCTTTCAGAAAAAAGCATTCAGAGTAGGTTTTTAGTATATGATAGCAATAGAAAGTCTTTGCTTAGAAGAAAACCTTCTCTTCTCACACTCTTGAAATGTCCGACAAAAGATATAAGTCCTTATGGTTATATTTACAGATGTCATTAAGATCCATAGTCAACATTTAAAAATAAAATTTGAAATATGATCTCTAGTCTAATATTTTGTTTCTGAACTTCAAGTAATTATTGATGTATGTCATGTTCCATGACATGTGACAAGGGGGGGGGGGTATATTGAAACGTGACACTTTGTGACAAAGGGGGGAGAGGGGGTCCAAAATTCTGAAAGAAAGCGTGACATCATTTATGGACAGACCCAAAGTTGATATGGCAGGTTTTTTGAAAAAAAAAAAAATCGTACGGCTGTTTTTAAAGAAATGCACTTCTGAGATCTCAAATTGACCTACCAATACAGGATGACTATAATTTTTTTCGGATCTAAACAACTAATACATACGCAAGGACTTCTAATAGGGTGTTTCTATAGCAACTTTGAAAGAAAAGCGTCAGAGCCGTTTTTGAGATACGGATTAATGGTCCAATTCTGGTTCTCCAAATTTAACCAAAAGTTGGGAAAAATTATCTGTACCCCAGACCTGTATCGATTGTGAAGTTTCGTCGTTCTATCTCTATTAGTTTAAGAGATATGATAGCCAGAAAATTATACACACTGACTAATTGCCATAAACCACTTTTTTTTTTTTTTTTTTTTTTTTTTACTCAGGGCACATTAAAACGTGTAAATCAGATAAAACTCCAAATTAAAATTTTTTACCGAATACAATACTCCCATTACCTACGGTAGTCGGGTAATGGAAGTAAAATATAAAAGCGACAAAATTGAATTGGTTAGGACAAGTATAAATACCCTAGTTACACTTCCCCGTCATACAAAACTCCTAGAGTAAGTGAGGCAAAAAAAAAAAAAAAAATAAATAAATAAATAAATAAAATAAAAAATAAATAAATAAATAAAAAGCTTAAGAAATAAAATAAACCTGAAAATATATTCAAAATCTGTATACAAAACTTAGTTTCCTTACCAAAATTTTTATAGTTTACTCCATATAAATACAGCAAATGAGAAGCTTCGAACTTCGAGAGGGCATTTTGTCGAAGAGGAAAACATATGCTATTTTTCAAGCTTCTAAAACTATCATTGTTGCATATTTTATTCAGTTTCCAAAGACTGAATATAAGAAAAATTGAAACAAATAGATATTACTTCATATTTAGGCCCAAAGTCAGCTTATCATTGAATTATAAGGAGATGCTACATTTACTCCCAATTTATCCTACAGCTAAAAGGCTTTTAAAATCCAAACAAACTAATATTAGTGATTTTTATAGATCTATATAGATAAATAATGTAAATTTAAATATTTAAAACTATTTAATTTAAAGAATTTGATGCCAAATTAACATTTTCGGAGCCTCCTCTATTAAAAAGCCACCTTTTTTAAGAGTCGATTTTCTATGACGCGATAGGTGGTTTTCTAAGGAAGGTTTCATTCATTCTGTCTCTCTTACTTACACACACACACACACATTATATATATATACATATATAAGTTACAAGCAATGATAAATTAAATTTGTATAAAATAAGCGCTTGAAGTAGCTCTAAAATTCCAATACAAAAAGATTAATTTAATTATGATATATGAAAAATGTCAGTAGAATGTACAAACAACAAAAATTATAACTGAATTAATGAACAAGAAGAAAAACGTTGGTGTTGCGAAATAAGGCTGATTGACTACTCTTGGGTCCTAGGCCTGAGGGAGAGTGCCTTCCGTGGAGGCCTTTCTAAAGGGTCCTAACCCGTATTTACGCAAGTTTAGGAGGAAACTACGGAAAACTCCGAACGGCTAGGCTGACGAGCACAACCTGGGATCAAATCCGGCATCTCATGTCTAACAGATTTGCGCGCAGAACCGCTCAGCCGCTGGTGGGACCAAGAAGAAGAATGTTAAACTTAATATTAAAATTATTAAAGCCAAAAATTCAATATAAACTGTATTAACAGTTAGGAATACAGCAATTCAAAGAAATTATGTAATCCTAACAAGTTTCAGAAGATATGTAAAGCTAGCATACGCCATAATCTTATACAAAAAAGAAAAGAAAAAGAAATAATTTATATAGTAAAAGAATAGTTAAGCTTGAAATTATAACAACCAAAAATAAATTTTATATAATAATATATTAGGTATTTACAAAAATAACAATTTATATATATATTTTTAAGGGAATTTCCTCAATGCTGAGGTTTCCTTTTAACCAAAAACAGCTTTTAATTTTTGTCTCCATCTTTCTATGTCCTGAGCATCTTCCTCATCTATTTCATTCTCTCATGTCCCTCATAAGTCATAAGCTTGTCTTTCCACCTTTTCCGCGGTCTTCCCCTCCTGTTTTCCCCTTCAGGTTTCCAGTTCAGTACAAGAACAAGCTATGATATTCCATTCGCATTTATCCGCTGTACATGTCCGTATCATTGTAGCCTCTTCTTGTCTTTATTTCAATAGTGGACTTTTTTTCAAGTCTTGAAGTTCTGGCCGACCGTCGCTATAAACCCATTTCTGTCAAGGCCGTGCTTGACTGGGGGGGGGGGGGGGGGGGCTAAAAGCTAGGGGCGGCTAAAAATTAGGTTTACTAAAATTGTTAGATTTTTTTTTAAAAACAGGATTGGATTGGATTTGGGAATAAGGCCGATTGACTGCTGTAGGTCCTAGACCTGAGAGGGAGCGCCCTCCGTGGGGTCCTTTCTAAGGGGTCCTAGCCAGTGTTTATGCAAGTTTCGGAGAAAACCACGGACAGGCCGACAAGCGCGACTTGGGATTGGGATCGAACCCGGCACCTCATGTCTACCAGTTTTGAGCGCATAACCACTCGACCGATGGTGGGCCTATTTTTAAAACAGAGAAAAAAAGAGAGAAAAAAAAAATTGATAACTTTTCATCTGTAGCAACCCGGCAGTTTTTGGCTTTAAAGGATAGTTTTCAGAAGCAGGCGGCTAAAATCTTTCGCCCAGGGCGGCTAAAAGTTTAGGCACGGCCCTGATTTCTGTAGACAACAGTTTTTTTTTCCCCTTGCAGACTTGATTGTCCATGTTTCTGCTCCATACAGCAGAACGCTTTCTATCAAGGTGTTGAAGATGATTCTTTTTGTTTTTTCAATAATATTTCTGCTCCATAGACTTGAGTTTAGTATTCCTATTATTTTCGTAGAGTCGGATATTATCTTTTCGATTTCCATCCCTGATGAACCATCTTTTTCCAGTATTGATCCCAGATATTTAAAAGCCTGTACATTCTTGATTTCAAATCCGTCTATGACGATTTGATCTATCCGTCCTACATATTATTCATAAATAACACATGAAAAACCTTTTCAAAAATTTCACAGGGGAAAAAAAGGAAGCATGTGTGTGTGCGCGCGCGTAAAAAGAAAAAAAAAAGGGTGGGGGGCGTATGGGGTATAAGTTAAACTAAAACTAAATTCCATGATTTTTCACACAAACTTCTTTTTATGGTATACTTTCAAACATCATAGACTTAAAAAAAAAAAAAAAAAAAAAAAAAACAGCTATTTAATTATGTTCCTAGCACACAAGATTTATTTTATCGGATTCTATTAACGGTTGAAAAAGGGATTTCTATTATAAAACATAGACAAAAAAAAAAAAAAAAAAAAAAAAAAACTTTTCATACTGATTTTTAACAGAGAATTTTTTAAAAAAGCAAGAAAAGGTTGGGGGGGGGGGGGAAGAAAGATTAAAATCGATCTCCAATCGTCGGAATTTCTAACTATTTGACAAACGTATCGGCCGCTCATTTTTCGGCGCAATGCTCCTCCTTAACTGTTCGAGTCTTGTATGATTGCCAAAATCGATTTCCAGGAGATAACCTACTTTTTTCGATTACATTCGGTTTCCTGGTCTTTTCAATTACTCCAATAGATAGCATAGTTATAATTCAATTTGTTCCGAAACCAGCTAAATTTCACAGGGGGAAATTTAAAGATTACTAATAGATTTTTCGAACAAACTAAAGTTTATTAACCTTTTACACGCCGCATTCAGATCCGAGTGTAATTTAAATTAGTTTTTTACATATTTTGCCTTCTAATGCTTTAGTTTAAAGAACTCTATCATTAAAATGTGCAAAAATTTTTTTTTAATATAATTTATATTTATATTATTATATTTAATTATTATAATATTTGATTATAATATTTAATGTTAATATATTTTAATATATTTCAACGATGTAAGCTATTTTAAACATGCCAGCCCATTTTTACAAGCATTTGCTTATTTTTCTAAATTATGTTAATTTTTAAACTGTGGGGTAAAAGGGAAAATAGGTCATTTTTATAATTTTCTGTACATTTCCCATTTTATGATTGAACTGTAATTTCTATTTCAAAAAATCAAGTCACCTTTCTATTATATCTGATAATATTTTCAAGTCATTATTCATGAAACTTAATTTTTAAATGAATTTTTAATTTTTTTATATGTTACCGTTAAAGCTCGAAATCCGTTAATGTGCAGATTACCTAGCTAATCTACAGATTAACTAAAATGACCCGTTAAAGTGCGGAATCAAGAGTTTTCCGCATTTTAACTAGGTAATCCGCACATTAGCGGCTTCTGTATAGTTAAAGTTTAATGTTTCCTTTGAGCCTTAGTTTTTTTTTTTTTTTTTTTTTTTTTTTTTTTTTACATTCATAATTACGTCAAACAGTCATGTGACATAGATAGGCGAATGACCTTCAAACACAAACTAAAACTTTCACCTCTTCCGCTCCGCTATGATAAACAACGCAAAACGTGGAGGAAGAGATGCATGATTAGGTTTCTTATTATGATAAACACAAAATTTAAAGTAACAAGAAAGTTATGATTGTTTTAATTTTGATTTTATTTCTTCTCTTTTTTAATTCTGCCAATATAAATTTGATAAGGGCCTGCATTTATTAATGAAATCTAATCTTAATTAAAAACTCTCTCTCGTGAAATTCCATTTTGAATTATGAATATTAAATGTACAACACAGTAATTATTTCCTCCCGAAATAAAACTATTAAACCACAACTTTTTAAACTAATTTATTTTAAAATTAATTTAAATTACTATTAGTTACAGAAAAAAAATAGTATTAATTTTTAACTCTGAGAAATATTATGTTATTATGTTATTAATAATACTTAATATGAATTTTTTGTGCATTTTTTAGCATTTCTCATTACAATATTTTTGTTGTTGTTGTTGTTTCTTTCAAGTTTTCTTTATACATTTTATATATCATGATTATATTTTTATTTATTTATTTATTTATTTTTCGCTTTTTTAGATAATTTCGTTGCAGTTTATCACGTAAAATGTGTTAATAAAGTTTATTATTATTATAGAATTAATATATTTGCTAAACTTGTACAGATATACGTATGTATGCTGCAAAGTATAGTTTAATAAAACATTGGAAAACTGTCATTTTAATTTTTATGCGTTTTAAAAAATATTAAAGCAGTTTTAATTATTTGAAGTACTTCTTAAATATGCTTCTGATTTGACTAATTTAATATTTCTATAGCGAATTAAAAATTGGTGCATAATTAAAATAATAATAATAATAATAATAGCAATATTAAGTTGTTAATAAAACATTTTTTTTTCTTTTAATTTAAATGGTTAAATATTTTTATTTGAAAAGAAATCGTTACTGCATTACAATTCTAACATTCATTTATAAAATAGAATTTATTGAAAGCTATCAAAGATATTATATTTCATATTAAAAATGCATAATATCTTTAAACTTATATTGACAGAATGAAAAAGATTAAATAAATAAAAAAATTAAAACAAATATAACTTTAAAAAGACATAAAAATTAAAACACATGCAGATTAAAATAATAAAGAAAGAAAGAAAAGAAAACTAATCTTTTTTTTTTTTTCGAATGAAAAAACAAAAACAACACAGCGTGCTCTAAAATTACACCATAGATCTTATTTTCACTTTAACGAGTGCCTAGTAGGTAATGTGCAGATTATCTAGATAATTCGCAGATTACCTAGGTAATTTGAGAAATGAAACAATTTTCCCTACTTTAACGGATCACCTTAGTTAATGTGCAGATTAACTGATTTCTGCACTTTAGCGGTAACATATATATATATATTATTTCCAATGGAAGGGGGAAAAAAAGATTGGTTGATGTAATGGACTAGAGATACACCAGTGGAATCGTCGACAGGCCTGACTATATCCTGTCCGGCACGTGATTCAGATGGTGTTCAGAAAATGACAAACAAGTAAAATTTGTGACTCACTCGGGTATTATTCCTTTCAGCTTTGAGCTCCTGGATTTCCTCCTCCTTCTCTAGTAGCAGCTCTCGGGATTGGTTCAATTCCTTGGTAATGGAAGCGAACTCCTGAAATAAAAAAGAAGATTTGTAATATTAGACAACAAATATTAATTTTGCAACATATTATAATGTATTGTACTACACAAAATGTGGGAAAAATGGTTTTTGCTCGACGATCATCCCTGACTCTTAATATTTATTATTTATTTATTTACGAACGGCAATTTAACATCTTCGAACACTATTTTATGCTTGAAATCGAAGGAATTATGTAAATTAAACGTAGCATTAAATAATAATGATGATAATAATAACAATAATAATCTGATGTTCCACGTACACTACTTTCTCATTTTGTATTCCAGTTAAAAAAAAAAAAAAAAAGTCTTACACTCATGTAAATCTGTATGACTCTTTTGACGATAACTTATACTAATTTACCTAAATCGAATGTACAGTTTAGATGTTATAGCACTTCAAATAATGTGAGTTTCTGTAAAATAACTATAACTTTACGTCTATCAAAATTAATACAGTTTTTGCGACGGTGACCTATAACACACCCACGAATGTATAACTCAATCGGATATGGCGTTTTGATGCTATCGCACTTATTAGCCATAAAGATAAATAATTTTTGTGTCCCTGAAAAAAAAAAAAATAATAATAATAATAATAAATAAATAAATAAATAAATAATAAAAGCAGTCTTTGGGGACTGCCGATAGAAGTGAAAACAAAGTAACTTGAGAGTTGTATCGCCGAGCTATTAGATTATTAATTTCGAATTATTTTTGGTTTGTAAAGAAGTGTTTATGATCTGTATTATATGATTCAGCACAATATTTGTGGCTACCCAAATTAAATGAACTAAGCCTTATATTAGGTAAAAATATTGATTTCTTATGAAATTAGTTTAATTAGTAGCTGAGATACAAAAGAAAACTGATTCAGACACCTCAAAACGTATAAATCAGGTGAAATCTCGAATTCCACTTTCGATAATATAAGAGAACTTTAAAATATCTTTCGAATGATGTATTAAAAATAATTTAATCATAATTAGAATCTGAAATATTGAAATTTTAAGATATTATAGCGCCATCTGGCGGTAGAAATTTCTATAATCTACTGTTCGATTCCAAATCAACAAAGCTTTCTAATGATGTATTACTTATGAAATTATTTTAATTAGTAGCCTGAGATACAAAGAAAATCCATTCAGATTCTAAAATATTACAGAGCCCATTCAAATTCTAAAATATTACAGAGCCATCTGGCGGTAGAAATTTCCAGGGGTGCAGAATATGTCTGAACGCGCGAACGAAGTTCGGGGGAAATTCTGGCTGTCTGGGTAAATTTTGAATATTTATTATCGTAGAATAAAATTAAAATGTAAATGGAAGTTAAAAAAAACTAGTATGTTGTGGCCACCACAAGACTTTCTTCTATATTTTCCTATATACATATTCAACCAGTAACAAGATTTAAAAAAAAAAAAAAATACGATTTTTTTTCTAAGTTTTTTTTTTTTTTTTTGTTGTTAAAAGTAAAAAAAATCGATAACTTTGTTTTAAATTATCACAGATTTATAGTTCAACCATTCGTTTTAAAGGTATTGACGAGATCTTTCGAAAGATACCCATCTTGAAAATTTACCCCCCCCCCCCGGGGGTACTTCCCCCCAGGGGGGGAACCGGTGCCCCCACATCCACAAAATTTTTTTCGTAGTTAACTACTACTATTATCAATAATTCATATTAATTTTACAATCACAAGTTTAAAATAACGCTCATTATGTACATTTATACGAAATTTTGTCCTATATTGCCATGTTAAAAATTTAGAAAAAATGCGATCACAGCGCCACCTGTTGAGCTATTGATCCCTAAATGTAATCCGCACCAAATTATGTCGGGGACCAACTAAATACCAAGTTTGGTTAAGTTTCGTTAAAAAAAAAAAAAAAAAAAAAAAAAAAAAAAAATACGATTTTTTTTCTAAGTTTTTTTTTGTTAAAAGTAAAAAAATCGATAACTTTGTTTTAAATTATCACAGATTTATTGTTCAACCATTCGTTTTAAAGGTATTGATGAGACCTTTCGAAAGATACCCATCTTGAAAATTTACTCCCCTCGAGGGGGGACTTCCCTCCCAGGGGGGGTGGCGAGGCTCCTACACGTACAAAAAATTTTTCCCAGTTGACTATCTCTATTATAAATAATTACTGTAAATTTCATAATGATTACTAAAAAATAATTCTCTTTAAGCACATTTATACAAAATTTTGCCCTATATCACCATGTTAAAAATTTAGAAAAAGCGGGATGGCAACGCAACCTGTGAGACAATTTTTACCAAAAGTTGATAGGCACTAATTTATGTCAAGGTGCAACTACATACCAATTTGTATGAAATTCTGTGCAGTAGTTCCTGAGATACAGTTGCCACAAAATTTTGTCACACACACACACACACACACACACACACACACACACACACACACACACACAGACAGACAGACAGACATTTTCTAAAAATAGTCAAATCGTATTCTACAGCTCTCAAAACGTGTAAATCCATCAAAAACCCGAGGTCGAAAATTTTTACGAATCCAATACTTTCTCTATATTACATATAGAAGAAAGTAATAACTGAAAAAAACAAACTTTCTAATATTAAAGTACAAATTAACAGCTGTATTCTTCTGTTACAAGTATATTCCCATTAAATACCCATTACAACCCCCCCCCCCCCAAAAAAAAGGGGGGGGGGTATTTGAAGTTTGATGATAAATATGTAATTCATTTAAACTAGATAAAATATTTTTTTTTTTTCGTAATTCTGCAATAAAAAGGTATTTTAAAATTTCATAGACAGCATAGTGCAATAAAACAAAGCAACATTAATTTATGTACTATTTTTTTAGAATTATAGCCTTAAAAATTATGTTAGTTAATAAATCTAATTACCTTAAAATTTTTAATTTTTCATCTGGTGAACATTAATAGCAACATTATTTCGATGTAGTTAAGGGGGGGGGGGAAATGTAATATAGTAGCATAAAAAAAAGAAAGATTTCCCCTTCCCCCCCCCCCCCTCCCCAAGGGAAAAAAAAAAAAAACTTTCAGATAATAGGTTGATGCGTTATTTTGGGGGAAATTTAGAATGTGATCTGGGGAAATTTCAGAGGTCTGAACATTTTCTGCACCCCTGGAAATTTCTGTAAGCTACTGTTCGATTCCAACTCAACAAAGCTTTCAAATGATGTATTACTTATGAAATTATTTTAATTAGTAGCTGAAATACAAAAGAAAACTTAATCAGGACATTCTAAAACATGTAAATCAGGTGAAATCTCGAATTCCACTTTCGATAATATAAAAAGAACTTTAAAATATCTTTCGAATGATGTATTAAAAATAATTTAATCATAATTAGAAATTTAAATACGCGTATTAGAATAAAATTTAATTTGCAATTAAAATGTAATTTTTTTTTTCAAAATCGATGAAATTTGAACTGCAACGATCCCGTGTGCTGTTAATGACGCACAGTAAGTTTCAAAGAATATTGAAGAAAACTGAAGCATTTTGAAATTTGCAACTTTTATTCCTAGTACAAAACCACGTGATGTCAACTGGCAAAAAATATGTTTCTTCCCGATCAGATTCTCTGTGACTGGGTTGTAATGGTAACGAACGCCTGCAGAATTTCATTCAAAGTGTTAGCTGACGATGACGCGAGTTTCATGATTTTTGATCACCCAAAAGTGCTCAACGCGCCTAAAGAAGTTTTCACTTCAAAAAAACTTAGTCCCACGTTTACCAAGGCGTTTAGATTTTATTGCACTTTTAAATAATTTAAGCCCATCATAGGCCATAATAATGATAAAGAAGTTTTATTTGTGTCTTGGTATTTAAAGGAAAAAAAAAAAAAAAAAAGAAAGAAAGAAAGAAAACAATAACTAAGTGCTAACTCATTGAAATCTATACAGTTCGTGCGACTGTGAACTAATTTTAACATACCTATCAAATTTCAACTCAGTCGATCAAAGCGTTAACGTTAACATTCTGACATACACGCATCACCGTAAAATTAGCAAAAATGTACACAGGAGATTTCAAAACGTATACATACACGAAACTCTTATGGTCGATTATTTTTACGATTACAATGCTTTCCTTATATAATGAATGTTCGGCAAGTAAAAATGAACAAAATATTGCCCTCCAAGAGCCGTCAAATATAATACGAGTGATGTCTCTTCTTTAAGCTTTCACTTTAATTGCGGTGCATAATTGATTACCACAATTTTTAATCGATGTTGAGACGCTAATCAAAATTGCATTAAGATAATTTTGTGCGACGATGATAAGCGAAATTATGTTGTTTATCTGACGGTACGAAAGATAATTAATTCCCTTGGACACACACACAAACACACACACACAAAAAAAAGAAGTAATTAGAAAACAGTCTATGATGTTTTTACCTTCTATATTGAAAGAAAGGACTGAAGTCGTAAAAATTTTCCACTTTCGAATTTCTATATACTTATGCGTATTGAGATGCCTTCAACCCGATTTGATCATTTTCAGAAAATGTCAGCCTTGAACTAATGCATATAATTTCACGAAAATTAATATTTAGTTCCACTTAAAAATAAATTGGTATGTATAAACTTAATTTATATCGCCCAACTGGTGGCGCCGCTACGCTGCGATTTCCCCCTAATTACGGTCAGGTTATACTGCTTAGCCAAGGATTAAAGACGGGTCATAGAATAGAAGAGAAACGACAAGAGGATCTTTCATTACTGGTTTGGCGAGAAGGTGACTTTTCTCACCCTTTCAACGCATGCTTCCTTACCTCCGGAATAATCCATTTTTTTTTGGCAACATGCCAGAATCATTCTTTGAAATCTGGCTAAGCAGTACCTCAGCTTCTATTGTGTATAATTGCGTTAAACTTTATATGTGAGATGTTTGTTTATGAAAAAGGACGCTGACTTAATTTGGCGCTAATATTACGTATTGCAATTTTCTAATTTTTGCTTTTTTCAATATGGCTAAATCTCAGCATCAACCACAACAACTTTTGTGTACGATGCTAACATGTTCTTGACATCGTTGTTATTTTTATTTATTTATTTATTCTTGATATATTTTACTTTATTAATGGTTATTTTTTTTAATTTTGTTAAGTCTGTTCCCTACTCCCTTCTTTCTTTTTTGAAGAAAAAAATAAATAAAAAGTCCATTGCAGCTTTAAAAATGCATTCATCATGATTATTTTTTAATTGATGAATAGTCGTGCCTAATTATTTTGACTAGAAATAACTGTTGCATGATTTTTCAATTTATGATGCTTATTAACAACACTCTTATTTCTAAATTTGTATCTTGTCGAACTGAATTAACCATTTCCTTCATTAAGGGGACTTGGCATCAATGAGGGTTTCACAGAAAAGTTTGTATTTCCATTTAATATTTATAAAATTGAACTATATTAGGTCTGTTCAATAAAATATATATTCAGTCAACAATTCTTATGGGTTTTTATGCATTTCTTACAGATCTGAAATCTCTAAATTGTGTTTTCTCAGTTTGCATTTTTTCATGAATTCATTATAGTCAAAATGCTTAAAAAAAAAAAAAAAAAAAACTTCTACGGATATTTAAGAAAATACTTTTTTTTTTTAATGTTTAATATTAATTAGTTTTGAGGGGGAAAAAACTAAAAAGTGTATGTCTGTGCAAACATTTGAAAAAAAAAAAAAAAAAAAAAAAGGAAAATTTGTTATATTTTAATTTTTTTTTTTATTGCAAAATTCATCCCTAACTCTTTTAAGTAGGTTCTATTAAATATCCAAACAAAATAATTAAGTCTTTTCATAAATATCTTTAGAAATTTAAGCATTTTGAAGATCATGAATTCATGAAAAAATGCAAACTGAAAAAAAAAAAACGCAATTTAAAGATTTCAAACCTATGAAAAATACTCGACTTGGAAATTTAGACTCCAATGAAGGGAGGAGGGGGTAGGGCTGGTGGAATGTCCTACACAAACAAAAATTTTTTATAAGTTTAATATTACTACTAGCTGGAACCCGTCGAATTCAACGGACACTTTATTGCCCGTAATGTTTCAAATATCATCGCATCATTATTTAAATATACTTCAAGTTAAAACATCTAATATAATTTACTACATTTCGCTTAAAAGAAAATCTGAAAAATGCTTATAAATAGAAATACTATATATGACATCACTTTCTACAAAGTACTCCAAATAAACACATGCTATCTTTCATTTTCTATTTCGTTTAATACTAAGACTATATGTTAGCTGACTCGTCCGGCGTTTCCCTGGCCCATGATACCCTAAATGAACCTTAAATTTGTATCATTTTATACCTTTAACTGGATTTTGTTTGAATTTCTGTTTTTAAATGAAAGCATCACGAAAGAAATAATCATCTGTAACAAAACAATTACCTTGAACCGAACGAAACTCTGCCTTGTGACCCCGGTGCTTGCGCAGCGCATACACGGGCCGCTAACAACATAAAAAATTCCCAAAGAATAATCTGGAACCGAACGAACCCACCCGGCAATGCACGGGCCCGTGATAATAACCTTAAATGAACCTTAAATTTGTATGATTTTATATCTTTAACTCGATTTTCTTTGAATTTCTATTTTTGAATAAAAGCATTGCGAAAAAAAATAATCAGCTGTAGCAAAAAAAAATTACCTCGAACCGAACGAAACTCTGCCTTGTGATGCCGGTGCCCCGGCATCGCATACGCGAGCCGCTAATACCATGAAAAAATTCCAAAAAATTAACCTGGAACGAAACGAACCCGCCCAGCATTGCCCGGGCCCATGATAATAGCCTTAAATGCACCTTAAATTTGTATGGTTTTGTATTTTTAACTCGATTTTGTTTGAATTTCTATTTTTAAATGAAAACATCACAAAAAAAAAAAAAAAAAAAAAAAAAAAAAAATCCATTTGTAACAAAAAAAAAAAAAAAAAAAAAAAAAAAAAAATTCAGACCGAACGGAACTCGGGTTTTTGACCCAGTTCCTGCGGCACGTATATGCAGGCCGCTAATAACATGAAAAAATTATCAAAAATTAACCTTGAACCGAACGAACCTCTGACTCGTGTTACCGCTGTCTGTGGCTGCAGCACCGTATAGCAGGCATGCTACGCACGCACTGCAAAATCTACTTTCCTCCACCAGGGAGCGCAGTATGTTGTATACGAATATCACCAATCTCCTTGAATTTCCAAGGCCTTTCAAATAAGGTGTCACATGGTGGTGTCAACTGCAAAATCCTTTAATTACACTTTCCACCACCAGGGGGCACAGCGTGTGCTATACGAACAACACCAACGGTCAGGAAATATCAAGACCTTTAAAATATGTTGTAACATGATAGGGTCTACTGCAAAATCACCTAGTTCCATTTTTAACCATCAGGGGTCGCACTATATTGTATGCAAACATCCCCAATCAACATGAAATTTCAAGACCTTTATCAACAATCGCCTTGAATTTCCAAGACCTTTCAAATAAGGTGTCACGCGGTGGTGTCAACTGCAAAATCATTTAGTTGCACTTTCCACCGCCAGGGGGTGCAGCGTGTTCTGTACAAAATCACCAACGGTCAAGAAATACCAATACCTTTAAAATAAGATGTAACATTATAGGCTCAACAACAAAATCACCTAGTTCCATTTTTCCCCACCAGGGGGCGCACTATATTGTATACAAACACCCCCAATCGACATGAAATTTCAAGACCTTTAAAATGAGGGGCTACATGTGTTGGTCTGGAACGGGTTTTCCTCTCAAACTAATTTCCCCCTTTCCCCCCACCTCTAAATCTATTTTCCCCCCTTTTCCCACCTTCAAAATCGAAAATTCCAAATTCGCAGAAAGTGATTTTTTAGTATTTGACTCTAGTCCCTATATGTACAATGTTTTCACTGTAAAGTAATTTGGAGCTGAGTTAAGCTCGTAAACGTGTTTTTAACCCCTGCCCCCCCAGGGGGGGGGAACCGTTCGACTTTTTTTTATTTTTATCTTTTCATAAGATATCTACAGACCGAGACCTTTTTTAGACACCTCAACCAAGTTTTTACACCTAGTTATAGCGGTTTGAGTGAAGGAAAATCTTGAAAAAATTGAATGTAAAGTTCATTCAGCACGCATAACTTTCCTCAAACTCAACGAATTTAAGCAGTTAATAGCTCAAAAGAAAGAGCTTGATCCACTGAGTGTTCTTAGACTTGTGTCAACAGCCTACGTTAATTAGAACTCTAGTTATAGAGGTTTGAGTGAAGGAAAATCTTGAAAAAATCTTGAAAAAATTGAATGTAAAGTTGATTCTGCACGCATAACTTTCCTCAAACTCGACGAATTTAAGCAGTTAATAGCTCAAAAGAAAGAACGTGATCCACTGAGTGTTCTTAGACTTGTGTCAACAGCCTACGTTAATTAGAACTCTAGTTATAGAGGTTTGAGTGAAGGAAAATCTTGAAAAAATTGAATATAAAGTTGATTGTGCACGCATAACTTTCCTCAATCTCAACGAATTTAAGCAGTTAATAGCTCAAAAGAAAGAGCTTGATCCACTGAGTGTTCTGAGAGTGAAACGATCAAGATCTATTCATTAGAAAAGGAGCTATGAGCATTCGAATTGCTTGAGTCAATGTGTCCCATAAGAAATGTACTGGGAAGAATCGAGTTTGAGTATAACTTGAGTAAGGTGGAAGTTGAGTAAATTTCAATGATTGATGACATATCTGTGTCTAAATACCTTTCATTTAAAAAAAAAAAAAAAAATGAAGGAAATCGGCCGGATAGAACGGCCAGACGGACTGACTTTAGTTTTCATAATTTTTTTTAATATATAAGATTATAAATAATATTTTTAAATTTCACAGTAATTGGTTAAAAATAATTCCGTCGTTTGTATTTATACATTTTTTATTTATTTTTTTTGGTAGTATCATATTAAACATTATGAAGAAACGGTATGACAGTATCACGAGTACCCATACAGCGATATACACCAAAAGTTGATACTTGATAGGTACCGATTTATATCAAGGTACAACTAAATATAACATTTTATGAAATTCTGTCCATTAGTTCTTGAGATACAAATGGTAGACATTTTTTTTTTCGGTCACATACATACAAACACACAGACATTTTACAAAAATGGTCAAATCATGTTCTGGACCCCTCTCAAACCGTGTAAATCCACCAAAGAACAAAAAGTCGAATTTTCTTTTTACGAATCCAATACTTTCTGATAATGAATATAAAAAGACCAAGTAAAAAGAAACCTGGACGAAAAAGAAAACATTATCACTTCTTTTAACAGTATGGTGTCCCTTAATAATGATACAGCGAAGCCCAGTGTAATCTGTGAGTTTCATCAGAAAATTATGAAATAGCTGTTCAAAGAAAATTTGCATCATCAGCACGAACCCTAGACGGAAAATCTTGGTTTTGTTTTAACTAAGGTACACTGGATATTTTAACATCCGCGTTATCGTATTTCTTTTTTCTCGCAGCTTGCTCAGCGAATAGCTGAGGAAAATAATTATTTTACAGATATCTCAGTAGTTTTGATTAAACGGCACATTTTTTTAAGTAACTTGCAAAAAAAAGGAGGTTTTACAATTCGACTATAAATATATATCACATAGATATATATATAGTAGAACCTTTAAAAAAATTTTAGCTCTGATTTTTTATATATTTATTTATTTTTAGTTGAGAAAAATACGCGATTTCTTCATAAACCAAATATAAATTTTGTGCAAAAAAAAAAAAATCACGTTTGTCTTTTTGATTTTAAATGTTCTAATTTTGTAAAAATATGGGACATACAGTCGAACGCCGTTATAGTGAACCGCCTGCGGACATAATAATAAGTTCATTATAATCGGAAGTCCACAATACACAAGCTTCTCAAAGCATTGATTTTTTATTAAAATTTATTAGACGTTTTGTTAAAAATATTCACTGCGACAGTAAATAATTTACTATCAAATTATTAATTCTTTAAATAGGCAATTACTCCACAATAAATAAATAAATAAAATAAATCAATAGTATATACTTATTTTATTTTTATATCCCCTGTATTTTATTTATTTAATTAATTATTTACTTTATTTTTGAATAAATTTTTATTTAAAATAAATTTCATCAATTTTTTTATTTACTACTAGCAAACCCGTGCGAAATTTCCGCACTTTTATTTCTTTTCTTATTTACCTTTAAAATTCGAAGCTCATAAATATTATACCAATTTCACCTCCAAATTAAAATTTTACTTTACACTTAGTCAAATTGTTAGTAGAACTAAATTAACATTGTGCAACAGTGAAACCAAAATCATTCAAAGAAAGATTTAAAAGAAAAATCTGGAGTGACTCCACTCGACTTTCCGAATATTGAGTAATTAACAGTTTTGTAGATAAAGTAAAGAAAGAGGAGTTGTTAAACAAACAAAAGAGAGAACCATAATAAACTGTTTGAGTATTTTTCTCCATATATTACACGATGTTTTATTTAACGCTACTGAACTTTGAGCCCATGGATCATAATAATAAAGAATTTTTCGCTGTGTCCCTGTAAAAACCTATAAATGCTAGATTCACCAAAATGCTTATAGTTAGTGCAACAGTGATTTATAATATTTATATAAATTTTCAGCTCAATTGAATAAGGCGTTTAGATGCTATCGCGCTTTTAAAAAATTCGGTCCCATAGGCCACAATGATAAACAATTTTTCTTTGTGTCCCTGTAAAAAAACTGTAAGTGCTAAATTCACCAAAATCTATACAGTTGGTGCACTGTGACCTATAACCTGTGTACAAATTTTTTGGTTAGATTAATAAGGCGTTTAGACGCTATCACACTTTTAAAAATTTGGCCCCATAGGCCATAATGATAAAGAATTTTTCTTTGTGTCCCTGTAAAAAAACTATAAGTGCTAGATTCTCCAAAATCTATACAGATTGATTATCTGTGACCTATAATATGTGTATAAATTTTTTGCTCAATTGAATAAGGCGTTTAGATGCTATCGCACTTTTAAAATTTTGGTCCCATAGGCCGTAATGATAAAGAATTTTTCTTTGTGTCCCTGTAAAAAAACTATAAGTGCTAGATTCACCAAAATCTATAGGGTTCGTACTATGGTGACTTACAATGTACGTACCAACTTTCAGCTTATTCGAACAAAGCGTTTAGACGCTAGCGTGTTCACTCACAGACATACACACATACATACACACACACACACACACACACATACATACATCATCGCAAAAATAGTGAAAACGGACTCATTGGACCTCGAAACGTATAGAAACATCAAAATCTCAAATTCGGATTTTTGACATGATTACAATACTTTCCTCACTATAGTGTTCGGAAAGTAAAAATTCATGGTTGACAGCCCATTTTTCACATTTCCGCTGCAGTACAGTTTTAGTATAGGATACCCATGACAACTTTTAAATTTATTTCGCCATGATGGCGATAAACTTTTCATTTATTTATTTTGACACACACACAAAATAATAATAATAATAATAATAATCTGGTGTGTTACTCACACGACTTTCTCTTACCCTGAAATTTAATACTATAAATACAGGTTGGAGATTAAGAGGTAAGATAACGAGTACTGTTATGTAAACCTATGTTATACAATTCAAATTAGGCTTCGAAAGAGTTTTATATGATAATTTTTTCTGTGTGAGGGGGGGGGGGGGGCTACGGCCTCCCTCAACCCCCCGTTTCATTAATGCACCTACATTTATATAGAATTTAATTTGGTTATTAAAAAAATAATTCTGTTTTTAAATAATAATTTATTAAAATTATTTAAACTAATTACCTTTTATGATAATGCAGACGATTTCCATATTAGAGAAGTAGTGTAACACTAAATATCGCGAAAAAAGTTAAATTTATTCTCATTTCTTTCTTGTTTTTTTCTTTTGTTAAAAATGAAAAAAATCGAAAATTTTATTTTAAATTATCGCAGATCGATGGTTCAACCATTCGTTTTAAAGGTATTGGCGAGCTCTTTTGAAAGATACCGATCATGAAAATTTACTCCCCTCGAGGTGGTGGATTTCCCCCCCCCAGGGGGGAAGCGAGGCTCCTACATACACAATTTTTCTTTCCCAGTTGACTGTCTCTAATACAAAAAATATATGTTCGTTTCATTTGGTTTAGTGCAGTCTATAGATGTTAAACTCTATTTACCTGCAATTTTCCCCATAGACGTAATGTATTTGAATACTTTTGAGTGTCCCTGTAAACGAACCATTGGCTTCATCTCAACGAAAAGCTAACTGTAGCATCCCTATATGATACACATTTAGAATGCCGAGTTTGGAATTTCTGCTACTATTTGTTCTTGAGATATGCTGATAACAGACAGACACACAGACCATTCGCTAAAAACATGATTTTCGTATTCAGGGGACCTCAGAATCAGAACATGTAAATATAACAAAAACTCACGTTCGAAAGTTTGACCCTAAAACAATACTTTCTCGACTCTATGGGTAAGAGAAAGTAAAAAACTAATTCCTTTTTTGATTGTGTTTCTTACTCAATTTAAGATAATAATTCATATTCTGTCTTTAATGTATTGTTATGTCTAAAATGGCGCTTGCAAAGATTCTGAAGATGCAACTTTTAAAAATACATTTTTCCATAAAATAATCTCATCAGACAAACGTCGTCATTTTTTTCTTATTAGATCACTCAGTCTGATCAGACCATTCACAGTCCGCGTGCTTGAATATTATCCATTTATTAATATTATTTTTTATTCTCGCGTATTTTATTAATTACATCACTATCGTATCGTTTTGACAAAATATAATCGGAACTGATCCACGTTAGAGAAACATTATATGAGGAGCAAACATTCAAACCGTGTTTTCTCCAAAAATAAAAAAAAATGAGTTAGCGATTTTTCTGTGAACTCAACATTAAATAGCACAAAATTATACTATTATTTTAAACCAAAATAATTTTTATCACATTATAAATGCGCTTAGAAAGTTAGGGTTTCAATCAAACAGTGTTTCCTCCAGAGCCTGTTTTCAGTCAAACTGTGATTTCTCCAGCCAACCAGTCAGTACTGCTCTTTCTGGTCGCGTGACTCGTACATGTACCAGCTTTTTATGTTTGTTTTTTCGTTAGTTTTATCTTGTTTTCTTCGTTTTAGAGGAGTGTACTTTATTATTATTATTATTTATTATTTTTTTTTTCAAATGGAAGAATTAATAGATGGTGTATTAGTGAGTACTTCTAATTATGGAACTAGAAAAATACAGAGAATTGGTGGAAAAAGAAAAGAAGCGAAAAATAAACTATATTCAGCACCTTTATATAACAACATTTATGCTCCATGCAAACATTCTATTAATAAATACTTTTTCATACACTGATGTTAGACCTAATGACGTTAAGAAGTTTCGGGATAGACTTTACGAAATTCCGGACAAACAGCGACAAGATTGTATTATAGCCTCATTGGTTGTTACAAAAAATGTAACTCGACGTAGACCTAATAACCCCCCCCCCCCCCCAAAAAAAAAAAAAAAAAATCGCAATCATCTGGCTTACAGCATGCATTTTCTGCTTCTTATTTTATTACTAGTAGCAGTGGTAGGAGAATTCCTGTGTGTAAAAACAATTTCATGGCTATAACTAAAATAGGTCGTACAATGCTAGCCAATATTGTTACTAAGGTACATGCTGGTGAACCTATTGAGGAAAAGAGAGCAGGGGATAGAAAAAGCCACTTAAGCATTAAAAAAAAAAAAAAAAAAAACAAGGTAAGAGAATTCATCTTAAACTTAAAGGCATCAGAATGGCATAGACAAACTTTTACAATTGATGTATGGTGAAGAGTGAAAAAATCAGCCTGTTTTTAAATGGTATAAAGATATTACTAATAACTTTCATGTAGAAATGAAGAAACAGAGGAAGCATGAAATTGCTTAAGTGAAGATATTGGTTTAAAAATTTAATTTCAAATTGGCTTAAAAATTTTAGTTCTTCTCTACAATTTCCATGATGATTTTTCACGCGTAAATATTTAATTTAACTTTATAATTACATAACAAAATCTGTTCTGTTAATTACATTAAGAATGTTATTTCATCAATATTCGAGCTATATACTTTTTCATTCAAAAAATGTTTTGTCCACATTGGAAACATTCGAAACATGTTTTCTCCTCTGTGTTTCGGTCAAAACATGCTTTCTCCACATTGGAAACATTCAAAACATGTTTTCTCCTCTGTGTTTCGGTCAAAACATGCTTTCTCTAAATTTCAAATACATTTTTCTAATTAACTCTAAATTTATTAGGTAAAGTAGGCCTACAGATCTTCCTAGTAACCAATAATACAACTAAACAAATGATAATTAGGGTCTAAGAAGGGTTATTTTTTAATTTATCAGTTTTTTGTGTTTTCTGAAAAATTGCATTTGAAGGAGAAAACACGGTTTGAATGTTTGCTCCTCATATAGATTAGGAAAGAGTTTATAGGTGTTTGTCTACGATTTGCGTAGCAAGAAATGTATTTATAATATTTGTATCTGTTTTCCCTTTCAGAGATTGAAGATGCTAACATTTTACATTCTTGTTCTGAAGAAAATTGAAGCTATAGTTTGACCACTTTGTCAAATTTAACAATTTAACAATTACTTAAAAACTACAAGGAAAAACAAGTACTATAAAAGAAAATTTTTTAAAGTCAATTCCTACTTACAAACGCTATCGAAAATGTTTTTTTTTTTTTAATAATTTTGAATTAGGAAATAAGAAGCGCGCGTATAAAATGAAATAAAAATAATTATAAGATTTAAAAAAAAAAAAAAAAACTTTTTATATACCATGTTTTCAATTTTCTGATGAATCATAGAGCTCTTATCAATGCGCATAAAATTTTTAAATTGATAATGACGAAAATTTTTGCGAGATGCATAATTTAACTTTTTATATTTTTTTAACGTTCACGTTTAATTAAATGTATTTATTTTTAGGCCGAAAGAAAATGAACTCGTTATTTTTTTATTTTTGGCAACAATTTTAATTATAGCTAATATTTTAATGGCTATTTTAACGCTATTAGCATGTTATTATTTTCATATTTTAATTAATTATATTAAAAAAAAAAAAAAAAAACACTCGAAAATTGGACATCGAAGTATTGTGTTGTCATCGGGTTCTGAGTAATCCTGAAAGTTTCAAATTTCTAGCTAGTCCGGAAGTTAGTTAAAAATTGATTTCAAGATTTGTACAAGATATATATAGGGAGAGTGTGAACTAATAGTAGGATTAGGAATTGAAAAAAATATATATATTTCAATAGTACATATTTTATTCTTGTATCCTATGTATTTTATTTAATTCTTTATTTACTTTATTTTTGAATAAATTTTTATTTAAAATAAATGTCATCAATTTTTTTATTTACTCCATAGGTCCATAGGTTTTTGTCTACAATTTGCGTAGCAAGAAATGTATTTATAATATTTGTATCTGTTTTTTCCCTTTCAGAGATTGAAGATGCTAACATTTTACATTCTTGTTCTGGGGAAAATTGAAGCTATAGCTTGACCACTTTCCTTGCGACCATGGAAGCTTCTTTGCCTCTGCACATGTGTAGAGTCAACGAATCCAGCATTAAAATAGGAGTCACACGTGTGATCGGGAGAAAATAAGCGATAAAAGAACACAAAATGACCAGATGTTTATCAAATCCCAAGCTATCAGTCACTTCACACCTTTCCAAGCTTTTAGAATCGTCCTCTATGCGAGACGTAGGTGCGTCAAACGTGGTCGTACTGTACTTCATCATGGCCATTCTTTTGCTTTATGAAAACTATGTTATCATCGGTAGGAATACCCGAAATACACATTTCATTTTCACAAGATTCAAAATATCCAATTTTATATTTCACAAAAATATTTACACCATGCTTCTTCTGTCATTCAGGAATTTTATATAGAAACCAAAGAATGCTGTCTTTCGGGATTTCAACACATATGAATAATTTCACTTTTAAAAGAAAAATGATATGCTGAAAAGTCATTTTAGTTTACTATAAACGGACTTTCATTTTATAATCGGTTCACAATATATGTTTAAAATAATATTAATTAAATAGGTATTCAGTTGGGACCGCTAAAAAAGTTCACTATAACAGAGAGTTCACTTAACAGATTTCCTATAACGATGTTCAAGTTCTTTCTTAAAAAAAAAAAAAATAAATAAATAAATAAATAAAAAATAAAAATAAATAAAAATAAAATAAAATAATTAAATTAAAAATAATAATACATGCACATTTTTCAGTTAGACACTAACTTTTGCCATTTCAGAAAGTACTTACTTAACCCCCCCCCCCCGCCTCTAGGTTCCGAAACAAGTGAGCACGCACTTAGTATATAATTGCGGTATACATTAATTTTCTAAAATTGGAGGTACCAAAATTTCTATTCTTCACATATCTTTGAGACTAAATTAAGAATCGATTTTGTTTAAGGTTTACACATAAGTTCATAGTTGATGGCAATACAATATGCAAGCATTTTTAAGGATTTATTTCAGCAGGGGCAGATTCTAACTGCAAAAATCTGTCTGTTGGCATCAAATTTTGAGGATCATTTTTAATGCACTTATGTCGAACAGATTTAACTGAAATATTTAGACAGGACTCTACAGTCGATGACAATATAATATGTATTTTCAAGAATCTATTAGCAGAATCACCGCACTTTATAATGTGAAAAAAAAAGGGGGGGGAGGAAAAAAAATGAAAGGTAAGGGGGAAAAAAACCAGCGCAATCACAAATGTGCGGGAAAAAAAAAATATATATGGTGTGAAACAACCATACGACTTCCATTACGCACTATTACATATATATCATAATGCAATTTTGAGAGATAATGTGATCGTAAAACATAAAATTGACCAAACAGAGTAGACACCTAAAAATTTTCCGGTAAGAAAAAGCTGATACACGTGTAAAGATATATAAAACAGAGTTAACATAGCGAGTTAAAAAAAAATATATATATATATCGACAGAGATATTTTTTGAAACACAATTTCCGGGATCTAAAAACCTAAGTATGACTGTTAATTTTACTGTAATAACTACGTAATACACGAGAATGGATATCTAAAACGGGTTTATGTAGCGATTTTCAAGAAAATCGTTAAAGCTATTTAAGAGATACCGACTTTTATCAAAACTTGGCATATCCCATTGTTGATCGGAAAACAACAATTACATGAGAAAGGATATCTAAAAAGGAGTTATAAAAAAAAATCCGTACAGTGCATATGAATAATAAATATCAATTTTATTATGATTTGTGCAAAATAAGTATATTAAAATATGATTATTGAAATACCTCTCATAGAACGCAATGTTCTTTCGGGTTTTCCTGTATACAAATCAGTGGTGATATTTACTTCATTTATAATAGAAAATATCCCACAGTGAACTTTAATAACATATATCAGTTTCAAGAAATTCAGTGAATATTAACGGGAGTTAGAGCGCGGACAGACATAAAAACTTTGCAATTTTGTTAGAAAGCATTAAAAAATAAAAACTATTTTTCCTTTCTTTTTCAGAAATTTGCATGCTTTCTTTTTTGGCTATAATATCCATTACCCCCCCCCCCCCCCCTCGAGAAAAAAAAAAAAATTATATGACTGATTAGTTTTTGCAATTTTCAACCCACTGACTTGAAAATATACTAACATATTCTTTATCAAATACCTAAAAAAAAAAAAAAAAAAAAAAAAAAATTGGGATTTTCTCCGAAAATACCTCTTGTCATAATTTTCATATCATTGCTTTTACTCGAGATGGGAGAGAAGTGCTTTTTTTTTTTTTTTTTTTTTTTGATAAATCGAAAATAACGTGACAACAGTTTATTAACTTAATAAAATAAGTAAATATGTTGTTTAAATTAAGATAATTGTTCACCAACTCCAATCCTTTTTTTTTTTTTTTTTAAGTATATTTGAAATAAAAACGTGATTTTAAAATGTTTAAGTTTATGTGACATTATTTTAAATTCATTGTATAAAACATTTTGGATTCCTTATTTAATTAAAACGGATTTTATATCTTTTAAAATGTTCTGTTACAAGTGAAAAACCAGTCTCTTTAAATTAATAACTTTTTTTTTTTTTTAAATTCTTATTAAAATTACACAATAAGTATGTTGTTTAAAGCTTGTTTTAACTTTTGGAAAAGCATAAAATTAATATTTTTATTTTACAATGAAAAACGTAGCAAATTATCAATGTTGCAAAAATTTTCAGTATTCATCCATGATCTGTAAGATGACCTAATTTAGATTTCACATTTCACATACTAATAGAGATAATTTGCATTAAAACGTTGCCAAAGCTGCATTCTATAGAATGAATGAATTATATGTAGAAATTCCTCGGGATGAAGTATTTAAAGATAGCACCCAAGTTCGAAAAATACAAAAATATTATACAAATTTTAAGTAATCAATCATTAAATTAAATAACGAAAATATCTAATTATCTTAAAGAAATTGATTCATTCTAATAGAATGCAGTTTTGAAAACATTTTAATGTAAATTATATGTTAATATGTAAATTCTAAATTGACTTACAAATCGTGGAATGACGTGAAAACTTTTGCTACATAAATAATTTACTACATTTTTCGATATGGTTAATAATTAGTATTACGGGGTGACAAGAAATAACTTGGACACACGATACATTATAACTTTAATGCTAATGAAAATATTACGACCAAACTTCAATAAGTATGAATACAATATTTTGTCTATTATATTTACAAATTTTCAAAGTGGCTACTTTTAGCCTTCATACAGAGCTTTAACCGTGTCACAAAATTTTCGGCTATGGGCCGCAACTCACTTACTGATATTTTATCCCATTCCTTGCATAAAGATTCCTTTAGGGATGCCAAAGTTTTATGAGGTTTAGCACACACCCTAGTCTCGAAGATGGACCAAACAGAATAATCCATTGGGTTCAAATCGGGGGAATACGGTGGCCATTCTTGAGCTCCAGTGAAGTCAGGAAAAATTGTCTTGTACCAATCTTGAGTGCCTTTAGCTCTGTGTGCAAGTGCGGAATCCTGTTGGAAGGTCCATCTTTTATTTCGAAAGTACTTTTGCGACCAAGGTAAGACAACATCTTCCAAAATGAGTTTGCGATAGTGGTAATTACAGATATTTGGTTTGAAATTTCGTCCAAATTATTTCTTGTCACCCTGTAAAGTCAGATGTCCTTTTTTCTTCTTCCCCCATGCAATCCAATGTGATTTTTGTTGCTTCGTATTATTAGGATATTTCGTACAAAAATAAAGAAATGAATAAAATAAAGTTTTTCGAATTCCACCCTTCGAAGTTATCGATTTTTTTCTTCGGAGCAATTAAAAAATAAAATAAATAAATTTAAATATTTTATTAAGTCCAAGGGCCCTTAAACATACAAGTTTTTGTGTGATTTTAATAAGGAGTACAACACTCATTTTTTTGCATGCCCTGTTACATTTTAAAAAGGTACAAAACCCCTGCCAAATTGCATATAAAATTAATAAGAGGCAACAGGATTTCATCAGGGCTGATTAGGACCCTACTTTAAAAGTCCTGATTTTTTTTTTTTTTTTATGATTGTAAACCAATAAATTAAATGTAAAATTTTTGTACAGATAAAAATAAATAAATAAATAAAATGCTAGTATAATGCAAAAGATATACTTGAATTTTTATTATACAACAGTTTTCTCCTAACAGTCACTAAAAAGTAATTGGAAAAAAAAAAAAAAAAAAAAAAAAGAGAGAAAGAAAGAAAGAAATCCTGAAATCAGGAAATACATCAAGCAAAATTTCCTGAAACTAGGAAAAAATCCTGCACACACACAATCACCCCTGTTTCATTTTAAGAAAATACTTCACCTAATTTGATCGGTAGTTTAATCCCATGTTATTTTATGGAGTTTTTTTTTTTTTTTTTTTTTTTTTTTACGCACTACCTAATATATTTTTTTTTAATTCCGTTTTCACACTTAGAAAATTCACTACTGTTAAAATGTTTCCTAAAAAATTATTTTTTTTTTAATTTTTTATATTAATTTTTCGCGCTTTACAGCTTCAAAACAAAATATAAAAAATAAATAAATAAATAATAATATTTTTTGAAAAACGAGAAATATTTTATCCCATTATGAATTTACTAAATGTGAAAACAGAATTTGAAAAAAAAAACAAAAAAAAAAAACAAGAATTAGGTAATGATTACTTTATAAAATAAATTTCTCTGTAGAATAACATGCCATTCAAATTAAGTGAATCATCCCCCTTGGGTCCTCGGTAGGACATAACTTAGATTTTCATTTAATTTTGATATTTTTTTAATTTTTAGAGTTTGTTATATTTTTAATTTAATTAATTTATTTTCTTCTTTTTATTTCATAATTTTGTTGACGCCAGTATTTATATTTACATACGACTTTATATATTTTTGCTCTTTATTTAAAACGGTTTTGTGCGTTGTCAACTTGAGAGCAGCACTCGTGCCTACTTTGTTCGCCTGTGTGCTTTTTCAACCCGAAACAACTGTTGCGAGATTATTGCATTTTATGGTGTTTATTAGTGCTGCACCAAGTAGCACTTTGGCCGAGTAGCCGAATACCGAGTACTCGGCCGAGTACCGAGTAGTTGTAAGAAAGAATAATTGATGCATATATGAAGAAATTTGCACATCTTAAAATTAAAGAAAAAGGCTTTTGAACATAAAATTTAGTTAAATAGTAAACAGCATGCTTTCAAGCAGAACTTTTGTAGTGTATATACATAATTAGGTTCATTGCTATATTTTGATACTTTCAGCATAGTGGATTACTAAAACCATAACTGATAACTTTATTCTTAATATCTTTTTTAGATGCAAAATTATTATCCTCAGATAATTCTTAGAGAATATAAAAATTACTACGCACTAAGGCTTAATTTAAGATACATGAAATTCACATATGAAAGGAGAACATTAAAATATTTTATAATTTCAAACATGATAAGCTTCATTAATCTTCAGATCGTAGAAATGTAAAATGACAGGTGGTTTCGGGCCATAATTTTCAAAACAACAGATTTGATTATGAAAATAAGTTTAAAACCCAGTGGCAGAAAGTTTTGAAGCTGTCTGCGATAGGCTTTTAAAATTTCATAATCAGTCTGAATCAGGGGTGAAAATGGCTTACACTCAAAAAGCCTGAAAGCTGATGGGGGGGGGGGGGCTTAACATCAGTGGTGATCTCGTACAACAATACACGAATACAATTTTACTACAAAACGATATAGTATAAACAATTGTATTCATTCAATTCATCTCATTCAATTAAATATTTTATAGCAATGCTTGACACAACACAATATAAATAATTATAAATAATAAAAATATTAGTTTTAGTTTTGATACAGAAATTTTTATAAGTGAATTGTTATCCAAAAGTTGCGGACAAATTTTTTTCTCAGTGCAGACAAAAACTGTCCACAAGCCGTTTTTCTGTGTCCGCAACTATGCTGTCCTGTAACGGTGTTTCTGCCACTGGGGTTTTAAATATTGTTTTAGTAGTGTATTTACTTTTTTTTATATATAACGTAAAATGCCATAAAAGCCTTTACTCGGTTAAATGCCCCCTCCTCTTTTCACATTATTATTATTATTATTATTATTATTTTATTATTATTATTATTATTATTTTTTTTTTTTTGTTCTTAAAATACTAAATAAATGCATCTTTTGCTTAACGGTAGACTGTATCCTAATAGGTGATGTTTTTTACGTTATTTTATAGTATAAAATTCAAAATTAATCTTTTCTTACCGATTTGAAAGTGGCTTACTTTTATTTGCACAAATGTATAACGAAAAATTTGTGTTAATATTGCATAAAGGTTCTTAAAAAAAAAAAAAAATGTTATTTTTGTCTGATTTATAGTACAATTTCATGTACTAAGTTTTTATAAATTAATGCATATTACATTCATACAAGATAGTTATAATTAAAAGCTCATATCATGAATCATCTCTATACTAAGTTTGGTAACAGCCCGTTTTAACTGCAGAAAGCTGTTATAGCAAAAATTTTAATTATAATGACTCTGTATTTTTTCATATTTTTTTAGTTTAATTATAAAACAAATATCTCTCATTAACACATTTCTTTCAATAATGCATAAAAAGAGTGAAATTCCCACAACTACTCGGTATTGGCTGAATACATAGCCTAAATTTGGCCGAGTACCGAGTACTCGGTACAGCTCTAGTGTTTATTTAAAGTTTTGTACGTAATACAGAGTAATTCTGCTCATTTACAACCAACAGTCACCGGAATTCAAGAACTATATTAGAAAAAAAAAAAAAATAATAATAATAATAATTATAAAAATAAAAGAAGTTTTTATTTCTATAATATAGAAGAAAAGTTCTATAAAAATTTTTTGGAATGAGTTTTTGCACTTGAGAATTAAAATTAGGTGTTGCTGCAGCTACAACACTGTGTCGAAAAGGGTTAAAAAATTGGATAAAACAATTTACTCCCACACGCTATAAGGCTCAAAAAGCGTAAACAGTATACAAGAAAGTGAACGGGTCAAAATGAAACCTTTCTTGAAAAGTATTTTGATAAAATCAATATCAATTCTAACATACACAGTAGCGCCATACCAAAATCTACATAAAATCAACTTTCGGGAGCCCATATGATATCCTTTTTTTCTTCTACAAAAGAAACTTTATTTAAGAGAGCAAAATATGAAAAGTGATTTTATATACGTTATAAAAAGGGTAAGTAAATATTGTAAAGAAAAATTCAATACAAATGAAATTGAACATTTGACTAGCAAAAAAGAAAATAAGCGATATCAGAATAATATTGAAACAAGCATAAGTTAAAATATAAGAAAAGTGGAAGGGAACACCACGCATTATTATTTCATAAAAAATAAAGTAATTTTTGACATTCCTATGCGAAAAATTCAATTTCTCAAAGAGTCGAAAATAATAGTTCAATTTCTCAAGTTATTTCAAAATCATAAATAAATCGGACTTCCAAATTTTTGTAAAGAATTGCTGCCAATTTAAAATTGGTTAATATATACTGGCCATAATTTACAAAATATTATATATCATTTATTTTTATGACTATTGTGACTTTTTTTTTATAAAATGTTAACTTGATTCTTTCTAAATATAATGTATTATTACTTTAAAATGTTTCCTGACACACATTCAAAAATTGTCGTCTGCAGTTTGGAATAACTATTTATTTAATACAAAGCAAATACAAAGTAAGCAGCACACAGCGTCTGTTGGGGAACGTGTCCGCCATTATATAGTATAGTATTACAACTTCATCTGATTTAGTGATTATGTATAATTTTAGAGTAAGATTTTTCAAGCACTTCTGCAATGTAAATGTTCTATTTAGCTAAATATTACATTTTTTCTACTCGTAATCATTAGCCGCTTATTGTATTTTACCGTCCGACCGCTTCTGGCAGTTGGCTCTGGTGAGAAGGGACATTTTTTTTTTCTTTTTTTTTAGCATTACGTTGTACCACTTATTTTGCACTACCTTTGATTTCAACATTTGAAGTGAACATAAGGCATTACTAAGTTACAATTATATAATAATTTCCAAATTCTACTAGGGCTTAATCACAGAAAATTCATACGGTGGAAAAGGTATTAGAACTAAAACTATCGCAAAGCTCATTAAAGTATATCACTCAACTGTGTTTGCTATCATAAAACGACTGAAACTTACGTTGAACTTCGAAACTTCATTGAAATCATGAAGGTAACCCCAAGAAATTGAAAGTTTATCCTATATAAAGTCAAAAATTATCCAAGGCATAGCGCAGTGAAACTTACGACAGATCTAAAAGAAAGATTTGGTATACAAAATAAACTGAAAAATTATTAGACAAGCTATCTGATGTATATAGCAGCAGAGTTTTCAGAAGAAAATATTTTGTTAATAAGGAAGCAAGAAAGTTTTGCGCCTGGAGTTTGCAAAGTTCTGTAAGCAAAGATATATTATTTTTAGGAGCACAATTTTTTCGTACGATAGGCGAATTAACGCGTGGCGAATGCCTAATGAAGAGCTCAATCCAAAAG
The DNA here is from genome assembly GCA_963930645.1 of Salticus scenicus. Classification (NCBI taxonomy): domain Eukaryota; kingdom Metazoa; phylum Arthropoda; class Arachnida; order Araneae; family Salticidae; genus Salticus; species Salticus scenicus. The sequence continues at coordinate 749,400 of OZ005658.1, read as the reverse complement.
TCTATACGAGGTGGAGACGTAATGGTTTGACATGTACTGTTGCTATTGGCATGGGAAATTTAGGTTTCATTGAAAATAATATGAACATGGATCAATATAAATATCTTAAAGGGAAAGTTAAAAATATTTTTCTAAATTCTAGGAATTCACAACATACGCAACGTTCATCTGTTAAGCTCTGCAATTATTATTTTGTTAAAAATCCTACCTCAAATTATTCTTCCCTCTCTCTCGAGTAAAATCAGATTCCCTTCTCAGATTCGACACAAGATGTTGAATGCACACACAGACAGACAGACATTTTCTGAAAATGATCAAATCGTGTTAAGGAGATCTCAAAATGTATAAACTTATAGAAAATCAGAAGTCGAAAATTTTCACGAATAAAATACTTTCTTCGTATGTACGTATGTATATACAATATATATATCTATATATATAAAAATGAATTGCTGTTCGTTAGTCTCACTAAAACTCGAGAACGGCTGAACGGATTTATCTTATCTTAGTCTTGAAATGTTCGTGGAGGTCTAGGGAAGGTTTAAAAGGCGAGAAAAAATCGAATAATTTCCGGGAAAACCCTAAAAACAGCCCTTTTCTATTTCCCATACAAACGTTTTCTAGAGTCAATTTGAACTTTATTGCTATTCAATAAAGTTTAGGTGTGTTCCTAACGGCTAATGGCTGAGCTACAAAAATTTGCATGTTGATTCGTAATGACCTCCCCTGATGCACCTCGAAGCCGGATTTTCGAATTTTGTTTTAGTTTTCTTTTAATTAATTAAAATGTTAAAATTAAAACCTTCTAATAACTGATAAATTGGCCATTTAATTTTAATCCTTAATTTAATTGTTGCCAAAAAAAATTATTCTTTTTTGGACAGAAAAAAAGAAAAAAAAACGTGAACAATAAAAATTACATTTATTTAAAATATTTAATTTTATTCCTTAATTTATAAAAATTACATGTATTTAAAATGAGGAAAGTAAATTAAAAAAATTAGAAATATCAGTCGTATCGTTACATATAAGATACCAAATGAAAGATGCAATTTTTGGGAATCCAACGGATTAAACAGCTTATCGATCGGACAATTAGATTTTTTAAAATTAACTAATGTATGTATTTTATAAATTTTCTTTCACAAACACAAACGTGTAGTATACAGCCTGTACAACACTAGACCAAATTGAAGTTCAAATTTCATCAATATTTAAATAAATAAATGAAAATAAAAATATGCTTAATGGGAAATATATATAACCATTAAAAGTTTAGTTGTCTAAAATATGTCAGAAATAGCGCTCATAGCATATTGTTACAAGGTATTAAGTCTTATTTTTACAAGGCATAAAATCTAAAATGGTGACAAAAATTCAAAAGTCGCCAAAGAGAGCTATATTAAGGCGGTACTATGATCATGCTTACAAACCATGAATACTAATAACCACAAAAAATTAATTGTCTCATGCAACAGACGTAGCCGGTCACAGCATATTATAATATTTAGCGTGAAAATGTTATCATTTTTATGGTTGATCGGGGATAAACAAAATAAACATAGGAAATAACGTAAAAGCAAATATTATGTGCCCCACGTATAGTGTTGTTCATATGTAACTGGGATTCAAATATAAAGGGGATACTTCATTTTTTTTTTCGATACTATCTATTTTGAAACTGTTATCTAATAAGGACTTAATGCAAGCCTATTGGTAAACCATTGTCTCAGGTAATAGGGAAAAGCGCCCGAGTTTTAGCGGATGACCAAATCGCTACCGAAGGCAGCAGGGATCCGAAGCGAGCTTTTGAGCAATTTTAGTATTTTATTTTAATAAAGCTATATAGAAAAGAGTTTCCTTTAAATTTAGTGACCAGCGAAGCGGGCAAAGCCTGCTAGTATATATATATATATATATATATATATATATAGGGAGAGAGAGAGAGAGAGAAGAAAGTAAAAATTTAAACCAATCTGATGTTGGAAATAGTGTTATGTTTATCTGCAAACACAGCATCAGTATAAAAAGACAAAAACGAATTTTAAAAAATCCCCCCCCCCCACGTTTTATACAAATAAATATTTTGCGTATGCAATAGTTAAAAACACACACAAAAAAAAAAAGATGATCAACAATGCGATTTCTTTAGAAATATCATGCAGTTAGGTATTAAAACAAATACAGTTTTCTAATAATACAGTTAAAATAAATACCAAAAAGCCATAACTGTCTTATAAGCATATTACTTACAGCTTAAACATTGTGAAATTATTTTCCAAAAAAGAATAAAATCTGATAAATTACAATTTCAAAATCGTTTCCCCAAATTCCGACTGCTAAAAATAGCACTGGCGTCATTAGTTACAAATTACACCACGTTATTAAAATGGAAACCGTTTGAAGATTAGAAATGAAAATTGCAGTTTAGTAAAAATAAATTTTTCTTTGTGGAGAGAAGAAGAAAAAAGCCTGCTTTATTAAAATACGGATTTCTAATTATGAATTCTAATAAAAACCAAATGACGTAGAAAGTATAACAGCCAATCATAAAAGCACGCAAAATTAAGCAACAAATAATTTCCGATTCTGAGCAATTGTGGTAAAATATATCCTTGAAATAACAGAAAGAAAAATCATGCAGTTTGCATACATAATAAAACACTTCCCCAAAAGACTTAGCCATTTACAGCATAAATAAAAAATCTAATAATTTCCTACATAATTGGAAAGCGTAAAAATTGCATTATACAATTGAAAATGCTTTTCCAGAAATTAACCCTAATGAAACCCAATATTTTTGTGTCACCCTGTATACAAATCATTGTCAACTATACCATTTGCTGTAGGAAACATCCTTTACTGCATCTGAAGAATGTATGTTAATTTCGTTACATGTTTGATACGGAAATGTACTGATAAACCACGGAAGAAAGATCCCTGACGTCATCTGCGCATGGGTGAAAATGGCTGGTCCATTTATAAAATAGGAATGTCCGTAATATCAATGATTCTACACATAGCAGATGAAATAAGAATAATAGAAAAATTTTACCTCTTTCTTCCTTTGCTGTGTCTCCTAGCGCGTGAGTGGAATCGTTCTGGCGCTTTGCCAACCGGGGATCAACCCAACGCAGTCGGAGAGTATTTTAAGCCTTTATCTACTCATGGTAGTTTGAAGTTCCGTTAGTTTAAAAAGCGTGCAAAATCGAATTTTCGGAAGCAATGTCAAAGGTATTTATAGGAATTCAACGTATATACCTCACTTTAACCCCTTACCTGCCGAGGAAAATTTACGAGATCAGCTTCCCAGTGCCGTTTTTCACACAAGCGCGCGTTCATTGTTAAAGAGACATTCCTTTTTCGATTCCTCCCGCCCCCTCTTCTCTGAAATAAGTAAATCCGTTGTAAACACTATCAAGGTCTGATTTAAGATCATTTTATTGCATTCCAAAACCCTGGGACTAGTTTCATTGGCAGCAGCGCAACACAACAGATCGTAGAGTAGGTGCTCCAGTGATTGACATGCTATAGTAAATGACATTTTTCTCGAAATAATTAATAAATAAGTAAAAAAATAAAAGCACACGTTTCACATGTAAGAATTTTAACTCTATACGTCAAACACTGGAGTATAGGGTGCCAATAACTGGTAAAATGAAAAACTAGCAGTGTCAAACACTGGAGCAAAGGGTACTAATTACTGGTAAAATGAAAAACTGGCAGTGTCAATTACAGGAACATTGAGTGGGTGTAAAATGAAAATTCGGAAAGAAAAAAAAATATATATATATACTAGCAGGCTTTGCCCGCTTCGCTGGACATTAAACTTAAATGAGTTGTCAAAATCCCATATCTTTATTAATAACCTAAGTTCTCGCTGTGATTGGTAGAGGTTTTTCTCGCTCGCAACGTGAGGAATCTGGGTCCCCACTGCCTTCGGCAGCAACTTACCCACTTCTTACTTAACCTTCCTCAGCGGGTGAATTCGAAGTTTTGCAAATTCCCACTAATGTACATAATGCGTACACTTAATCAATATCCACACACCAAAATTCGCCAATCTAAGATAATTTAAGGCGAATTCAAACGAAAAAACATGTTTTTACACATGTTTATTGCCCTCCGACTCCGAGAAGAGGGGGGGGGGGGGATTTCGAATTTTGTGAAATCCAGTTACAATAAGGGCCGGATGCATACAAACAATTTACGCACCAAATTTCGTGACCACAGAAGTCTTTAATAGAAAATATTATAAATAAATAAATACAAAAAGCACAGTTTTAGTGTGGGACCCCTTTGGTGACTTTTAAGTATTTTAAGCCATTTTTGCGATGAATTGAATTGGCTATCTGAACTGTGCAATTAAGGACCTTGGCGAGAAAAGTCCGAGGCACTTCGGTGCCAAATTTCAAATTTTTCCAAACTAAAGCTGTTCCATACCAAAAAAAAAAAAAAAAAAAACCTTTTATGATATATGCAAAATAAAAAAAATTCTAATAAATTCGAAATTATTACTATTTACAATCAAGGTGAAAACATAAAAGAACCTTCATAAGTTGCATATAAAGTATCAATTAAAACGAAGAATTTTATTTTACTGTAGAAAAGAAAAGTAAGTACTACTCAATTAAATAAAACTTTTAAGCTAATACCAAGTATGTCTATGAAAATATTTATTTACACGCGAATATTTTCATAGTATATTAATTTTTTTTCTAATTTTTATTATTTATCACGCGAAATTAAAAAAAATAAATAAACGTGATTTTTTATTTTTTTTTTATTTATTTTTTTTTTTTTTTGGCATCAAATATATTTTTCTTTTTAATCATTTTAAAGTTAAAATGGAGTTTTTATTTAATATCTTCTTTCAAATTTTTGATTTTTTCCAAATTTTTTTTTTTTTTCCTAAAACATCCCTGACGTATAAGGAAAAAAACAAAAAAAGAATGATCGAAATCGGTCAAGCCGTTTACGATTTTATAAAGGACAGAGACAAACATTCATTTATATATATATAGATATGAACTTTATTGAATAGCAATAAAGTTCAAAATGACTCTAGAAAACGTTTGTATGGGAAATAGAAAAGGGCTGTTTTTAGGGTTTTCCCGGAAATTATTCGATTTTTTCTCGCCTTTTAAACCTTCCCTAGACCTCCACGAACATTTCAAGACTAAGATAAATCCGTTCAGCCGTTCTCGAGTTTTAGTGAGACTAACGAACAGCAATTCATTTTTATATATATAGATTTTATTATTATTATTATCATCAAATGTATATATTTTAATATATATGTGGTTCTGAAAGTCTTTCATGATATATATACATATATTAACATAAGATTTTCAAAAATAGTTTCTGATGCCTAAAACATTAAAAACATCAGAGATTGCTCTAAAAGTGTCAATCACTCGAGCACTTACCTTACTTCGGAAAAGCGTATATATACGCCCGGGGCAGTTAACGCACTGGCTTAGTGAGACGAATATATACGCCAGGGGCAGTTAAGGGGTTAATCTCACTACAAGCCATTAGACGTTACACCTAGCCATTTTTGATACAGAAATAATTTTATAGTGTTCTCGCTATTTTTACTTTGCTTTTTTCACGACCTTCACCTATGTTATAATTAATCCCCATATTACCTCAAAACTCTACTATCCATCTCAGAAAAAAATATGAAGAACATAAAAAGTAAACATTTTTAAACACTTTTTTAAAGTTCATTTTTTTTTTTTTTTTTTGCGACTTCTATGAACTGGTAATGCACTAAAGTGGCACTTCGAAAAATCCTCATTAATTACTGCGAAGAGATGACTAGTATAATTTTAATTGCATATATCTTTAAAAAATACTCTTAATTAAAAATGTAAGTTTCAAATACATTTCTTATCTGTTTTATAATGCAGTAGATAAATGGGTAAAACTCTGCCTTTTAAATTGTTTCGTAATGCATCCAAATTATTTTGTTAATCACTGTACACAATCCAACTGTCCTATTGTTATGCAACCGTGGTATGATATCTCATTCTAGTAATCATATACACATAATAAAGAAAGAAAGAAAAGAAAATTCAGACATTTTATTCTTTTCCGGCAAAAATATTCTGCATATTCGTTTCGTTTTTTTTTTTTTTTTTTTTCCCTCCTAATTTGGCGGGTGATCTATAAATAAATAAATAAATTAAAAAATAAATAAAACTTTATTTATTCGCTTCCACATTGCTGCACTCGTACTTACGTTGTTCGCCTCGGCCTCACGATGGATCTTGCTATTATTTAGACCCGGAACAACTGTTGCACTGTTGCGAGTTTTTTGCAATTTATGGTGATTACGGACAACGTTTTTTATTTATTATTTTTGAACACCTCCGTTGCTTAGTGTGCCGTTTTGCACACATCCAAAGCGATACGTCCATGCTAAATCTCTCACGTCTGTTGAAGTTTGAGGGTTAAATATGCGCAGTTTTGCACATCTGCAAAGCAGTACTCAGAATATATTCCATCATCATTTTCGCAAACGTTCAATTTGTTAGAACATATAATTAGGTACGACTGTAAGGGTGTTCGTGCTGATTAAATCCCCTAAATAAAATAATAGACCGACGCATCACCGCCATTTTTTTGCCTCCGAAGAGGACAGCATTCCCGCTTGGCGTCCTTATCGCTTCCCTAATAAAATTAAGAATTCTTGATCTGAAGCTAATCCGGTCAAGATAAGAGCAATAAGCAACAATAATATTCCTAAAAACACATTTGTTTTCACAGTACATTCTCAGGATGTCATTTTATTCTGAGGATATCCTATGGATGTACTGGAGTAAGATGTGTTGTTAGGGCGGTTTCTGTTTCTTTTACAAAATGTCGCCAAAACTCAAATACACAACACAGTAATAGAAGGCCTGTGAACACTTTATATTCACTCCTTGAATGATTATTGCAGTTTATCGTTAAACAAACTTCCATATCATAGTTTACACTTAGCTAAAATTATGAAATATAATAAAAAAAAGTTACTTTAAAGTAACGTAAGACGATAAAAAAAGAAGAAAAAAATGTTTGTGGTTTGTTTATCAGAGAAACACCTTGGGTACAGGTGGCAACCCTAAGGCAACAAAATGCCTGATGCGCCAGCTCGTATATATAGAAGCCTTAGTGCTGATTGCACCGAGACTGAGGAACATTTTTATTTATTTATTTATTTTTACTTTCTCTTACCTATATATATGGTAGAGAAAGTAATGTTTTTGGGTCAAATTTTCGAAATCGAGTTTTTGTTATACTTACACGTTTTGAGGTCCTCTGAATCCGAAAAACAGGTTTTTAGCGGTTGGTCTGTCTGTGTGTCTGTTATCAACATTATCTCAAGAACAAATAGAAGCAGGAGATCCAAACTAATCGGTACTAAATCTGCATCATATAAAGACGCTATACTAAACTTTTCGTTGAAGTCAAGCAAATGGTTCGTATACAGGAACATCCTAGAGGATTCAAATACATTAGGTCTATGGGGGAAATTGCAAGTAGAGTTTAACATTAGGCTGCACTAAACCAAATAAAACGAATGTGTATTTTTTATAGGCATAAAAGCATGCTTCATGTAAAATATGGTATGACAATTATTCCCCGTTCATTTACAGGGCTACACAGAATAACTAGAATATAGTGGGATAATACTTGGAAATTCATGGAAGTGCATTTGAGACTGTGCTATATGTTATTAACGTTTTACACGCCAATGTTAAATAAATGGTACACGGAATTAAAAATTCATTTAAAGATTAAATATCATGAATACTGACTTGAAAAAATCAAGAAAGATGACTTGATTTTTTGAAATAGAAATTACAGTTCAATCATAAAAGGGGAAATGTACAGAAAATTATAAAAATGACCTATTTTCCCTTTTACCCCACAGTTTAAAAATTAACATAATTTAGAAAAACAAGCAAATGCTTCTAAAAATAGGCTGGCATGTTTAAAATAGATTACATTATTAAAATAAAATAAAATAAAATAACATTACATTAATAATATTAAATATAATAATCTTAAATTATATGCTGGTTTCAAACATAAGAAATATATACAAAGCATGCATAAACATATTTTGTATGTTTATTTATATTAATATTCATGAAATTCTAAAATTCCAAAGTTACTTAGGAATTTTAACATAAGCCAAGTGTTAAAAACACAAGTAAACTTTTTTTTTTTTTTTTTTTTTTTCCTCATTAAGTAAAACATAATATATGTGGACAGTAAGTTAATATGAAACTATAATTTGATTACATTGTATAAATTATAATAGTAGTACATATACTAAAACAATGTATTATTTTAATGTAACCAATTTAAATATCTCACATTACAACTGTAAAATGTCTTTATAAAGTCAATATTTTCACTAAAACATTCTCAGTTTATACATTAAAACATACATATTTCTTCTTAGCTTTCAACTCTTTATCGTTGAGTCTTCATCAGAGTTATAGGTATAGTAAAATTTTTCGTTAAAATATATAAGTTCAAAGATATATAATCAAAAATAAGTCATTAATATAAAATCCGTTAGAGTCAATACTCTATAAAAGGATAAAATTCCCATACTGTGTTTTACTATTTTAAAAAGCCACATCCACAATTTAATACTTCTCTGTAATGACAATTTCATTGAATTTTTCGCTAAATATTTGGATAAATTCATAAAAACTACATGTCCAAACCCAATATTCATCAAACAATTACAAATGTACAATTGGTAAACACTATTTTAACTCTATTAACACACCGTTCATTTTACAAGTTATAATTTATGGTTTTGTACAGTTTTGAAACCATAAATTATAACTTGTAAAAATGAACGGCGTGTTAATAGAGTTAAAATAGTATTTGCCAATTGTACGTTTGTAATTGTTTATTGAATATTGGGTTCGCACAAGTAGTTTTTATGAATTTGTCCAAGTGTTTAGCTAAAAAATTCAATGAAATTGTCATTACAGAGAAGTATTAAATTGTGGATGTGGCTTTTTAAAATAGTAAAACACAGTATGGGAATTTTATTCTTTTATAGCGTATTGACTTCTAACGGATTTTATATTAATGACTTATTTTTAATTATATATCTTTGAACATATATTTTAACGAAAATTTTCACTATACCTATAACTCTGATGAAGATTCAACTATAAAGAGTTGAAAGCTAAGAAGAAATGTATGTATGTTTTAATGTATAAACTGAGAATGTTTTTATGAAACTTTTTAGACTTCATAAAGACTTTTCACAGTTGTAATGTGAGATATTTAAATTGGTTATATTCAGGGTTGGGTTTTTGATATCAAAAAGTGGTTTTTGACATGAGAAGGGTTTAAACTATCAAAAACCTCCACCGTCAAAAAACCTGTATTGTCAAAACTCAAAATCTATAAATGAGCTAGAATCTGGTTAGAAATAGGATTTAGTAATATTTGCCATAAACAAGTGAATATCTAAATAGTATGCTGTTTATAAATTAAATCTTAAAACCATTTGTAGATAATTTATAAAAATTTAGGTAAATACAATACTGGTTTATAACCTAAGAAACATATACAAAGTATGCATAGACATATTTTGCATGTTTGTTTATTTATATTAATATTTATGAAATTCTAAAATTCCAAAGTTACTTATGAATTTTCACATAAGCCATGAAAACTCAGGAATACTGTATATATATATTTTTTTTCTTTAAGTAAAACACATATGTGGGCAGTAAATTAATATGAATTTGAAAATAATTAAATATATAATCTATATTTATTAGGTATACTTATCATTTATTAATAAATTTTTATTTTATCTATTTATTATTATTATTGATTGTATAAATATTTGTACCTGTCTATAGCTTGGACTATTGGTGTTTTGGAAGTAAGGCTGATTGACGACTCGAGGGTCTTAGGCCTAAGGGGGAGTGCCCTCCGTGGGTGTATTTCTAAAGGGTCTTAGTCCGTATTTATGCAAGTTTAAAAGAAAACCACGAAAAACTCTGAATGGCTAGAGTAACGAGCGAGTCCTGGGATCGAACCCGGCACCTCACGTCTACCATCTTTGAGCATAGAAACGCTTGGCCGCTGGTGAGCCCTACAGTTTAGACTAATAAATTTAAAAAAAATCTGTACAGATAAATAATAAATTTATTGCAATTTATAAATGTCCAGAAAGCATTGATATTTCTCTTGTCTCACGGTAATTATAAGAATTTCAGACGCAATTCAAGCTTGCTTAACATTCAGAATTATTGATTTTTTTTTTTTTTTTTTTTTTTAAACTTGCAATATCAGCAGTCATTAAAAAAAAAAAAAAAAAAAAAAAAAAAAAAAGTTATATTTTGCTATAAAATATTTAAATACAAAATATTAGGCTATGCATTTTTATTTTACTGCTTAAATACATAATACTAAAAGCACAATGCTAAAAAAATTGAAATATACAATGTTGTATTTCAAATAAAATGATTTATCAATCAAAATGATCTATCAATGATTTATAAAATCATGAATTTTTAGAAGCCTAAAGTTTTATACATATATATATATATTAATCAAAATGTTATAATGATGTTTCTCTAAAAGCATTAATATGTTTACCTTTTAAAACATACTTATAAATAACATATTATTAAAAACAACTATATTTTTAAAGTATCACGTAACTATGTTTAACATATACTATATTAAGCATAGTTATAAATAAATTTCGTAGTAATATATAAAAGTATCACAGCATATTTTGAATGAACATAGAAATAATTCATAGTAAAATTTTAAAAGCCTACAGTTTCATTTTTTATATTAATCAAAATGTTGTAACAAACTATATTTTGTTAAACTAAGTTTTTATATGAGAATTAAATTATAAATATAGGTTTTTGACAGTTTTTGACATTTTTGACAAGGAGGTTTTTGACATGACGGTTTTAACCATGGTTTAAACCGTCAAAAACTGTCACGTGTCAAAAACCTGCCAACCCTGCATATGATGATATGTAAGTGAACAATGTGGTGTGTAGTACATAATTTTTAGAAGATGTACAGGGCTGCCAATAATTAAGCGAAAACCTTCTTTTTTATTGAATGTGATTAGTGAAGGTGCTTTACTGTAATATGTTATCATGTGCAGGAAAACTGCTCAGGAATTAAAATTAATTCTTCATACCCATGTAGTAAATAAAGTATTTTTTTTTTTTTTTTAACTAAATATTTAGCATTTGATTTTTGTATATTCACACGTTCTGAGGCTCCCTGAATATTAAGTCATGCTTTTAAGGTTTAACTTTGTCTATGGCTTTTATAAGAATAACTTGAAAACAAATCATTTCTGGCAATTCAAATGTTCTATTTCAAAGTTAATATAAGGTTGTTACTTGAAAAACTTTATCAAAATTGACTAGTATGTTGTGGCCACCACATGACTTTCTTCTATATTTTCCTATACAAATTCACTCGGTAAAAATAATTTACTAAAATTATTATTTAAAAAAATTATCTTCCACGATTTCCATATTAGAGAAGTAGTATAACACTAAATATATATAAAAAAAGTCAATTTTATTGTCAATATTACATAAATTTTTTTCTTCTTCTTTTGGGTTAAAAATGAAAAAGAATCGATAACTTTATTTTAAATTATCGCAGATCGATGGTTCAACCATTCGTTTTAAAGGTATTGGCGAGCTCTTTTGAAAGATACCCATCAAGAAAATTTACTCCCCTCGACGGGGGATTTCCCCACCTGGGGAGGGGGGGGGGGAGGCGGGGCTCCTACACATACAAAAAAATTTCCCAGTTGACTATCTCTATTATAAATAATTCTTGTAAATTTCATAGCGATCATTAAAAAATAATTCTCTTTATGCACATTTATACAAAATTTTGTCCTATACCACCATGTTAAAAATTTAGAAAAAGCGGGATGGCAACGCAACCTGTAAGACAATTTTTACCATAAGTGGATAGGCACTCATTTATGTCAAGGTGCAACAACATACCAATTTGTATGAAATTCTGTGCAGTAGTTCCTGAGATACAGTTGCCACAAAATTTTGTCACACAGACACACAGACATTTTCTAAAAATGGTCAAATCGTGTTCTACAGCTCTCAAAACGTGTAAGTCCATGAAAAACCCGAGGTCGAAAATTTTTACGAATCCAATACTTTCTTCTATTGAATATAGAAGAAAGTAATAAGTTTCAAGGAATGGTGCGTGTGAAAGTTGTGTGAATAATTTGGAATGAACATTTAAATTTAATAACAGCTTTTGATTTACCTTTAAATGTAAGTACAGTATTGAAACGTGGGGTTGAGGGGGGGGGGGCGGTATCTCTCCTCATACAGAATTATTCGTCAACTAAAGTTTTTCCGAAGCCTATTTTAAATTCTTTTTAACGAAGGTTTATGTAACAGTATTCGTTATCCTATCCCTTTATGTCCACAATTTGTCTTTATGGTATTAAATTTCAGGATAAGAAAAAGTCGAGTGACTGCCACACCAGATTTTTATTTATTTTTGCATCAAAATTTCTGTTTATATTTTGGTAATATCCAAATATAACCATGAAATAGGTCGAAAATGTTAGGTATCAAAATCGCTATTCCCCGCGTTAGTTTTAATTTAAAAGTGTACATAATCACACGCATATATATTTACGTATAATATTTTGAACAATTTGTTGATGCTTAGTGGATTTATCTAAACACCATCATATGTATTCCTATATGAAATACATGGGGATGTACAGTCACTAAATCATAGATATAGTAATAAGACATAGATTGATCAGCGAGAGGGAAAAAGTGATACCTTTTATTTCGGGAAAAGTCGCTCTAATGGCTGCCTTTCCCCGAGTAAATCACACACAGGAATACACACGGATAATTTAGTAAATAAAATTTATGAATAATTTATTTTCTAAAGGGGAATGAAAAACTCCAGATACAGTCTCAAATTCATTTTTTTCTTTTTTTCTTTTTTTTTCAATACTCTCTAATGGCTGATTTTAGAACTTTTTTCGGCATCAAAATTTTTCGCTCGATAACATGGGGATGATAGATCTATATATATTACTATATCTATGCACTAAATATTTGTCAACAAATCGACACATACGTAAAGAATTTCTTTATGTTATTTCATTATTAGTCTTATTTTCTTCATAAGTAAATCACTTATAAAAATATTCACACTTCTCGAAAAATATGCGTACTGTAATGTGTTTACTATAAAAGCTTTGTATTTTTTCCAGGAAATGCATAAGCTTTGTCTTTCTTATTATGAATCCAACTTCATTGTTATTTTTAACAAGTCTGGTAATGAAAGATGTCCATAGATAATAAATAAAATAAAGGTGAAGAAAATATTCTGAAAAGCTGTCTCAGTAGAAATAACAGTATTCTGATCGAAAACAAAATATGGCAAAAATACTATTTATTTTTCCATGAAACAAATGTAATCTGAAAATATCCTCCAGAGACAGCACTAACTTTATTTGTTAAATTAACCATGAATTGGGATGTGATTCGCTGAATGGACGTGCTGTGCAATCGATAGAGAACAATTCGTTTCTATAAATGATTTTCCTATTGAAGTTTAAGTAGTGTAGTTTCTGCCCCCTCTTTCCCCTTTTCAGTGTACTATTAACTGAAATACCCGGTATTTTCCATGCTCATCTAAAATAAATAAAATAAATGATACAATAAATATAAAAGAAAAAAGACCAAATAAATAAACATGCTAAAAGACATTCAGTATAAAAAAAAAAAAAAAAAATCAATTTCAATTAAAAGTTTTAGACAATCGCTATCACATACTCAATTGGGATATTTACCAGAAACTCCCATTTCTCCGACTCTCTTCCCGTTCTCCCACCATCCTTATATTAACTCGATCGTACACTACCGTTGAATGTCCAAACCAATTGCAAAGTTTCTAGCTCAAGAGGTTTATAAATTGTACAACATACCCCTTTTTTGCCCCCAGTTTACTTCTTTTAGTGGATGGTGAGGTGACCAACTTTTTAACAGTGTAGTGAATAGGGACTTGAATGAAAAACGTTCTAACCAGATATCAAGTTTATATCTCAAGTGGTTTTCAAATTGCACAGCGTACGACTCGCCCACCCCCCTGTCTGCCAATCTTTAAGGGGGCTGTGCAACTTTCTAATGGATAGTGAATATGAACTTTAAAATTTCCGTACCAAGTATCAAGTTTTTAGCTTGATCCATTCCTTAATTACTTTAGCATACAACATTTCTCCTCTTTCCCCCTTAGAGGAGAAATTTTTTTAATAGTGTAGTGACTCCTTTTAGATACTAAAAAAATATGTTCCAAACTTTTTGACTCATCAAAGCGTGTGGATTTGTATAGCAGACAACAGTTATGTACTATAAATTGTAAAATACAAATTTTTATACCATCTTCTTCTTCTTCTTCTTTTTTTTTTTAGAAAAGGGGGGGGGGGCAACTTTTCAATAGCGTAACGACTAGGTGCTAAGGTTCCACGCGTTCCAAACTCCTTCCAAATTCGTCAAAAAGTATGGATTTGTATAGCGGACAAATAAATGAACTTTCACAGTCATACATAGATTGGAAAAACAAATTTTGTCGCTGCATCCAGAATCATGGATATATTTAAGAGCAAAGGTGTGTTTGTGTAATAATATTTAAATTCTATATCATATTAAATATTATATGCATTACAATGTTCTAAATTTCTGCTTTATATTGTCAACCAAATCAACTCAATACTAACCGCTACTAGAGTCACAATTGAATAATAAGAATTCAGTTGATCGGTAGATAATTCATCAATAGACAGCTTTTCACTATTTAGTAATTACAATTCGAATATCATATAGCAGCTCAGTAAGTTGCTACTGGCAACTCGTCCTTCGCCTAGAGAGAAAGAAGGAAAAAAATTCTGAAGAAAACAGCTTTCATCGTTTCAGTATAAATAAAGGATTAAGTTTTTTTTTGCGCATAGAAATTGATCTGAGAAGTGGTCATAGCCAGAAAATATACACTTAACTGGTAACTTGGTCCTCAAACGGGGAAAAGAATTACAGAAACTAACTATTTTGGTGAAAACCAAGGATGAGAGGTTTGAAAAATCTAGAAATTGATCTGACAGGTTGTCATCTCCATGAAATTTATTTTTTATCGGTAATCCGTTCTTCGTCCGGTAAAACAAATATCAGAAAGTAAACGGGTTTAAACATTTCAAAGGTGGTGATGGTGTGGGATTTAAAATTGAAATTATCCATTCAAAGACTTAGTCCTGGAATGAAATGTCCTACGTGGGAGATCTTTTTAATTTTCCTATCTCGTATTCAACGAAGTTTTGAAAAAAGCTACGAAAAAAATTCAAACAGCTTAGCCGACGAGCGCAACCTAGATTCAATTTTTCGCAATCGTCTACTCAAAGACTCCGTCCTGGAATGAAATGTCCTACGTGAGGGGTCTTTTTAACTTTCCTATCCCGTATTCACGTAAGTTTTGAAAAAAGCTACGAAAAAAATCCAAAAGCTTAGCCAGCGAGCGCGACCTACGTTCGAACCTGACATCTCCCGCCGACAAGCTTGGAGAACAGAATATTCTTGGCACCTCACTAGGCAAGGGCAACTATTTCAAAGGAAAACAAAATTAGAATTTTTGTGAATAGAAATCTATATTATTGTTTAATTCCTGCAAAATTAGTTTTCTCTAGTAGCCCATTCTTCGATTCGGTAAAAACATTCCAGAAAGTAATCTGTTTTCCATAAAGTACTCGTTGACTCTTCTTAAAAATGTCCTAAAAGATCTTAAGGGCCCTCTTCACTCACCGCCGCCGGAAGCCGAAGCTAATGCTATTCAATGGGAAATTTTTCTTTACAAATAACTTATTGACTAATACATATTTTTAAATTCTGTTTTCACATTCTGAAAATTCCCAACTGTTAAATCGACGGACCTTTTTTTAAAAATTATTTTTTAAATATTTTATATTTTATTTTGAAGCTGCAAAATACGAATTTTCAAAATGTGATTTTTTTTTTTTTTTTCATTTTGCAATTTCAAAATAAAATATTAAAAATTGAAAAAAGACATTTAAAAAAAAAAAAAAAACTAGTTGGCATAGGTGGACTCTGCCCAGTTCCCCATCATATTTATGTTCTCAGAAATTTCTAGTGCGAGACATATTATAATCATGTTAAAAGAAATGAATTTGACCAAAGCTTGATACAGTGACAGAATGAAATCCCCTCCTAATAGGCTATCCACCGTTCACTTGAATATAATTATCTTATTCTAATTTATTAATTTACTTTATCAGGGTCAATTCTGTTGTTTAGTTTTCATGCTACTATTTCCAATGCAATAAACCTCAAAATTCATATTTATTTGAAAAATTTACAAATTCGCTATGTTGATAAAATCGTAAATTACGAATAATTTACGAAATTTTCCTAGTAGAATATTTGTATTCAATCATGTTCAAACAAATATCATAAACTTAATTTTGAAGTTGTCTAATGTATTTAGGATCCTCAAAATGGAAGTTTATGCTCAATTTTGCCTTATTCTGACATGTTAAGTAAATCGTAAATTCCAAATAACTTACGAATTTTTTAAATTGGAAAAATCATAGTCTATGATATTCATGCCAGTATCCTAAATAATATTTCGAAAGTGGTTTGACATCTTTATGATGAAAATATCCCTCAAGATTGACATTTATGTGAAATTTTGCTCTATTCTGACATGTTAAGAAATTCGTAAATTTCCAATAACTTACGAAATCTTTATATTGGAAAATTCATAGTCATTAATATTCATGCCAGTGTCCGAAATAATATTTCAAAAGTAGTCTGACATCTTTACGATGAAAATATCTCTCAAAATTAACGTTTATGTGAAATTTTGCCCTATACTGCCATGTTAAGAAATTCGTAAATTTCCAGTAACTTGCGAAATTTTCAAAGTAGCATATTTATAGTAACTGATGTTCATTCCGGCATCAAAACTGATATTTTAAAACTGGTCTGACATTTTTAGAGTAAAAAGTTTCCATTTAATGCACATTTAAGTGAATTTTTGTCATATTCTCCCATGTTAAGAAAATCGTAAATTTCTAATAACTTACGAAGTTTTTAAATTCGAATGTTGCAAATGAATAGGGTTCTTGCCAGTGTCGAAAGTAATATTTTAAAACTTATCTGACCTCTCTGCGACAATTTGTTCTTGAGATATCGTGTACACAGACTAACAAACTAACGGACTAACACACTAACAGACTAACACACTAACAGACACCCTACAGACAGACACCATAGAAATTTTGTTATTTTCGGATTCCTCACACCTGAAAACGTGTAGAAAAGTCGAAAATTTTCACGATTACCTAAGTTCCCCATACCTATAGTATGATGGGGAACTAAAAAGTGCGTCAATTGAACAGCTGGGTATTTTCTGAATGTGAAAACAGAATTAAAAATATGTATTAGTTAAAAAGTTATTTGTAAAGAAAATTTCCCCATAGAATAACATTGACTCGGGCTTCCGGCGACGGTAAGTGAAGAGGGCCGTTAAGAGTCCACAAAAGTGCTCATCGTTATATGTATATAGCTGTAGGCCTTTGCGGCACTGGATTAAAATATGCCAAATGCAGGCTTTATTACTGTTTTTTGTTTTCACATAAATGCAAATCTGAAGGAAGAAACGTGATAAGAAAAGAAAACTAACTAGAATACAGTATTCTTATATAAAACATAAAACCAATGTTTATGGTATAGTTACAACAGAACATAATTAGGTGACCCGGGAGAAAAGAAAAAGGAAAAACACTTATCATTGATCATTAGAAGTTCACTGAGATCAAATTCTTCCGATCCATCCGGAGCAGATGGACGGAACAAATGAGGTAATGTTCTACTCTATTGTTAGTCGTCGGTCATTTGCCCATCGAGAACACTGGTGTTAGGGACAAGGATCGATTTCGCATTTAGATCGCTTATGCCATTTAGAAAATCGGAAAAATCCAGATAGATTTGGCGAGACTTTAAAAAAGGGCAATTGAAAAAGCTACTTCCTTTGCAAATTAGATGTATTTTAAGAGATTACATGTTACCTGGGTTAAATAAAAAAATAAATAAAATAAACGAAAAAGCATATTTTCTCTTTCCCTCTCTCTATTTTTATTTTCTCTTACCCATAAGGTAGAGAAAGTATTGTGTTAGGGTCAAATTTTCGAACGTGAGTTTTTGTTATATTTGGGTCATTCTCTGAAAAGTGGGCTTTAAAAAAAAAAAAAAAAGTTAGCCGAAATAAAATGCTCCAATTTTTTTTTTTTTTTTAATTTTTGTGCATGTATACATATGTTACAATTAATAAAATATAATACAGTGAAACCTCTCAAGTTGGACACCCCTCTAAGTTGGACGCTTTTTCTCGGAACGGAATGTATCCATTAACATTATGTCTAACCCCTATAATTTGGACACCTCTCTAAGTTGGACACTTTTTCTTGGAACCGTAGGTGTCCAACCATAGATCTTATATACTAGACCACGCATTCCCCCTCGTTATTTGACTGCATCATGAACGAGCTTTCCCAGCAAAATTGTCACGTGATGTTGGCCTACAGGAAGAGTGAAGAATAATCACTATGTTATTTTTCTGTAGGAACGAATTTTGTGTTTTTTAATATTTTTATTGCGCACGCACTTTTTATTTTAGCATTTAGATTTATACATGGATGGAAAGCTAAACTTTCATAGATTAATTACATAGAAAAAAAAATTATGATAAATCATTTTGCAAGCGAAAAAATTGCGTTTGAATTTTTACTTCAGTCAGAGAAGTATGAGATTATGCTTGCATACGGGAAAAAAAGAGAGAGAGAGAGAGAGGAATCACCCCTAGGTCAAGTTCACGTGACTTCCGAGACTCAGAGCAAAGGATGGAGGTATCAGATTACACCCTCATGTTGAAGACATTCCCTATAATGGTCAGTCCTATTGATGGCGTGGTCTAGTATATAAGGTCTATGTGTCCAACTTAGAGAGGTTTTACTGTATAAACCAAACTTTATCTTTAAAGCACGCAAAATGTATCTGATAATTTTTGAAATAGTAATTATTTTTATTAATTAGAAAAATGAGGGAATGACAAATTTCTTCTAGAAACTACTTTATAAAAATATGATTAGGTTTAGTTATATTTTCAAACACCAAATATTTATTAAAACATATTTTTATTAATATAATAACATAAAAAAGCAAATTTGATTTCATTTAGTTAACTTTATAATGAATGAGGGAATGACGTATAATAAAAATACTGTATTTAAATCTGACATTTGTAAAATGTTTCCAACAAAACACAGAATGGCTTCTTTACTTTGCTGCTATAAAAATTAAGTTTGGCTTATATAAAGCATGTGCTGCCATTAATGCAGTAATTAGGGGTGTAATTATAGTTTGATGAGGGAATGATATATATTATCAGGGACAACAATAAAAAGTGTTCTAATTTCTTTCATTGCATAATATATAAATATAATATAATGGATACATATTTATTAAAGTATGTTTAATAAATGTTCAATTCAAATAATCTAAATATACATGCTTTAATACCATAGAAAACATTTTATTTACATACATGTGGGAATGGGGACACAGTGAGGGAATGATATTTTGCATTTTAAAAAATCTTTTAAAATTATATTTGAATTCCAATAACCAAATAATAACAGTTTATATACAAAACCAATTAATATTGATAGTTTGGACCGCTTTTTGTTTTTGTGCTTTTAAAAATATGCCCTCAAGACTACTGGGACATGAAATGACCACTTTTTAGAGAATTACTCATTTACACGTTTTGAGGTCCCCTGAATCCGAAAATCATGTTTTTAGTGGTTGGTCTGTGTGCGTGTCTGTCTGTTATCAGCATATTTCAAGAACAATTGGTAACAGAGAGTCCAAACTTGGTATTCTGAATGTGTATGATATAGGGATGCTCTACTAAGTTTTTCGTTGAGATGAAGCAAATGGTTCGTGTACAGGAACACCCAAGAGAATTCAAATACATTACGTCTACGGGGGAAATTGCAGGTAAGTAGAGTTTAATAGTTATGGACTGCACTAAAACAAATGAAATGAATATATATTTTTTATATGCGTAAAAACATGCCTCGTGTAGAATATGGTTCGGAAATCATTCACTGTTCATCTACACAAAAGAACTAGGTTATAGTGCAACAATAACTGAAAATTGATGGAAGTGTATTTCAGGTTGTGCCGTGTGTTAATACTATAGGATTATATTTAGGTGCACCATGTATGTGGTCTGTACACAACATTTAAAAGATATACATGGATGCAAATACTTAAGCGATAACATTCTTTTCCGTGAAAGCGATTTTCTATAATATTTTATCGTTTCCTGGAAAAGCTGCCCAAGAATTGAAATGAATTCCTCATAGACATATGGTAAATAATATATGTTTTAAATCTAAATATTCATCGCTTGCTTTTTGTACATTTACACGTTTTAAGGCTTCCTGATTACCGAAGTGAAATTTTTAACATTTGATCTTTGTCTGTGTCTCTTAGAGTAACTTAAAAACGATTAATTTCAGGACATCCAAAAGTTGTATTTTCAAGTTAATATAAGTTTGTTGCTGGAAGAGTTTGATCAAGATTGATAAGTTTCAAGGAATGTTGAGTGTGAAAGTTGTCTGAATAATTTTAAGTGAACTTTTAATTCTAATAAAAGATTTAAATTCTATATAAATGTAGGTGCAGTAATGAAACTGGGGGTTAAGGGGGGCGTTAGCCCCCCTTACATAGAACTAATTATCATATATACTCTTCCGAAGTCTAATTTGAATTGTTTTAACATAGGTTTACATATCAGTTCTCGTTATCTTATCTCTTAATCTCCAACCAATATTTATAGTATTAAATTTCAGGGTAAGAGAAAGTCGTGTGAGTGACACACCAGATTATTTAACACAATAAATAAATTTTTATTCAAAATTTTGAACATATAAAAGAGCAACACTTAATCAATATTTTATAAATACAATTTTTGATGCCATGTGTTTCATCCAAGACACTAATTTAATTTGAAGTATAACAATTTTATTGTTAATAATTACCACTACTAGGTAACATTTATGGATTTAAATAACTATTTCAACTTTAATATAGGGTTAAAAAAAAATAGTTGACAAATAACATAAGTTTAAATTAATATCACAGTAATTGTATATTTTCCTGGTATTACAGTCCTCAGTACTGGCGGAGAAGTTCTACTCTATATAAGCTGGTAGACCGAAGGTGCAGGGTTCGAAACCAGATGTCGCTCTCTGGATCAGCTGTTCGGAATTTTTCGCGATTTTCACCAAAATTCGTGTTTTTACGGGCTTAGAAAGTGCCGCTTATAAAGACCCCTCCTTCACCACGGAAAGCATCCGCCCAGTTTTAAGTCCCAGCCAATTATCTTGTA
This sequence comes from Salticus scenicus, assembly GCA_963930645.1. Lineage (NCBI taxonomy): Eukaryota > Metazoa > Arthropoda > Arachnida > Araneae > Salticidae > Salticus > Salticus scenicus. The sequence goes on along the minus strand of OZ005658.1, from coordinate 727,857 downwards.
CGAAAAGTAAAAATAAAATTTGTGAAGAAAAAAATAATTAAACCAGAAGTTAGAATGTAATAAATATTTTTATTGTATTAAAGGGAAATTCTTAGCGATTCTGTTATATAATTTAGCTTGGATAGACTAGTAGAGCAAGGACACATGTAACCACTTTAGAATATTTTATCGAAATTGATAACTACAATCCTTAAAGAGAAAAATGTAAGGAAGGTGGGTTGGGGAGAAACTATACGATAACAAGATGAGATTTGAATCGATTTTCTTAGAAAGTCTTGAAAAAAATAAAAGAATAGTACTTTTTTTTTCTTTCTTCCCTTTTTCTATTCATGCCAGTGGTGGAGTATGGATAAAGAGAGGCCGTTTTAAATTCTGTATGAAGTTCAAAGATAAAGCGGCGCAGGTTCATAAATTTCATCTGCCACTAAAACAGAACCCGGAGTAAAGAAGGGGGGGGGGGGGGCATCCAAAGTGTTCTTTCCCAGATGCGGAGCGAATAATCGATGCATACGGGAAAAGAGGGGAAAAGTGATTCTCCGGTTGTTTCCCGGAGGTTCCGGTTAAGGATCGGTGTGGTGTGTTGCCACTGCCCGAGTTCATGTTCACGGCATTCGCACTTTGGCATTACACGAGGAAAACCTAACATGCATATTTAACAGAACGGAGCTGCGCGAAAATTTTGCGATCGCAGTTTAAAACGTTTCGGAAAGCAAGCGGGCGTAATTATCTTTATTTTAAAATACAGTCGTTTCATTCAAACAGGTACCAGTTAAACTTTGGACAGAGTGGTACATACATATATTTTTCCTCAGACTGACCAAAATTGTCCGAAGCTGTATTTTTTATTATAATGATATTTTGAGAAAACTATACTCTAGTTTAATTTTACTTTATTCAAAAAGTTTTAAACCTTGATGTAGTACAGTTATCATAGAATTTTTTTTATATTACGCAGTAACACTAAAAACAAATAAATGCTGTCTAACTCAACCCTTAAATTTCTGTGTATCTCCTTTTTCTCCCCTCTTCAAATTTAGGGGTAGTTTTATCAAAGTATAAAAAACGGGGTAAGGGACAACTTTAAAATAATCTATTTAAAAAAAACTTTTAAAACCCAAATTCTTAATGTATCGTATCACATAAATCTTTTCGAACTTAGAATAAAATATAATTTGGAAAAAAAAAAAAAAAAAAGTAACTTTGTTTACTAACAAAAAAAAAAAAAAAAAAAAAAAATTGATGAAATTTGAAATGCAAGTCGATCTTGTGCTGTATATTATATTTTTGTGTTCGTGACAGAAAATTAAAAAAAAAAAAAAAAAAAAAAAAAAAAAAATGAAAACTGCAATTTTTAATCGCACTTTAAAAACATGTGACTTCATGTGAAGCAGATTTTTTTTTTTTCCTAACGATTTCGATACAATCTTCTGCTGTTGCCCCCTAAAATTCATACTTACAGTTAATTTAAAAAAATCTAACTGTCCGATCGATAAACTGTTTAAATTCATCGGATTCACAAAAACTTTCCCTTTCATTTGGTACCTTATTTGTAACGATACGACTGATATTTCTAATTTATTTTCAAATTTTTCTAATTTATTTTCCTCGTTTGAAATAAATGTACGGTTTTTTTTTTATTTTTTTTATTTTACTTTATTTTTATTTATTTATTTATTTATTTATTTTTTTTAATTGTCGAGGAAAAAAAAAAAAAAAAAAAAAAAATGCAACAATTAAATTATGTTGAGATTCACAAACATACCATAGTGAATAACGTAAGTACATAGGAATTTGGAAAAAAAAAGAAAAAGAAATAAAAGAATATTTTTCATTACTGAAGAGTAAAAACTGGCTTGTCCTGTCCTGTACCAGGTTTAGAATGTCCTAAACACTTATAAACAATTACTTCAAAAAATATTATCAGAAAGAAAGTTTAAAATCTGGAGTGGATCATGAAGTGATAAATTTATATTTTTAAATTCACTGAATTTTAAAAAGATGCTGAAATATTATTTGATTATTTAACACACACAGAGACAGACGGACATTTTCTAAAAATGGTAAAATTGTGTTCAAGTTCTCTCAAAACGTGTAAATCCGTCGAAAATTTTTACGAATCCATTTGAATTTTACGAATCTATTTGAATACAGAAGAAAGTAAAAAGCATGTTTCCCAAAAATTAAGCAACTTTGATACCAAGATATAACAATTACGAAAATCGTGAATAAGAATAAAAACACATAACAGCGTCATTACCTGCTGGACGATATAAGCCAAAGTGTTATTATTTCAGACCTGAGTGAAGGTGAATTTCAATATATTGTCTAATGGAAACCTATCCGCGATTGTAATGAAATGCTCGCCCTCTGGTGGACTAAGGTGAAATTACAATTAACATGCTTTAATTCAGCTTTCATCAAGCCGCTACTGCTTGCCGATGTTTAGTTTCACATATATTTATTGAATAAAAATGAGTAAATCCGGTAAAAAAGATAACACATACTGTTGTGTGCTACAGTGTAACTCCAAAGGATCAAGAAATCCAGAATTAAGCTTCCATTTATTTCCAAATGACAAATTTAAAATTTCAGTTGCTTCGGCTAATGGAAGTAAAGAATTAATCAGATGATTTGAAACTAATATTTGTTCAGCTTCAGTTAAAAATCGACTTCCGATAGAACTTTGAATAAACTGAAATATTTTTTTCCAAAAGCAATCAATTTCCCATGATGTAATGGCGGAGAAGTTATAGTACGAATATTAAGTAGAATAACAAAAATAACAATAATAAATACACGTGGCTATTATATTTACTAACAACGAAAGCTGAAAAAAGCGCCATCTATCGATCATTACAAACGCGGATACAACGATTTCTAAGCTACACCGGCCCTACAAAATGTTGATAACGACTATCTTTTCCTTGTTCAGGAACACCTGAAAATGTCCCAATCCTCCAATATCGGGAATCGACAATTTTCAGGAAAAACAGATATTCCCTATGTACTTTTATAAGAAAGTAATTTTTTTTTTTTTTTTTTTTTAACTTTCCGAACACTATAGTGGGGAAAGTATTGTAATCCTGTCAAAAATCCGAATTTGAGATTTTGATGTTTCTATACGTTTCGAGGTCCCCTGAGTCCGTTTCCACTATTTTTACGATGATGTATGTATGTGTGTGTGTGTATGTATGTGAGTAAACACGCTAGCGTCTAAACGCTTTGCTCGAAATGGGACCAAAATCTTAAAAGTGCGATAGCATCTAAACGCGTTATTCAATTGAGCTGAAAATTTATAAGAATATTATAAATCACTGTTGCACTAACTGTAAGCATTTTGGTGAATCTAGTTTTTATAGGTTTTTACAGGGACACAAAAAAAAATTCTTTCTCATTATGATCTACGGGCTCAAAGTTCAGTAGCGTTAAATAAAACATCGTGTAATATATGGAGAAAAATACTCAAACACTCTATTATGGTTTTCTCTCTTTTGTTTGTTTAAGAACTCTTCTTTCTTTACTTTATCTACAAAACTGTTAATTACTCAATGTTCGGAAAGTCGAGTGGAGTCACTCCAGATTTCTTTTTTTTTCTATAGATTGAGCTATTTGGATACCATCTTTAAATATCACAATTCGTACTATTTCATTCAATAGGCTGTTTTTGCATCGGTACCAATTTATATCTATCACCTCGAATGAACGTGCAAACATTTTTGTTTTTATCTAAATATATAAAGCTGAAAGTTTGTCATTGTATCTAGCTGGATTATTAGATTTTATCAAAAACTGGTACACTTATTAATAAGGACAAAACCTAGCTATAGCTAACGCCGTTTTTAGTTCAATCAGGTAATTGGTTCAAAAGATATTAAATAAAAAACCCATTTTAACTTTAAAATTTTTTTTAAAAAGATACCAAAAATAATTAAATAAATATATTTCTTTTATATAGGGAGGGGGGGGGGAGAAAGTGCGAACTTTTTTTTTTTTTTTTTTTTTTTTTATAATTAAAATTGAGAAAAATCGTGCTAAAGAAATGGAACAGTTTTAGTATAGAATCCCTTGGCGAAATTTGAAATTTGGCACTGAAGAAGCTTGGATGCTTCCCGCCAAGATCTTTACTTACGCAATTGCGATAGCCATTCTAATTCATCACCAAAATTGACAACAAAAGTTTAAAAGCCACCAAGGGGCTATATGCTAAAGTTATACCAAAGAAATTTTAGGAAATAAATAAAGCGATGCTAAGAAATGAAAAAACAGTTACTGCATACCTTTACATGGAAGAATAGATAGTACTGTTGTGCCAAATTAAATTTTTTTTTTGCGCGGAATTTTATATCTATCACTAAGAAAACAAAAATAGTTTAGGGTTTGTTTTTGGATTTTCAAAGGATACAAATGACAACACCTTTATCTTTAAATCATAACCACAAATCACATTAGAACTGAACGAAATGAAAGCTAAAATAAAAAAATAAAAAAATAAAAAGAAGAAGACAAAACAGCAATATAAGAAGTAACGGAAATAAACATCGTAAATCTACTCCGAAGAGAACTTTTGCTCTATTCCCAAAATGGATTTCTACAAAATGAATCTTTTTCATGAATAAATTCCAAAGAAAAGTTCTCCGGGTTCAAAAGAAAAAGGCGCACAGAGCAGATTCACAAAAGCAGTTCCTAAAACACCTCACGCACGAAATAAAGAAAAATTCGCGAATTTTAGAGCATTTCCCAAAGACAGACTGCGTTTACGACCTGCAGATGCAAAGAAAACAGAAATGTTCGGCAGTAAGCACCGAAGGAAAGGAGTAAACAGTGTTAGGACATGCAGGACGAGGCATAATTACGAAACGTGTAAGAAAAAGAATGAGATTAAAAATGCATGTCCAACGTTTATAAATGCAATAAAACGGAAGTTAGAAAGCGCGTTAATGTTTAACACATATTCGTAGGTTAAAAATTATAATAATAACGTTCAATTTTCACATAAACTCAGTGTAAAATTTTATAGGATAATAATAATAACAATACAATAATAATAGGATAATAATAAAAATAGTAAATAATAATTATGAATTATTATTTAAACTCCAATGTTTTCTGTATTGGAGAAATTTTGAGACGACTTGTATAAGAGGTCAGTGGCGGATCCAGAACTTGACATTTATGAGGGGGGGGCAAAGATTTTTCAAAGTGTTATTCTAGACCAATAAAAAATTTACAATTGCAATATTCAATTGTGAATGTCAGTGGGGTTTTTTTTTTTTTTTGGGCCCCCTAAATCCGCCACTGTAAGAGGTAGACTCTGCTCAGTTCCCCATCCCCATCATAGACTGGTTTCATAAATTTCTGTTACAAGTCATACTATATTTCATGTTAAGAGTAATTAATTCCATCGATCGATCGCTTGACACAGTGACAGACTGAAATGAACCAAGTAACAGGCTAACCACCAATTAGTTCGAAACATTCTCCTTATCCCAATTTATTAATTTTAATGCGGTTAATTTCATATTTTAGTTTTTATACAATTCCATATTATTTCCAATGCAATGATCATAATGCAGGTTTCTCTTTTTTTTTTTTTTTTTTTGGTTAAAAGTAAAAAAAAATCGATAACTTTGTTTTAAATTATCACAGATTTATAGTTTAACCATTCGTTTTAAAGGTATTGACGAGATCTTTCGAATGATACCCATCTTCAAAATTTACCCCCCAGGGGGGGAAGCGATGCCCCCCCATGCACAAAATTTTTTTCCTAGTTACGTACAACTATTATCAATAATTCATATTAATTTTACAATCACAAGTGTAAAATAACTCTTATTATGCACATTTATACGAATTTTTGTCCTATTGTGCCATGTTAAATATTTAGATAAAATGCTATCACAGCGCCTCCTGTTGAGCTATTGATCCCCAAATATAATCAGCACCAGTTTATGTCGGGGACCAACTAAATACCAAGTTTGGTAAAATTTCGTTTAAAAAAAAAATACGTTTTCTAAGTTTTTTTTTTGTTAAAAGTAAAAAAAATCGATAACTTTGTTTTAAATTATCACAGATTTATGGTTCAACCATTCGTTTTAAAGGTATTCACGAGATCTTTCGAATGATACCCATCTTCAAAATTTAACCCCCCCGTGGGGTACTCCCCCCCAGGGGGGGGAACCGATGCCCCCCCCCATGCACAAATTTTTTTTCCCTAGTTAACTACTACTATTATCAATAATTCATATTAATTTTACAATCACAAGTTTAAAATAACTCTCATTATGCCCATTTATACGGAATTTTGTCCTATGCTGCCATGTTAAAAATTTGCATAAAATGCGATCACAGCGCCACCTGTTGAGCTATTGATCCCCAAATCTAATGGGCACCAGTTCATGTCAGGGTGCAACTAAATACCAAGTTTGGTTAAATTTCATTCATTGGTTCGTGAGATACAGCGTCCACAAAAAAAATGATACAGACAGACAGACAGACACACAGACAGACGCACAGACAGACATTTTTAAAAAACTATCAATTCGTGTTCAGGACATCCCAAAACGTGTAGATCCGTCAAAAAACGGAGGTCGAAAATTTTCGCGAATCCAATACTTTCTCTATATTACATATAGAAGAAAGTAAAAAAAAAAAAAAAAGAACTAATTGTCCAATCGATAAACAGTTTAATCCGACGGATTAAGAAAAATCGCCCCTTTCATTTGGTACTTTATTTGTAACGAATTTTTGATTTGATTTTTTAAAATGAATTAAAATATGAAAATAAAAACCTGGTAATAGCTGTAAAAATTAGGCGTTTAAATTTTAAATTGTTGCCAAAAAAATTTACTTTTTTTTTTTTTTTTTTTTTTTTTTTTTTTTTTTAATCAGCATAAAATGAAATATGTTTTCACGCGAAAAATAAAAAAATATCAAATATTAAATTTGCTCATGCATATGAAAAAGTGATGCATGAGTCTTTATGATTTTATAATAAAATAATAATAATAAATTTTAAAGGTAACGAAGAAAGAAAAAAAGTGCGAAAACTTCGCACGGGCTTGCTAGTATGAAATATTGCTCTATTCTGCATTGTTAAGGAAATCGTAAATTTCGGAATAACTTACGAAATTTTCAGATTAGCATATTCGTTGTCAATGATGATGATTAAGCGAGTATCATAAATGATAGTTTAAAAATGGTCTAAAATATTTACGATGAAAAATATCCATAAAATTGGACGTTTGTGCGAAACTTTGCCCAATTCTACCATGTTAAGAAATTTGTAAATGTCAAATAACTTAAGAAGGTTTCAAAGTTGAACTTTCATAGTTCATCTTCATGCAAGCATCATAACTGATATTTTAAAGCTGGTTTGACATCTTTATAGTAAAACTACTCCTTTTATAGCGAAAATGTGCATTATTTTCTCATGTTAAAAAAATTATAATTTTCGAATATCTTACGAAGTGTTAAAATTGAAATGTTGTAAATAATATAGGATCTTGGCAGTTCCACAAATGGATATTTTAAAACTGGTTCGACTTCTTTGCTATCTCTGTGTTCTTGAGATATCGTATACACAGAGTAACAAACGGACACCGTACCGGTTTTGTGATTCTCGCCTTCCTCACATCTCAAAACGTGTAAAAATCTCAAAAAACCAAAATGAAACTAGTATGTTGTGGCCACAAGACTTTATTTTCCTATACAAATTAAATAAGTGCAAGTAATTTATTAAAACTATTATTTATTAAAATTATCTAACATGATGATTGCAAATGATTTTCATCTTAAAGAAAACTAACACAAAGTATCCAAAGAAAGGCGATTTTATTGTCTATAAATAAAATTTTTAAAAATGCGTTTTTATAATGGTTATCTTACATATCAAGTTTCGTACAGTTATATGATATAGAAGTTGAGAAAGAGCCTTCCCGTTACCGAAGAAATTTGCAGTATAGCATCGCCACCTATTGGCTAATAAACATCCAAACTGAATCAACATAATGTCTCATAAAGGCCTTCTCCCATATCAAGTTATGTTTGATGACACGCAATAGAACCTGATATATAGTATTACCTTAAATTGCGGAAATCGCTGTGTAGAAGCGTCACCTGTTGAGCGGTTGACACCAAAAGTTGATAGGCATTAATTTATGTTAAGGTGCATCTACATATAAATTTATATGCAATTCTGCGTAGTAGTTCTTTAGATACAGTCGCCACAAAATTTTTGTCACACACACAGACAGACATTTTTTTAAAAATGTTCAAATCGTGTTCTAGACCTCTCAGAACGTGTAAATCCGTCAAAAAACCAGAAGTCGAAAATTTTTACGAAACTAATACTTCTTCATTTGAATGTAGAAGAAAGTAAAAATTTCACTATTACCTAAGTTCCCCCATACCTATATGGCGTATGATAGCAGGGGTCGATCCAGGTTTTAATTTTTGGGTCCCTTTTTTGTGAAAAACAAAATATTTTTGTGAAATTTTTATTTGTTTTTGTGAAATGTAAAATATTTTTGTGAAAAAGTAAAATATTGTGTAAAATCTTCCGTTTTTACAATCACTTTATGTAATGTTTAATATCAATTTAATAGAGTTTCGTTGAGACAAATTAAGGCATTAATTAAAAATAATACTGAAAATATGAAAACATTTAATAAAAGGATCATTTTTATAAAACAAAATCTTGTGAAGGGACTCATTTTATAAATTTGAATTTTGTGAAGGGTCCCTTTTCATGGATTTGAATTTTGTGAAGGGTCCCTTTTCATGGATTTGAATTTTGTGAAGGGTCCCTTTTTATGAATTTGAATTTTGTGAAGGGTCTCTTTTTACTATGTGGAATTTTGTGAAGGGGCCGCAAAAGGGACCCAAATTTTGCCTGGATCGACCCCTGGATAGGGAACTAATTATAGTGAACGCGAAGACATCTTACAGACATTCAATAGAGATGTGTATCCACCTTTAGTTTCCCATTTATTTTACACTTGAAGGCGTAATTTTGGCTTCTGAAAAACCTGAAATCCCGCCATTTAAATAAACATATCTTATAAATTCATTTGTCAATGGATTCACAACGAAATACCCAAATATGTTTAGACTATATATTTGAACAATAATAATGTAAAATTGAAGGGGTTAAAAAAATTAGTGAGTTAGAGCATTTAAAATATTTTTCCAAATAAAATAAATACAAATTTTCATTTTTTTTCAAATTTAAATAATTTCCGAAATTTTAATATACTCAATATTGTTAAATTTTAATACATAGAGTAGGTGCTCCAGTGATTTACTTGCTCCAATAATTGGCATATTTCCCGAAATAATTAATAAATAAGAAAAAAAAAAGCACATATTTTACATATAATAATTTTAACATTGTATGTCAAACACTGGAGCATAGGGTGCCAATAACTGGTAAAATGAAAAACTAGTAGTGTCAAACACTGGAGCATAGGGTAAAATGGAAAACTGGCAGTGTCAATTACTGGAATATTGAGTGGGTGTAACATAAAAATTCATAAAATAATAATAATTATCATCAAATGCATATATTTCAACATATATGTGGTTCTGAAAGTCTTTCATGCCATATACATTAACTTAAGATTTCTAAAAATAGTTTCTGATGACTAAAACATTAAAAACATCAGAAACTGCTCTAAAAGTGTCAATCACTGGAGTGCTTACCCTATATAATAATGTAACGCATGTATAAAAAATATGTAAATTTTAATGCATGACTGCATGTATGCAAATTTTAATAATGCATGTATAATAAGCATATACAATACTTAATTTATAGACTCGGTAATTTAAATTAAAGCTATATAATGACCACTGTCCCTGTAAAGAAGTCAAAATCACAGCATTTATTATAAACGAAAATTTACCGAAAGTTGAATAACCCCATTTTTTATAACACATGCAATAAATACATAACATAAAAAGGATGTTACTTGTATATATATAAACGAATGAATTTCAAGAGGAACACGTATGAATAAAAACCTGGTGAATTGAAACAGCATGTCGCCAGAATTATTAAAAATTCGACATTATTATGCAAATACTTTTTGTGACTGTGCTAGCACACTATTCCAATAAAATATGTTCAACAATGACTTTTTATATTTATTTATTTATTTATTTAGAACTTTAATACTTAAAAGCCAACGTTTATATAGCAATATACGGACAGAGACATCGTTTTACAAGTTAAGGGGGTCCGGGACACCAAATTTTTGTTTTTATTATTTATTGATGAATTGCTGTAATTATTTTTTCTGAAATTGGAGCTTTTTTGACGATGAAATTAAACGAGAAAGAATCTTTAAAAAATAAATAAATTAATTAATTAATTAAATTTTTTAAATTAAAAATTAAAAATTTTTGATAAATTTAAAATTTGTTATATCTCATGAACTAATGGTTCAATTTACAAACTTTTTTCACCTTTATATACAGAAAGGATTTACCTTCAATTTGTCTCCAGGATTTCTGATTATAATAATAAATTTTGTAAATATTAATTTTAATTTGTAAAAAGTACTTATTTCATGCATAACTTTTGGATTACCAAAAAAGTTTTGCTCCTAATTAAAAATCCCGAAGACAAATTGAAGATAAATCTTTTCTGTATATAAGAGTGAAAAAAGTTTGTAAATTGAACCATTAGTTCATGAGATATAACAAATTTTAAATTTATAAAAAAAAATTAATTTTAATTTTTAAAATTTTATTAAAATTTTTAAAATTCTATTTAAAATTTTTTAAGATTCTTTCTTGCTCAACTTCATCGTCAAAAAAGCTCCAATTTGAGAAAATATGATTACAGCAATTCATCAATAAATAATAAAAACAAAAATTTGGTGTCCCAGACCGTGACCTTCCAGACCTCCTGAAATACTGAATGAACCATACAACAATAATAATACATCAAAAATTTGATGTTGAAAAACACACAACAATTGTTTCGAGTCGAAATTACTAGTCGATCTGCAGATCAGGAGCCTCAACGTCCTATTTGCATCACGTATTATTCAACAGATCATTTTTATTTATTCCTTATTATATATATATATATATATATATATATATATATATATATATATATATATATATTAATTCCATTGGATTCCTACAGAAACAGAAACGTTTCTGAGGGGGGTTGCCGTTACCCTTTATTATTTAAAATAATAAACTATTATTATTTAAAATAATGAACTATAGAAACCATATTCAAATCTTCAACTTTCTTTCGTTCGAAAGCATCTTTTCCAATAATCAGTTCTTTTGTAGCACAATGTGAAAGTCATCTCCAACCTCCTCTACGGTATCTACAATATTTTTTAGATATTCTCATCAAGTTTTTGATGATTTTTTTTTTCTTTTCTTTTCCGAATATGATATATACTTCTGATTAGCGCTGATTGCTAGCTAATGACCTTTACTCCCCGATTTTTTTTTTTTTTTTTCTTCTTCTTCTTTAATAACCCGTATATAACTTGAACATTCACTTTAACTGTGTTATCTGAAACATACTTTTATCTAGGGGGGAAAAATTTGCTTGGATATTTGAAATCAAACTTTTATGCATATATGGCTGAAATTGATTTCGTGATAATGCAACAAAGTAATATGATTTAGATTTAGAAAAGGGTTTCCATTTCACTCCTTCTTATTCCATTTGAAGAGAATTTAGCATCCCTTCACTTTCAATTTAATTTGCGTTCCACGAACTTCACTCCACTTTCTCTTTTCCTCCATTAAATAACCTGCGCTGTCGAATTACCGATTACTCTACTTGAGCCATTTTTAAATGGACAGTACCATTTTGATTACATTCCTAACCACATTCTAGCTGCTGCTTTTTTGTAGAAACTTGCTGCTCCGTTATTGAAGCACTTTGAATTTCTTCCCTACTTTGCGTGTAAATTGCGATCTTCTTTCTTTTCCACATCTGTTGCGGTAATGAACTTTCAATTCCACCGAAGTCACGCAAGAAAAATAAATAAATAAATAAATAAATAAAGGGAGAAAAAAAAAACTGGTCCCAAAACAAATCTTTTTCTTGGGATTTTCGGAAGAAGATATCCATATTCTTTTTCTTTCTTTCTTTCTTTCTTTCTTTTTTTTTTTTTTTTTTTTTAGTTATGTTTTCTGGAAATTGCTTCCGGTATAGAGATTATTAGATCAGCGGTGTTTTATTATGCTTACATATACATACAATGTTTGTTTTCAAACAAGGGAAAGATGTTAATAGATTTTGATATTTTGCAAACAAAAGCTCAATCGAAAGGATCATTTTAACCCGTTAACGGCCCTCTTCACTTACCGTCGCTGGAAGCCCGAGCCAATGTTATTCTATGAGGAAATTTTCTTTACAAATAACTTATTAACTAATATATATTTTTAAATAGTGTTTTCACATTCAGAAAATTCCCAACTGTTAAATTGACGAACCTTTTTCAAAAATGTATTTTTAAAATTTTTAATATTTTATTTTGAAATTGTAAAATGAAAAAAAAATTCACATATTGAAAATTCGTATTTTGCAGCTTTAAAATAAAATATAAAAAATTTAAAAAATAATTTTTTAAAAAAGGTCCGTCAGTTTAACAGCTGGGAATTTTCAGAATGCTAAACAGAATTTAAAAATATGTATTAGTTAATAAGTTATTTCTAAAGAAAAATTTCCCATAGAATAACATTAGATTCGGCTTCCGGCGGCGGTGAGTGAAGCGGGCCTTTAACGCCCAACTTAATTTAAAGCATAAAAATAAGTAAACATTTTTTTAATTATTTTAAGATCCATATTAAGCTAATCAAGAGAAATAATTCTAATCCCTCCGTTTATGCTCGAGATAATTAGTGTCCGGCCCGCTATATAGGAAGCGGTTATTTGTGTTCAAGTAATTTATCTTATATAGTTTTTTTTTTTTTTTTTTTTTTTTGTACCAGAATTCCAGTTTTTCGGGTGGTTAAATTCATAAAAAAAAAGAACTAAAATATCAAATTTATATGAATGCTAAATTTAATTAAAACTAATATTTTTCATTATGAGAGGATTGGATCGCCTTGCAATAAATTATATGTTCTCTACCCATACGACTACTCCTTCTCATAAAAATTTCAGGTATTTTTTTATGAAATCAAAATCACTTCTGATATAAGATGCAGCGCGTTTGTATAAGTTTAGAATAAATATGGTTTTTCTGTGTGAATTTCATAAAATAAAACTGCCCTATAAATAGGATAGGGCGCTGAGTACTAACGGGTTAAGAAGAGTATATCTCCCAAGGTTGGCCAGATTTTGCTTGATCTGAAAAAAAAAAAAAAAAAAAAAGTGGGTTTTTTCGGTCAATAAAACTCACTTGAAAAAACCTCAGAATAAGTTCAATTTTTTTTTTTTTTTTTTTTTTCAAAATCCCCATTTAAAATTTCAATCTTATCTAATTTCTAACAAATATATAAATATAAATGTAAAACAAATATAATGCACATTATTTTAACACAGACAAAGAATTTAAAAAAAAAACATTGTAGGTGCTCAAATTGTAGTATAGAACAAAACCTTGAAAAAATCCGAATGAAAAGTAAATTATAACTATCGCATTAAAAAAAAAAAAAAGAATTTTTTTTTATAAACAAATAAAAGCAATAAAAAACAGAGTTGTTTGTCAATATAAAGAAAATTGTTGAATTCAAGGTTGGTTGGTTGGGCTTTACGTCGCACTACTGCTGCGCAATGGACAATTGGCGACGGTCTGGGACTCACCCCTAGAGGTGGTCCGGAGATATGACATGACAATTTTGATCTTCTAATGTTTGTATTCCACAATTTAAAGATATCTCTATCCTATACTTTAGATTTCTACCAACGATTATATAAACGTCGTGTGAACTTTGCCTGTAAAACAGGTTTTACAACAATAAGTGTCTCGACACAGCGAAACAATTTTTGACATTTCATAATAATATTTTAAACATTTTTGTAAGGTATTGAGAGTAAATTAGCAAGACTAGCACTAGCAAAACCTCGAGGGCCCTCAGCTTTTCAGTGTTAGCACTTTTTAGTTTATTTCTTCTTCTTCTCCCCCCCCCCCCACACACACACATGCGGTTTTTTTGTTTTGTTTTGTTTTGTTTTTTTCAATTCCAACTATTAGTTCCCACTCTCCCTATATCTTGTACAAATCTTGCAATCGATTTTTAGTTAACTTTCCGACTAACTAGAAATTTGAAACTTTCAGGATTGCTCAGAACACGGTGACAACACAATACTTCGAAGTCCGATTTTCTAATTTTTTATTACTTTTCTTATAATTAATTAAAATATGAAAATAATAAGCTCCTAATAGCAATCAAAATAGCCATTAAAATATTAGCTATAATTTAATTGTTGCCAAAAAAAATTTTACGAGTTCATTTTCTTCCGACATAAAAATAAATACATTTAATTAAACGTGAATGTTAAAAAAATATAAAAAGTTAAATGATGCATCTCACAAAAATTGACGTTATTTTCACTTTAAAAATTTAATGCATATTGATAAGAGCTCAATTATCTTGTACGAAAAGTAAAAATAAAATTTGTGAAGAAAAAAATAATTAAACCAGAAGTTAAAATGTAATAAATATTTTTATTGTATTAAAGGGAAATTCTTAGCGATTCTGTTATATAATTTAGCTTGGATAGACTAGTAGAGCAAGGACACATGTAACCACTTTAGAATATTTTATCGAAATTGATAACTACAATCCTTAAAGAGAAAAATGTAAGGAAGGTGGGTTGGGGAGAAACTATACGATAACAAGATGAGATTTGAATCGATTTTCTTAGAAAGTCTTGAAAAAAATAAAAGAATAGTACTTTTTTTTTCTTTCTTCCCTTTTTCTATTCATGCCAGTGGTGGAGTATGGATAAAGAGAGGCCGTTTTAAATTCTGTATGAAGTTCAAAGATAAAGCGGCGCAGGTTCATAAATTTCATCTGCCACTAAAACAGAACCCGGAGTAAAGAAGGGGGGGGGGGGGCATCCAAAGTGTTCTTTCCCAGATGTGGAGCGAATAATCGATGCATACGGGAAAAGAGGGGAAAAGTGATTCTCCGGTTGTTTCCCGGAGGTTCCGGTTAAGGATCGGTGTGGTGTGTTGCCACTGCCCGAGTTCATGTTCACGGCATTCGCACTTTGGCATTACACGAGGAAAACCTAACATGCATATTTAACAGAACGGAGCTGCGCGAAAATTTTGCGATCGCAGTTTAAAACGTTTCGGAAAGCAAGCGGGCGTAATTATCTTTATTTTAAAATACAGTCGTTTCATTCAAACAGGTACCAGTTAAACTTTGGACAGAGTGGTACATACATATATTTTTCCTCAGACTGACCAAAATTGTCCGAAGCTGTATTTTTTATTATAATGATATTTTGAGAAAACTATACTCTAGTTTAATTTTACTTTATTCAAAAAGTTTTAAACCTTGATGTAGTACAGTTATCATAGAATTTTTTTTATATTACGCAGTAACACTAAAAACAAATAAATGCTGTCTAACTCAACCCTTAAATTTCTGTTTATCTCCTTTTTCTCCCCTCTTCAAATTTAGGGGTAGTTTTATCAAAGTATAAAAAACGGGGTAAGGGACAACTTTAAAATAATCTATTTAAAAAAAACTTTTAAAACCCAAATTCTTAATGTATCGTATCACATAAATCTTTTCGAACTTAGAATAAAATATAATTCGAAAAAAAAGAAAAAAAAAAAAAAAAAAAAGTAACTTTGTTTACTAACAAAAAAAAAAAAAAAAAAAAAATGATGAAATTTGAAATGCAAGTCGATCTTGTGCTGTATATTATATTTTTGTGTTCGTGACAGAAAATAAAAAAAAAAAAAAAAAAAAATGAAAACTGCAATTTTTAATCGCACTTTAAAAACATATGACTTCATGTGAAGCAGATTTTTTTTTTTTTTTTTCCTAACGATTTCGATACAATCTTCTGCTGTTGCCACCTAAAATTCATACTTACAGTTAATTTAAAAAAATCTAACTGTCCGATCGATAAACTGTTTAAATTCATCGGATTCACAAAAACTTTCCCTTTCATTTGGTACCTTATTTGTAACGATACGACTGATATTTCTAATTTATTTTCAAATTTTTCTAATTTATTTTCCTCGTTTGAAATAAATGTACGGTTTTATTTATTTTTTTTATTTTACTTTATTTATTTATATTTTTTTTTAATTGTCGAGGGAAAAAAAAAAAAAAAAAAAAAATGCAACAATTAAATTATGTTGAGATTCACAAACATACCATAGTGAATAACGTAAGTACATAGGAATTTGGGAAAAAAAAGAAAAAGAAATAAAAGAATATTTTTCATTACTGATGAGTAAAAACTGGCTTGTCCTGTCCTGTACCAGGTTTAGAATGTCCTAAACACTTATAAACAATTACTTCAAAAAATATTATCAGAAAGAAAGTTTAAAATCTGAAGTGGATCATGAAGAGATAAATTTATATTTTTAAATTCACTGAATTTTAAAAAGATGCTGAAATATTATTTGATTATTTAACACACACAGAGACAGACGGACATTTTCTAAAAATGGTAAAATTGTGTTCAAAGTTCTCTCAAAACGTGTAAATCCGTCGAAAATTTTTACGAATCCATTTGAATTTTACGAATCTATTTGAATACAGAAGAAAGTAAAAAGCATGTTTCCCAAAAATTAAGCAACTTTGATACCAAGATATAACAATTACGAAAATCGTGAATAAGAATAAAAACACATAACAGCGTCATTACCTGCTGGACGATATAAGCCAAAGTGTTATTATTTCAGACCTGAGTGAAGGTGAATTTCAATATATTGTCTAATGGAAACCTATCCGCGATTGTAATGAAATGCTCGCCCTCTGGTGGACTAAGGTGAAATTACAATTAACATGCTTTAATTCAGCTTTCATCAAGCCGCTACTGCTTGCCGATGTTTAGTTTCACATATATTTATTGAATAAAAATGAGTAAATCCGGTAAAAAAGATAACACATACTGTTGTGTGCTACAGTGTAACTCCAAAGGATCAAGAAATCCAGAATTAAGCTTCCATTTATTTCCAAATGACAAATTTAAAATTTCAGTTGCTTCGGCTAATGGAAGTAAAGAATTAATCAGATGATTTGAAACTAATATTTGTTCAGCTTCAGTTAAAAATCGACTTCCGATAGAACTTTGAATAAACTGAAATATTTTTTTCCAAAAGCAATCAATTTCCCATGATGTAATGGCGGAGAAGTTATAGTACGAATATTAAGTAGAATAACAAAAAGAACAATAATAAATACACGTGGCTATTATATTTACTAACAACGAAAGCTGAAAAAAGCGCCATCTATCGATCATTACAAACGCGGATACAACGATTTCTAAGCTACACCGGCCCTACAAAATGTTGATAACGACGACTATCTTTTCCTTGTTCAGGAACACCTGAAAATGTCCCAATCCTCCAATATCGGGAATCGACAATTTTCAGGAAAAACAGATATTCCCTATGTACTTTTATAAGAAAGTAATTTTTTTTTTTTCTTTTTTTACTTTCCGAACACTATAGTGGGGAAAGTATTGTAATCCTGTCAAAAATCCGAATTTGAGATTTTGATGTTTCTATACGTTTCGAGGTGCCCTGAGCACGTTTCCACTATTTTTACGATGATGTACGTATGTGTGTGTGTGTATGTATGTGAGTAAACACGCTAGCGTCTAAACGCTTTGCTCGAAATGGGACCAAAATCTTAAAAGTGCGATAGCATCTAAACGCGTTATTCAATTGAGCTGAAAATTTATAAGAATATTATAAATCACTGTTGCACTAACTGTAAGCATTTTGGTGAATCTAGTTTTTATAGGTTTTTACAGGGACACAAAGAAAAATTCTTTCTCATTATGATCTACGGGCTCAAAGTTCAGTAGCGTTCAATAAAACATCGTGTAATATATGGAGAAAAATACTCAAACACTCTATTATGGTTTTCTCTCTTTTGTTTGTTTAAGAACTCCTCTTTCTTTACTTTATCTACAAAACTGTTAATTACTCAATGTTCGGAAAGTCGAGTGGAGTCACTCCAGATTTCTTTTTTTTTTTTTTTTCTATAGATTGAGCTATTTGGATACCATCTTTAATATTACAATTCGCAGTATTTCATTCAATAGGCTGTTTTTGCATCGGTACCAATTTATATCTATCACCTCGAATGAACGTGCAAACATTTTTGTTTTTATCTAAATATATAAAGCTGAAAGTTTGTCATTGTATCTAGCTGGATTATTAGATTTTATCAAAAACTGGTACACTTATTAATCAGGACAAAACCTAGCTATAGCTAACGCCGTTTTTAGTTCAATCAGGTAATTGGTTCAAAAGATATTAAATAAAAAACCCATTTTAACTTTAAAATTTTTTAAAAAAGATACCAAAAATAATTAAATAAATATATTTTTTTTATATAAGGGGGGGGGGAGAAAGTGCGAACTTTTTTTTTTTTTTTTTTTTTTTTTATAATTAAAATTGAGAAAAATCGTGCTAAAGAAATGGAACAGTTTTAGTATAGAATCCCTTGGCGAAATTTGAAATTTGGCACTGAAGAAGCTTGGATGCTTCCCGCCAAGATCTTTAATTACGCAATTGCGATAGCCATTCTAATTCATCACCAAAATTGACAACAAAAGTTTAAAAGCCACCAAGGGGCTATATGCTAAAGTTATACCAAAGAAATTTTAGGAAATAAATAAAGCGATGCTAAGAAATGAAAAAAACAGTTACTGTATACCTTTACATGGAAGAATAGATAGTACTGTTGTGCCAAATTAAATTTTTTTTTTTGCGCGGAATTTTATATCTATCACTAAGAAAACAAAAATAGTTTAGGGTTTGTTTTTGGATTTTCAAAGGATACAAATGACAACACCTTTATCTTTAAATCATAACCACAAATCACATTAGAACTGAACGAAATGAAAGCTAAAATAAAAAAATAAAAAAATAAAAAGAAGAAGACAAAACAGCAATATAAGAAGTAACGGAAATAAACATCGTAAATCTACTCCGAAGAGAACTTTTGCTCTATTCCCAAAATGGATTTCTACAAAATGAATCTTTTTCATGAATAAATTCCAAAGAAAAGTTCTCCGGGTTCAAAAGAAAAAGGCGCACAGAGCAGATTCACAAAAGCAGTTCCTAAAACACCTCACGCACGAAATAAAGAAAAATTCGCGAATTTTAGAGCATTTCCCAAAGACAGACTGCGTTTACGACCTGCAGATGCAAAGAAAACAGAAATGTTCGGCAGTAAGCACCGAAGGAAAGGAGTAAACAGTGTTAGGACATGCAGGACGAGGCATAATTACGAAACGTGTAAGAAAAAGAATGAGATTAAAAATGCATGTCCAACGTTTATAAATGCAATAAAACGGAAGTTAGAAAGCGCGTTAATGTTTAACACATATTCGTAGGTTAAAAATTATAATAATAACGTTCAATTTTCACATAAACTCAGTGTAAAATTTTATAGGATAATAATAATAACAATACAATAATAATAGGATAATAATAAAAATAGTAAATAATAATTATGAATTATTATTTAAACTCCAATGTTTTCTGTATTGGAGAAATTTTGAGACGACTTGTATAAGAGGTCAGTGGCGGATCCAGAACTTGACATTTGAGGGGGGGGGGGGGGCTAAGATTTTTCAAAGTGTTATTCTAGACCAATAAAAAATTTACAATTGCAATATTCAATTGTGAATGTCAATGGGGTTTTTTTTTTTTTTTTTTTTTTGGCCCCCTAAATCCGCCACTGTAAGAGGTAGACTCTGCTCAGTTCCCCATCCCCATCATAGACTGGTTTCATAAATTTCTGTTACAAGTCATACTATATTTCATGTTAAGAGTAATTAATTCCATCGATCGATCGCTTGACATAGTGACAGACTGAAATGAACCAAGTAACAGGCTGACCACCAATTAGTTCGAAACATTCTCCTTATCCCAATTTATTAATTTTAATGCGGTTAATTTCATATTTTAGTTTTTATACAATTCCATATTATTTCCAATGCAATGATCATAATGCAGGTTTCTCTCTATATATAAATGGCTAAGAGATTTTCTTGGACTCTGTCTGTATGTGGACGCAAGTTGTCACCTAATTTTCATACTTCAGTTAATTAAAAACTAGTATGTTGTGGCCACCACAAGACTTTCTTCTATATTTTCCTATACATATTCAATCAGTAACAATATTAAAAAAAAAAAAAAAAAAAAAATACGATTTTTTTTTCTAAGTTTTTTTTTTTTTTTTTTTTTTTTTTTTTTGTAAAAATTAATACATATTCAATCACTAACAATATTAAAAAAAAAAAAAAAAAAAAAAAGCGATTTTTTTTTTTTTTTTTTTTTTTTGGTTAAAAGTAAAAAAAATCGATAACTTTGTTTTAAATTATCACAGATTTATAGTTTAACCATTCGTTTTAAAGGTATTGACGAGATCTTTCGAATGATACCCATCTTCAAAATTTACCCCCCAGGGGGGGAAGCGATGCCCCCCCCATGCACAAAATTTTTTTCCTAGTTACGTACAACTATTATCAATAATTCATATTAATTTTACAATCACAAGTGTAAAATAACTCTTATTATGCACATTTATACGAATTTTTGTCCTATTCTGCCATGTTAAAAATTTAGATAAAATGCTATCACAGCGCCTCCTGTTGAGCTATTGATCCCCAAATATAATCAGCACCAGTTTATGTCGGGGACCAACTAAATACCAAGTTTGGTAAAATTTCGTTTAAAAAAAAATACGTTTTCTAAGTTATTTTTTTGTTAAAAGTAAAAAAAATCGATAACTTTGTTTTAAATTATCACAGATTTACGGTTCAACCATTCGTTTTAAAGGTATTCACGAGATCTTTCGAATGATACCCATCTTCAAAATTTAACCACCCCCCGTGGGGTACTCCCCCCCCCAGGGGGGGGGAACCGATGCCCCCCCCATGCACAATTTTTTTTCCCTAGTTAACTACTACTATTATCAATAATTCATATTAATTTTACAATCACAAGTTTAAAATAACTCTCATTATGCCCATTTATACGGAATTTTGTCCTATGCTGCCATGTTAAAAATTTGCATAAAATGCGATCACAGCGCCACCTGTTGAGCTATTGATCCCCAAATCTAATGGGCACCAGTTCATGTCAGGGTGCAACTAAATACCAAGTTTGGTTAAATTTCATTCATTGGTTCGTGAGATACAGCGTCCACAAAAAAATGATACAGACAGACAGACAGACACACAGACAGACGCACAGACAGACATTTTTTAAAAACTATCAATTCGTGTTCAGGACATCCCAAAACGTGTAGATCCGTCAAAAAACGGAGGTCGAAAATTTTCGCGAATCCAATACTTTCTCTATATTACATATAGAAGAAAGTAAAAAAAAAAAAGAACTAATTGTCCAATCGATAAACTGTTTAATCCGACGGATTAAGAAAAATCGCCCCTTTCATTTGGTACTTTATTTGTAACGAATTTTTGATTTGATTTTTTAAAATGAATTAAAATATGAAAATAAAAACCTGGTAATAGCTGTAAAAATTAGGCGTTTAAATTTTAAATTGTTGCCAAAAAAATTTACTTTTTTTTTTTTTTTTTTTTTTTTTTTTAATCAGCATAAAATGAAATATGTTTTCACGCGAAAAATAAAAAAATATCAAATATTAAATTTGCTCATGCATATGAAAAAGTGATGCATGAGTCTTTATGATTTTATAATAAAATAATAATAATAAATTTTAAAGGTAACGAAGAAAGAAAGAAAGTGCGAAAATTTCGCACGGGCTTGCTAGTATGAAATATTGCTCTATTCTGCATTGTTAAGGAAATCGTAAATTTCGGAATAACTTACGAAATTTTCAGATTAGCATATTCGTTGTCAATGATGATGATTAAGCGAGTATCATAAATGATAGTTTAAAAATGGTCTAAAATATTTACGATGAAAAATATCCATAAAATTGGACGTTTGTGCGAAACTTTGCCCAATTCTACCATGTTAAGAAATTTGTAAATGTCAAATAACTTAAGAAGGTTTCAAAGTTGAACTTTCATAGTTCATCTTCATGCAAGCATCATAACTGATATTTTAAAGCTGGTTTGACATCTTTATAGTAAAACTACTCCTTTTATAGCGAAAATGTGCATTATTTTCTCATGTTAAAAAAATTATAATTTTCGAATATCTTACGAAGTGTTAAAATTGAAATGTTGTAAATAATATAGGATCTTGGCAGTTCCACAAATGGATATTTTAAAACTGGTTCGACTTCTTTGCTATCTCTGTGTTCTTGAGATATCGTATACAAACGGACACCGTACCGGTTTTGTGATTCTCGCCTTCCTCACATCTCAAAACGTGTAAAAATCTCAAAAAACCAAAATGAAACTAGTATGTTGTGGCCACAAGACTTTATTTTCCTATACAAATTAAATAAGTGCAAGTAATTTATTAAAACTATTATTTATGAAAATTATCTAACATGATGATTGCAAATGATTTTCATCTTAAAGAAAACTAACACAAAGTATCCAAAGAAAGGCGATTTTATTGTCTATAAATAAAATTTTTAAAAATGCGTTTTTATAATGGTTATCTTACATATCAAGTTTCGTACAGTTATATGACATAGAAGTTGAGAAAGAGCCTTCCCGTTACCGAAGAAATTTGCAGTATAGCATCGCCACCTATTGGCTAATAAACATCCAAACTGAATCAACATAATGTCTCATAAAGGCTTTCTCCCATATCAAGTTATGTTTGATGACACGCAATAGAACCTGATATATAGTATTACCTTAAATTGCGGAAATCGCTGTGTAGAAACGTCACCTGTTGAGCGGTTGACACCAAAAGTTGATAGGCATTAATTTATGTTAAGGTGCATCTACATATAAATTTATATGCAATTCTGCGTAGTAGTTCTTTAGATACAGTCGCCACAAAATTTTTGTCACACACACAGACAGACATTTTTTTAAAAATGTTCAAATCGTGTTCTAGACCTCTCAGAACGTGTAAATCCGTCAAAAAACCAGAAGTCGAAAATTTTTACGAAACTAATACTTCTTCATTTGAATGTAGAAGAAAGTAAAAATTTCACTATTACCTAAGTTCCCCCATACCTATATGGCGTATGATAGGGAACTAATTATAGTGAACGCGAAGACATCTTTTACAGACATTCAATAGAGATGTGTATCCACCTTTAGTTTCCCATTTATTTTACACTTGAAGGCGTAATTTTGGCTTCTGAAAAACCTGAAATCCCGCCATTTAAATAAACATATCTTATAAATTCATTTGTCAATGGATTCACAACGAAATACCCAAATATGTTTAGACTATATATTTGAACAATAATAATGTAAAATTGAAGGGGTAAAAAAAATTAGTGAGTTGGAGCATTTAAAATGTTTTTCCAAATAAAATAAATACAAATTTTCATTTTTTTTCAAATTTAAATAATTTCCGAAATTTTAATATACTCAATATTGTTAAATTTTAATACATAGAGTAGGTGCTCCAGTGATTTACTTGCTCCAATAATTGGCATATTTCCCGAAATAATTAATAAATAAGAAAAAAAAAAAAGCACATATTTTACATATAAGAATTTTAACATTGTATGTCAAACACTGGAGCATAGGGTGCCAATAACTGGTAAAATGAAAAACTAGTAGTGTCAAACACTGGAGCATAGGGTAAAATGGAAAACTGGCAGTGTCAATTACTGGAATATTGAGTGGGTGTAACATAAAAATTCATAAAATAATAATAATTATCATCAAATGCATATATTTCAACATATATGTGGTTCTGAAAGTCTTTCATGCCATATACATTAACTTAAGATTTCTAAAAATAGTTTCTGATGACTAAAACATTAAAAACATCAGAAACTGCTCTAAAAGTGTCAATCACTGGAGTGCTTACCCTATATAATAATGTAACGCATGTATAAAAAATATGTAAATTTTAATGCATGACTGCATGTATGCAAATTTTAATAATGCATGTATAATAAGCATATACAATACTTAATTTATAGACTCGGTAATTTAAATTAAAGCTATATAATGACCACTGTCCCTGTAAAGAAGTCAAAATCACAGCATTTATTATAAACGGAAATTTACCGAAAGTTGAATAACCCCATTTTTTATAACACATGCAATGAATACATAACATAAAAAGGATGTTACTTGTATATATATAAACGAATGAATTTCAAGAGGGACACGTATGAATAAAAACCTGGTGAATTGAAACAGCATGTCGCCAGAATTATTAAAAATTCGACATTATTATGCAAATACTTTTTGTGACTGTGCTAGCACACTATTCCAATAAAATATGTTCAACAATGACTTTTTATATTTATTTATTTATTTATTTAGAACTTTAATACTTAAAAGCCAACGTTTATATAGCAATATACGGACAGAGACATCGTTTTACAAGTTAAGGGGGTCCGGGACACCAAATTTTTGTTTTTATTATTTATTGATGAATTGCTGTAATTATTTTTTCTGAAATTGGAGCTTTTTTGACGATGAAATTAAACGAGAAAGAATCTTTAAAAAATAAATAAATTAATTAATTAATTAAATTTTTTAAATTAAAAATTAAAAATTTTTGATAAATTTAAAATTTGTTATATCTCATGAACTAATGGTTCAATTTACAAACTTTTTTCACCTTTATATACAGAAAGGATTTACCTTCAATTTGTCTCCAGGATTTCTGATTATAATAATAAATTTTTTAAATATTAATTTTAATTTGAAAAAAGTACTTATTTCATGCATAACTTTTGGATTACCAAAAAAGTTTTGCTCCTAATTAAAAATCCCGAAGACAAATTGAAGATAAATCTTTTCTGTATATAAGAGTGAAAAAAGTTTGTAAATTGAACCATTAGTTCATGAGATATAACAAATTTTAAATTTATAAAAAAAAATTATTTTTAATTTTTAAAATTTTATTAAAATTTTTAAAATTCTATTTAAAATTTTTTAAGATTCTTTCTTGCTCAACTTCATCGTCAAAAAAGCTCCAATTTGAGAAAATATGATTACAGCAATTCATCAATAAATAATAAAAACAAAAATTTGGTGTCCCAGACCGTGACCTTCCAGACCTCCTGAAATACTGAATGAACCATACAACAATAATAATACATCAAAAATTTGATGTTGACTTTTTTTTTTTTTTTTTTTTTTTTTTGAGGAAAGGAAAGGAAAAAAATACAAGCAAACTCTATAACATGAAAAAACACACAACAATTGTTTCGAGTCGAAATTACTAGTCGATCTGCAGATCAGGAGCCTCAACGTCCTATTTGCATCACGTATTATTCAACAGATCATTTTTATTTATTCCTTATTATATATATATATATATATATATATATATATATATATATATATATATATATATATATATATGTATGTATATATATATATATATATATATATATATTAATTCCATTGGATTCCTACAGAAACAGAAACGTTTCTGAGGGGGGTTGCCGTTACCCTTTATTATTTAAAATAATAAACTATTATTATTTAAAATAATGAACTATAGAAACCATATTCAAATCTTCAACTTTCTTTCGTTCGAAAGCATCTTTTCCAATAATCAGTTCTTTTGTAGCACAATGTGAAAGTCATCTCCAACCTCCTCTACGGTATCTACAATATTTTTTAGATATTCTCATCAAGTTTTTGATGATTTTTTTTTTTTCTTTTCTTTTCCGAATATGATATATACTTCTGATTAGCGCTGATTGCTAGCTAATGACCTTTACTCCCCGATTTTTTTTTTTTCTTCTTCTTCTTTAATAACCCGTATATAACTTGAACATTCACTTTAACTGTGTTATCTGAAACATACTTTTATCTAGGGGGGAAAAAATTTGCTTGGATATTTGAAATCAAACTTTTATGCATATATGGCTGAAATTGATTTCGTGATAATGCAACAAAGTAATATGATTTAGATTTAGAAAAGGGTTTCCATTTCACTCCTTCTTATTCCATTTGAAGAGAATTTAGCATCCCTTCACTTTCAATTTAATTTGCGTTCCACGAACTTCACTCCACTTTCTCTTTTCCTCCATTAAATAAGTGCATTAAATAACCTGCGCTGTCGAATTACCGATTGCTCTACTTGAGCCATTTTTAAATGGACAGTACCATTTTGATTACATTCTTAACCACATTCTAGCTGCTTCTTTTTTGTAGCAACTTGCTGCTCCTTATTTCGTTATTGAAGTATACTTTGAATTTCTTAACTACTTTGCGTGTGAATTGCGATCTTCTTTCTTTTCCACATCTGTTGCGGTAATGAAGTTTCAATTCCACCGAAGTCACGCAAGAAAAAATAAATAAATAAAAATAAATAAAGGGAGAAAAAAAAAGCTGGTCCCAAAACAAATCTTTTTCTTGGGATTTTCGGAAGAAGATAACCATATTCTTTTTCTTTCTTTCTTTCTTTTTTTTCTTTTTTAGTTATGTTTTCTGGAAATTGCTTCCGGTATAGAGATTATTAGATCAGCGGTGTTTTATTATGCTTACATATACATACAATGTTTGTTTTCAAACAAGGGAAAGATGTTAATAGATTTTGATATTTTGCAAACAAAAGCTCAATCGAAAGGATCATTTTAACCCGTTAACGGCCCTCTTCACTTACCGTCGCTGGAAGCCCGAGCCAATGTTATTCTATGAGGAAATTTTCTTTACAAATAACTTATTAACTAATATATATTTTTAAATTGTGTTTTCACATTCAGAAAATTCCCAACTGTTAAATGGACGAACCTTTTTCAAAAATGTATTTTTTAAATTTTTAATATTTTATTTTGAAATTGTAAAATGAAAAAAAAATTCACATATTGAAAATTCGTATTTTGCAGCTTTAAAATAAAATTTAAAAAATAATTTTTTAAAAAAGGTCCGTCAGTTTAACAGCTGGGAATTTTCAGAATGCTAAACAGAATTTAAAAATATGTATTAGTTAATAAGTTATTTCTAAAGAAAAATTTCCCATAGAATAACATTAGATTCGGCTTCCGGCGGCGGTGAGTGAAGCGGGCCTTTAACGCCCAACTTAATTTAAAGCATAAAAATAAGTAAACATTTTTTTAATTATTTTAAGATCCATATTAAGCTAATCAAGAGAAATAATTCTAATCCCTCCGTTTATGCTCGAGATAATTAGTGTCCGGTCCGCTATATAGGAAGCGGTTATTTGTGTTCAAGTAATTTATCTTATATAGTTTTTTTTTTTTTTTTTTTTTTTTTTTGTACCAGAATTCCAGTTTTTCGGGTGGTTAAATTCATAAAAAAAGAGAACTAAAATATCAAATTTATATGAATGCTAAATTTAATTAAAACTAATATTTTTCATTATGAGAGGATTGGATCGCCTTGCAATAAATTATATGTTCTCTACCCATACGACTACTCCTTCTCATAAAAATTTCAGGTATTTTTTTATGAAATCAAAATCACTTCTGATATAAGATGCAGCGCGTTTGTATAAGTTTAGAATAAATATGGTTTTTCTGTGTGAATTTCATAAAATAAAACTGCCCTATAAATAGGATAGGGCGCTGAGTACTAACGGGTTAAGAAGAGTATATCTCCCAAGGTTGGCCAGATTTTGCTTGATCTGAAAAAAAAAAAAAAAAAAAGTGGGTTTTTTCGGTCAATAAAACTCACTTGAAAAAACCTCAGAATAAGTTCAATTTTTTTTTTTTTTTTTTTTTTTTTCAAAATCCCCATTTAAAATTTCAATCTTATCTAATTTCTAACAAATATATAAATATAAATGTAAAACAAATATAATGCACATTATTTTAACACAGACAAAGAATTTAAAAAAAAAACATTGTAGGTGCTCAAATTGTAGTATAGAACAAAACCTTGAAAAAATCCGAATGAAAAATAAATTATAACTATCGCATTAAAAAAAAAAAAAAAGAATTTTTTTTTATAAACAAATAAAAGCAATAAAAAACAGAGTTGTTTGTCAATATAAAGAAAATTGTTGAATTCAAGGTTGGTTGGTTGGGCTTTACGTCGCACTACTGCTGCGCAATGGACAATTGGCGACGGTCTGGGACTCACCCCTAGAGGTGGTCCGGAGATATGACATGACAATTTTGATCTTCTAATGTTTGTATTCCACAATTTAAAGATATCTCTATCCTATACTTTAGATTTCTACCAACGATTATATAAACGTCGTGTGAACTTTGCCTGTAAAACAGGTTTTACAACAATAAGTGTCTCGACACAGCGAAACAATTTTTGACATTTCATAATAATATTTTAAACATTTTTGTAAGGTATTGAGAGTAAATTAGCAAGACTAGCACTAGCAAAACCTCGAGGGCCCTCAGCTTTTCAGTGTTAGCACTTTTTAGTTTATTTCTTCTTCTTCTCCCCCCCCCCACACACACACATGCGGTTTTTTTGTTTTGTTTTGTTTTGTTTTTTTCAATTCCAACTATTAGTTCCCACTCTCCCTATATCTTGTACAAATCTTGCAATCGATTTTTAGTTAACTTCCCGACTAACTAGAAATTTGAAACTTTCAGGATTGCTCAGAACACGGTGACAACACAATACTTCGAAGTCCGATTTTCTAATTTTTTATTACTTTTCTTATAATTAATTAAAATATGAAAATAATAAGCTCCTAATAGCAATCAAAATAGCCATTAAAATATTAGCTATAATTTAATTGTTGCCAAAAAAAATTTTACGAGTTCATTTTCTTCCGACATAAAAATAAATACATTTAATTAAACGTGGATGTTAAAAAAATATAAAAAGTTAAATGATGCATCTCACAAAAATTGACGTTATTTTCACTTTAAAAATTTAATGCATATATTGATAAGAGCTCTATGATTCATCAGAAGATTGAAAACATGGTATATAAAAAGTTTTTTTTTTTTTTTTTTTTTTTTTTAAATCTTATAATTATTTTTATTTCATTTTTAACGCGCGGTTTTTATTTCCTAATTCAAAATTTCTAAAAAAAATTTTTTTTCGATAGTGTTTGTAAGTAGGAATTGGCTTATTTTATTTTTTATTTTTTAATATTACTTATTTAATTATCACCTTTTAAAAACCTTTTAACCTTTTCTTTTTATATTTATTAGCTTATTGAAGATTTTTTTTTTTTTTAATAAATAAAGTCAAATAAATGCTTAACGGCCCTCTTCACTCAACGCCGCCGGAAGCCGAAGCTAATGTTTTTCTATGGGAAATTTTTCTTTACAAATAACTTATTAACTAATACATATTTTTAAATTCTGTTTTCACATACTGAAAATTCCCAGATGTTAAATTGACGCACCTTTTTTAAAAAATTATTTTTTTAATTTTTAATATTTTATTTTGAAGCTGCAAAATACGAATTTTCAATATGCGAAATTTTTCCATTTTGCAATTTCAAAATAAAATATAAAATAATAAAATAATATTTTTTTAAAAAAGGTCCGTCAGTTTAACAGTTGGGAATTTTCAGAATGTGAAAACAGAATTTAAAAATATGTATTAGTTAATAAGTTATTTGTAAAGAAAAATTTCCCATTGAATAACATTAGCTTCGGCTTCCGGCGGCGTTGAGTGAAGAGGGCCCTTAAATAAAAATATAATCGTATCACCGACTTTTAAGTAATTATGATTTTATTTTGTTTTTAAGGGTTTGGTACAGTTTGTGGATGCACGACCATTTCTAGCACATTATACAGGAACCTATTACTTAATTTAAATTACGAACATCCATGCTTGAAATGGAGCTCGAACTCGGCGCTCATTAATTGAATAGTTTTCAAAGGAGTGAAAAGTGGTCTTGTACGGGATAAAGCCAATTGACTACTCTAGGCCTATGTGGGATGCCCTTCGGGAGGGGAGGGGGGAGGGGTTCTAACAAGTCCCAGTCTATATTTATGCGAGAATCAATTGTAATAAACAATCACAGAAATAAGTGCAAATTTTTTTTTTTAAATGCAGTTTTAATTTATTAAAAAAAAAAAAAAAAAATGAAAAAAAAAATAATAATAATAATAAAAATAATGACGGTCGTCTAATGATTTCTAAAAGTTGTGTAACAGTAAATGTATCAACAAATTGAACGCACAGATCATAAATATAATGTTTTTTAAATATTACTCCTCTAATTTTTTTTTTTTTTTTTTTTTTTTTATTAAAAACTTATTATTCACCCATTAAAACTAATGTATATTATTATTATTATTATTTTCTTTTTTTTTTCAGTTTCTATTTCAATTTTTAAAAATTACAATTTGCTCATGGCATCAAAAAGATAAAAATATATGATTTAGAATTTTCCACTGAGTCAACCTTACATCTGCAATAAAAAGGAGAAAAAAGTAGGCACGAGTACAACATAAATGCATGAACGAGTGCATAGTTCTTTTCATGATGTAGTCGTGCCTCGTTTATACTTCTTCTGCTTGGGACTGTATGTACAGTAGAATCTCGTACAACGCGCTCCCACAAAACGCGACGAAAAATCTGCGACTATTACTCATACAACGCGATAAAGAGTCTCGTACAACGCGTGAAATAAAGGAAGCACGTGACATCTTTTCTACTTTCAACCTGTTCCAGGTTACTTACTTTTTCACTGCAGATAAGGATTGCTCCGTTACTATGCCAACACCCGACGCTTTTGGTCTCATTGCGGAATGAAATCGTCTGCTCAATGTACGTCTCCTATAACGCGATTTTCTATTACGCGGAACGTATCTGCCGCGTTATACGAGAGTCTACTGTAATTATTTCAAACCCAAGCAGCTGTCACTATATTTATATTTACAGCTTATAGTGTTTACTTACATTTTTTTTTTTTTCTCAATTCTTCGTACACTATATTTTGACATTATTTCATTATGACATTTTATGAATTTGCATTATTAGTTAATCGATCTATCGCATGTATCTCAAACAATCTACTCTATTCTATGGTAGAACTGAAAATTGACTATTCTTACAGTGATCCATTTTATTTTTACCTCCACCTGCAGTTTTTTTTTTTTTTCTCCGGGATGGTTGGGGGGCAGGGTAGTGAGGGAGATGATGATGATGGAAGATGGTGGGCGCTCAAGATGACGAGAAAGGAAGTAAGCCTTAAAGGAAGCGACAGATCTATCGCATTATCCCAGATGGATGGAAAGGTATTTTAAAGAGCAGATAAGGGGCTTTCCCTTTTACAGAAATTTTTCTCAGAGATGAATAAGAATGAAGAGCTGCAGGTCGTTTGTTTCATTTAAAGCAAGAGAGGGGGGTTTCTTCTGTAAAGGAAAAGTAGCTATACATCACAGGAATAAAGACAAAAAGAGAGAAAAAAAAAGGGTAGATAAAAATGTTCGAGGTATTTAGAAGTCAATAAAAAAAAAAAAAAAAGTTAGGAAGGGGAAATTACATTAATAAAATGGAAGATATTTCTATTTTATTCTATAGAGTGGTGGTGTTAGTTCTGATTAATAAAATTAAACGAAGCGAAATACCAGTGTAAAATATGTATTTGCAGGGGAAAAAGATAACAGCAAAATGAAACTTAAAACAGCCACTTGCAGCCTTGAAGGTTTAAATCCACATTCATTTTGATAGCTGTTTTATAAAAGATACAATTAACTAAACTTTTTAAAAACTCAACGGAAGTATTTTTGTTTATTGAAAATTTTATAATTGTTTAATAAATATATTCCTTTCACCCCCCCCCCCCCCGATGAAAGCCACAGTGCCCGAAAGGTTCTGTTCTCTAAGCTGGTAGAAAGGTGGTGCCCAATTATAGTCAAGATTATGCTCAGCAGCTCACCAATAGGAGTTTTCCGTGACATTCTCTGAAACTCGTGTGAATATGAGCAAGGATTCCTTAGACCCCCCCCCCCCTCTCGCGATGGTGGACATCCCAGCAACCATAAGTTCCAAATTTAAACAATCGCCTTAACCTCAGCACCATACCTCCCCTAAAAGTAGCAAGTGGAGAAATAATAGTAGATGATAGTAGTAGATGAAATAATCTGGTGTGGCACTCATGCAACTTTCTCTTATCCCGATAATTTTAGTTGGATGTCATACAGTCAATTTCTGCGGGAAATGAACTACCACTTCGTCTGAATATTATATTGTCACGCTTTTATTAGTTTCGCCTGTATGTATGTTTGTATGTATAATGTATGTTTGTAACCGCTCTTGGAGTAAACAAAAAATCTATATTGTAAAAAAAGACTTTCCCTACGTGAACGCTGTGGCTGTGAGGTAAAGCTCCGCGCTACGAACCTAAAGGTCTAGCGTTCGAGCCCAGTCAGGGGAAATTTTTTAAAAATGGTTTTTGTTTAATTCTAAATTATTTTAATGAAAGATTTAAATGTATGTAAATATTATGGTGTGTCACTCACACGATTTTCTCTTACCCTGCATTTTAATACTAAGATAGATATTTTGTGCTTTTTAGTTCACGTTTCTATAAAAGCGTGTTCTTTAATTTTTTAAAACTATAATATTTTTTTTTATTATTTGGTTATGAATAACTGTGTAATTCTGTGAGAAACAGGTTTGAAACCGAGATATCTTCATGCAGAAAATATGAGAACTTTTTCGTCCTAGAGAGAAAAATGTTTACAAACGCGGTTTGTATCTCGATGTAAACATGTAATTGAATTTGAAGCAATTATTTTGCTGAATAAAATGCATTTCCATGGAATTACCAAATCGTTATTTCCCTCTATAAGAAACGGAGTGAACTTTTTTGGATATCAGATATTTATTTACAAATGTGCATATGGCTAATAATGTTTGTAAAATTCTTTAAATAAACTCAATGTCTGATATTTTTTCATAATCTATACAACTTTTCGGCAATGAGTTATAACATATTTGCCTATAATATAAGAAACTGGCTGATATTGTGTTTATTCCTACAAGCACACACACATCCGGAAGAGCAAAAAAGAACATTATGAACTCGCAAAATTAAAGAAATGGCAAACTATATGCAGACATAAAAGCAAAATTTATTTTTATTTTATTTTATTTATTTTTTTAAGAAGATTTTTCTACGCTGCACTCGAAATTACATTTTTCTCTTGATAAAGGATCATACTAATTTATTTTGTCACAATTATACAGCCCCCCTCTCAATTTACGGTATTTACATTATTCTATTCTTAATTTTTTATGTTTATTCTTGTTTATTTTTATCATTCATGATACTTGAACTTCACGGTGGATACATTTCACTGCGATTTATTACAGTATTTTTCGTGCAAATCTTGCATGAACATAAAAATTCACCATCAACTTGGAAATTATTATTTTATTATTTGTTTTTATATTTTTTTAACAGAAAAAGGGAAAATTCGATTTATCCATCGCTTTCACTATGATCAGCAAAAAAACAAAAATAAAAGAACAAAAAATAAATCTTCACCACATTTTTACACACTTCAGTGTTCTGCAAAAATAATAAAGAAAAGCAATCTTAAATTAGTTAAGGTGCAATCGAAAAGAAACTAAAAACGAATCTTCATTAATAACGTAGTACCCAGTTCTGGTCCAATTCGGAAAACGAGAGCACTGGGAGCGAAAAGATGCCGATAAGCGTTCATCACCTCCAGAGGACGATTAAAAAAAAAAAAAAAAAAAATGAAGAACAGAAAGATAAAATGATGCTTCAACATATGATCGAAAACTTTTCGAAAGAAGGAACATTTTGGAAGAAGTTACTTTTTTTTATTTATTTTTAATGTCGAATGGGGTGCTATCGTAAGAGCTTTATTTGAAGATGTATAAATCAAGGGATGGTTGAGATTGCAAATTATTGAAGCGTGAATTTTTAACTATTAAAAAATAATAGTCGTCAAACTACTTTAAATTTTAAAAACTTTATAAAACGTAAAAATTGTAATTAAAAATTTCCTTAATTTATATTAAGTTATCTAACAAATTCTATTGCTCCATGGAACGAGAAAGAAATCTTCGAGTACGTATTTCTTTTTACTTTATCTTACCCTTACGGTAGAGAAAGTATTGTTTTAAGGTCAAATTTCCGAAAGTGAGTTTTTGTTATATTTACATGTTCTGAGGTCCCCTGAATACGAAAATCATGTTTTTAGCGAATGGTCTGTGTGTGTGTGTGTGTGTCTGTGTGATCAGCATATCTCAAAAACAAATAGTAGCAGAAAGTCCAAACTATGTATGCTAAATGTGTATCATAATATAGGGATGCTACAGTAAGCTTTTCGTTGAGGTGAAGCAAATGGTTCGTGTACAGGGACACTCAAAAGTATTCAAATACATTACGTCTATGGGGGAAATTGCAGGTAAGTAGAGTTTAACATCTATAGACTGCACTAAACCAAATGAAACGGACATATATTTTTTGTAATAGTCAACTGGGAAAAAATTTTGTGTATGTAGGGGCCTCGCCTCCCCCTTCGAGGGGAGTAAATTTTCATGATGGGTATCTTACAAAAGAGCTCGCCATTACCTTTAAAACGAATGGTTGAACCATCGATCTGCGATAATTTAAAATAAAGTTATCGATTTTTTTCATTTTTAACAAAATAATAATAATAATAATAATATTGAGAACAAATTAAACTTTTTTTGGATATTTAGTGTTATACTACTCTTAGAATAACTTAAAAACGAATAATTTTAGGAGATCCAAATGTTGTATTTTGAAGTTAATATAAGTTTGTTTCTGGAAAAGTTTAATCAAGATTGATAAGTTTCAAGGTATGTTGCGTGTGAAAATTGTCTGTATAATTTTAAGTAAACTTTTATAAATGTAGGTGCATCAATGAAACAGAGGGTTGAGGGGGTTAGCAGCCCCCCCCCCCTTCACACAGAACTAATTATCATATAAAACTCTTCCGAAGCCTAATTTGAATTTTTTAACGTCGATTTACATAACAGTAAGTACTCGTTATCTTACCTCTTAATCTCCAACCTGTATTTATAGTATTAAATTTCACGGTAAGAGAAAGTCGTGTGAGTAACATACCAGATAATAATATTTAATAATATGAGTCTTTTCTCTCCCCCTTTAAAATAAAGAATATATCACGGTAACTAGAATACTAGTACCGTAGAATACATCAAATATTATTCGATACTAGTAGATCTGCGCCCGCCTACGCTGGATTTTTATACATATATTTGAGAATTTATTTCTCCTTGCCAGTTCAAATTACTAAATTTTGGTTTACATGATATTTAAAACAAATGGCTTCATCTTTTAAATCAAGATTTTTTACGTTTTGAAGTCTAAACTGTCTCTAAGAGATTAAAATTGACATCACAATCCTTTAATTTAAATTTTATAACCACATGTCTATTTATTTATTTATATTATTAATTTATCGTGACGCAGTTGAATTCCGCATAGCAACAAAAAGAGAGTATTCTAAAAATAGAAATTGTTTTGTTTTATTTATTGGGAAGCAATGAACAAATCTACGGAAACCACGGATGAAATTTTTTCTTCATCTCAATACATTGTTGCGGTTGTAATGCAAGTTTTCTTCAAAAAATTATCCTTTTTTATTATTCTGTTTAGTTGAAATTAATACATGGAAACCATAAATGAAATTTTACTTTCTTTAACCCAATACATTGTTTTAACTATGACATCATTTAAAGAGTTAGTTTTGGGAAACTTGGATTTTTTTAATAAGATTGTATTGATACCAAATGACCATCCGTTCTAACACCCCAGAAATACTTAAAACTCGAAAGTATGAATATATATAAACAGAAAGTTCCAATGACCAAATAGTCAAATGCATAAGTATAATAACAAATGTCAACGTTCTGTTTTTCAATTAAACGTGTTACTCATACATACATACGTAAGTACATAAGACACACAAAACATACACACACAAACGTCACGAAAAAAGAAGATATATCGAAAATAGCTCTAAAGTGGAAGATCAGGGAGAATTAAACTAGACGTTATAACAGTCCTAAGTGCAAAATTTCAACTTTCAAAGCCTGAATCTTTTTTGAGTTATGCCAGATATGCATATATGAGAAGCAAACCTTTAAACTGTGTTTTCTCCTTCGGATATAATTTTTCAGACAACACAAAAACTAATAAAATTAAAAATAACTAAATTTAAAACTTAATTATCGTTTGTTCAGATGTATTACTAGATACTAGGAAAATATGTACTAGATATGTAGACATACTATTTTACCATGTTCTTATTAACTTCTACTCTTGTTTGTATGTTTGTTTGTCCGGTACAAATCTTGCAATCTATATTTAACTAACTTCCCTATTAGCAAGACATTTGAAACTTTCACAGTAGCTCAGAACCCGGTGACAACACAATACTTCGAAGTCAGATTTTCGAATAGTTTTCTTTTAATTAATTAAAATGTGAAAATAATAAGCTCCTAATAGCAATTAAAAGAGCCATTAAAATATTAGCTATAATTTAATTGTTGCCAGCAAAAATTTACGAGTTCATTTTCTTTCGACATAAAAATAAATACATTTAATTCAACGTGAGCGTTAAAAAAATATAAAAAGTTAAATGATGCATCTCAAAAACAAAAAAAAAAAAAAAATTGACGTCATATTATTACTTTAAAAATTTTATACATATTGTGCTAATGTATGATGCTAATATACGTTGTTCTAAAAAGGCGTAATATTTTATTTTTAAAACAAACTTTTTTTTTTTTTCATTATTAGTATTAGTTCACTGAACTGAGCCCGCGTGCTTAAATATTGCTTAAATATTATTTTTTATCCTCGCGTATTTTATTAATGATTTATCAGAAAATTTAAAAATATGGTATATAAAAAGTTTTTTTTTTTTTTTTTTTTTTTTTTTTAAGCTTAAAGAAAAGTCACTAACTCTTTTTTTTTTTTTTTTTTTTTTTTTTGGGGGGGGGGGGGGGAGAGAAAACACGGTTTGAATGTTTGCTCCTCATATATGTACATAATATAAAAAGTGTTCAATACGTTTCGTACATTTGGCTTTAAGTTTTTTAACAGGGTTGTAGTGATTTAAATCAATTGATTTAAATCGCTGATTTAAATCATGATTTAAATCAATTGATTTAAAAAAAAAAAATCACTGATTTAAATCACTTTTTTTAAATACCAAATTATTGGCTTTAATGGAATGAAATTGTTTATCTAACTTTAAAAAATGAGATTTTTAATTATTTCTTATGTAAATTTTTTTAAAAAGTACATAAAATATAACAAAATATTTCATTAGACGAACTAATATTTCTCATTTCTTAATTTTAGATTAATCTCTACTAAGCAACATTAATAAACACAAAAATAAATTATACTTTAACTTTTAAAAATTATTTTTATACATATTATTATATATTTTAATAATTCATTATATTTTAATTACTTATACAAGCACTGGTGTATGAATTGTAAATATTTAATTAGTATACAATTCATTAATTGATGTTATACATATATTCCAGTTCGCCTTTGCCCACCTTGTGGGTGATATTTCAAAAAGAAAATGCTTCCTTGTTTATTTAGCTCTCATACCAGTTTATGTCATTTAAGAATGTCTCATATGATATTTTAAAAATAATAGCATATTTTACATTGTAGTGTTTAAAAAGTCCTGAAGGCTCCAAAAAGTTTTTAAAACAACATAACCTTTTAAAATTTAACAACATACAACCAATTGTGAAAATTTCTACAAGTAATTTCATAAATCTAAATTTAGTGTGAAAATAATGTTCTTCACAAACTTTTGGCTAGGGTTTTCTTTTTGTGAAATTGTGAAAAATGTAATTTTGCAAAATAAAATTACAAGTAAGATTCAATTTTTGACAATGACAGTTCAGTTTTATAGAACTAAACTCACACATAGGCTCAGAAGTCCTTTATAAATTAGAAATTGAGTATGAGCTCTTCGGGAGAAATACAACAAAAACATCCAATTATTCAGGCAGTCTATGTTCGTTCCACTGAAGATTAATTTTGAAAATGAGAGATTTATCAGAGGTCTAAAGGAGAAAAAATTTGTGAAGGGATCTTTTTTTAGGCTAAAAATTTTTGTGAGTGGTCCTGTTTTATGATAAAAATTTTGTGAAGGGTCCTGTTTTGGGATAAATAATTTTATGAAGGGTCCTTTTTTAAGATATAAAATTTTGTGAAAGGTCCTTTTAATGGACCCAGGTTTGCCTCTGAACAGACCCCTGAAATATAAAAAAAAGATAAAAGAATATGTGAAAGTATTAAGACGGTAATGAAAATGTGAATTCTGTTAATAGGTAAAGTGTGAAAAAATTTTCTTGATTCAAATGATATTTGTTAAACTTAAGAGGCCTCTCCACTTATCGCCCCCAGAAGCCAGAGCTAATGTTATTCTATGGAGAATTTCACCCCATTGTAACTTATTAGCTAATGTATATTATTAAATTCCGTTTTCCCATTCGGAAACGTCAGAACTATTAAACAATTTATCGCTTTCTGAAATTAATTTTTAAAAATTTTTAATGTTTTATTTTGAGGTTGTAAAATGTGAATTTTCACAATGTGAAATTTTTCATTTTTGAGCTTAAAAATGGAATCTTAAAAAAAATCAATTTTTAGAAAGCAATAAATTGTTTAATAGTTGTGAATTTTTGGAAAGTGAAGACAGAATTTAAAAACATTAGTTAATGATTTATAATGGGGCAAAATTTATCATAGAATAACATTGGCTTCTGCTTTCGGAGACCGTAAGTAGAGAGTCCCCTTAAGTAAGAATGTTTTGGGATATAATATTTTTTTCTCCCTTTAATTCCCTATACTTTTTATTTTGATTAGAAACTATGAGTAAAAATTTCTTTTTTTTAATCCATTGCTTCAGTTTTATGTCATTTTTCCTATTGAATTATCCTTTTCCAAAGTTATTTTACATGTTCAATACTGTGGGTAAGATTTTACTTTATTTCAATATATTATTGTAGCTACAAGTCAAAGTTACAAGTTGAGTGGCTCATACTACCGCATTTATGATTGCCATAAAATTATACTTATTACGAAGATACCACGTTGAATAAAAATATTGGTAATAAATGCCTACATGGATTTTTTCTATGGGAATAGAATACTATTTATATATTTATAATTTAAGTAAAATAATTGATAGTGTGTATATTGTGCATATATACATATACACACACACATATACACATAATAAAATACAAATGTTGTACAATAATGTATGATTACATAATTAAAATCATTAAAATCAAATAAATCTTGATTTAAATAAAAAAAATCCGATTTAAATAAAAAAAATCGATTTTTTTGAAAAAAATAAAAAACAACAACCACCCTGGTTTTTTACTAAGTCACAGGATATAATTTTCTATAAATAAATATACTTTAAACCTTTGGTTACAAAATGGTACAATTTCTACCTCTATTGTTTACATGTCGGCCACAACGGACATTGAAGTAGACATCCGAATCAAACAACCAATCATTAGTGTAATTCCTATTCAAGACCGACGACGACTCGATTGATTCCATTCACAATACGCTGCCTTCATGGGAATTGAATAACACATTGGATCGCATCAGTATCCAATATCCAATAATAGCTGTAGAGGTTTAAAGATGGTGGAACCATGAACTTGGAAGACTTTCATCTGCAGTGATCTATGTGAACAAAGAACCCCTTGATGAAACTATCCAAAATGATAAATGTATAACCAAACGGCAACTTGCTGAAAGGATTGGTTTGTCGTTGGACAGTATGGAAACAGTGGTACACTCTCTCCTAGGGTATAGCCATATTGTGCGCTTTTGTTGAACAAGGGAAATGAAAACAAACAGAAAGGAGATCTTGCACCTCGACAAGAAAAGCGACATAACTAAAAAAAAAAAAAATGGCAATTTTGAATTTATGTCTTTCAAACATGTGTATGAAATACCTCAACGTTTGCAAAAAGCGCCAATGATAAAATAAAGTAAGAGGTATGTTTCACCAGAAACACATACAGATACACAAACACAACTAGAATATGATCGCAAAATTAGACAAACTCAAACATTTTCTTCAAAGACGAGATTGCTAAAATTCTTTGTCAAAACAGCGATATAACTGAAAACATAAATATCGATAATATTGTTGAGTGCTTATTAAAACAAACATTATGCAGTAACGTAGGATTAAATTGTAAATTACACACAGCAGTAGTCAAAAATACATAACCATCGCAATTGCCTATAATGGGTGATTTCAAAATACATACAATAATAATTAAATACAATGAACAACAATAAACATGTACAAACTAGAATACGATTTTAAAATTAGACTGAATAACCCGATCATTTTCTCTAAGATGAGACTGCTGACCACTGAATATCGGTGCTTTATAAAATTAAAATAATAATAAGAAGAAAAATCCACATAACTAAAAATATCTATAAATTCGTTGATTGCTTGTACACAATTAGAAAGCAATAATGAAAGATTTTAGGAAATTAGACACGATTGTAATCAGAACTAGGTAATAACTTAACTGCAATCATCCATAGTGGACGATTGCAAAAGGCATCTAATGATTAAATAAAGTAAAAAGGATGATTTGTTTGTAACAAACAGCAAACTTGTACAAACTAGAATATTATCTAAAAATTAGGCTAATACAAAGTTTCTCCGTCTACAAGAGAAACTGATAAGTATTTACCTTCTGAAAACATCAGAGCATAATTGAAAATATAAGTGTCGACAATTTCGTTGACTGCTCATGCAAAATGAAAAAGCAATTTAAGTCACATTACACAAGATTGCAATCAAAAATAAAAAAACGACAGCAAATAATAAAAGACTGAACAGCAAACGTGAACAAATTTGAAGAGGGTCAAAGTCAAACCGTCCCTATTTTTTTCCCCTAAGACGAAATTGCTGAGCTTTTGCGCAGCTCCAAAAGCATCACGGCGTAATGTAAGAAAACAATAATAATCGTTCTAAATGAACAAAGGGATAGAAGGTACAACAGAAGTCGTTAGTGGAGCCGATGAACGATTCCACTAATGAACAGCATGATGAATCGATTTACGTGAGACACAAAACTAGGATAGATTTATGGGTCAGCAAAAAAAAAAAAAAAAACTGCATGAGCATCCTGGAAGGAGGGGGGCGGCGAAGTAATTCCCGTGTTCCTTCCAATAAATAATCGGAAAAGTACTGAAAGAAATTGATATAGAGGTTACGAGGATAATCCTAGAGCAAGCAAAACTAATATAGATAAGTAGATTCTATTAATCTTATTAAATTATTGTTTAGGAATGTGTTTTGTATATGGTATTTGATATTTATACGTGAATTTAGGAAAGGTAAATGAATCTTTACATCCTTCTGTATTCAATAGAAGAGAATACTAGTACTGTAAAAATTTTGGATCGCGGGTTTTCGATGAATTTACACGTTTTGAGAGGTCTAGAACACAATTCGAGTCTTAAGAAAATGTCTGCCTGTCTGAGTGTTTGTGGCAACTATATCTCAGTAACTACTGCACAGAAATTTATACAAATTGATGTGTAGTACCTTCATTGTATTGACCTCGACATAAATTAGTGCCTATCAACTTTTGGTGAAAACTATCGAACAAGTGGCGTTGTCATTCCAGTCTAAATTTTTAACATGACAGTATCAGGGTTGCCACTAAAGAAATAGAACAAAAATAGTTGCTTTAGTAGCCTAGATGCATTAAAATAGTTGCCTAAATAGTAGCCTAGCGACCAAAATACTAGCTTAAATATCACATGCTAACAATCATTAAAGGATAAAAACCATACACATTTTATAAATATACCAATAAAAAAAAATAAAACTTCTGAATGTTAAAACTGAATTAAAAAAAAAAAAAAAAAAAACACATTAGGCAATGAGTCATTGTGGAAACAAATTTTCCCATAGAATAACACGGGGTTTGGTTGTTGAAAAGGTTAAGTATTGTCCGCTCTTAAGAGCTTATGTTCTTTTCTTCTTTTTTTTTTTTTTTTTTTGACTGTATTCTTCCTTTTCTGATTTACTAAAAGAGCTTTCTTTTATAATTTTGTTATTTTTTCTTACATGAAATCAGGATGAGGAAGGACATAACAAGTCACAGGAGTGTACTAGTAGTCATTTGCAATAAGCAAATTGGTCAGCTTAATAGGTACATATGTCATGTCTGGTGCTATTTCTACATTCTCATTGGATATTCTACCTGTTTCAAGGTCAGCATCAGGGATATACCGCCCTTTAAGGTGGTGAAAAAAAAAATAATAATAAAGGGTGAAAAGGTTAAGATATGGGATTGTTTATAAAATGCTGAGAAAATATTTCTTTCTGAAAGATTTTACTGATATTTCTGAAAGAATTTTTCAAAAAGTGAAAAATAGTCTCCCAATAGTTGCCCTTTTGTGAAAATAGTTGCTTTTTCAAGCTTTTTGGGTCAGAAAAGTTGCAATAGTCTCCTCAGGCTGAAAATAGTCGCAAATAGTTGCCTTTTAGTAGCCTGTGGCAACCCTGCAGTATAGGCAGGGGCGATTGTGAATTCATGAAAAAATACCTGAAATTTTAGCGAGAAAAATTTTCTGTATGGGTAGAGAGCATATAATTTATTACAGAGAACTCCAGTCTTCTCATCTACATAAATAAAGCAAAGAGTTTGTCGGCGGAACACTTCTATTTTTGATTGGTCTACATTTAACTACTTTGGCAATGAAAGTCGGCCTTTTTTTTTTAATGTAAAAACTGATGAATTTTTTTAAAAAGATGCTGCATAGATGTTATACTTTTTTAAAAGAGTTTTAAAAACTGTTCATTTTTTGTGAGGACACTATATACATCAAGTTATTAGATTTAAAGGTAATACGTTGCAAAGTTTCACAACGCGATATCATTCAATTGCTTTTATCTTAAAATAAGAATCAACAAACAGTCTAATATTAAAGAACAATGAATAACTTTCTAAAAATTATCAGTTTTGAAGTTCTAAGAGCTGCAATTTTTAGATTACA
This sequence comes from Salticus scenicus, assembly GCA_963930645.1. Lineage (NCBI taxonomy): Eukaryota > Metazoa > Arthropoda > Arachnida > Araneae > Salticidae > Salticus > Salticus scenicus. The sequence goes on along the minus strand of OZ005658.1, from coordinate 684,646 downwards.
GCATACTTATTTCCCATACACAATCCATTAATGGACTCTTCCCACCTGACGTCAGAGGTCACATGATAGAGGAAAAACAAATAGCAGACGACGTCTTGTTTATCTTGAGCGATTGCTGAAATAACATATTTTCTATTCTTATTTTTGATCAATCGTATTTAATCTGTGTTATTTTTTATACATCATCATTTTTAATCCATTTTATATCATTATTCATCATATTTTGTTTGCTGTATACATTTACAATCATCATTAATTTATACCTGTTATTGATGTTCATGAAGACATGTTTAAATACTCTGATTTTTGGTACTTAAATTAGTGACAGTGCAATATCGTACAACGTAAATCCATTTAGACCAGTAACTAAGTTAATTAACTTGTTGTAACACCTTTATGCAATTAAATTAAATGAAAACATTTTAAAATTTCAAATTATAATCCGTAAACATTCCACAAGAAGCTATTATTTATTGCTAGATCAGTTAATGTTACAGTCACACTACAATATACAAAAATCGATTCTTATAGGTAAAAATAAATAAACACATAAAATGTTTTTTAAAAATTATTAAATTTACAAATACAATTATTCTACTGTTTACAAATGCACAATATTACTTTTATTTTATTTTATATTAAATATTAAAATTTTTGTTCTTAAGAACAATATTTAATTGAATTCGATTCTCAGAATTCCATTATTCGTTTTCCTCTATCACGTGATTGAGCAGACGACGGTGGGAAGAACCCAATCGTAAACAATTGTTGATTCATTCTTGAGAATCATTTACATAAGACCGTAGAGCATTGTTGCAAAACGAGTGCAAAATGGATGAAATATTTAATTTAATTTGTAATGTGTTATTTTGACTTTTTGACCTTAAAAGGAATTTTAAATTATGTTACAAAGCCCAAAATGTGATATAAAAAATAAACAGCGATTCAATTCTTTTCAAAATTCATTTAAATTTAGTGACCAGCGAGGCGGACGTAGCCTGCTAGTTATGAAAATTATTAATTTTATTTAGGTTTAGTAGTCACGTAAAATCGATATTTTAGTCTTATTTTATGAACTTAACTACCGGAAAAACTGGAATTCTGGTACTAAAAATTGAAAAAATACCTGAAATCATATAAAATACCTAAACACAATCAGCCCTATATACGACACATATGCGCATTTCTCGAAAGAACTCGTCGATGCCTTTAAAAAGAATGGTTGAATCATTGACCCGTGATAATTTAAAGTTATCGATTTTTATTTTTATTTTTTTTTCATTTTTAACCAAATAAATAAATAAATAATTTTTTTTATTTGTAGATAATAAAACTGATTTACTTTGGATATTTAGTGTTATTATTTTTCTCTAGGATGAAAATAGTCTGCATGTATCATGGAAGATAATTTTAATAAATTTAATATAATGAGTGAATTTGATAGGAAAATATAGAAGAAACTCTTGTGGTGGCCACAACATATTAGTTTTATTCATGTAATTATTTTTAAGCAATAAGTTCTGTGTTTAATAAATACAAATTAAACTCTTAATTCATTCCACTATACTAAAATTTTGATACAATCCAGTATATTATCAAAGAATATGCCACACCCACTAGGCTACCCCAAACTCCACTTCGACATATTTACCTTATGCTAAATTGTTGATTTATTTTATTAGGCTCAGTTTCATATTTCAGGTTTCATGCAACACCATATACTATTTCCTATCCAATAATCTCCAGAATGCAAGTCTATCAGCATATATAGTTACGCTCATCACTGACTGACTGACTCTGTCACGCTTAAAAAGGCTAAGAGACCTCGGACTCTGTGTGTGAACGCAAGTTGGCACCTAATTTTCATAGTTTAGTTAATATTAAAAAAATCTAATGGTCCGATCGATAAGCTGTTTAATCCGACGGATTCAGAAAAATTGCCCCTTTCATTTGATACCTTATTTGTAACGAATTTTTTATTAGATTTTTAAAAAATGATTAAAATATGAAAATAGACATTTAAATTTTTAATTGTTGCCATTTCCCCTCCCCCCCCCCCAGCATAAAATGAAATATGCTGTCACATGGAAAAAATATATATATATAGATATAAAATATTAAATTTGCTCATACATATGAAAAAACGACGTCTATAAATTAATAATAATTTTAAATTTTAAAAGTAACGAAGAGATAAATAAAGTGCTAAAATTTCGCACGGGCTTGCTAGCCAATGAATTATTTGAAGTGAGAAATAAATAAAATGATCCTTTTTCAACGGGCACCTTAGTCGCCCTACAACTAACTAGAGTAAAATACTGCTCTATTCTGCCATGTTAAGAAAATAGCAAATTTCGAATAACTTATGAAGTTTTAACAAAGTTAATGACGTTCTTGTTCTTGTCAGTATCATAAATGATATTTTAAAACATGTCGCACATTTTACGGTGAAAATAATCCTCATATTTACTCTTTTAAGCTAAATTTTGCCCTATTCTCCCATGTTAAGAAAATCGTAAATTTTTAATAACTGATGAACTTGTATGAATGTTCATAGGCAATGGTATCCACGCCAACATAATAAATGATATTGATATTAGTCCAATTTCTTTACAATGAAAATAGTCATCATAATACAGGTTTATGCGAAGTTTTGCCCTATTCTTCAATGTTTAAATAAGAGCAAATTATATGAGAAAGATAATAATTACAAGATAAAAAACTTTTGATATACCATGTTTTTAAGTAGAACTACATTAGCCCTTTATCAATGCGTATAAAAATTTTAAAGTGACAATGACGTCCATTTTTGTGCGATGCATTATTTAACTTTTTTCAATTTTTTAACGTTCACGTTTAATTCAATGTATTTATTTTTATGTCGAAAGAAAATGAACTCGTATTTTTTTTTTTTTTTTCAACAATTAAATTATAGCTAATTTTTTAATGGCTATTTTTAAAAGCTATTAGGAGGTTATTACTTTCATATTTTAATTAATTAAAAGAAAACTAATCAAAAATTCGAAAATCGGGCTTCGGTGTATTGTGTTGTCATCGGGTTTTGGGCTTTCTGTAAGTTTCAAATGTCAGACTAGAAGGGAAGTTAGTTAAAAATCGATTGAAAGATTTGTACCGGACAAACAAACAAACAAGAATCTAAGTTAACAAAAACATGGCAAAAACAGACGTAAATTCGAGAAAATTATGTTTTAATTCATTTTTACTGCAAAATTATCTTAATGGGAGAGTGAACTTCGAAACTGCCTAATAAAATATGTTAATATTTCAAAGAAGTATTTTTATATCATGTTGAATTAAAAAAATATAAAATGTTCGTGGTTTTGCTCGACTGAGTTTTATTGGTAAGGATTAAAAAAAAAAAAAAAAAAAAAAAAACTCTTCAGTTTTTTTTTTTTTCCCAAATCGATTAATTTTTAGAATTTCATGTCTCTATATCGACATTTTAGACGAAAAAAAGAAAAAAAAAAAATACATATTATAGTTAGACTACTGACAAATTTACAATTAAGACTACTGGCATTTTATTTCTTTTTTTTTTTTATCCCTTAAATATTTAATATACTCTATATTGTTATATTAAAATACATATGCATACAAAATTTCAAAACATTGAGACAAAAAAAAAAAAAAAAAAAAGAGGTCACCTCAAAATGGTAATAATCAAATCGCTTACAATTTAATTAATAAGCAACATAAAATGAATAAATGATTTAATTAATTATTTATTGATATTAAAATTACAATTACAATTTGTTTTATAAAAACTTAAATATACTTTTTAAATAAAGGAAAAAATCATTAAATATTTAATTAATTATTAATCCCATTGTACATTAATAAATTACTACTGATACAGTAAATTAGAATTTAATACATTACATTAGGACAGCGATTAGTTAAAAATTAATCAAATATAAGCATCTTCTGGCTACCAATAATCTGTTAAAATAATTAAAGATCTAAAACTAATTTGAAACATTTTGCAATGTTTTCAATTTACCGTAACCTGTAAAACTGGTTTTACCTTTAGTATGGCACCGTGAGTGTGAAAATAATTTCATTGCAATGTTTAAATTGAGATGAAAATTATTTGATTATTCGAGAGATATACAAACCAAATTCAAAAACACAACTAGTATGCTTAATCATCACAAAATTTTCTTCTATATTTTCCTATACAAATTCATGCAGTAGAAATTATTTATTAAAAATGTTTTCCAGGATAAATGTGACGATTTGTATCTCGGACAAATATGTAACAATGGGCTGTTTTTTTCCCCTTAGAAAAAAAAAAAAAAAAAAAGAAGAAGAAATAATCCTAGTAAAAAGGTGTTTTTATTAGGATTTTACGGGTTTTATGGAATACTAGCTGTTTAATGCAAAATTAGAAGATGCTTTCATTTATAAACGAGTTTGAATTTGATTCTAATATATATATATATATATATATATACACACACACACAATGTTTCCTTTATGCCAAAATATATTCAAAGTATTTTAAAATATGTTTTTAAATAAAAAGATACACACTTTAAAGAGAAAAAGAAATGCAGCCAAATACACAAATACTATTTAATTTAGTTTTTTTTTTTCTCTCTCTCTCTCTTTCAAAATATTTAAGTATTAGAAAATTTTTCTCAAGAAAAAGTTTAATATAAATTTTTCAGATAAAATTCCATGAGTAAAACAGTCTTAAAACTTCACAATGTTCGACAATCACACACACACACAATATATATATATATAAAGTTGATGAACATAAGAAAATACCAGTAAAAAATTTAATTTTCTAAAAGTAGAAAAAGGTATGTACAGAAAATTAATTATAAACCTAAATTCTTTTTTCTTTCTTTCTTTCTTTTTTTCATTAAAAATATCTAAGATAACGCTTTTATTTATTTCCAAACGATAAATTTCTTTGTTACCAATAGCAACATTGATATTTATTATTATTATTATTATTACACCACTGATGACATTTTAATTTCCTTGGGGAAAATGACGTCAGGAACAGGTAAAACAACGTAATAACAGAAGCTATTTGCAAGTTGTTGGCAAATAGAGTACCTTAGTTAACGTGATGTTTTTAATTGATAACTTCGTTAATTATGGCGACAGAAATTTCTAACCAAGAGAAATGTGTTCCTTGGACTATTTTTCAAACACTGATACCTCTCATGACGCGAATACCTCCCTCCCGCTTGTGAGGAGACACGGTCGCGCGGACTAAAAAATAAAACGGACAGCAGTAACTTATTTTTAAAATATAATTATATATATTTAAAAAAAAAAAAAGTTTATTTAAATATCGTGACCAGCAAAGCAGAGAAAGACGGCTAATAAATAAATAAATAAATATAATAATCTATCAAGAAAGCTTAATATTTGATCAAATAGAAAAGAATTTTTTTTTTTTTTTTTATCAAAAGAAAAAAGTTCTAATCAACTATGAAATCAAAGAGAAAAAACAGGAAAGAAAGGAATTTAATTATTCAATCATTCAATTATTTTATCTCCCCCCTCCCCCAAAAGCATCTAAATATAGCTCAACACCAAGTTAAGATGTTTTTATCAAGAAAGAAAGGAATGAGGGATAAATAGCTTTATGCAAATGCAAAAGTAAAAGAATTCCCTATAATAGAAAAAGAGCACTAAAACTAATTAAATTCGTAAATTTTTAATTACTGCAAAGAAATTTATCAGATGCTATTTTGCGAATGTAGACTTATTTAGGAACATAAAAGTGTGTGTGTGGGGGGGGGGGGGATCTAACATGTTTGAATGACTTTCTTCTTACAGAATATATAAAATATATACAGGATGTCCCAAAAAAGATTGAAACTTTTTTTACTTTGCCTATCAGAGATAACTGAGCAAAGTAAATTGCATATGTGTTCAAAATAAAGTTAAAAATAAGACCCCTTTCAAAGAACATTTCTTCCCGTTAATTTCCAAAAAGTGACTTTTTTTTTTTTTTTTTTTTAAGGAAAATTAAAACTGTATCTATAAAATTGAGTGAGTTACATTTAAGAGAACTGAACCATGTATATAGGAATATATAATATATATAGGAATATAGGAACCATATACCAAAATATAAATGTACATTTTCAACATATAAGGTTTCTCATAACGAAAGCTACTTTTGAATGCGTAACATCATACGCATTTATCAACGAAATTAGTATTTGACATATTTTTGTAGTGTTCAATCTGTGATTATGGATATATATATAATCACAAGAGTTTTAGGGAAACATTCATGCAGTGCACCCCAAGCAGTTCCAGTCGGATGCTGCGTCCTGCCCGCCCTCTGGTTACAAAAATGGCACCCTTCTTTGCCCTTATCTAAAAAAAATTGCACTTTTATTGGTTTTTGCAATACAGAATTTCTGGTAGATATTTTCTCATTCACACACCAAATGTAATCAATTTTTAAAACAGTTTTAACTTTCTAATTATTTCTTCCATTTTAAACTATCACAAGCAAGTTTTTTTTGCTCATATATCTCACGGTATAAAAGCGCTTCTTACTGATATATTAGTTATCAAATCAATCATTTCTTCTTATGAATTTTACCATATATTTATAGTTACTAAAAACAGTTAATATTGCTTATGACCATTTATATGTGTTGATGGGGATATGGGTCAAAGGATATATTTCTCTAAAGGAGCCTAAATCATATTTGTATGAGAAAGCAACAGCCCTCCAACTGAAAAAAGAATGATGATATACACATAAATAAAAATATTGTGTATAACAAAACCAATGTAACATTTAAAATGAGATAATGAATACAAGAATTTTAAAACTTTAAAAATGCATTTAAATAAAAAACATTAAAATACACGACAGACGTTTCGGCTAGAACACTAGCCCTCCTCAGTGTCAAACATACAAGCACAACATTTACAAAAAAATTCATAACACATCATAATAAGATTATATATTCTCCTATTCCTCCTGAATATATAATCTTGTTATGATGTGTTATGAATTTTTTGTAAATGTTGTGCTTGTATGTTTGACACTGAGGAGGGCTAGTGTTCTAGCCGAAACGTCTTTCGTGTATTTTAATGTTTTCAATTAAAATGTATTTTTAAAGTTTTAAAAATTTTTGTATTCATTATCTCATTTTAAATGTTTTGCATGGGAAGAAAATATAATGACGTCAAAGCTGCCATTTTCATCGCCAAGCTCGCCAAATTTTGTCATCAAATAATGTGTTGACGCATGCGCGCCACCCCGTCGCGGATCACCGGCAGAAGGCTATGAGAAGCCAAGTACAATGGACGTGGGCAAAGAACTTTAAATTTATTGACGCCCACAATTATTATTTTATGTGCTACCTATTATTTCTTCGTTGTATATAGTGTAAATACTTGATGTATGTGATCGTACAAATTAAAAATATTAAAACAACGAAGATGGTCCGTCGAAAATTAATTATTTGTAGTTAAGTTCCTACAAAAAGTGGCTCCGTCGAGAAAGGAGCTTGTAATCAGCGACTAATGGATAAAAATAATAAATTAAAATCTTCCTTGAAAGGGAAGATAACTAGAATTGAAAACTATGTAGAAGGCACGAATGCCGAAAATTACGATATAGATATAGTGGAATTAAGAGTGAAATTAAAGAACATAGAACTGCTACAAACAAAAATCGATGAATTACGACAAAAATACTACGAAATTCAAGACTTGAAAGATGCTGAACAAGCAACCATAGATGACGACCTTGACTCATGTGAAGAACGTCTGGAAAAATTAGAGGTAAGAATTAATACTCTTATTAATTCTTATAAGAAATTTGATTCTCATAAAAAAATAAATGCGACTGAAAATGCATCTCAAGATGGCTTTGAAATTAAAACTCAAATTCCTCCTTTAGTATTACCTGAATTTTCAGGAAAATATGAGGAATTCAGTTCTTTTAAAGAACAATTTGATGATTTAATAACCAATAATGTTCATATTAATCAGTCGCAGAAATTATATTATCTTAGATCTTGTCTCAAATATGACGCTAAAAATCTAGTTAGTAATTTTGATACATTTGAATCATTATATAATGCATTAGAAAATCGCTATGATAACGAGCGATTAATTGTTGATATTCATGTACAAAATATTCTGAATTTTGAGAAAATTCAAACAGAAAATCCCAAAGAGATAAGAAATATGATTGATTGTATACAGAAAAATCTGCGTGCCTTGAAAGTTCTGAAATATGAGCAAAATAAATTATCAGATGTTTTCATTGTAAATATTCTCGTAGCAAAGTTAGACAGAGAATCTAGAAAGAATTTTGAGTTATCCCATAAATCAAAAAATGTTCCCACCTTTGAAGAATTTATCAAATTTTTGGAACAACGAGAATCAGTTTTATTATCTATTAATAGAACGAATATGACTAGCGGAAATAAAAATACTAACAAAAACTTTCCGGCTATTAACAAATCTAAAACTCTTTTAATGCATGAAAATAAAAACAAAAATTGTGTTGTTTGTAAAAATACTTATCACCCTATTTATAAATGTGATGCATTTTTGAAATTAAACATTAACGAAAGATTAAGTATAATACGCCTTCACAAGCTTTGTGAGGTTTGTTTTAGGCAAAACCATAAGAAAAATGATTGCTTATCGAAATTCAAATGCACCTGCGGAATGAAGCACAACAGATTAATATGTTTTTCTTCTGGCGCCAAAACCCCGGTTCCAGACGCAGATGGAATAAATTCATCCAACTTACCAGATATAGACAAACGGGTTGCGCAATTAAATGCTTCCGTTTTGAGTAATAATAGCAGATATTTAAAAGAAAATAGAAAAAGTATTCTGTTTTCGACAGCTTATATTTATGTTCAATGCGAAAACAAAAAAAGAATAAAAATAAGATGCGTTTTGGATTCCGCTTCAAATGTGTGCGTTTTAACTGAAAAGATGAGTGAATGTTTAGGAATTAAAAGAGAAAAAATAAAAACTCCAGTTTCAGGTTTGAATGGATTGACCCAAAATATTAAGTGGAAATTAGATACCTTTATTTCAAATGAAGATTGTTCTTTTAGTGAACCAGTAGAATTTTTGATTGTAGATAAAATAACTGGGCTTACACCATGCAATAAATTAAACATTTCAGACATAAAAATTCCAGAATTTTTGAAATTGAGTGACGAGACATTTTTTGAACCGAATGAAATAGAAGCGTTAATCAGTGCAGATATATTATTCAAAGTTTTAAAGGATAATACTTATAAAATAAATGACGATTTGTTTTTTAAGGAAACCGAATTTGGATGGCTAGCGTGTGGAAAGGTTGAAGAAACAGAACTGAATAATTCGAAACAGTGTTTCGTTTTGTCAGACGATTCCCTTAGTAGCACTCTTAAACTCCTTTTCGATCTAGAAAGCATTGGAATAAGAGACGATCCAATTCAAAAAGAAAGTGATAAAGCTATAGAAATTTTTAATGAAACGATTCAGTTTAAAAACAAACGCTACGTTGTACACTTGCCCTTTAGAAGACCCTATAATGAACTTTCCGATAATTACACGTTAGCGAAACAACGATTTTTAAGTTTATGGAGACGTTTTAAATATGATAGAGAATTATATGAACAGTATAGAGAGATTATTCGTGATTACGTAAATCAAAAAATAATAGAAATAGTTGAACCCAGTACAGCAGAAAATAATTTAAACAAACCTATTTATTATTTGCCTCATCAGGCAGTAAGAAAGGAAGGTCGCTTAACATCCAAAACAAGAATCGTATTTGATGCAGGGAGTCATCAAAATAATCAGCTGTCACTGAATGATTGCCTATGGCAGGGGATAAATTTAAATCCGAATCTTTTGGATGTTTTAATTAATTTTAGATTAAACAAAATAGCATTTTGTTCTGATATTAAACAAGCCTTTCTACAAATCTGTCTCGCTGATGAACATAAAGACGCTGTTCGTTTTTTCTGGAGTGATGAAGAACCGCATGCACACAAAAAACCCAAATTACAGATTTATCGTTTCAATCGAGTTAATTTTGGGGTGTGTTCAAGTCCATTCTTACTCGCTGCTACTATTAGACATCACATTGAGAAGTATAGAGAAGAATTTCCCGCTACTGTTCGACTTTTAGATAAATGTTTTTACGTAGACGACTTAATTTCTGGAGGTAATGATTTTAACGAAGCACTTGAATTATCACGAAGTGCAAAATATATTATGGAAGCCGCAGGAATGTCCCTTAGAAAATGGATAAGTAACGATACCGAATTAACAGAGCAGTGGAAAAGCGAAAAATTTGATACATACCCTGTAGAATCTACCATCAGCTTAGGTATAAATCAGACAAAGATCTTGGGACTATCTTGGGATACTAATAAAGATAATTTGATTGTAGATATCAAGAGTTTGTTGAACTTTATATCCATAAATAAAATTACAAAACGTACCATTCTTCAAGCCGTAGGGAGAATTTTCGACCCCTTAGGGTTAATTTCTCCATTCACTGTCAGGGCAAAAATTATCATTCAAGATATCTGGACAACTAAAACCAAATGGGATGAATCATTATCACCAAATATCGAAAAAGAGTGGATGAAATGGTGTTCGGAATTACCCTTGTTAAAAGAGCTTGAAGTCCCTAGATTCGTCCTTGATGCCACTTTCCCAGAAGATGTAGTTGAATTACATAGTTTTTGCGATGCTAGCAAAAAAGCATATGGCGCTGCCATTTATGTACGAACAAAATCAAAAAATGGTATTTCAGTAAAACTTTTGACTTCCAAGAGCCGTGTAGCTCCCCTCAGCGGTGTTACACTACCTCGCCTTGAATTATTGGGTGCCCTGGTCGCAGCTCGTCTGATCACCAAAGTGAAAAATACTGTAAACCTTAAAAGACCTTCTGTTGAATATCACTGGACTGATTCGCAGATAGTGCTTTTCTGGATAAAGGGTACTAAAACCCGATGGAAGCAGTTTGTCGCCAACCGTGTTCAAGAAATTGCCAGCCTGACAAACCCTAACTCTTGGTTCCATTGTGCAAGTAAAGAAAATCCTGCTGACCTGTTGTCCCGAGGGATGACTGCTGAAAGCCTAACAACCAGCGCCACATGGTGGACAGGTGCTGAATTTCTGAAAGATCCTGAATTTCCGAAAAACAAACAATCTTTTATTGACTTTTCAGAACTAAATGAGGAAGACTACACTCCTGAATTAAAATCTGAAAATGCAGTGACTCTAAATTTGAAAAAGGACTTTATTATTTTGAACTATCTGATTAATCGTAGTAATAAATTTTTAAAAATATTACGTATATGTAGTTTTCTTTTCAGGTTTCTTCACAATCTAAGAAATCCTTTAGAAAAGAAGAAAGGACCGCTGATGCCTGAAGAGCTGACAAAGGCAGAAGACTTCCTACTGAAACAGCTGCAGGAGGAGGAATTTCATACTGAAATATCTGCCTTGAAAAGTGGCGGTAATGTATCGCATAAGAGTAAAATTTTTAATTTATCCCCATTTTTGGATGACAATGGTTTAATAAGGGTAGGGGGGAGACTGCAAAATTCGCAGTTATCTTATTCGATTAAGCATCCTTATGTACTTCCTTCAAAAAATAAATTAACGGAATTAATTGTAAAATATTATCATGAAAAATATTTTCATATTGGTCCCCAACATCTTCTGTTTCAGGTTAGGCAAAAATATTGGCCCATTCATGGGAGAAATCTTTGTAAAAAAATTGTGCACAGATGTTTAGTCTGTTTTAAAGCAAATCCGAAAGTATGTGTACAAAAAATGGGAAACTTGCCAAAACAAAGAATAACGCCAGATAAAACATTTAATTCAACTGGAGTAGATTTGTCTGGACCCTTTTTAATCAAAAATAAATATGGAAGGAAAGGTCCAGAAATCAAAATTTATGTTTGTATTTTCATTTGTCTAGTAACAAAGGCTATACATCTTGAACTTATTAGTGATTTAACTTCACAAGCTCTGATAGCTGCGTTAAAAAGATTTATTTCGAGAAGGGGCAAGTGTCATAAAATATTTTCGGATAATGGGACCAATATGGTAGGCGCCAACAGGGAACTAAATGCCTTGTATAAACTGGTAAGAGATAAGGAAGAATCCTTATTCAAATTTTTTGCAGAGGAAAAAATAGAATGGGTTTTTATTCCTCCAAGGAGTCCAAATTGGGGTGGTCTATGGGAAGCAAATATCAAAGCGTTTAAATACCATTTTAAACGCATAGCGGGTAATTCAAAATTTACATTTGAAGAAATGCTTACACTTGTTACTCAAGTGGAAGCGATCTTGAACTCGAGACCACTGACTCCGCTAACTTCAAGTATTGAAGATTTAGAGGTTTTAACTCCAGCCCATTTTCTTATTGGAAGGCCAATAACGGCTGTTGTTGAACCCTCTTTAATCAATATTGAGAAAAATCGCCTAAGTGCTTGGCAAAATATTACGAAGTCAGTTCAGGCAATCTGGAAAAGATGGAGTCTTTCTTACTTAAATAACTTACAACAGCGCAGAAAATGGATAATTGATAAAGAAAATTTAAAAATCGGAGACATGGTTTTAGTCAGGGAAGAAAATCTTCCACCATGCAAGTGGGTTTTAGGGCGTGTAATAAAGCTATATCCTGGTCAGGATAATAAAGTTAGATTGGTAGATATAAAAACTACCAAAGGGATTTACAAAAGATCCATCTCCAGATTGTGTGTGCTGCCTATCGAGGAGTAAAAATGAATATGAACATTTATTATATTAATTTACTGTATTATATATATTACTCTAAATTTGTTAGTTAATTATGAAAATTTCTGTTTATTATAATCAGTTAATCTTTTTTCTAATTCTATGTGTTGTGCGAAATATTGATATTATGTTACATTCATTTATTTGTTATTATTTTATCTATTCATGTTATGTGAAATTGTAAATTTGAAGTTTTGCAAAAAAAAAATATTGTAAGTTCTTGCATGACAACATAGCAAGGCCGGGCGGAATGTTGACGCATGCGCGCCACCCCGTCGCGGATCACCGGCAGAAGGCTATGAGAAGCCAAGTACAATGGACGTGGGCAAAGAACTTTAAATTTATTGACGCCCACAATTATTATTTTATGTGCTACCTATTATTTCTTCGTTGTATATAGTGTAAATACTTGATGTATGTGATCGTACAAATTAAAAATATTAAAACAACGAAGATGGTCCGTCGAAAATTAATTATTTGTAGTTAAGTTCCTACATAATGAATTTCGTCGCCAACTATCACATTTTGCAGCCAAATCACAAATTTCATTGCTAAGTCGCAAGTTTTATCACCAAATTTTATATCTTTATGGCTTCTATTTGTTGAATGATTATGAACTTGGATTTTAAAAAAATGAATCATTTACTGACCAATAAATCTAGCCTAAAATTTTAAGTATAATGAATAGTAGTAGTTGATAATTAAATTTCTTAAAAACAGAATAGCGACGTAAATAATGCAATGTGTGGGAACAAAGCCATTGACTATGTATGTGTCAATGCATATGTAATAATTCTTTACTTTTGTAGCATTAACGTAAAGGAATCTACCTTTGCCTTTAAGCTTGCCGAAAAGGGATTTTATTTTAAACTGGGAAAAACTCTGAGTTATGCGGAAAATAAAAAAATTCTAATTTATAAAATTCGTCTCAAGAATATCGTATGAAAATTTACACACACATACTAACAAACAGCTAAAAACTTATTTTCAGCTTCAGAAAAACCCGAAACGTATAATTAGAGCAAAATCTAGGTTCCAAAAACTTTACGTTTTCTCTACAATATATAAATAAGAAAAAAAAAATATATATATATATATCCACTACAACATATACTATATACTATTTCTAAAAAGTGATACTTCAAGTTTTCTAAAGAAATTCTACAATAACTAATTCGATCGACCAGAAAAATAACATTTTAAATAAAACGATTGAAAATAAAACATTTATACTCTCCCGATTAAAATTCAAACTTTTCAAAAATGTGTTCGGTAATCTATTTTTAAAAGACAAAACCGACGATAAAAATTAGAATGTCTTTTGTTAAAAAATTTCGAAACTGGAGAATCTAAAATCCTTAATTAACGCTAATAAATATAATACTCTTGCGGTATAGAAGTTTTTCGGTTTTTTTTTTTTTTTTTTCTTTTAAATATGTGACATAAAATTTCTCAATAAAAGAAATAAAAAAAGTATTACTAAAGAAACAAAAAATTTCTTCATGATAATTAATTGGGTGAATCGACGAGAGACGAAAGATGTAACGTTGAATTTTAATTAAACCCAATTAATTATTTAAAATTATTTTTATGAAGTTCATGTAATTGAATTGTGTCTCAAAACCCAACAGACATTCCACAATTTATTAGGAATTTCCACTTTAATTAAATCGATTCTAAATTATATTTCAAAGCCTAACAAGGCACTGGATAAAGCAGTGAGGGTTTTTATTTAGTAATATTCTTAAAAGCTCATCGGGGGGAAAATAATCAATATAAAGAAAAATTTAAATGTAAAATATAAGTAATAAATTTAATTTCATTGAAGAATGTTTAATTCATTCGCCCCCTCACCAGTGATGCCAGATGGTCGAAAATTATTTCCCCATACAGGTCTTCAAATTTCCCCAAATCAAGGGGTTTTTTTTCGAAAAAATCCCCAACTTGATTTCTACTAAAAAGGGGAAAAAAAATATCAAGCAGATTTAAGCTCAGATTTTTCCCCAAATGAAGCCAATTTTTGAAAAAAATCCCCAAATAACAATAAAGCTATTGAAAGTCCCTAGTCGAAGGGATAAATCATTACGTTGCCAACATTGACAGAAAATTGAAGAACTCCCTAGATTTATACCCAAAAATTTTAGAATTCCCCAAAAAGTCCCCACAAACATTTGGTACCCAAAACTATTCCCAGAAGCCTCAAAAATCCCCAATCTGGCATCACTGCCCCTCAACGCCCCCCCCTCTCTTTTTCTGTACACGCACACACACACAGTGAATTACCATTTATATGTTTTTCGATAGATCATTCCTAAAAAAAGGACAGGTGAAAATTCATTTTTTCGCATTTACCCCTAACTGCCCCGGGCGTATATACACGTCTTTCCTTTGTATTGCGCTGCTACCACAAATTATTCCCACGACTTTGAAATGCAATGAAATGACCTTGAATGTGACCATTATAGTGTTTTCAATCGATTTACTTATTTCAGAGAAGAGGGGTGTGGGAGGAATCAGAAAGGGGATGTTTTTGGAACAGTGAAAGCATAACTATGCACGCTTGTGTGAAAAACGGTGGCACTGGGAAGCGAATTTCGTAAGTTTTCCTCAGCAGGTAAGGGGTTAAGGGTGACTGGTAGTCATCAGAGGTGAGTTCAGGCTCTATTTTGGCAATCCGAGCCCGAAACATTTTTGAACTGAGCTCGCCCGAGCCCGATATTGAAAGTGGTACGCTATGCAACGCATACACAGTAGTAAAATTAAATACCGTTTTCATTTTCAAATTAATTTTCTTATTATCAATCCTCAATTTAAATAACTATAAATGTTATTATAACAATTTATAATGTCTGTGTCTCTGTCTACATGTATATATTTATATAATATTTATAGTGTATAGCCCATTGTTTATAACGCGCCTATCGGGAGACAAAAAAAATTATCCGAACGAGTGATATAATGAGGCCCAATATAACGAAGGAGGAAGGATTACTGTATAACACTCTGACATAATATGCATCTCGTTGAAAAATAAAGTTCTATTTAGAAAAAGGAAAGTCAAAGCTACTAAGGTTTGCAAGGTTATTTGTGATTTATAACCTATCATGACTATTATGGCATTACTAAAAGTGTTCTCAAAATGAATAAAATTTCTTTTTTTTCCCATTTTCCAGTTAGTGAAGAATAAAATAAACGGAACTTTTAGCTTGAATCTGAGCCCGCCCGGAGCCCGAAGACTTGCGTAAGATTTGAGCCCGTCTCATCTCTAGTAGTCATATAACCTCCTTTCACATGTAATCCAATGAGATTTCTGTTCTTTGTATTATCAAGATATCTTTTTCAAAATTTTTTTTTTTTTTTTTTTTTTTTTTTTTTAAATTTCCTTCTTCGAACATGTCACTTTTTATCCTAGTAAGATATTTTTAAAAAATAATAATAAATAAATAATAATAAATAAATAATAAAATATTTCTTTTCAACATTGAAAATTAGACTCTTAAGTTTGCTTAATAAAATGAAATATTTAAATTTATTGTAAAAAAAAAAAAAAAAAAAAAAAAAAAAACTTTCTAAGAAAAAAAGTGACATGGGCAAAGAGTGGAATTAAAAAAAAAAAAAAAAAAACAGAACTCGAAAAACTTTATTTTTGAACAAGATATCCTGATAATACAAAGCAACAAAAATTCCATTAAATTACAGGGGAAGGAGAAAGAAAAAGTATCTAAATATCAAAAATATCAAGGACCCATCACATAAGAATTAATATGTAATAAAATAAGAAATCGTAATGAAAGTTCAATACATTTAATTAATTTTCTCTTTATCTGTTCAATTCAAACAGTTTCTTTTTTTTTTTTTTTTCATAAAATTTAAAATAATTTACCTATATAATAATTAACTAGCAAACCCGTGCGAAATATTCGCACTTTATTTCTTTTCTTATTTACTTTTAAAATTTGAAACTCATAAATGTTATACCAATTTCACCACCTAATTAAAATTTCAATTTACCAGAAGCCAAGTTATTAATAAAACCAAATTAATAATGTACAATAGTGAAACCAAAATCATTCAAAGAAAGGTTTCCAAATAAAATTCATGGTTCAAGACCAATTTTCATACTTCCACAGGCAGTACAGTTTTAATACAGGACTCCCACAATGCCTTTTAATTTTTTGTCGTCATGTTGGCGAGGACTTTATTAATTTTTTTTTTTTTTTTTTTTTTAATAAATAAAATAATTCCAATGTTGAGTATATTTTTTATTATGATTGTGTTTTTTAGTCAATTTATGACACAAAAGTTCATATTCTGTATATATCTTTAAAATATTGCCAGATTTAAAATAACGCTTGCAAAGGTTCTGAAGAAACAACTGTTAAAAATACATTTTTTCTTAAAATAATCTCATCAGAGAAATGTCGTCATTTTTTCTTGTTAGTCCATTGAGCTAAGTCCGCGTGTTTAAATATTCTCCATGTATAAATATGATTTTTTTATTCTCGTGTATCGTATCGTTTCGACAAAAAATAATTGAAACTGGTCCACGTTAGAGAAATATTATATAGATAGTAATAAATAATCATACCCAATCATATATATAATGTTAATGCGGGATTATTTATTTTTTTCGCCAGTCCAACACTATTTAATACACAATTCCTGTTAATTTCCCTTAAGATTCCGACTTTATCTTCTAAAGACAAAGCTTTTCGTTTTCTAAGCGAAGGCGACATTTTTACATACGATTAAAATTGTAAGAACACATTGTCTTTTTAAAAGTAAGATGCCGTGTGAACACGATAAAGAAGTAGAAAATTCTTGAGTATTCTATTCAAGTCTCAAAAATGAATAATAAATACGCAAGTTAACGAAATGCTTGTAAAGCTGTGGGGATTTCCTTCCCTTTAACCTTTTGTCAACTGTAGGTACTTTTAAAGCTCCGTTAGATTAAAAAGCATATAAAATCGAATATATAGAAGAAATGTCAAAGGTATTTAGAAGAATAGAACGTATATATTTCACTTTAACATCACTACAAAATACTGGTACGCTACATGCAGACGTTTTTGTTCAAGAGAGGATTTTATAGAGTACTGTCGCTGTTTTTGCTTGACATTTTTTACGATTCTCACCTGTGTTACAATAAATCTATAGATTACGTCAAAAATCTACCACCAATCTTATATATATATATATATATATATATATATAATGAACATAAAATGTTTAAATACTTTTTTACACTATTTAAACATATTTAAACTTTAAAATTTCTTCACACACCATAAAATTTAAGCCAGCACAACCGGTTTCGAAAGGACGAGGCCTTTCTTCTTCAGGTGCAAAAAGTACGTGCTACTGTCTTGGAGGCAAAAGCAAGACTTTTTTACACTATTTTAAGATCTTGATCTCTTTCCACCTCTATGTACCAACAGTACACTAAAGGACACCTCACTCAATCCTATGTAAATATTATGATGTGATAATATGCATAATTTTTAATTGCATATATCTTAAAATATTATTCATTCTTAAGTAATTTAAAGGAAATGTTTCATATACATTTTTTATTTGTTTCATAATGCAGTAGATAAAAGGGTAAATAAACTCAGTTCCTATTTAAAAAAAAAAATAAATAAAGCAATTAAAAAGAGAAAGCGGGAAGCCAGCATTTTCCATTCTCTCAGAAGCCCATTAGTGGCCGAGAGGTTCTGCTTTCAAAGCCATTAGACGTGGGGTGCCGGATCGCGTTCGTCGGTGTAGCAATTTGGAGTTCTCCGTGGTTTTCAACGAAATTTTCATAAATACGGGCTTGGACCCCTTAAAAAGACCCCAAACTTAAGGCTCTCGACATCAGACTTAGGTTTCTAGCGCAGTCAATCGGCTTGCTCTTAAAACACACCAAACACTTCTAAAAAAAAAAAAAAGACCCGAGGAATTGTACACTTGGCAATCGATCCTACCCTCTTGTTTTTTAATATTCCCTTAAACTTCTTAAGCTATCGATTCGGATTGAGCTCTACTATTCAAAGAAAGAATAACAGGAAAAGATAAGAATAAAGCATAGACCATATACAATATATATATATACTGCCAAAGTAACTGCCATCTCGTAAACGGAATTGCACTGCAACATAGCAGCGCCATTTGTCGGCCGATATGCCCCAAAATTAAAACAGCAGAGTTTTACATAATGTCCCTATCATATATCATGTTTGATGCGTTTATACACTACAGAAGTTGAGAAATAGCCTTAACTTAAATGGGATGAATCACAACATAGTAGCACTAGCACCACCTATTTGGTGATATATTCCAACAGCTAATCAGCACCAATTTAAATCAAGGTCTAAACAATTATCAATCGTACTTAATTACCGCCCATTGGTTCATGAAACACTACAAAATTTCTCTAACACATCATACACACACAGACAAATAATCATTTTCTAAAAATCAGCGAATCATGTTTAGGACATCTGAAAACGTGCAAATTCATCAAAAACCGGGTCAAAAACATTCACGAAATCAATACATTCTTCTGTATCATTTTATATGACAGTGTTACCTACTCATTAAAATGAACAAAAATTTAATCAATATAATCGTGTTCAAGAAATCTCAAAACATACAAATTCCTCGAAAACCGGAAATTGAAATATTTTACAATTCTTACACTTTATTGACATATATGCAGTAAAATAAGTATATAAGTACATATGCACTAAAATAAGTAGTCAATTTCAATTTGTTGAAATGCAAATGCATAATGTTTTAGCTAAAAAATATTTCTTCAAATTAGAAATGACGTAAATCACAAAGAAAAAAAAAAAAAAAAAGAAAGAAAGAAAGAAAGAAATGCACGAAAAGAGTCACATTTCTATATCTTGCAATTTATCACTTGAGAGGCATCTGTGTCAGTTTTATTGTAAGCTAGACAATGAGTTGGGGTATTCTTAGATTTTTCTCAAATACTGCATTTTTGGATTGTGCTACAAAAAAATAAAAATTGAGTTAGACCGTTAAAAATTGGTACATTTTTGGTGTCTACAAATCGAATGAGGATATTTTCGAAAGTGTAAAATTATTAGGAGGGGCGAGAAGGGGGCAAAAAAATATAAATTGAGTTAAACCGTTCATAATTGGTTTATACAGGTTTATGGAGCCTACAAGACGAATGATTATATTTTCGAAAGTATAAAATTATTAGGAGGGGTGAGAAGGGAAAACGGGCGAATGGGCAGAATTTCAGAAACAGAATTAGAGCATTGAAAATTGGTATTATTGGGTATCACGGCTCAATAAATCGATTGCGTATATTTTTAAAAATGTAGAATTATTAGGAGGGGCGGGAAGAGTGGGTGAAGGAACGCTATTGTATGCTTAGCAGAATTTGGCCATATTTTTGTACCGTGGAGTGATAAAATATTATTATTATTACTATTTTCAGATTTAAAAGTATGTAAATAATCTGGTGTGTCACTCACACGACTTTACGATACCCTGCTTTTCAATACTATAAAGATACTCATAGATTCCTGCAATTATTTGTTTTTAAGTTATGTTAATAACAGATATATACATAATCTTTAACCACGTTTCTTGCGACCATGGAAGCCTCTGCGCATGTGCTGACTGAATGAGCCCACTGGTAAAATAGGGGAGATATTTTTTTCGTTGAGAGAAAATAAGTGATAAGGGAACACCGCGAACCGAATGATTGGATGTTTACTAAATTTCAACCTGTCGGTCAACTTTTCACCCCTCAAAGATTTTGAACTCGTCCTCACTGCTGGGCGTAGGAAACGTGGTTGCACTGCAGAGATCAATCGCTTAGTTCACATTTCAATAAAAGTGTGTTCTTTAATGTTTTAAAGCATACAGGGGACTCTCCTCCCTGCTCGCACCGCTCACCAACCCCCAACTCGCTTCACTTATTAACCCCTGCGAGACTCTGCCCGCTATTCGCTGCTTTACCTTACTCTGAGTAGTAATATTAATAGTGTATAACACAAGACAAAAGTAGAAAAATGTTATAAAAATCCCCATATTTAATGTCATATTGAAATACATAATATTTAATACCACATTGTTATTAATATTATTTATTTTAATGAAATATTATGCTAAAATCAGTAATTTTTAAGAATAGAAAGAAATTTGTAATATCTAGACCATTTTGCGTAACAGTTTTTACTATTCAGTTCTTTTTAGTTAATTTAGGACAGTATATAATAATCTATATATATTTCTAACGTACAGGTACATAATAATTTTACATATTCGAAAATATCTGAAAAGAAAAAAGGTGATGAATTTTTTTCATGCCATAATTAGAAATATGAAATGTATCATAGAAACTGTCTAGTTCTGTAATGTTAAAAAATTATCAGTGTGAAATTAGAAGATGAATTTATATATGAGTTATATGATTATAGTAGCAGGCAACGCCCGCTTCGCTGGTCCCCTATTTTTAAATGAATCACTCTAATTACTGAATTCTCAAAATTGCATTCATTTTTATCACGTGAAAAGAAAAGAGAAACAAAATCTGATTAGGAAAAATGTCGCACCGGGTTCTCACTGCCTTCGGAAAAAATTTCCAAAATGCTCTAACTCTTATTTCTATTATTTTCCCCCTTCGCCCCCCCCCATCTCGTCTATCCTAATAATTTTACAAATTCGAAAATATCCGCAATCGATTTGTAGGTATCAAAAACCACTATGCACCAGTTTTGAACTATCTATCTCTATTTTTATTTTTTGGCCCCTCCGTTCCCCCCCTTCCCACCCCTCCCAATAATTTAAAAAATTCGAAAATATCCGCAATCGATTTGTAGGTATCGAAAACATCTATGTACCAATTTTGAATGATCTAACTCTATTTTACTTTTTTTGCCCCCCCCCCTCACCCCCTCCACCTTCCCGGCCCTCCTAATAACTTTACACTTTCGAAAATATCCCCATTCGACTTGCAGGCCTCTAAAACCTATCTGTATCAATTTTGAACGCCCTAACTGTATTTCTATTTGTTTTTGCCCCATAGCCCCCCGCCCCCCACTGCTGCCCCATAGCCCCCCTTACCGCCCCTCCTAATAATTTTACAACTTTGAAAATATCCGCAATCGATTTGTAGGTATCGAAAACCTCTATATACCAATTTTGAACGATCTAACTCTATTTTTATTTTTTGTCCCCCCCCTCTCCCTACCTCCCTTCCTTCCCCTCCTAATAACTTTACACAATCGAAAATATCCTCATTTCACTTTCAGGCCTCTAAAACTTATCTGTATCAATTTTGAACGCCCTAACTGTATTTCTATTTGTTTTTGCCCCATAGCCCCCCGCCCCCCACTGCTGCCCCACCTGGGGGCTGAATTTCTAAAATTCCAGAAATTGGTTTTCAGATATTTGCATTAGCTATATTTTAGAGCAAAAATTTCCCGTATATCTGTTTTTTTGTTTCAGATATATAGGATTATGCGAAATCACGTTTTACGCATGTGAAATCACGTTTTGCCCCCCCACCCCCCTTGGGGACCGAATTTTGAGAATTCCAGAAATTGGTTTTTAGACATTTGTGTTAGCTATATTTTAAAGCAAAAATTTTACGGATATCTGTTTTTTTGTTTGAGATATGAAGGATTTTGTGAAATCCCGTTTTGCCCCCCCCCCCTTGGGGGGGGGGGCGAATTTTGTAAAAGCGCTTCTTAGTGGATGCCTACGTCATAGAAGGAACATTGTCACAAAATTTCATGCTTCTAGGTCCAGGGGTTTGGTCTGGGCGTTGATAGATCACTCCCTCAGGAAGTCTTCTTATATATATGTAGATGATTATATGAGAGTTGTATGAGCCATTTATAAATGAGTTTGAATTTGACTCTTTTTTTATGCCAAAATATAGCTGAAGTATTTTAAAATATGTAAAAAAAAATTAATTTTTTTTTTTTTTTTTTTTTAATTTAAAATTAAAAAACATAAATATACTTTAAAGACAAAAAGAAATGCAGTCGATTATACAGACACGTACACGACATTATTTCATTATTCACAAAAAAGAAAAGAAAAGAACTTATAAAAAAAAAATTATAAAGAACATAAAAGATTGACAATAAGAAAATTTTCTAAAAGTAGAAAAAAAAAAAATATTTGAAGATGACAAATTACAATCCTAAATTCATTTTCTTATTGAAAATATCTACTAATAGCAACATTGAC
This sequence comes from Salticus scenicus, assembly GCA_963930645.1. Classification (NCBI taxonomy): domain Eukaryota; kingdom Metazoa; phylum Arthropoda; class Arachnida; order Araneae; family Salticidae; genus Salticus; species Salticus scenicus. The sequence continues at coordinate 661,630 of OZ005658.1, read as the reverse complement.
ATTTATTTTTACACCATGGATCACATTTTAATTTTCCCGTGGAAAATGGCAGAAAAACAACGTCATAAGAGGAACATTTTTCAAGGTGGCAAATAGAGTATCTTTATAAACCCGAACTTTAGTTAATAACTTCGTTGATTAAAATGATAGAAATTTCTAAGCAGCTGAAATGTCTTCCATTGAGTATTCCGCATGCATTGATACCTCTCATGGCTCGAAAGGCACAGCCCTCTGCGAGGAGATGCGGTTTGCAGACACAAAAAAAAAAAAAAAAAATGACTCAGCGACAGTTTCTTTTTTATATATATATATACAGAAATTTATTTATTCTTATTTTTGTATAAAATATGTTTTTCGGACGACGTGTATTTCTGTCTTTTTCCTGATTTTTATTTAGTGTACTATTCAGTAATTAGTATACAATTTCAAATATAGGTCTTTGTGTACAACGAAAATCCTTCCACTGATGAAATGTTGGAGAAGCATTCGTATAACGAAGTGATCAGATTAGTGAAACAATAAATGAATAGTATCGCACTTACTACACATATATTATTAATTTTTTTTTTTTAAACGTAGTAAAAGCCGAGCAACAGAAGATTTAAGACCCCTGAAACCACATAGACCAATAAGAATAAAACAATTAATTTTACTTTTATTTTTGAAACAAATTTTATATATTGACTTTTATATATATATATATATATATATTATTTATTTAATTGCATGAAAGAGGGGAAAAAAAAAACAAAAAAAAAAACGTTATTTTATTACTTCTATTACCCTACTACCGTAGGCAATGGAAGTATTGCATTTGGTCCAAAAATTCGATATCGAGATTTTACCTAATTTACACGTTTTAAGGTCCCCTGGGTGCAAAAAGTGGTTTTTGGCAATTGGTCAGTGTGTGTGTATGTATGTGTGGAATCTTTTGGCTATCATATCTCCGAAACTAATAAAGATAGAGCTACAAAACTTCAGAATTAAGACAGGTCTGGTGTACAGATGAATTTTCCAAATTTTGGTGAAAATTGAAAAACCAGGTGTGGGACGGTAAGTCTGTATCTCAAAAAACAGCTCTAACGATTTTCTTCAAATTTGCTATATAAACACTCTATTAGATCTCCTTTCGAATGATACAGTTGGTTAGTTCAGGAAAATTGATAGGCATCCTGTATAAATAGCTCAATTTCAGGTCTCGCAAGTGCGTTCCTTTAAAAACGGCTTTACGATTTTTTTTTTTTTTTTTTAAATAACTCGCTATATCAACTCCCTTAAATATCCTTTTGTATGTAATTATTGTTTTTCTGGTCAATAATTGATTTTTTGTAAAAGTTGGTATCTCAAAAACGGCTCTAACGATATTCCTGAAAATTTTTATATCAATCCATTTCTTTCTCGTGTATTACGTGGTTATTAGGGGAAAATCAACAGTCTTCCTGCTTAGGTAGGTCAACTTCAAATCTCGGAAATCTGTGTTTCAAAAAATAACTCTACCATTTTTTTCTCTTATTTTTTACCTCCCTATATGTAAGCTTCGTTTTATAGGTCTTTATAATTTTCTCTTACCGGAAAAAATTTTAGGTTTCTATTTCATTAACTCAATTCTATGTCTTCTGATCACATTATCTCTCAAAAATGCATATATTACGTGTAATAGCGGGTAATGGAAGTCGTGTGGTTGTTTCACACCAGATTTTTTATTATTATTATTATTAATAATGTTCGAAATAAAATAAATTCATTTAATTATTCTTTTATTTTTCCTACTTTGATCACTTTAACCTACACACCTATATTATGGAAGAATCGTACGGCGCGAAAGGTAACTTACTCATGCCTAAATGAATACAGAACGTAAAGAATGAAACATAATTAAGCAAGATCGAAGTATTAGAATGCTGTATTAAAGATAATAATAATAAATAATAATCACTACAGAATAAATCTCATCAATTCCAGTTAACTGTTTTGCCTCTAAAATATAAGAAATAATTGTTGCGTACCACAAAATCTATTAAAATTTACCCCGTATGGAAAATTATACAGGGGTCTGTCCAGACTTTTCACACAGGGTCCTGTTTTTGTGAAATTGTGAAAAATTCTACACGTAATTTTGTGAATCATTTAGTGTGAAAACAAAGTTCTTCCAAACTTTTAGGCTAGGGTCCTCTTTTTGTGAAATTGTGAAAAATGTAGTTTTGCAAAATAAAATTAGAATTAAGGTTTCAATTTCGACAACGATAGTTCAGTTTTATAGAACTAAACTCACACATATGCATAGAAGCCCTTTATAAATTAATATTAGTTTTTTGGGAGAAATACAACAAACACATCCGATTATTCAGGCAGTCTGTTCGTTCTATTGAAGATTAGTTTTGAAAATGAAAGAGATTTATCAAAGTTTTGTTTTTAAGGAGAAGAATTTTGTGAAGGGTCTTTTTTTAGGATAAATAATTTTGTGAAGGGTCCTGTTTTAGGATAAATAATTTTGTGAAGGGTCCTGTTTTAGAATAAATAATTTTGTGAAGGGTCCTGTTTTAAGATATAAAATTTTGTGAAGGGTCCTTTAACGGACCTAAGTTTGCCTCTGGACAGACCCCTGTTATATATATATATAATTTTTAAAAGTACCCCAATCCCCCCCCCAATATATATATATATATATATATATACATTACAGTGTGATTTTACTCTGAACATTTTCATAAATATTTTAATGTAATTAGAATAAAACGCACAAACATTGCGACTGCGGATTGCTGCAGTTAGAAAGGATTAAGGTATTATAAACAGTTCATACTGGGGATAGAAAAAATGTTTGTTAATAAACAAAGGTTCAGGAATTTTACTGTATTTATTAATCAAAATGCACATGAGTGGCTGCCAGCCATACGAGAAGTAAACATTTTAAAAATCTGCATAATTGAAATTAGAAAACAAAAAATTCTAGTTCTCCCAAAGATTTAATAGTTGACTAAAGGATTTCAAAGGGCAGATTATAAAAATCATACCTGAGACTCCTGTATATCCAGCATATCCATTTTTCCCCCTCCTTTCTTTTTTTCATCCCCAAAACGAGTAAAAATGTTAACTACACATTTTAAAAAGCAAACTCCGGGACACACAAGCATACCTTAGGTTTCCAGTACAATGGAAAAAAACAGCCTATCTTGAAAATCCAATTTTTATCCTGAGAGGGAAAAAATGGTTATAAAAAATATTGAAGGATGAGATTACGGAACATTGTATCCCAAAATAAAACAATATGCTATGAAAGAAGATACATAATTCGTGGGAGTAAATAGGCAAACAAATTACACACACACACACACACATTATTAATACATATTTACCAAACATGAGGATGGAAGAGGATGAACTAAAGGATTAATGGGGGGGGGAGTTCACGCACCTGCAGAAAATGGCTGAGACAATGGGGGCCGTGCGACTTCAACAGGTCGTGAAAGTTCCGCACTCCGTTCGGCCGGACGTCGTGCTCGGGAAACATTATCCGGCCATAGTCCGGCATACGGATCACCACACGGGATTCTGCTCAATCACTCGCATGCCGGAGACGCGGGATGCAGGAAATCCTGGGGAAATGCAGCGCCGCCAAGCGACAGGTGAGCCGTATCCGTATAAGAGGAGCAAGTGTACGGAATAAGAAGTTGTCCAAAGCCTTCTAAGAAGGCTACTTAAAAGGGGAAAAAAAAAAAAATACTGTATAGAATATTTTTAAATGTACAAATTAATTATGCCGCATACATTTTCGGCGAGAAATATAAATATGAAAATAATTATAAGATAAAAAAAAAACTTTTTATATACCATTTTTTAAATTTATGATGAATCATAGAGCTCTTATCAATGTGCATAAATTTTTTAAAATGATAATGACGTCAATTTTTGTGAGATGCATAATTTAACTTTTTATAATTTTTTAATGTTCACGTTTATTTGTTAATGTATTTATTCTTATGTCGAAAGAAAATGAACTCGTATTTTTATTTTATTTTATTTTTTTATTTTTTATTTTATTTATTTATTTATTTTTTTTTTTTTTTTTGGGGGGGGGTAACAATTAAATTATAGCTAATATTTTACTGGCTATTTTACATTATTAGGATGTTATTATTTTCATATTTTAATTAATTATAAGAAAACTAATCAAAAATTCGAAAATCGGACTTCGAAGTATTGTGTTGTCACCGGGTTCTGAGCTACTGTGAAAGTTTCAAATGTCTAGCTAGTAGGGAAGTTAGTTAAAATTCGATTGCAAGATTTGTACCGGACAAACAAGCAAACAAGAATAGAAGTTAATAAAAACATGGTAAAATAGTTCATATGGCGGTAAAAAAAAATAAAACAGGAAATACAAGTTTTATAATATTAAGAATACAGTAAGAAAATTGACGGTGAATTTTTATTCAAAAAACATTATTTTTTTCTTACAAGTCCATCAGATTAAAAGGAAAGCTATTTTCTGCAATGCTTTACAGATATATTTAATTAAAGAGATTATTTAAATTAATAAAAGAATATATAAATTTTCAAGGAATCGGCAACATGAATGAACCTACATCATCATCATGAAAGAGTGAGAACTAACTATAATAATTTCGTAAATTTAATACAGTCGAACCTCGTTAACGTGAATCTCAAGGGGATAAAAAATGTGTTCGTGTTATCAGTTATTTCATGCTATCAGTAACTAATCTTCATATAACAAAACTAATCTTTATTTTCACGGGGATTGTGGAAACAGTTCGCGTTAAAAGTAATTCACGTTAACAGTGTTCAGGTTCAGGTAAACGAGATTCGACTGTATAAACTTTCAGCAACATCAAATATTATTAAATTGAATAACATTATTTGTACTGACAGATCAGCATTTTATATTTACATCGCTAAAAAATATCTTTTTTATTTAGTAATGTTAGTTAATAGCAATAAATAAAGGATACCCAATATCTATCAAAAAGGTTTTAAACTGGGATGAAAAAAAAAAAAAAAAAAAAAAAAAAAACACTTAGCCAATTTTTGTTTTCTAAATAGTATATATCTTTACTCATACGTATAAAGGATTTAAGTCCAAAAATGAAAATGTCGATTTTGAGTTAAGTACATAGTCAGACTCAGAAAAAAAATTCTCTATTGATTGGTATAAAAGATTTAAGTCTACGTTATAGTCTTCTGAGAAAATCCATTGGAAAAAAGATTGAAGTCAGAAATATAGCATTCATGTTTGTATATATTATATACGTATAATATATTATATACGTAAATCCGTTAAAAATAAACAAACTTCAAAATTAAATGTATGTAGTTTATTCACAAAATTGTATATTATGATAATATCCTGGTTAAAACTGTATTGAACTTCTGTTTTTATACAGAAGTTTTTGAACTTTATTTTTCGTCTCCTGAAAAATCAAGAACATGGACTTAAATCCTTTATACTTATCAGTACAGATATATATATATAAAATTCTGCAAAAAGAGAGTTTAATTTAAATTTAAAAAGACCGGAGTTATTTTAATTTATTCTTTCATATGAAGGTATGCAGTAACTGTTTTATTTCCTAGTATCTGTTAATATATTAATTTCCTAAAATTTCTTCGGTATAGCTTTCGCACAGGAGTCCCTTAACGGCTTTTAAATTTTTGTTGTCATTTTGGCGATGAATTAAAATGGCAATTGCAATTGCATAAGTAAAGATCTTGGCTAGAACCATACGAGCTACTCTGGTGCCAAATTTCATCTTTCACGAAGGGGTTCTATAACAAAGCCGTTCCATTTCTTTAGCACGATATTTCTCAATTTTATTTAAAAAAAAAAAAAAAAAAAAATGCTTGCACTTTTTTTTATTTCCTTCTATATGTAATATAGAAAAAGTATTGGATTCGTGTTAATTTTCAACCGCCGTTTTTTGATGGATTTACATGTTTTGGGATGCCTTGAACACGAATTGATAGTTTTTAGAAAATGTCTGTGTGTGTGTGTGTATATCACGAATTTTGTGTCCACTGTATCTCACGAACCAATGAATGAAATTTAACCAAACTTGGTATTTAGTTGCACCGTGACATAAACTGGTGCTGATTAGATTTGGGGATCAATCGCTCAACAGGTGGCGCTGTGATCGCATTTTTTGTAAACTTTTAGCATGGCAGTATAGGATAAAATTTCGTATAAATGTGCATAATGAGAGTTATTTTAAACTTTTGATTGTAAAATGAATATGAATTATTGATAATAGTAGTAGTTAACTAGGGAAAAAAAATTGTGCATGTGGGGGCATCGGTTCCCCCCTGGGGGGGGGAGTAATTTTCAAGATGGGTATTTTTCGAAAGGTCACGTCAATACCAGTAAAACGAATGGTTGAACTATAAATCTGTGATAATTTAAAACAAAGTTATTGATTTTTTTTTTTTTTTTTAACTTTCTTCTAGATATGTAATATAGAGAAAGTATTGGATTCGCGAAAATTTTCGACCTCCGTTTTTTGACGGATCTACACGTTTTGGGATGTCCTGAACACGAATTGATAGTTTTTAGAAAATGTGTGTCTGTCTGTTTGTATCATTTTTTTTGTGGACGCTGTATCTCACGAACCAATGAATGAAATTTAACCAAACTTGGTATTTAGTTGCACCCTGACATGAACTGGTGCTGATTAGATTTGGGGATCAATAGCTCAACAGGTGGCGCTGTGATAGCATTTTATCTAAATTTTTAACATGGCAGTATAGAACAAAAATTCGTGTAAATGTGCATAATAAGAGTTATTTTAAACTTGTGATTGTAAAATTAATATGAATTATTGATAATAGTAGTATGTAACTAGGAAAAAAATTTTGTGCATGGGGGGCATCGCTTCCCCCCCCCCCTAGGGGGGAAATACCCCCCAGGGGGAGTAAATTTTCACAATGGGTATCTTTCGAAAGATCTCGTTGATAATAGTAGTAGTTAACTAGAAAAAAAATGTTGTGCATGTGGGGGCATCGGTTCCCCCCCACCGGGGGGGGGGGCAAAGTTTCAAGATGGATATCTTTCGAAAGGTCTCGTCAATACCTTTAAAACGAATGGTTGAACCATAAATATGTGATAATTTAAAACAAAGTTATCGATTTTTTTTTACTTTTAACAAAAAAAAAAAAAAAAAAAAAAAAAAAAAAAATCTGATTTTTTTTTTTTAACGAAATTTTGCCAAACTTTGTATTTAGTTGTTCCCCGACATAAACTGGTGCTGATTATATTTGGGGATCAATAGCTCAACAGGTGGCGCTGTGATAGCATTTTATCTAAATTTTTAACATGGCAGTATAGGACAAAAATTTGTATAAATGTGCATAATAAGAGTTATTTTACACTTGTGATTGTAAAATTAATATAAATTATTGATAATACTAGTACGTAACTAGGAAAAAAATTTTGTGCATGGGGGGGCATCGCCTTCCCCCCTGGGGGGGGGGGAAGGTAAATTTTGAAGATGGGTATCATTCGAAAGATCTCGTCAATATCTTTAAAACGAATGGTTGAACTATAAATCTGTGATAATTTAAAACAAAGTTATCGATTTTTTTTACTTTTAACAAAAAAAAAAAAAAAATTAGAAAAAAATTCGTAATTTTTTTTTTTTTTTTTATTGTTACTGATTGAATATGTATAGGAAAATATAGAAGAAATAAGTCTTGTGGTGGCCACAACATACTAGTTTTTTCTGACATGGCACACCAACTTGTTTCTTTCTTTTTAATATTTTTAAAGTTAAAAATGGATTTTTATTTAATATATTTTGAACTTTCAATCAGTTATCCGACTGAACTAAAAAATATGGCGTTAGTTAGATTTTATCCCGATTAAGAAGTGTACCAATATTTGATAAAATGTAATAATCCAGCAGATACAATAACAAATTTTCAGCTTTATATATTTAAATAAAAAATAAAAACGTTTTCAGGTTCATTCAAGGTGATAGGATAAAAATTGATAACGACGAAAAAATCGCTGTCTGAAAGAAATAGTACGTTTGGTCTTACTATTAAATTTAGGAATCTGAATCTTCTAATGCTTGAAAAAATAACTTTTTAATATACCTGAGTGCAAGATTTTTCAAACGCGAGATATTTTTTTGTAAATCACATTTCTTAAATTCATTGTAACAAGATGTAACTATGTTAATAAATTTTACGTTCTTTTATATGCATAAAATGAAAATATAGAAATCGTGAAAATTTAGTGCAGAAAATTTTGGTTACTTGAAACCTTGTTGCAGAACATTTAAAAGTATTCTGCTTTAGGGTTGATTATCTTTGGGAATCAATCTCTCAATAGGTGGTGGTGTCATACAAATTTTTATAATTATTAATTATTATTATTATTTTTTTTTAATATGGCAGAATACGATAAAGTTTCGTACAAATGAGAATTATTTTTATCTTTACAATGTAAATATATAGATAATAATAACCAATCAATCATGAAAATAATTTGGTATATGTAGGAGTATCACTCATCACCCCTCCAAGATGGAATAAATTTTCAATATGGATATCTTTCAAAAGAACTCGTCAATACCTTTAAAATGAATAATTGAACCATAGAGCTGTCATAATTTAAAACAAAGTCTTTTTTTTTTTTTTTTTTTTTTTTTTTTTTTTTTTAAGCCTAGTTTGAACACAGAAATGTGTTTAAATTTTAAATGGCAAACAGCATATTTTGATGAAATGTTTTCGAACTTTTGTAGTAAGCTGTATGCATATATACACAATTAGGTTGATTGTTATATTTGTCACTTCCAGCTCAGTAGTATGTTTAAACTTTAATAATTGAAAATAGATAATTTTATCCTTAAAATATTTCTAAGATGAGAAATTATCATCCTCAGATTATTTTTTAAAGAATATAAAAAAAGTTTCTATACGCAGAGACTTTATTTATGATTCCTGAAATAAACCCATGGAATAAAATAAATATTTTATCATTTCAAACAACATGAAGGCTTCATTGATTTTTAGATCCTAAAAATGTAAAAAGTTTGGCAGTTTGAGGCCATAATTTGCATTGGATTTTTTAAATATATTTTTAATAACATTTTCTTTTCCCAATTATTATTATTTTGATCCTAATTATTTTTTATTCGTTTTTACAATTTTACAAATGATTCATTTTCATTTGTACGAATCTATAACTAAAATTTTTATTGTATTAATTTTACATAAGTTTTTATTTTTTTTTTAAATATTTGTTTATTTTGTATATATAATTTTATTTACTAAGTTTTATTAATTATTACATATATAATAACATACATCCAGGAAGGTTATAATTAAATTTCGGCTACAAACAGCCCCTATAGCTAAAATAGACAAGCTCGTCTCATGAATTGTGTCTATACCAAATGTAATGACAATCTACTTGCCCGTTTTAACTGCAGAAAGGTGTTCATAGCAAAACATTAATCATAATGACTAGGATATTTTCATATTTTTCTTTAAGTTTAGTTATTAACTGAACATCTGTTTAGTTATTAAATGAACATTTGTATTCAATTACGCATAAAAATAATGAAACTCTTATAGCTACTCGGTATTGTCCGAGTGCCGAGTATACATACCGAGTATTCGGTGCAGCTCTACTTTTAATTGAACTTATATATAAAATTATAGAGGAAAATGTATGGCAAAACTATCCATATACAAATACATTAACATTTAATCTGACCGGCAGACGATTGAAATTTCATTAAATACGTCGTTTCACAAGTCAACCGTACCGTCGTTCGCTACGTAAAATCACCAAAAATCAATAACCTAAATATCACAACAAGAAATAAATAAGCAGTCGAGAGAGACAATCGTCAGTTCCATTTCAAAAAGCCTACTCCACAAGAGGGCCCGAAAAGAGAAATCGAGAGTTAAAAATTCGGCTGCATCCCATGAATAAAAGAAGAACAGCAGCCATTGAGTGCAAAAAGAATTATTTATGAAAGATCTCCGAGGCACTTGAACACGTAATGCCATTTCGAGAGCGTGTCTCTCCTCTCTATGGGAGAAAAATAGACAGCGCTCTAAATCAAAACACTGTTGTTATTATTATTATTTATTTACTTGTTGCTGAAATTATATATATTTATATATTAAGAAAAAAAAAAAATCCTTTTAAAAAAGGGGGGATCCCATTTATAGAAAAAGTAAAATACGTGTTTGATCCAGACAGTTATTATCAAACCTATCACTTTGCCCCAGTAATAACAAAATAATTTCCATTTACATGAGGGCATAAGTGCTTTTCAGGGGTCGATCCAGGTTTTAATTTTTGGGTCCCTTTTTTGTGAAAAACAAAATATTTTTGTGAAAAAGTAAAATATTGTGTAAAATCTTCCGTTTTTACAATCACTTTATGTAATGTTTAATATCAATTTAATAGAGTTTTGTTGAGACAAATTAAGGCATTAATTAAAAATAATACTGAAAATATGAAAACATTTAATAAAAGGATCATTTTTATAAAACAAAATCTTGTGAAGGGACTCATTTTATAAATTTGAATTTTGTGAAGGGTCCCTTTTCGTGGATTTGAATTTTGTGAAGGGTCCCTTTTCATGGATTTGAATTTTGTGAAGGGTCCCTTTTTATGAATTTGAATTTTGTGAAGGGTCCCTTTTTACTATGTGGAATTTTGTGAAGGGGCCGCAAAAGGGACCCAAATTTTGCCTGGATCGATCCCTGCTTTTAAACAGGCTGTACTCAATTTATAGGGCGCACCAGCAGCCGAGCGGTTCTGCGCTCAAGGATGGTAGAGGGGAAGTGCCGGGTTCGATCCCAGGTCGCGTTCATCGACTTAGCTGTTCGGAGTTTTCCGTGGTTTTCTCCGAAACTCACGTAAACATGGGCTTGGACCCCCTTAGAAAGACCCCCTTCCACGGCCTATAGGCTTAGTACCCTAGCTTTTTCACCTATAGGCTTAATACCCTAGCGTAGTCAATTGGCCTTAAACCCAACAACAACAACTCAACTTATAAATGAAATAATTTCTTTAAATAAATAATAAATTAATTGATCTTTGAAAAAACATTGCTAAAGGGTATGTTTAAAATTAATTCTATTTCCGAATCATGAAAATTTAAAGAAAAGGAAGTAATTCATTATTTTCCAACACATTCAAATAACGATTTTAAGGTAAAAGAGAAGCCATAGTCTGGTTAAGATTACATTAATGATAATGGGGATAAATAATTGCAAAAAAGAAAGATCTTGAAAGGGGGAGGGGAAATCCCTTTTTGAAACTACTTATTTAAGGGGCTTTGACTTGGCGCCACTGAAGGTTTAATGTAAAAGCTTATATTTCATATATTGTTTTAGAGATTTGAAATCTTTAAATTGCGTTTACTCACTCAGTTTGCGTTTTTTATGAATTCATGACATTAAAAATGTTAAAAGATCTATAGATATTTAAGAAAAGACTATATCTATCTATCGATAACTGTCGAGCTTTTATTTTACTTCACTTTAGGTTTTGGCATCATTCTTTTCTCCAGTTGGTGTTAAATGTTATACATGTGGTTACTCAGCTTTTTTCATGATATCACTTTGGTTTCAATTAAGTTTTTAATTAATCTTTATTTAATCTTTTTTTTAATTTAATATTTCACATTCTTTATTGTTCTTACTGCATCGATCTTTCTCCAGTTGGTGTTAAATGTTATGCATGTGGTTACTCAGCTTTATTCATGATATCACTTTGGTTTCAATTAAGTTTTTAATGAATCTTTATTTAATCTTTGTTTTTATTTAATATTTCACATATCTCATTCTTTATTGTTCTTACTGCATCGATCGGGGCGTGAATTGATATAAATTGCTATGAATAGCAATATCGTTTTACGAAATCGTTGCAGTTTTCACAGCTTTATGAAGTATGCGCCCCTTGAAAAGTATGCTTCTAAGTTTAAGCATTTACATCCAATTAATTGTGTGATTTTTTATATGTTTTTCTCTCTCATAAGTATAATGGTCCATTTTTATTATCATTCAGGTCGGTGTAAGTTTTTCATGTTACTATCGTAACTCATTGGTTCTTAATCTATATCACAACTTTTTGTGTAATTCTTTCCTCTATGTTAAATTCAGTTCTATATTTTAGTGTGCTGTTATTGTTTTAGTTCTATTAATTGCTAAATTTTAAGATTAAATTTTATTACGATATCTATTATTTATATATATATATATATATACATATACACGTGTGTGTGTGTTTGTATTTAATGGAGCTTACTTAAAAGAATTGGGTATGAATTTCGCAATATCTTTAAAAGAAAAAATATATATATATATATTTTTTTTTTTTTTCAAATTTTTCACAGATATGCACTTTTAAATTTTATTCCCAAGAACTAATTAATAAATTTCAAAATCCATCCGTAAATCTTTTTTTTTTTTTATGTAGGTTCTATTAAAAAAAAGAGAGAGAGAGAGAGAGAATCTCTTTCTTATACCAGTAGAAGTTTTAGCATTTTTAAAATCATCAATTCATGAAGCAATGTAAACGGAGCAAAAGCAATTTAAAGATTTCAAATCTGTAGACATTATCAAAAATAATAAGAATTATTGTCTGAATATATATTTTAGTTAACAAACCTGATATTAGTTCAATTTAGAAATATTAAATGGAAACCAAACCTATATGAAACCCTCGGTGATGCCAAGTCCCCTTTATAAAAAATAAAATAATTCAAATAGAAATAAGAATGAGAAAATCCGCCCTCCAAAAAATCGAAAACGCTAAACTGGTGTTCAGGTACGCATTTAGATAGATTGAAATTTATTACCGGATTTTTTCTGGGCTGCAATACTTTCTTACACACAGACAGACATGTGTAAATGAAAATGGTCAAATCTTATTTCCACCTTTCAAAACGAATTAATTCACCGAAAACCGGAAGTCGAAAAATTTCATGAAAGCAATACTTTCTTCTAAAATGTTAAAAAAAAAAAAAAAAAAAAAAAAAGGGGGGGGGGGGGAAAGAAAGAAAGAGACTATATAAAATCAAGAGTAGTTGAAAAAGAAGAACAGGTAGTAGCTAATAAAGAAAATCTGCTTCAACATTTTTTTTTCGGAATTTCCCTAAAGAATAAGGCCCTGTGAAAAAGCAGAAGGCGATAAAAATTCTGCTACACAACGACTGGAATAAATAAAAACAAATCAAAATGGGGCTCAAAGAAAAATTCCCAAGCCGTGTGCCGAGAATTATTGATGTAGAAAGGTCTGAGTACTCGAACACGTACTGAAGTTAAAAGAACGTGTCTACTCACTTTTCTTGGAGGAGAAGGGGAGGAGCGCCGACAATTTTGTTTCGTTAAGTCCTGTTAAGAAATACATTTCATTTTTTTTTTTTTTTTTTTTGTAAGAAAAATCGCAAGACTAGACTACAGTCCGAAAAAAAAGAAAGAAAGAAAGAAAATAATGATAATCTAACTTATTTTTAAAATGATATTTTGAGTTGCCGACCCACTGGATTATTGAGTGTAAAGAAATTTTAATAAAAATATTTGCTTTATAGAACAACAGGAATTATGTCATTAAATAACACGAAGATAACTTTATAAAAATAGTGGTTTTAGTAATCCGGAGGCTTGGCAGATCTCAATCTTTATAAATAAAAACATATGGATGATGATCGGAATCGGAAATCGCCGTGAGATAAGTTGAAAAATAAATTATGTATTTATAATAATAATAAAGTCTGGTGACATATTTTTTGTTCTCTTACAACAAATGAGGTTACCTAATCTAGTTTGAAAAATGCCCTCCACGAAGGGGCAAGCTGGGCTATATCTGGTTCTTTAACGTATACAAACATCAAACCGTCTCAATTATATATATATTAAAAACAAAAACTATTTTATTTTCGAGGCAAAACTTTAGTTAAAATACATTTAAAATTTAGACGTTTCGAAACCCGTCCAGATTTCCTCATCAGTATCACTACAATATAATTTGCAAGCATTACATGAATACACAAGGAATTTATATAAGTACAGAATATTGAGGAGCCAGTGCGAATGCTTCATTGATAGTGTAGCAATCTCTACAGTAGTGTAGCCATCTCACCTGCCAACCATCCCTACACTATATAAATAAATAATATAAATTTAAAACAAATATAAATATATAAATTTAAAACAAATTCAATATACATATTATATATAATGGACAAATAATTTTTAAAAATATTGGACATGCTCAAACAAATGCTTGAAAAAATCCTCATTATAAATTATTTATATCATTAAAACAATGAAAATGTTTTATATATATATATATATATATATATATATATAAATAAATAAAAGTAAAAATAAAATTGTTTGTCAATACAGTGGATACTGTGGGACTCGAGCCAATGTAAAATAATAATAATTTTTTTTTTTTTTTTATATTCGATACTTTTCCTCAACAGTGAAATACTGTTAATTAATACAAAAGCAATAATTCAAAGCTTTTGATGAAATTCTATTCACGATTTCCTTCTTTTCTCTTTTTTGTTTTATTTTGTTAGAAAGGTCAGTAACAGAATTTCAAATTATTTAAAACAAAATATTTTATTTTTTCTTTTAATTTCCTTCTAATTCAATCATAAAAAGACTTTAGGAATTTTAAAATTAAATTGTTTAAATTTTGATTTTAATAAACAATTAAAATTTAATTTTTTTAAACCGTCTTCTTATATATAGTACTTCCTGTTATAAATAAATAAATATTCCCTAACTTGATAAAACCTTTACAAACTCTGTTCCAGCCCCCCCCCCCCCCCAAGAAAAAAAAAAAAAAAAAAAAAAAAAAAAAAAACTCAGTTAATGCAGCGGAAATTTAACAGAACTTAAAACTATCATGAGTTTTCATACATAAATAACTTGGCGACGTGACTTTAGAGAATCTCGCCAAACTCTAAAACTTTAGTTTCGGTATTGCAATTTGCTGTAAATAGTAACCTTTCGCTATGTTTCCACAAAACAATTGTCTAGAGTTTATTTAAAGTTCCTTGCAAAGGTTTCTCTGACGCCAAAGTTTTTCCTAAGTGAACTTTGCCTGTAAATGTCGTTTCCCTACAACGAGAATCTCCGTGCGCGAAAACTAAGCATTTTGCCGCCCTGCCTCAGCCACTTACGGGAAAATAAAAATAATATTTACAAATATGTTACAATATAAAACTAATGAAACAATTTAACATGTAAATGCAATTCAGTAAATCTTCGGTGACCAATTGGGTCGGACATAGTTTTTTCTTTCTTTCTTTTACTTACTAAACTAGTTGGCATAGGTGGACTCTGCTCAGTTCCCCATCATATGTATGTTCTCATAAATTTCTTGTACAGAACTTATTATATTCATGTTAAGAGAAAGGAATTTGACCAAACGCTTGACACGGTGACAGAACGAAATCCTCGCCTAATAGGCTACCCACCATTCAGTTCGATATCTTATTCTAATCTATTAATTTATTTTATTGGGATCAATTTCGTAGTTTATTTTCATGCTACTATTTCCAATGCAACTTTCCTAAAAATGCGTACTTTTATGAAATATCTCCCCATTTTGCTATGTTGATAAAATCTTAAATTTCGAATAACTTACGGAATTTTCCTATTAGAATATTTGTAGTCAATCATTAGAGGTCAAGACTTCTAATTTTTAGAAGTGGCCAGTGGCCACTGGCCACTGGACATGATGAACTCAGCGGCCACTCATGAGTCGTCGTTGTCGTTATACATAGGATTCATACACATACAAATAATTAATATATATATATATATATATATATATATATGATATATATGTGTGTGTGCGTAAAAGCATAAAAACACAAATGATGTGGTCGTAAAATTAAATTAAGAAATAATGCTCTTTATTGTATTATTTTAATAATAAAATATATATATATGTGTGTATTTCTACCCATTAAAAAGAATTAAATAGGTATTATTTGAAAAAAAAAATTTTTTAAAAACTTACGTACTTCTACAGTTTAAATTTTTCAGTATCTGAAATGAAAGGAGGTAAGAGGAAAAAAAAAAAAAATAGATTGAGAAATCGAATCATTGAAAAGTGATTCAGTTTTTGAGGAAAGATATGACCTCATTTGAACTTTCACTAAATGCTTATGATTTTATTCTTGTTAATGTTTTAAGAGTGAGTTCTATAAGTATATAGTTATAATAGCATGTAATCCAGCTTTTTTTAAATGCTATTAATAACTATAGTACTTGGAAAGAAGACTTTAAAATTCAAAGTTTTAGTAATGAGGGAAAATATATAGACTTTCGTAGATAAATATTAATTTTGCTATGGAAAACAGATGACTATAATGATGATATGATCTAGCAATGTTATTTCTCATACACAATTTGTGTTTTACAAAAATAGCTATTTTATGTCCCATTGCAAAAGAAATACAAAAATTTGATTCTTTTAATAAATTTCACCTAGTCTGGCACTTCCATCTGCAAATGGAAAATAATTATGATTAGAATTAGAGGAAAACGAAATTATTTTGAGTCTGAGGAGGGGGTGGGGAGGCAAAGAATATGTACTAGCCTATTATCAGAGGTTTAATTTCGACTGACATTTGATTGCTAAAACTAGAAATTTGCTGAAAATTTTCTGTAAACATGATTGGTTGGTGGATTGCTTGGACATTATTAGTATCACTTTCAATAAATTGACTACCTAAACAGTTATATATGTAGCTTTTATCTATATTAAACACTTTCAAGATTATTTCATTAACACGAAAAAATTATTTAATATAACTGCAGTTACTTTTATATCCACATAAAACTTTATAAAAATTTCATACCATCAGAAAAACTAATTTTTCAAACATATATAGAATAAAATTTTTAAATATGTACATTAATCATACAGTAATAAGTATTTAATTATCAACTTTAAACATGTATGAAATCAACTTAGCATTAATTTTCTTAAATTGATTTAGAAAAAAATTTTTTTCCTAAAAAATCTATTTTTCATCCCCCCCCCTGGTTTACACCTTTGGTATGGATATGAAATATAACTATATAATTTAATTGAGAAAGAATAAATAAATTCATCAAGTTAAGTCAAAAAATAATTGAATATGTGAGAAATAGTGAGCACTTCTATAGCTTTTTTGTTTCTAGAATTGATCAGTCATCACTATCTAGAAATGAGGAAAGGGGGGGGGGGTAAAAAAGTAATTACATGAACAGGAAATATTACATTCTCAATTCTACTTCTAAATTCTATTAAAGCAAGTTTAAAATGAATATTGCCATTTACATTACGGATGAAGAAAGATTGAGAAACAACTGCATAACATTTGATCGGCGATCGCTAGTTGGAAATAGAAAAGGGGGAGAGAGGCAAAAAATAATTACATGAACAAGAAATATTTAACAATTCTATTTCTTTCTAGGTTCTAGAATCCCATAAAGCATGTTTTAAATGAATATTGTCATTTATGTTGTGGATGGAGAAAGATTGGAAATCGGATGGCACGATCGTCATCGAAATCCCATTAAACGATCGGCGATCGTTAATGGGATTTCTTTTTTTTTAAACGAACGATATCCGCGATTTTTTTTTTTTTTTTTTTTTTTTAACGGAAAAAATATTTTCGCGAATTCGCGGAAAAATTGGAGATCATAGCAATTTTTTTGGATCGCCACTTTTTCAAATTAAGTCGCCACGTGGCGAGTGGCGACCGTGAGTCTTGACCTCTATCAATCATGTTCATACAAGTATCATAAATGCTATTTTGAAATTGTCTGATATATTTATGATCCTTAAAATGGACGTTTATGCTCGATTTTGCCTTATTCTGCCATTTTAAGTAAATCGTAAATTCCAAATAACTTACGAATTTTTTAAATTGGAAAAATCATACTCTATGGTATTCATGTCAGTATCCTAAATAATATTTCGAAAGTGGTTTGACATCTTTACGAGGAAAATATCCCTCACGATTGACGTTTATGTGAAATTTTGCTCTAATCTGCCATGTTAAGAAATTCGTAAATTTCCAATAACTTACGAAATTTTTATATTGGAAAATTCATAGTCATTAATACTCATGCCAGTGCCCTAAATAATATTTCAAAAGTAGTCTGACATATTTACGATGAAAATATCTCTCAAAATTGACGTTTATGTGAAATTTTGCCCTATACTGCCATGTTAAGAAATTCGTAAATTTCCAATAACTTGCGAAATTTTCAAAGTAGCATATTTATAATTACTTATGTTCATTCCGGCATCAAAACTGATATTTTAAAACTGGTTTGACATTTTTACAGTAAAAAGTTTCCATTTAATGCACGTTTAAGTGAATTTTTGTCCTATTCTCCCATGTTAAGAAAATCGTAAATTTCGAATAACTGCTGAAGTTTTTTAAATCGAATGTTGCAAATGAATAGAGTTCTTGCCAGTGTCGAAAGTAATATTTTAAAACTGATCTGACCTCTCTACGACAATTTGTTCTTGAGATATCGTGTACACAGACGAACAAACTAACGGACTAACAGACAGACAGACACCATACAAATTTTGTCATTTTCGGATTCCTCATACCTGAAAACGAGTAAAAAAGTCAAAAAACCGAGGTCGAAAATTTTCACGATTACCTAAGTTCCCCATACCTATAGTATGATGGGGAACTAAAATTCCATTTGAAAACACCCACAATTTTTTGCCAACCTCCCCCACTTAAATTTTATAAGAATTTCTTCGATAAAATTAATTAAGAAAATACCTAAGGAATATAAACTTAATATTTGTTTAATTATTTGGAAAATAGTTTATATGTAAAAAGAAAAAAAAAAAAAGGCATTTAAAATACATATGTATTATTATTAGCATAAGACTTAATGTCTGAAGCAACTTCTATAGTAATACGGTACAACTTAAAAAAAAAAAAAAAAAAAAGTTTTTTTAAGATTTCAAGTGCGAACTGCTTTTTACTTAAAACCGATCAAGAAACAATTCGAAATGAGACAAAAGTAACTTATTTAAGTCATATTACATCTAATTACCTGAAGATTTCTAGGTAGCGAAAAATCATAAAACTGCTCTAATTTGATCAAAAGATATTTAAGTTTACTTTTAATGATAGATTATGAAGTGTACTTCTGATTCACTCCACAAATAACTCAAAAAGCACACAAATGCAAAAATTTAATCAACGTCAACACATGTCGCTTCGGAGTAGCTGCAAGTGGTCGCAACCAATGATTACCTCCATCGAAAGTATAAAAATAATAATTTTTCTGGAAAAAAAAAAGTGAAAAGGGTTTTAATTTAAAATTTTGTCTCAGTAAAATAACTCCGCGAAAGCAAAGATTATTCAGAGTGAAGCACCAAGGGTACAGAAGAAAGACAGAGAGAAAACGGAACTTAAGCCCCCCCCCACCCCCCAAAAAAACATAGTAAGCGCAAAGAACTTCGCAATCATAAAAAGTTAAGTTTGTTAAGGGTAGTAATGTGAAAGTGTGAGTTCTATTTGAGGTTATTAGAGTCTATAGTTTATTAAAGCTGACTAGGTTTGCAAATAGTCAGATGAACGATTTAATCAACACAGATTCTTACAATAAACATTTTAGTGCATTTTTATCCAATAGATGCACAGATATAGCAAACTACTCGGTAAATCATAAAAGACGAGTAATAACAGCGTCACCTGACGGCCGATATACATTCAAATACAAACAGCATTCTTTTTTTAATGGTCATCTCATATATCAAATTTAGTGCACTCATAAGCTATAAAAGCTTAGATATAGCCTTCCCGAGTACAGGGAAAACCATAGACCTTATATATTTAGACTACGCCACCAATAGGACTTCCCATTATAGTGAATGTCTTCAACATGAGGGTGTAATCTAATACCTTCATCCTTTGCGGTCAGCGCCGTATGTCACGTGACAGAGAGTTGAGGGAGATTCTTCCATAAGAAAGCACTTATTTTTGTAGGAATTCAAACAAAAAATTCTCCCCTTCAAAATGGTTTTCCACAAAAGAAATTTTTTTTATAATTAATCTATGAGATTTTAGCTTTCCAACGATGCGTAAATCTAAAGGCTTAAATGAAAAGCGTGTGTACAATACAGAAATTAAAAAACTCAAAACTACTTTCTTTCCAACTGAAAAATCACATAATATTCATTCTCGTCTTTTTCTCCAGGTCTGCATCATGTGATAATTTCGCTGGGGAAGCTACTTCATGTCGCAGACATATAATGAAGGGAGATGCGTGGTCTATCTATATAAGGTCTATGGGGAAAACTGCAGTTTAGCAGCACCGTATGCCGCCGGATATGCACCCAGACTAAATAAGTATATATATTTTTTTAATATAAAACCCTCTTAATATTAAGTTTTGCGCAGTTATACACTTTAAAATTCCAAGTAAGGGAGGACGTGGTACAATGAAACATTAATATATTAAAATTAATCAGACTTCTCACAGAAAGTTGCAGTTCAAATCAGGGTTGGAAAAATCCCGGGTTTTTTTTCAGAAACCCCCCAGCCTAATGGGTTTTATCAGGTTTTTTTTTTTTTTTTTTTTTTAAGGTTTTATTGGGTTTAATCAAGGTTTTTTGGATCTTATCAGGGTTTTTTCAGAGTATTTTCGGGTTTTATCAGAGTTTTCAAGACTATTTTCTTTCTTGCTGTTTTTAAACATTAATATACCATTCATAATAGGACAATTAAAAATAAAAAAAAAATCAATTATACATTAAAATCAAAATTTTAAGAATTTAATTTTAAAAATTCTAGTCTTTTTATGATTAAAGATTTTTTTTTTTAATAAAACAATTGTACTTTAATTATCTAAAATACTCTTTATCTGCCCTTTACAACAAAAACTGGATTTTAATAATTATTTAGCGTCGTTGCTTCATTATTATTATTATTATTATTATTATTTTGTACTGAATAGATTTCCATAAAATAATTTTAATTATTGTTCCTTATACATTACTTAACAGTGTTGCACTGTTAAAGTTCTGGGAAATTTTTTAAAATTTGATTTTTATTTATTTATATTTTGCATTCCTCACGTCCCCTAATTTTCTTTATATTGACAAACAACACAACTATTTTTTCTTGCTTTTATATTTTTTATGTATAATTTCTTATTGTATTTTAATAAGATAAAATTTTATTTTATTATTATCATTTTTAATAAAGCAGTTTGAGAACTTCCAATATTTCAGAAAATTCTTTGTTCATGTTCTATTAATGTATATAATATTTGTTTTATATTTATATGTTCATTGTAAGTTAGATAAAAGTGTAATTTTAAATAAGGATTTTGAAAAAAAACACTTGGGTTTTTTCGGGTCGGGCAAAATCAAGCTAACCATGGTTCAAATACAAATAGAGCCCCTATATAAAATAATAGGCCGGCGCAACGCCGCCATTTTTTTGCCTCCGAAGAGAACAGCATTCCAGCTTGGCGTCCTTATCGCTTCCCTAATGATTTTAAGAAATCTTGTTCTGAAGCTGATCTGGTCAAGATAAGAGCAATAAGCAACAATAATATTCTTAAAAACACATATTTTGAACAGTACATTCTCAGGATGTCATTTTATTCTGATATCCTATTGATGTATGATGTGTTGTTAGGGCGGTTTCTGTTTCTTTTACAAAATGTCGCCAAAACTCAAATACACAGTAATAGAAGGTCTGTGAACACTTTATATTCACTTCTTGAATGATTATAGCAGTTTATCGCTAAATAAACTTCCATATCATAGTTCACTTAGCTGAAATTATGAAATATAATAAAATAAGTTACTCTTGAGTAACGTAAGACGATAAAATAAATGTTTGTGGTTTGTTTATCAGAGAAACGCGCTGGGTACATGTGGCAACACTAAGGCAACAAAATGCCTGATGCGCCAGATCGTATATATAGGAGCCTTAAATACAAATAGCCTTCGCGTAAATGGCGGAAACTGCAGCACATCTCTTGGGCGATATGTACTAATAATTGATATACACAAATTTATGCCAAAGTGCAATTAATATAATTTTTTATGAAAATCTATGCATTAATTCTTAATCTAGAGCTACCAGAAAATTTTTGCCACGCACTCATCAGACATGCCAACATTTTAGTTTATACAGAAGCATTGTTTAGCACACGCTTCTTTTTCGCAGCATTTTTATAGATGGTTTTATTATTTTTATTAGTAGTATTATTATTTTAATCGTAATTATATATTGAAGAAATTTTCACTACATATAAATTGGTGTGAAAAAAGGGCAGGTACTAACATTACTCTAGAATAAGTTAAAATATTCTATGCGTGAGTCACAGACATATCATTCCAAAAGTGTACGAAACGCCTCCAGGATATTCCAAAACGTATAAAACTCAAGGGTTTATCCAGGTTTTAATTTTTGGGTTCCTTTTTTGTAAACAAATAAAATATTTTTGTGAAATTTTTATTTATTTTTGTGAAAAATAAAATATTGTGTGAAACCTTCCATTTTAACAGTTATTCAATATCGTATTGAATATCAAGTTAGTAGTATTTCGCTGTACCAATTATTTAAAAAATACTGAAAATGGAAGCATTTTATAAAATAATCATTTTTATAAAACCAAATCCTATGAAAGGGCTTCTTTTATAAATTTGAATTTTGTGAATGGTTCCTTTTTTATGATGTGGAATTTTGTGAAAGGGGAACAAAAGGAACTCAATTTTTGCCTGGATCAACCCCTGCAAAGTTTTTTTTTTTTTTTTTTGGGGGGGGGTGGGGGGGGGGGATCGGAAATGTTTACGAATCCAATATTTTTTTTTTCCATTAAATATAGAAGAAAGTAATAAAAAATAACGGCGTTACAAAATTATGGAATGGTGGATTTCAATAAATAAGCAAACAAACAAATAAACGAAAGAAAGAAATTTTAACAAATAAAATAACTATTCTCAGTTTATAAAGCTAACTAGAAATTAATACCACGGGGAAAAAAAAACAAAAACAAAAACAAAACTATTTAACTAGCAGGTTAACATAAATATTTGAAAAAAAAAAAATTAGAATGTTTGAAAAAAGAACCAAAAAGAAAAGAAAAAGCTCATTATTATGTTTATGTTTGTTCTGGAAACCGATATCAGATAAGGGAGAAGACACTGATAAAAAAAGCAAACAGAAATCTAAGTTTTCTAAGCTAAGTTTATCTTAAAAAAGAAAAATTTTAACAACAAAAGAAGTTGGACGTCAAACAATATGCTAATAATGGAGGGGCCAGCAAAAAGAAGAAAAAGAATAACACGAAAGAAAAACGTGAATTTTTTTTCTTTTCTTTTCTTCTTTTTGTTAATTACATTTAAGGACAACGTATAATAAAAGAATACTTCTGCTTTACGTTGTTAGATCATTATAAAAATGTACGGTTTAGCATTTAAGGAGTGAAGGAGTGTAGGAAGAGGCATATTTGATTTCTTGAAAAAGGAAGCAAAAGAAAAGCATTTTAATTGGGGGGATCTTCTAACATCTAAAAAGTAATTAGATCTTTGCATGTTTTTAGGGAAGATCTGTTTTGTAAGGTATAATTCTGGATCAATGCTCAAGGCGATCATGTTTCCAAACAAAAATTAAAAAGTCTTTCGCTGAAAATTACAGCAAACCTATAGGGATCAATTAATTAGTTTAAGAAACAGATAAGCGTCGTATATTTGAGTCTAAAACAATTAAAGGGAGCATTTTTTACCTCAAAATATTGGAAATGAAAAAATATCTATCTACCTATTTATATATTTAAAACATATCACAAAAGTGATAAACCCATAGTATAATACAACCTTTAAATAAATGTAAGTCCCATTAAGATTAAAGAGATAAATAAATGAAAAGATAACAATAATGAACACTTTATCAGGGACCAGTTTTCGATAATATATTGAAGTATTCTATGCAAATAAAGGTAAATTTCTGTAAATCTGTAAGCATAAAGATAAAAAAATATTTATATGACATATTTACTTATACTTATAAAAACAAATTATAATTAAAAAGAAGACAAAGTATGCTGTGGTCACCACAAAACTTTCTTATACAAACTCACATAGCACAAATTATTTAGTGAAATCATTATTTATTAAATATATTTTCCATGATGAATGCAGATAAATTTCATCTCAAAAAACTATAACACTAAGTATCTAAAGAAAACTAATTTTTCAACGTCTTCCAATATCTTTGTCAGGGTTCACGCTAGAGCGCGGGATCGCGGGAATCGCGCAATATTAAAATAAATCCCACTTAAAAAAATTTCATATGCGCGATTTTCCCGCACTTATTTTCCCGCGATTTTCCGCGATCTTTTTTTTTTTTTTTTTTTATCTAATTCACTGAACTCCGCGAATTTATTTTTTCCGTTTTTAAAAAAATCGCGGATATCGTTCGTTAAAAAATAAATAAATAAAAATGAAACAATGGGCGATCAAATATTCTACAAAAGCTTCTGATTCCTAATCTTTCTCAATCCACAACATAAATGTCAATATCCATTTCCAACTTGCTTTATGAGATTCTAGAACCTGTAAAGAAATACAATTGTTAAATATTTCTTGCTCATGTAATTATTTTTTGCCCACCTCCCACTTTATTTATCTCCATCTAGCGATCAGCAATGAAATGTTCTGCAGAAGTCTTGTTTTCCAATCTTTACCCATCTGCATAAATTATATTTATAATATTCATTTTAAACTTGCTTTATTAGATTCTAGAAGTAGAATTGAAAGAGTTTTATATTTCTTACTCTGTAATTATTTTTTTTATCCCCCCCCCTCCCCCCCCCCCCCCCATCTCCGGAATACGGATTGTGGTCAATGATCAATTTTAGAAACAATAAAGCAATAGAAGTGCTCAATATATCTGACATACGTAATTATGTTTAGACCTTTAGTGCTGAACTTAATGAATCTATTTATTTTTTCTCAATTAAATTAAATCTTTATGGGGTGTCATATCTATACCAAATTTGTAAACATGGGGGAAATGAAGAATAGATTTTTCAGGTAAGAAATTTTTTTCCAAATCAATTTAAGAAAATTAATACTCAGTTGGTTTTATGCACGTTTGGAACTAATAATTAGCTACTGCTACTTTTATATGAATGATTAATGTACATACATAAAAATCATATTCTATATTTGTGTGAAAAATTTGTTTTACTCTTGGTGTGAAATTTCAATAAGATTTCATGTGGATATAAAATTTATTGCAGGTATATTGAAGAATTTTTTTTACGCTAATGAAAAAATCCTGAAAATGCTTAATGTAGATAAAAACTATATATATAAATGTTTATGTCATCAGTTTATTGAAAGTGATGTTATCAATATTCAACTAATCATCCAATCAATCATTTTAGCGAAAAATTTTCAGCTAATTTCTAATTTCAGCAATCACCTGTCTGTAATTTGCATATTTCTTGAAAATACTTTTTTTTTTTCTGTAAAATGTAATTACTGACTTAAATTTCAAAAATCTCACTTAAATTTTCAAAATCCCACTTAAATTTTTTGTTAGAGTGGGAGAATCCCACTCATTTTTTTTCCTTAGTGCGAACCCTGCTTTGTTTTAAATTACCACAGATATGTGGTTCAACCATTTGTTTTAAAGGTACTGATGAGTTCTTTTGAAAGATGCTCATACTGAACTGTCCTATTAAAAATTTAGAAAAAAACGAAATGGCAACGCCACCAGTGAGGTACAAGTAGATAGGTACCAATTAATCAGTAACCAGCATATCATAGGTACCAACCATACCCATAGGTTGGTATCATAGGTACCAACCAATTAGTAATACATCAAAAGTAGATAGGTACCAATTTATATCAAAGCGCAACTACACATTAAGTTGTATGAAATTCTGCGCATTTCTTTTTTGGGTTACAGCTGATATATATATATACACTAAGCGACAAAAAGAAAAAAAAAAAAAAAAAAAAAGCCGCACTTGGATGTTTTCCTTTTCGCCTTCTACAACCGCCACTTTTATCGTTTAAAAAGCAAATTTTCCAACAGATTTTACTATGTTGTCCTCCACATACATTTTAGCTTTGAGTCCAGTGTTAAAAACAAAATGCAATTGTCAGGAAAATTGTAATTTTAGAATTTATTTCAAAAATGTTAAGAATAATGCAGTTAACGATGCCACAAAAAGTATTAATTTTTGTATGAAAATCAAAAAATATTTTAATACGTGAGATGGCAAAATAATTAAATGTTAACGAAATATTGGTAAAAGAGTTTTCAGCAATATATAAAAGTTTTTAGCTGTTTAAACTGGAAATTTGCTTTTGGTTGGCCACACTGCTCATCCAAGCGAGATGACCGTAAGTTAAAAAAGCCATTGCTTATAAAATCGGTTTGTATTACATTTAGAACATAAAAGAACTTCAGAAAAAGTGTTTAGTAGCATAATTTCTTTAACTACAGTACAACAACTATTAAACAAAGCAGGTTTAAATGACAGAAAATTTGAAAAAAGTCCATTCTTACTGAAGAGAAGTAGGAAAGCAAGACCTCAGATGGCTAAAAAAAATAAAAAATGATTAGTTAATTATTGGGCTGAACTGGTTCTCTCTGATGAGTCAAGTTTAACTTATTTCGAGCTAAAGAAAACAAGCAGATCTGACAACGAAAATATGACCGACATAATGAAAATCGCACTTTTAAAACAGTGACACATTCTCCATACATTATGGTACGGAAGTGCATAATTTTTCAAACAGTCGGGCAAATTTTTATGCTCAAGGGATCAATTAACTCGAAATAAAACACAATCTTCATAAAAGTAGTGACTGACCGACTATTTTGGAGGTATCTTTGACATTTCCGTAAACAGCATTTGAAGATAATAAGGCACCTTACTACACGGCGTCTGTGGTAAGTTTATTCACTTCAAATTGTTAAAATTTCTTATACATTCCCATGAGAACCTATAATTTTGTAAGTAATCATATCTTTTTTCACTTTAAGTTAAATACCACAAAGGATATAGTAGAATTTCTTCTTTACCAGACATGGAAATAGTCAAAATCGCGATCCGCTCGAAAATGTTTCGTCTATAAAAAGGCGGGGGAGTGGGGAGATGATTAGAAATTTGCCGCCTATAGCTCTGCCAGAACTAGAAAAAATTATTTGTGATATTTGGCACATTGAAATTTCTGAGATTTATATTAAAACACTGTATAAAACTATGCCATTGCGCATTAATGCAGTAATTCAATATAAAGGTGGAATCAACCCAATGCAGAATACATATTTTTAACAAAAAATTGCTTAGATCTAACAAATAAATAGTTTTATTTCATATATTAAAATATAACTTGTTTATTTCATATAATAAATCATAATAGAATGCAAAGTGTATGGTTATTGCATTATGTTCAAAAACGAAGTTTTATGCAGATTTTTAAAAATTACTTCATAAAGCGAATTATTAAATCGAAAATATACATAGGTATCATTTCATACCTTTGGTATTATACAAACAAAACAGTTTTATTTGTTTCAAACATTAATTTTAAAGTTATTACAAATAAAAAAGGTATAAGTCATTTTTTCTGCAGTGCGGCTTTTTTTTTTTTTGTCGCTTAGTGTATATATATATATATATATATATATATATATATAATATGACTGTCTCATCTTCGTTCTCATTCTTTTCATTTTCATCACATAAATTATACATTATATATATATATACATACATATATATTCACAAATACACACAAACATTCTCTAAAAATGGTCAAATCGTGTTCAGAATATCTCAAAAAGTATAAATCCATCAAAAACCGGAAGTTAAAATTTATTTTATGAATCAAATACTTTATTCTTATGCAGATTTAAGAAAATAAAAATAAATTCTAAAATTTACGTCAATTAAATACATATTATCTACAACCACTTTAATTCTTAAAAATTAGGTGAAATTTCAAAGCACATCTGATTTAGATCACTTAGGAAATTGGGGAGTTATTTGCATACAACAAGGGAAAGGCAATTGATTTGATTGAAAATACTTTCCGGTTCGGTAACCATAGAAACTGAGACATAAAACAAAAAAGAGTACATGCATACAAATCGTCTTCCTATCCACTAAACTTGGCCAGAAAAGGATTAACAGTGACGATCATGAATTTAAATAAAATAAATAAGTAAATACTTTGCTGCCACCGCGAAACTTTCTACTACATTTTTCTATAAAAATTCGCGCAGAGCAAATTATTTAATAAATTTTTTTTCCATGGTAAGGGCAAATGATTTTCACCTCACAAAAGTATAATCCTAAAAGTCAATTTCGTGCCCTGCAGGCAATACTACTTTCGAATTCCCCCCCCCCCACCCCTTAATACCAGAAAATAATAAACATTTTGTTTTAAATTATTACAGATCTATTACAGTTCAACTATTCGTTTTATACAGGTTGGCTATATATATATAATAGTAATCCGCACAGCTTCGGACCAGTGACTATGTATATATATATACAATTATTTTCATGTACGATAGGGAGCCCTCTTGTGATTTGCTATTATAGCCTCTAGTGAACAAAATCGTACATTAGCGCTCAAGGGTAAAAAAGGTCTCCCCTGATGCATTTTTTTAAAACCTTTCTGAGCTTCTTCTTCTTCTTGAAAAATATTCATTCTTATTTATCTATGTGGTTTCAGTGATCGTGTATCTGTTGCTTGGCTTTCACTACGTTTAATAATTTTATACAGAGAGAGAGAGAATTTTTTTTTTTTTTTTCCACAGTGATTCGTTAAAAAAAAGGGTCGACAGCGCCACCTATTGAGCGATACACTCCAATCAATTACAAGGGTGGTTAGTCTATAGTATACTTATAAATTGCCACTTGTGCCTTAATAATAATAATAAAATACAGGTAAAAATGTCAAAAGTTAAAAAAAAAAAAAAAAAAAAAAAAAAAAAAAAAACTTCAAACACACATTAATTTATAACTTATAATCTATCATTCAATGACGCTAATTCAATCCTGAACTAATTAAAATGATTTGATGTTATGTGATTGTGAAGATAAGATTTTAAACAAAAATTTAGTAAGTTTATATTCTACAATCAAATTTGTAGGTTTGATATCTCTATCATATCTCCATTGTTTATCATACATTGGTCAAATTCATGCAGTCTTAAATTTCGTCTAAAAGAACATATTAGTTACGCCCGTAAACAAGAAACTAAAGAATTGGTCATTTCTAAGCATTGTTAGGAGAAAAACCATAATTTTGAATTTGATTCGGCTAAAATAATTTGCAAGCCCAAATCCACTATGAACTATATTTCTTTGAAGATTTTTATATCTATAAGAATCTTTAAAATGTTGTTAATTGTGATTTCGTTATATCCCATATGTCAGATTCTTAGAAATTTCACATTCAATCCACATTTTTCAAAATTTTTCTACATTTTTCACATTTACAGTTTCTCAATTTCCTATTGGTTAATCCTTCGACATTCCTCGCAATTCTATTGGTTGATCAAAATTCGATTATTTTTCTATATATGCAAACACTTCACTCTCATTGTTCAGACGAAGAAAATTCAATTAAATTTATAGAAATTTATGTATTAAATACATAATTATTTGATTCTCTCATATAATTAAAACTGCGGTTAAAAATTTTATTTTCTATCTATATCACCTGTAGATTTTTAAATCACTGTTGTTCTCATAACTCAATCAAAATGGATCGGGTGCTATTTCTCTGATCATGTGTTGTTAAAAATTAACTTCAATATATACAAATCAACTGCTTAATAATAATTAGTTGAATTTTTTTATTCTATTTTTCTAATGAAACAAAAATTTATACTTATAATTTCCTTATTTTTTAGAGTTAATAGTATTACTAATCATTCCATGCTTTTTTATGCGAAAACGTAATTCATAAATTCTTAAAATAAATAAATAATAGTAATAATAATAAGTAAAATAAATCTAGGAACTTGTAACGTCACTTTACATACTGTAGTTTCCCATCAGACGAAGACTATTGAAGGAAAAACCAGTTTTACAGTTACGGTAATCCTCTGCTAAGAGAATATAAACCTGGTTTCTTCAAAATTAAGATGGAAATTTTGAAAAAAGTTTTACAAAATATGTAGACAATTTTTTTTTTTTAATAAAGACCTTCATTTCTTTTTAATTAGCATTACACATTATTTCACGTGTAATTCACATTAGTATACAGGTAATAATCTTAAAAATTACAGCCGCAGAGCTTGTAACTTAACACCCTGCAGATTTTGTCGCAAAAAGAATACATACCTATTGAGGAGGGGGGAGGGGAAATACAGTTACGACAATGCACTAAAAAAGGATATTAACTTGAATTTCTTTGATATTTGATCTCTTCAAAACATGAGAATTTTGAAAAGATATTTACAAAAACTATGTAGGAAAGGTGTGGATTGTCTCTTATTTCATAATAAAGTTTTTTTTTTTTTTTTTTTTTTTTTTTTTTTGTTTGTTTAATTACCATTACATATTTATTTCATGTTAGAATATAAATAATAAACCTAAAAATTACAGTTGCAGAGCCTGTAACTGTAACATTGAAGGAAAAACTTCTTTGTTAGTTACGGTAACGTACTGTCAAACGGATATAAATCTGCATTCTTTGATATTTAATCACACCAACAATGGGTATTATTAAAATAATTTTACAAACACGATGTAGGTGTGCATTTTCTTTCATCTCATAATAATGATTCTCTTTAATTACCATTAACAAATATTTTATGTTTATCATATGTTAGAATATAATCAACAATCCTAAAAAATAAATAAATAAATAAATAACAGTTGAACACAACTTGGGATCTTGCAGTTTCCTCTCAAAATAAGATTACTGAAGGAAAAACTAGTTTTATGAATACGGCAATGTACTAAAAAAGAGACAAACATGGTTTCTTCGAAAATTATTATTAACAGGGTTGCCACTCAAATAGCAGAATGAAATTCCCTGACTTTTCCAGGTTTTCCAGACGTGTTCTAAGAAAATTCCAGTCTAGCCATATATTGTGCATTGGTTGTATTGAGGGGAAAATAATTATGGTACGGCTTGAAAACAAAAAAGTTGCATATTACTTTGACCTAAGGACAAATTGCCCTTGATGCAGGGGTCTTTCTAAGAGGTCTTGTTTAAAAAAAAAATGGCGGAAGCTAAGAAAGAAAAAAAAAAAAAAAAAAAACAAGAAAAATGATTATGTTGGAGGAAAAATTATTATTATTATTTTTTTTTTTTTGGCAATCATTGTATGAAATTCCCTGACTTTTCTAGATTCTGGCTAAAATATTCAAATTCCCTGACTTTTATGGTCAATTTTCAAATGCCCTGACTATTCCAGGTTCTTCAGGTTTTCCAGGTAGCGTAGCAACCCTCTATTAAGAAAGTAAGGGAATCTTGAAAATTATCTATAATAATAAATGGAAAGGTTTGTCTGTCTGTCTGTCTGTCTGTCTGTCTATCTGTCTGTCTGTCTGTCTGTCTGTCTGTTCTTTTATACGTTCATTCCCTATTGAACGCAGAAGTACAGGAATTGACATACGGATGCTCTGGGGCCTTTCCGATGTTTTCCTCGAAACAGAATTTAAAAATCTTAATTAGTTTCGGAGATATTAATTAAAATGCTGACCCATATCGATCGCGAAAATGACCAAAAATCCTTATTGCTTAAAAAGAGGCATTCTATCAGCATTCAGCAGACGATTTTAACGGCTGTCTCTAATGGAAAAAAACATCTGCAAGTCATAAATGTCACATGATCTTTAACTGGGGTTAAAAATTGCAAATTTCAAAGTGCTTCAAATTTTCTTTTTCGTACACAACACTTAATATACAACCTATTCAGCCCAAAACCAACCTGCAGTTAAAATTTCATCAAATTTCATTAATAAACAAAGCAGTTACATTTTAATTGCTAATTAAATTTTATTCTAACACGTAATCTATCTTTCAATAAGACGATAGGAGTTTCCATAGCAACAAATACATTTGAAGGAACTAAAAAATACTTTTTCTTTTACTTTTTACTTCCATTACCCGACTACCGTGGTATATATATAGGTTTTGGCGAAATAAAAAAAAATTAATTTTTCTTTTTACTTC
The DNA here is from genome assembly GCA_963930645.1 of Salticus scenicus. NCBI lineage: Eukaryota > Metazoa > Arthropoda > Arachnida > Araneae > Salticidae > Salticus > Salticus scenicus. Next base: position 629,415 of record OZ005658.1, on the reverse strand, counting down.
CATTAATAAAACTACCGTAGATAATGGAATTAGAGATTTCACGAGATTTACATGTTTTAGAATGTCCTGATTAGATTTTCTTTTGTATCACAGCTACTAATTAAAATAATTTCATAAAAGTAACACATTATTTGAAAGCTTTGTTGATTTGGAATTGAGCAGTAGATTACAGAAATTTCTACCGCCAGATATTTTAAAATTTCGATATTTCAAATTCCAATTAAATTATTTTTGATACATCATTCGAAAGATAATCTCAGCTACTAATAGGTTTTCTTTTGTATCTCAGCTACTAATTAAAGTAATTTTATAAGTAATACATCATTAGAAAGCTTTTTTGATTTGGAATCGAACAGTGGATTACAGAAATTTCTACCGCCAGATGGCGCTGTAATATTTTCAATTTCTAATTATGATTAAATTATTTATAATGCATCATTCGAAAGATATTTTAAAGTTCTTTTATATTATTGACAGTTTTCACAAGATTTACACGTTTTGAGGTCTCCTGAATTAGTTTTCTTCTGTATCTCAGCTACTAATTAAAATAATTTCGTAAGTAGTACATCATTAGAAAGCTTTTTTGATTTGGAATCGAACAGTGGAATACAGAAATTTGTACCGCCAGATGGCGCTGTAATATTTTAAAATTTCAATATTTCAAGTTCTAATTATGATTAAATTATTTTTAATACATCATTCGAAAGATATTTTAAAGTTCTTTTAAATTATCGAAAGTTTTCACCAGATTTACACGTTTTGAGGTGTCCTGTATCAGTTTTCTTTTGTATCTCAGCTACTAATTAAAATAATTTCATAAGTAATACATCATTAGAAAGCTTTTTTGATTTGGAATCGAACAGTGGAATACAGAAATTTGTACCGCCAGATGGCGCTGTAATATTTTAAAATTTCAATATTTCAATTTCTAATTATGATTAAATTATTTTTAATACATCATTCGAAAGATATTTTAAAGTTCTTTTAAATTATCGAAAGTTTTCACCAGATTTACACGTTTTGAGGTGTCCTGAATCAGTTTTCTTTTGTATCTCAGCTACTAATTAAAATAATTTCATAAGTAATACATCATTAGAAAGCTTTTTTGATTTGGAATCGAACAGTGGAATACAGAAATTTGTACCGCCAGATGGCGCTGTAATATTTTAAAATTTCAATATTTCAATTTCTAATTATGATTAAATTATTTGTAATACATCATTCGAAAGATATTTTAAAGTTCTTTTAAATTATCGAAAGTTTTCACCAGATTTACACGTTTTCAGGTGTCCTGAATCGTTTTTTTTTTTTTTTTTTTTTTTTTTTTTTTTTTGTATCTCAGTTATTAATTAAAAAAAGTTCATAAGTAATACATCATTTGAAAGCTTATTTTAGTTGATACACATTTTAAAGTACTTTTACATTATCGAAAAATGGAATTCGAGATTTCACCCGATTTACACGTTTTGAGGTCTCCTGATTAGGTTTTCTTTTGTATCTCAGCTACTAATTAAAGTAATTTTATAAGTAATACATCATTAGAAAGCTTTTTTGATTTGGAATCGAACAGTGGATTACAGAAATTTCTACCGCCAGATGGCGCTGTAATATTTTCAAATTTCAATATTTCAATTTCTAATTATGAATAAATTATTTTTAACTAGCAGGCTACGCCCGCTTCGCTGGTCACTATTTTTAAAGGAATCACAATAATTAATGAATTCTCAAAATTGTATTAATTCTTTATCATGTTGTTAAAAAGAGAAAAAAAATTCTGATCGGGAAAAATATCGCACCGAGTCCCCACTGCCTTCGGCAGCGTAGACCCGTACGCTGCGCGCCCGTATCCCTTCACCATCCTTATGACTTCTCAAAATTCCATGTTATTAGTCATAAACTTTCATTCTTAAAAAAAGGAATTTAAAAAATATATCATTTATCATCGTGTAAAAACTCACACCTCGATAATACTACCTTAGGCAGCGCAGATCCATGCGCGCTTGTGAGGATATACGTGCAATGTGCACGTATATTCCTTCTCAACTCAAACTTTTATTATTAAGGAAAAAAAAAAAAAAAAAAAAATTATCATCGGGTGAAAACTCGCACCGGATCACAAACGCATGCGCGATGCGCGCGCACGTGTTAAGATAACGTGCGCTGCGCGCACATATTCTGAAATGACACTTTTACTGAAAAGAAAATTTAAAAAATCATTTCTCTTCAGGTAAAAAGTTGCACCGGGTCCCCACTGCCTTCAGCAGTGCAGTCTCGTACTCGCTGCGCGCGACTATCCCTTCCCCACTCTTCCAGCCCCTACTAATTAACCTACATATACCAATTTTTAACGGTCTAACTCAATTAGCTGAGATGCAAAAGTAAACCTAGAAATTATTTTAATTAATAGCTGAGATACAAAAGATAACCGATTCAGGAAACCTCAAAACGTGTCAATCAAGTGAAATCTCGAATCCCACTTTCGATAATATAAAAGTACTCTAAAATATCTTTCGAATGATTTATTAAAAATAATTTAATCATAATTAGAATTTGAAATATTGAAATTTTAAAATATTACAACGCCATCTGGCGGTAGAAATTTCTGTAATCTACTGTTCGATTCCAAATCAACAAATCTTTCAAATGATGTATTACTTATGAAATTATTTTAATTAGTAGCTGAGATACAAAAGAAAACCGATTCAGGAGACCTCAAAACGTGTAAATTAGGTGAAATCTCGAATCCCACTTTCGATAGTACAAAAGTACTTTAAAATATCTTTCGAATGATGCATTAAAAATAATTTAATCATATTCAGAATTCGAAATATAGAAATTTAAAAATATTACAGCGCCATCTGGCGGTAGAAAATTCTGTAATCTACTGTTCAATTCTAAATCAACAAAGCTTTCAAATAATGTATTACTTATAAAATTATTTTAATTAGTGGCTGAGATACAAAAGAAAACCTAATCAGGAACCTTAAAACGTGTAAATCACGTGAAATCTCGAATTCCATTACTTATGATGGTCGGTTAATGGAAGGTGACAGAAATTTTTGGCGTCTGCTCTTAAAATTCAATTCAAAAAATTTTCAAAATGACATATTACTTGTGAAATTATGCTAATTAGAAGCTGAGATACAAAAATGATATAAACACTATTATAAAACGATTTATGTCTGACTTTTTCGTGGTTTTCTCCGAAACTTGCGTAATTCCGGGCTAAATCCTGTTAAAAATCCATAGTATGAAATGTGAAAGGAGTATCAGAATTCGAAATTCTTCAAAATATAAAAGAATAAAGGCGTTCTGGGTTTTCCGTTGTTTTCTCCGAAACAACCGTTCCTTTTCTACGTTTTTGCCCCTCCCCCCCTTTCCGTCCCTTCTAATAATTTTACACTTGAAAATATCCGCAATCGATTTATCTTTCCTTGAAACCTAATAATAACAATTTCAAACGCTGTAACTCTTTTTATTTTTTATTTATTTTATTTATTTTTTTTTTTTTTCTGGCCGTTTGCTCCCCCCCCTCCCCCTCAAGCCCTTCCTAATAATTCTACACTTTCAAAAATATTCAGAATCGAAATATCGGGCATTAAAAAGAAATATTACGAAATTTCAACGGCATATCTGAATTTAAAATAGTGTTATATATAATACAAAATTTAATCTCATTTTTTTGTTTATCCACATATTTTCATGAAAATTGAACAGTAGCTTTATAATATGCTGTCCAGGCCGAATATGAATTCAAATGTAACGTGAATTAAAATTTGAAAAAAATTGAAAATTGCAATATTTTTCCCCACTACAAAACACGTGACATCTTGATCGGTTACTATCATTTCCTTTTCCATGGCAGACGATGGGTCTACATTTCTGGCATTTGAAATGATGTTGCCACAGAAAATTCATACTTTAGTTAATTTTAAAAAATCTAATTGTTGTACCGATAAACCACTTGCACGCTTAGATTAAGAAAAAATGCCCCTTTCATTTGGTATCGAAATTGTAACGATCGGACAAATATTTCTAATTTATTTTCCACTTTTTCTGCTTTGAGATCGCTTTTAGATTAGACATGAGTGGACATTTTAATTAATATCTCCACAACTAATTAAAATTTTTAAATTCTGTTTTGAAGAGGAACTCAGAAATATTCCAGAGCATCAGTATGTCAATTTTTGTACTTCTGCGTTCAATAGGGGCTGAACGTATAAAAGAACAGACTGACAGACAGACAGACAGACAGACAAACCTTTCCATTTATTATTATAGATAGATGCATCATTCGAAAGATATTTTAAAGTTCTTTTACATTATTGAAAGTGGAATTCGAGATTTCACCTGATTTACAATTTAAAGTGTCCTGATCAGGTTTTCTTTTGCATCTCAGCTAATTGAGTAAGAATAAGTAACTGGAATGGAACAATAGATTGCAGAAAATTCTACCGCCAGATGGCGCTGTAATATTGATCTAATATTCTAATTATGATTAAATTATTTCTAATACATCATTCGAAAGATATTTTAAAGTTTTTTTACATTATCGAAAGTGGAATTCGAGATTTCACCTGATTTACAATTTAAAGTGTCCTGATCAGGTTTTCTTTTGCATCTCAGCTAATTGAGTAAGAATAAGTAACTGGAATGGAACAATAGATTACAGAAATTTCTACCGCCAGATGGCGCTGTAATATTTTTAAATTTCAATATTTCATATTCTAATTATGATTAAATTATTTCTAATACATCATTCGAAAGATATTTTAAAGTTTTTTTTACATTATCGAAAGTGGAATTCGAGATTTCACCTGATTTACAATTTAAAGTGTCCTGATCAGGTTTTCTTTTGCATCTCAGCTAATTGAGTAAGACCGTTCAAAATTGGTATATGCAAGTTAATTAGGAGGGGCTGGAACGGTGGGGAAGGAATAGGCGCGCATGGGTTTTGGACCCGGTGCGAGTTTTTACCCGATGATAAAAGATTTTTTGTTTAAATTTTTTTTCTTAATAATAAAAGTTTGAGTTGAGAAGGAATATGCGTGTACAGTGCACGTATATCCTCAAGCGTGCGCGCGCAGCGCGCATGGGTCTGCGCTGCCGAAGGCAGTGGCGTCCCGGTGTGAGTTTTTACCCGATGTTAAATAATATATTTTTTAATTCCTTTTCTTGAGAATGAAAGTTTATGGGTAATAACATTGAATTTTGAGAAGTCATAAGAATAGTGAAGGAATACGTGCGCGCAGCGCACGGGTCAACGCTGCCGAAGGCAGTGGGGACCCGATGCGACATTTTTCCCGATCAGAATTTTTTTTTCTCTTTTTTTATCACATGATACAAATTAATGCAATTTTGAGAATCCATTAATTTTTGTGATTCATTTAAAAATAGTGACCAGCGAAGCGGGCGTAGCCTGCTAGTTCTATAATAATTTTTAAAAATTAACATTACCAATTATTTAATGTTTATTTTAATTTAAAATATAGTAAACTATCCTAAAAAAATTACAGTAGAAGTGTTTGTAACACCGCTATACTTCCTTTAGTTTCTCCTCAGCAAATTAGGAGCCTGGTTTCTTGAAAAATTAATTCTACCAAAATAAGAAAATTTTGAAAACAGCTTTACGCACAAGTTAAAAATTATCTTTCATTTGATAACAAAGATTTTTTAATTAGCATAACCAATTATTTCACACGTTTATTTTATGCTAAAATATAATTAATAATTCTAAAAATTACAGTTGTTACTGTAGTGGGCTTTAAGGCCGACTGACTACACTAGGGTCCTAGACCTATAGGTGGAATGGAATGCCCTACGTAGGGGTCCTAGCTCGTACTTACGCGAGTATCAGAGAAAACCACGAAAAACTCCAAACGGCTATGTCTACCAGCGCGACCTAGGATTGAACCTGGCACTTCTCATCTGCCAGATTTGAGCGCAGAACCGCTCGGCCACTGGTAGGACGAAAAAGACACATAACATCCTGCAGTTTCCTATCAGAAGAAGACTGTTGAAGGAAGAACAGTTTTACAGTTACAAAAAGAAAATAATAAGCAATTTTATAGTTATAGTAACACACATTACAAAAAATAAATAAATAAAATAAACAAACAAAAAAGAGATTTAAACCCTGTTTTATTTTCTCGAAGATTAATTTTATTAAGATACGGAAATTTTAAAAATACTTTTACAAATACAGTTATGTTTTTTTTTTTTTTTTCCTTTCTTTTTAAAAATTTATATTACCAGTTACTCTCCACTTTTTTACACGAAAACATGACATAAATAAATGAAAAATATATTCTAGGATCACATTACTTATTGCTGTTTCCTATGAGAAGAAGCCTACTAAAGGAAAAACCAGTTTTACAGTTACGGCAACAGATATATATGTAATCTGGAGTGATTCCACTCGACTTTACTAACATTAAGTAATTCCGACATTCTGAATATTAACGGCTGTATAAATAAAACAGGAGATGTCATTAAATAAACAAAACAGAAAATTATAATAAGGTATATAAGTATTTTTTTTCTATGTGGTATGTTCTTTAAATTAACGCTGTTTCCCTTCAAATATTTTGAGCATAAATCATAATGATAAAGAAATTTTTGTTGTGTCCCTGTAAAAATCTCACTAAAATCTACACAGTTCGTGCGATGGTCACCTATGAAAATTCCATAAATTTTCAGCTTAATCGAATGAGGCGTTCAGACGTTATCGCACTTTAAATAATTTGAGCCCATAAGCCACAATGATAAAGAATTTTTATTTGTGTCACTGTATAAAGACAGTAAGCGCTAGATTCTACAAAATTGCTACAGCTCGTTTGAAGGTGATCTATAACATGCATATAAATTTTCAGCTCAATCGGATGTAACGCTTAGACGCTATCAAACTTTAAAAAAAAAAAAAAAAAAGTGTCCATCGACCATAATGATAAAGAAATTTTCGTGGTGTCCCTGTAAAAATCTAAAAGTGCTAGACACACCGAAAGTTATAGAGCTGTGTGACGGTGGGTGACCTGTAATATGTACAAATTTTCAACTCAATCGGATGAGGTGTTTAGAAGCTATCGCATTTTAAATAATTTGAGCCCATAAGGCACAATGATAAAGAACTTTTCTTTGTGTTCCTCTAAAAAAACTAGTATAAGTGCTACATGGTCCCAAATATAGATATAGTTAGTGTGTCGGTGATCCATAACATGTATATTAAAATTTTCAGCTCAATCCGATATGGCGTTTAGACATTATCGCACTTTAAAGAATTTGAGCCCATAGGGCATAATGATAAGAATTTTCCGTTGTCTCCCTGTAAAAGAACTATACGCACTAGATTCACCAAAATCGATTCGCTTCGTGCAACAGTGACGTATAGTATGTTTATAAATTTTCAGCTCAATTGAATAAGGTGTTTAGACGCTATCGCAGTTTCAAGAATTTGGGCCCATATAGACCATAACGATAAAGAATGTTTGTGTCCCTGAAAAAAAAAAAAAAAAAAAACTATAAACGCTAGATTCACCAAAATTTATAAAGTTCGTGCGACGGTGACTCATAACATGTGCATTAATTTTCAGCTTAGTCGAATAAGGCATTTAGAAGCTATCGCACTTAAAAAAATTCGAGCCCATAATGATAAAGAATTTTCTTTCGTGTGTGTGTCCCTGTAAAAGCACTAGATTCACCAAAATCAATAGGATTCGTTCTATGGTGACTTGGTGACCTACAACATATGTACCCTTTCAGCTCATTCGAACAAAGCGTTTAGGCGCTATCGTGTTCACTCACATACAGACACACATACATCACCATAAAAATAGTAAATATGAATTCAGGAGACCTCAAAACGTGTAGAAATACCAAAATCTCAAATTCGGATTTTTGACATGATTACAATACTTTCCTCTCTATAGTGTTCGGAAAGTAAAAAAAAAAAAAGTATATAAACTTGGTTTTTCCGAACGAAAATTAATTTTACCAAGACGTGGCAATTTCAAATCCTTTAAGTTTTTCAATCTTTTTTTTTTTTTTTTTTTTTTTTTCCCCATTTTGCATGGCCAAAGTAAATAGCTGGTGTGACTAAATTTTGGAAAAAAAAAAAAAAAAAAGAAAGAAAGAATATATATATATATATAGATATATATATATATATGTAATCAAGAGAATAAAATTAATAAATATCTATAGTATACAGTATCAAATTTTCATACTTGTACCTTGTACTGTGTATAGTATTAATTTTATGAATCATTAAATCGATAGATATGTTGAAAAACTGCTAGAGGGTTAAAAATAATTTTACAAGTAGAGAATAAGCATTATTTTTCTTCTTAAATTTATATTAATATTACCAGATATCCACACTTTGTACACAAAAACGTTAAAAAGTTTAAGAGTCTATAACAACCTCACTTTACCTACTGCAGTTTCCCTCAGAAGAAGACTATTGAAGAAAAAACCAGTTTTACAGTTATGGACACATAAAAGAAGGTATAAACTTGGTTTCTTCGAAAATAAATTTTACCAAAGCATGAAATTTTTTTTTACAAATTTTTACAAATACAAAATAAGCGTCATTTTTCTTTTTTCTAATTTTTAAATTCATATTACCAGTTACTCCCCGCCTTTTTACACGAAAACGTTAAAATAATAATAGACAGTTTAAAAGCCTGTAACGCCACTTTACATACTGTAGTTTTCCCATCAGTAGAAGACTACTGAAGGAAAAACCAGTTTTACAGTTACGGACACGCACAGAAGAAAGTAGGGTTTCTCAGAAAATAAATTTTACCAAGACATGAAAATTTTAAATATAATTTTACAAATACACAGTAAGGGTCACTTTTCTTTTTAAGTTTATATTACCAGTTACTCCACGCTTAAAATCTTCGAAATTCATTTCATAAGAACGACTTATTTTCAGGGTTGGCAAGTTTTCGGACACTATGGTAAAAACCACGGTATAAACCATGGTCTTTACCGTACTGTCCAAAACCTTGGTGTCTTAAACTGTCCAAAATTATATTTTTTAGTAGAATTATATTTTATTAAAATTATGCAAATATTTCAAAAATTTACAAAATTATTATAATTATTGTTGTTTTGTAACATTTTCCAGTGTATTCCATAATGTTTAGTGAAAGATACATATATTAACAATTATAATATTCAAAAGTAAAAATTTATTACTGAAGCTTTAATGGAAAAATGTGGATAATTGTACCTCAAATATTGATATTTATAATAATTGCTTATATATATACTGTGTATGTGTGTGTAAACACATACACAGTATATATATAAGCAACGTGAATAAATATATCAAGAGAGCAAATTAATATATAATTATTATTATAATATATATATATATAGGATTTACAATAAATCATCTTGAAATAAATATTTAAAATGTGCAGCTACACAAACATATTTTATTTTATTTTTGAATAAATGAGAAAATATATATGTAAAAATATTAAATACCACTACACATTTTAAAGATTTTTTTTTTTTTTTTTTTTTTTTTTTGGGGGGGGGAGGGGCATATCTGCTGTTTTTGAAAATGCATATACTTTATTGCCTAATTATAACTTTTATATTTTATTTTTGGTATCTTTTAATGTATGTAATTTATGAAAGAACTTTTAAAAATAATTTCTGTAAAATATTGGATATGCAAAACTATTTTACAATTAAAAATAAAAGACAAATTATTCCTTTTGAATATAATATCATACATTTTTTATTGTAAGAAAATTTTTTGAGTCATTAAAATTAAATTTTTTTATTGCTATTTATAAATTGTAAATTTCTTTTAACTTAAAAAGGTCTAAATTTTCAGTATAAAATACTTTTAATTACTAATTATAATTGCTACTGAGAATGTAGGGAATAGAATTTTTTATAATTTTAGCTTTTGGACACTTTCGGACAGTTTTGTACAGTTTTAGACTGTTTAGGACACTTTTGGACGGTAAAAACCACCTGTCCTGTCCCAAACCAGTTTCAGACGTCCTAAACCCCAACCCTGCTTATTATTATTAATTAAAAAATATTTCAGGATTATTTTAGAAATATAATTCACAATCCTAACAATTTCAGTCAAAAAAGACTTGGTTTCTTGGAAAATTAATTTGACCAAAATAAGGAAATTTTGAAAATAACTGTTCAAATAACAAGATGAAGATGTGAATTTTTTTTTTTTCCCATCAAACATTTTTAAAAAATAAATACAACCAATCACTTTATGTTAGAATAAATACTAAAAGTAGTAAAAATTGCAGTCGAAGAGCCCAGAACGCCACTTTACATTCTGCTGTTTCTCAAACAATTTTACAGTTACGAAAACCTAGTTTATTGAAATTTATTTCATTATAATGACTTTTAATAATTACCAGTTATTTCACGTTTATTTAAGATATAATAATCTTAATAATTACAGTCTAAAAAAAAAAAAAAAAAACCCTTGTTTCTTCGAAAAATAATTTTACCAAAATAAGTGAATTTTTAAAATAATTTTACAAATAACAAGGTGAAAGCGAGAATTATTATTTTTCTTTTCTTTTTTCATTATTGGCTATTTATCATGACATTTGGCCGCTGTTTTTAATTTGGCGAATATGGGTTAACATGATAAAATTCAAACACAGAATTTAACTAGTATGTTGTGGCCACCACAAGACTTTCTTCTATATTTTCCTATACAAATTCACTCAGTAACAATAATTAAAAAAAAAAAAAAAAAAGATTTATTTTTCTAAGTTTTTTTTCGTTAAAAGTAAAAAAAAAAAAAAAAAAAATCGATAACTTTGTTTTAAATTATCACATATTTATAGTTCAACCATTCATTTTAAAGGTATTGACGAGACCTTTCGAAAGATACCCATCTTGTAAATTTACCCCCCCCCCTCCTAGGGGGGAAGCAATGCCCCCACATGCACTAAATTTGTTTCCTAGTTAACTACTACTATTATCAATATTTCATATTAATTTTACGATCACAATTTTAAAATAACGCTCATTATGTACATTTATACGAAATTTTATCTTATACTGCCATGTTAAAAGTTTACAAAAAATGCGATCACAGCGCCACCTGTTGAGAGATTGATCCCCAAATCTAATCAAGCACCAGTTTATGTCAGGGTGCAACTAAATACCAAGTTTGGTTAAATTTCATTCATTGGTTCGTGAGATACAGCGTCCACAAAAAATGTGATACACACAGACAGACATATTCTAAAAACTATCAATTCGTGTTCTGGACATCCCAAACCGTATAAATCCTGCAAAAAACGGAGGTCGAAAATTTTCACGAATCCAATACTTTCTCTATATTACATATAAAAGAAAGTAAAAATAGGTTAATTTTGAAATGTCAACTGCTAGGTAGACGAAAGCTGACTGGTATTAAATTAATAAATGTATGAATAGTGAAATTCATTATATGAATTGAAATGTATTATTACTTTCTTCTATATGTAATATAGAGAAAGTATTGGATTCGTGAAAATTTTCGACCTCCGTTTTTTGCAGGATTTACACGGTTTGGGATGTACAGAACACGAATTGCTAGTTTTTAGAAAATGTCTGTCTGTCTGTATCACTTTTTTGTGGACGCTGTATCTCACGAACCAATGAATGAAATTTAACCAAACTTGGTATTTAGTTGCACCCTGACATAAACTGGTGCTGATTAGATTTGGGGATCAATTGCTCAACAAGTGGCGCTGTGATCGCATTTTATGCAAACTTTTAACATGGCAGTATAGGACAAAATTTCGTATAAATGTGCATAATGAGAGTTATTTTAAACTTGTGATTGTAAAATTAATATGAATTATTGATAATAGTAGTAGTTAACTAGGAAAAAAAAAATGTGCATGTGGGGGCATCGGTTCCTCCCCCCAGGGGGGGAAGTCCCCCCCCGGGGGGAGTAAATTTACACGATGGGTATCTTTTGAAAGGTCTTGTTGATAATAGTAGTAGTTAACTAGGAAAAAAAAATTGTGCATGTGGGGGCATCGGTTCCATCCCCCTGAGGGGTAAAGTTTCAAGATGGGTATCTTTCGAAAGGTCTCATCAATACCTTTAAAACGAATGATTGAACTATAAATCTGTGATAATTTAAAACAAAGCTATCGATTTTTTTTACTTTTAACGAAAAAAAACTTAGAAGAAAGATTTTTTCTTCTAAGACTTTCTTTTCTTTTTCTTCATTCTTCGTTACTGAGTGAATTTGTATAGGAAAATATAAAAGAAAGTCTTGTGGTGGCCACAACATACTAGTATTATCATATAAATTTTACTTATGCAGTAAAAATATTATATTATTGTATTTTTGTGGTTTATTGGTTGGTTGATGGGTTTAAGGCCGATTTACTACACCAGGATCCTAGGCTTACAGATGAATGCCCTCTGTGTGTGTGTGTGCATAGACCTTATATACTATAGACTACGCCACCAATACGGCTGACCATTACAGCGAATGTCTTCAACATGAGGGTGTAATCTGATACCTCCATCCTTTGTTCTGAGTCTCGGAAGTCACGTGATCTTGGCCTAGGGGTGATTCCTCTCTCTCTCTCTCTTTTTTCCCGTATGCAAGCATAATCTCATACTTCTCTGACTGAAGTAAGAATTCAAACGCAATTTTTTCGCTTGCAAAATGATTTATCATAATTTTTTTTTCTATGTAATTAATCTATGAAAGTTTAGCTTTCCATCCATGTGTAAATCTAAATGCTAAAATAAAAAGTGCGTGCACAATAAAAATATTAAAAAACACAAAATTCGTTCCTACAGAAAAATAACATAGTGATGATTCTCCACTCTTCCTCTAGACCAACATCACGTGGCAATTTTGCTGGGGAAGCTCGTTCATGATGCAGTCAAATAACGAGGGGAAATGCGTTGTCTAGTATATAAGGTCTATGTGTGTGTGTGTGGGGGGGGGGGGGTGTCCTTCCTAAATTACATTTTTCTGATTAAAGAGCATATTTTGTAGAAAGACTAAATTTAAATTCCCCTTTTTTAATAATTCAAAAATATAAAATTGATAAACAAAATATACATGATATTATTATTACTTTTTACTCCAATGTGCAAGAATATGGGACTTAACAGTTAAACATCTAAATTTCATTCAACAAATATTTTTGACTGATAAATAATTTAATTTTAAACAATTATCCATGTAACATTAGTGTGTACCGTTCTACATTTTTGTAAAAAGAATTAAAATTAAAAGTTACTTTTTATTCATAATTAATATTAAATATAAAATATAATAATTATCGATATTGAAATTAAAGATAATTACATTACATGATATATATACATATATTTATTATGAATACCTTTTCAGACATTATATAAAATGAAATGACATCACCTGGAGAGCATGAACAATTCGAAAAAAGAAAATTTAAGAAAAACTTCTAAAATACAACATTCTTTTTTTTATCTGATTAATAATCAAACAAAATAAAAATTAAAAATCAAAATAATGTACAATATGTAAAGTCAATAGAAAATCTATGAAAGAAAAGGAAATTCAAATAAAAAGGAAGTTCATTTTAAATGAAATATAACACAAGTAATTTGCACATATAGCTACAAGACATGTATTAGCATGCTTAGTAAATAAATTAGGTAATAGCCAAATAAGGGCATATAAAAGACAATATATGATTAAATATTTAAAAAGCATTTATTTTGTAAAATTCACTACAATATTTGAATATGTGCACACTTGTTTTTTGAACCATATCCAAACAGTAATCTATTTCAATTTTGGCATTTTCTCTACTTTTTCTTGCTTTTAAGGTATAGTGCCATCTATGAGCAAAATTTCAAACAAATTTTTTTATTTGCTTAAATGAATTTATTTTTTTAATCAAGAAGTATTCTAGTACAAACTGCACTTATAGCAATTATTTGATTTTATATTAAAGTTTGAAGCGTGTCCAGATTTATATGACTATATTTACAAGACGATATGACTATATTTACAGGACTATATAACTATATTTTTGCAATGAACGAAATAATCGTTATTACATAAGTTTCAAAGTGTATGTTCCGAAGATATTCTACTGTAATTTGTTCATGATGCAAAAACTTCTAAATGTTATGTGGAACCTGAGCGTAATAATATAAATGTTTCTTTTATAATTGTGATTTTCTTTCTTCTTATTTAAAAAGTTTTGCATAAACTGCTTAAAGGGAAAAAAAAGAAAGAAAAAACATACCTGCTGTTTGCTTCTTTTTGTACACCAATGTAATTTTTTGGTTTTTTTTTTTTTTTTTCTTATATCGAATTACACAGTGAACTTCTCCAACTTTTTTATATAAAGTATATAATATTTTAAAAATCCAAAACCAATAATAGAAATGATATATTTTACGTACAAATTAGTACAAGAATAATATACATACCAAAACATTGAGAAATTTGGAAAAAAAATTTGACTAAATTTATACTTATTAAAAAAGCCCCAGTCAGGAAAAGTTCGAGAATTATAAGAGTAACTCATTCAAAGCTATAGCTAGAAAAATTTCAGAAATGTTGATTTTTTTTAAAGGAGTAAATCTGACATTATTAGGAGTTTTTTTTCTTTTTTTAAAAAGGTGGAAAAGAAAAGAGTTTATCTTTTGTAACTCACACTAAACTTTACTTCTTCATGTGCAAATGTATGTTATGTGAACTCAAGATGTAAGTTTAAGTTATGAGTCAAGTTAAATTATACAGAATGGTCAATTTTAATAATAAACCTTTCAGCAAATCTTATATAGTATAATATCAGAACTGAGAACACATAATGTAATGTGACTCAATTTACAAATTCTAGTGTACAACAAAAATAAGACCATACTGCAATCTGAGAAAATTTATTAATGATGCTAAATGTTTACAGTTTTACTCAACAAAATAATTTTAATTGTACAAACTTTTCATCTATTGTAAAAGAAGACATTTATTGGATAAAAAAGAAAAGTATACAGAGCATTGGATTGAAGAAAGAATATAAACTTTTTCAGACACATGCAATAAAATACTCTAAATTTAACCTAAAAATACAAAGCGTGCTCATGGTTAAAATTTTAATGTGTAAAATACACTTGTGGAGAAGCTAAAAATATTTCTGGTTTCAACTTTCCATGGATGTCTTTTTAACCCTTTAATGTTCACTACTTAATTTATTTTAAAAATTATAAAACTAATTTTAAAAGTGGCTTTTAGACACGTAGCTGATCACAAATATTTAAAAAATAAAAAAATAGCATTGTTCTTTTTTAAGAAATTTTTGGTTTGAAACATCTATAAGTTAACCTTATTAAATTCAAATAATAT
The DNA here is from genome assembly GCA_963930645.1 of Salticus scenicus. NCBI lineage: Eukaryota > Metazoa > Arthropoda > Arachnida > Araneae > Salticidae > Salticus > Salticus scenicus. The sequence continues at coordinate 614,048 of OZ005658.1, read as the reverse complement.
TTAATTTAATAAATAAAACCCTTTGTAAGTAAACATTATCGACTACAAAAACTCCTAAAAATTGTTTCAGGTGAAAATAATAGTCCAACTCTTCATTAAATGAAAAAAAAAAAAAAAAAAACATGAGTGCATTATTAAACCAGCAATTCACACCCACACACACTACGAAACGTCAAGTGACTTATGCATTTAGCTTTCTTTGAAGCATTATTTGTTACATTATGGAATAGTGCTGCTATCTATGGAACAGAAAAAGAACATAAGTTTAAAAGCTGATAAAAACAAGGGAGAAATAATAAAAAAAATCTGCTGCATAAAAATTGTTAAATTACGTCAAATGTTTGGTTTTGCTGCGAAACCAATGATCGTTAAAGGGTTAAGGGATCTAGCCTTTATTCACATGAGTTTTGAAGAAAGCCATGCTAAACTCCGATTGGCTAGATAAACTAGGATTGAATTCAGGGCACCTCTTGCCTTTCAGTCTGGAAACAGAATCTCTTGACCACTAATGGGGTATATTAGACCTTTAGATCTAAGGAAAATATATTGCATTCTTGAAAATACTATATAATTTTGTATTGAGGATGACTCATTTTATAGATCTTCCAATATCATGTACTAAAATTATACTAATATTAATATAATAAAATTATTATTATGACTATTTTAATGATTCTCTTTATGATAAACATTAAAAAATGTGCCTTTTATAGGTAACACTGGATCAAATTCAAACAGTACACATACTGTTTGGGTGGGATAGATAGTAAAATCATTAAAAAAATTCTCATTTGGGATTTCATGTCTCTTAGAGCTTCTGTGTAAAGCACAAACACATATACAGAACCTCACACCTCGAAGCAACAAAAATCCCACTTGGTTATATATAGGAAGGGAGAAAGAGGGAATTTTATTACTTATTATAAAAAAGTACAACAAAACTGGTGTTTAAAAGTAATAAATACAAAACTTTGAATAAACACCATGAAATGCAAGAACTTGCAACAATTGTTTCAGGTTGAATGAAGACATGACTCTTCGTCAGGCAAACAAAATAGGAACGAATGCTACAAAACAAAGTGGTTGCCGTTTTGCTCTGAAAGAAGACATGACCCTTCATCAGGCAAACAAAGTAGGCACCAGTGCTGCAAACAAAGCATTCTGTCGCTTTATTTTCAGCACTCATGCTTACTTTGTTTGCCTGATGAAGGATCGTGTCTTCTTTCAACCCAAAACAATTGTTGCAAGTTCTTGCATTTTATGATGTTTATTCAAAGTTTTGTATTTATTAATTACACAACTGTGCAGTCTTGATAAGGGCATAACCAGACACACTATCTGAAAAGAGCTGAGGTGGCTCAGAGAGTTGCTTAGACTGACTTACTAATTTGCTTCAATAGTCAAAAATGAACAATTATTTCATTTCAAAGTCATCTGGAGAGGGCTCAAAGCTCAAACACAATAGCCCACCCTTACAACTTAAAGTTATGTGTTAAGATACATATAAAATCAAATTTTTTCTAGTAAATTTGAGAGGTGCATGCTTACATAAGTAATGATTAATTGAACGGTTGTCAAGTTCAAAAGTCTGAGTACAATATAGATTGATTGCTAATTTCAAACTCTAATGTGAAGTGATTTTCAGATACAGTTGTAAAGATGTTGAAGAGATTATTAATATGACTTTGAAAGAATTTTGAAGGTATAAAAAGCTTCATGGAAATCAAAGTGAAAAAAAGAAAAAACAATACTAGCTTTAGATAAGTTAAAATAATGGACATAACATAAGAAGTGAAAAGTATAATTACATTTTATCAAGCGGTGGAAGTTACTTTTTTTTTTTTAACCTTTCACCCAGTTGTACTAGTGTGTGATTATACCCCTGCTAAATGTGCATTGTCAATGTGTTGGTTAATGTGTGCTTTTCATGAGATTAATAAAATATTTTTTATAAGCATATAGGAAGGTTTATAATTTAACTATGTACAACAGATTTTTTTTTTCCTTCTGTTATGCAAATTAAAAAATAAATAAATGAATGAATAAATAAATAAATTAAATTAAAAAAATAAAATAAAGCTTGGATAAAGCTTTCTGATTAAAATTTTATCAAAATTCCAGATAACAGTTTTAAATTTTCTGCGTTTTCTAAATCGCTTTCATGAGCATCACAATTACTATTGTTTTCTATACTCATAAAAAAAAAAAAAAGTATTATTGACATATTAATTACTTTTCTTTCTATTTTAAGCATGGGGGGGGGCTGCCCTATGACTGAAAAAACAGCACCCTTCTTACCCCTCATTTAAAAAAATTGCACCCTTCCTGTCCTTAATCTAAAAGTGTTACATCCTTAGTGCCTTTTAATGAAAATAAACTTCCAACTGAAGATATCTTATAAATATAAATAAATTAATTGTGCATAACAATCAACATTCGTTCATACATCAGTAACAAGCAAAATCAAGGTTTAAGGAAAGTTAAAATTTAAAACTTTTTCTTCTATTTATAATTAAAATCAAAATTTTAAAATAAGTGTCTGGATTTTAAATGTTAAATGTGCCCTTAACAATTTGTACTACCCTCATGAATCTAGAAAATACCCCCCTTTTTCTCTATTAGCAGTGTCTTGACCTTTTTTAAACCTGGGAAAAACTCTGAAATTACCTTTTTTTTTTAAATTAACTATATAAAATTTTTTTATATACATATTATGTAGAGCCATTCAAGATAATGTGTTTTTTTTTAAAGTCTAATTTTTCAAAATTACACAAAAAAAAAAAAAAGTTAAAAATATTTATAAATATGTAAATAAGAAATAATATGTCTACAGTTTGAAATATTTATGGTAAAATTTTTATTACATAGCATATTTCAGCAATAATATTAATAATGTAGTAAAACTGGTTTTGATTAAAATATGAAATTTTATTTCTTTAAGCGACTTCAGTGAACATTAAAAGAAAAATACATGCATTATTGAGGGCATATTTTTTATCATGAACAGCTATCAACCTAACTCCAAAGTATCAATAACAACCCTTACCCTCCCCCTCCTCTACACACACACACACAAAAAAAAATAAAAAAAAATAAAAAAAAAATCAATGATGAAATAAATAGAAAATTATAGCAAATGGGCAAAGTAATTTCATTGAAATTAAACACAAGATTAATCACATGAAAAGAAAAATGTATTATTTAAATTACAGTTTAATACTTTTAATAAATATATGAAAATAAGTGGTATGTGGTAAACTCAAATTATGTATATATTTCTTCATACTGTGGAATTTGAATAATCAAATGGGTCATTTAGATACTAAAACCCTTGAATTGGTCTGTAAACTTTCTAAATATTCAGCTAAGGTTCTTTTACCACTCTTGTTTGATTTTAATTATTAAATTTTGCACTGCACAAAAATATATTATCATAATTCAATTCAGTAACCAAGCATATCTCTAAATATTAATTTAAGCCAATTAAGTATATTCTTTTCAAATGTATTTTGCATGAAACAAATCAACATTAATAATTATTTTTCACTATTTAAATATTTATGTATTAGTATATGCTACAATACGCATATAAAATTTAATTCAGGATCTGCCAAAAATTTAAACATTTCAGAATTTATTTATAAATAAAAATTTTTTCATGCACAATTACTTTTACTATTTATTTTATAAATTTATAGCATTAACTAAATTTTATTTTACAAATTAATATAATTTCTGGAACAGTTTTACATTTTATTTATTGAAATAATTAATGGTTAAATTTATTACTATGCCAAAAATAACTTTTTTTTTTTTTCTTTTGAGTAGAACTTTACAACAAATATTGATACAAAATTAATATATTTTCGAATATAAAAAAAATTGTATTATACAAAAAAAGTCTTACATTAATTTAATAAAAGAATATTTTACTATTATGCTTTTTCTAGCTTACTGCGAGAGAATTTTATACGAGCGACGGATACCGAAACAAAAACCACATTCCGATACAGCATGCTTTCAGTAATAGAAAAATTAAATAAGAATTTTATAAATAAAAACTTACCTGAGGTAAATTTGCCTGCAATTGTCTCTGCAATGCATCTTTCTCTTTAGCTAAATCATTCAGTTTTATATGAGAGTTTGCAAGATTTTCTTGTGTATCTCTCAGAGTCTCTAGGAGTTTATCGCGCTCATCCAAAATATTCACCATGAGCTGTTCAAAATTAGCCTCATCAGCTGAAAACTGGCCTCGTTGACCAAGGCTGTCTTCAGCTATGGTGGGCATCACATCACACATCATGTTCCACATTGTTGTAGCAATTTATTAATACTAGTATATCTAATAAAATTTCAGAATTCAATTAAACTCCCATGGTAGTATCACTCTATAACAACACATCTCTGAAGAGGAGAAAAGCCAGATTTCGCTTTCTCTTCCACATTCAATCACATATGTTTGTTTATACACATAATAATAGAAGAATCAAGCTTTATACATTTCCGGGAAAGTGAAAAGATTGAATTATAATAACAACACAAACCATGCATTTTGATTTTCGTAAAGCGGCTTGTAGTTTCCATAATGAAATAAGTCTGTTTGGCTGTCAGGAGATTAAGAATTTTCTCCAAAGTGCAATTAATAAAGCATAGATTTTATTTTTTACTCTGTTTAACTGGTGATTTCACAAATTTTTTCATAATTCATCTGATGCTACAGTCAAGATAAATTTCTCTCTAAGCCTGCACTGTTAAATTATCCCACAATCCCAAGTTTTACTCTCGCAAAATATACATGATTTTTGGAAATAAATTTTCCAGTTATTCAAGAAGGTTTTTTTTTTCATTTTGAAGCATATTGTACAGCCAATGTTGATTGAATAGTAATATTAGAATTTTATTTGGTTACTAATAAATTATTTTTATTTAGTTATCACAAATAATTTTTATCATTAATATATTAAAATGATTTGGGAAGGAGAATATCTGTCGGGAATTTTGCGCTTGCGCTCTGAGCCTCTGAGCGTCGGGCTCCTGTGGCCATGGCGGCCAGCGCAGGTGGTGGAAAAATGAATATTCTATGTTATTTTACAAATATATTATTTTTATTTATTTTTCATAACTTTTTTATTATGAAGTTTTTCATTTTATTAAAACCTCAACTGACCATTTAATCTCACTCATTCACTCAAGTTTATGAAACATGCCGAAAGGTGGTAAGAAGGGCGAAAAGAAAAGGAATCGTGAAATTGCATCAGGTTTGTATTTGTTTTCTGATTTCATCATAGTTGAAACTGAATAATTAAGTTATATAATTTGTTATCTATGCTCTGTCAGTTTTTTAATTCTTTAGTTACCTGTTGTTTATTTATTTGCTTTTTGAATGTTAGTTTCCCGTATGATTGTTTTGTTTACATTTCTCAAACAAAAGAAGGGCGATCATGAAATTATCTTATGTATTTAAACTTTTTGACAGTTATCTTAAAATTTGTCTGTGATTATCTCTTCTCAGGTCATAGTAAAAATATCGTAAACTTTCTTAATAAACATTAAAAAAAAAAAAAAAAAAGAAAAGAAAAGCTCTATATTAAGAATCTTTAATATGATCCCTTTAAAAGTTTATAATAAAAATTAATAAATACACATTTTTAAAAGTAAATATGTGTATATTATGTATATTTCTTTTGTGATAAGCAATTTTATCTCTTAAATCTTTCTACCTACGACTGCATCTGTATTTCAAGGAAGGAAAAAAATGCAATATAAACTTTGTATTATTATAAGATTAGTAATATATTTTCTTGCATTCAGAATTCCTTGATTACATTTAACTCTTTTTATTAATAGTTCGTAAGTTGTTGTGCATCAAAATCAAATTTGTAAAATTATTTATCTTTTATTTCTGATTTTCATTATGATATATTTACTCATTATCTTTTAAGTAAATACACATTTAACATCCAAAATTTTGTTTTTGAATGTGTAGTTAGATAAATCATTTAATGAAAATACAATTTAATCAATATTATCAAAAACAAGTGACGTTCATATTAAAATTCAAAATCACAGCATATGTTTTTGATATTTACTATTTGCTTTGCACATTGTCCTACTAGTGGCTGTTAGACAGGAGATGCCTAGTTCAATCCCAGGACACATTTATCAGCCTAACCATTCAGTTTTTTTGCGTTTTCCTCTTAAAACTTGCTTGGAAATCTTAGAAAAAAAAAAAAAAAAAAACTCATGGATTGCATTTCATTCAAGCTTATATCCAATGTGTAGACAATTGGCTTCACATTTTACATCTACAACTACATCATCAGCACGTTGTGCTGTATAAAATAGTTAAATAATATCAAATCTCAATTAAATAAATTCAAAAGCATTGCAGTATTTTTTAAGATGTTAAAATTTATTAATTTAAAATATTAGAATTTTTATCATTCATAATAGAAAAAATAAGGTCAAATCCGAAAGAGGATAATTTACTTTTAGCTGCCCCATGGTGATTTTTTCAGAAACTGCCAAGACCGTGCCGTTCTGCAAAGTGTTCTGAATTATAATCCTTCACTGGCAGTGTATGAAAGCGAGGTTTTGTGTGATCTAACCAAACAAGAAAAAACATCAGAAAAAAGCAATTTGATCGGAAACAATACACAGCAAATAAGAAAAATCATCATGAAATACAATTAAAAAAATAAAAATATATGAAATTATGATCAGTCACAAAAAAGTAAATAAATAAATAAAACTTAAACAATCACACAGTATAATGCTCAAAATACCCAATAGCAGGAATAAGTAGGTGTACACTTTGTGTGCATGAAAAAAAGAAAAAAAAAAATCATTGAATACCCTGACTGTAAAACTTCCTTTAAAATCACTCTCCAATAAAACATGGCATCATTCACAAACTCTCACTTCAAATATTCAAAAATCGCACTTTTAATTTAGTAACTAAATTCAGTACCTTATACTGATGACATAACACATGACACAAGGAAGCAGAAGTAAACAGAAAGCTCATAATCTCTGGTGATCTAGTGCACTCACGAAATATGCCGAACATAAGACACAATCGAAACTACATTTAAGTCATCTGAAATTTTAATTTTAAAGTAAGCTGACAAATCAAATAAATATCAATAACTTAATTAGAAAATTTTCATTTCCACTAACAAAAAAATAAAAAAGAATTTTGGGATATTTATTTTAAAACTAAACCCTTAATTTTGGATTTTATTGATGTTATTTTTATGACGTATTATTAATGATAGAAATTTTAATATTTTATTTTAATGAATTTTAAGATTTTAAAATTTATTTATTGAAATTTTCCTATTATTAAACTATTTTATACACCCAACAAATACATTCTAATATTTTAGATTAATAAATTTTAAGATCTTAAAAAGAAAAGTTATGCTTTTTTAATTTATTTATTGATATTTTTGTCTTAAACTAGTGTATAGACTCTTTATTATATGAATTTTTAGATGTAAAGCTCTCTGACTTTGCTGATTGTTCTGCCCGTACTGGTCGATTACGTAAATCAGCTGGAAGTAGTTTAAGTGAAGAAGGTATAATTAAAAAAAGTGCTTTTATTCATTCAATTTTTTAAATGAAAGTTTCTATACTTGTTATGAATTGAAATAATATCTAAAACTTAAAAGAAAATATCCAATTGTTTAAAATTTTTTATGCTTGTATATTTTTTACATAGGCATAGCTACCAAGTACTCTAATTTTTATCAGTGTGCTCCATTAATTCAAAAATTATCGGAAGAAGATATTTAACATGATTTTAAACTCTCAGTTATGTTATATAACATTTACGAAGGTAAATCTTTGTAGTATGAATCAGAATTATAATATACTAGAATAGAATTTATAGTAACCTACAAGCAGTATAAATAATACATCATAAAAGAAAAAATGCAGCATGGAAAATGTTGGCAACTAATTTCAGAAAAATGTTTTAAGTACAATTATCTTAGAACTTGCCTCAGGTTAAATAAATAAATATTACTTTTATTGCTGTTTATTTGATCAGTCTTTGATAGTTTCATTGATTTAAAAAAAAAAAAAAAAAAATCTATATTATGACTGTGTAAATGTAGATTATATATGGAAAAGTTATTTAAAATTTTCATATTATAATTAGTTCCTCTGATTTTTTAAATGCCTTGCTCCTAAATTTTTAGTCGTGATGTTAGCAGCTCTGCATAAGTTTTCTAAGTTATATAAAGGCTTCAATAAAAGCTGTTCTGGTTTTTTTAATTCATATTAAATTTGAGATTTCACAGTTTTCACTGTAGTTTCAAAATTAACCTTAAAATTATTATGTTAGAAAAGCTAATTTTTCCAGCCTCCCTCCCTTTTTCTTGTCCTCTCTTGTGCATCTATCTAGTGCGAAACCCTGTTAATTAGTCAATAAATATTAATAGAATACAGGTTAACTTTATCTGAAAGCAACAAAATCTTTATTTTCATAAATTAATGTTGAGAAATTTTGTCAAGTTTCTGGGGATGAAGAGATTTGGTAATTGTTTATATAAAAAAAAAAATATTTAATAAATATTTCTTACCATGTGGAGTGAGTAAGTGCCCATTGGATGAGTAAATATTTTTTGGGTATTTACCCAGGTATTTATCCGAGGCCTGGGTAAATACCCAAAAACTTGGTATCTTAAAGAAAAAAAAAAAAAAAATTATAGAATAACTTAACTCGTGAAAAGTGTTGATTATAGCTTTCATTTTTTTTTTTTTTCTCAGGATTTTGTTTATTGATGTTATTAAAAAAAAAAAAAAAACTTATTAAATGGTAGTATAATATTGGATCAATTTTTTCTTCTCTGGTATGTTTGAAAAGGTTTTCTTATGTCGCATATTCATAACATAGTTTATAATATATATTAATTGAAACTTTTGTGAAATTATTTTTTAAAAATTTTATCAGCATTCAAAATAAAATATTCTAAAGCTTAAGGGGGATAGCAGTATAATTTAATTTTTCTGGTTTAAAGTGATGGCAGTAACAGTGGAATAATTTTTAACTATGTTTATGTCATATACTGTAGATAGTGCCAGAGAAGCTTTCAATTCTTAATTTTCTCACAATACCATGCTACAAGTCAGTTTTGGTTTTGATTTCATAAACAATTTAATCACACACTTTGTTTAATATATTAATATTCCATTATATTTTATGCTGAACAGTGAAGAAACAAAAAAATAAGTAAGAAAAGAACCTGCTTGGAAACTAGTTTAGTGTTAAGAGACTCTCTACTTATCACCAGAAGCCAAAGCCAATATTATTGTATGGGGAATTTTGCCCTATTATAATTCATTAACTAATACATAGTTTTAAATTCTGTTTTCACATTCAGAAAAATCACAACTATTAAACTGATTATCATTACCTAAAATTTGATTTTTTTTTTTTTTTTTTTTGAAGCTGTAAAATTCAAAATATCACTTACAAGGAAACATTCAAAAGGTGTCGTCTTCAAAAAATATTGAAAAAAAAATATGTGATTCTACTTTTCTTAAAACACCAGAAAGTGAAAAAAATATCGGCAGAAATGAATTACAGCGACCACAAAAAATTATCAAAATTAAGCATTTTTGGCGATTTAGTGCTGTTAGGCGATACGTTTGCTAGCACCAAGATTGCCATATATGAACAGAACCGTGTTTTGCTTCTCCGCCAAGTACTCAAAATCAACCTTCTAACAGTGTGAAATCGTCAAATATGCTTAATTTTGATAATTTTTTGTGGTCGCTGTCATTCATTTCAGCCGATAGTTTTTTCACTTTCTAGTGTTTTATGAAGAGTAGAATCACATATTTTTTACTATATTTTTTGAAGGCGACACCTTTTGAATGTTTCCTTGTTAGTCAAAGTACGCAACATACTTGTAATATATTTCATTTTTTAAATATTATAGAATTTGCAATATTTATAGCTATAAGCATTTTAAATTTAGTATATTTTTTTTTTCAGTGTTATTTTAGGATTATTTTAAATGTTGCATAACAACCCTACAATAATTCTCGGTTTTTTTAAAATAGTATCACAATTCCCTTAACGATTAATCTATTTATTTATTTTTTTCTCCCGCCATCAGTTTTTTTTTATCATTTAAAAATCAAACTCAACATTTTCTTTCAGTTTAAATTAATTAACATTGCTCTTACAAATTAGCAAATATATTATAATTTAAAAAGGACTGATATTTAAATAAAAAATTTCATATGCAAAATGCATGATGGCATACTGCATGTTTTTCTGGTTAAATTTTTTAGTTTTAAAATATTTAAAAATTTATATAAGTCTCAAATGTTTCTAACTTTTCTTTACACTCTCTGTCTCCCTTCTCTCTGTATATAGCAATACTAAAGGGCAAAATTAACGGTCGCCACCGGCCACATGGCGACTAAATAAAAAAAGATGGCGATTAAAAATTATGCATCGATCGCCACTAAAGTCGCCACTTTTTGTGATCATTAAAAGATTCTAAAAATCGAGCAACAATAGGCAGTCGAAGCCTTGTGATTTCCAATCTTTTTCCATCCATGGCATAAATGTCAATGTTCATTTTAAACTTGCTTTATTGTATTCTACAACCTATAAAGAAGTGGAATAGTTTAATATATCTCACTCATATAATTTTTTGGACCACCTCCCCCCTTAACGATCTGTGATCACACAGCTTATAAAAAGCTTTATAATTTCTAATCATTATCCATTTGCCACAAAAATATAAATATCTATTTTAAACTTACTTTATTAAATTCTAGAATATGTAAAGATGTAGAATTGTTTAATATCTCGAACTTATAATTCTTGTAATTCCCCCCCCCCCCTCCAACGATTGGCAATCACATGCTCCATTGAAGCCTTGTGATTTACAATCTTTCTCCATAAATAATGTAAATGTAAATATTCATTTTAAATTTTCTTGATTCGATTCTAGAACCTATAAAGTATATAGATGTATTTCCCTCCCCCCCCCCCCACACACACACACATGTGCGCTCCATTTCAACTAGCAGTTAATGATCAAATGTCCTGCAAAGCACAATCTTTTTCCATTATTATCTCCATAGTATTTAGTGTATATTTAACCCATTTAAGATATTTGACAAATGTGTGTATCAAAATTTGATTTGGCTTAAATGTGTATTTTTCAAAAATTTTTGTATTTGCTTTCTTTTGAGTAAAAATCTTCCTTTTTCCTTCCCATTTTAAAGTAGAAATCTCCCTATTTTTAAAGCTACAAATTTGGCAGCTAAGTAAATTATTTTTAATAAAGCAGCTAAGTTTCCATATCTATAAACTCTATTGAAATAAAATCATTTAAAAAAGTGTCTCTTTAGAAATAAGAAAAAATAATAAAACTGCTAACTGTATTTACACATGACCATGTAAAAGGTTGTGATGATGATGAATCAGCTGATTCATTTACTAGAAAATATCAATGTGAACTGTGAATGATAACAGCTTATTTCACTTACATAAATTGAAAAAAAAAAGTACTACCGAATTATATGAAAGATAAAAACTTTTGCTGTTATTATTACAGCCCTAAGCAGATTTTAATTTAGGATGTGCAATTTAGGATTTTTAAAAAGAGCGTAATTACAAATTACAATTTTAGTGTCCCTGTGTTAATTGTAATTATAAAATGTATTTCTTATTTTTATATTTTTCTTGTGGTGATTATACCGCAAAATGGTGACAATGGTTTTTGCAGTCTGAAAGAAATAGTCTTATCATGTGAAAAGTGGCCACTAACTTAAAAAAGTGGCTACTAATGAAACTGTCAGTACCGGCCACTGGCCACTAATGAATTTTCCCAGTTTTGCCCTTTAAGCAATACCATACTTTATACACAAATACAGATATTTTATTTGAATAGAGTTCATTGAAAAATAAATATTCTAGTAAATACCCATTTTGGGTATTTACCTGGATATATACCCTGAGTTTTTATCCTAAAATATAAATACCTGGGTATTTTGCATCACTAATTGTACCAAAATGCAGGGAAACTAACCTGGCAAAAAAATTACTTTAGCATTTTAGCGAAAATAGGCAAGCACTATTTTAGCTTTTTCGAAAGTTAATTCTTTGGATACCATTGATTTCTTTTACTTAGCTTTGTTATCCTCAGTTTTGTTTTCTATTCCTTTTGTTCATTGATGATTTTAACCAAGCATCCATATTTGTGACTTTAAAAATATGAATCAGGTTTTGATTTTAACAATAGAAAAAGAGGTACTCGTATCATATGTGTAAAATGAAAAGCAATTTAAAAATTAAGTAAAGTGTAGTGGTAGATAATCGTGAAATATAACTGCTAAGAATGCTTCTATGAAGCAAATTCTGAGTTCTGACATACTTTTAAATATTTTTGCATCCAAATTCAATCATTAACAATTAAAAATAAATCCAAATTACTATATAAATATAAATAATCATTCCCCAAAATTTCAGTCCTTTTGTAGTTTTTGCCTGCAAATATTACAGAAAACAAAAAAAAAAAAAAAAAAAAAAATCTGAGTTATTATAATAGAGAAATTTTATACAGTTATCCAGTTTTAGCTTTTTAGCGAAATTCTGACCAACATGTTTTAGCAAAATATGTTACTTTTTATCAATATGTCAAAAAAACTAATGGCAGTTTAAACCCTGCCTAAATGTATATATAGTAATAACATACTTGCCAACTTTTCCGGTTTTCCCGGATGACTTCCGGTTTTTTAACGTATCTTCCGGACAAATGATGAAATCTTCCATTTTTTAAAAAGTCACGGATATCGTTCGTTTTAAAAAGAAAACCCAAATGTTCTACGAAAACTCCTGATTCTCAATCTTTTTCCATCCATAACATAATTGTCAATATTCATTTCAAACTTGCTTTATGAGATTCTAGAACATATAAAGAAATAGAATTGTTAAATATTTCTTGTTGGTGGAATTATTTTTTGCTCCCCCCCCTCCCCCCTACATTTATCTCCAACCAGTGGCCAGCAATCAAATGCTCTGCAGAAGTCTTTTGTTTCCTAATCTTTATCCATCTGCAACATAAATATTAATTTTAAACTTCTTTCATTAGATTCTAGAAGTAGAGTTGAAAGAGTTTAATATTTCTTACTCTGTAATTATTTTTGTATCCCCCCCCCCCTTCCCCGGATTGTGATCAATGATCAATTCTAGAAACAATAAAGCGATGGAAATGCTCAATATTTCTCATGTATGTAATTATTTTTAGATCTTTATTGCTGAATTTAATGAATCTGTTTATTTTTCCTCAATTAAATTAAATATTTGCTTGTCATATTTATACCAAATGTGTAAACATGGGAAAAAAATGAAGAATAATTTTTTCAGGTAGGAAAATTTTTTCCAAATCAATTAAAGAAAATTAATACTCAGTTGGTTTTTTATGCACGTTTGAAATTGATAATTAGCTACTGCTACCTTTTATATATATATATATGTATGATTAATGTACATACACAAAAATCATATTCTATTTATTTAAAAAATTAGTTATACTTTAACTTAACTAAGTTTTTTGTCTGTTGTTAAATAAATTTCTTACAGATTCTGTTTTGTAGATATTTATATGTTGAAGAGGAATAACTTCATTTAAAACTTTTATATATTTAGTATAATCAATCTATAGTAAAACGTTTTTATAGATTGCTTCTAAATATTAAAATTGTAAAACTGACAAATTATCCTTTAATAGTAGCACTTACTTTAAAATTTCAAATATATTTCGAGCGCACCCGCGCTCATCATCAGTGCTTTCTAGTGGTTTCATCTCTGTTTACATCGTTCTTCATCTCGGGATCGTCGGTTCGTTTCACTTCAGCAGTGGTGTTTCTTTTAATTGCTTGTTGCCAGATAGGAGGAATTATGCTATGTTCGCGATCGTTAATGGAAGAGTGGTTAGTAATTATCTAACATAGCATAATTCCTCCTATCTGGCAGATAATTACTAACCACTCTTCCATTAACGATCGCGAACATATCATAATTCCTCCTATCTGGCAACAAGCAATTAAAAGAAACACCACTGCTGAAGTGAAATGAACCGACGATCCCGAGATGAAGAACGATGTAAACAGAGATGAAACCACTAGAAAGCACTGATGATGAGCGCGGGTGCGCTCGAAATATATTTGAAATTTTAAAGTAAGTGCTACTATTAAAGGATAATTTGTTAGGTTTAAAGTTAAGTTAATGTTATCATATCCTTTTATAATTAAGTTAAAGTATTGTAAAACTGTTTTGTTTATTACATCAAAGAAAAAAAAAAAGAAAGAAAAGAAAAAAAACCCTTCCCTTTTTTTATTAGAATTGGTTGGCAAGTATGTAATAACAAGAAAAATAAGTCATGCAGTTCACATAGATTATTAACACTTTTCAGTTGTATGTATCCATTGCAACAATGATCATATAACATTTATATGAAATGAAAGACAGACATAGAATAATTGAAATTATAATCATTCCCTAAATATTGTTGGAAATGTTGAAAATGGCTCAAAACAAACCAAAATGCAATATCAATAATTTTCAATTGTAGTCCTTAATGTATCTGAATATTTTAGTGCAGTCCTGTAAATCTTAATGCTAAACATACCATATTTTTCAAAAAACTTTTTTTTTTTTTTCAGCATATCATTAATGCATGTCAATCTCATTATGATATTGTGCAGTACATAAAGATATTTAAATATGGTTTATGAAAATGTCTCTGAATTTATATTTTGATAGTATAATTTAATTTAAAAAAAAAAGTGAAAGAAATAATAATGATAGCATTTTGTTACTTCATTTTGCTTATTTATATGTATATATATTTTTTTTACTTTGTAGTTGAAGAAATACGTAATTTGGATGTAGACTGGTTTGACAAAGACATTGATGAATTTGAATTTCCCTCTTCTACTGAAAATCGGAGTATGTTTCAAAATTTTTAAGCACATATTTATATACACAAAGTGATCCAAGAGTCACAGAAAAAAATAAAAATTTTATTATTCAAAAAGTATTGACTATGCTATTTCACTGAAAAGCATAGAAAGATATTGTTTTAAGTAACAAAAGATTTATTATGAAATTAGTTTAAATTTTCTTAAGAAGGTGGTGCTATAACTTTAAATTTATTTTTGTTACAGTGGTGCAGTACGTTCAACAGCATAACTAACACAATAAATTCTCAATGCAATGGCCGTCATTTATTAGAATGACTCTGGGTTCTCACGGGTCAGGGAAAACCTGGAAAAGTCAAGGAATTTGAAATTAGTGAAAAAAGGTCAGGGAAAATTGCAAATATGGCCCAAACACCTGGAAAAATAGTGGTATAAATCTGGAAAATGATTTTTGAGCATGCAGTGTATATCACACGTTACGTTACTATGTTGTCTTTTATGCCATGAGCAGGGCTCGAAATTAGCAGTTGTTAGTTGTATTTTGCAACTAAATGTTTTGTTTTGACAACCACGATTTTATACCTAGTCATCACTTTGACGCCTAGCATTCTTTTTCCCCTTCAATGTCGAGTTCTAATGTGCGATGAAGATACCAACTAAGCACTTTGTAGGCACTACCAACAAAGTAGTAGAAGTAAATTCCTAGTTTTCTTGTAAAAATATTAGCACTAGTTCTATGTGTAAATAAGTTTTAAAATGGCACCTAAGTACAACATAATGGCAACTAAGAAAACAATGTTAGTTGCCATTTGGCACCCAACTTGCTGATTCTAATTTTGACCCCTGGCCGTGAGCTATGTCATGTTTTATACCAGGGCTGGCCAACCCGCAGGCCGCTTGTGGCCTGCCGCGTAACGTTCTGCGGCCTGCGACATATTTCAGAAAATTTCTAATTTGACATATTTGATTAAAACAACTAAAATTAATAATTTTTTTTCTGACATTTTTGATGAAAATACCAATTAAGGTAGCTAAAGAAATCAACATCGTACTCATTGATGTTAATAAAATATTATAAGATCAATAACTGATTCTTAATATTATGCTTATGAATATATAATCATAAGTTTTTGACTATTTTACAGTTGTTTTATGAAGAAAAATATATTTACTATCCATATATTCTGTTTTAAATCCTCACGAGCCCACTGGAAAAAGAATTACTATATGTATATGGTTCATGCATTTGTACAATGCCTGTGTAAAATGGATTTCTAATGCGGCCCGCCGAGAGTTTTAGGTTGGTCAGGCTTGTTTTATACTATGATCTACTTTTTATGTTACAGACCAAATTTTGTGACTGGAATTTTTAAAAAATATACCTGGAAAAGTCAGGGAATTTTATTTTTGAAATTCAGTGGGAACACTGTGACTGTCAGATGTTGCACATTAGAAAATCTCCTAAAAAATTTTCAGTATTTGTTTAAAATGTGAGAGAATATTGCAAATACAGCACGATATATCGCTGAAAAATGTAACTAATATCTCCTTATATTATTAAAATCTGTACACATCTGTCTGTCTGTCTGTGAGAAATGCCTTGTCATCGCTAAAGCTCCGGCGCTAATGGTCGCATCGACTCGAAACCGGTGTCGACAGACGCAGAATTTCTTCATCTCGACATCGCGATAATTCACTAAGCGATGCGACCCTAATTAGTGGAGATATTAATTAAAATGTCGACCCATGTCTACCGAAAAATGACCCAGAATTCATAATTAAATGCTTAAAAAGCGACATTTTTACGGAAAAAGTAGAAAATAAATTAGAAATATCAGTCGTATTGTTACAAACAAGATACCATTGGAAAGGGCTTTTTTTTTCTCAATCCGATGGTGTAAATGGCTTATCGATCGGACAATTAGATTTTTTTAAATTAACTAAACTAAAAAAAAATGGTGGCAACAAATCACAAGCATTTTAACTTGGCAGACGATCTTGAACGGAAAGAAAAAACATCTGGTGTTTAATGAGGTCACGTGTTTTTGTACTGCGATTAAAAATTGCAATTTTCTATTTTCTTCAATTTTTCAAAATTCGCACATTTCAACTAGTATACAATCTTAACACAACAAAACAAACTTGCAGTTAAAATTTCATCGATTTTGGTCAATAAACAAAAGATTTACATTTTAATTGCAAATTAAATTTTATCTTTACACGCCTGACATTTTACCTGTCGAAAGAGAACGACACAAATACACTTAAGGTAAAAATATTTCTTTTTCAATTTGGAAATTTTTATTCATGAATTCATCAACCATGAATATTTTATTTAAATCATATTGGAGTGTAAAGGTTGATATTTTTATTTATTACCAACTATGCGAAAAATATCAACCTTTACACTCCAATATGATTTAAATAAAATATTCACGGTTGATGTGAATTCATGAATAAAAATTTCCAAATTGAAATTTCGTGATCTATGGAGTTGTGCTACGATTATTGTCTCACCTGATATATCTGCATTTGCAGACTCGGTGCCTTTGCCAACGATTATTATGCGAGAAGTGCCTAGCTGGTTGTCAGCCAGGGTAGCTCAGTGGTAGAGCATCCGTGCGTTAAGCGGAGGTGCCCGGGTTTCGATTCCCCGCTCTGGTATTTTTCGCATAGTTGGTAATAAATAAAAATATCAACCTTTACACTCCAATATGATTTAAATAAAATATTTCTTTTTCTATTTACTTCCATTAACCGACAACCATAGATAATGGAATTCGAAATTTCACCTGACTTACACGTTTTGAGGTGTCATGGCGCTGTAATAATTTAAAATTCTAATTATGTTTATTTTTTTCTAATATGTCATTCGATACACCTTTTAAAGTACGGTTACATTATCGAAAGGGGAATTCGAGATTTCACCCGATTTACCGTTTTGAGGTCTCCTGATTAGGTTTTCTTTTGCATCACAATAGTGGAATTCGAGATTTCAGCTTAGTTACACGTTTTGAGGTCTCCTGAATGGGTTTTCTTTTGTATCTCAGCTGTACTAATTAAAGTGTCAAAGGTGGAATTAGAGATTTCACCTGATTTACACGTTTTGAGGTGTCCTGAATGGGTTTTCTTTTGTATCTCAGCTGCTAATTAAAATAATTTCATAAGTAATACATCATTTGAAAGCTTTGTTAATTTGGAATTGAATAGTAGATTACAGAAATTCGATATTTCAACATTTCTCCTGATTTAAACATTTTGAGGTGTCCTGAATGGGTTTCTCTTTTGTCTCAGTTACTAATTAAAAAAATTTCATAAGTAATGCATCATTTTCATAAGTAATGCATTAAAGCTTTGTTGAGTTGGAATCGAACAGTAGATTACAGAAATTTCTACCACCAGATGGCACTTATTTTACCGCCAGATGGCGCTTAATAATTTTAAATTACAGTATTTCTATTTCTAATCATGATTAATTTTTTTTTTTAATGCGTCATTCGATACACATTTTAAAGTACTTTTACATTGTCGAAAATGAATTCAAGATTTCACCAGATTTACACGTTTTGAGGTCTCCTGAATCAGTTTTCTTTTGTATCTCAACTACTAATTAAAATAATTTCATAAGTAATACATCATTAGAAAGCTTTGTTGATTTGGGATCGAACAGTGGAATACAGAAATTTCTACCTCCAGATGGCACTGTAATATTTTCAAATTTCAATTTCTAATCATGATTAAATTATTTTTAATACATCATTCGAAAGATATTTTAAAGTTCTTTTATATTATCGAAAGTTTTCAGCAGATTTACACTTTTTGAGGCGTCCTGATTAGGTGTTCTTTTGCACCTCAGCTAATTGAGTAAGACTGTTCAAAATTGATATACGTAGGTTTATTAGAAGGGGCTGAAAAGGTGGGGATGAAATAGGCATGCACTGCGTGCATATCCCCATACTTGTGCATGCGCAGCGCGCACGGGACTGCACTGCCGAAAGCAGCGACTTTTTAACCGATGAGAAATAATTTTTTTAATTTTCTTTTCTTAAGAATAAAAATTTGATTCGAGAAGGAATATGTGCGCGCAGCGTGCGTATACCTTCACACGTGCACGCGCAGCACGCATGGGTCTGCACTGCCAAAGGCAGTGACGACCCGGTGTGAGTTTTTACCCGATCAAAAATGATTTTTTTTTGGGGAGGGGGGGGGCGCACGAAGGGTCAGGGAAGGAATACGCACACGCAGCACGTGTATCTCTTAACTTGTGCACGCGCACGGGACTGCGCTGCCGAAGGCAGTGGGGACCCGGGACGACATTTTACCCGATCAGAAATGAATTTTTTTTTTTTTAATTTCTTTTCTTAAGACTAAAAAAGTTACTGTTAGTGATTCATTAATTATAGTGATTCATTTGAAAATACTGACCCGCTAGCGGGCGAAGCTCGCTAGTATATATATATATATATATTTACAGATATGAAAAAAAAAACTCCCATGCTTGTTTATATGTACATTTCAGTGAAAACCGCATAGAGCTGCAGTCAGTACTTTTTAAATGATGAATGTTTTATCTTTTCTGTGACTTTTGAATCACCCAGTGTATATATGTAATTTTAATGTTTATTATATTATTTTTATATGTTCCTACAGTTTGTTTTCATTTATTAAATATATATGTGTGCAATTAATTTATGTTTTTATATTAATTGCAGTGTATATATATTTTGTCGGATATACTTATTAAAAAATCAAGATGTATGTTATTTTGCTTATAAACACATTTGTAACTGTATAGAAGAATATATATATATGTTTATGCAATATAAAAATGTGTCGTCAACATCCTAAAATTATTAGAAATTTTAAAAGAAAGGGGAATCTAGGCTTTTTTTTTTTTGTTGAACTAAGAAACAATTAATGTAATTATTTTGCAATTTATGGTGTTTGCTTGCAAAGTTCATTTTTTTAAGTTGGTCTCAAAGATGACTAGGGATAGGACTAATTTTTAATAATTTCTATTGCATTTGTACAGTAAACTTTTTAAGATTGAATACAATAGAAATTATTGATAAAAAATAGTGGTGTAAGACCTCTTTCTCTTTGAACCCTTCATTGTTTTTATTACAGTTAAATGATTTATTCTCCTTTCAAATTTTAAATTTAACTTTAATCTGCATTTATTTTTTCCTAGTTAAGCATAGATTGCATTTGTAAACTTATGTTTATAATGTAATCTTTAACGATACATTTTGTATATCTTTTAACCATTGCTTTATTTTTGTTACAACTCTAGTATTGTACAACCGCGATAACTTGGCACGCGAATCACGTGTTTTCAGATGATTCCATTAATGAAATAAGGTGAGAGGTTGTATTCCCATGGTAACACAGAGTAGATTGGTTTCCAGATTTGGCGTTGTTAGCTCGTTTCTTAGTGTGAAATTATAATTTGAAGTTGTTGATAAACTTAATGTTTGGAGGTAATTTTAATTACTATTTAAAAGAAGTGTTCGGAGGTACTATTGTTTACAAATTTTAAAATTTTGGCGATCAAATAACATTAAAAAAGAAATTTTGATTTTTTAAAAATAAAGTAATCTTAATGGCTTCCGAGAAGTAATTTTTAAGTACAATCATTATCAGCAGAAAGGGATGAAAGAAGTAACTTAATTAAACTTTAAAAAAGTTTATTCCTACAATGTATGAAATAAAAGAAACCATGATTAATACCATTACAGTTTTGATAAAATAAACATTAAATTATTGTAATTGTCATTAAATAACATGACATAATCATATAATGGTTGTAATAAAAGTAGAAAGGAAGAAATTTAATTAATCATGATAGTTAATATTTACAAAACATTCAATTATGATATATTTTTAGATTTAAATAATTGAACTAATCATGATAGTGAATATTTACAAAAAAAAAAAAAAAAAAATGTTTTACGTATACTTCGAGAAGTTAGAAGCTAAACGAGTAAATTTTAGGGATTCAATTAATTTAAATACTAGAAATAAACATACATGTGGACACAAATTATAAGCAATGTTTAAAGCTATTTTGTTTTATCGATTTTCTGCATATCTGATAAAAAAAATTATAAGAAATAATTAAAACTATTTAAATTGACAAAAATTTAGCAATTTTCTATTTAATTAGCAGCAATAGACATTTTGACTGTTCGTATAGGTGCCAAAGAAGCTGGTAAGTCAAAGAATTGTTTGGCGAAAAGAACTGCCGCCAAGCTTCATTCGCATTTCATTCGGCCACGCCTTCTTCAAAATGAACTATTCCAAGGTTGAATGCCATCTTTTCGCGGTTGCACAGTAATTGTGCTCATGCGTCATGTGGTGTATGCTTCTAACAGTTCTTAGAGTTAAGAGTTTTTAAGGTCCACAAATTTTCCCGAAATTTTAAATTTACTAATAGCTTGATGTACAGCTGTCTTGCTCACTTTTACGCTTTCAGAAAATCCAATTTTATACAGGGTCAATATTTCTGGCCTTTTTGTAACAGTAAGTGAATTTTTTTTTACCTATTACAATAATTACACAACAGCACTGTCTACGACAAAATCCAACAAACAACCAGCGGTAAATGTGCCAGGCACCTTTATTTATAGCAGTAGAATGCATCTGATCCAATCAGCACATGAGATGATGCAATAATCTGCACAAATGATGCAATGTACTGAAAATTGGCTACTGGTCTTAAACTTTTGCAAATGACTGTAGTACCATTATGTAATATCACTTTTTGTAAGTAAAAGTAAATCAAAATTCAAAATAGTCTGAACTAATAATAGTTCGAAAATTTTACATTGAAAATGCAAGTATATACAGTGGAGCACCTTTTATACGTTTCTCGTTTATACGTTTTTCTCATTTATACGTTTTTTGACTTCGGTCCCAAATCATTCCATTGAATTCTAATGTTAAAATATTTCGTTTATACGACACAAGTAAATTCTTAATTTCACTTATACGTTTTTTTTTTTTTTCCTCCTTGTAAAATCCCAAGTTTGAGTTTCATTCCAGGATTTAAAAAAAAAAAAAAGATTAATGCTCTTTATGTTTTATTCTTATTCTTTTCAATTATTTTTTCTTAGAACTATGGTAACAAATTGCGGCTATAGAACAAAGTGTGACTTTCATCGATAGCCTCAGGGGAAGGGGGGTTAGAGAAATTTTCAGAGACAAGCCAAGTAGCCAGTGACCACTTGAAGACCTCCCCAGGACTATAGTCCTGAGACCTCCCACTTTCTCTTTTAATTGATTCCAGGAATTGGGTATGAAAGGGATAAAGCCCACAACTTTATAGGCATTTTGTAAACTTGAAGATTTATTACTCATCCGTTGGGCAACTTGGAAGATTTCTTGTCATGTTTATTTGACATTACGGTTGAAGAAACATTTTTTTTTTCTTTCCTTCCTTTTAATTGTTTGCAAAAATGTCTTCTTCGTTTAGAGAAGCGTTTAGCTTTGTCTTTAAAGGTTAAAATCGAAATCTTGAAAAAATTTCTGAATTTCTATATTTTTAATTATTATTTAATTTTTATTTAATCTTTTAAAAATATTTTAAATATAATTAAAATATATCTTATTCGAATAAATGTAAAGGAAATCATGAAAATTGATTAGATTTTTATTATTAATATGGTACTTTATTGTGTATTAATGTTAAAACGAATTTTCAGTTGTACGTTTTTTTCAGTTATACGTTTTTTAGGAACGGTCCCTTGAAAAACGTATAAACGGTGCTCCACTGTATATATATATATATGTTTGTATATACAGTGGAGAGTCAAAAATCCGCACAGCTCGGTACCACAGGTGGTGCAGGTTTTAGGATTTTGCGGGTTTCGGGGCCCATAAAAAATGATTTTCTCTTTGAATAATAAAAACAGAATATTATTCAAACTAAACACATACTAGCGAATAATAACACTGAATATTAAATTACTAGGTACATAAGAATAATAAGGAACATTAACAAAAATATATAATGAAAACAATAAATAAAAATGAAAACAAATGTTTGTCAAATTTAGATAAAATCTGTTCACATGTAGCTAGTTTTAAACTAAACTTGAACCTGCATGATTTATTTATTGTAAAGAGTAACACAAATTTATTTTCCTACGAATTTTATTGAGTTCTTCCTTACAAAATTATGCCTTCATCAGAAAGCATTTAAAAAAAATTAGTTTGTTATTATTTACCTGATTGATATCATAATAATCATTATTTTCTTTTGATGAATTTAATATTCTGTCAATAATTTCATTAGCAGCAACTTGGCTCTTGCAGTCTTTCATATTATTATTTTGTTTTTCCTTTTTGTAATTATAAAATGCAAACATAAAATCTGTATTCAAGATCTTTTCAAAAATTCTGATTTGCAGTTTTGTAATTTATTAATAGTGAATTTCATTGTATCAGACAAGCTGTGCAGATTTCAGACTTCGGCAGATTTTAGGTCGGCGGATTTCTGACTCTCTACAGTATATATTTTTTAACCAACTGTTAAAAAAATAGTTAATGATCTCTAGAATTTTCAGACATTTCAAAAGTTGAAACTTACTTGCTTAAATTGATGGATTTATTATTTTTTACTTATAATTACCTATTTATCATTTAGAATATCATAATGATGAGCTTTTTCCTCTTTATTAGAAAAGCAGATCAAACATAAAGCAACCCCTGAAGATTTGAAAGACAGGCCAGGCATTCAATATCCTGTTGATCTTTGGTTCCATATTGGAAGGTACATTAAGCCAGAAGATGTAAAATTATTTGCTGCCATTTGCAAAGGGTCTTACTCTGTTAGTAGGTCCTACACGTTTTGGATGAAAATGTATAAAAGGTGAGGAAGAAAATATGCATATTTATTTTAAAAGCTGGAGTCAATATGACAAGCATTTTTGTTTTTCATAAAAATGTATTGCTAAAAAGAGAAAACTCCTTATTTTATTATGCCTATTGTTTTAAAATTTAAACTTTATAGTTCAGCAAATGCATTTAATATACAGTGGAACTCCGTATATTGAACTTCTAGACCCTGTGGCAGAATTTGCAAATTATATCTTTTTACAAATTATTTTACAAATTATATCTTTAAATTTACATGAGAGATATTTAAAAAAAAAATAATAATAATCAATTTTTTAACCATTTGTGGTGTGCTGTCCTCGCTGCTAGGGCACAATTATTAAGCCCCAGCTGCAAAAACTCATCCTGGAAATTTTTTAGCAAATATTTACGTTTATAACATAGCAGAAAAGGCCATTTTTTTTTTTTTTTTTTTTTAACCTAAAATTAAAAATTTCTTTTAATTTAATTTTGTTTGCGAATTCCAATGCAATTTAAATTATCCGAATTTCCTTGCGCCACAAAGGGTTAAAGCTAGATAAGCAATTTTATTGCATTAAAGCTGGTAACTTTGATACTTAAAAAAAAAGATTTAAACAAATCGATTTAAATCACTACAAATTGCATTGAATTTGCGCAGGACAATATAAAAGAAACTTTTTGTGATGGCCATAACATACTATTTTTTTTTTTTTTTTTCAGCGTACTTATAGAAAATTATAAGCTTTCTTTAGGAAAATTCAAAATCGGAAGAAAACATAGAACAAAAGTCAGTTATTCATAGTTACACTCTTGAAACAAAGGGGAACTTCCAGTGGCAGAGTGGTTCTTCGCTCAAAGCTGGTAGATAGGAATACCGAGTTCGATCCTAGGTCGTGCTCATGGAACTAGCCATTTGGAGTTTTTTCTGAAACTCACGTAAATACAAGCTAAGACCCCTTAAAGAAACTGTCACGGAGGGCATCACACCTATAGACTTAGGACCCTAGATTTGTCAATTGGCCTTAAGCCATGCAAACTTGCAAACAAACAAACTTGAATGAAAGGGTTCTTATTCTTAAATTATTTATATATTAGTTGATCTTTGTCTGCCTAGTGGATAAAATTCTGAATTAAATGTATCTGCTAATTTGTTACTCTTTACCTATTTAATTCACATACAGTCGGTAACAAAAGTCTCCGAACACTAGCAAAAATTCCTACATAAAAAAAGTACACTTAATACAGGTTTGTTAAATAAATCCTTGTTGAATCCTGTTTTTAGACTGACTAAGAACAGGATTCGACAAGAATTTATTTAACATAACTGTATTAAGTGTGCTTTTTTTATATAGGAATTTTTGCTAGTGTTCGGAGACTTTTGTTACCGACTGTATCACTTTAAATTATTTTACATCGGTTTAAATGATATTCTTAAAAATAATTATCTTTTTACACCATGTTTTAAAATTGAACAGTCTATAAGAAATAAAATGTGACATTTTAATCATTTAATTTAATTATATTACAGCAAAATGGGTAAAATAAGTTTTAATACTGCTGTCAGTCTATGGAATCTTGCATACCTATAATAATAATAAGAAAAAATCAGTACATTTATAAGTCTACAGCTCCCATGATAAGCACCAATGATTGTTACAAACCATTGTCAAAGGCTAGTTATATACATAATATATGATCAAGACGGAATATTGTGCCAAGTTGGGGAAGGTATGTGGTAAGTTAGACTAAATTTTTACAAAAAAAAAAAAAATAATAATAATAATAATAATAATTTTTTTTTAGGGGGAGGGGGGGGGGAATCTTAAATTTTCTTAAATAAAAATTAAACCATAAAAATAAAATAAAACAGAACTGAAATCATGAGCAAATTATGCACATAAAATTGAAATGTCAACAATATGTTTAATTAAAATACTTTATTATCATTTCTTATTCTTTCAAACACAGGATAATGTTTTTTTTTTTTTTAGTTCCCCGTCATACTATAGGTATGGGGAACTTAGGTAATCGTGAAAATTTTCGACCTCGGTTTTTTGACTTTTTATACGTTTTCAGGTGTGAGGAATCCTAAAATGACAAAATTTGTATGGTGTCTGTCTGTAGGGTGACTGTTACTGTGTTAGTCCGTTAGTCTGTGTACACGATATCTCAAAACAAATTGTCGCAGAGAGGTCAGATCAGCTTTAAAATATTACTTTCGACACTGGCAAGAACCTCATTCATTTGCAACATTCAAATTAAAAAACTTCGTAAGTTATAAGAAATTTATGATTTTCTTAACATGGGAGAATAGGACAAAAATTCACTTAAACGTGCATTAAATGGAAACTTTTTACTGTAAAAATGTCGGGCCAGTTTTAAAATATCAGTTTTGATGCCGGAATGAACATCATTTACTATAAATATGCTACTATGAAAATTTCGAAAGTTATTTGATATTTACGAATTTCTTAACATGGCAGTATAGGGCAAAATTTCACATAAACGTCAATTTTGAGAGAGATTTTCATCGTAAAGATGTCAGACTACTTTTGAAATATTATTTAGAACACTGTCATGAATATTAATGACTATGAATTTTCCAATATAAAAATTTCCTAAGTTATTGGAAACTTACGAATTTCTTAACATGGCAGAATAGAGCAAAATTTTACATAAACGTCAATCTTGAGGGATATTTTCATCGTAAAGATGTCAAACCACATTTAAATATTATTTTGGATACTGGCATGAATATCAAAGACTATGATTTTTCCAATTTAAAAAATTCGTAAGTTATTTGGAATTTACGATTTACTTAACATGTCAGAATAAGGCAAAATTGAGCATAAACTTCCATTTTGAGAATCATAAATACATTAGACAACTTCAAAATTACATTTATGATATTTGTTTGAGCATGATTGAATACAAATATTCTAATAGGAAAATTTCGTAAATTATTCGTAATTTACGATTTTATCAACATAGTGAAATTGTAAATTTTTCATATAAATATGTATTTTGAGGATTATTGCATTGGAAATAGTAGCATGAATACTTAACAACAGAATTGACCCTGATAAAATAAATTAATAGATTAGAATAAGATAAATATATCGAACTGAAGGGTGGGTAGCCTATTGGGCAAGGATTTCGTTCTGTCACTGTATCAAGCTTTGGTCAAATTCATTTCTTTTAACATGATTATAATATGTCTCGCACTAGAAATTTATGAGAACATAAATAGGATGGGGAACTGAGCAGAGTCCACCTATGCCAACTAGTTTTTGTTGTTGTTTTTTTTCCTTCATTATTTCATTCCTTTTGAAACCATGGATAAAATTTTAATTAGTGAATTATTTTAGATATAACATCAGTTTCAAGTGTTACACTGAGGAAACTTGGTCTTTTATCATTAAAGTCTGGGTTTTAAAGCAATTTGATAATGAAGCTATTTAGCACGGATATAAACAGAGGTAAAATTAATCTTGTTATATTAAAATGATCATTCTACTCAAGACAGTTTTATTATGATGTCCTTTCTCATAAATAGCCATAATCACCTTTAGAAAGGTGAATGTCTAGAATTAAAGATGGATGAAAATAATATTATATTTAGTAGATATTTCTCATACAGAATTAATAAATTTCATATGTATAATTTACTATGTTAATTGGTAAATAATATAAAATTCTATTTATCAAATAGATTTTTTTTGCACACATACAAAGTAAATAAATAAATAGAAATAAAAAAAGTTTGTTTGATGTTTTATTATTATTACAGTAAATGTTGATAATATCATGTAATATATACTCATTTCTTTACTTGTTGCTAATTTAAGAATATTTACAGGCATTACAAGACTGATGTTAATCTTCCTCAGCGATTACAACCAGAATGTATTGAAGGAACCCTGTGTTTAAAAGCATATGTTATCAGAGCGTTATATTACATGTATCCCCATTTTACCACTCAACTTATACGCATGAAACCTGATGATGTGTATACCCTGTCAAATCTCTGCTGCACATCTATGTGGCGTGTGCAACAAAATGGAAAATGGCTCTTCCATTTTAAATTTCAAACACCCACAGAGTCTGCTTCCACCCCCGTGAACTACAGGTTGGCAATCAGGAACATGTGGACAAAGCAAGAAGATGACGAAAAAACGAATGAACTCTACGTTAACTACAATCCTGAAGAAGGATGCAAGGTTCTCAGGGTATCATGTTCCCATTTTGTAGTAGTTCCACCTTTCGTCAGAGGTAGCAGACTATCGGATGTTCGCATTAATTTGTCACATGATATGAGACGCCAGAAGCTTCAGTTGACATTCTGCTATTCCAACTATCGGCAGACAACTAAAAGTGGTTCTAGTTCGAAACAAAGTGGTGTTTATGGGGACGTCGTTGAATTTGATCCAGTAGAAAGTTTTTCAATTTTAAACTGGTGGCACCCTCAATATCCATCTGGTTGTAAAGTTTAAATAATTTTAATTTTGTTATATTTTGTTAAACTTCAAATAAATAATCTGTTACATTGATGGCCAGTAATGGAACCTCTGCACAGTTAAAAAATTCGAATAATGTATTTACATAATTTGAAATAAATGTGTCAGTGAAAAATATTTTGTTGTTTATTTTTGCATATATTTAAAAGAAATAATTTTTGGTTGATGGTTATATTTAATTTTTTAAGTATTCTTTTTATAGGTCTAATCAGAGTTATTGACTCTGATTGTTTTATTATTTTCAATACCCAATTACAGTAACAAAAATATTGTATTCAGTTGAAATTCAATAAACAGTTTACATACTTTAAGGCAAGTTTCGCTAGATTTTATCTGACCAGAAAATACCCGGGTGGGTTTTTTCAATAAAACCCAAGAAAAAGCACAAGTGGGTTTTTCAAAATCCTTGTTTAAAACTAATTTTATCTAGGTTCAATCTATATAAATAAAGAGAAGTGTCTGTGTATCTGTGTGTGTGTGTGTCTGTCTGCGCTCTGGTGCTCACACTATTGATCGTAGAGCTTCCAAATTTGGTATATAGATACCCGGGACCCTGCAGGTGTGCACCTCATCGAGATTTTTTCGAATTTGAATTTTTTAAATTAATGTTTTGCCGATTTTAAATATTGCCTTTAATGCTTCATTTTTCATAAATTTAATATTTTGCTTCAATCGTCTGCGTATCTTAGCAACGGCTATTACGCAACTTATTTTTATTTAATTCATTCATTTGAAGGCGAACTTTTTTTTTTTTTTTTTATATTTATTGAAAATAAAATCGTAATGCAGTAGAAAAAATTAAGTATAATTATGTTTTAAATTTAAAAACTAATTTATAACAGTTATGTTTAATTTTTTATAGTAGAACAAGTTCTTATTTTTCATTTTTTAGTTAATTCCTTTAAAAGAAAAAAACTTATTTATTCATTTCTTATTTATTCATTTTTTTTTTTATTTACGGTATTTATCGGGAAAAATGGTAGTATATACATAGTAAAAAGGATTAAACTGATTAAAATTTATTTGTTTATATTTAATCTACTTTTTATTTTATTACATTGGTCAGAATCAAATCGTAATATAGTGTAAATAGCATGGGCTATAAAATACATGGTTCAAAACTAAAATACTGAATAGATGCTGAGATACAGTCATCTTTAAAATCGTAGTTCTTAAATAGTAGCAGATCCCACCTGTCGTTGATAAATATCCAGATTGAAGTGCCCGGGAAAGATCTTCCTGCAGGCATGGGAAACCTAGACCTGATGCAATGCGGGTGGGAAAAGAGGTGCCGTAGACAGCGGGTACCCGAAGCGAGGTTTCGAGCAATTTCAGTTTATTTATTTATTTTGTCTATAATGCAGTGTAAAAAAAATAAATATTAATTCGATTCTTTCGAAAATTCATTTAAATATAGTGACCAGCGAAGCACAGTGCCTGATTTAAGGCAGGGCATTAGGGGCACGTGCCCTGGGCCCTCACAGTGAAGGGGCCCCCAAAAAATTCTATCATACATTTTTAAAAATAGTTAAAAGGAAAGATTTCCTAATTTTACTATAATGATTGATGTTTTTTGTCAATGGATGGAGGAATTACTGTGCTGTTTTATTAATCGGCGTGATGATCTTTAAAGAAAGCTAGCAACTCATCAGAAAAATTGCAATATTTTCGCTAAACGCAAATACAACTGCATACAACTGATACTTGCATTCCAAACTTTTACTCTAGTGCGACGTAAAACTCAATCAACCAAACTTTTACTAAGATTAACTAAATCCGAGGCACGCACCGCAATGCAGATACACGGAGGCGACGTGCGTCGATCCGATAGGCAAGTCACAAATCCTGTTTAGC
This sequence comes from Salticus scenicus, assembly GCA_963930645.1. NCBI lineage: Eukaryota > Metazoa > Arthropoda > Arachnida > Araneae > Salticidae > Salticus > Salticus scenicus. Next base: position 583,863 of record OZ005658.1, on the reverse strand, counting down.
CTTACTTTTACCAACAAAGTGAAATGTGAAGTGAATTTTTAGACAGTGAATTGGAAATAAGCAGTTTGTTTTGTTTGTAATAATATTAAAATACAAAAAAAAGGGGGCCATTGAACACGAGTGCCCTGGGTCTCCAAGTGAGTAAATCAGTCCCTCTGAAGTGGGCGTAGCCTGCTAGTATACATACAAATATTATATATACTAGCCACCTTCGGCGACCAGTTGGTTCGCGATCCTTGAAATATCTGATCATATTAAAGTTCAACTCGGTGGCGCCTGCGGCACCTTTTTCCCATTTCAGGACTTACAACAGCTTATTCGCTTATTGTTCAAGTACCTTTATTAAGAATTCTAGCTATAGCAAATTCCTGTTTAGTAGAGCTTGCGGTGCCGTATTCCCATTTCATGATCTAAACAGCCTGTTCATGCACCGTGCAAGCAATCCTTGAAAAATCTCACCGTATTAAACTTCCACTCGGTAGCGCCTTCTTCCTGTTTTGAAACCTACAACATCTTGCTTGCTCATAGTGCAAATACCTTTGAAAATTCTAATTGTCACAAATATCTGTTCTGTGGCGACTGTGACGCCCTTTTGTGTTTCATGATATGAAACAATCTATCCGTTCCTCGTGCAAACGACCCTTCAAAATTATGATCATGGCAAATCCCCAACCTGGTGGCGGCTACGATCTAATCTACCCTATATAAGTAATTTAATCATAATTAGAATTGGAGATATTGAAATTTTAAAATATTAAAGCGCCATCTGGCGACAGATTTGTGATGTCTACTCTTGAAATCCAATTCAAATATGTTTTAAAATGACATATTACATAAGAAATTATGCTAATTAGAAGCTGGGATACAAAAATAACATTAATACTATGTTAAAAACCTTTCCAAAAGTTACCTCATTCTAGCGCTTTCTGCGGCCTTCTTCAGGTACGCTGTTTTGGTGAACTGCACTCGGCGGTCTTGCTATTTGTCTTTCTCTTCCATACTCTTCTAGCATAGTGTGCCACCCAGCGTCTATTTCTATTGGTTCCATATTGCATGAGTCGTGATTTGCTAAAATTTCGACGGCTTCAAGTTTTGTTGCGTAAAAGTAATTATTATAATGGGCTATTTTATTAAAGTTTTTGAAGTCTATTTTAATATTTTCTTTTTGGTTTGTCTTCGTTAGGGCTGTCGTTATTTTATTATATTTTATATCGTTTTCATGTTCTTTTATTTTCCGTTTTGTCATACCTGTATAACATCCGTTTTATTTATTTTCGTAAGTGAAATTTATTTTATAAATACCTGCCCTTTCAGAGAAGTGGATTTTATCTTTGTCATTTCTAATTCTTTGGAAAATGTTGCTATTAGGTTTTATTGGTATATTTATGTTTAATTTAGCTGCTTCAGTTTTTATTTTATTACTTGTACCTTTGTTATATGGGATTGGAGGGATATGTTTTTGTTTTTGTGTGTTATTTATATTGTCAAGTTTTTTCATTCTATTTTTATTGAGTATAAAGTTCCTTTTATATCCTCTGCATTTTGACACATTTCGTTGATTTTTTGAAGTTCTTGTTTCATTTTCCAAAGAATTAGAAATGACAAAGATAAAATCCACTTCTCTGAAACGGCAGGTATTTACAAAATAAATTTCACTAATGAAAATCAAAAAAACGGATTTATACAGGTATGACAAAACCGAAAATAAAAAGTATAAAAGAACACGAAAACGATATAAAATATAATAAAATAACGACAGCCCTAACCAAGACAAACGAAAAAGAAAATATTAAAATAGATTTAAAAAACTTTAATAAAATAGCCCATAATAATTACTTTTACGCAACAAAACGCGAAGGCGTCGAAATTTTAGCAAATCACGACTCATGCAATACGGAACCAATAGAAATAGACGCCTAGTGGCACGCTATGCTAAAGGAGAATGGAAGAGGAAGACAAATAGCAAGACCGCTGAGTGCAGTTCAACAAAACAGCATACCTGAAGAAGGTTGCATATAGTGGCAGAAAGTGCTAGTATGAGGTAACTTTTGGAAAGGTTTTTAATATATTTTTAGAGTTTTACTTTTTAATTAATTTTTAAAGATAAATACTGTTATAAAACGATTTATGTCAGACTTTTTCGTGGTTTTCTCTGAAACTTGCATAATTCTGGGCTAGATACTGTTAAAAATCCTCAGTATGAAATGTAAACGGAGTATCAGAATTCGACACTCTGCAAAATATAAATGAATAAAGGTGTTCTGGGTTTTCCGTTGTTTTTTCTGAAACTCTCGTTCCTTTTCTACATTTTTGCCCCTTCACCCCTTCTAATAATTTTATACTTGAAAATATCCGCAATTGATTTATCTTGCCTTAAATCTAATAATACCAATTTCAAATGCTGTAACTTTTTTTTTTTTTAATTTTTGCCCCTTTGCCTCCCTCCTTCAAGCCCTTCCTAATAATTCTACACTTTCAAAAACATTCACAATCAAATTATCGGGCGTTAAAACCAAATATTACGAAATTTCAATGGCATATCTCAATTTAAAATACTGCAAAATATTTTTTTAAAAAAGCCTTAATATTACATTGTCTTTTGGTCACGTGTGTCGTGATAAATATAATTCCCAATAAAACTGTAATTTTTTTTTTTTTTGTGTATTCACACATTTTCATGAAAATTGAAGTGTAGCTTTATAATATGTTGCCTAGGCTGAATATTAATTTAAATATAACGTGAATGAAAATTTGAAAATTGCAGTTTTTCCCCCTACTACAAAACACGACATCTTAATTGGTTACAATCATTTCCTTTTTCATTGTGGACAGTTGTCTGGCAGTTGCTACCAAGATTTCATACTTTAGTTAATTTTAAAAAATCTAATTGTTATGTCGATAAGCTGCTTGCACTGTTAGAGTAAAAAAAATTGCCCCTTTCATTGAATTCGTAACGATCAGACTAATATTTCTAATTTATTTTCTGCTTTCAACTCCGTTAAAATATCTATTTTTATGCAATGGCGGTGAATTCTCAGTCATTGAGATTACTTTTTGATAAGATGTAGGTTGACATTTTAATTAATATCTCCACAATTAAAGTTTTTAAATTCTGTTTTCAGGAACCCCTTGGGAAGGCTCCTGAGCATCCATATGTCAATTTTTGTACTTCTGCGTTCAATAGGAGTTGAACGTATAGAAGAACAGGCAGACAAACCTTTCCTTTTATTATTTAGATTATTAAAACATGAACAAAGAATTTTCAGAAATATTGGAGATGCTCAAACTGATCTATAGAAAAACTTCCCCATGAAAAAAAAATAATAATTATCTTTTTAAAAAAAAATAAAAAATTATATTAAAAAAAAATAAAAGCATGAAAAAACAGCATTGTTTGTCAATATAAAGAAATCTGTGGGACTCAAGGAATGTAAAATATAAATTAAAAAATCTTAAAATTTTATCAGTGCAACACTGTTACATAATGTAGAGGGACAATAATTAAAAATGTTTTATGAAAATCTGTTAACTATGAAATATTTAATAAAGCAACTCTAAATGAAATTAAAATCCAATTTTTTGTTGTAAAGGGCAGATAAACAGAATTTTAGAATACAGTGCACTCTCGAAAATCTGCACAGCTTAAAACGAAGTGTTTTGCGGATTTTAGAATATTTTATAAACATCTTAGTACCTCATTTGAGTAGCAAATCTTTAAGAAACAATTTATATGTCAAACATATGTGCAGAAATAAAGTGAGCCTAATAAAAGTACAGATATTTCATGAAATTTTAATTTAAAGAATTTTTATACATATTATAGTTGCAAATGATCTAGATTTTTGAAAAATCTGATCAGTAGTAGATTAAGCAAAAACATTCATTCATACATATTTATTTTCCTGTAACCTGCAAAAAAGTAAGTAATTCTTGGTCAACCACCTAAGTTTGTGCTATGAGAAAGATTGAATTATTTATCTTCATGAGAGAAAATCTTTCATGAAAACTGTCTTTCTCCTCCTTCCTATAAATTAATGATATACTTTTTGATAATTATATTTAACTAGCCGCCTTCGGCGACCAGCTGGTTCGCGATCCCTGAAAAATCCGACTTTACGAAATTCCCGCTCGGTGGCGCCCTTTTTCCCGTATCAGGTCTAATAACAGCTTATTGATATATCGTGAAAATAGCTTATCTAAACCGCAGTAAACTCCCGTGCGGTAGCGCCTTCGGCGCTGATATTTCAAATTTCTAACTTTAGCTAAGTCCCGCTCGGTGATCCCCGTTTTAGAACTTACAACACCTTCCTCGCTCATTGGAATTTGAAATATTGAAATTTTAAAATATAGCAGCGCCATCTGGCGGTAGAAATTTCTGTAATATATTGTTCAATTCCAAATCAACAAAGCTTTCAAATGATGTATTACTTATGAAAATATTTTAATTAGTAGCTGAGATACAAAAGAAAACCTAAAAAGGAAACCTTAAAACGTGTAAATCGGGTAAAATCTCGAATAATACTTTCGATAATATAAAAGAACTTTAAAATATCTTTCGAATGATGTATTAAAAATTATATAATCATAATTAGAATTTGAAATATTGAAATTTTAAAATATTTCAGCGCCATCTGGCGGTAGAAATTTCTGTAATCTACTGTTTAATTCCAAATCAACAAAGCTTTCAAATGATGTATTACTTATGAAATTATTTTAATTAGAAGGTGGGATAAACAAGAAAACCAAATACCTTGCCTTAAAATCTTAATATGCCAACCAATTTCAAACGCTGCAACTCTTTTTTTTTTTTTTTGCCTTTTTTCCCTGTTCCTCAAGCCCTCCCTAATAATCGTACTCTTTCAGAAATATTCACAATCGAATTATCGGGCATTAAAACTACATACTACGAAATTTCGACTACTGCAAAAAAATAAAAGAAGACAATCTTTTTCCAATAAATATGTCATTTTTTTAATTATTCATATATTTTCATGAAAATTGAACAGTAGCTTTATAATATGCTGTCTAGGCCGAATATTAATTCAAATGTAACGTGAATGAAAATTTGAAAAAAATTGAAAATTGCAATTTTTCCCCCCAGTATAAAACACATATCTTAATTGATTACAACCATTTCCGTTTTCATCACAGACATCACAGACAGTTGTCTCGTATGTGTTTTGTTTCCGATCGAGACCGCTTAGAAAATCGTCTGTCTGTTGCCAACTAAATTTCATAGTTAAGTTAATTTTAAAAAATCTAATTGACGTATCGATAAGCTGCTTGCACTCTTAGATTCGGAAAAAATTCCCCTTTCATTTGGTACCAAATTCGTAATGATCGGAGTAATATTTCTAATTTATTTTCCATTTTTTCTGCTTTTAACTCCGTTAAAATATCTACTTTTATGCAATCTCGGTGAATTCTGAGTCATTGAGATCGCTTTTTGATTAAGACATAGGTCTACATTTTAATTAATATCTCCGCAACTAATTAAAATTTTTAAATTCTGTTTTGACTATCCCCTCGGGCAGGCTTCTGAGCACCCGTATGTCAAATTTTGTAGTTCTGCGTTCAGTAGGGGCTGAACGTATAGATGCTCAGACAGACAGACAGACATCTTCTTTTATTATTATAGATTACACTTATCATTTCCTCCTCTGTGATATGCTGAGTGATTGTTGATTCACCAGCACATGTTAATAATTGATTTATCTCCTGCTAATATAGCTGAATTTTTGCAATCCACTAATCAACAAATCAGTTGTTACAATGTTTGTTTACATTACAAATGATATGCGGATTTCAGAGAATTGCAGATTTTAGGGTTGCGGATTTTTAAGAGTTGACTGTATTTAAAATGCAGTTATTAAATAAAAAAAAAATTCTTTATGACTTAATCATAAAAAAACTTAAGATATTTTAAAATTAAATTTTTGATTTTAATGAGTAATTAATATGTAATTATGAATGATATACCTAATGTAATGTTTAAAAAAATGAAGAAAGAAAATATTCCTGAAAACTCTGATGAAACCCAAAAAACATTGATTAAACCCGAAAAAACCCACTAAGCTGGTTTTTTTCTAAAAAAAAAAAAAAAAAAAACAGGTTTTTTCCAACCCTGCTTAAGGTCTCCTGAATCCAATAAAAGAGCTTTTGGCAATTGATTAGTGTCTATATAGTGAATCTTCTGACAATTATACCTTTAAAATTTGGGGGGGAAAAGAATAAAATTTTATATTTAAGACCGATGTATGGATGATTTTGCTAACTTTTGGAAAACAAACATATATTTAAAGAATAAGTTTTCAAAGTATTACAAATTTGTTAATTAGTAGTGAAACAATTGTTTATTTCAGTAAATCAGGAGCATAAAAATGTTTTTTACTTCCCCATCTTACCATAGGTTTATGGGAATTTGTGAACATTTTCAATCTCTGTTTTTACACATTTTGAGATGTGAGGAATCATAAAACCAATGTCGTATCCATCTGTAGGTTATCATAAAATACTCTTCAAGTGCACCCTCAATCTTTAAGGAAAGTCAATTTATATATTTTAGGAGGGGGCAGATAAATGGTAAAAAATGACAACAATCTAAAAGATTGACATATTTCCCTGCTAAAATTAAGTGGCATAAAGATTTTAAAACAAACACATATTTTTTTAAGTTGCAATGACAAAAAAATATATTAAGAGGAGACAATATCTACTTTTTGCCGATAGTCAAGGTCCATGTCATTCTACGTGAAAATTTGTTTCCACAGTTACTTATCACATAATGTATATATATAGTATATTTAATTCCATTTTCACATTCAGAAAACTCATAGCTGTTAAAAATTCATACTTATTTTTTAAAAATTCTTTTTTTTAATTTAATTTTTGAGTTTAAAAATGCAAATTTTCTCTAAATGCATTTTCCTCATTTTTTATCCGCGAAATAAAATATTACAAATTTAAACTAGAATGTTGTGTCCACATAACTTTCTTCTACATTTTGCTATGCAAATTCATTCAGTAAAAATAATTTATTAAAATCGTTATTTAATAAAATTATCTTCCATGATAATGCAGTATGATTTCCATATTAGAGAAGTAGTACAGGGTGACACAAAATAACGGAGACAATGTTTAACACATTCTGACGCGAAATAATTGTAACGTATACAAATAAAAGTTGTTCTGTTGAAATACCCATGCATTTTTTACTAGTATATGTATTTACGACTGTGAGCTCACATATTTCCTTTTCCTTTAGAATGTCAAACAAACATATTGCATTTTTGGAGTGTTTTGTAAAGGAAAACGGCAGTGTGAAATTGTCCGTTTACTCAATGTGCTGAGACAGACTGTATTCAAGGCCATCAAATGTTTTAAGGAGCTTGGCCATGAAGGCGACTGTCCTGGAAGAGGACGAAAACGTACCTCCAACACGCCCAGGAACTGCAAGGTCATCCAGAATCGAGTCAAGCGAAATCAGAGAGTCTCCATGTGACAAATTGCCTGTGAGACCAGAATCAATTGCGAAACTGTTAGGCGAATAGCCAAAGATTAACTCCATCTCAAGCCGTATAAGTTCTAAAAAGTTCAGCGGCTCACGGAAGACAACAATAGGTATGACTCCAAAAATGCCGGCAACTTAAGCATTGGTTTGCAGCTCAACAATGGGAGAGCATCCTCTTCACGGAAGAAAAGCTGTTTGCCTTGCAGCAGGCACACAACTCCCAAAACGACAGGTATTGGTCCTCCGACGCTCCCGGCACATCAGAAATTGTGGAACACCGACAAAAACCTCAGTCTGTCATGGTGTGGGGCGGCGCTTGTGCCAGCGGCTAGACCTCTCTTGTTTTCATTGAAGAAGGGGGTCAAAATAAAACAATGTGTACCAGCATGACATCCTTGAGGCTGTGGTACTTCTGTGGGCCCAGCAGCACTTCCAAAATGGGTTTTGCAAGACTCCGCACTAGCTCACAGGACAAAGTTGACCCGGGAATGGTGCAGTACCCACTTTCCTGATTTCATTGCTTTTACAGAATGGTCCCCTACACGTCGGATTTAAACCCCATGGACTATAACGTGTGATCGATTTTGGAGGCGAAGGTATGTGCCAAACACCACAGCAGTTTGGAGTTGCTGAAACAACCACTGCTTCGTGACTGGGATAGATTGTTGCGAGAGGACTTGCGGCCAACTGCCGAAAACTTCAAGACTCGTTTGCAGCTGTGTATCGACGCTTATGGTGGCCATTTTGACATCAACTGAATATGTTATAACCTGAGGTCCATATTATTGTTTGCAATTGTTACATACGTTGATTTCTTTTCTATTAATAAAATATGGATAAAAAACATTGTCTCCATTATTTTAGGTCACCCTGTATAACACTAAATATCCAAAAAAAGTTCATTTTATTCTCGATATTACATTTAAAAAAAAAATTGAAAACTTTATTTTAAATTATCGCAGATTGATGGTTCAACCATTCATTTTAAAGGTAATGCCGAGCTCTTTTGAAAGATACCCATCGGAAAAATTTATTCCCCTCGAGAGAGAGAGGGGGGGGGGGCGTAAGTGATGCTCCTACATATACAGAAATTTTTTTCCCAGTTGACTATCTCTATTATAAATCATTCTTGTAAATTTCATAATGATTATTAAAAAAATATTTTCTTTATGCACATTTATACAAAATTTTGTCCTATACTGCCATGTTAAAAATTTAGAAAAAGCAGGATGGCAACACAACCTGTAAGAATATTTTTACCAAAAGTTGATAGGCACTAATTTATGTCAAGGCACAACTACATACCAATTTGTATGAAATTCTGTGCAGTAGTTTCTGAGATACAGTTATCACAAAATTATGTCATACACACACACACACACACACACACACACACACACAGACAGATGTTTTCTAAAAATGGTAAAATCATGTTCTACAGCTCTCAAAACGTGTAAATCCATCAAAAACCCAAGGTCGAAAATTTTTATGAATCCAATACCTTTCTTCTATTAAATATAGAAGAAAGTAAAAATCAATTTTCGGAAAATGGGTAATAATTTAACAATTGTGAATTTCCTAAATGTGAAAACTGAATTAAAAATAAAATAAAATTAGGTATTGAGTCATTATAGAAACAATTTTTTTCACAGAAAAACATGGGCCATGGCTGTCAGCGAGATCAGATATTGTCTGCTTTTAAAATACAGTAAGTTAACACACCCATTTTATTTACCAGAATGCAATATAAGAGAAACATACTGCTGAACATAAGGATTATTTGGTATTTTTAGGATGAATTCAATTCATGAGAAGATTGGGGGGGAGGGGGGGGGCACTTATGTGGTATTTTATGGTAGTCTGTGTAGATATTATCTCAAGAATGAATGATCATAAATGTAGTCCGACCACTTTTAAAATATTACATGATACTGACATGATACCCTATTGATTTTCAACATTTTAATTTGAAAAATTACAAGGAAACATTCAAAAGGTGTCATCTTCAAAAAATATTGAAAAAAATATATGTGCTTTCACTCTTCTTAAAACACCAGAAAGTGAAAAAATTATCGGCTGAAATGAATTACAGCGATCACAAAAAATTATCAAAAGTATTTTTGGCGATTTGGAGCTGTTAGGCGATAAGTTCGCTAGTCTCGAGATTGCCATGTATGAACAGAACTGTGTTTTGCTTCTTCGCCAAGTACTCAAAATCAATCGCTTAACAGTATAAAATCGCCAAATATGCTTAATTTTGGTAATTTTTTGCAGTTGTCGTAATTCATTTCAGCCGATAATTTTTTCCCTTTCTAGTGTTTTATGAAGAGTAGAATCACATATTTTTTTCAATATTTTTTGAAGATGACACCTTTTGAATATTGTCCAGACATCCTTAAAAAAAAAAAAAAAAAATACATATTTTGATTTTGACTTCAATAGCAAGAAAATATGTCCTATTATCAGGGATGCCACTCAAAAATTTTCAAAAAAGAGGAAATTGCACATGAATTAAAATTTCAGACATTTTTCATATATTTATGCATGAATTCTGCAAATTAATTACAATAAAATAATTGATACCTATATAAAGTATTTTAATATAATAAATTGAAAAATAGTTACTTTTTATATTTTAAGCAATATGAAAGAATGGTGCTTTATCACAAATAAAAAACTATTTAAAAAATTTCAAAATAAATCCTAGTCTGTATATATGGTAATCAATAATATTAATTTTAACATAATTTAAAAGGAAATACTTCTACCTCTTTCTAAGTTCTAGGATCTAATAAAAACAATTTTATCATGAACACTGACACTTATGTTTTGGATGAAGAAAGATTGAGAATTGCAGTTTCATCAGGTTGTTTAATAGTCGATTGCTAGTTTTAAAGGGGGGGGGGGGACACAATAAAACTTTGTATATGAGAAATATTGAGCAAACTTACCTTTTCAAAGGTTCTAGAATCTGATAAAGCAAATTTAATATTGCACATTGATATTTATGTTGTGGATGGAGAAAGATTGTAAATTGCAAGACTTTGATGGTCTGTCTGATCTCCGATCATTGGTTTAAAGTGAGGGGGGACAGAAAAAAATATATAAAAAGCGGAAAAGTGGCATCCCTGTATTATATACATTTATAAAAAAAAGAATGATTAATGAATATAGATTCCCGATTTTCAGATCTTTTAATTAGTATATATTTACAAAATGATTACAGTAATTCTTTAACATTTGTGAATTTTGATTATAATTATCCCTCAATTATTTGTTATTTTTTTTACCCAGTCACTTTTTCTGAATGAATAATACACAAACTTTTTTGCTGGGCGAAATCTGTTAGAGTAGGCTAATTTTTGTAGCTTTAGTCACTTGTGTGGTATCCCTTTATCCTATTCACTTAAAAATAACAAATACTATTGGATGCAAAAGGGTGTTGTGTTGTAAACAACTAATCCATATGAACTTCCTTATGATTTCAGAAGACAAACTGAAAATGCATAATTTTCTGAACTTAGCAAATTTTTGTTTATGTATTAAATATGTAAATTGCAAGTTATTTTTGTACTTCTTGGTTTATCAAATGCTCTGTCATTTTGATTGAATGTTTAATGATATGTAACCCCCTTCTTTTCTAGAGGAAGATAGTCTTAACATTCACAAAGTTTTCCTTGAACATAGACCTTGCAAATGTTAAAGGATTAGTTACTTATCCTTATTCTGAGGAAGAGGATATTTAATGTAATTTAACAAAAATTAAATTGGGATTATGTGGCAAGTAAGCAAGCAAAAAGGATCTACATTTAAAAAAAGAAAAAGAAAATCAGTTTATAGGTTTAACGCTTGAGTAATTCCATGTCAAATCAACACAAAAAAGACAACATTTTTATCCTGACTCCTTCAGATTTTCATGAAATTGGGCTCATTTATTTGTTCTATTGAGAACTTAATGTATACCAATTAATAAGTCCCTATCACTTTTAGTTTTTGATGTACAAGGATGCAAAAAATAGGTAAAAAATGCAAATTTCCGAAATTCTTCTACTACATATGTACCCATATTTACTTTCCTAATTAACTTAGAGATCAAAGATTGGTATCATTAGAAAGCTTATAATCCAGGCTTTCAAATGATATATCAGACGTATATATTTTTAAATATTTTCACATTAAGTCAAACATTTTGACCAATATTGAACTCCAATATATCAAAAAATATACAATTTTCTTTTTAAAATTATATGTTATTTTTACATTTATTATCTATAACTATTACAAATTTCAACATGGGACAGCCATGCGATGCTGAGTTATAAATTAATATGCAACCCTAAATCGGTATTTTCAGACTATCATAACATACGTTTTCCCCATATTTTGTTCCCTAATTGACTTAGAGATACAAGATTGGTATCATGAGAAAGTTTATAATACAGACTTTTAAATGATATATCACATGTATATATTTTTAAAATTTTTCATTTTAAGGTCGAACATTTTTACCTTTAAACTTCAATATCTCAAAAAGTAAACATTTAATTTCCATTTTAAAATTATGTTATTATTACATTTATTATCTATAATTATTGTAAATTTCAACATGGGACGGCCATTTTTTTTTTTTTTTTTTTTTTTTTTTTGTAAAATGTGTGTTATGTTAATATGAAAATACTGGTAGAGTTGCATTTTAATTTATAACTCAGTATTCTATGGCCATACCATGTTGAAACTTACAGTAATTATAGATAATAAACGTAAGAATAACATATAATTTTTAAAAGACAATATGTACTTTTTGAGATATTAAAGGCCCGAAGGTAAAAATTATTGACCTTAAAATGAAAAAATTTAAAAATGTATAGCATGTGATATATCATTTAAAGCCTGTATTATAAGCTTTCTAATTATACCTATCTTATATCTCTACGTTAATTAGGAAAGAAATTATGGGCACATTTGTAGTAGAAGTTTTGCTGCCCTGTATATCAAAAACTAAAAGTGATAGAGACTTATCAATTGGTATACATTCATTTCTCAATAGAACAAATAAATGAGCCCAATTTTATAAAAATCTTAGGTGGTCAAGTTTTTAGCTGTGTTGATTTGACAGGCAACTTATTACATTCACCATAAAACTAGTTTTAAGCAAAGAAAAATATGAAATATTAGTTATTAAAGAATGATGACAAATGAATTTTACAGCATTATGTAAATAAGAGAAGATCCAAAACTCAATGTAAAAAATCACCTCAAACACAAATTTTATTAACAACAATGAAATAAATACATTGTTTTTTATTGCACAAAATATTTCCCATCGTAATAAAAGAAATGATGAAATATTTTCAATACAACACCCAAACTTGTGCATACTTTAACACGTATCACAATTATTTAAACCATATTACTTAAAGATAAGATATATAATAAGCATTTTCAAACTAAAATATCAAAATTGATGGCTTAACAGCAACTAAGTGTATTAAATATATAAAATTTTTTCTTTTTTTAATACTTGTATGAAAAGGCAAAGTCCAAAGCATACTTGTACCTAATATAGAATAACATGTATCAAAAACAGTTTGTACAGCAGTATTTACAATTACCATGAAAGGAGTACAATGTAAAGATTAAATTGAATTTAAAATTTGAAAGACTTTGTATTAGGAAATACTAATCTAGAAATCACTGCAAACAGTATTATTGTTTCATTTTGAGAAAAATTTTCATGTCAATACCCAACCATACATTAACAAAAATTCGGCTCGGAAATTATAAAAGTCTTTATTTACCTGTGTATAGCAAGCTCTTATATATAATACATAATGTGATATGACTTTTTTTTTTTTTTTTTTTTTTTTTATTAAACAAAAGAATGTGTATATCAGCATTAAAAACCTAAATATAATACCATTCACTATCTACTCTAAGTTAAAGTGAAATCATTCAAAAGAATTATTTGCAAGCTATACACAAGTAAATGTGACAATATTGAGCAAAATATTTAAAGAGAGAAATAAATATCATAATTTTGTAGCTAAGAGAGTATTATGGGACAGATTTATGATACAAACACATTAAGAATAATAAGTTTATATACTTGAGTTTTTAAAATGCAGGTTGTTTAATAAGTGCTTATGTACAAGATATTTTTTTCAGTTAATAAGCTAGCTGCTGTCTTGATCACAATTATAGAAATGTGTAAGATAAGCCAAATCTCTTTCAACAAAATGTATAACATTTAATTTTTGATTTATTTTAAACTATAACAGCATTACTGTAATAATTACTTTTTTTTTTTTTTTTTAAGTTAAACAGTTAAAACACCACAACATAAATCTGAAGAAGTGGGAAACTTTTTTTCATGTATACATTTCATATTACTTGAAGGAAGAGACAAATTACTTTTCGGCAACATTTCTGTATTCAAGTTCTGAATAATTAAATCCACACCAGAGAATTTCATTCGAATATAGCATATAGAAGTTGTCATTTCTTTAAATAATTCAATTCTTTCTTTGAAAATATGTTTAAAAAAAATATATAAAAAAAAATTGCAATCATGAGCATTATCAGTACAAGTCTGGCAATTTTTCATTGCCAGACTCATTTCTTGCTCCTAGGCTTTTCATGTTGTTTAGTTTTTCTTTCTTTTTTTTTTTCTGTTATGGTATTAGGGTGCCCTGATATCATAACCATACAAAAAATAGATCACTTCTGCTTCTACGAACTATAAAGAGAAACTACTGAAATACTAACATGCCCCTCTACCATTCACGACCATGGACACAGTATTATTCCTCAAAATTGGCAGCAGCTCATGGAGGAACTGAAGAGAAAACAAAAAAAAAAAAAATACTCAACAGCATGAAAAGCCTCGGAGCTTTGATGAAAAAATGCCAGACTTCTACTGAAGATGTACTTATACCATATTGGTATTTAAAAGTATTTTTAATGCTTGTAATATTTGATTTATCCAAATTGTACAGTTAGTGAAGAAAAACAGGTAAAAAAAAAGGGGGGGGGGAATACATTTAAATATTAGAAGATATTAAGAAAGTTGATTTAAAATTCAACCCTCTCTCCCTACAAAAAAAAAAAAAAAGTATTGATTTAGTACAGAATATTATAAAAAAACGACTAGAAAATCACCCATTTTTTTTATTTTATAAAACAGATGAAATTAAGTTTAGTCAGTAAATTTTTTTTCAATTGTTTAAAGACAAATTATTTGTTAATAAATTCAACATTACAGCACTTTTTAAAAACATTTTTCAAAAGAAATAAATTTTTGTTATGGACTTGCACAGATAAAATATTTTTTAACTGAAGTAACTGTTAAAAATTATGTCATAACTCTTAACAGCTTGTAAAAATCTTATAGAAAATATTTAATGGGAGGACGTGCACATATACATAATACTTCATACTTGCATTGTTTGTTTGCTTTTTCTTAGCCAAGATTACCAGAGTAGATAAACACCCAAACCAGAAACTTTAAACAAAAAGAATTATTTGAGAGCAAAATAAAACTTGCAAACTGTAAAAATTTAAATACAAACAAAAAAAGTCTCTTTGGACATTTTTAAAGTGGAAAAAGAGATTTTCATGGGACGAAAATTGCAATATAATTAAAACTTTCGTTGAATGACATGTTTCAAAGAATGTATATGTAACAGGTCACTTAACAGTAATATAAACAGCAAAGCTATGTTTAACCCTACAAGGCATCCAGTTCCATATGTGGAACACAGACTTTAATCGTTCCTATAGCTATAAAACTATTAGTAGTGACATCTCTTGACATTTGATAGAAGCTACTGACATTTTAGCAATGTAGTAATACGAATCTTTACCTAAAGATGTCGTTCGTGTTTTTGTTATAGTGCACTCAGTGTGAAATTTCAATGAAAGTGATACGTTAGTCGTTTGTCTGAATTCAAAAATAAAAAAAAGAATAGTTATTGAACAGTTTTGACTCAAAAAAAAATACTGTGTGTTATAACGAAGTGTATATTTTGCAGAGGTAAGTTTTTTTTTTTTATATTACAATAGTAAACGTATTAGTAAATCATATTTTTATGTATGTTCCACATGCGGTACGTTGAGCTAAAAAGTTGATTTTTCCATAAAATATGGTTTTATTTTTATAAGTTTTCCCTATCTTCTGATCACTAATTACAACCTATATATTTTTGTCACACACTAAAAAAAAATTGAGCCTTGTAGGGTTAATAAAAAATCATATATTCCAACAGAATGGCTAATAAATCCCCCAACATGATTTAATATTTGTCAACAGACCATAAAAAAATTGTGTGCAACAGCATATTACTACAATTGAATTAACATACCATAATCTATTTTTAATGCATCTTTTATTAATTATCTTAATCAAAATTATGTATCAAAACAATGCATCAAAATTTTGTTAGAAAAACATGTAAGCAGCTTTAATTACAATGAATATTAATAAATTAAAATTGTAAATGTATTAAAAATAAAATGAACAGTTTTTTTCATTTGACAAGGAGATATTTAACTGTTTTTAAATTTTTAGATTCTCTCAGTAGCATAGCTACTCTAAATAGTTAAAAATTTTAACAATGCAAAAGTTCAATTCAATACAAAGTGAATCCTAGTCCTACAATATGAGACGATTATTTATAACAAATTTAAGAAAATACACACCTTGAAAAATGTAATTAATGTGATAATGGTATTAAAATAATAAATTAAACCTGAAATTATAACATTAATTATCACCTCATGTTTAATTAATCTAACCTTATTTGATATGTGTTCACTGCAAACATAAAAAAATTTTCAAATCTCAGTAATAATATGTGATAAAGAATTAAAAAGCATACAAAACTAAAAAATAAAGATTAAAGATGTATAAAAAAAAAAATGATTTATAAAAAAAAAAAAAAAAAAAAAAAAAAAAGATTATTAAAAAGAAACATTTGGCCCAAAAATTTTAGTAACATAAAAACATACACATACTGTTATATATTTCAAAATAATATTATTATAATTATGCAGTTTTCTTTAAAAATAGAATTGTAGCTACTTATGATACCTGATACCTAACTGATATAAGTCTCTTTTAATTATTATTATTTATTTTATTTTGAGACAAAAGTGTCAAAGACAACTAAAAATTATTTATAAGACTAGTATTGATAGAAATTACTGTGCACTGAATACAATCAGTTAATATACTGAATTTATAGTGTTTAGAGCATTTATATGGAGATCTCTTCATATAAGCAGATATATGTTCATCGTAAGTCATAAGTGCCAACCCTGAATAATCAAAATTAGAGAGTTTTTGCATATGTAGTAAAGTCCCGGTGGCTAAGTCTTTGATAAATTCAAGTTAGTAAAAAAATAAATACTGTATATTTCCGAATATAAGCCGAGAGTACGTTTTTCCCTGCAGTTTCGCCCAAAATTGCAAACCAGTGTATAAGCCAAATTGAAAAAATATTCTTTTAAAGTTTGAGTATATCGCCATAACAGCGAAAATATTGCCAATCTATACAACTTTCAGGATAATCTGTCCAATGAAATTGCACAAAATGTGTACTTATCCAATAGAATTCCTTACCTTGCTTAGCTATGACGTACGTAAAACGATCGCAGTGTGTTCGCCAACGGCGATAGTTTCAACTCTGGCAGCCCTATCAGAAGGGAAGCTAGCACAGACACACTTGCAAGTCCTGGAAGCTGAAAACATTGGTTGCCGTAATACCGGGAGGCCTAACCCTAACGTCGATGATGCAGACGTTGGATGTTTACATAAATAAGATGTTTAAAGACCAATTGCATCGATTTTTTTTAATGACGTATCTAAATTATTTTGTATATTTCTACTTTTGAGTATTTTTATCAGTGCTTCAAGGCAATCTTCAACAACAACAAAAAAAAAATACCTCTATAAAAAAAAACAAAGATTTCTTTTGCTAGTGTAAGCCTAGAAACATTTTAAACAGAGATGATTTAGTTGTATAAATTAAAAATATGATCGGAAGTCATGTTTTTTCAAGTTTCTCTTATACTATTTCTGAATCAGGCAGAGAAGTTACTCCGTTCATGCAATCTGCCCATGACGTCAGTTACCCGCAGGTCAAAAAAAAAAAAGAAATGTAAACACACGTGACTACATCGAGTGTTTTGTGAAATAAATTTAAAATTGCTAATTTAAGAGTTTTATATGTGATAATTATTTAAAAATAAGGTTTAATATCACTATTTTACTTTATATATAGTTTTTAAGCTTAAAATATAAGTATTCAATCATTATTTCTAATGTACGTTTTTTCCTAAAAATGTGTACTCTTATATAAGCCGACCCCCGACTTCAGCTTCCGAAAATTCTTGGCTTATACATGGAAATATACGGTACCTGTTTTGATCTTTTGGAAAAGAATATTTTCATTTTTTACAATATTACTGCAGGTGCATTTCAGGCGATATTACTGCAAGTGCATTTCAGGCAGGCAAATAACTTAGAAAAACTTTTATAGTGCTTAAGATTTTACAAACAAATATACTGTACTGTAATTTATTTGTATAATTTCAGTTTTTTAAAGATTATAATAAACTCCATTATAATTAAACAATTAATCAAAAGACAACGTACTTGGAGTTTGAACAGGAGCACTTTCAGCCGAGGCCTCGGCCATCTTCAATCAATGTCCAGTGGTATCTTTACCAATAGTGATGATTTTGCCGACATTGGCTCTCGATCGCAGGTCTCGCCATCTGCGATTCAAATTTTTAATTGGCTCCATGCTGCTGCAACTATCAAAATGACTTAAAATGTCTACATTTTCCCAATTTATTGCACATATTTGATTATATAAAAATATGTGCAATAAACCGTGAAAATGTAGAAATTTTCATAGTTGGAACAGCATGGAACCAATTAAAAATTTGGATCACAGATGGTGTAACCTCCTGCGATCGAAAGCCCGTGCCGACGAAATCACTAGCGGCAAAGATACCATTGAACATCGGTAGAAAGTGGCCGAGGTATTGGCCAGAAGTGCTCTTGTTTAAACTTCAAGTATGTTGCCTTTTGATTAATTGTTTAATATCAGTTTATTAGATTATTTTATACTGTTATTTTGTAAAAATATTGGTTACAACTAAGTTACCACCTTTATTTTTATTGTGTGTTTAACTTTGTATTACTTAAGTTCATAATACAGCACATATTACTATCGATAAATTAGGTTTTATTTTCATTATGTTTTATTCTCATTTTTCACACAGCAGATAGGAATAGTTAGAATTAATCATAAATGAAAAACAATTTGTGTTTTTATCTTTTAGCTGAGCCTCCAATTTCAACCATAATTTTAAGTTATATGTGATAAAGGAAATATTAAAAGCAGAAAATTAAGTAATAGTTTGTTTCCAAAGAAAAAAACAATCAGTTTAAATAAAAAATTTAAATGAAAACATAAGACTTATTCTTGCTGATTTTTGTAAGATTTAATATATGACTTCAAAAACTGGAGTAAAATCTTCCAAAATTTGTCTGTAGACTCTTAAAATGAAACACATATATGAACATAAGTTTTGAAGAACATTAGTGTTCCCATACTTTTTTTCTTTTTTTAAGAAATTAAGCCTGGCCATTTACATGATTTAATTGTCAAAATTTTATATGCTGCCCCCTCCAGTAATTACTGACAATAACAATATTTCCCTAACTTGCCAATATTATTCATTATTCTTTCGGAAATTAACTACCTGAGCATAGCATACAAATAATGTATTAAATCATAATCCTAATTAGCCATGATTTTTAAATTTATTTCTTTTACAGAATTGTTTCTGTTTTCTTTTCTTAATTTATATATATATGTATTTCAGAAATATGAATTTAATATTTTTGAACAGAAAAAAATGCAGCAGGCAAGTAATTAATAAACTCTACAAAATATTTAGAATTAAAGACAATAAGTCATTAGCCATAGGAAAATTAAATGAATAAAATTTAAATTATACAGATTCATAATAAGAGCAGGAATGATATATATATATATAAAATATTTAACGCTTTCTACAAATGTTAAGATAATTCCATAAGTAAAAAAAAAAAAAAAAATTAGACTTAATGTTTACATGTTGTGGGAATGTGGGACCCTCGTTGTTTTATCCAGAATAATGGTTCGCCTGCCTTCATGCACTTTTGTGGTGAAAGTGTTGCTGTTACATACTTTGTATTTTTATTCTTTTGTGAGAGGTAAATACCATAAAAATGGCTAAGAAGAATAATAAATAAGTACCCCAACAGAAGAATGAAAAATAAGATATAAATAATATAAATAAGAATAACGAAACTTAAAAATTTTAATACAATTTTGTAAGAAATAAAAGACTTGGAAAAACAATTAAAGTAATAAATGTTTTTCAACACTGATTTTGTCTGACTATTATTCGACTGGACACACATATTGATATTACAAGTAGATATTTAATAATCCTTTAAAACACAAAATAAGCAAAGAAATATAAAGAATTTATTTTTCACATTTAGAAATCATAATTTTTTTCACATAAACCATAAAACATGAGCTGTATCTGCATAAATAAAAAATTAAGAACAAAAGAAAAAAAAGTCATTATAAATTTAATATTAATAGATGGCGTTGTAAAGTATATTTTGTTAATAGAATATCTAAACTTTGAGTTTTTCAAAACTGTTTTCAAAAACTTTTCTGAAAATTTTTATTAAAAAAAAAAAAAAAAAAAAAAATGTTAACCAAGTAGCATTTCATCAGAATTTTCATTAATACAGTTTTGAATTATTGGCTGTTGATATTAGGGCATCATTTCATAAATATTTTTTTCATGTCATTTTTAAGCTGTTTTTTTTTTTTTTTTTTTTTAAATTGTATATCCTCAAATTATGGTAAACTTATTAAAAAAGAAAAATTAGGAGTAATGCTAAAAATAAATTAAATAAAATCTCAAGCTCATTTAAATAAATATATAACAATAAAATCAACTTATAAAAACAACAGCTTAAATTCATATAAGAATTTCAAATATAATTGTATAGACAAAAATTATTTCATTCAAATATTAAATATTAAGTAAAGAATAAACAACATTACAAAAACCTTGAATAACTTAGAATAAGATGTTATTCCAGTTTTAAAATAAATATAAAAACTTTTAAGCATTTTAACAGCTGCAACACCTTTAAAACTAGAAAATTTAAAATTTACAACTTTATCATGTAACGTTATCTTTTGACTTCATTTGTTAAATTATTCAACTTCAACAGATAACATACATCACATAATATGAAAGCAAGTGACATTCAAAAGCACATGTAACAAAAAACAAAGAAATACAAAATATTTGCTATGGTAAATTTAGATACTTTTCCATTTGAAGACCACCATACACTATTTGGTGACTCAGACACAGCGAGACAAGTGCTATCCCAGAACCAAACCATTTGAAATTTTTTTTTCTCTCAAGCAGTTTATAAAAAAGACACTTGTAATAAATAATAAATATATAAAAAAAATATTTGTAAATTTATACAATTTGAATTTATTATTACAATACAATCCCATTTTTAAATTTCCAGAATTTTTGTTTTCCTGGAATTTAGAATTATTTATTTATTTAAGTTCCTTCATTTTTTTCTACATCTGCTATGAATTTCAATTCTCACTTTATTGTTAACGAAATTTAAAATTTTTGGCCATTTACATTAAGGTATAATATACAGCATTTAAAAGGAATTACATATTGTAATTTAAAAATAAATAACATAAAATAACATTTGAAAGATGGATTAGAGCAAGGTAGTTGAAATAATCAAAGTAAATAGCTGGTGTGACTTTTAAAATATACATAGGTATTTTATTTATTTATTTTTTCTCCTAGAGAATAAGATTAATAAATTTCTGTAGTATAAAATATCAAATTTTCATACTTGCACTGTGCATAGAATTAGTTTTATGAATCACTAAACAGATGTTAAAAAACTGAAGATACTTAACCCTTTCAACGTCAGTCATTTTCCAATATATCTCTTTGAACATTTATTTAAAAATTTAGTCACACCAGCCTTTTATTTCTACTATGTATGATGAAAAAAGATGGGCTTATTGCTTAAAGGTTTAACATTATTAAATTACTAGTTATCTAAATTTTTCATAATCAATTTAATTATTCAGGGTTTATACTCATCAGGGAAAACCTGGAATACTTAGGGAAATTGGATTTTGTTAAAAAAAAAAAACTCAGGGAAAATAAAATTTTTTATTGAAAGTCAGGAAAAAATCAATTATAAAACCTGGAAAAACAAATATTTTCTTTCTCTCAAATTATATTTTTCTAGCTTAGCTACATATCAAAAACAAATATTTTCTTTCTCTCAAATTATATTTTTCTAGCTTAGCTGCATATCAAAATTTAAATGATTAAGTATCATGAAAATATGCATGTAAACAATGATTTCTACCTGAATTTCTATCATGATCGGCAGTAAAATGACATCATACAGCAGAAGTAGATGCATTTTCTCCTCTCTAGAGGAGTGTTTCTTGTAATATGTCGCTAATATTATCATGAAAATTGTCTGGAAAACTTAGGGAATTTTCCCCCCATATTTGAGTATGAACCGTGTTATTGTCAGCTTGTAACTAATTTAACAGTACATTTTTAACATACCATAATTTCGTGTATATAACCTGCGGGTAATCTATAATAAAAACCTGACTTTGTATGTACTGCGGGCTATCATCCTGTGCTGGGTATCTATCGCGAATAACGAGAAAATCAACACCAGTCTCATTTTTGTTTCGAAAGTCTCAATTATTACCGCATAATAACGATGGAATTGAGGACAGTGAAAAGGAACTTGATGAGGAGGATAATATGGATGATGAAGACGAACTGTCCCAAACAATGTTGCAACATTTTAATTCTGATACGGAAGAATCCGATTTCGATGGATTTGAATGAATTTTGTAAATAAATTTATTATTAATCTGTAATTTTCTTATAAATTGAATAAAGGTGTTAATCATTAGAAGTTACTCCAGTTCACAGTAATTTATATAGAAAGATTAATACAATGTTATGATTATTTGCTTTTTCATTATAGGTAAGTAAATTTATTTATTATTTATATTTAGTTGTATATTTGTTTATTATTTATATTTAGTTGTATACAGTAAGACCCCACTTAACGCGGCGGATACATTCCATCAAAGTAGAGCGTAATGCGAAACAGCGCGTGCACAATTTCAGAGAATCCCCGTACTGCTGCGAGCAATTTCGGGGAACCCACAGGGGAAATAAAAGAGCGCTAAACCGAAACAGCGCTAAATGAAACAGCGTTAAGCGGGGTCTTACTGTATTTGTATCTTTTCCAACTTATTATTAAAATAATAGCAATTAATATTGAAATTATAAATAGCGATTGGCGACCATGTGATTTTAGAAGTGCGGGATATCTATCGGTTATAATTATTTTTAAATGAATTTTTTATGCTGCAGGCTACCTTGCGCCGCGGGTTATATATGTGAAATTACGGTAATTTGCAAGTCAGGGCTATGAAATAATCCTGCCAGATCATGAAGTAAGGGCCATTAAACATAAAAGTATTTAAATTTACCACACACCATAATATAGTATCTCCGGCTGAAATAGTTGAGATGAGAAATTTACAATGTTGTATACATATACACTGAAATGTATTCAAATATGTATTTATAATATACAATTTCCCTAAATTCCTTAAAATATAATAAAATTCTAAAACGTGTGTAGAGTAAAATGAAAGGTCTACGTATAGAATAATATATCATGCAGGTTACAATATACATGATAGAAATTAACGCTCTTAAAAAATACAATTAATGGCAGTGTTATGCATTTCATACTGCTATGCAATGTATGATGACAAAAAACTATGTACAAGTAAAGTAATACTGACAATCACAATATAGTTAAGTGTCTGTAATATAATAAACAATATAAATGGAATGAATGTAAATAATTTCAACAACACATAATAAAAGTAGCACTGTTTTTTTTACTATTATTATTATTATATAGTTTACTTCCACATTAAATATAAATAAAATCTCAGAATAATAATTTAATGCATTGAAGCAATAAAAACAGCTAAATATCACACACCTAAACCATAACCAAATATTGATAAAAATGGCTATGTAAAAATTTATTAAAACTGTCTTCATATTAAATCTATTAATCCTTTGAGACTAACAAAATAAAATTAAAAATAATTCCACAAATTTTACTCACATTGGTCAATTAATTTCAATGGTTCCTTGGTAACATGAATAAGAGTCAATGTTTTAAACAGAGAAAGGTACTTTAAAAACCAGAAATTGTGCATTTTGAAATGTTTTTTCATTTCAACTTTTGCTCAATTTAAAAAGAAATAACTTTAAGTAAAATAGTACTAAATTAAGGAATTTAAACCCAGTTTTGCAATTTTAGTTTTTTAGTAACATAAAATATGCACACAATATTAAGTAATAATAATCTGTTTTTCACATTTTTTTTTTTTTTTTTTTTTTTTTTGTAATGGTAGAACCTATATTCTTTATCTATGTCAAATTAAAATTAAAATTAATTTTATTCTGTAAACCTCAAATTTGAATTTTACAGAGATGATTGTGACTTAAAGGTAAAAACTCTAAAAATTAAAGTCTTAAGATATATATATTGGATTCTTTCATAATTTGAAATTAATAGTTTATTCCATTTTAAATTTCACTTCAATCAATTTCATGTACGATAGGGGGCCCACTAGTGATTTGCTATAGTGATTGCCACAAGTGAACAAAATCGTACATTGGTGCTCAAGGGTGAAAAAGGTCTCCCCTGATGAATTTTTTTCACCTTTCTGAGCTTCTCCTACTTGAAAAATATTCGTTTTTATTGGTCTATGTGGTTTCAGTGATATTGTATCTGTTGCTTGGCTTTTACTATGTATAATGATTCATTATATGTTACATATGCATATATACGAAAGGATAAAAAGAACTAAGATTTTAAGTAATTATTTTATTATTTTAAATTAATATTGCGTGATAACTTAAAGAAAATCCCATTAAAAATTCTTAACTTGAATTTAATTCTAAAGGTTCCCCTGTAAAATTAGTTTTACAGCAATACACATTCATAACGTAAAAGCCTGAAAATTGGACAGCTTTTAGAATAAAAAGTGCTGAGTAGTATGCTATTCTCCTTTTCTTATGGTTAAGTAATGGATATTAATTAATCCTGAATATCTGGGGCTTAGCTAAGCTGTCAATCATTAAATTAATAGCCAATGATTAAGCAGAAGAGGGTAGGTTCGTACCAAAAATGAGCAAGAATTTAGGAGAGAGCATGTAGAAATAAGGACCTCTTCGTGTGTTGTCTTGCCTAATTAATTTACATCAAATAGGGACTGCAGGAGAGGGGACAATTTGCAGCTCAGTGATGTAAACGTCAAAAACATGGCAGCCTATGTACTCGGCTTACGAGGATGTATGTTCCACCTGCTTAGACCTAATGAATTGAGAATAATCTGTAAGATGTCCAAGAGTTTCAAATAACCGACTGCATAGAACCATCTCTGTACATGCTCTGGAAATTTTAAGTCCTACATTATTATTATTATTTTTTTTTTTGTGCTTCTAATCTTTTAAAAATGTTATTTATATCCTTAAAAATACATAAATATTAAAAATTATAACTAATGAAGAATTAAAAATGATAACTCAATTAACAGCTTATTAAAAGTTAGATTAAAGTTAAATAAAAGTTATACAAAGAATTCTGACACAAATTAAAACGTGTCCCACTTTGTTAACACACATTATTTTCATTATTTTAATTTATTAAAAACCATAAAAATAAGTCCTTTCTTATATACATTTACTTTTGTTGATGAACATGATTTTGTATGGTTCAATAATGTTAATTACAATAGTTTTTTCAAGCTGAAATATTCCCGAAATATAATTTTCTTTATTTTCTTTAACATAAAACAATTATTTTTATCCATGTTACCAAGCTTTTATTTACTAATGAAGAGTTACCAACTTTTATAATTTATTCCACAGCATTTTTAAACCTAACCTTTATTTCCCACCACTTTATTTGGACACTATTTTTCTGCAATATATAACTACAATAAAATAAAGAAAAAATTACACTTTACAAAAAGTGGTTTAAAAAAAAAAAAAAAAAAAAACGACGAGACTGACAATGTGTCAAAATAAATTATAAAAATTGGCAACTGCAAATGTCTTTAGTTGAATGTCAGTCTGATTAAGCAGAAAAGAATAAATTAAATTCGAAAACAAAAACACTCTGATATAAACAAACTTCATTACATTTAATAAAATCATAAAAATGTTCCAATGGGTAGCATATCCATCAGTTTTTGAAGACACATATAATTTGAAGATAATAAAAGCTCAGAAGATAAAAGAATAATAATAAAATATTTAATCAATAAAGAAAAAAAAAATGGCACAACTATTATAGTTGAAACTGATAAAATAAAAAGCACATAACATAAATATATATTCAAATACTCTAAACAACTCAACAAAAATAAACAAAAACAAGGAATTTTTAACTGTACCACAAAACAGAAAATAAAAATATGGCTACAAGAAAATGGTAGAGGAATGTTGATGTATGGCAAAAGTGAATAAGATATGACAAGAAGATATATTCGTCAACATGTGAAAAAACTGCATATGATATGTATATAAAGAGAAAGATGTATCTTGCATATGGAATGGCCACTTACTGGCTGTTAAATGATAATGTGTAAAAAAGATGCAAGATTTAAAAAAAAAAAAAAAAAATACAAATAAATTATTATACATATTTTTTTCCACAAAAGTGTTATAGAAAATGTCTTTCTAATAAAATTTCAAAGTTATAGGAAAGAACATATAAATATCATAGATGAAAACACGTGTTTCGGTTTATTTTTGATGGAAAGTCTACATTATTTTTACCAAGAGTAATAAGCGGCCAGGCCAAGAACTGAACATAGGTTCTTGGCATTATGCATCAATATTCTATCATTGAAACAATCAAATTGACTTTTCATTACTCAAGCGATTAAAAATTTTCAAAATGAGTTGGTTCACTGGTAGAGCTGCGGCACATTATGTGCATAGGATCCAGGCTCAATTTTCGGTCTTGTCACTTTTGTTAAAAATAATTTAGTTTTTCCATCGAAAATGTACTGTTTATTTTTAATTAAAATGTCAAAAGGGTCAAAAGATCAGAAAAAAAAAAAAAAAAAATGTTATTTGAAATAAACAAAAACATTATTAAAGATCTGTATTTTCTTTTTTGGTTAAATAAATTTTACTTTTCAGCATAATTTTTAGAATAAACAGATGGATGAAGAGAGCTCCAAGGACGTAAACATAGGTGTCATGGGCTGCCAGTTGGAATTTTTTGAGACAGCTAATGACCAGATATTCCAACACTTTCATGACTTACAACTCTAAGCAGTTAAATATCCCTTTAAGAAAAAAAAAAAAAAATGTCTGTTTCATAGAATATTTCTTATAATCACACCACAACAAATTGTCAGAGTGCTATTCTCCAAGCTCATAAATATAAAAAGCTGAACAAAGCTTAACATCGATTTTTTTTTCGATATATATATACAATTTTTTTACTTGATAAGAGTTTAAATCAACACCAAATAAACCTATTTTATATAAGTTTCTAGAAAGATCTATTGACAGTACTGTATTTTACTGCGTATAATTTGCAGAGGCATTGCTCTTTGCATGTATATCTTTGATATACATGTCAATAATGCATCTTTGAAATACAGTTTTTTCAAAGATGCATTGATATAATTATTATTTCTGGTATGAAAAAGATTTATCTGACCTGCAGATTTAAATACATTACCAGTGGGGTGAGAGCATGACACTTTTTGTGAAACTATATAAAATCATCAGCCATTAAAAATAAATGTCCAAAATTTTGCATGCTTAACTCGTATTTGCGGGTTTAGTATATCATTTGATTTAAATGCCACAGCAACTACGTGTGACTGCAGCTTGTCATTTTAAGCGACTGAGTTAAAGTCTGACACCATGACCAAAAAATTCCACAG
This sequence comes from Salticus scenicus, assembly GCA_963930645.1. Classification (NCBI taxonomy): domain Eukaryota; kingdom Metazoa; phylum Arthropoda; class Arachnida; order Araneae; family Salticidae; genus Salticus; species Salticus scenicus. The sequence goes on along the minus strand of OZ005658.1, from coordinate 556,176 downwards.
TTTGACAAAAAGTATATCAAATCAAAGAATTAATTCAAGAAAAAAAGGGGGGCCCTGTCCTACCAAATATTAAAATTGTATGTAACACAGACGATATGTTAATAAAAGAGGTTTACAAATAATGATTTCTTCTTATTGTCTTGATCGTTAACATTAAAAAAAAAGATTAATAATTTGATCAGTACTGTAATGTGAAGATACATAACTAAATACACATTTAAAAAAAATTTCTAAAGGAAAAAACCTTTAACAACAAGCAAATCTTTCACTTTCTTTAAACATAACATTGGAAATAAAATCTTGTATTCACAGAGTTCAAATTTCTTATCAGAGAAAAATAAATTGTTCATAATATATATATATATATAAAACCTTTCATTTTAACAGTTATTCTATGTTTAATATCAAGTTAATAAAGTTTAAGTTAAGCATTCATTAAAAATAATACTGAAAATATAGAAACATTTTATAAGAGGACCATTTTCATAAAACAAAAATCTTGTGAAGGGGCCCTTTCAACAGGGATGGTAATGACCCTACTTTAAAAAATCCTGAAACTGCATGAAAAGAAGACCAGGATACAATTATTATTATTATTATTATTATTTTAAATAATTATAACCAATAAAATACATGTAGACTTTTTCTAAATCTAAAAAAAATATTAGAAAATTTTACAAAATATTCTCAGATTTCCATTATGCAACAGTTTTCTCTCAAGTTGCTGAAAAATAACTTTAAAAAATCTTGAAATCAGTAAATATTAAGCAAAAATTAATGATATAAGAAAAAAAAAATCTTACACACAATCACCACAGCTTTAATAAGTTAGAATTTTGTGAAAAGCCCCTTTTTATAATGTAGAATTTCGTAAAGAGGTAGCAAAAGAGACCCATTTTTTGCCTGGATTGATCCCTGTTAATATAGTTAAGTTTACATCTTAATCAATTACAAAAATGTATTTTCCAAAAATTCAAATATACAAAAACTGATATGCAGCAGTAACTATTTAAAATAGTTAAACATATATTGAAAATGTATTCCTTATTCAAATATTATGAGTAAACAGATAATACTTATGATAACAAATGTATAAAACTATGGCTGCAATATTGAACATTTTCACAGTATTAAGCATACTCATGATTATAAAAAATATTCATTAAATAAAAGGTTATATAAGGAATAATGTAAATGTCTTTACGATAAATCATTTACTTTTCTCATTCATTTAAAGATTTATTTTAAACACTAAATCAAATTACATACCTTTAATAAAGTCAGCGACTAGTTTCTCCTTGGCACCCGAGGCTAAATCCATCCTGTCTAGTCAGTCGATGATTTGTGGCATTAAATCTTGCTTCTTGTTTTCTTTATATAAGATGGATTTACCAGCTGCTAATGACACAAATTATCGATCAACCAGACAGCATGGATTAAGCCCGGGGCCACAAGGGGAAACTAGTCACTGACCTTATCAAAAATATTTAATTTTCATTTACTTTCATTTAATTTCCTGTAAAAAGTAGATAACCATTTTGAATATTGAGAAAACTCATAAAATATGCAAATGCTTTACACAATGGCATAGAAAAGAGAGACTTAAATAACTACAATATTCTTGAATAACTTATTCCAAGGGCACAGCCAAGCAGAGATTTAGAGTGAACAGGATCTTTAATTTGATGTAGAAAATCCCATATTGAAAAAAATTAGTTTGCCTAGATACTATAGTATCTAGTACTATAAACAAGTACTATAGTATGATCTCACTATTCTTGCACCAAAAACATTTTCTTGCTACGGCCTTGGCTCATTCAACTATTGTATTGATCTTTTTTTGTTTTCATATTTATTGAAAAAAAAAAAAAAAAAAAAAAGAATATAAATACAGTATTAAAAAAAAGAAAGTAAAAATCTAAAGAAAGACTAAATCTTATCATCTAAATTTCTAAAATAATAAGGGTATTTAATCTTTAAACAAACCAATCCATTTGGACCAGGATCCTCCATCCAGTAACAAAGAAAACTTTTATCAAGCCCTTTTAAATTATTCATTTTATGATACCCCAACTATCTCTTAATTGGTGACAAGGAATCTAATTGAGTAAGAAGTAATTTGTTTAAATAAATAAATTACTAAAAATATCAATTAAAAAATTAAATAAAATGAACAATCACAGTAACATTTAACAATAATTCTCTTCTTGCCCATGTAAATGGAAAATTCCACCCATGTCATTTCCTGATTTAGGCATGAAAAAATTACAAATAAATTATATGTACTTATATATAACATACATACTATTTTCAGTTATAGTTTACATTCTTTTGTTTATCACATTTTTTCTTGTTATTGAATTAAAGTTTTCAATACCAGAGATGAGAGTGTCAAAATTGACAAATAGCCTGAAAATACGTGCATTACTCAAAGATAATTCAATTTTTGCAATGAAAGAAGAAACAAATACAATAAATCATAGTTTGCATAAGTAAATATGGAGAATATATGAAAATAAATTGTTCCAGATGTCAAAAGGAAGAAAATTAAAAAAAAAAATCTAAAAATTACTTTAAAATGTTTAAGTAAAGTCTGAAATTTTTTCAAAAATTTTAGAAATCTTATCCTTGAGATACAAATAAAATCAAACTTTTCATATTATGTTCATATAAAGCCTTTCATATTTTATGAATATCAAAAAAAGAAAGATTATAAACAACACTTTTAAAGAAAAATTTTAAATCATTCAATCTTTACACGCATCATAAAGATTGCTTTTTAAACCTTTTACAGTGAAATCATTTAATAAATCAATAATATCATAGACTTTGACTTACAAGGGGACTACACGATTCAGAAAATTTAGTTCAGGTTCACCTCAAGGATGCCCTTTCTCGATGTAGAACAAATACCAGCCAGAAGATTTCGAGAAAAACTCCAAAGTTTCACCTGCCATTTATGTACTGTTAAATTCCATAGCTATTAAAAGCAGTGGAACAACTTAGTTACATCAGCTGTGGTGTTTACAGGATACCCTTGCGGGAGGGGGGGGGGGGGCTGTTCTACAATCCCACAAAGTTTGAAAATAGCTTATATATTTTCATTTTGTTTTTACTCCAAAAGTATCATTAGCAGCAATTTTATGCAACAGAACAATGTTAAACTACTGAGAATAATGTTGTATAATGATGTGTGTAGTGCAAATAAGTATTTAAATACGTAAAAAATATCAATTCATCATTAATTCAGAGGCTGGGCTTTGTTCATTTAACTTTTAAGTATTTCTTGGATTCTGTCCTCTAAATATAATATTTAAAGAATGTGGAACTCAAAACTGTGGTTAGGTAAAGCATTAAAATTTGTTTTTCTTCGTAAATCTTTCTAGGCAAGCAAATTTTATTGTTTGCATATCACAGTTCTCACATATTAACGTACTTTCATAAATCTTAATATTTGCACTAAAAGACTGTCATTTTTATCATTTCCACGCTGAAGAAGTACTGGTAAAGGATTAATACTTAATTATTTCGACCTAAACAATTTTTTTCTTTTTTGGGTGGGGGGGGGGGGGGCAATTATAATAATTTTAACTGCAATCCTTTAATTTTACTATTAATTAAATGTAACACAGAATTTAAAAAAACTTTATAGATAAGAATTTGTACCAGTAGTTTAAAAGATCTGAGAATAAATGCTTCATAAGGAAAAGTTTTACATGCTTGTGAAAAAAAAAAAAAAAATCTAAAATAATCAATTCAAAAACTTTTATATATGTATGTAAACAATCTCTTGATTTGCAGCAAGACACAGCAAATTTGTATTTAAGAACAGCTTTAATATATTTGCATTATTAGAAGATAAAATGCAAATATTTTTAATTTTAATACTTTTTTTTTTATTTTTTCCTCTCACAAATATCATACTTAACCATATCAAAATTTCAATATAGATGAAAGATGACAATGTTCGTAATGCAAAAAGACATGATTTTTCTTAATAATTATTCAAGATGAAAAAGTCAGAAAGATATAAATTATTTGACAAAGCATAAATTAAATATAATATCAAAGAATTCTAAAATACACATCTTAGAAGATATAAATATCATGTATAAAATTTTATTAAATAAACTTAAATAAAAACAAAAACTTAACATGCCAAACAATTTTATGGCTTTAACTGTACACAAGTAAAATTTTGATACATTTTTCGCTTTTTTTTCCTCTTTTAAATTTGGCCAGAGCCAATAACTTATAATAGATGAATTTTGAAAAAGATGAAAAAACGCACTAAGCAACTTTTCACACGGCAACAATGAACAAATATAAAGTGTTTAAAATTTTTTTAACATGCATAAATTTAAAATAGAATGCAAATTCAAGTGGAACAGCAAAAATTCTCAAGTAACAAATTTATAAAATTTTGTCCCAGTTAAAGTCATCTTCTATCTCGTCGTTGTCATCAGCTGCACACGACCCAGGAGTGTGAACTGCAGAAGAGTTGAGAGAAACATGAGAAGGCAATGGTACTGGACTGGTCTGAAATAAATATTTAGAGAAATCCATTAAAATCTGTTAAAAATAAGCTTCTTAAATTAAACAGGGTTCCCACTCTTAAAAAGGAAAAAAATTCAAGGACTTTTCAAGCACTTTTAAAGGCCCATTTGAAAATTTTCAAGGACTTTGGGGGGGGGGGGGGGAATTGCAGAATGCTAGGCATATACAGAAAATTTTAGTAAATCACAGAACACTAGGCATATGCACAAAACTTTAGTAACTACTTTTATTAGTATTATTTTTTTTATAATTAGAATAATAACTTTGCCTGTTTTCCCAATACATTTTTGATGGATTGACCAAATTAACTTTTACAAAAGTCAAAAAATGATTAGTTTAGGATTTGGAATTACGATCATTATGATTATTTCAAAGTTCTTAGGTTTAAATTCTGGTCTGGTCACTTTCTGCTCAAAATTAATGACTAGTCTACCAAACAGGTATGAGATTGGCAAAAAAGGCAAATAAGCTGAGACTATATGCAAAACCAAGATAATGAAATGAGAATTTTATGACAAAACGCATTATATTAGACAATGGCGTGTATGCATGGAGATGGAGATAGTTTAGCCTTGATTGAGCGGTTGCTAGAGCATAAAATTCAAAGATTTTCAAGAACTTTACACAAAATTCAAGTACTTTCAAGGGCCCTTGAAAAAGAAAATGAAATTCAAGTACTTCTTAAGGACTTTCAAGGCCCGTGGGAACCCTGTTAAAATTCAAAAGTATAAAAAAGCATGTTAAATTTACATGAATAATGTTTTCAGCCAGCTACGTAACTATCTTTGACGAAGATGAGTTTATCTTTGATTTCGCAAGGCTTCTATGGAATAGAGAGGATTACCTTGCATCGATTTTAATTGGTCTGTTCTCATTGCATGGTAAATGATCTACAAAAACCCCAATGGCTTCACGATTTAATGTGTAATGATAGTTATTGTATTTAGCAAGTTTCATGAAATTTTTAAAATATCTGTTTTAGAGTTTTTGGTATGTTTCGCAAAAAGGCTGTATTTGAAGTTTAGGAACCAAGCATTAAACAAAATAATTGAAATATGACAAAAAAGTGGTTACAATTAAAATTTTATTCTCAATAGGTATAATCTAAAAACTAAATCATAACCGATACTGCCCAAAAATATTTAAACTATGATACACAATTTTCATTCCACACAATAAAGGGACTAGTATTAAATGTAAACAGAAGCCACAAAACTGAGAATTAACATAGCTATTAAACCTAACAGAAACATCTTCCAATGAATTAGAAATGACAAAGAGAAAATAGATTACTCCGATATTGTGGGCATATATGTTATTAATTTTCAAAGGGAGAAGGGTAATTTTACAACTTATAATGGAATGACAAAAACAAAAACAAAAATTAGAATAAAAAAACACTCTAACGTTATTGTATAAAGTAAATTTACTACAGCACTCTTAAAAACTCAAACTTGCAAATTACAATAAACATCATTATGTTCTGAATCACAAAGAACATTGAGTTTTTGACAGATCGTAGAGCAGTGATTCTCAACCATTTTAGAGCTCAACCCTTAAGAAGTGAAAAATATAACACATGTGAAATTAAAAAAATTTAGTTTGAATACTAAAATGTGCTCTTATCGCCTGCCTACCATCCAAAACACGTTCACCACCCCCTTAGCAGCCTCCAATACCCCCTTTGAGAACCTATGTCATAGAGCATACAATGATAACTGGCCAAATGAAATCGGTGCAAAGTGAAACTCTCTACTACTTAATACCTTGCCAGCTCAATTTATTCAGGGTTTAAAGGTAAAAAAATTTAATATTTTTCATGGTTTATTTTTATACAGATATTTTTTAAACATAGCACCATTTGCATATAACATTTCCTAAAACACAATAATAATTAAAAAAATAATAATTAAATACAAGTAAAAATTACTTTTAAAGTTCACTTTCTGCATGGAAGAGATCACTAGATATTCTTTTCTGAAATTTTTTCCACTGCCCAAGCGAAACTCAGAATGAGCTAGGACGATACATTTTGCCTGCCTGAGCTCAGCTTAGACAAAGTTGGCAAAGAGTTAAAAACTCAAAGAAATCTCTTTATTATGAACTGATTAAGGTCATGTAGCTGGCTGAAAAACACTATTCTAGTATTTTTTTTTTTTTTTAACCTTTTAATTTATTTCGAAAAAATTAAATTATTACAAAAAAAAAGTAAAATTCAACTAAATTTGATTGCTGTAAAACACACTAAAAAAGTGGTATTGAATGATGAAAAATTAAATTGAAATAATAAAACGTGAAATTAACTATGAAGAATATTCTACAAATTTCTATTTGCTTCTGCCATAATTTTTCCAGATTTTGCAATAGATATAGTAATAAGGCATAGATTGATCATCGTGGGTGAAAAAAATCATTCCTTTTCATTCAGGGAAATGCAGTCATTACAAAGGAATTGTAACATAGAATTAGTGAAATGTAACTTACTGATGAAAACATATCCCAGTTCCTTTCATATATTTATTAGTATAATTAAAAACCATGCACAATTTCAGCATTTTCAAAATCCATCAACATTCTATTCCATTCGTATTGTCGATTTTCAACCTCCTGTAATGGCTAATACCATTTTTCTTTTTGGCATTAAATTCTTTAGTCGATAACATGGGAATGATACATGTACATAAATTACTATATCTATGTTTTTTCCCCTTTTATGACCAAGAAAAATTTTTAGAATCTGGAATTTTTTAGAATCTGCAGAAATAGTCAGAAACAAATGTTAATGGAGCTTTATTAATGCTTTTGCCATACAAGAAGAAATCAACATACCAAGCCATACTCAAAGAAGACAAACTGTGTTGTCCCAAATAGAATTAAAAAAAAAAAAAAAAAAAAGGTTCAGGATAGGCCCAATTTGATTATCCTCCCTTCTAAATGTGAACGTTTATATGCTGAGACCATGTGGTGTAACATATTTATACTAAAGCCATGCTAGATTCACCAAAATTTATTAATGTTGTGCAATGGTGACCAAAAGCATGTGTATAATTTTTTAGCTCAATTAGACATTTAATCACTATCGCAGTTTAAAAAATTTGGGCCCATATACCATGATGATAAAGAATATTTCTTTGTATCCCTGTAAAAAAACTGTAAGTGCTAGATTCACCAAAATCAACAGAGTCCATGCTATGGTAACCTACAACATAAGTACCAACTTTCATCTCATTCGAACAAAGTGTTTAGACGCTATTGTCATACATACATACATACACACATACAGTAAAAACAGTAAATATGAGTTCTGGGACCTCAAAACACCAAAATCTTAAATTCAGATTTTTGACATGATTACAATACTTTCCTCACTATAGTGTTCAGAAAGTAAAAATAGATTTAATACTTGAATAATAAACTCCTTTCATAAACATAAAAATATTACAAAAACATTTATTTTACTTATTTTATGACAATATTTAACATTTTTCACAGATGTATGAATGAAAATTATTTTAAAATAGTTGCACAAAGTAGAACATTTTTATCTATATGTATTTAAGAAAAAAAAAAAAACTTAGTAAATATAAAAAGAAAATGAAAATTAATATAAAGACATTATGAAAAAATTAAACAATTAATTACCTCAGCTTGTGACGACTGGTACGATAGATTACTGCTATCAGCAGAAAATGCATGAGGGGATTGATTAGAATTATGCACAGAAGACATCATACATGAATCTAAAAAAACAAATCAAATTAATAAAGGACAATAAATTATGAAAATAATAAAGATACTAACAAATTGTTGCATTGTTGTACACAACACAAATAACTAATTGCCTTTATTAATGTAATCAACTCTTTTTAGCAATTAACAACAATTTTCAATACATTCTGAAATTTTAAAGATGTTTATTTGATTCTAGTAATTACTAGCATTAAAGCAATTGAAAGTCATAAAAACATTAACCTTAATATTTTAATTATTGAATTTGAAATAATGAAAAAAGTCAATTTTCCTGAATGCAAATTTTTTTACTAAAATGTTGATATGTCATATTTATACAGTGAGATATAGTCTAACACTAATGTAATATAGATATACATATATGGCAATTTTGTATTCTTGGTGATCTTCATGACCTATGTTTTTAACTACCTCGTTATACAAAAATAAAATAAATAAATAAAATAAAAATTATAAAATGCACATGAAATATGAGAAGTATGATTCTTTTCTTATTCTCATAAAAAATATTAAATTTACAAATTGGACCATACCAAACTCAGCTCTAAATTTATAAACAGTTATTGTACCACAATTTACACAAAGCAGTATTTTGAAAAAAAAAATATATATATATATATGTATACATTTTTCAAAACACTAACTAATATTTTTTTCATTCAACAGACAAATTTTACATGAAAAGTGTGAAATAACACAAAAAAAAAAAAAAAAAAAAAAAAAAAAAAAAGTGGGGTTGGGGGGGGGGGGGGGGGGTACAGTCGGTAACCATTGTCCGAACACTAGCAAAATTTCCTATCTAAAAAAAGTACACTTTATACGGTTTTATTAAATAAATCTTTATCGATTCATGTTTTTTGACTGACTTAGGGGTACATACAAATGAAACACTTCCATTTGCAAAGCGGTTTGCAGTCGTTTGCAAGCGTTCCAAATGTATGACTACAGCCGGCAGCAAAGTATCCGAGCACCAGCAAAAATTATTATGTAAATAAAAGCACACTTAATACTGTTTTGTTAAATAAATCCTTGTCGAATCGTGTTCTTAGACTGACTAAGAACAGGATTCGACAAGTATTTATTTAACAAAACTGCATTTAGTGTGCTTTTTTTATATAGGAATTTTTGCTAGTGTTCGGATACTTTTGCTGCCGACTGTTATTTGCAAAAAAGTTGCAGAATTTACGTCATCGAAGTTGCAAGCGTTCCGTTTGTATGTAACCCTAAGATGAGGATTCAACAAGGATTTATTTAACAAAACCGTATAAAGTGTACTTTTTTTAGATAGGAATTTTTGCTAGTGTTCGGACACTTTTGTTACCGACTGTATATTATGCACTCTTTTTAGAGATAATGTGGTCAAAAGACATTATAATCGACTTAATTAAATCAGGACACCTAAAAGAAAAGAGTTTATATAAAGTAAGTTTGAAGAAAATCAGAAGAACTGTTTTTTGAGACATCCACTTCAGAGACTTAAAAATAACCAACCTAATGAGAATACCTACCAAATTTCTGCAATGATCAACAAATACATACAAAAGGACATCTAAAAATGGAGGTCTCTATAGCAAATTTCAAGAAAATCATTAGAGCTGTTTTTGAGATAATTTGCAGGCACACTTTCTGTTTTCCAATTTCCACCAAAACTTGCAAAACACATCTGCACAATAGACATGCTTTAAGCCTACAAAATCATCAGATGCCCTCTTTCTTCCTCCCCATATAATCCTATAGGATTTTTGTTGTTTTGCATTCTAAGGCAACCCTATTGAAAAATGGAGTTTTCTAAATTTTGTTTTTTGAATTTGACTCTTTGAACATGTCAGCCTTTTATACTAGTGAGTATACCACCCCAATAAATGTAATTATTTCGAAATTGAAAAATAGAGTCCTGAATTTACTTAATGAAATAAAATATTTAAATTCTTTTATTTTTGCTCACTAAGATAAAACGACATGTTGAAAGAGTGAGACAAAAAAAACAGAATTTGAAAAAATCTATTTTTCAATGAAACATCTTTATAATACATAGCAACAAAAATCTCATAGGTTTACATGGAGAGGAAGAAAAGATGACTGCTGCACAGTCTTAATTATATTTTGCAGTTCCAACTTTTTTTTTTTTTTTCATTTAGGAAATATGATAGTGAGAAGATTGTCCTTCCCTACACACACATGCACTAATCAATTTCAAAAAACAGTTTTTTTTTTTAACTTATAATATGTAGAACAGATGGAAATTTTGACCAAATTCAATATTTCTATTACCTATAATAATCAGGTAATGAAAGTAAAATAGATAAATGTAAGCAACATACTACACTTACCTCTTGAATAAGTAGAATCTAAACAGGGGCTATTATAACAAGGTTGTAGACAATGAGTTGAAGGAGTCGATGGTTGAACAACACCTGACTGAGAAAAAAGAGTATTTAAAGAAGTATTTAAATCAGCCAGTTGATCTTGGGATAAAATTGCCATAGATGGATCTTTAGCTTTTAGGCTTTCCATCATAGCTAAAAAAAAAAAATGTCAATAATTAAAAACAGATAATGTTTCATAAAGAATTCAGAGTCTTTCAAGCAAAATGCAGACTATTTATTCTTATAAAGCATTACCAGGGATCTGTCCAGACTTTTCAGACAGGGTCCTGTTTTTGTGAAATTGTGAAAAATTCTAGACGTATTTTTGTGAATTTAAATTTAGTGTGAAAATAAAGTTCTGAACTTTTCGGCTAGGGTCCTCTTTTTGTGAAATTGTGAAAAATGTCATTTTGCAAAATAAAATTATAATTAAGGTTTCATTTTAGACAATGACAGCTCATTTTTATAGAACTAAATTTACATATATGCATAGAAGCCCTTTATAAATTAGCAATTGATTTCAGTTTTTCAGGGAAATACAGCAAAACACATCCAATTATTCAGGCAGCCTGTTCATTCCTATAGAAGATTAGTTTCGAAAATGAAACATATTTATGAAAGGTCTGTTTTTAAGGGGAAAATTTTTGTGAAGGGTCCTATTTAAGGATAAACAATTTTGTGAAGGGTCCTGTTTTGGGATAAATAATTTTGTGAAGGGTCCTTTTTTAAGATATAAAATTTTGTGAAGGGTCCTTTAACGGCCCCAGGTTCGCCTCTGGACAGACCCCTGATTACATATACAGAACATAATTAATTAAAAGAAAAAATTTCTTGTTTTAACATCCATCTATCATTTGAAGACAAAGTGACCTGAATTCTGATCTCCCCACACACACAAAAAAAAAAAAAAATAATAATAATAATAATGGCTTTGGCAGCATGGATGTACTACAGTAAATGTTCCAGCAACTAATGCAGAAAATACCAAAACCGATTAGAGCACATCTTCTTCAAAAGACTAGTTTTCTTCAGCAAATGCAAAGGAAAACACGTCTTATCACAATAAAAATAGTATGTATGCAGACTGAGATAAAAAGGAGAAGTAAGAGGATTTGGAGATGTGATACTATGCCATTTCTTGCACTATAAGACTCGTTTACAACTTAAGATCAATTCCAAACCAATACAAACATCCATATTTGAACCAGGATTCGAAACTGGCACCTGACAACTGAAGTTTAAGCACTCATCATTCAGCAACTAGATGGCAGAAGTGTCATTTCAAAATTTGCTTTAAAACCAGAATTTGAAAATGTTAGTTTTTCTTTAAATCATTGTTGGTGCACAGTTTTTAAATATTTTTGTTGCTTTATTATATTGACCCACAAATAAATATGTGTTGATAAAACAAATAAAAAAAAATTCCAATTATAATAAGTAAATAAGAAATTTAATTGATATCAACATATATATTACATATACATTTTTTGATTAATGCAAAAAAGGAAATCGCCTACGTTTCATTTTCGAAAAATCATAATCATAAGAGCAGCAAGTCTGCCATCTGATGGTTTTGTGCAAAAGAAAATAGAGTTGTGATTTTATAAACTGTTTTTTTTTTTTTTTTTTTTCCTTTTTCAAATCTACCTAACTTAGATTTTATCACAATGGAAAATCATCTGAATATGTGTATAATTTTTTTTTTCTTACAAAAGTATGAGCTAAAAGGAAGTAACGAAAAGGTAAAAAACAAACTCAAGCTTCCGGAAAGGGGCAGTTGCCCTCCCTAAATGATGTCTCTGCCAGATGGGCAGTAAGAGAAAGATAAGAACAGACAAAATTCATATAAGAAGATAAGACAAAACTAATACACAAAGAGAGAAAGAGTAACCAATAAAAAAACATAATAATACATTTTTTTCATTCCTTTCATTTATGTGGTGCATATGTTTTTCTGCTTTTTTGTTTTTCTTTATTATTTCTGTTAATTTATTTTCTCATTTTTGTACTATTGCTCTCTCCTATTATTGGTTTACAAAACACTTTAGAAGCAGTTTGACACAAATTAACGTGTGTGTGTATGGGGAAGGGGGGGGGGGGGCTACACAAGCATGGTAAAGGAAATATTTTAAGGGTAAATCTTCAAAACTCAGTTTTTTATATAATTATTGTGTTTTTCTCTATATAATCTTCAGGTTAGAGAAATTAGTTTTACACCGGAAAGTTTAATGAACAGATAAAGTTGTATTTCAACAAGATATTGCTTTATTACTTACAAACTTTGAATGAACACCATAAAATGCAATAAACTCGCAACAATTGTTTCGGGTCGAAAAAACACACGACCCTTCATCAGGCGAATAAAGTAAGCACGAGTGACTGCAGCACTCGTGCTTACTTTATTCGCCTGATGAAGGATCGTGTGTTTTTTCGACCCGAAACAATTGTTGCGAGTTTATTGCATTTTATTTATGGTGTTTATTCAAAGTTTGTAAGTAATATTTTTTACAACGCCAGTTTTGTGGTGCTTTTTTATTAAAGATATTGCTTTCATGAGTACAGCTTTGTCTATTAATTAAAACTATTAATTAAACGTCTCACCTGCAGATTATATGTAAGAAATTAAGATTCTTGTTGTGAGGTTCCCTGTTTCTAAAAAATGGGTTTTTTCAATTGAGATGGGTGTCATCCTGTGTCTATTATCAGCATAATAAAAAACAGATTGATATCTGAAGGAAGACCAAAATTGACACTCTAGATATGTCTCATGTGAAGATATTATTTTAAATTTTTTACTCAAATTTAAACAAATGATCTACATACATTGACATACAAATAGGGATGTAACCTGGATGGTGTCAGCCAGGGAGACTGAAGAGTCCATGACCCCCCCCTCCCCCCACAATCGGGGCATATTCCTAAAATCTGTTGGGGGGAAGGGGGGGGGGGAATTACAAAATTTTCAGTTTTTCTCCTTTTAGTAACATTTTATTTTTCTTTTTACAAATCTGGAGCATTCCAGTTTTTACTTTCTATACTCAGTAGAAGAAATTATTGAATTCGTAAAAATGTTCAACTTCTGGTTTTCTATAAATTTACATGTTTTGAGAGATCCAGAACATGATTTGACCTTGACATTTTTAGAAAATGTCTGTCTGTCTATGTGTAACAAAAAATTTAGCTCTAACTGTATCTCAAGAACTACTGCACAAAATTACATATAAATTTATATGTAGTTGCACCATGACATAAATTAGTGTCTGTTAACATTTAGTCCAAATCCCTCAATAGGTGGCACTGATGTACTGCAATTTCGTTCATTTAAGGAAAGGCTATATCTCAGGTTCTATTTTGTATAATTGAACAAAACTCGATATGTGAGAAGGCCATTATGAAATACTAGGCTGACTGAATTTAAGTGCATATCGGCCAATAAGTTGTGTTGCTCTGTTGCCATCTTCATCAAAAACTGGAAGGCTATATCTCAGTTTCTAGTGTATATTATTGCAAATAACTCTGTATAGGACAGGGCCATTATGAAACACTATGTGGAATCAGTTTGAGTGCATATAGCCAAATAGGTGGGGCTCTTGTGCTTCAATTTTCCCTATGAACAGGAAGGCTATATATTAGATTCTATCGTACGACTTGGTATATGAGAGGGCCATCCTAAAACAAAATGCTGATTCAATTTAGGTGCATACAAGCCAAAAGGTGGCGCTGCTGTGCTGCAATTTACTGCATAAATAGAAAGACAACTTCTATTGAAAAAAGAAGAAAGAAGAGCCAATTTGCTATATTACAATAAGTGGCCCCCCTTAGGGAAATTTGACTGTAATCCACAGATACGAAGATTAATTTTTCCTTAAGAACTTTTCTTCATGCACCCTGTATAAATTTTATTCTATAGAGAGAAAATAGTATCATACATTCAGAGAATGGCATAATGAATCTTCAAAACCACGAGGAGTACTAAAAAAGGGAATGGTACAAATATTAACAGTAATATTATTTATAACAATATTGAAGTTTTTCTATATAGTGCCCCCCCCCCTATTGGACAGGTGGTGCGTCCCCCCTCCTTCTCCGTCGGGGAATTTCTGATGGCACTACTGCATACAAAAGAATACAAATACCATACATCTATGGTTGGAATTTCTAATTGGTACATTATTTTGACTTTTTCAGACTGCACTAAACAAAATTAATGTGTGTTTTTTATATACTTTAAAGGAAGCCTCCTATTGAATAAGGTGTGAAAAAAAATTCATCATTCATTTCGATTAAATAGTCTGCTAATTGTAAGAATTATGTGCTTAATTTGTAATCTACTAATCAAATGATCAGTTGAAAAATAACACTAACTTAGGATTTATTATGAAATTAAACAAAATAGTTACTCATAAATAATAAATATACATTTATCTGAAATAATGTTAATATTAAAAAAGGGCAAAAGTAAATAACACAATAGATGCTTGGAAAGAATACAAAAACAAAATACTGAAGACTACCTTGAAAATGGGACATATCGATATCTTGTAAACAACCATTAGAGGACATTTTTGCACTTTCTCTCAACCAATCCAAGCTTTGTACAAAGTCAGCTGCAGACATTTTTTCATTCACTAAGCACAAAAGAAATTATCAGTAATAATTAGCATTTTTGAAGTTAAAATAAAAGATCACATTAATAAAAATGAAAAGAAAAGAAAAAAGAAACAATTTTCAGTTAAATTGGAGTGTAAAGGTTGATATTTTTTACATACCAATTATGTGAAAAATACCAGAGCCGGGAACCGACTCATTCGATTTTTTCACACCATTATTATAAAACAGTTATCTTTGTTTTATTTAATCACAGAATTTTAGTCTTACCCGAAAACCATCCTAATAGTGTAATAATAGAAATGAATTAAATGATGTTCATTCAAGAAGACATAATTTAACTTGATTGTCGAAGCGTAAACTGATTTCCCTCGTGATCCCGTTCTCGAGAAATCCATATTTAACACTTTTGCGACTGCTGACGTGAATTCACGTCATTTGAAAATCTGTAACTCCGCCAGTTTTTCACATAGTTGGTATATAAAAAATATCAACCTTTACACTCCAATTTAACTTAAAATGAATATTCAAGGTTGATGAATTCATGAATAAAAAATTTCTAAATTGAAATTTCGTGGTCTATGGAGTTGTGCAACGATTAATATTATCTCACCTGTTATATCTACGTTTACAGACTTGGTGACTTTACCAACGAATATTATGTGAGAAATGCCTAGCTGGTTATCAGCCAGGGTAGCTCAGTGGTAGAGCACCCATGCGTTAAAAGCGGAAATGCCCGGGTTCGATTCCCGGCTCTGGTATTTTTCACATAGTTGGTATAAAAAAAAAAAAAATCAACTTTTACACTTTAATTTAACTTAAAATGAATATTCACGGTTGATGAATTCATGAATAAAAAATTTCTAAATTGAAACAATTTTCTTTCTCTTTTTTAACCGGTTGTAACACAATTTAACATATATATCTGAAAGTATTCACTCAAGACTAAATTAAATTAAATGGCAGGCAACTCAAAAATAAATAAATTAATTAATTAAAAAAAAATAATAATAACACTTCATTTTTTTCTCCCATGACCTTTCATAAAAGGATAATTTTGATTAATCAACTTCGCAAAAATTGCATATTTTAGCATATCTAACATAATAAAAAACAAGAATTTTGTCAATCAGTGTTAAAATAATTGCATATGGTTGAAAAATAAAATCATGTATCTCTTAACAATTAGGTATGATTAAATACACTTTTTTTTTTTTTTTTTTTTAGTTAATGGCAAAATAGTCTTGCAATTCGGCAATTATTCACAATAATATTGCATTTTATTTGTCAATTGACTTGAAAAAAAAGTGCATTTTGTTTCATAAAGTATGGAAAAATAACATTCTATTAACTAGTCAGTGGTTTATAAAATAGTAAGTGGTTTAGTAAGTGGCCTCAAAAGAAAAAAAAAAAAAAGTAGCATGATTTATCCACTATTTCAGGTCTAACTTTGAGACTTTTCATCTGTGCACATTGCATGAGGGAAAAAAATAAATGTATTTATAAAACCACTGACGAAAGTAATAGAGAAAAAAAAAATGTAGTGACACCAAATGGAGAAAAAATAACTATTGGAAAAATAAGCTCATCAAAACACTCGAAAGGAGGGAAGGGTGGGGGTTACTAGAAAGACCATTAACTAAATTCGAGGCATTTTTATAATATGATAAACCTCCCACAAATCCAAATCAAAAAAAGGGTGATACCAAAGCTTTCCAGAGTAGCCTTGTTCATGCAATGTTAAAAAAAAATGTCACAAACTCAACGCCAGTACTTCCTGTCATGCAGTGGCTGCGGTACAAAATAAAAGCTATGAAAAACCCACCCCTATTGTGCTTTTTTTTTAAATGTTACCTCTTATGCTTTTAATGAAAACAAGAATTAATTCTGGTCCTAAATAAATATTATAGATGTGAATATTTACTTGAAATTATTAGCATAAATTTGACTTTAGATACAAAATATGTTAGATGTTCGCTAATAATTTCAAATAAATAATCACATCTACAGTGTTCACTTAGAGCCAGAATTAATTAGTGTAAAATATAACTTTTTAAATTGATCTTTTAATGTTGTAAATACGAAAAAAATCATATATTTAGTAATTCAAGAAGAAAATGTTAATGTATGCAATTTTCAAAATTAAAAATTTGAAAAAAAAAAAAAAAAAAGTTATAGCTAATAAAAGATGACTTTATCATTATTCCTTTTATTTAAAAAAGCATTATTCATGTTCCATAAAATCAATCAGACGCAGACAAAATCATTCACAAAAATTTTATAATCTGAATAAAATATGTTTGTAATCGCTTTAAAACCAAATCTATAACTAAAATAATTCAAAATTCCAATAGATTTTCTCTTGACCCGTAAGGGGACACCCATTAACTATGTGAGGCGGTTTTGATGATTTTTTGACGCCCCTCTCCACCCTGGTGAGATTTCATGAGATTTCGCTCGACCCCCTGCCTCCCTCCCCTAATCTCACGTAAGTTTTTTCAAAATTCGTACTTTTACTGTAAATGCGTTGGATTTATTTCAAAAAACACTTTAGAATCACAGTAATAAAATTGAACAATAAAATACTTAAATAGAAACTACTAAAATTAATAAAAGAATATTTATTCTAATTCGGTCCATGGGAACTCATGCACAGTCTCAAGAGTGACTATTGGAACCAACATATCCATGTGATTTTCAGTAGAATCATCTGCTCCTTCAACTTCGCTTTGATTTAGCCACTCTAAACTGTTGTCGCTTGTGCACAGAAGCTCAGTAGCTCGTCTTGTGCTTGTGACAATCCGTGAGGGTCGCACTTTGTGTGCTCATGCAGCTAGTGCATTGTGAACTGCATGCCGATGCTCTGCAGCTCTTGTGGATGCAAAGTAGATACCGCATGTACTGCAGCATCTCTTTTCTAAATCATCACATCAAGGCTACTGTGCTGCTTTGCGGCATTCGGATAGCCGTGATAAATATTATCGTGTCAGATTTTGCCATATCTAAGTCAATAATCATGTTTTACTTGAATTTAACTCAATTTTCTTACAATTTTACACTGTTTATTGCGGGAAAAAAATTACGTGATATTTGACGAGGACCCCCCCCCTCTCCTCCACGTGAGATTTGACTCGACCCCCCCTCCCCTGAACACCTCACATAATTAATGAATGCCCCCTAATGAATGAACGAAAAATTGGAGAAATTAAGATTTCAATAACTACATCAATTGTAAGAAGTATTTAAAAAGCACTTTTTAAGAATTAATGGTAAAATATATTACTTATCTTAAAATGCGGGAAAACATATGAAATATGAATATTTTAAAAATACATGCATTTTTCTGTTCAGATGTGAATTCGTTCAAGCCACAATTCTATTTTAATTTTACATCTGACACATCGTGCGAGTAAACAAATTCTATTAAAGCATGCACAGTTTCAGGTTGAGTAGTTCAGGTACCGCTAGCACCAGATGGCTTTGTCATCGATCAGTGACATACATAACTATGACATAACCATAACAAACTATGCTACCCATTGCTCCATTGTGGTGAATACACTTACTAGTACTCGCTTTGGGCAATACTGAATAACATGAGCGGAAGGAAAAACAAATAAATGGTTCATACGTCAAAGAATGTTGGATTATAGAAGAATTCATTCAGATAAATTGGAGTATAATGTTGATTTTTTATGCCAACTATGTGAACAATACCACAGCAAGGAATCAAACTTGAGCACTCTGCTAACTGTGTGTATGTTCTGTTATTGAGCCACCCTAGCCGACTACTAATTCACCATTTCTCACAAGAGTTGGTAGTCAGCAAGGATGGCTCAGTGGCAGAGCATCCTCAAGGCAAGCGGAGTGCCCAGGTTCGATTCCCAGCTCTATTTTTCATATAGCTGACATAAAAAAAAATCAACCTTTCATTCCAGTGGAAGAATATTTCAGATCTTGCTTTATTACGTATTTTTTGTGTTTACTAGTTTTAAAATGAAGTACACATTTTGTCTAGCTAATGTACGATAAACCACATTTACAACAAATTCAATAAATAACCCAATCATTCCCTTTTCAATAGGTTATTTCAGATTAGCAAAACATATTTGGTTAATTGGAGAAAAGGTTATTTTAATTTCTTCAGAATTCTTGCAATTTTGTGGCTTAAAACTAAGAAAAAAGAGTAAATCAATAGATCCAGAAAAGATAGTAGTTTGAGTTTTTGAAGAATAAATAGGTTTATTTAATTTATAATGTATATTATCAATAAGTTTGAAGTTGTATTGACAGTCAACAGCAATAGTTTTTAAGTTCAACAGTTAGTAACTCAGGGATGAAAAAAATATTCAGAGCATGAAAAACAGAAGTTTTGAAAGCAGCTTATTTTTGACAAACAGAATAAGCAGAATGTTTATGAGGGGGACAGAGAAACTGCAAATTCTTTTGATAAACGGTGGATAGAAAAAATAATAACATTATTACGAATAACCAATACATAAAAAAAAGCAAGATATATTCTTTTCTATTTCAAAAGAAAATTGAATACAGAGATCTAATTTGTTCATAACTGTATGTACCTCTTTTTCTTTTTTTTAACACCTCCAAGTTAGATCTGAAACAGCTCTATTGAATTTTTAACATTTTATTTGAGTAGTAAAACTCTTTATCTCGTGTATTTATTATTTGCACAAAGACATTCATTTCTATGTTTTTAAATAATAATAATGATGATAAAAGTAATAATTAAGACACACAGAAAAAAGCCACAAACATAGTTGGCTTGTTCTAATAACATTTTTTCAGCAATATGATGGTCTTTAAAGTATAACACAGAGAATTTAGAAGATGTTGAATTATGAAAAATAGTTGTATTTCAAATCAAATATTCTCAGATGGTCAGAACAAAAAGCACTTATTAAAAATTTGATATTACCATGAAAGTGGGATGCATTAGTATCATGTAAGCTACCATTCTGTGATATTTTGGTTTCTCGCATACAGTCTATACTTTGATGAACATAATCCATAGAGGGTAGTCTTTCTGTAAATACAAAACATAAAAATGAGTATAAACGTTTTACTAACGTTACTATCCCAGTATCAATATAGTATTTATGAATCATGTAGAAAGGTAAAAGGATAAATTCACACAAGTGTAGACAATTTTATAATCCTGAAAGCTGTTACATGCAAGCAGATAGGGCAGACTTATCAGTAATATATCATATGGCTAACTAAAATCAGTTATATTCGCAGAGTTCTTTATACATTATAAGGCAAATAAAGCATTCAAAATGAGAATTTTTTTATGAAAATAAAACATGAAATTCAGAGACAGCAAAATTTTCAAAAACCTTGAATTAAGGTAACCTTTGGAAACTTTCACTCCAGAGTTATATTAAACTTAAAAAAAAAAAAAAAAAAAAAAAAAAAATCTAAAAGAGGGATTTATGCAGTAAATTTCAAGAAAATTGTTAGAGCTGTTTTTGCGATGCTGGCTTTCAGATTTTTCATTAAAACTTAATAAATGTATCTGTATACCGGACATGTTTTAATTATAAATATTTGTTGTTCTGTCTTTTTACTTTCTTCTATATATAATAGAAGAAAATATTGGATTTGTTAATAAATGTTAAACCAAATTATTCAAAGTTAAAAAAAAAAAAAAAAAATCATGTTTGACAACCCAGTTTTCATACTTCCCAGGCAGCAGCTTTAGGTTTTTAGTATAAGATCCCTACGGCGACTTTTAAACTTTTGCCACCAAGTTGGCAATGCCTTTTAGTTAATTTTTTTATTTATTATTTTTGGCATAAATTTTTGTTGAAAAAAAAAAAAAAAAAAAAAAAAAACTTTATAGTCAAATCGTGACAAAATAATTAATCAATCCATGACAAAAATTTATATTTTTTTATTATGCCAGATCTTTAAAATATTCCTAGGTTTAAAATGAAGCTTGCAAATATTGTAAAGATGCAATTTTTTAAAAATTTAGATTTTTCTATAAAACGATCTCGACAAATGTCGTCATTTTTTTAAATCACTGAACTGAGCCCGTGCACTCAAATATTGCTCATATATTATTTTTATCCAAGTGTATTTTATTAAGTCGCTATCGTATCGTTTCTACAAAATATAATCGTAACATGTCTATGTTAGAGAAATATTATATAGATAAATGCAAGTTATTAAATATAGTGAATGAGTCATACCATTAGGATGGGATGAGTTTCCATTGAAATGTTGATTGTTTTGCTTACAACAACTGCTACGGGTTTCTGAAGACATCATATGAGCAGAACTAGGACCTACTGTAAAATATTGATATTTTGTGAGGCAAACAAAAAATAATATAAACTAGGAAATTTTAATATTAATTTATAATAAAATCATTTGAATTTTTTTTCCTCCTAATCCATAACTTTTCTAATTTTTTTTTTTTTTTTAATTGGCATATTAACATTTTCACAAATCAACATTTTTAATTTGGAATTTTCCTGGGTTCAATTGAAGTTTCAAACTCTTTTTTCCCCCCATGGTATTAAATTAAATTTATCTAATTTAAACAAGATTTCAAGCGTTTTTTAGGTTATCAGTACCCACTATAAGAATATTTAATACATTACAAAGAAAATTTTCAATTAATAGCTGAACAAAGAAAAATGATGAAAATCACAAGCAAAATATGACATATATATTTAACAGAGTCAAGATCTCTATTTATAATAAAGCAAAGAATTTGCCAGCAAATAAACAAAACTGGGAGAGAGTTTTGTCCATCTTGGAAGAAAATGATTATTTTTAATGAAAACAGTTTTCTTTTTTTAAGTATTTAAAAGGTGTTATACTTTTTTAATCAAATCAATATTCATACTTAAAAAAAAAAAAAAAAAAAGAGTGGAATGGTTTGAAATTTAAATAAGTACTACATTTTTCAGAAAAAAAAAAATGTTTTTCAAGAATTATAAATATGCAAATATATATATATATATTTTTTTAGTGGAGCCCTCGGAATCTCACACTATAATGTGAATCTTGAGAACCCACAAAATTGTTAACTTGAGGGAACATTATATACATCAAGCAAGTTTGACGTAATTTTGACCAACGCCAAAAAAAAAAAAAAAAAAAAAAAAAAAAATCTGAGTTTTTTTTTTAATAAAACTCACTTGAAAAGATCCAGAGGATTTTTTCAAAATCTTCAATTTTATCTAACTTATAATAAACATTATTATAACATGGACAAAGAAATTTAAAAAATATTGGAGGCGCCCAAATTTCTCTATATAACAAAATTTTGAAAAAATTTCCCATAAAAAATATTTATTATCTCGATTATAAAAAAAAGAAAAAAAAAAGAAAAAATTATGTAAACAAATAACAGCAAGAAATGTTAGAGATAATTGTTAACATAAAGAAAGCTATAAGACTCAAGGAATTAAATATATAAATAATCAAAATTTCAAAAAGTATCTGATAATACTTAAAATTGTGCATGGAAACTTCTTTTAATTAAATTATAATAATATTATTATAATGTAAATAATATTGGAGGCACTGTTAACATTTATCTGAAAATGTTAACAGTGAAATACTTCTAATACAAAGACAATAATTAGAAACATTTGATGATTATCTATAGAATACGAAAAATTTAATACAGCAACACTGAATAATTATTTAAATTCAGGTTTTTGTTGTACAGGAGAGATAAACAATATTTCGGAATATTTAAAGTACAATTATTACAATATGAAAATTTTCCTTATAATTTATTAATCATAAAAATACTATAAAATTTTGATAAACTATTTAACATTTGATTCTTTAAATCATTTGATTAATAAAAAATATGTTATAAAAGAAAAAGAGAAAAGAAAATGTTTTGCAAAAAGCTGAAAAAATCGTGATACAGACCGAAAAAACCTAAATAAACCCCAAACCCAGTGGAGGTTTTTTTTTTTTTTTTTTTTTTTTTCCAACCCTGACATCAAGGTACATTAGTTTTAAAGCTATTACCTTACAAAATTTCATTACTGAAGCATCAATAAAGATTAATAGTTTTTATCTTAAAACATCATTAATCATGATTTAGAGATATAATAAGATAAATCTCTTACCCATGTCATGAAATGCAGGATGTGAATTGGTTACATTTGTTCTTTCTACATTCATATGAACCTAAAATTAATATATATATATAAATTTAAAAAAAATCAATTGATTAATTAAAAAAAAATACAGCACAGCAAAATTAAATA
Organism: Salticus scenicus; assembly: GCA_963930645.1. Taxonomy (NCBI): domain Eukaryota; kingdom Metazoa; phylum Arthropoda; class Arachnida; order Araneae; family Salticidae; genus Salticus; species Salticus scenicus. The sequence continues at coordinate 532,631 of OZ005658.1, read as the reverse complement.
AAAATTTTACGACCACACTAAAAGTATGATTGACATATTTTTTAATGATTTAATAAACAGTTGTAAGGTAAAGACACCAATGCTCGTCACCCTTAAAATCTACATCAGTGTTCGTCACCCTCACAAAAGACATGTTAAAATAACAATTAATTAACAGCTACGGATTTAACTCCGCTCGAGCTAGATTATCCGGAATCTAGTGCCAATAGTTTCAAACATATAAAACATACACTTTATAACTTATTTAGACTTAAAATAGTTTTTTCTTTTTCATATAAAGAATAATATAATACGCCATTTATCTTACCGCCATTTGATGACTAGGTTGTGAACATGTCGATGTCATTTGATGGCAATGAACAGGGCTTGGTAAACTATTATTTGAGCTGTTGTCAGGACTATAAGGAAACACCTGAAAATTCAAAATGAAGATCTATGTTTAGCATACACTTTAGATAACAGTTACAATGAACTGAAATCTTTTTGACGGAAAGATTAAATTAATTTAAACAAGAGATGACTGAACAGTTAAAGAATCGAACATGGGGTCCTTAACTTATTAAACACAGCTATATGAATCCAACTGAAAAATTTTGAATTTTCATATATTTTGTGTTTCAATGTGCATTTCTAATCATATGTAGTTTAAATAATTAAAAAAAAAAAAAAATTAGAAGATATATTTCCATAATGGCAGGTATGACACTTAATTCGGATAGAACAAATGTTGAAAAACTAACTGCAAAACTTTTTTTAATTAGTTTTCTTGATCCCTGTTTGTTGTAATTTAAGAAAAAAACCGTTTTACTTCATATACATTGTTTTAAACCTTTACACTCGAATGAGTTATTTTTGCTGATGTTTTGCAGAAAAACAAACATCTTTGTTTGAATATTTGGGGGGTGGGTGGGGGGGGGGGGAATAGAAGTTACATTACAAACTTTTTAAAAAAATTACCAACGAAGCTAGGCACTTAAATATATAATGTAAAAAATAAAAAAATATATTTATCTTGGGTCACCTCAGTAAAAAGCATTTATACATACAAGGCCTAATACAGGGCGTAAAAAAGAAAATATTTATTGTTCCTAAACTATTCTAGATAATGTGATGATTAAAAAATCATTGTACACAGCACCTCATAGAATTTACATCACCATTTGTTCTATATGCAAGCCTTGATTATTTACCATGTGACAGGGACACAGGATGAAACCGATAGTCAAGATTTGAGCACATCAATGATTATTAAAACCCGAATAAACTACTACATCAGAAACGCCAAAAGAAAAATATTTGCGATGCATACAGCTGTTTCGGTAGCCTTAAGCATACCGTCTTCAGTGCAAAAAGCCAAGGAGCAGAATTATATTCGATGTTCTGCAACGAGACATTAAAATTTGCAAATGTTCTGCAGGTATTTTGTCCAAATTTGTCAAAGCACAGTAAAATGCAAAATAAGCATAAAAATAATACTTATTAGTAAAATATTTATTACACATTTATAATAAAACATGGTTTAAAATTTTTATAATCTAAAACTGAGGCATACACCCAGAATTTGCAATTTTTTCAATGGCTTTTGGCATTAATATTGTCACATTAATGTGGATATACTACTTACAAAATGTTTATAAATTTTGGCTATACATTGAAACAATGACTGTTCCCAGCAATTTTCTAGTATGCTAACAGATTTACAGGTCAGTTGAGCATATCTAGGTTTTATTAATTTTAAAATGTTAGCTGTATCAATCAACATCATCCAGTTAGGGGATAGATGAAATGTTCTGCAAAAGCCTCAATTGTTCTGCGACGTGCGTTGCAGTTTTAAGCACTTTCTGCTCCTGGGGCAAAAAGAATTCTGAATCTGGAGAAGTGCTCGTATACCTATATAGAAGAGGGACCGAATTTAGTTCAACCAATAGGATTACGGGAAAGGTGGAGTGTGTGGTCAATAGGAATTTAGGAATGTTAGTAGAAAAATTAAGAAAATGTGGACTGAATGTAAAATTTCCAACAATCAGACAAATAGGGAACAGCGAAATCACAATTTACAAGGTTTTTTAAATTTTTATAAATATGAAAAGCTTCAAAGAAATTGAGTTCATAAATGGATTTAGGTCTGCAAATTATTTTAGCTGAATTAAATTTAAAATTATGATTTTCCTCCCAGCAATGTTTAGAAATAGCCAATTTATTGGTTTCTTGTTTGCGGACGCCAATAAATCGGCTATTTCTAAACATTGCTGGGAGGAAAATCATAATTTAAAATTTAATTCAGCTAAAATAATTTGCAGACCTAAATCCATTTATGAACTTGATTTCTTTGAAGCTTTTCATATTTATAAAATTTTTAAAAACCTTGTAAATTGTGATTTCGTAGTTCCCAATTTCTCTGATTGTTGGAAATTTTACATTCAGTCCACATTTTTCTTAATTTTTCTACTGTTTACACAGCTAACATTCCTAAATTCCTATTGGCCACACACTCCACCTTTCCTGTAATCCTATTGGTTGAACTAAATTCGATCCCTCTCCTATATATACGAGCACTTCTCCAGATTCAGAATTCTTTATGCACTGAAGACGGTACACTTAAAGCTACCGAAACAGCTGTATGTGTCGCAAATATTCTCCTTTTGGCATTTCTGACGTAGAAGTTCATTCAGGTTTTAACACTAGAATTACGGAAGGTGTCATTTTGACCCCAAGCAAACTTTTTTCTTCAATGGTTCTTCTATTTTTTCACAAATAGCTTAATCCTTTCTTGACTTTTCCTAAATTAATGTGCTTTTCAAAAAAATAAAGTTTCAAAGAAAACCTTATTTAACTTTTAGACTTAACGAAGGCTTATACCTAGATATATGGGCAGGTGTCATTTTGACCCCTGTGAGAAAGAAAGGTATCTGAATATTTTTTTCGGTGGTAAACTATTTTTGTTTTCACCTGCTAAACAAAAAACAAATAAAAGAAAAGGAAATGATGTGTTTGTGTCTAGTCACGTGATTTGAATTTTCGGAATGCATTTACTTGTGAAATGAGAACAGATAAAAGAGCATATGTTCGAGAAAACGTTTGTAGATTTTGTTAGGCATTTTGTTTGTTACATATAATAACAATTTTTGATAAATTATTTTGTTATATTTATGTGAGTTTATTATATACTAATGGCTCATAGAAGAGGACTAACACAAGACGAAACAGTTAAATTGATGCAAGAAATCTCTGATTGCGATTCTGGTTCTGAAATGGATAACAATTCTTCAAATGGAGATGAAAATGAAACCTCCAGTGATTCAAAATTTGTTATAATGAGAGATCATGTGATATCATCTTCTAGTTTATGTGAAAGTGAAAATGAATAAGTTCCCAGTAATTGAAATTCTGACATAACTAAGAATGCCAAAGCAGGAACTAGCACTATATGCTCAAAAGGGAATAATAAGAAATTCAACGATATTCAGCCAGCTATTTGTCCATACCCTTTAAAATATACTTTAATCATTGTAATTTAGTTTATTTTTATTAGATTTTCAAATATATATAATATTATATAGGGAAATATACAGATTTTATGTACAGGGGTCAAAATGACCCCAGCCGTATTTCTAGGTATACAAAGATCGCCGTAATTCTAGTGTTAATATTTCAACGCCAAGTCTCCTGTTATTACATCAATGAATACCAATAGCATTTTTGTTTTAATAGCTACAATAAGATCAGTGAGCATCTTTATAGATTATTCTCATGCACTCTTTCCTTGACAAAACTATGCAAGAAAAATTTTCACAAATTGATATTTGTCAAATAACAGAGTTAACATCTACATCATAAACTTTTTCAGAGCAAAAAATCAGGTCAAAATATAATTTTTCTCCTTCGCCTGCAGATATAAAATTTTGGCATTTTCTAAATTGCCCTTAATTTTGGGACTTTATGTGCACTAAAAAGTGAAATATAAGCCTTTATTGCTGGATACATATCTATATATATATACAGTACCCGCCGCTTATTAAAATCACATTCGTTCTGAGCAAAAGTGATTTTATTAAGCGGCTGATTTTTATATCCGGCGAACATCACTACACTCGAGAAAAAGGGGTTACTTCCCTGAATTTGAAAAGAAATTTCAAAACATACCAAATAAGGGAATTAATAAACAGTATTAATTAATTTTTAACACATAGTTATTTAACTGTTTCTTAAAAATAAAAGAATTAAACACATATCCCAAGCTCTGATGCGCTTTCCTTTGAGGAAAGTCATCATTATTTTGCTAAAACACGCATTTCTTTAAAATTTAAAATCTTTCCATTTAAACATATTGTTTCTTAGTTATTTCAGAATAAGAATTGGATATTTTCTTTTAATAATTAAACATTGAATAAAAAAAATCACTGGCGATTTAAATCAAATTTGTAATTTATTACCACGCTTTGAAGAATACATTCCTTGAAATTGTTCCTAAGACAAGTGATGGGGCGTATTTAATTGCTGCAAATGTAGAATTTAATGTTGTAAAATTTTCGAGGGATTTCTGTATTTAATTTCTTTTTTATTTAAAAAATAAAAATTCTCAGTGTAAATATGAATTTACTCACCATGCATAAATGGTATTTTTGCTTCTGACGAGATTTTTTGAGTTTATTAACCGGCGATGCTGATTTTATTAAGCGGCAGTTTTTAAATTGGTTTGCATTGATTTGATTCTGGTCCTGGCAATTGGATCAGATTAAGCAGCTGATTTTATTGACCAGTGATTTTATTAAGTGGCGATTACTGTATATATATATATATATTTTAACACTTTGTACAATATTATTATTTTTATGTAAGTTAAATCAAATACAACGTAAAAAAACTTACTTTGTCTCGCTGTCTGCATTTTCGCTTTCGACAATCATCTGTCTCTGAGGGTGCATGATCAATGGCCCAATAAGAACCCTAATAAATTAAAATTTCAGATACGAGTATAAGTAATGTAAATATCCTTAAAATCATATAAAAAAAGGTATTTCTTAAATCAGAAGTTTTGAACAAGAAAATATGCAATTTACTTAAGTTATACTAATAATAAAAGAAAATGCTAAGAAAAAACAACCCACAGTAGCAAACAAATACAGGGGTATACAGTACTGCTTTACAATTTGTGATTAAAATTTGCCAGAAATACAATGTAAAAATTTTTTACATTACTGTTGTTGCGATACATTTCTCTCAATTATTTTGTCAAAATATTGAAAAAAATTCTAATTTGTAGAGCAAATTTCAGTCATACTTTTGATAACATGCTGCACAATAACCTTGAAGTAGACAAATGAGATACAGTAGACTCCCAGAAATCTGCACTTCTGAAATTCACACATCACAACCAATATAAACAAAGAAATTTATTGAAAAGTTTTTCAATGAAATAAATCAAGATTTAAGTTTGTTTGAACATTAATATTTTAGAAATGGAATCTAATGAAATAAGGAAAGTTAATTTTAAGAAAGGTCCAGGTCTTTAAGATAAGTACCTAAATTCTTTTAACTCATTGGCATTTGTGCTTGAACAAAAAATGATTTCATGGAATAAAAAAAAAAAATAAAAATAAAATAAAAAATAAATAAATAAATCATTTGTTTTTACCTGTATTGCTAAATTGCAAAATTATAATACAAGTTGTTACTGCATCAGATGTTTATATACTCAAATTTTGTGTTTTGTTTTATGGAACAAATCTTTAATTTGTTAAGGGAAAAGAAAAACACTTACATATAAAACTTTATATGCATATTTGTTACTACATTTATAATCTTTACTTGCCTTCATTTTCTTTTCTTTACATATTTTACATAGCCTATACGCTTACTTATACATATTAAATATCATTTATAATGCATTATAAGCACTGAAATTCTAATTTAAAAATCCAGAAAAAATTATACCTAAAATCCGCACAGTGTCTGGATTTCTGGGCATGCACTATAGTAACAAAGTTTACATTTACAAAACAAACAGTAAAAATTGGCGTTAGAAGTTTAAGAAAGATTGCAGTGTATGACTTATGACTTATCAGGGAGGGCAGCCCTCAGCAGGACACTGAGAGCAAGGGCAGTGTAAGGTTGCAGTGTAAGGTTGAGTTTTATACCAACTATATGAAAAATGTTAGAGTCAGGAATCGAACCCAGGCCCTCTGCTTAACGTGCAGATGCTCTATTAACGAGCCACCCTGGCTGTTAACCAGCAGGGCATTTCTCACATAATATCCATTGGCAAGGCCACCATGTTTGCAAATGCAAATATAACAAGTGATAATATTCATCGTGGCCCAACTGCAATAGATCACAAAATTTCTATTTAGAAATTTTATTAATTGATTCATAAACCAAGAAAATTCATTTTAGAAAGATTGAAGTGTATGGTTAATTTTTACTACCAACTATGTGAAAAAATGCCAGAGCCAAGAATCGAACCTGGGCCTTCCGCTTAATGTGCGGATGCTGTATCACTTAGCCACCCTAGCTGGGAAATTTCTTATGTCAGAAATGCCGAGCTGGTTATCAGCCACGGTGGCTCAGTGGTAGTGCATCCGCACATTAAGCGAAGAGCTCAGGTTCGATTCTCAGCTCTGTAATATTTTCACATAGTTGGTAATAAAAATAAAAATCAACTCTATACTCCAACCATTCTAAAATGAATTTTCATGGTTAATGAATCAATGAATAAAATTGTTAGTTACAAGTTTGTTTTAAACATGTAGATTTTGATTTCTAAAAGAAATTTTTTTACTAACATTTTGTAAAAAGACATTGGGAAAAAGAAAAAAAGTAGGCAGCAAATTTGTCATCAAAGTGTGTAATTTTGGTGACATTAGTCGAAGATTTAACAACATTTGTTGCTATGTCGAACCATAGATATCCTAAACCCTAGCTATAAATTTATCCTAATTTGAGTCTTAAAAAATACTAGTTTCAATGTCAATTTTTTTTTTAGTTATTACACTAATAAAATTTTCTTTACATATTGAGCATTGAATACTCTAGCCTAAATGCATGCATAAGTAACATTGTCATTTTTCAGCAAGGCCAATTAATTATTTGGGTTTAGATTTTATAATTAGATAATGGATGGATTTTAAACTAGCTGACACTTAAGTATTATTAATTTTATTTGTTATTTTCTTATTTTAACCATTCAGTATACATTGACTTCATACTGAAAACAAACTTTCTTTTTAAGCAAAATTTTTTTCGATATTTTGTCCTTGTTTTAATCAAATTTTATACTTTTTCCTTCTTTGTTTGGTACATAGCAGCAGTACTCCAAAATTTAATAACTGATGTGCCACAGAAAGCCATATGCAGATGTCACTTTAAATTTCTTAGTAGGCAGGAGTGCGTTTTGCTGCTTTCACAATGCATTCATACCTAGTTTTTTAGTAGTACTGACTCTAGGCTAATTGAGCAGAGTGCTCTACCTGACAGCCTTTTTTCAACCTATTTTAGCACATGGCGATCCTTTTAAAAACTTTTTAGTACCAAGTGGCCTTTTCTAACATTTTAAATGTTTAGAGGCCTTTATATATTTTTCTTCCTGACATGTAACCTTCCAGCAATAGTTTTACAGCATTTCTGGAAGAACAAATGCATAAAGCCCACATATATATATATATGTAAAATTAGTAATTTACTTTTGTCATGTATAAAAATCACAACATAGAAGACCGCAAATAATGCCCTTTAAAAAACAGGTTGCCTTTTTCACTGAATTCCCCCCCCCCCCTGACGGCCTTTATATTCTAGACAGCATTATTTCACCAAATGAAAAGTTTTGGTATTCAAGATGGCTAACATTAGAACTTGTCCATGATTATTTTTCACCATTTTCCCCGACTTACGATATTTATTTCCCAAAAACTTCACAAAATTGGTGATCAATTTAACAATTTACAATAATGAGCTTTCAAACATGGATTATTTCCACAGAATTTACCAAATTTCCCTGAGTTTACTGAAATTCCCTGACTTTTCCAGACTCATTTAAAGTCCCAGACTTGTGACCATCCTGTTGTTATGTTGGTCTAAAACTATTACGCAAATTTCACTCTTCCAGAAAGAAATATTACTCAAAATTTTTTTGAGTTGAATCATTTTCACTCTCAAAAAAAATTTCTACAAACATTTCATTGTTTCTATTATTGAAATGGTGGCAAAATGCTGGGTTCAAATCCTGATTCAGGTATAGATGCTCATACAGCGGTTCAGATTCCATTCTAAGCTGTTGGTTCTGATCTAATAAGCCTTATGTTGAAAAAAAAATGACCATACAGCAATAGAAACAACCAAAACCTATTATTCAATGTAAGTGTTGAAAATATTTTGAAATAGCAACATAAAAATATAAAACTGCTATACAAAATGAGTTTTAAGTAACTGCCATTCAGTTCCCCCCCTAAACTGAATCCCAATACAATAGTTACATTGTACGGACTTTTTCCCCCCCATAAATTTTAGAAAGTTGAAATTTTTATGCAGTTTTCTCTCGAAAATATTAAGCATGTTTTTAACATTAAAATCAAAACAGATACTTACGTATTAAATGCATGCCATTAATTATAATGAAGTATAATGTGTACTAGTTTATCATATAAATTTATATTAACCCGCTAGTAGTCGCTATAGACAGCGCCACCTGGTACAAATTGCGCACTTTTTATTCAACTGCCACCAATAATTTCAAGAAGCGATATAATCAACTTTTCTTCAATTTTATTTGCCTTTTATATATATCAAATGCCACTTCTAAAAAATTTTGGTGGCTATTGAATAAAAAAATCTGGCAACACTGAAGGATGGGCAGAAAATCGACCAACTAGAGACTACTAACGGGTTAACGGGACTCGCAGCATTCCTAAAATTTTACTCACATTTTATTATATTGTCACCACTGTCGTTGATAAGAAATTTTTCTTAAATGTTTTAATGTTAAATCATGTGTAAACATTATGTAATGAAATACTGTTTTAAAATAATGGTGACAATATAATAAAACAAACGTAAAATGTTACAAACGCTGTGAGGCCTGTATTAAGTTTATCACAGTGGCAATGAATTGCTGGCATGTAGTTATTATGAAAGTACTTTGAAACATTATTAATTTATTTGTTAATATCACACATTCAACAGATTGGGAAGAAAATCATATTTATTGAAAATTTATTTTTCCAACTGAGTGAAAATAATGCCTGGACTGGGAGTCGAACCCCAGATCTTTGACTTACAAGGCCAAGGCTATACCAACTGAGCTATCCAGGCCGACAACCGGTGGGCATGAGTGTGAGTGAGTAATGCCCACCGGTTGTCGGCCTGGATAGCTCAATTGGTAGAGCCTTGACCTTGTACAGTCAAAGATCCGGGGTTCGAATCCCGGTCTGGGCATTATTTTCACTCAGTTGGAAAAATTAATTTTCAATAAATATTATTAATTTAACATATAAAACAAGAAAAATTCCAATGAAAAATATTACTGATAAATGTCAAATTATCCAGCGACTTCAAAGACAGCCAAACTTATATAATATTTTTTGAAAAACTTTTGCATTCTGCTAACATAATACTCAGTGTATAATTTAAAACATTCTATTATTCCTTCTTTTTATAAAAAATTAAAGGAACTAGATACAAGTATTATTGAAAGTATTAAGCAAATGTTTTTAACAAAAATAATCTTGGAGAAATAAACAGATGATCCACGAATGACAAGATCATATAAATGAATAACTTTATCATGATTTAAAATAAAGGTAAAAACATTAAACTTTTTTTTTTCTTTTACCTTTCCTGGATCATCTTTAGGACGAGGAACTTTACGGAAGTATTTATTCAATGACAAATTATGTCTGATAGAATTCTGAAAGAAAAGACAAAACTGTAATTCAACAGTTGAAATTATCATTGTCTATACATACAACACTATTTAAATTTAAATACATTTAAAATCAACCAGGCGTGCATAATATGTCCGAATGCCCAAACCAGGGTTCAGGGAAAATTTGAACTGACTAAAGAAATTAATATTTTTTTAACAGAAACAAAAGTCTAAAATAACAATTTGCTAATTTGCAATATTTATAATATAAACTAACAGTTGTATTTTTATGTTACTGTGAATATTTATTCTCTTAAACACCCCAGTGGCAGAAACACCGCGACATAGTCGCAGACACAGAAAAACAGCTTGCGGACAGTTGTTGTCTGCAACTTTCGAATAACAATTCACTTAAAAAAAATTTCTGTATCAAAACTAAAACTAATACTTTTATTATTTATATTGTGTTGTGTCAAACATTGCTATAAAATATTTATTTGAATGAGATGAACTGAATGAATACACACAATTGTATATAATATATTGTTCTGCAGTAAAATTGTATTTGTGTATTGTTGCACGAGATCACCACTGATGTTAAGCCCCCCTTCCAAATCAGCTTTCAGGCTTTATGAGTGTAAGCCATTTTCATTTTTCACCCCTGATTACATGCAAATTTTGCAGATAGATTATGAAATTTTAAAAGCCTGCCGCATACAGCTACAAAATTTGCTGCCATTGGGTTAAACACTTATTAGCTTATTACACAGAATAAATTTCTTTGTCCTAACAAAATAGATTTTTGCATTATTGAGGCAAATTTGGATTATGTTTGGGAGAAATTTCCAAGCTCTGAACATTTTCTGCACAATTGAAATTGTGTGACTATTTAATATATATATATATATATATATATATATATATATATATATATATATATCCTTAACAAATTTTTATATTTCAAATTCCAGTCAAACATATTTCAAACACAGATAGTGGTGACAAACCTAGGGCCTATGGGTTGGACACTAGCCTACAGAACTTTTTATGACCATGCAACAAATTTTATGAATTTATTTTTTTATATTATAAAAGAGAGAACGGACAATTGAAAGTACAATTTAATGTCAGATTTATAAAATATTTCCAAGACATTAACTAACTCATTTTTTATTGTTCTACTACATCTGTGTATATTTCATGACAATCATTCACAGCTTTGTAGTATGTATATTATATCCATCACATCATGGAAGTAACAGCTTGTAGCGTTATTTTATTGGCAGCTTGGGCATACAGCCAAGATTTGTTTAATAATTCAACTTTATCATATGTTCATTCCATGTATCTGTAACTATGTTTATTTATAATCGTATTTCACATTTCATAGTACAGTGAACTCTGTGGTCCACTTGGTGATTTTTACGAAAATCGACAAGATGGTGCCATTCTACATCATGACTACAATTTTAACTCTCCACCAGCAGTATGTGAAAGTCAGCTTTTTGGCAATCTAACATCTAACCAAACAACAAAACATGTCAGAAAAAATTCATAGAAAACAAGAAAAATCATCATAAAACATAATTTTCAATAAAAATTTTGCTAAAAAAATTACCAAATTATAACCAATTGCAAATAAAAAAATAAACTTAGAATGTACAATTGCACAATATAAATGCACTAAATTCCCAATCACAGCAATCACTAACAGGGTTCCCATTAGAGTTTGAGACTGTAAGAATCTCACATATTTTTTTTTACATTTTCTTTTTCACTTAAAAATTTTAATAATGTGCGAAATTCATGCATCTTTTCATTTTTCAGGAATCAATAATAATAATAATAATAATAATAAAACTAAGCATTTTTTTAATAGTTTCTTTTTAGAATTATATTTGTCCTTTAATAGAAAAAACATGGGACAAAGAAATTGACTCCTAATCTGTTCAAGTATATGCAACTTCTTCACCTCTTTCCCCCTACTCATTTAAAAGACCTGTGTCCACGTAAAAGATCTATTACTCAGGGATTGATCCAGGTTTTAATTTTTGGGGCTCATTTTTGTGAAAAACAAATTATTTTTCTGAAAATCTAAATATTTTTGTGGAAAAAAAAAATTGTTGCTAGAAACCTTTCATTTTAGCAAATACTCTATATAATGTTTAATATCAAGGTAATAGCATTACATTAAACAAGTATAGATACTCATTAAAAATAATACAGTAAACATGGAAAAATTTTACAAAAGTAATATTTTATAAACAAAATTTTGTGAAAGGGCCGTTTTTATAAATCTGAATTTTCTGAAGGGACCCATTTTCTGAATTTCAATTTTGTGAAGGGACCCATTTTAAGGGTTTGAATTTTGTGAAGAGGCCTGTTTTAGAGATTGAATTTTGTGAAGGGGTAGCAAAAAGGTCCCAATTTTTGCCTGGATCGACCCCCGTTATTATAATTCAAAGTTTATTTGGAAACTGGGGGGGGGGGGGGGGAAGGGGGCAATTTTAAGAAATCTAACTTTGTTTTTGAGGAAGGGTGAGATAATCTTATTACATTTTTTTCTCAGGAATCCTGAAGAACAGGGTACAGTCCTGTCGCCAAGCCAAACAAGATGGCGGCTACTATTCAATCTCCCTGTCTCTTGAAAGAATTTAATATTTTTTACAGGATTAATTATTTATACAATGTTTGGTAAATATGATTTTCAAATCATTATTAAAGAAGCTGTTTCTGAATGGTTTGCATTAGTGAAATTTAAGATAAAAAAGAAATATACGATTAAAACATACCACTTAAAAACTTAATAGAAAAACAGTTTTAAATATATCTAATCAAAATTTTAAAACACACACACAAACACAAAAAATGCTTTTTCAAAAAATCTATTCCTAATCTAAATTTAAACACATCTTAAAGCAATATTTTACAAATAATGTTATATTTATTTTTTAATAGCGTTTTTTGGTTTATTTTATTTTTTTTTATCAGGGGGGATCTGCCCTCCTGCACCCCCCCATTTTTCTCCAAGATATATTGGCAATAATATTGAATTGGTGCAATAATATTGAGTTGGCGATTTTTCTTTTGTGGCCCGCAAACGGTATAGATTTGCTATCCTTGGTGATCAAAAACGTAATATGAAAATATACTTCCCTAATACATATTTAAATTTTTGTAATATATATCACATGAAATATTGTTTTATATTATTGATTGCTCTCTTATTACATATTATGAAAGTGACTTTTAAAAGAAATTAGATATGTTCACCAGATAAATTGGTGATATTTTTTTTCCACCAAGGATGATCCTAGATATCAAATCTGTTCCATATATTCACTTTTACTAAAACATAGCATTCTGTGACAGATTTATAAGCAGTTTTGCAGAAAAAAAAACTAAAAGATTGACAAGCTTTACTCGTCTGGTGGATAACTAGAATTTATTTTGCTGGTCCATTGAATCTTTTCGTGGTCCCAAACCACTGTTAATTCCAACCCCTGCTAGTCATAAAATTTAAAGGTACTTTTGAATTAACCGCATGCCTGTAATTGATCACCATTAACTGAACAGAAGTGACTAATGAATTGTTTGGAATATATTTTTCAGAATCACTATTCAATGTTTGTCAGATTTAGCAACCTCTATTAACATTAAGGTAATCTTTGATAACCTAAATTCGGGAGACATGCAGTTAAAAGAAAAGTACCAGTTTTAATTACTATTGTGTCCATCAAATAAAAAACTGGATAATAACAAGAAAAGATATACTTATAATTTGTTTTAAATAAACTTTTATTACTTTTAAGTATATTCTTAATAATCTAAATGCTGCTTGAAATTTAGATTTGAAAACAAGGGAAAAAAAGGGAATTGATACTAAAAATTTGTTTTAAATTCATTCTGTTACATACTAACAGACAGGTTTAATAATAGTTTTGGTTTTCAAACTTCAATTCAAAGTTTCCAACAAATTTTGGTATTTTGTCAAAATATACTCCATATGGGCATATTAATTTTCATACATTTCATAAACTAAATTTGCAATTTACAGTGTTCCCTTACAAACTTTTCATTCGTCCTACTCTATAATTAGACTATTTTAAACTGTGTGTGCATTATTTTAAAACTTTGTTCGTTTTAAGAAAAGTACAGTAATAAAATTTGCGAATACCTCCAAAATAATTAAATTCAGTTAATATTTTACCAGTTCTCTTTCTTCTTATTATTATTTATGTCCAGAATCAATATTGATGTTTAATCATAGGTTATTTAAAACAAAAATAAAAATTGAAAACAAAAACTATATAACTTTATTTAATTAGATAAGAAAGCATAATTTATCTTACTTTCCAACCGTCACCTATATCTCTATAATATGGAAAATTAGAACAAATCCAATTATAAATTTCGTTTAAAGTCATTTTCTTAGAAGGAGAACTATTTATGGCATAAGATATTAAGGTAGCATAACTGTATGGTGGCTTTCCATCTTTCTGTCGACAGTTTCGATTATTCTCACAATGAGATATAGTATTTCCATCCGAAGAATCAACTCCATTCATAGATCCTCGAACATTAATCCTTGATAACCAGTCCATAGATGTCAAACTTCTGCCTAAATCAGACATGATATGTGATAGAAGTGATAATATTGGACCTCATTTTGAAAGAGTTCATGAAAACCTACTTTTTTGTTTTTGTTATCGCAACAGATTTTTTATAATATTTTAACAATAATATACAAGAAAAAAACTCATTGCGCAACTTTAAACACCATAACAAGTTTCACGCCATGATAATTTTTCTGCACTTCCAAAATATTATTTTTTTTATATGAGTTGTATTAAGCTGCTATTCGAACAGAAAATAGCACTGACCATTGAGTTATAATACTTAGACATCGTTGACGTTGACCTAGACTAGGGTGACCAAATTTTAAATGCGCATGTGGGGACAAAAGTCGAAATGTCCTCTGTTTTTTTTACGTTAAAAATCAAAGAATCTCTAAACCGGATTATTAGAGATTCTTTGGTTAAAAATATACTGACAAAACATCCCCATTTTCTGGGGACAAATGAGGACTCGCTTTTTTTTTTTTTTTTGGCATTTTTCTCAGTTTTAAAAAATTGTAGAAACTAAATTATTAATCAATAATACTTTATTTTTAGTTCTTATTTATTAGGAATGAAAAAATACATCCATAATTTGATAATTGCAGCAATTTTTAATGCTTCTCTATTATAAAGGTACTTTGATCTGGTCAGCTTAGTTAAAAGTGAGACGACCATGCATTTAATAGAGAAATTCAAGTTCTAGATTAAAATACAATATGCAGACACTAAAATGAAAGCAGATACATGTATGTAATATACAAGAATATATTTCTGCTACACTCAATAATAAAAGCCCTTAGACTTTTTTTTAGTAAAAAAACATGTTTTGTTAAAGATGCCTACCAAATACCCAGAGACTTAAAGATGTCGTAGGAGAAGGTTGGAATTGGAAAGACAGGCTCCGCTTCGTCGGTAGTCTCTCTACCCATTTTGTTTTGACCGATATCGGTCGCAGAAATGTTGAAAGACTTTTCCATCGGATTTTTTTCCGTTGTATATTTAAAATTTCTTAAATTTAATGTGTAAAATAATTAGCATCGTTTATTATATTCAAGATGTGTCACTCCAGAAAATAAACATTTGTTGCTCACGTTCGATATGCTATTACATTTCAAGTGTATGACAACTAAAATCGGCGACTTATCCACTTAAATAATAAGAAAGCACCACAAAACTGGCGTTTTTAAGTAATAAGTCTAAAATACAATAAGCTCACAACAATTGTTTCTGGTCAAAAAAACACACGACTTTACGTCAGACGAACAAAATAGGCACGAGTGTTGCAATCAAAGTGGCAACGCACCGATCACATTGCGTTGCGTCTTTGATTGTAGCACTTGTGCCTAAAGCCTTGGTTTTTAAGAACTCGGAAGCAAACGTCAACGTTTTCGACGCCGCGACGCTCCAATCAGACTCTCCTTGATATCAGCGCTGGCGTTGAAACCGCAGAAAAGAGCGTCGTGACGCATGCGCAAAGACGCCGAATACGTTGACGTTCTCGTTTTGTGTTCTTAAAAACCAAGGCTTTAGGCTCCTATATATACGAGCTGGCGCATCAGGCATTTTGTTGCCTTAGGGTTGCCACATGTACCCAGCGCGTTTCTCTGATAAACAAACCACAAACATTTATTTTATCGTCTTACTTTACTTTAGAGTAACTTATTTTACTATATTTCATAGTTTTAGCTAAATAAACTATGATATGGAAGTTTGTTTTGCGATAAACTGCTATAATCATTCAAGAAGTGAATATAAAGTGTTCACAGACCTTCTATTATTGTGTATTTGAGTTTTGGCGACATTTTGTAAAAGAAACAGAAACCGCCCTAACAACACATTATACATCCACAGGATATCCCCTCAGAATAAAATGACATCCTGAGAATGTACTGTGAAAAAAAATGTGTTTTTAGGAATATTATTGTTGCTTATTGCTCTTATCTTGACCGGATGAGCTTCAGATCAAGCTTTCTTAAAATCATTATGCAAGCGATAAGGACGCCAAGCGGGAATGCTGTCCTCTTTGGAGACAAAAAAAATGGCGGTGATGCGCCGGTCTATTATTTTATTTAGGGGCTCTACTTGTACCTAGATTGTTCAACTGACGTAGGGTCGAGTGTCTTTTCGACCCGAAACAATTGTTCCTAGTTTATTGCATTTTAGGATATTTATTCAAAGTTTTTGTACTTAATATGACTTATCCACTTTCTTTATATTCCAACAGCCTTTACGAAATTATTTGATATTGTGAGCTGCAAGAAAATTGAGAAAAGCTTGGCTGTAACAAAAATGTCCTTCCAATAGTTAGAAGTATTTACTTTGATCAATTCTTATGAGCAACATTCTAACGTTAATGATCAACATTTTTAATGTGTTTATTGCTGTTATTGATTAACAAGAATTTATTAACAAAATTGAAACAATTATCTTAAAATGTTCAAATACTATCAAAAGCCAGCGATATTTAAGTAATTACAGTCAATTACTTAGAACAAATGCTCTGTGTCATTAATTGACTTTATCAGTGAACCCATTATGACTGAGTTTCTATATAAGTCCCGATATCCTCTAAAAATAACAGTTTAAGTCTTTAAGAACATCTTCAATATTTTAAGTGCTGCTGTAATTCTAAGATATTTTAAATGCAACAATTTTGTAACATTTTGCTTGTATCACTTTACATCAATGTGAAAAGGGAAATGATTAATTTAATAATGAGATAATTAAATCAATTCGGAGCAATCTATTATTTAAACAAGAAAAATATACTAAATTCTGTCAACCTATTTTTGTCTATGTGTCTTCATTTCAAGTGCATGAGATAAGAGTTCGTATTTTATTTTATTTGCAGCATTTAGCCAGTATTTGACGTTAAAGCTTCATTCTTAATTAATGTAAAGTTTTTCTTATAAAAAGAATATTCATAATATTTGAAGTGAAATACTACAAAAATATCATGTGGTTAAATGCATGTAAGGGAATTATTTCAATTCATTTTCTAAAGTGAAAAGTTAATTTTTACGATCACGCAAATCCCACAGTTTAAAACGTTTATTTTATCTTTGTTAAATACAAATTCATTTCTCAAGATTTAGTTATACGTGTTGAATTATAAATTTTTCTTTAAGTGATTTATTTCTTAGTAATATTTTGAGTTGGTTCAGTTTAAACAAATTGTGCAATTAGAGTTCAGAAAGATGATTTTGTTTAATTGCTGTTCTTCTTTAATCGATATCTCATTAATTTCATTTCTAAATTTATCAGTATGAAAAAAAAAAATCTTAGATGTAAATAATGCACACATACGTTTATCTTAGATGTAATATGTAACTTTTAACTTATCTTTTTCATGTATATCGGCCAACAGGTGGCGCTACTGAGCTGCAATTTCCCTTTTATTTATATATAGGCTCAATGGTGTCCTGTTATGCCGTAATTTATCTTTCTTTTGCAATGCCTATATCTCAAATTCTAATGTTTGGAATTACTCCAGTTTAAATTTGCATGTATATCAGAAAACAAGTGTCGCTGATATAGTTCAGTATCTACAATTTAAACGATGCTTATAGCTCAGCATCAGCATCTACTGCGGTTTTATTAGGCATTCCTCAATGTGAAATCGATTCATCATCATCAAAATCCCTATATATGTTTTTTCAATGAACTTTATGCATCACACGTCACTGTGGGTATATAAAAGTCTGTACGCCAGTCACTGAGCTTGAAATTTTTGTTTACTGCTGTATTAGCCAATACCAGTCGCTGAGATAGGTAAATACCCGCAGCCATTGCCACTCGTGCATAAGGTCCATTCCTATTTCTTCATGGAATTAAACGAATTTTAGATTGTATATTTATAACAAGTAACCGTACAAAATATCAGTTCCTGTTAAAATTGGTGAAATGTGAAAACGGTTTTTCTTTTTCTTTTTTTAATTTTTATTTCCAGTGTAAAGTCATGCGGTATGAAACAGAAAAGTGACAGACCATTCGTGTAAGTTGCAGAAACCTTTAGCTGAGTAAGCAGGTTAGTATGGAGTATGAAGATGCATCAGGTGTTCGAAGATGAAATCTTTAAAATTAACATTTTGATTAATATCATAAAAAAACTAATTAAAATTTTAAATTTTTGTTTCACTAATCACTCCGGCAGCCTTCTATGTATCCATTTGTCAAGATTCTACTTCTATGTTTAATGAGGGCTGGTGGTTATAAATGAACTAATACTCAGATAGACCGACATATACATCATTTTTATTATTATTTGTACTAAACACTCAAACTAATTACTATTTTAGCGAATGACTGCTCAATTGGATGATAGGAAGTGGGTTAAAATTTGAAACAAATTTTTAACTAGAGTTCAGGGTACATGGAATCTAGCATTTATAGATTTTTATAAGGACAATAGAAAATTCTTTATTATTATGAACTATGACTCAAGTTTTTAATTTTTGATAGAATGGAGTAGAAGGCTGATTTTTACCAACTATGTGAAAAATACCAGAGCCGGAAATCGAACCCCGGGCCTTTCACTTAACGCGCGGATGCTCTAACCACTGAGCTACCCTGCCTGATAACCAGCTCGGCACTTCTCACATAATTTACGTTGGCAAGGTCACCGAGTCTGCATTAAAGCAGCTATATCAAGTGACAAATTTGTACATGGCAAGCTCCAAACGGAAACGAAATTTCAATTCAGAAATTTAATTAATTTCCAGGTTGATGAATTAAATTTCTAAATTGAAATTTCGTGGCCTATTAATTAATTTCCAGGTTGATGAATTAAATTTCTGAATTGAAATTTCGTGGCCGTTTGGAGCTTGCCATGTTCAAATTTGTCTCTTGATATTGCTGCTTTAATGCAGATTCGGTGACCTTGCCAACGTAAATTATGTGAGAAGTGCCGAGCTGGTTATCATCCAGGGTAGCTCAATGGTTAGAGCATCCGCGCGTTAAGCGGAAGGCCCGGTGTTCGATTCCCGGCTCTGGTATTTTTCACATGGTAAAAATCAGCCTTCTACTCCATTCTATCAAAAATTAATTTCCAGGTTGACGAATTAAATTTCTGAATTGAAATTTCGTGGCCGTTTGGAGCTTGCCATGTTCAAATTTGTCACTTGATATAGCTGCTTTAATGCAGACTCGGTGACCTTGCCAACGTAAATTATGTGAGAAGTGCCGAGCTGGTTATCAGCCAGGGTAGCTCAGCGGTTAGAGCATCCGCGCGTTAAGCGGAAGGCCCGGGGTTCGATTCCCGGCTCTGGTATTTTTCACATAGTTGGTAAAAATCAGCCTTCTACTCAATTCTATCAAAAATTAATTTCCAGGTTGATGAATTAAATTTCTGAATATGACTTCTGAATATTTAAAATGCAATAGTGTTAAATTAAACAACATCTTATATGGGGGAAAGATACTCAAACACCATATATTATAATTTTCTCTTTTGTTTATTTAACGACTTTTATAAGTTCAATTTATTTAAACAACCGCTATTTATTTAATGTACGGAAAGAAGAGTAGAGGCACTGCAGATTTTTTATATTTTTACAACCTTATTAAGAACATTTCAAGAATAAAAAGTAAAATAAAGAAAAAATGTGTTTCTGACAAATGTGTTGTCGACTATAATAGTACTTGTAGTCGAAAAAAGGTACCTGTCAGAAAAGTAAGCTGTCGGAAAACCGTACCTGTAGGGAAAACGTAACTGACGGGAGAGTGAGCTGCCGCGAAAACGTACGTGTCGGAAAAGTGAGCTGCCAGGAAACCGTACTTGTCGGAAAAGTGAGCTATCAGGAAATCGTACCTATCGGGAAATCGTACCTGTTGGGAAACCGAGCTGTCGGGAAAACGTACCTTCGGGAAAGTGAGCTGTCGGGAAATCGTGCTTATCGGGAAACAGAGCTGTCGGGAAACCGTACCTATCGGAAAATTGATCTGTCGGGAAAACGTAGGGCAGACTGGGGTTGAATGGGACAATAGCTAGATTTTTATGTTTTGGAAGCACCAGAAACTTGACATTTTTTCTGATATATGGCAGCACTGAGATCATTCATCAAGTGTAGTTTCAGAATTGTGCTATTCATTGAAGGGCAGAAAAAAATTAGTGTCTTTTTCAGCTGGCAAAGTAAGTTTTTGCTGATTCAATTAGGTAGTAGTTAAGACATTAATTATTTGCTTAAAGGTAATAATACTCTTATATGGTGAAAAGGCATAATCTTTTATTGTGTTTATGATATTCAAAAGAATATTGACAATTGTTCATTAAGCCTATTTCCTGTTTTATATGATCATGAGACGGTTGGGATGAATAGGACAATTTAAATGGGGATGAATGGGACATTCCCCACTATGTACTAATTTAAAATTTACACAAGAATTATATTAAAACGTAAATTAGCCATACTGATTATCAGGATTCTTAATTTTGTGGACTTAGAAAAAGAAAATTGAAATTAATTGTTCTGATTTTTGTTTATAATAATTATGATTAAAAACATTATAAGTTAGAATATTCAATGCAACTTAAATTAATAATAAATAAATAAATAAACTAATAATAATTTGATTAAAATCACAATTTCAATCAAGCTAATTATATAAATCCTGGTGATTGTTAACGTAATACAGAATAGAATGCTGATTTTCCCGATCAGTCGGGAACAAAAATTTATCTGGATAATTTGTACTCCATTATAATGATTTATCTCTTTCTAGTGTCTTATTTATTTATTTTTAGATTAGGTCTTATTAGATTAAATTACCAAAGTCTAGAGCACTGGGAACTGTGCGAACCAATTAATTTGAGTCAATACATCAGTTTATGTTAATTTCAGTAAATTCATAGTGTGTAATAAAATTACATAAACCAATTTAACTTTAAAAATTTATTTACTTTCCATATTGTTTTCTTTTCTTTGTTAATTCCAGTCCTGTCCCATTCATCCCACCTATGAGGATGAATGGGACAATGCACATGCATGTAAAAAAAAAAATATTATTAATTAAAAATTATAACTTTTTATTAAAGTTAGTATGTTTATATGTAACTGATTACTGAAGTGTACTTATGAGCCATGTTACAAAATTCTGAATTACATATGGCCGACGTTATCAATAAAAACAGGAAAAATGTCCCATTCATCCCCACTCACCCCTATTTTTAAATGGATATAGTGCACTGTTTGCATTGCAGAGTACTTTAAAAAAATTATATTAATTTTATTGCATAGGTTCCCGCAGTACTAGGCGTAGAGATGCAAAAAACCTGGGAATTTAAAACCTAGGGAAAAAACCCGGGAGTTTTGGGGAAAAAACTGGAAAATTTGGGAACTTTGGGAATTTTGCGGGGAAAAAACGTATTAGAAACCTTAAAGCAAATAATATGTTATTTACTTTATAAATGGCAATTTTAAGCCAAATCATTAGCTGTTCATATATAAACAAGTCAAACTTTACATATCTGAAAAGGCATTCCAAAAAAAAAACTTTTTTTTTTTTTTTTACTAGATTTAATATGGTGTTAGTTATTTTAAGTAAACACAATCTATAATAATAAATGGAAAGGTTTGTCTGTCTGTCTGTCTGTGCATCTATACGTTCAGCCCCTACTGAACGCAGAAGTATAAAATTTGACATACGGGTGCTCAGAAGCCTTCCCGAGTTGATAGTGAAAACAGAATTTAAAAATTTTAATTAGTTCCGGAGATATTAATTAAAATGTAAAAAGCGATCTCAATTAATAGATATTTTAACGGAGTTAAAATCAGAAAAAGTGGAAAATAAATTAGAAATATTAGTTCGATCGTTACGAATTTGGTACCAAATGAAAGGGGATTTTTTCCGAATCTGAGAGTGGAAGTGGCTTATCTCTACAGCAATTAGATTTTTTAAAATTAACTAAAGTATGAAATTTAGTTGGCAACAGGCAGAACACTTAATTATTTCATTTATCAAAGATTCTTCAGCGCCAGGTGCTAGACATGCTGGCTACACTATTCCTTCCGGTCGGGAAAAATTGCTTTTCTTTTTTCGACCACATGACAAAGTACTGGAAATAAAAAAAACTGTTTTTGAATTTTTTCAATTTAAAATCGATCAAAAGCAGAACTTCGAAATTGCCCGTCATTATGACTCACCTGCACTGCAAATTCACGTGTCTTAAATTCAGTCATATAAGCGTCTTAAAATAGATTTAAGACATCAAAGTGTCTTAAACGAAAAAATTTCAGTCACTTATGTGTCTTAAAATATAAGTAAGACACGATACCGTCTTAATTTCAGTCAGGTATGTGTCTTAAAATATACACTGCAAATTCACGTGTCTTAAAATCAGTCACATAAGCGTCTTAAAAAGAATTAAGACACGACAAGTGTCTTAATTTCAGTCACGTAACGGTAGTGTCTTAATCTCTGCTGAGAGCATGTGCAAAACAACCTACCCAGCATGCATCACGACTACAGTTATGGCGGACTCCTCGCAAGGAAAAACTTTTAGATCCCATTTACAATTCAGTTTTAATAAAGTTCAACTCCCTGGTCAAAAGAGGAAATTACTAGGATAAGAGACGATCCTCTTGGCAACCGGTCTTTTACCCACAATTCCCTTGTAATCGCAGTTCACGGATTGTAAACAAAAACATGGCGTTGTTTGCATCGCCGGAGCCACGGATGAAGCAATCGAGACGGAAGTCATTTTGGTAAGTGATATTTATTTCCTTTTGTTCAGAGATGATTAATACGATAACTGATTGTTAATAATTAAGGATTAAACATGCATGCATACAAATAAGGGAGTCTTGTTAATCAAAGTATAACATTTTGCACAATTTTAAAAAAAAAAATCAGTAAATAATTAGTTCATTGTTTAATCGTTGTTGCGTGTGCATAAAGTTTAGTATTATCTTCCAGAAGTAATTTAATGTAGACAAGTAATGTATAAAATGCTTATACATTACATTGTACAATCAAATAAAAGTTTAAGAAACGTTTTCTTGTGATATTTCAGCAATTGCTGTTAAAGAATTTAAGTTATGAGACATTTTCTTTTCTGTTTGTTATTTCATTTAGTAGTATATGCTTTTATCGAAATGAAGTTTAATAAATATGTTTAGGAGGATACTGTAATACCAACAATGTTACAGTATGCATATTCCTCTTTATCTCTCAAATCTGATATATAGCTAAATTCAATAATAAAGTGTCTGAAACATTTAAATCGCATGCATCTTTAATTATTATTATTTTATAAGCAGATTAGGGGTCTGTCTAGACTTTTCAGACAGAGACCTGTTATTGAGAAATTGTGAAAAATCTACACATAATTTTGTGAATCAAATAGTAATATCAGGGATGAGATTTTTCAGATGATTTCAGCTTTTTTGTACATTTAGCTTTTCAGCTTTTAAATTTTTTTTAGCTTTTTTTATGTTTTTAATGTGCATTTCTTCTTTTTTTATACATTTAAGGTTAAAATAAATATTTATTACTCTAATATAATAGATTTTGTCATCAAAATTCTAATGTTTAATCTCAACGTCTTGTCTTTGCGTACAGTTTCAGCTTTTTTGTATTTTTGCTAATCTCATCCCTGTAATATGAAAATCAAGTCCTACTGAACTTTTTGGCTAACTTTGGCCGAACTTTTCTCTCTCTCTCTCTCTCTTTTTTTTTTTTTTTTTTTTAAAGGTAATTTTGCAATCATTTTAGACAATGAAAGTTCACTTTTGTAGAATTAAACTCACACATACACACAGAAACCTTTCATAAATTAGAAATTGAATAGCAGCTGTTTGGGGGAAATACAGCAAAGCACATACGATTACTCAAGTGGCCTTTCGCTCCGTAGAAAATTAGGTTTCGAAGTAAAAGAAATTTATCAAAGGTCTGTTTTTACGAGAAAAATTTTTGTGAAGGGTCCTGTTTGAGGATAAAAAAAAATCTGTGAAAGATTCTTTTTTAATGTATAAAATTTTGTGAAGGGTCCTTTAACAGACCCAGTTTTACCTCTGGACAGACCCCTGTAAGATACATATTAAATGGGAAAACAGCAGATAAAATATAATATATGATAAAAAGTAGATATTTTTCCTGAGTATGTGAAATTAAGTATCAATAAAACAGTGAAAGTTTTTAAAATAAAAATTAAAACTTTAAAAAGGCAAGAGAAATGATATATAGTTATATAAATGTTATACAGTCGAACCTTGTTAACGTGAATCTCAAAGGGGATAAAAATTTGTACCTGCTTCGGTAACTAATCTTTATGTAATTAAACTAATCTTCATTTTGAAAGTTATTATGGAAACATTATGTTAAAAGTAATTCATGTTAACAAGGTTCAACTGTATTTAATAATATTTCGCAGGAAATTTCTGTTTTGCAAACTACATTATATAAGAATGAAGTATTGACTTCTTTATTTCCTTATTTAATTTCATGGTGATTTGGTAATCTTTTCTTTCTTTCTCTTTTTTTTTTTTCACTTTTTCTTTTTTTAGTGAAAAGTCTTTAGACTTTTTACCGTGTTTTTATTAACTTCGATTCTTGTTTTGTTTGTTTGTCCAGTACAAATCTTGCAATCGATTTTTAACTAACTTCCCAACTAGCTAGACATTTGAAACTTTCAAAATAGCTCAAAACATGGTGACAATGCATTTTTTAAATACTTTTAGTCAACTGGTTCTGGTCCCTGCTGCCTTCAGCAGCGTTTATGTGATTCGACAAAGAATTTATTTAACTAACTTCCCGACTAGCTAGACATTTGAAATTTTCAGAATAGTTCAAAACACGACTACAATGCATTTTTTAAATAATTTTAGCCAACTGTTTTGGGTCCCCACTGCCTTCGGTAGCGTTTATTATGTGGTTCAACAAATATGTAACTTCCCGACTAGCTAGACATTTGAAACTTTCAGAATATCTCAGAACATGGTGAAAATGCATTTTTAAATACTTTTAGCTAACGGTTACGGGTCCCAGCTGCCTTCGGCAGCGTTTATCATATGCTTCAAAGATCATTTAACTTCCCGACTAGCTAAACATTTTAAACTTTTAGAATAGCTCAGAACACGGTGACAATACTTTTTTTAATACGTTTAGCCAACTGTTTCAGTACCCTGCTGCCTTTGGTAGCGTTTATATGATTCAGTGGCGGATTGAAGGGGGGGGCTCCCCCCCCCAAACACTGACATTTACAATTGAATATTGCAATTGTAAATTTTTTATTGGTCTAGAATAACAGTTTTAAAAATCTTTGCCCCCCCCCCCCCTTCAAAGTGAAGTTCTGGATCCGCCACTGATATGATTCAGCAAAAAATTTATTTTACTAACTTCCCGACTAGCTAGACATTTAAAAATTTCAAAATAGCTCAGAACACGGTGGAAATGCATTTTTTTTCATACTTTTAACCAACTGTTTCAGGTCCCCGCTGCCTTTGGTAGCATTCATATGATTCAACAGAAAATTTAAAACATGATATAAAAAAAAGTTGTTTTTATCTTGTAATATTTTTATTGTATTTCTAATATTAACAATATTCTTTTCTAGATACAACAAATGTTGCAGCTGAAGAATTACCTGTATTTTCAGTATATTCGAGATAAATTTCAGGAGCCAGCATCCCCTGCAATATTACAGACTCAATTCAAGGTAAGATTTTTATTATTTTATATTATTAAAATTTTATTTATTTATTTTTTAAGTTACTTAAAAGCCTTTTCATAAATATTTTAAACTTTCTGCATAATCAGGGACAAAATTTTAAATGCACAAACGTGTCAGTTTTTTCTTTATATTGAAGCAAAAATCAAAGAGTGTTTTCATTTTTCTATAAATAATTTAACCTGTATTTAGAGTTGTAAACTGATGTATATGTTGAAACGTTCAACATAAGTAAAACCAGAAATCCACACATCAAAACAAATGTAAACAATGAAATTTATAGTTTTCAAGAAAAGGAAAAAAAAAAAAAAAACAAGGTAGAACTTATTTTAGTGGTGGTATTTTAGAAATTGAATCTAATAAGATTAAAGAAAGTTTATTTTAAGCAAGATCCAGATCTTCAAGGTAAATATCTAAATTCTTTTAAACCAGTAGTATTTGTGCTTGAACAAAAAAAGATTTCATATACTGAAAAAAAAAAAAAAATCATTTGGCTTTACCTATAATTCTAAACTATAATAAAAATTGCAAGTTTATAATAAAAGTTATTATATCAGATGTTTACATATACTCAATTTTGTATTTTGCCTTATGGAACAATTTTTAATTTGTTAAGTGAAAAGAAAAATACTTACATTGAATTTTATATGTATACTATATTTATACTTTTTACTTGCCTTCATTTATTTTTAAATATTTCATGTGTCTTATATGCTTGCTCATATGTCTTCACTATCATTTTTAATGCATTACGGCTTTAAAATTTTAATTTAAATATGAAAACAATAAAATACCCAAAATCCACAATATTCTATAATTTGCACAATCTCTGGTTCCAAACTGTGCAGATTTCTGGGAGTGTACTGTATATACTTTTAAATTTTTGAATATTACAATATTTCTAGGTACACTAATATCAATATTCAATTGTTTATTAATATTTTTGTTCGAATTCTTTCTTCCCCTCTGTCATTTGCAGTTTGTGCTAGCTAATCCCCTTTTTTTGTTTTTGTGTCATCAATTTTCAATTAGTAAAACAGTAAAAATGATATTAGTGATAGGTATTTATGTATAATTTAAAATTTTCTTGAATTTTTCTATATTTATTAATATGTTAAATATTTCACTTTATATTTAAAATAAATTTAAATATTTGTATACTTATAACACAGTCATTAAATGGATCCTTCATAAATCCTAGTTATTTTTAATACTACTCTTATATATGTACTAATATATATTTTTTAAAACATGCTCATTGCTCAATCCCCCAGTAGCAGAATTTTATCTGCCAATCTGCGACAGCTATTTAGGTATCAGAAAATAATCTGCATCATAATTTTGCAATAATTATTAACTGAAAAAAATATTATCGGATTCAGTAAACATATTTTTGATCCCAAGTTTGTGTTTATCTAATGTTAATCAGATATGATCAAAGCATTGTAATATTAAAATTTTTGTTAAGGTAAAGTGTTGACATTATTCATTATTCTTGATATCATACAAGAAGAAATATGTCCATGATTTTGTTCATAGCTCTAGTAAAATGTTTGTATGTAAGGGACTACAAATTTAAATTAATGCAGCTTTCAAAAATTATAACTAGATGTAGAACCATTAAGAAATATAAACACACTCTTATCAACAGTTCCAGTTTGTTCGTTATTGCCATCTGTACATTATCTTAAATTGCATTTTGCTCACTTTCTCAGTGATCAAGTCCCAACTTTTACAGGAAGCTTCTGATATTGGAATTGTGTGTATGACTTAATAAGTAAAAGTATTTTCTTTTAAAGATCACCAATGGTTTTTTTTGTATGAAGACTTCATGTCATATGTGATCCCTATCGAAATTTATTTATGCTGCGAATGAAGAAAGATTGAAAAGCACAAAATTTCTGTAGAGCGTTTGATCACCAATCGTTAGGGATGGGGGGGTGGGGGGGGGGGGGGGTCGCACAATTTTTTTTTTTAATGAGTGAGTGTTATTGAACAGTTCTAATTATAAGTTTTAGAATGCTTTAAAGTTAGTTTAAAAAGAATATTGATATTTATGTTGTATTGTATATGAAGAAAAATTAGAAATTGCAGTGCTTCGCAGATCATTAGAAGAAGGTGTGTGTGTGTGTTGGGGGGGGGATAAAACATATGAG
This sequence comes from Salticus scenicus, assembly GCA_963930645.1. NCBI lineage: Eukaryota > Metazoa > Arthropoda > Arachnida > Araneae > Salticidae > Salticus > Salticus scenicus. Next base: position 504,335 of record OZ005658.1, on the reverse strand, counting down.
TGAGTGATATTGAACAATTCTTCTTTATTATTTTTCTTCTCTGGAATCTAATTAGGTAAGTTTAAAAAAAGTTGGTATTTATTTGTAGATGGAGAAAAATTAGAAATTCCAAGGATTACAGATGACATTTGATCGCCGATTTTTGGAAGGGTGAAGGGAACCACAAAAATATTACTCAAGTGAAAGATATTGAATAATTGTACCTTGTTATGGGTTCCAGAATCTAATAAAGCAAGTTTAAAATGAACATTGACATTTATATTGTAGATGGAGAAAGATTTAATCACAATGCTTCTGCAGGACGTTTGATCTCTGATCATCAGCAAATGGAGGGGGGGGGGGGTAAAATATTATATTATACTAGCAAACCCATGCGAAATATTCACACTTTCTTTCTTTTCTTATTTATCTTTAAAATTTGAAACTCATAAATGTTATACCAATTTCACCACCTAATTAAAATTTTAATTTACCAGAAGCCAAATTATTATTAAAACCAAATTAATATTGAACAATAGGGAAACCAAAATCATTCAAAGAAAGGGTTTCCAAATGAAATTCATTGTTCATGACTCAATTTTCATTATTCCACTGGCAGTACAGCTTTAATATAGGACACCCACAACGCCTTTTAAATTTTTGTCGTCATGTTGGAGATAACTTTTTATTAATTTTGGTATAATTTTTTTTTGTTGTTGTTTTTTAAAAAAAATAAATAAATAAAATAAACTAATTCCTATTTTGATTATATTTTTTTATGATTATTGTGTTTTTTAGTCAATTTATGACACAAAAGTTCATATTCTATATATATCTTTAAAATATTGCTAGGTTTAAAATGACACTTGCAAAGATTTCGAAGAAACAATTGTTAAAAATTTTTGATAGAATGGAGTAGAAGGCTGATTTTTACCAACTATGTGAAAAATACCAGAGCCGGAAATCGAACCCCGGGCCTTCCGCTTAACGCGCGGATGCTCTAACCACTGAGCTACCCTGGCTGATAACCAGCTCTGCACTTCTCACATAATTTACGTTGGCAAGGTCACCGAGTCTGCATTAAAGCAGCTACACTTGATATAGCTGCTTTAATGCAGACTCGGTGACCTTGCCAACGCTCAATGCAGACTCGGTGACCTTGCCAACGTAAATTATGTGAGAAGTGCCGAGCTGGTTATCAGCCAGGGTAGCTCAGTGGTTAGAGCATCCGCGCGTTAAGCAGAAGGCCCGGGGTTTGATTCCCGGCTCTGGTATTTTTCACATAGTTGGTAAAAATCAGCCTTCTACTCCATTCTATCAAAAATTTATTTCCAGGTTGATGAATTAAATTTCTGAATTGTTAAAAATCCTTTTTTTTTCTCCTAAGTCCATTGAGCCAAGTTCTCGTGCTTAAATATTGTCCATATGTAATTATTATTTTTTTATTCTTGCGTACCGTATCCTTTCGACAAAAAATAATTGAAACTGGTCCACGTTAGAGAAATATTATATAGATTACACTCATCATTTTTCATTATGCTGTTTCAAAATAAAGTATTAAAAATTTTTTAAAAAAAATTCCTTTTTAAAAAAATCCATATATTTAACAGCTGACAATTTTTTGAATGTGAAAACAGAATTTAAAAATAAGTATTAGTTAATGAGTTATAAGTAAACAAAATTTCCTATGGAAAGGGTCGATCCAGGTTTTAATTTTTGGGGCTCGTTTTTGCTTTTATATGATTTGACAGAAAATTTATTCAACTATCTTCCCAACTAGCTAGACATGTGAAACTTTCAGAATTGTTCAGAATATGGTGAAAATGCATTTCTTAAATGCTTTTAGCCAACTGTTTCGTGTTTCTGCTGCCTTCAGCAGTGTTACCAGTACAAAGCTTGCAATCAATTTTTCACACTTCCCGATTAGCTAAACATTTGAAACTTTCAGGATAGCTCAGAACACGGTGACAATGCATTTTTGTACTACTTTTAGTCAATTGTTTTAGATCCCTACTGCCTTCGGCAGCGTTTATATGATTCAACGGAAAATTTATTTAACTAACTTCCCGACTAGTTAGACATTTGAAACTTTCAGACTAGTTCAGAACACGGTGAAAATGCATTTTAAAAATACTTTTAATCAACTGCTTCGGGACTCTGCTGCCTTCGGCAGCGTTACCAGTACAAAACTTGTAAACGATTTTTTACTAACTTCCCGACTTACATTTGAAACTTTTATAAGATCTCAAAACACGATACCAATGAATTTTTTTAATACATTTAGCCAATTGTTCCGGTTTCCTGCTGCCTTCGGTAGCGTTTATATGATTCAACAGAAAATTTAGAAACATGGTATATAAAAATTTTGTTTTTTATCTTGTAATTATTATGAATCTTATTTTCATGAAAGAGCCCATTTTTAAGAGTTTGAATTTTGTGAAGGGGCCCATTTTAGAAATTTGAATTTTGTGAAGGGGCAGCAAAAGGGTCCCAATTTTTGTTTATTTTTTAATACTTTAATCATGAAGCTTTTTCAATAATTTTGTTACAGTTACATTTTTATTGATATATTGAGGGTAAAAAAAAAAAAAAACTTAGTGTAAATTTTTTAATGATTTTGTATTTTTCTTAATCTTTGGATGTTGTTATCACATTATTCAGCTTCGTCTTGCAATTTTATTTCAATATTTACAGTATTATTATTTGCTGAACCATGTGAAAAATTTGGGGGTAATATATTTTTGAGTGTGACTTTTTAAAACATAGTGGGATTCTCACAATTTCACCCACTAAAATGAACCCTGATTAATACCCAGAATGTTTGTTCAAATATTGTCCATACAAACATGTGAATTTGAGTTGAAATATATACTTAAACATTCTTTTGTAATTTTTTACTTATTTACTGAAATATTCCATGCTTGAAATGTATTTAATTACCAAGCATTTATTGTTTGTTTCGAAAGTCGGGTGGAATCATTTCATATTATTATCATTATTTCGTCTGTTTCAGGCTCATCACATCAGAATTTAAGAAGAAGGAAAGAAACTTTAAAGAATGTGATTCCAGAAACTTTATGAAGAAATGCTAAAATTAGAAAAGAAGCATTTGATGATATTTTTAAATAAATCTTGAAATTTACTGAATAAATTGTTTTATTTATTTATTTTTCTTAAATCGTTCTTGTTTGAACATTATTTTCATTTTTTTTCCCCTATGTTAATCTGTATACTGTTAAAGTTTTGTATTATTCAGATTCACAGTTTTAATAAAAATGAAAAAATATTTACTTTAAATTAATTATATATGAGTTTTTAAGATAATATGTTCAATGTAAAAGATATATCTATTATCTCTTAACTTGATGTTTTGTGTCGAAAAATAAATAAATAAAATAAATAATAATAATAATTTGTATTATCAATAGAAGGTGAAATGTTAAAAAGAAATGCCTGTTGATGAAATATTTTTTTTTTTTTTTTTCCCTGCAAAATATGTATAAACAGTCCAGAGAAAAGAAAGAAATTTTGCATGCTACAGTTTTTATAGCATAAGTAAACAACTAAGTGCATTTTTTGTGTTTTTTAGCCAGAAAATAAAATATTAAAAATGTGAAAAATAATTTTTTTAAAAATTGAGTACTAATCTAACTATTGTGAATTTTCTGAATGTGAAAACAGAAAAAAAAATATATATATATATTATATAACAAATAATTTTAGAAACAAATTTCCCCATAGAATAACTTAGGCTTTGTTTGTCGGTGAGATTAGATATTGCCTGTTCTTAAAGGAGCTTGGCACCACAGAAGTAGTTTTCATATTAAAACTTATTTTTCCATGTAATATTTATATGATAAATTGAACTATATTATGTTTGTTCCATAAAATATATATTTAGTCAAGAATTATTGTAGTTTGTGATATATTTTTTTAGAGACTTGAAATCTTTTAATTGCATTTTTTCATAAATTCATGATCTTAAAAATGCTAAATTTTCTATAAATATTTAAAGAAGACTTAATATTTTTTGGATGTTTATAAGAATCTATTTAAAGGATTTCGCAGTATCATTAAAAGAAAAAAAAATAAATAAATAAATAAAAATTTACATAAACACATGCATTATTATTTTTTTTTTTTTTTTCTTAAAAACTAGTTGTTAATAAATTTCAAAATGCATCCCTAATTCTTTTTAGGAGGTTGTATTAAACATCCAAAAAAATAAGTCTTCTTGTAGAAGTTTTAGTGTTTTGAAGATCATAAATTCCAAAAAAAAAAAAAAAAAAAAAAAAAAAAATGAAAACTGGGAATACGCAATTTAAAGTTTTCATATATGTAAAAAGTATATCAAAAACCATAATATAATTATTCCCTGAATATATATTTTATTTACAAAACCTAATATAGTTCAATTTAAAAATATTAAATGGAAATATAAGTTCTATAAGAAAAGGGTATTTTTAAAGAAGTAAACTTGTCTTTCGAAAGGCGAAGGCCCTTTTTTCAATAATTTCTCTTATGATAACATCTCAATTGCTCTCTGCTTATTTTCTCTGCTCTTCTCTTTTCATCTCTCTCTGCTTATTTTCATTTAAGAGCAGATAATATCTAATCTCATTCATAGTCAAAGTGCATGTTATTTATAGGAAAATTTGTTTCTACAATTACTCATTAGCTAATGTATTATATATTTATTTTTTTAAATCTTTTTTCATATTCAGAAAATTCACAATCGTTAAATTAGTATTTATTTTTTAAATTTTTAATATTTCACTTTTAAAGTTAAAAAAAGAAAAATCACTAAGTGCATTTTTTGATTTTTTCAGCAAGATAAAATATTAAAAATGTGAAAACAGAATTAAAAAAAAAATTACATTATTATATTAACAATTATTCATGAAAAAAATTTTCCCCATAGAATAACATGGGTTTTGGCTGCTGGTAAGATTATGTATTGTTTGTTTTTGATAAGACTTGATACCACTGATGTAGTTTTCATATAATATTCCAATTAATATTTATAAATTGAAGTATATTAGGTTTGTTCAATAAAATATATATTCAGGCAACAATTATGGTTTTTTATTCATTTTTTATAGACTTGAAATCTTTTAATGGTTTTTGTCAGTTTGCATTTTTTCATAAGTTCATGATTTTCAAAATGTTTAAACTTCTATAAATATTTAAAAATAGTTGATAATTTTTGGATGTTTATAAGAACTTACTTAAAAGAATTAGGTTTTATTAAACATCCTGAAAAATTAGTCTTTTCTTAAATATATGTAGATGTTTTAGCATTTTGAAGATCATGATTCCTTTAAAAAAAAAAGAAATATAAAAACTGAGACTATGCAATTTTGACGATGTCAGATCTGTAAAAAATAGATCAAAATCCATAATAATTGTTGCTTGAATACGTATTTTATTTAACAAACTTAATATAGTTCAATTTATAAACAAATTTCCCCATAGAATAACATAGGCTTTGGCTGCCGGTGAGATTAGATATTGTCTTTTCTTAAAGTAGCTTAGCACCATTAAAGTAGTTTTCATTAAAAAAAAAAAACTTATTTTTCCATATAATATTTCTAAAATAAATTGAACTATATTTTGTTTGTTCCATAAAATATACATTTAGTGAATAATTATTGTGGTTTTATATATATATATATATATATTACAGATTTGAAATTTTTTAATTGCATTTTTTCATAAATTTGTGATCTACAAAATGCTAAAACTTCTACAAATATTTAAGAAAGACTTAATATTTTTTTGGATGTTTATATGAAACTACTTAAAAGAATTATCAGGGATGAATTTTGCAATATCTTTGAAAACAAACCATATTAAAAATAAATATCCCCCCCCCCAAAAAAAAAGGTTATTACATGAACATGCATTATTATTTTTTTTTTTCTTTAAAACTAATTAATAAATTTCAAAATCCATCCCAAATTCTTTTTAGTAGGTTGTATTAATCATTAAAAAAAAAAAAAAAAAAAAAAAAAAATGCATATTTTCTTAAATATCTGTGTAGGTTTTAGCAATTTAAAGATCATCAATTCCTTAAAAAAAAAGGGGGGGAAAACTAATAATTCGAAATTTGAGGATTTCAGATCTGTAAAAAATGTATCAAAAATTATTGTTCCTTAAATATGTTTCATTGAACAAATCTAATATAGTTAAACTTAAAAATATTAAATGGAAATGTAAGCTTTTATATGAAGCCTACTTTAATGGTGCCAGGTCCTTATAATATTTTTTAAATACTTTTTTTTGGTTTTGTCAACAATGGCTGCCAAAAAACAGAAGTGGTAAAAAATGGCAGCTGAAATCAGTGGTCAACAATGGCTGCCAAGGGGAAAAAAAAAAAAAAAAAAAAAAAAAAGTGGTTAAAAATGGCAGCTGAAATCAGTGGTCAACAATGGCTGCCAAGAAGAAAAAAAAAAAAAAAAACAAGTGGTTAAAAATGGCGGCTGAAATCAGTGGTCAACAATGGCTGCCAAGGGGGGGGAGAGAGAGAAAAAAAAAAAAAAAAACAAGTGGTAAAAAATGGCAGCTCAAATAAGTGGTCAACAATGGCTGCCTTTTAAGACACTTCACGTGTCTTAAATTCAGTTACGTTGCCGTCTTAATTTAAGACGCTTCACGTGTCTTAAAATTTAAGACGCGAATTCGTGTCTGAAAATAATGACACCCATTTCAGACGCTTATGTGTCTGAATTTAAGACACGTGAATTTGCAGTGTGTATGCAGTTAAAAAATCTAAAGTATAGCTTTAAAAATAAAATAAATAGACATATTATATTTATTTAAATTCATTTTTATTTCATCTGTTAATGACACCAAAAGTTACTTTTAACAGAATAATATTGATTTTTTTTTCCTTTTTTTTTATGAATTCGGTTGTAAAAAAGCAGTTTTGGAATTCTTAAATTTTAGACGGATTTCAATAGAAATCGTTAATCGCCCTTGATAGATTAGCCATTTTGAGTCTAAAATATATCAAAGCTATTCATTATTGTAATACATAATGCATCATTCAAAAGATATTTTAAAGTATTTTTATTGCAGGCTATTAAAATGATGTAAGCCGTTCAAATTCTGTACGAAACTTTCGGAGAAAACTACGGAAAATCCCGAAAATTTGTATTCTTTTATAGTTTGCAGTTTCAAATTCAGATTTTCGCTCACATTTCGTACTAATAATTTTTAACGGTATATAGCCCGGAATTAAGCAAGTTTTGGAGAAAACCACAGATAAGTCGGACAACAAAAAAATGTTTGTATTATCTTTGTATTTCAGCTTCTAATGAGTATAATTTCATTTTTATATTATCGAAAGTGGAATTCGAGATTTCACCTGATTTACACGTTTTAAGGTGTCCTGATTAGGTTTTCTTTTGTATCTCAGCTACTAATCAAAATAATTTCATAAGTAATACATGTTCTAAAACGAGGATAAGGCGCCGCAGGCGCCACCGAGCGGGACTTAGCTGAAGTCAGAAATTTGAAAGATCATAACATGGTGAGCGAACAGGCTGTTTCAGATATTGAAAAGGGAAGAGGGCACCGAAGGCGCTACCGCACGGGAATTTACTGCTATTTTAATAAGCTATTTTCACGATATATCAATAAGCTGTTATTAGACCTGAAACGGGAAAAAGGCGCCGCAGGCGCCACCAAGCGGGAGTTTCGTAAAGTCGGATTTTTCAGGGATCGCGAACCAGCTGGTCGCCGAAGGCGGCTAGTACTAAATATAAAAGAAGATGTTTGTCTGTCTGTCTGTGCATCTATACGTTCAGCCCCTACTGAACGCAGAAGTATAAAATTTGACATACGGGTGCTCAGAAGCCTTCCCTAGTTGATAGTGAAAACAGAAGTTAAAAATTTTAATTAGTTCCGGAGATATTAATTAAAATGTAGACCTATGTCTTAATCAAAAAGCGATCTCAATGACTTAGAATTCACCGCGATTACATAAAAATAGATATTTTAACGGAGTTAAAAGCAGAAAAAAATGGAAAATAAATTAGAAATATTAGTCCGATCGTTACGAATTTGGTACCAAATGAAAGGGGATTTTTTTCCGAATCTAAGAGTGCAAGCGGCTTATCGATACATCAATTAGATTCTTTAAAATTAACTAAAGTATGAAATTTAGTTGGAAACAGGCAGACGACAGTCTGTGATGAAAACGGAAATGGTTGTAATCAATTAAGATACCACATGCTTTATACTGGGGGAAAAATTGCAATTTTCAAACTTTTTCAAATTTTCATTTACCTTACATTTGAATGAATATTCGGCTTCGACAGCATATTATAAAGCTACTGTTCAATTTTCATGAAAAAATATGAATAAATAAAAAAAATGACATATTTATTGGAAAAATATTAAGTTTTCTTTTTATTTTACAGTAATATGCCGTTGAAATTTCGTAGTATTTGGTTTTAATGCCCGATAATTCGATTGTGAATATTTTTGAAAGAGTACGATTATTAGGGAGGGCTTGAGGGAGAGGGAAAAGGGGCAAAAATTTAAAAAATATATATACAAAAAAAAAAAAAAAAAAAAGAGTTACAGCGTTTGAAATTGGTTGGTATATTTAGATTTTAAGGCAAGGTAAATCGATTGCGGATATTTTCGAGTGTAAAATTATTATTATCGACGGAAAGGAGGGGGGGGGGAGAGAGCGAAGAGGCAAAGATCAGGAACGGGAGTTTCCGAGAAAACCACGGAACACCCAGAACACCTTTATTCTTTAATATTTTGCAGAGTTTCGAATTCCAATTTCTGCTCACATATCGTACTAAGGATTTTTAACGTTATAAAGCCCGGAATTATGCAAGTTTCGGAGAAAACCATGGAATAGAACCACAGAAAAGTCAGAACACCTTTATTACAATATCTCCAATTCTAATTATGATGCAGGCTTTCGAATTCCGATACTCCGTTCACATTTCGTATTAAGGATTTTTAACACGCAAGTTTCAAAGAGAAAAAAAAAAAAAAAAACGAAAAAATCAGACACAAATTTTGTTATAACAATGTTTATATTACCTTTGTATCTCAGCATCTAATTAACATAATTTCATAGGTAAAATATCATTTTAAGCCTTTTAAACTGAAATTGAGTAGTACATATTGCAAATCTCTGTCGCCAGAGGGCGCTTTGTCATTTTAATAAGTTTCTACCGCCAGATGGCGCTGTGATATTTAAATATTTTAAGGTGTCCTGATTAGGTTTTCTTTCGTATCTCAGCTACTAATTAAAATAATTTGTTACGAATTTGGTACCAAATGAAAGGGGATTTTTTCCGAATCTGAGAGTGGAAGTGGCTTATCTCTACAGCAATTAGATTTCTTAAAATTAACTAAAGTATGAAATTTAGTTGGCAACAGGCAGAACACTTAATTATTTCATTTATCAAAGATTCTTCAGCGTCAGGTGCTAGACATGCTGGCTAGACTATTCTTCCGGTCGGGAAAAATTGCTTTTCTTTTTTCGACCACATGACAAAGTACTGGAAATAAAAAAAGCAGTTTTTGAATTTTTTCAATTTAAAATCGATCAAAAGCAGAACTTCGAAATTGCCCGTCATTATGGCTCACCTGTGTATGCAGTTAAAAATCTAAAGTATAGCTTTAAAAATAAAATAAATAGACATATTATATTTATTTAAATTCATTTTTATTTCATCTGTTAATGACACCAAAAGTTACATTTAACAGAATAATATTGATTTTTTTTTTCTTTTTTTTATGAATTCGGTTGTAAAAAAGCAGTTTTGGAATTCTTAAATTTTAGACGGATTTCAATAGAAATCGTTAATCGCCCTTGATAGATTAGCCATTTTGAGTCTAAAATATATCAAAGATATTCATTATTGTAATACATAATACATCACTCAAAAGATATTTTAAAGTATTTTTATTGCAGGCTATTAAAATGATATAAGCCGTTCAAATTCTATACGAAACTTTCGGAGAAAACTACGGAAAAACCAGAAAATTTTTATTCTTTTATATTTTACAGTTTCAAATTCAGATTTTCGCTCACATTTCGTACTAATAATTTTTAACGGTATATAGCCCGGAATTAAGCAAGTTTTGGAGAAAACCACAGATAAGTCGGACAGCAAAAAAATGTTTGTATTATTTTTATATTTCAGCTTCTAATGAGTATAATTTCATTTTTATATTATCGAAAGTGGAATTCGAGATTTCACCTGATTTACACGTTTTAAGGTGTCCTGATTAGGTTTTCTTTTTTATCTCAGCTACTAATCAAAATAATTTCATAAGTAATGCATGTTCTAAAACGGGGATAAGGCGCCGCAGGCGCCTCCAAGCGGGACTCAGCTGAAGTCAGAAATTTGAAAGATCATAATATGGTGAGCGAACAGGCTGTTTCAGATATTGAAAAGGGAAGAGGACGCCGAAGGCGCTACCGCACGGGAATTTACTGCGATTTCAATAAGCTATTTTCACGATATATCAATAAGCTATTATTAGACCTGAAACGGGAAAAAGGCGCCGCAGTCGCCACCGAGCGGGAGTTTCGTAAAGTCGGATATTTCAGGGATCGCGAACCAGCTGGTCGCCGAAGGCGGCAAGTTATAAAATATATAAGCTTAAAAGGTAATGATATTATTAAGAGAAAATGATTCTTTGGATAATAACATGTTACTTTTCTTAGACTTGTTGAATGGGAAAAATTTGGCTTAGGATTGTGTTATAAGCATTTTTCTCCAAAGACACCTCTTACAAATTTAATTAATTTCATTACAATATTCTAGATAAAATAACATGTATTAGCTACTTGTGTACTCAGTCAAAACAATTGTTATTTTTCTTTTGAGCACTACAAATTTTATTATAATTGTTATTAATATAGAGTTTTAAATAAATTATATTATAGGCTTTCCACTTGTAATTCAGTTGGTGAAAATGCTAAGTTCTCTTAGTACATTTATGTATATTATATTGGCTTGTTTCCCATTTCTGTCCGTTAAAAACACTATCAAGAAGACAGTGAACATTATAAAGTTCTTTCGCAAATTACTGTTTCAAAATTAAGATAATTGGCAACTAAAATTTAACAATATAAAGTAGTATATTAAAATTTCTTCAAAACTATTTAAAATTGTTGGAGCATAGCTAATTTTATATATGACCCAGATGTAAAATTAGCTATGACCAGAATAAATCTTATACAAATTATTGCAAAGACACTTTATAGACAAAAAATGCCCCTGTTTATCCATTTTACTTTTCATCTTAATTTAGACTATGAAATACAAACTTTGAAAAACCTGATGTGTGCATGAAATTTCATGATAGGTAGGTAGGTTGGAACTAAGCTTTATGCCATGCCAACTCAGGCAATTTCATGATTCAAACATAAAAGTATTTCTTATTAATTTGTCAACGTGTCCAACAAGGTAAAAACAAAACGTGTTCTTAATACGCTTTTGAAAAATAGTAATGGAAAAGTAATAGTAAAGATATAAAAATATTCATAATTTCAAAATTCCCAGTTTTGGGGAATTTTCAAAATTCCCAATTTTGTCTTAAATTCCCAGGGAAAAAAACCGGTTTTTTTCCAGGAAAAAACCGGGTGTTTTGAAAGCCTTGCATCTCTAAAGGCGCCAATCGATTTAACTGATTCCGATTAGGGTATAAAGAAAAACACATGGTCGTAACCCGTGATAATAATCAATTTATGAATACAATTACCTATTTCTTTAAAAGCAGCGTTAACTTATTCTATGTGTGAAAAATTAAATGAATAAAATACCCATCAGGTTGTGTTTCGTTTTTCAGAAGTTAGATTTCATAAAAAAAAAAAAAAAAAACCGCGCCAGTTCTTCTTGTGGTGTGGTGCTGGTTCCAGTTGTACTACACAAAGAAACGCATTTTACAGATATCAATTAATCAGTTTCATTCAGGGGCACAAATATTCTTTATAAAGTCACTAAAGACACATGCTGCAGTGTCAAAGATATTTTCAGTCCTGTCTATGAGGAGAGTTTAAAGAGCAGGAGTGTTTTATAATATAATAGAGTGCTAGAACATCTTTTTGAAAAAATTTAACCGAAAGATAGGGCTTATTTCCCCTTTTTGTGTTTGGCCACACGTTCCGAAGGATACAAAAACTAACTAACTAACTAAATAAATAAAAATCGCGATTTTTTCTATTGGGAGTCCATTGGTCGGGCATTGCCGATACTGGCTCCCAGCTCCCATCTACAGTCGGCAGCAAAATTATTGAAGCACACATCCACACTTTTCATATATATATATATATAGTTTGATCGCTATATTTTTTATCATCCTACTTTTTCATAAATAGCATAAGACTAAGATCATGACTCGACAAATATTTACTTAACAAAACAATATTAGGTGCTCAAATTTTAAATAGAATTTATTGATTCAATAATTTTGCTGCCGACTGTAGCTACTGGCTGACGTCATAAAAATTACGCATTTCAGTGAAGTAAAGTCTTAGTAAAGTGGAGAGTTGTTTAACTATTACTTTTCAACTACCTTAGAAAGTGCTAAAAATTACTGTTTGATGCGATTTTTTTTATAAAAATATCCGTTTTGTCGGGGAACTTTTAAAGCTATTGAAACAGTTCATCTAACCTATAGATACAGAAAGAAAATTAGGGGCCTAAATGTTTTCGTAATAAGATTATTTAAGCTGTCATTTTGTTTCTTATATCACCTGTGCCTAAGTTTCATCGTATTGGTCGTATCACTTTGGAATTTTGTCAAATGGTTCTTTTTTCCAGTTTATCATAGTAATAAAATCTTTTAAGCAGAATTTTGTTTATTCTATTCCGTGTGTCTACCGTTCATTCTACTAAACCTATCGCTTTGAGATTTTATCCAAAATTTATTCTGCCAATTTATCATAGTAACATATTTTTTTTTGACCAGTATTTTCTTCTACTAACGTGGAACGTACCCGCTATAGTGAAAGAAAGAAAAACATTGTTGAAGACAATTGAGACCCCGACCTCAAATAAGGCTCATGTGCGAATTCGTATTTTTTTCTGCGCACGCAGTGAGTCCGGGTTAGGCGCTGCCACAGGCATTGGGGCTCGAACTCCACAGTGGCAGGGAAAACACTGAAAACAAAGGAAACGTGACCCGTGCAGAGGATTGGACCGAATTAATTAATTTTTTTTTTAAAATCATATTTTTTCAGATGTTATATTTATAAATGATTCACTTAAATGTAGTTACTCGCAATAGCAAAGCGGACGAAGTCTGCTAGTTAAAATATAACATACAATTTTAGCAAAGTATAGGACCCATTATCCGAAATTCAAGAAAATCGTAGCTTAACAGCGCCATCTGTTAGACGAAAAATCTCAAAAGTTAATCATGACCAACGTTAGTTACAGGTAAAAACCAAATATTAAAATCTGACAAAATTCTGTAAGTTGGTTCTGTAGATATAGAGTAACTAATATTTTGCTATCTAACACGCATACAGAGAGAGATACATTTCCTAAAAATGGTTGATATATATGTTCAGAACTTCTGAAACGTATTAATTTATTAAGAACTGAAAAACGAAATTTTTTTCTTGTATCCAATTTTCTTTTTCTTTCTTTTATTTTTTTAACGTTTCTTTATTATTCGTCTTTTTAAAACATTATAAGTTTATTTTATTAGTTTCTTTTTCCTAACTATTGACACATTATTTCGACAGGGCTATTGAAATGCCAAAAAGAAGAACTTTGATTCGGATTGACAAACACATAGATAAAAAAAAAAATCATAAGGATGTGCGCTTTTATGTAAATAAAGATGCTGATAGTGATTTATTTATTTTTAAATTCCTGTATTTCTTTTTTAGATGCTTACCTAAACAAAATGGTCCAGTTTCACCACTGGGTGATACCAGTTATTTTAAATTTGAGTAGAATAATCTTTAAAAGATTTTTATGGAGACTTTTTCAACTCTTATTTAATATAAAGCAATATTATATAAAGATAAAAAATTTTTACTGGTCTGAAAATGTTTTTTACAAATTCTTGCGTAAAGAATAGGTTTCCAAATAAGGCCATAATTACTGGCAACTTTCTTTCTTTAGAAATTGGTAAAATCTGAAATTTCGATCCAAACATATATAAAACCATATCCGAAATATGGTAAACAATTTTATTTTGCCAACCAGTACATAAATTTTCGAAGATTGACGTCACTTATTCAAGCTTTTTTTATTTTTAATCTCGAACGCAACATATTTATTTGTTTCTAAATTTTCTCCCATAATAGTTGATTATCATGAATTCATTCTGAAAATTAATTTTTTATTGACATTTTAAAATTATTATTCTTTTTATTAGGAAAAAGAAAGGAAAAACAAACAAACAAAAGAATGAAAGTTGCCCTTTGACATTTATCAACAAATAGTCAATCTTCGAAAGATGGCAACATCGTGAAAGAATAAAAATAAAACAAATCTGTTCGTCTTTTTAACCTGTAAAATAAGACTTTTATTCATGTTTTTTCATCTGATTTATGGTATAGTATTCATTAATTTGTTGTTCATTATATTTAGAACTGCATATTGTAGGTCATCAGTCCTGCGCCATGGCTGTGTGCGTATTGCGTAGCTGCATAATAGTGTCCCAGGCCCTCAGCTGGTCAAAGGCAGTGGTGTTTTTGAAGAGAACTATGACTGCTCGCCGGTCACCCCCAAATCTCCGGAGATGTCATTCATATGGAGTTCCAAAATTAAGTCCACAAGAAGTAAGTTGTGTGCATTTTTAATTGTATTTTACTCTGCTTACATGAATAGTTTCTAATTTTCTCATTAATTATTGATTTAGTCTGCAGTTGGTATCGCAAGTCAAATGCACTATCAAAGTTACAACTTTGTTCTGCATTCTAAGTTATAATTTATTAAATTATTGTAATACTTCCTACACATTTTCAAAAATGCTTCACAACTCCCTGGTGCCAAGAAGCAAGTATGCTATTATTTCTATTTGTCTTAATAATTTTGTATGCAAGTTTTGCATGATTATGCTAATTTTTTGTAAAAATGTAAAATTGCTCTATTATTACTAGAGTTAAAAAATGAGATTTGATTCTAGAAAATAATTTACATTGTTATATTGTGCATTAATGCTTTGTTGTATGTATAGTATTTCTTATATTATTTTTTGGAAACTAGCAGGATTGGTTAAGGTTTCATTTAACCAATACAGTTGTCTGTGATTATTCATGAAATATGTATTGCCCATGCCATCACCCTCAGGATTAAACTTTTGATCCTATGTATATCATTAGTTAAAAATATTATGATGCAATTTTTAATGTGACAGTCAAAAGTTACCCATCTGCATATATAGATCATGTTTCATACATCATTAAATTTACCTTGTAAACATGCCAAATATGCTTTAAATATATCAAAATAGAATAGGGTATTTTTAAATTACATTCCTTAGAATAAAAGTTGGGTAGATCAATGTTGTAGACTAGCAATTGTGAATGGTAGCCACTGGCGACCAAAGTCATAAAAAATGGTTGGTTGCCACTTTTGTACTTTAGGTAGCCACCTCCAGATAAAAGTCTACTGGCAACACAGAAAGTATATAACTCGTTCTCTGTTAGTAATATTAACAAGTTGAAATAAAAATAAAAAGAAATATATGATACTCAATAAAAACATAGCACAAAATTTTAACAGAAATATTTTTTACTATGAATTATACACAAAATGCAAGGGTTCAACAAATAAAATATTACTGATATAAAGTTACACCATTCCTTCAATTTAGTAACATTTTTGCAATATAGAGATTTATGTCTAAAAATAGCAGTAGGATTTTTTTTCTTTGTGTGACTGTGTGTACTTTCTTCAGTATCAGGTGGGATGTGGGAGGAGAATGTTCTTCCTAAGTGCACTGTTAATGGGATGTTTTCGTAGATGTAAATCAATGTAATTAGCTGGATTTTTCTGTATACTTGAAATCTGTAAGGTTTGTGAAAAAGCCTCTGGCTGTTTGATGTGCCAAGCAAAAGATAATACCTCGTAGGAACCATTTTTTTTTTAAAGTAATATGTTACACAGTTGCCATGTTTGGCGACTAGGGTTTGATTTTTTGGTTCTTACGTATTATCGCAACCAGGTTGGCGCGATTTGTAAGTTTGAGTAAGAAAGTTAAGTTATTAGTATTAATTAAGTTATTATTATTATTAGTTATTTTTATTATTAAGTTATTATTATTATTAAGTTATTATTATTAGTATATTATTATTATTAGTTATTATTATTATTATTATTATTAAGTTATTATTATTATTAGTTAAGTTATTAGTATTAGTTAAAGTATTTCATGGCATTCAATCTAACCAGTAAGCAAAATAATTTCTTTACGAAAAACCATGTATAACACGTAGGGTTGCCGTAAGTAGGGTTGCCAAATTTGGCGATTTATGCGAATTTTGGCCTGGTTGCGATAATACGTAAGTACCGATTTTTTGGTAGCCATTTTCAGTGTAATGATCACCAATTGGCGACTGGTGACTGCTAATCTAGAGCTTTAGTGGATCATAACTTTTATTGTTAAATTTACTCTATAAACATAGTCCATATATGACTGTATCAAATCATTTATAATATTAATCATTTAAAAAAATAATAATAAAAAAAAGTAATAATAGCAAATTTATTTATTAAAAAGCTCAGAAATAAGGAGATAAAGAAAATCATATGCACAGTCGGTAACAAAAGTGTCCGAACACTAACAAAAATTCTTATATAAAAAAAGTACGCTCAATACAGTTTTACTAAATAAATACTTGTCGAATCCTGTTCTTTGACGGACTATGAACAGGATTTGACAAGGATTTACTTAACAAAACAGTATTAAGTGCACTTTTTTTTATAGGAATTTTTGCTAGTGTTCTGACACTTTTGTTGACTGTATCTCGCTTAGTTCTTTACAGAGTAACAGTTTTTTTTAAGTGTTTCTCAATTGAAACATTCATTGTTTATATCTGAGAAGTTGTGCATTATATAGAGAATTGCAATATATAGAATTGCGTTATAAAGATCTTCTACTGTATTTGGATTACTTTTTAGCCCTTAGGCTTCTCTTTAAAACAATTAATAAAAATTTTGGTGTGTAATGTGTCCATTTAATTCTATTAATATCACGAATTCCATTATTTTTATTGAATCATTTGTACCTATTTAGATGATAATTAATTTAATACAACTTGCTGGTTGGTCCACAACCCTGTTTGGTAATTTTCTTTTGGTGCCGTTTTGAATGATATTGATGTCATTCTGGATTCTTTGCAACATGATATAGCAACCTGTTTGATGTTTATTTTTGATGATCGTGAAAACCAGCATTCCAATTATTTATGAAGATAAGTTAATAGACGTTTAAATATTCAGTATTCTATTCTATTTTTGCTATTTTATTTAATGAAAGACCAGCCTATTTTTGTAAAAGAAAGTGAATATAGTATAATTTTTTTGAGAGAATTGTTTAGAGTTTAGAGAGAGAGAAATATTTTTGAAAAAATGTGTATTAGGAAATCTAGTTTATATAATCGTATTTTTCCTGGCAACTGTAGAACATTTTAATGGTGTAAATGTACAGTAAGCATATATATATATATATTCATATTGATGATCCTTGTAGTATAGAACTTCATGCAAAGTGAGGTAAGTTAATTTTAAATATTTGTTTTATTTAGGCTTAATTTGTTTGTGTACATTACAAAATGTACGCCATTTTGAAAAATGTGTTTTTGCTTTGTTTACATTACATTTGGAATCTGTGGTAGTCATTTCCAAAAATCGTATTTCACCATAATCACCAAAAGAAAATCGCCAAATAGAGTTGTAGTCTAACCTATAAGTTATTCCTCAGTATTATATTGTGCTTTTTTTCTCGAATTGCATTACATTTATTAAGAGTTCATTTCAGTAATTTCGAAATTATTACATCAGATACTTTAATTGATATAACCAACGTTTTGACTATCAGTACTTATTAACTTGATTTCAATGTAGTAGACTTCCAGAAAGTCACATTTCCTAATTCTGCATGTTTGAACCAGTGTCAGGATTGATGTTGCTAGATCACCTTTGAAAATTGATTTATTTTCAAAAATTAGTAAAATTCAAGGTATTTACGTATTAACTCCATGCCATTGGCAGAATATTTATATACATAAATATAAAATATAGGGGTTGAAATCAAGAAAATTAAGTCACTGGTCTGCAGGATCAGAAATTTTAAGATTTTACTGGTCTGGGTCCGTACACATTTTCACAGGTCTATGTCACCCATTCTATTAGATTTTTAAAATACTTACAAATTTGTAAGACAAAAAATAAATTTACATGGTAAATATTATAATTAAATATATTTTTAATTTAAAAATAAAAATGAAGCCTTATAAATCAAAAGTGTTTGTTTTAATAAGTTAATTAAGTAATTTAGCAATATATTGAATATAGCATATTTACCATATATAAAATACTAATATATTAAATATTAAAAAAAAAAAAAAAGTTATTAAATAAATTACAGAACATGTAGTATTGATAATTATAATGAAATAGACATATTGTTGTAACAACAAACAATTCTGTAATAGATTTAGGGTGGTAAACCCCTAACCCTGCCAATTTTATTTTTCAAAAAAAAAAAAAAAAAAAAAAAAAAAAAATCTAGGATTATATATTACGTTATCTATTATGTATATATTGTGTGTGGGTAGGTGGGTGAGAGGTTAGAATTTTTTTGAAGGTTTTTATTTTTTGAGGAATATTTTCTTTCTAACATGAAATCTATTAGGGAGAAGACAATATTAAAAAATCAAATAATAATTATTTAAAAAAAAAAAAAAAAAAAAAAAAAAAAAAAAAACTTTAAAATTTCTAAAGTATTAATTTAAAAAAATTGATCATAAATTTCTAAAATCCTGCTTTAATTTATAAGGAAATTAAAATAATAATAATAATAATTGTGCTTTAAGTATTATAAAATTTTGTTTATTCATCCTTTTGAACAAAAGACTGTATTTAGATATGATTTAGTGTTGCTTTATTAATTGGAAAGTTTCTATTTTTTGAGGAATATTTTCTTTCTTTTTTCTTTCTAACATGAAATGTATTAGGGAGAAGACAATATTAAAAAATCAAATTATTATTATTAATTAAAATAAAAATTTTAAAAAGTTAACTTTAAAATTTCTAAAGTCTAATTTGAAAAAATTGATCGTAAATTTCTAAAATCCTGCTTTGATTAAGTTATAAGGAAAATAATAATAATTGTGCTTTAAGGATTATAAAATTTTGTTTATCCATCCTTTTGAACAAAAGACTGTATTGAGATATGATTATTTTGTGTTGCTTTATTAATTTTTTTATATTCAATAAGTTTTCATGAAATTTTTGAAATTATTGTTTCTCTGTTAATTAGCAGTACTTCACAAATAAAGTTTCAGATATTTTTTATAATTACATTTTTATTTATTTACACAGAGTCCTACAATTTCTTTTAAATTGACAAGAATTGTTTAAAATATTTTCTTAAGAGAAAATAAAAATATAGGTCTAAATAACAATTTGTTTAAAAAAAAAGTATTTAAAATATAAACTAATAGCTGTATTAGTTCCCCATCATACTATAGGTATGGGGAACTTAGGTAATCGTGAAAATTTTTGATCTCGGTTTTTTCACTTTTTTACACGTTTTCAGGTGTGAGGAATCCGAAAATGACAAAATTTGTATGGTGTCTGTTAGTTAGTCTGTGTACACGATATCTCAAGAACAAATAGTCACAGAAAAGTCAGATTAGTTTTAAAATATTATTTTTGACACTGGCAAGAACCCTATACATTTGCAACATTCGAATTAAAAAACTTCGTAAGTTATTAAAATTTACGATTTTCTTAATGTTAGAGAATAGGGCAAAAATCAACGTGCATTAAATGGAAAATTTTAACTTTAGAAATGTCAGACTAGTTTTAAAATATCAGTTTTGATGCTGGAATGAACATCATTAACCATAAACATACAACTTTGAAAATTGGAAACTTTGTTATTGGGAATTTACAAATTTCTTATCACGGCAGAATAGGGCAAAATTTCCCATAAATGTCAATTTTGAGGGATATTTTCATCGTAAAGATGTCAGACCACTTTTGAAATATTATTTAGGATACTAGCATGAATATTATTGACTACGAATTTCACAATATAAAAATTTCTTAAGTTATTGGAAATTTACGAATTTCTTAACATGGCAGAATAGGGCAAAATTTCACATAAACGTTTTTATTTTATAAATTCACAAATGGGGTACCATTTTTAAAAAGCTGGATTAAACTCTGATAAGTTATTAAAAACATGTTTTGTATAATTTATTAGTTATTAATTAAAATTTATTTAATTTAGTGGGAATTCTTAAAGTGCTGTATTTTCAAACGTATAAAAACATATAAAACATATAAAAACATTGATATATGCAGTTAAAATATGTCTAAAAAAAATGTGCACGCGTATCCCCCCCTCTTTTTTTTTGTGTGTGTGTGTGTGTGTGTGTGTGTGTATTTAAGTTTATTGATGCTTTTTCTTTTTATCTACCGTTATATATTTTAGGCCATTAAATTTCAATAGCTGGTATGGACTCTATATGTGATATATAAATTTTATATAAATATATTTATATTCATATTGCATTTTCTTTTATAGGTTTCTTCAATACTTAGAATCAATGAAACTAGTCTAGAGGTTGATGCTCCTTCTATTCGATCATTCGATGCTAATCAGCTGTCCTCTAATATACCAATTGAAGATCGAATATGTGTGGCAAAGTGCCGTTTCACAACTGGAATGCTATTTGGTGTGTTCGATGGCCACGGTGGTCCTGATGTAGCAGACATGGTCAGTCAGAGACTGTTTGACTATATTGCATTAACTTTGCTTCCTTTACCCATTCTTAGAGAACTTGTAGAAACAAATACAGACTTATGTGGGAAACTCACTGAAACACTAATTGGAGGACATTTAAGTCCTAAACTTTTACATATTCATAATTCTAGTCTTAGGAGGTATGCCATTGAAATTTTAGAGTCTCAAGAAGAGGCCTCAGCCTTTGATTTTCAAATGCAGCATGCATTATCCCAAGCCTTTTTGAAGCTCGATAATGATTTGTCGAGAGAAATTCAAGAATTAGCTCCTAAAGATATGGATTTGCTGGCAGCTTCAATCATGGGAGCATGTGCTTGTGTTGCCCATATAGATGGTTCTCATCTCCATTTGGCTACTAGTGGGGATTGCCGTTCTGTACTTGGTATTCTGTCTGACGCCAATAAATGGATCTGCAAACCCCTAGGAAATGAGCATAATACAGACAATGTAGATGAAATGAGGAGGATTCTGTCCGAGCATCCCAAATCTGAAATGAACACAGTCATCAAAAATGAAAGATTGCTTGGTCAACTTGCTCCTCTCCGTGCTTTCGGGGATTTCCCCTATAAGTGGAAAACCACTCTTCAGAAAAAACTTTTGCTACCAGCTTTTGGCTCAGGAATAATCCCTCCTAATTATTATTCTCCTCCTTATTTAACTGCTAAACCAGAAGTGTTTCATCACCATTTAACTGCCAGAGACAGGTTTCTGATAATCGCAACTGACGGCTTGTGGGAGCAGATGCTCCCCCACAAAGTCGTCAAATTTGTCGGTGAACATATGAGTGGTAAACAGACACTAGATCTACTTAAACTGCCTCGAAAACACATGAAGCTTGAAGAAATCAATGAAATACTTATGCAAAGACATATAGGTCTTTCTAAAAAACCAATCGATACAAATGCTTCTACGCATTTAATCAGAAATGCCCTTGGGAGAACTGAATACGGTGTTGAACACAGCCGGTTGTCTGCCATGTTGTCATTGCCAGATGAGATGGTGAGAAACTTCAGAGATGATATATCCGTTATTGTTGTCTATTTCGACACAGAATATTTACGTGAGAGTCCAGCTGATTGATTGACGGAATTTTTGCGCTCAAATTAACTGTGTGTATTTTTTGCATGTATTTACTGTGGATGTAATTAGCAAAATTTAATTGCCTTTTATGTGGATATGTGTTGTATATAGATAAAACTAAAGTTTAATTTAAACTTGTTCTTGTTTATTTTTAGTGTCAAGAGCCTAATGCTTTTATTTCTTTAATAGTATTTGTTGTTTCTCAGAATTTTATGATTAAAAAATGAACAAATATGAATTCATACAAAAAAAATGTGTTTTATGGCAGACTCTTGGCTATTGTTTACCATAATAAACTCCCGATCATCTGTGGAATTGAGTGGCAGATATGATGAAGCCAAAATACAATCAGAGATTAAATTAAATAGTTTTGTACTCTACAAAAGATAAAAGAAAAGCAACATAGTTTTTTTATATTTACATTTAAAAAAAATCAAATCATATGTTTTGTTTCTTGCTTGATAAAACATTTTCTTGATCCCATCCATTTCCCATGCCTGAAGATAATCTTCTCTCAGATAATCGGGAGTTTACTATATTTTTAACTTATTTTTAGAACATTGGCCAAGTAAAAATACATTTTATTCAGTAGTGTCTTAATGTTTTGTTTGTGTGTTGTTTTTTGAGTTTTCAAATATGCAATTCTACAATGGAATACTTCAAATGGTCCTTTAGAAATCTTTCTATTAAACTATTTTTTTTTTTCTTTTTTTGTAAATCAAAATATATAATGTTTTAGATGTATATATAGCTATTTCTGTATTTCTCTTGATAGATATGTTTTTGGAGAGTATCAACTGTTTTTCTATAATAGCATGTTAAAAATGATTAAATATATAGCAAAACAATGACTTATATGTGATGAAACATGAGTAAATTATTAAAGTTGATTTGTATGTTCAAACATTGGTGTCATATTAATTATTTTCAAGTTAAATATATAGCTTAAATGCATATATTTGTGTTGATTAAAATTTGAGTTTTAAAAGTCTGAATATTCTTAGAATATTTCTTGTCTTAACTTTTATGAACCAGGTTTTATGTTCTCCTAAATACCTATGCATAGGTATTTAGCTCTGTTTAGCTAGTACTGTTTGATTTTGAGCAGTGAATATATTCTAATCTTTGTTATGGTTTAACCTTTATGCTATTGTTATTTATCTGTGTTTATTAATAGTTTTTTTGTAATTTTTTTTTTTTTTTAAATCAATATAAAATTTATTTGTTTTGAATAATCTGTGACAAAAATTGTTTGTGATAAATAAAATCATCAGTCTACGAGGTTGACAAATTTTGGACAAATGTTAATTTTTCTGTAAAATGCCCCCCTCTCCAACCTGACACGCAAAGCAATGGTGTTCAATGACAAAGATTACAGATTTTTAAGAAACATCATAAATTACAAAAATACACAACTATTGTTTTGGTTGAAAAAAATTAAGTACATTTCCTCAGCAGATGGGGGGAAAAAACAGTAGACATCAAAGCAAATGATAAATAAAAACTTCCTTATCAAACACCATAAATTACTAAAGTACATAGCATTTGGCGACGATCCAGAAATAATTTTATTTCCTGAGAATAGTTTAATGAATCAAATGATCTTCCAAGTTTTATACTTTTATCGTTTTAATCCGTATATATTGTTTACCAAGTGAGGAAAAAAAAAAATATTGAGATTTGAATCATTTTTGATATTTTAATTTAAAAGAAAAAGCATTTATTTTTCTCTCTCTGTGCTAATTCATAATTAGAAAAGGAAAATAAAATATTCTACATTATAATAACTATAACATTTGTTCTTGATAATAAATAGTTGACAACATAATTAATCAATAGTATAATAATACAATTAATAGCAGGAGACTTGGTGTTGGAATATTAAAACGAATGAATTACTACGTCAGAAACGCCAAAGAAAAATTTTTGAGGTGCATACAGCTGTTTCGGTAGCCTAAAGCGTACCGTCATCAGTGCAAAAAAATAATTCTGAAACTGGAGAAGTACTCGTATTTATAGGAGAGGGACCGGATTTAGTTCAACCAATAGGATTACGGAAGAGGTGGGGAGTGTGGCCATTCCTTAATTCCTATTGGCCACACTCCCCACCTCTTCCGTAATCCTATTGGTTGAACTAAATCCGGTCCCTCTCCTATAAATACGAGTACTTCTCCAGTTTCAGAATTATTTTTTTGCACTGATGACGGTACGCTTTAGGCTACCGAAACAGCTGTATGCACCTCAAAAATTTTTCTTTGGCGTTTCTGACGTAGTAGTTCATTCCTGTTTTAATACTAATACAATATTCAAAATTTAAATACAATCCTTTAATTCTGAGTTTTTGATTCTTTGTAAATCATTAGTGTGTCAGAAAATAATTTTTTACTTTGAAATTTGACAACCTTGATGTGCCATTTTTGCATTATTGAAGAGCAGGATTGAGCATAAAGGAAATCCTAGTCAAGAAATATTTTTTCAATGTTACATGATTGTGATAACCTTTTTGTAAAAAAATATGAAAATCTTATGTTTTATTGTGTTTGTATGTTTTATATTAGTTCACAATTTTCTTTGCTTTGTTTTTCTTAAAATTATTTACATACATGTATATGTATGTATTTCAGTACTTACATTTTGTTTTAGTGTATTTTTTTGAGCTTAACTTATAGAAGAATTTTTTCTTCTTTATCTTTAAAAATATTTGAAAAAGGTCTCCCATTTTAAAATTCTATATTTTATTTTTTAAAAAATAAATGTGTTTATATTTGATTATGTTTATATTAGAAAAAAAAAAAAAAAAAAAAAATTTTAATCAATGTATATTTTAAGATTACTTTCTACAATGTTCTCTCCATTATAGATCTTGTTCTGTTGGCATAAATGGGTTATAAAAAAAAAAACATTTTAATAAGTTTTTACTTTTAAATATTTTCAATGTTTATTTTATAAATCTGTACCTTGAGGGTGATGGACACCATGTCTTTTTTTTTTTTTTTTTGAAAAGTGTTAGCACGATGATCTTGATGTGCATTTTTTGCTTTATATAGAGGCATTAAGCACTATGTCCAGTTGCTATATATGACAACTAACAGGCTATGCCCACTTCGCTGGTCGCTTTATTTAAATGAATTTTCAAAAGAGTTGAATCACTACTTATTTTTGGTATCACATTTTGGGCTTTGTAACACAATTAAAAATTCCTTTTAAGATCAAAAAGTCAAAATAATGTACTACAAATAAAATAAAATATTTCTTCTGTTTTGCACTCAATCCCTTCCATGGAGGATCAAAATTGTGATGGCATGTCTCCGGACCACCTCTAAAGGTGAGTCCCAGACAATCACCAAATTGCCCATTGCGCAGCACTAGTGCGACATAAAAACCAACCAACCATTTTGCAACAAAGGTCTATGGTTGTATGTGAATGATTCTCAAGAGTGACTCAACAGTTGTTTACTAATTTAATGAATTATGTATGGGAAATAAGAATGCTGTAATTTAAAAATTGCAGCTCTTAAAACTTACTGATAATTTTTAAAAGTTATTCATTATTCTTTAATATTAGACTGTTTTTTGTTTAATATTAGTCTCTTATTTTAACCCCTTAACGCATGCTGTCCTCGCTGCGAGGACGCTAAATTTAAGATCCAGCTGCAAAAATTCATCCCGGAAATGTTTTAGCAAAAACTTACGTTTATAACATATCAGAAAATGCCGCTTTTTTTAATCTTAAAATTTGAAATTTCTTTTAGTTTAATTTAGTTCATGAATTCCGGTGGTGGTACAATTTAAATAATCCGAATTGTCTTACGCCGCAAAGGGTTAAGATAAAAGCAATCAAATGATATCGTGTTGTGAAACCTTGCAACATAATATCTTTAAATATAATAACTTGATGTATATAGTGTCCTCACAAAAAAAGAACAGTTTTTAGAGCTCTTTTACAAAAGTATAACATCTATGCAGTATCTTTAAAAAAAAAATTCATCAGTTTTTAGTAAAACAATGGCCAACTTTCATTACCAAAGTAGTTAAATCTAGACCAATCAAAAATAGGAGTGGTCCGTCCGGATGTGTTCCACCTGACAAAGTCTTTGCTTTGTTTATATAGAAGATAGGATTGTGGGAAATAAAACCATTGCGAAGAAACATGCATTTAAAGTTGAAAAATAAATAAATAAATAAAAAATAAAAAAAGTTGTTCGCTGGGAAAAATTAAATTTTTGTGACATGGTGTCCTAGAACTCCAGGGTATAAAAATATATTATGCTTAGTATTTCTTATGACATTAATAAAATGATAATCTTTTATCTGATTTATCAAGGAAAAAAAAAAAAAAAAAAAAAAGCAAATCCTTACTTTAGTTATATTAAAGTATTGTCTACAAGAAAACTCAAAAATACTGCCTTTTAAATATATTTTACTTATTATAAGTATTTTATAAGCGACGATGAAATTTGTTAGAATAAATGTAATTATCCAAATAGTTATAAAATGTATGAAGCTATATAATATTTTTAATGTGACTTTGAATCTTACATGATTCCTTAATATCACAAAAATTACTAATTCTGCCAATAATACTGATATTATAATAAAAAATAAATATTTTTTAATATTATCTGCCTTTTTGTATGACAGCATAGATCCATTATCCAGAAAGCTTGGAGTCTGGGGTATTCTGAATAAGGGGTTCATTTCTCTATTAGAACAAATAAATGAGCCCAGTTTCATAAAAATCTGAGGGTCAGGTTTTTAGCTTCTTTGATTTGACATGGAATGATCCTTTTCTAAACATGATTAAATAGAGTTCAGGGTATCCCAAAATGTATAAATCTATCAAAAACCAGAGATTGAAAATTCTCCTAAATCCAGTACTTTCTTCTTATATTTAGAAGATATGTATCTGTATCATATTTTATATATTATATCTGTACTGATAAGTATAAAGGATTTAAGTCCAAAAATGTCGATTTTGAGTTAAGTACATAGTCAGACTCAGAAAAAAATTCTCTATCGATTGGTATAAAGGATTTAATTCTATGTCATTTAGTCTTTGAGAAAATCCATTGGTAAAAAAAGGACCAATTTAGAAATTTACCATTCATGTATGGTATAAAATATTTAATTCAATTTTTCCCGTTATTAAATGAAGGTTGACAACCACTGAATGGTATAAAGGGTAAAAATCAACGGAATACCTTTTCCCTAATCCATTCTTCTGATTTGTTTTTAGCTAGTTAAACTTTATTTTTCGTCTCCTGAAAAATCAAGAATATGGACTAAATCCTTTATACTTATCACTACAGATATATCTTCTTATATATATAGCAGAAAGAAAAAAAAAAAAAAAAATTCAAATGAAGTATCATTGTATTTTAAAGAATGTTTTAAAATATTTTTGATCTCCTAATCTTAAATTTATTATGTGTTATGTGTGTTAATTTTTACTAAATTGTCATAGCTATAAAAACTCATATTTTTTCAAGAAATTATAATAATTTTAGGAATATTTGGAGGCACTCTCCCTCAGGCCTAGGATCCTAAAGCAGTCAATCTGCTTTATTCCCAAACATGAAACACCATCATTATCTTTGGTTTCATCCTTATTGTTACATTATCAATTCATTTTTTTTATATTTGCATGAAAATAATTGAAAGTTTAATATACTGAATTCATATGCATTACTGTGGTGTAACAACTATTAAAAATAGGTAAAAAATGTATATAGTTAAAATTAAATTCTATATTTTCTAGTCTTTGTATACTTAGCATTTAGTGAGGCTTGAGTAGTTTTAAAAGCATGAATGTGATAAATACTTGTTGACATTGAATATTAAACGCTGTTGGAATCATGTTAAATGTAGATTGATTCACACTTCTATTTTTTATTTCAAATGTATATTAGAAATAATAGTAGAACTTTGTTTTTATAATTTTAAAATTGTTTTCATGTCATTTATATCAAAGTAATTTTTGGGCATTCATAGGTTTTCACTCACATTTATATATTTCTGTGTTTATTTGTGTTTATTTCTTTAATTTTTTTATGGAGTTGTAAAAGTGAGATTGTGCTGTATTAGTAATTTAACTCTTTAAAGTTCACTCTATATTTTCTTTTGAAAATTCGTAAGCTAATTTAAAAAAAGGCTTATATAGATGATCATAAATATGTAAAAAGGGAAAAAAAAAATTACCATTTTTAATTTTGTAGAAATTTTTGGGTTCAATTCAAATAATAATTGATTTAATAAATAAATAATTTTGTAAGTAAATACTGTAAATTGTAACAACTTCAACAATTGTTTCAGACCAAAATAATAGCATGACTCTTCATCAGGTGAAAAAACTATCTGTGGGTGCATCATCAAAACAGCAAAATACACTTTTGCCTGCTAAAAACATCATTTGTTAAATTTCAAAATAATGCTTCTATCTACCAAACAGAAAGAAACAGAAGTTTAAAACTGATCATGGTGCAGATTTATGATATATCTCTCTCTGTGACTTGAATTTTTAACACCATTTTACTTTTATTGTTTGCACCTTTTCATTAGTTTATAAAAATCCTTCATGTTATGTTTATATTTTTAATGTATGGCTACATTTAAAATTGTCCTTGTTGAAATAAATTTCAATTTTTAAAAGTGCATTTTTTTTTTTTTTAATATAAACTTATCTTCTCAGACAAAAACAGGTAATAACTTTTTTTTTTTTTTTGAGGCGGGGGGAGGGAGATATTTTATATTTTTGATGCACTACTTTTCTTAAAATGGTGTTTTTTTATTTTTAGCATATCTGTTTAATGATTTTTAAAATAAATATCATGCAAAGTATAAGTACAGAAACTGAATACTGCAGGCAGATATTAATCATATTTTCTACAAAAACAAAATTTTAAAATTTTGTTACATCAGCCATTTTTTTTTTTTTTTTCAGTTTCTTTCTTTCTTTCTTTCTTTTTCCTTTTTTATCCTTATAAAAACAGTGTTAAACTGAAAATTTTATAATATAACTGAAACTGTCAAACTAAAAATAAATTAGAAATTACATCTTTGACTGCTTCAGTTGCATAACAGTATGCCACATAATATCTTTTTCATACCTGCTTCTTATTTAGTCTGATAAAAAATATCCCGAAACTTATTACTTATGAATATGAAATAGAAATAAAAAAGAAAGATAATGTGAGAAAAATCCTTAGCTAAATTTTTAAATGTTTTATGTCACTTAAATTTCTTCTGTATTTTAAATTTATTTAAAAATTTTCTTTAGAATAAAATATACTGAGAAAATATGTTCACATCCTACTGTATTTTTAACATAAATTGCCTATTGAAAGTGATTTTAAAAATTATGCATTAATATGTCAATTTGCTTGCATTTAAAATAATATTTTATATAAATATGTTACATGCTTGAAATAATGTAAAATTCTAAAAAAATTATGGCTGAAAGTAAAATTAATATGCATTATTTAATATATATATATATATAAATGAAAAAAAAAAATATTATAATTTAAGAAGCACGTACACTACATAAATAACTTTTTAAAAAGGAATAAAATAAAGATTTGTCTTATTTTATTTATTTTTTAATTACATATAAACTATATTTAAAGAGCAGAGCTAAAAAACAAATTGCAGCAAGTAAGCAGTTAAAAATACATAATAATAAATAATAAATAAATAATAATAATAAGTTGTGTTGAGTCATAAGTTCCTTATACTTGCCAAAGTGATTACAAACATTTTTTGAATTCATTCTCCACAAATATTTTCAGACGTGAATACTTTACTTGGCGAAAAGGAGAAACAGATTTACTTCAACAATATACAGTGAACTCTCGTTAAAACGGACTTGATTGTCCAGCAGTTTTTGTCCATATTAACGAGAGTCCATTATAACATGAATTCATAAACTGAAGTTCTATATGAACTCTAAAATCACTATTATGTACACATACACAGTATAACACGAATGAAAATTTGTTTCCTCAGACCCTTTTATTCACTAAAAATATAAAAGCATGAAAACCGATACTTACTTTCAAAACTTCTTTTCTTCATATAGTACAACTTGATAACAAAATCCTTTGCTATGTCACCACAATAGAAGTGGAGACAGGTGCAAATTGTTGACCTCAACTGCCACTGTCAATCAATACTATTTACCTCCCACAGTGTAATAGCACAGAGTGAAAAAGATTAACCCTTTTATTATTGAACCTTTTCATGTTAAAAAAAATATATGTATTGAATTTGAAAAGATTTTGAGAATTGACTCTTTTTCGAAGAAAGTAAGCTTTGAGGGGAAAAAAATGTCCATCTTAACAAATGAATTGTACGTATAAAGCAATGTTTGTTACATGCAATTCCTATAGGCCTTAGCTGGTGATTCTGTTTTTGTACGTAATAACGAGAAATCCATCTTAAACGGGACCGTCTTAATGAGAGTTCACTGATTATAAAGATGCAAATTGTATTAAAATGAATCTTTGAAAAGCTATTCTTTCTTAATATTTGGTTTAACTGCTAATGAATTTCTTTTTTATATATACTATTCTTAAAGCTAATCAGAATTTAACAAGACTAGAAACAAAATATTATAAGAAGTCTTACTGTGAAGAATATCCCTGAAATCATCCATAGTTTATAATGATTTTTTTTTTAGAGTTTTTATTCCATTGCATCTCATGTTTATGTTTTTGTATTGGTGCTTTATCTAAGATCTATCTTGATAATTATTTTTGTACAAAGTTGATTCTGTGATGTTATTTTAGCATGTTAGTGTATTTAGTGATTGATTGATTGATTCAGTATTATGTATTTCAGAGGTGCCAAGTTTTATTGTGTTATATATTTCTTGTTTGTATAGTTATTTGTTTTGAGTTTTCCCTTTTTATTAAATTATAATGTATCATTTTATTGTTACTTTCATTCATTAACAATGGTTCAAGTACATCTTTAAAATTGATAACAATTTCACTATTGATTTTAAACTTCTTTATGTATCAGTTAAGTAATTTTAATTATGGAATGTGTTACTTATTAGTACGACAGGACTATTTCTTTCAATCTGGCATTTTGCATGGTTACCAATTTATAGTAAGCCACTTCGAAAATGCCTGCCAATATCCAATTTTACCATTTAATTTCTTATTCTATCTTAAAATATTTTGTGAAATCCATAAAAACTTTTATATATTTTCTGTTTTTCACTTCCCATCGGTGAAGATCGAACTCACAACCTTCAGGTTTGTAGGTGTGTGCTCTGACCACAGAGCTAATGGGTCTTGGCCAAATATTTTCTGATTATTTAGACTAGTGTTTTTAGATTTTTTTTTTTTTTTGAAAGGGTGTTAAAATACAAATATAAGTAGTCCCGTCATACTAAAGTAAATTCTGTCATAGACAGAATTTCATTAGGTGCAAATGCTCTGACCACAGAGCTAACGGGTCTTGGCTGAATATTTCCTGATTATTTAGACTAGTGTTTTCAGATATTTTAATTTTTTTTTTTTTTTTTCACTTCCCATCGGTGAGGATCGAACTCACCTCCTTCAGGTTCGTAGTTGCATACTCTGACCACAGAGCCAACAGGTCTTGGCTGAATATTTCCTGATTATTTAGATTAGCGTTTTCAGATTTTTTTTTTTGAAAGTGTGTTAAAATACAAATATAAGTAGTCCGGTCATACTAAATTAAATTCTGTCATAGACAGAATTTCATCCATTGTTTTTATATTTTATTTTGATTTTAGCCTTTATATAAGCCAATTTATTTGCTGCTAACACCCCTGACCAACAGTGCATTACTTGTTCATAAAATTATCTTAAAATAAGTTAAAAAATTATATTCATACTGAATTGTGAAAGGAGTTTTTCTTAAATATTTTGCAAAATCTAAAAACTTGATCATATTTTGTCTGTGTAAACCTGAAAATAATTATTTTAGCATTTTCAAAATAGTGCATTTAAATAAATAAATATGTAAAATATTAGTCGTCTTTGCCATTTCTGAATTCAACTAAAAATTCAAGATTAGTCTTAAAAAAAATTTCTCTAAATATTAGTTTTTTAACACAAAGAAATATTAAGTTTATTTTTCTGAAACGTATTTTAATGTAATTAACGTAATTAAACATAAATTAAAAAAATAATTAGCTGTATTAAAGTTTTTTTGAGTTAATTGATTATACATTTGATATCAAATAATTAAATGCATTTCCATTTTTGAAGAATGGACATTTTTTTTTTCAATTATAACTCAGTTTATAGCACTAATGGAATTTATGTATTTACAAACTCTATTTATTTTCTGTATTATTATTATTATTAATTAAAATTATGAATTCTTTTTCATGTTAAAAATAGTGTTTTTTAAAAACTTTATATTGTTACTAATATCCCATTGTTTAATATTTTATATCATGTGTGAAGCTAAAAAAAAATTTAATGCTCTAATTGTAGTGTTATTTTATTTTCATGTTCTATGTTTTTCACTCATGATGTGCTATGCATTGCCATTATCTCTATTCATCCAAAGATCTGCTAGCTTTTTCTCAACAGTGTCTTAAAAAAGCAGCCAATACTTGAATATTTGCTCACATACTACTTTCTCTTTTGACAGGATTTCATGTTTTATTAATTGTTATGTGTGATTGTATATGAAGTGTGATAATTTGCTGATTTGTGTTACTACAGTTTTCAATATCAATAGTTATAGCTTAAGGGCCCTCTTCACCCACTGCCGCTAGAAGCCGAAGCTAATGTTATTCAATGGGAAATTTTTCTTTACAAATAACTTATTAAGTAATACATATTTTTAAATTCTGTTTTCACATTATGAAAATTCCCAGCTGTTAAACTGACGGACCTTTTTTAAAAAATTATTTTTTTAATTTTTTATATATTACTTCGAAGCTGCAAAATACGAATTTTCAATATGTGAATTTTTTTCATTTTGCAATTTCAAATTAAAATATTAAAAATTAAAAAAATACTTTTTCAAAAAAGGTCCGTCAATTTAATAATTGGGAATTTTCTGAATGTGAAAACAGAATTTAAAAATATGCATTACTTAATAAGTTATTTGTAAAGAAAATTTCCCCATAGAATAACATTGGCTCGGGCTACCGGCGACGGTAAGTGAAGAGGGCCGTTAAAAGCAAGTTTCATGTTATAATATAAATACTTAAATCAGAGAAAATCTGCTTTTATTTCTTTGAATAAAATGTCTTGATAGGGTGCCCCCCCCGCCCGAAAAAAAAAAAAAAAATCCACATTTAAAAGCATTAATCCACACAGAACTAAAAAGCTTTGCAAAAACTTTTTTTTAATCAAAAATATAGATTGGGTATGATAACATCTTGTAATGACTGTGTTTTGAAAATGATGCCTTATAAGTGTTATCCCACTACATGGGGGGTATATGTGTACACAAATACCCACTGATACTGCTATAATCAATCAAAACATGGGATGCTTTAGGTAGTGTGGGGTTTTATTGATAATAATCATATTGTCAATCTTGTATTTACTACATGTTAGCACAGAGTAATTCATCTCATAATATTTGTTTATTATTTCCAACGGCTAGGCAAAAGTAACAGAGGACTATAAAGTTGCAAAACAATTTATGAACAATATAACATAGAACAAAAGACCAAAGTCATTGCCTATGGAGCGATCTTGCCTCTCAATATCTCGACTCTTCTGTAGAACATTGAAGAGCCCTACAATGGAGCAGATGGTCGCTGTCCATTACTTCTCCAAAATCACAAAGTGGTCATCTCATAACATAGTACTTAGTTTACAAACTGTTTCCAATATCATTTTATATTTTAAAAAATTTCTGCAGTGGAAAATAATCTAAAAAAAAAAAGATAAGAAATGCTAAATTTTTCTTTATAATTTAATTAAAGTAACTGCTGTTAGTAATTTTGATCAAATGTAAACTACTATTAAACTACCCATTTATTTATAGAAAAGACAAGAAGAAAAACTGACCTGCATTGTTTGCATATTTTCCCTTATTTTAGAAGTTTTATGCATGTTAAGTTATACCCCTGCATTTAATACATATATATATATATTAATCTGAAATTCAACAATTTTATTTGAAGAAATTACTTATTTATTTAATATTTCAAATTAGGGGTGTGGGTGTTAATATTATATAAATAGGGCTCATGTATGATAAGGATTTCAACAGAAATGAAAAGTATTTGTTAGTTTAAATTAACTGTAAAGTATATGGTATACTGTGATAAAATATTTTTGGATAACACATACATCAGCATGATTAATAGAGTGAATCCATATTTATAAAATTGATGTTGTTGATTTCTCATAATTCACTTTTTTTTTTCTCTTCTGTGTGATAATAATTGTGATTTTCTTTTATCCTTGAATAGTCATGTATAAAAAAGAATGTTATTTCATTTAAAATGTTAGGTTATAGTCTTGGAAATAAAACTAAAAATATTCTGAAAATTGTTGGTTTTATTTATACATACTTACATACCATAACATCTTTAGAAAAAGATATATTTTATATTTACAATGAAAGCCTGATACAGTTGTAACATGAGTGTAAGTTTATTATTATTTTTTAAATGTATAAATCTGCAGTTTTATACAGATTGTCTGGATAACAGATCTCACTTAGAGCCCTCAGGATGTCATTTTATTCTGAGGATATCCTATGGATGTACGATGTGTTGTTAGGGCGGATTCTGTTTCTTTTAGAAAATGTTGCCAAAACTCAAATACACAGTAATAGAAGGTCTGTGAACTCTTTATATTCACTTCTTGAATGATTATAGCAGTTTATCGCTAAACAAACTTCCATATCATAGTTTACTTAGCTAAAATTATGAAATATAATAAAACAAGTTACTCTAAAGTAATGTAAGACAATAAAAAAAAATGTTTGTCGTTTGTCTATCAGAGAAACGCACTGGGTACATGTGGCAACCCTAAGGCAACAAAATGCCTGATGCACCAGCTCGTATATATAGGAGCCTTAATCTCACTAGGTCAGACTAGTATCTGTGCCCCCAAAATAGGAGATTACAACCCCTTTATCTACCACAATGTGAAACAGACAAAACATATATTTGAAACATATTTTTTAGTTACTTAAGAGTGTTTTTTGAAGATATCTGCAATAAAAAGTTATGCTTGTCACCTCATCATAGTTATTAATGAGAAATCAGTCTGGTGATACTTTAGTGTGTCATTGGTACAGACAGGTCGAAAAAGATATTTGGACCTTTAAGAAGTGTAAAAAAAAATTACTTTTTATGTTCCTACATGTTTTTGTAAGATTGGTGGTAGATTCTTAAGGTAATATAGGAATTAATTAAAACACATAAGGAGATCGTGAAAAACACCAAACAAAACAAAAACATCTGGAGCATTATATAAAATCCTTTCTGGAACAAAAATGGCTACACGTAAGGGTCTAATGTGATATAGTGAGATTAAAGTAAGATCTACAGGGTGTTTCTCTACCAGAACGACAAACTTGTAAGGGTGTAGTGGTACAGAGATGACTTGGAATCAAATAGGAATGCAGGGTCGGAAATGTCACGGTTGCGAGCTATGGTGCAAAGAAGCAGAGGAAAGAATAGAAACAGCAGCATGTTAATGGAACAGAAAACATGTTGTTGAAAGATACTACAACAGGTGTTTGAAATTATGACCAGAAGTTGTCGGGCAGGCCTGACAGCTGCGCTGTATGGAATTCCTTACGTTCTGGAAGATTCCTCCCAGCAGTCTTGTGGTAGATGGCACTGAAAGGAAGGTCACGTGAACAGTGATCCTGCTGGAAGTCATCATTTGTCTGTTAGGCTTGTCTGACAACTTCTGGTCGTAATTTCAAACACCTGTTGTAGTACAACCTTTCAATAAAATGTTTTTGTTCCATTGTTCCATTACTGTGTTGCTGTTACTGTTCTTTTTCTCTGCTTCTTTGCATCATAGCTCATAACTACGGCATTTGTGATCCAGCATTCCTATTTGATTCTGAGACGTGTCTGTAACCCCCCCCCCCCCCTACAAGTTTGGTGGTTTGGTAGCAAATCACCTGGTATATGTTCTATTCTCGTAAATACCTTTGACATTGTTTCTATAAATTCGATGGTACTTTAAAGTACTGTCAATGTTGTAATTTGTAATGTTGGGTTCAATGTTGTAATTTTCCTCATAAATGAGAAGGTTATATTTCAGTTTCTATGATGCATAAATGCACCAAACTTCATAAATTAAATGGCCATTTTTGAAAACAGATGCCAACTTAATTTGGGTGTATATTGGCCTACAAGTGGTGCTGCTATTACCTATCTTATGGGACTTTCCATATAGCTATATCTCATCATCTGTTGTTTAAATTTGCACCAAACTGCAAGTGTAAAAATCATTATTTTGAGAAGTTATGATTAACATTTTGTGCATGTTAGCCAGTAGATGTCACTGTAATAGAGAATGATACAGAAGAAAGTTTTGTGATTTTCACAACATAGGGTAGATGCTCCAGTAATTGACATCTATTCCGAAATAATTAATAAATAAGAAAAATTATAAAATCATGTATTTTACATATAAGAATTTAACATCTTATGCCAAACACTGGAGCATAGGGTGCTAATAACTTGTAAAACGAATAACTAGCAGTGTTAAACACTGGAACTTAGGGTGACAATTACTGATAAAATGAAAAACTGGCAGTGTCAATTACTGGAACATTGAGTGGGTGTCAAATAAAAATTCATAAAAAAAATAATTGTTATCAAATGTATACATTTTAACATATATGTGGTTCTGAATGTCTTTCATACCCTATGTACTAACTTAAGATTTCAAAAAATATTTCTGATGACTAGAACATTAAAAACATCAGCGATTGCTCTAAAAGTGTCAATCACTGGTGCACTTACCCTACTAATATTAAAGAAAACTTAATCATACTCTTTTTTCACTTTGTGATTTTATACACAAATTAAAGAGTAATATAATACAAACGTAAATGTCCATATACACAAAAAAGAATGAATGTGATGTACAGCTTGGTTACAATAATCATCTGTACAAAGATATACTTCCACTTTGTAATTCTTAGTGTTTTTGTCTTTTTTCAGGTCGTCTTTCTTAGACCAGTCCATTACAAATTTGCCTTTTCTGTTCTGTGGATTCTTGACGCATGTGTATGTTATATTTTCTACACCTGTAAAAATAAACATTAGAGTTGTCAAACATTATGCTCCAAAAAAAATTACTTCTTTATAACAAAAATAGAACAGATATTCATTATGAAAAAATTTAAACCCACTAAAGTGTTTTACTAAACATAAATAAACGAGAAAGAAAAGGTTTCCGTAGATTATAAAATACTTCCAAAGTATACTTCCATTACATCGTATAACTTTCAATGTATTTTACTTCTGTAACGATGTCTTAAAATGTATTTTGTTCCTGCACACAAATCAGTTGTGCCATTTGTACGATTTGTAATAAGAAACATTCGATAATAATGCAGTAAAAATGTCACTGGAGGACTGGTGTTGAAAAATAATAAATAAAAACTTTGTATGTAAACACCACAGACATAAAAAAAAAATCTGGAGTGACTCCACTCGACTTTTTGAGCATTAAGTGATTTACGATAGTTTAAATAAATTAAAGTAAGAGAAGTTGTTAAATAAACAAAAGAGAAAACTACAATTGAGTATTTGTGTGATTTTACCCAAATTGTATCTTGTTTAATTTAACACTATTACACTCGAAATAATTTGAGAATATAGGTCATAATGAAGGAGAATTTTTTATTGTGTTCCTGTAAAAACACCAAAAGTGCTAGATTCACCAAAATCAATATATTTTATTCAACAGTGACCTATAACATGTGTATAAAGCTCAATCAAATAAGGCATTTACACACTATTGCACTTAAACAATTACAGCCCATAAACCATAATGATAAAGAATTTTTCATAGTGTCCCTGTGAAAAAATTATAAGTGCCTAGAGATTCACCAAAATCAATAAGGTTTATGCTATGGTTACGGTGTCCTATAACATACGAACACACGCACAAACATACATCATCATAAAAAATAGCAAAAATGAACTAGGGGACCTCAAAATGGATAGATACTCCAAAATCTCAAAGTCAAATTTCTGTCATGATTGCAATACTTTCCTTACATTTGTATGTTTGGAAAGTAATAATCTCACAATAATTGCTTTGGGTCGAAATAACAATGGGATTCTTTGTGCATTTTTACTTTTATTATCTGATTACCATAGGTAATTAAAGTATTGTATTTCATCAAAAATTTCGATATCAAGTTTTCACCTGATTTACAAGTTTTATGGTCTCTTGAGTCCAAAAAAGTGGTTTTTGGCAATAGATCAGTGTGTGTATGTGTGAAGATTTTACGGACTGTCATATGTCCAAAACAAATAAAGATAGAATGATGAAATTTCAGAATTAAGATAGGTACAGTATACAGGTGATTTTGCCAACTTTTGTTGAAAATTGGAAAATTTAAAGCGGGATTGTAAGTCCGTGTGTCTCAAAAACGGCTCTAACCACCTTCAATGTTGCTATACAAACTATCTTTGACATGCCCTTTCGTATATATAGTAGAGAGCTAGAAATCCGGCGACCTAAAATCCACCGAAGTCCGAAATCTGCACAGCTTTTCAGATACAAACAATGAAATTTAAGTTCCAATACTGCAAATCAGAATTTTTGTAAAACATCTTGAATGCAGATTTCGTGATTTATGATTATATGATTATAATAATTTTGATTATAATAATAAAAATATGAAAAACTGCAAGATCCAAGTTGTGGATAAACAAATTATCTACATTATATTAAATTAATCAAAAAAAAAAAAAAAAAAAAAAAAAAAAAAAAAAATGATTATTATGATGATGATATCAATGAGGAAATTAATAAACTAATTTTTAAAAATGCTATCTGATGAAGGCATAGTTGTAAGGAAGAATTCATTAAAGTCTTAGCAAAATAAATTTGTGTTACATAAGAATTGATGACTAATAATAGATTTAAAAAAAAAAAAAAAAAAAAAAAAACCCTCAATGATGTATGTGTGCATATTCAAGTGTAGCTTAAAACAAACTGCATATGAACTGATTTTGTCTAAATTTGACAATTATTTTTTCATTTTTATTTATTGTTTTCATTATAAATATTTTTTTAATGTTCAGTGTTATTCTTATGCACCTAATAATTTAATATACAAGTGAAATTGTTTTATTATTCACTGGTATATGTTTAGTTTGATTAATATTCTACTTTTATTATTCAAATTGAAAATGATTTCTTATGGGCTCCAAAATCCACCAAATCCTAAAATCTACACAACCTCTGGTCCCAAGCTGTGTGGATTTTTGACTCTCTACTGTATTAGTTGGTTAGTTAAGGAAAATTGATAGGCGGCATATAAGTAGGTCAATTTCAGGTCTTGCAAATATGTTTCTTAAAAAATGACTCAGCACATGTTCTTCACTCTCGCCCTATTACCTCGCATTTAGATGTCCTTTTGTATGTGATTGTTAGTGACGAGTTATGGCAAGTATACAAAAAGCGCTCTACAGACTTTTGTCAAATTTGCTATTACAGTGAACTCTCGTTAAAACGGACAATCAAGGGCCGGCAGTTTTTGTCCATATTAACGATAGTCCATTATAACAGGAATTCATAAACTGAAGTTCTATATGAACTCTAAAATTACTATTATGTACACATACACAGTATAATACAAATAAACATTTGTTTCCTCAAACCCTTTTATTCACTAAAAATATAAACGTGTAGGAAAAACGATACTTACAAAACTTCTTTTCTTCATATAATACAATATAGTACAACTTGATGTAGTACATAAATTAAAAAGGCTGATAGTACATAATGGTTAGTTAATCTATCTTAAAAAAAAGAAGTTATCTTGGTTTGTTTTTTTTTAGGGTAAACGATCTTCTTTCTATGTCATTTTCAATTTTAGCCAATTGTTCAAAAATATTATCTGGAACATTTTCAGTCAATTGATAAAATGTCTTAATTGCCACCAGCATATGACGGACATCTAGTATATTTGGTAGAAAGACTTCCTCGTCAACTTTTCATGTTAAAAAAAACTTGAATTTGAAAAAATTTTGGGAACTGATTCTTTTATGAAGAAATTAAGCTTTGAGGGAAAAAAATATCCATCTTAACGAATGAATTGTACGTATAAAGCGATGTTTATTACGTATAATTCCCATAGGCCATAGCCGGGGATTCTGGTTTTGTATGTAATAACGAGAAATCCATCTTAAACGGGGCCGTCTTAACGAGAATTCACTGTATACATAAACTCCTTTTTAGATGTCTTTTTGCGTGTATTACGTCGTTATTACAGGAAAATTGACTGGCATCCTGATTAGATAGACTAGTTTTAAATCTTGGAAATGTCTAAAAAAAATGTCTCTACTGATGTATTTTTTTTCGTACTGTGAAATATTTGCAACTAGCAAACCCGTGCGAAGCTTTTGCAATTTCTTTCTTTCTTTCTTTACATTTAAAATTTGAAACTTATAAGTCTTATACCAATTTCACCATCCAATTTAAATTTTAATTCATTAGAAGCCAATTTATTATTAATTTTTTCGGGATGAAACATTAATGATAGCTAAACCAAATCATTTAAAGAAAAGTTTCAAAATGAAATTCATGTTTGACGACCCAGTTTTCATACTTCCCCAAATCGGGACAGCTTTAGTATAGGACCCCTATGATGACTTTCAATTTTTTGTCTCCGTGTTGGCGATGCCTTTTAATTAATTTTTTTATTTATTCATTTTGGCATAATTTTTTGTTAAAAAAAAAAAAAAAAACATACCTATTTTGATTATACTTTTTATTTAATGTGAGAAAAGTATTTGTCAGTTTATGACAAATGTTCATATTTTGTTAATATCTTTAAAGTATTGCTAGGTTTAAAATGACGTATGCGAAGGTTATAAAAATGCAGGGGTGAAATTTTCAGGGGCTACCCCTGAATTCAGGGTTTGTGAAAATTTTGCTGTCTTTCAATTTCATGGTAAATTACTTTGTTTTTACATAATTTTTTCATTTTCAATGTTTAATTTGCCTTATAATGTATTACAAAGTCTGCAAATGTCCCTTAATATAGGTAGACATGTAATATATCATTAATAAATGTCCCCTATCTGCATGTAAGGAACAGTTTTCAGGGTTTTTGCAAGCTAGGTAGTTTCACCCCTGAAAATGCAACTTTGAAAAACAGATTTTTCTATAAAATGATCTCATCAGATGAATGTCGTCACATTTTTTAATTAGATCACTGAATTGAATCATTCCATGTGCTTAAATACTGCTTATGTATTATTTTTATCCTCGCGTATTTTATTAAGTCACTATCGTATCGTTTCTACAAAAAAAAAATAACCCTAATTGGTCCACGTTAGAGAAATATTATATAAGATAGTTTTTCATATATATAATTTCTTAATTTATATTATTAATATATATATAACTTTTATTTATTTATTTATTTTTTCTCTCTAATAATTTAAATCTTAAATGTTTCCAATCATTAGTTTTATTATGATATTATGTTATGAGGATAAGAAATTGTCTTACTGTTTCAGTATAATAAAATTTATTGAATATTCTTTTATTATTATAGATGTAGCAAATTGCTTTTGATTTTATTTAATTCTAATTGTGTTCAGTAGATGGCAGTATTGCACTCTGATTTAATGAAACTTTGAGTAAAAGGGACGTTTCTATGCGTGGGTATGGAACATAATTTTAATGTATAATTTTTTCTTTTTTTTAATAAATGGTCTATACTATTTAATAAGTTATTCCTTTTAGCAAATTTATAATTTGTTATATAATTATAATTTGTTTATATAAGTTTTTCTTATAAGTTATATTAATTCTGTTAATTTAAATGATTCAACTCAACTTCAGGATTTGCTAGTCTATTTCCTTGTCTTTATGTAAGAGATATTATCGACATGTGACTGAAGATTTTATTTCTGAAAAAAAAAAAAAAAAAAAAAACCCTCTCATCTTCTACTTGCATTCTTCATTTAATCATATCTTATTAGGACTGAGGAGAATAAGTCTCAATCTGGGATTTTTGCGGCGTCATTTTTCGATAGTTAGACATTTATCGAAATCTAAAATTTATCGAAAATATAATTGAATAATTTGAAAGCGATGTTATAATAATAATAATAAAAAAATAAAAAAAAAACTGATAGTCCTCCGTCCTAAACTAAATTCTGCATTTGCCAGAATTTCACCAAAATCATTTTTTTTTTTTTTTTTTTCTGGGGGGGGGGGGGGGGGAAGAAAAATAAAAGAAAATTAATAATAATTATTATCGAAAGAAACAGTATCGAAAAAGTGTTTTTTAATAATTTTGAATTAGGAAATAAAAAGTGTGTGAGCAAAATTAAATAAAAATAAGTAAAAAAATGAATTTAATGATATAATTTTTATATAAAACATGATCGCGTGCTATCTTAAAAAGTAGATGTAAGATTTAAAGTTTATGTGGTGCGTGTGGCATCTATAAAAATTGTTTTAAGAAATAGAATAGAATAAAGAAAGCAACGATGTTGGTTGCATTTTGTTATACAGTTTGAATTTTTGAATTTTATAGAAGTAATATTTACCGTAGGAATAATTTCTTATGTTAAAACTATAGGGAATTCTTATGCGAGCACAAGCGATGCTACTTTATTATTATTATTTCTAAGTATTTTTTCTAAATACTATAATGATAATTTTTTTCTTTAATAATTCTATTTTAATTTGTTTTTTATTTAAATAGTAATTTTTTTCTTTGAAAGGTAGAGTCACCTTGTAGTATAAGCTTAGCATAGCTTGCTACAAATTGAAACCTTCATTGCATTTTTCAGCTCAGTGCAGAGATGGTGATCCCTGAAGATTTATTTCTACATTCTGAGCATTTCACTATATTTTTATTTATTTATTTCTTATTCGATGAGATTAATCATTCCCACCTTTCTTAAGTTCGTTTAGAAAACTTTTGTTTAAATTCAATATAAGCTCCTTTTTGTTATGTTTCTACGATTTATACTTTCATCGGAATTGTTCTTGTTTTGTTATCTAAATTAAAGTATTACTGGTCAAACATTTATTTTAGTTATTTAGTAATTTATTTAGGCTCTTATGGATTATTGTGGCAATTTAATAATCTGTTTATTTTGCATTATACTTATTTTTTTAATTCATCTATATATACACCCCGCGACAAAAATATAGGAACAAAGGGTGTTTTCTTTGATTTTTCATAAAATAACATTATCTAAATTGTTCTTATCATTTATTATTATCATAAAATAACATTATTCCCGGTCTATTTTTTGTTTTAAGTCTAATTTAGAAAAGTTTTAAGACTAAAATTTTTCTAATTTAAGACTACACTTCGCGACAAAAAGATAGGTACAAAGGTTTTTTTTTTTTAATTTTTCATAAAATAACATTATCTAAATTGTGCTGATCATTTATTATCATAACAAAATATTATCATATCAAAAACATATTAAATATTTGAATCATATTCAAAATATTCATATTCAAAATAATCATATTCAAAATAATCATATATAAAAAAAAAAAAAAAAACCCTTTGTTCCTGTTTTTTTTTGTCATGGTCTGTAGTCTTAAATTAGAAAAAATTTAGTCTTAAAAATTTTCTAAATTAGTATTAAAGCAAAAATTAGTCCGGGAATAGTGTTGTGATAATAATAAATGATAAGCACAATTTAGATAATGTTATTGTATGAAAAATCAAAGAAAAAGCCCTTTGTACCTATCTTTTTGTCGTGGAGTATATATATATAATTATAATATTGAATTATTAATAATGAATTATTAAATGCACTAAAAGCCAAGCATAGATACAAGATCATTGAAACCACATAGACCAATACAAAAGTAAATTTCAAGAAGGAGAAGCTCAGAAAGGTGAAAAAAAATTCATCAGAGAAACCTTTTTCACCCTTGAGCACCAATGTACGATTTTGTTCACTAGTGGCTGTAATAGCAAATCACTAGTGGGCCTCCTATCGTACATGAAAATTATTGAAGTGAAATAGAAAGTGTAATAAACTATTAAGTACAAGTAACAGAGAATCTAACAGAAAACACTTATTATAAACAATCAATACTTACAGAATGATACATTTGGAGTCACACGGATTAAAAAAGCAAAATAATTCAAGGGCTTAGTTGTTCAAGGAGTATAACAAACAAAATTTAAGGTATACAGATTTATAGCTGAAAGAATACAGCAGCAGAGATATTTATAATATGTGTTTAATTGTATGATTACTAATTTTAAGAATAGTTGACAACTCAGCAATGAAGTAATTGAACTTATAATGGAAAAGGAAAAAAATGCATATCAGTCCAATGCAAATGCAATAGGCCTTCTTGTTTATTTTTTTGATATTTAATTTCACATTACCTCCCAACCATACAGACAAACAACACCACTTATCCTCCGTAATCAAACATCTGCTCACACAAACTCCACCTTTCTTATTTTCTTTTATTGTTTTATATTTTTTTTTTGGTTAACATACACAACTGTGCACTCTCT
This sequence comes from Salticus scenicus, assembly GCA_963930645.1. Taxonomy (NCBI): domain Eukaryota; kingdom Metazoa; phylum Arthropoda; class Arachnida; order Araneae; family Salticidae; genus Salticus; species Salticus scenicus. The sequence continues at coordinate 459,602 of OZ005658.1, read as the reverse complement.
TTTTATTTTTTTATGTACTGAGAGAGACATGATTATGTATATAAAATTGAAAATACAAAGTTTTTAGGAAAACCCATTTTAGCAGTGGCTGTGATAAATTTATTAGTATTCTTGTTTTTATTTTTTTCAGAGCATAAATTTTTTATACTAAATAAGTGGTTAATGATGATATTTTTAAATACCGAAAGATGCATACAGGAATTAAAACGTGTGAATAAGTATAATTTAAAACTAGAATCTTGCCGTTTGTCATAGATATCTGATATATATATATATATATATATATATATATATATATATATATATTGGTTGAGTGGGTTTCTTAACTTAATAATAAAAGAACAACTGTACTTTAATATACAGTACAATTAGTTTTTGATCCTATGTATTTCATAAGCAAATTTATTTGAATTGAACTAGTATAACAATTTTAATATTAATTATTAACAATACTATGTAACAATTATGTGTTTAATAAACTATTTAAGGTTTAAAATGGGGGCTAATATAATTGCTACGTAAAATAAGTTTAAATTAACATCACCGTAATTGTATTTTTTAAATAGTAAGGTTATTAATGAAGATGTTTAAAATAGTTAAATTATTATATTTAATTGAGTTTGGTTTTAATATATGCTTTTAAATAATATGAAATGGACAACACATGGCGAAACATGATTTTTCAAAACCCCTTGGCTACAGCTTTCGACCTGAGTTCGAATCCTGGACAAGGCATGGATGTTTCGGCCTGTGTTGTCCCTATTAGGGGTAGCGATGGCCGCCTATCAGGTCCTGTTTTTTAAATGGCCATCGATTCGGCGACCCTGCAGTCAATAGTTTGTCGCAAATGCCACGTCATTGAATAATAATAATAATAATAATAATGTTAATAATAATTTTGGAATGTTAAAATGAAATTAAAAACAAAACATTAAATAATGAGTAATTGTGGAAACAAATTCCCCCATAGAATAACATGGGCTTTGGCTGTCGGTGAAAGCTGATATCGTATACGCTCAAGTATTCTACGTTAAACTAAAAGTTGTATAATTCGATTATTAAGTTTCAATTTGCGTGCTTGTAAAGATACTATATGGCAAAATTCATGTTATAAAAGTATATTTATTTAAAATAAACTTAAATTAGCCCATATTTCGCCATCGTCCTAAAAATAGGACACCATGCATAAGTGTCATTTATATAAATTCTTTTAAATATTTTAATTCAAATTAAAAGCGATATGTTATTTAAAAGTCCAATAAATGCATATGTGTCTTTATCGTTAGTTTAAATTAACGTTTAATATATATTTTTTATTTTTTAAATGACGATTCTTGAAGATTTATTCATCACATTTTCAACAAATTATTACTTAAAAAGGTTTTACGTTCAAGAATAACGGGCATATAAATTTATTGAGGTAATATTATACACATTTGTACTAGTAAAGCAATTATTATAGATGGTCTATTTTCCTTATATTTCCGGCCCACCAGCGGCCGAGCGGTTCTGCGCTCAAAGCTGGTAGATGGGAGGTGCCGGGTTCGATCCCAGGTCGCGCTCATCGACCTAGCCGTTCGGAGTTTTCCGTGGTTTCCTCCGAAACTCGCGTAAATACGGGCTAGGACCCCTTAGAAAGACCCCCCACGGAGGGCATTCCTCCTGTAGGCCTAGGACACTTTAGGAGTCAATCGGCCTTAAATCCTACAACCAACCAACCAACCAACCTTATATTTCCGACTGTCTTAAACCATTGTCCTATTTTTTAGGGCAACCTGTACCAATTAAGCTAATGAAAGGTTGGTAAGTTTTTTGATTTTGTGTGTGTACACAGGCTTAAAGAAACATATATTTAAGATTTTATAAAGAAAAAATGTATTTTTTCAATGCTCGGCAGTTGGCATGATATGGGTTAGCTTTGTATAAAGAGTATCAATACAAAAACCCTTAACGGGTTAAAAGTTTGTGACGCAGCTACTTTATGGTTATAAGAATTTTTTAAATATTGGTCTTAAAAATAATGATATCGAATTTTATGTGACACTTTGCTATTAATTAAAATGTACATAATATTCTTTTATTTGATCATTTGCTGTTTTCTTCTATTTATAACTACAATGCAAACATACTTTTAACTTCAACATAGACGGATAATAAAATATACTTACTGATGCTTTTTCATTTGCATTTCAAATTCAAAATAAAGGTTTTAAAAAGAATGATATCAAAATTCCAGTGACGCCTCGATTTCACTTTAAAAGATTTGCTTTTAGATTGCATTAAAATTACATTTGTTTTGTCTAATAAATTATATTTACACATTGAAACAGTGCTTTTAATTTTCAAATATACTGTCAAATAATCACACTTTCACAGAGTTTGCATTTTAAATTAAAAAAATTTTTTCAATAAATTGAATTGTCTTTTGCGTCACGCTATCCAAAACTACAAGTAAAATTTGTGCAAATGTTTTCTTTGCATCACACTATCTCTGCACATATTTTCAGACAGTTGGATACTGATACAAAGTAACATTTGCACAAATCTGACTTACAGTTTTGGATAGCGTGACGCAAAAGACAATTCAATTTATTGAAAAAATTTTTTTAATTTAAAATGCAAACTCTGTGAAAGTGTGATTATTTGACAGTATATTTGAAAATTAAAAGCACTGTTTCAATGTGTAAATATAATTTATTAGACAAAACAAATGTAATTTTAATGCAATCTAAAAGCAAATCTTTTAAAGTGAAATCGAGGCGTCACTGGAATTTTGATATCATTCTTTTTAAAACCTTTATTTTGAATTTGAAATGCAAATGAAAAAGCATCAGTAAGTATATTTTATTATCCGTCTATGTTGAAGTTAAAAGTATGTTTGCATTGTAGTTATAAATAGAAGAAAACAGCAAATGATCAAATAAAAGAATATTATGTACATTTTAATTAATAGCAAAGTGTCACATAAAATTCGATATCATTATTTTTAAGACCAATATTTAAAAAATTCTTATAACCATAAAGTAGCTGCGTCACAAACTTTTAACCCGTTAAGGGTTTTTGTATTGATATCATTACTTTTTAAGGGTTATTGATTAAAAGATCGCACAAATGAGTTTATAGCACTATATAAAAAGTATTTTTATATTAAATTTAAATTGAAAGTAAATTTTAAAATTATACAGCAAGTGATAAAACTTTAAAGAAAAACAGAACAATACAAAAACATACTACTTTGGGGTGGGAGAAGCTATTACATACAAAGAAATTGCATAACATGTAACTATTAGAAATAAACTTTGTAAAGTTTTGAAAGCATTTTCACAAGAAATTTTTTTTTTTTTTTTTTACTCATACTGAAAAAGTATTATTGAAATAAAAAAAGATTTTAACAGCATAATTTTTTTTTTTTTTTTTTTTTTTTCCCATTGGCAACTCCATATTACTACAGAAATATATGAAACTTGTAACATTTATTTTTTTACATAATGAACATCTGAACATTCAATTGGTAATGTGGGTCCCCGGGAGAAGAAAAATATTTAAAAACAATTACTCCCTATTATCCACAGAACAAGGTGGGGGTATCACCGTTACCAATGGAACGGCTCATTGTTGCCCACTTTTGTTCAGGCATTATGAATATAAATATTTAAAAAAAAAGAAAGCTTTATAAAAATTAAACAACAGATGGCAAATTTTTACTCAAAACTCCTGTGTAGTAATTCTTAATGGTTACCTGATGTATAAAAATAGGTTTTTTAAACTAAAAAGGTTATTCTGTTTTTTCAAAAAATAAAATGTAAATATTTTTGCTATTCCTAGGCCATGAACACTTAGAAATTTCAGTGTCATCGGCTTTGTACCAATGTTTGTTTTTTCGAACTATAGCTGTATAATGGCCGCTTGATGAACTTTTGCCATGATGAAATATTGCACCTTTTAATATGTAATTTTTATCACAAAATTTTATTTTACTCTGTGTAACTCCTGACAGTAACAAGTTTGTATTTTTCTGCATGTTTGAATTTATTAATTGCAATGAAAAAATTAAAACATTTTGTGTATTTTCAATGTTAGTTTTAGTAATTAAAACATTAGCGTTATTACAATTAGGGCATTTTGCTTCTTTACATAAATTTGAATTCCAGGCATTAAAATTATAGTCAAGTAACTCCTGAAATTGAAATTTGTTTTTTGTTATTGGTATTATTAATTTTCCTATTTGAGTTTCAATCGTTTCTTGGTTATCATATTCACAATTTTGACATTTATAATAATTTTTAGTATCAAATGACATAAGAAATTTTAAATATCTATATTTATCAAGAAGTAATTGTAAAAATTCTGTGCTATCCTGCTGCTGTTTAATATCAAACATATCATCATCATGAAACTCTAATTGTAATTTATGTGAATCTAAAGCACTACTGGATATGGAACTTGAAAAATCTAAACATAGTTTTTTTAATTCTGAATGTGTGGATAACATTATTGCAGAGTTTATACACTTTATATTAAAAAGACATTGTAAGACAGAGTTAACGTAACAGGAAACACCATATGGATTATTAAAACCATGAAAATTACTTAATGATTCTATTATGTCTTCTCCATGTTTCTTAATTTGTGCATTTTCTATATCAATTAATGGAGGTGTATGCAAGTGTGTTAAGTAATTGTTTTTATCAGGCACATTCTTATTAACAGTTTTGTCTAATGAGAACAGTTTTATGTCTGGTTTAAACGTAGATTTCAATCTATTATACTCTAAAATTGCACTAGTCTGAGCTTGAATTTTATTTGGATTTAAATTAATTATGTGTAGACCATCTAAACATTTAACTCTGGATAAAGCAACATACACCTGACCAGATGAAAATATCGAGCTACCTATATCTACTACACAAGTGTCTAAAGTTAAGCCTTGGCTTTTATGAATAGTTATTCCATACGCTAAACATATCGGAAACTGCTTTCGGAAAACAAATATGTTTGTAAATAATTGAAATTTTGCAGTTACAGGTTCTATGTCAAATTCTCCAGTCTCAAATTTTATTCTAAGTTTACTAATATTTTCAGTTGAAAAGTTATCTTTAAAAATTTTAACTATAAAACCTATTGCACCATTTACTAAACCGTTAGTTACATCTATATTTCTCAATAACATAATTTTTGCTCCTAATTTGACTTCTATTTCATCTTCTAGCCCTGCAGTTCGTGTATTATCTTCCTTAATCTTATTTAAGGATTTCCGCGCTTTATCTTTTTGTGCATTAGTTTTTGCTTCAATTATATCAATAGCTTTGAGAATAACTTTTGGTTTACTTGAATAATCTAACATACAGGTGTTAAAGAGATTACACTGTTTTTTTGTTGGGAATAAACAAATAGTTTTACATTCTAATTTTTGTACGTATTCAACTAATTCTTTTATACAATCTGATGGATTATTGGATTTTAGAATAATTTCTCTTTTACGTAAAATTAACTCATCAGAATCTGTCAATACACCGATACGGATTGAATCTAATATAGATGCATATACTTTATCTGTTTGCTGCCTCATGTTAATAGACAATTCGTCATAGGTAAGTAATTCTTGCCAAATATTTATAAAATGTAATCCAGCAAAATGAGTAACGCTAGTTTCTTTAGAAATACTTACAAAAGGGGAATGTCCCATTACAGGCGGAAGTTGTAATAAATCACCAAAAAATAAAATATTTATTCGCCCGAACCAGCCGTCATCTTCATCCATGGTGTCAAAAATTTCCGATAACCTCATGTGGATATGCATTAACATTATATTAGAGACCATGGAGACTTCATCTAAAATAAGCAAAACTAAATTATTTAACTCAACACGGATAGAATTTAATTTGTCATCTGATAATTTACTGTACTTAGGTATATTGCCATGTTCTACTGGTAACTGCAGTAAACGATGAATAGTCAAACCATTTATATTAAAAGCAGCGATTCCAGTTGGTGCTGTTACAGCGACTTTGCTAAATTTCTCTGAAATATAACACCGAATAACTTTAATCAAATATGATTTTCCTGTTCCTCCGATTCCAGACACAAATTTTCTCAAAATTAAGTTTGGAATTAAACGCTTATTAACATTATTGGATGTGCAAGTATTAATTTCCTTAATATATTGTTCCAAACAGTTTACAACTTCATCAAAAACACGTTTTTGATCTACATTTAAATGTTTAATCATGCTATCAATATCTTCCTTTGGCAATAATTTTTCAAAATCTTCTATTTCATTTCCTATTGGCTCTACAAAATTAATAATATTAAAGTCATTTTTATCATCCTTACTATTTGAAAGCATTTGATTTTCTATAGTTTCAATTTCTGAATTCAAATCATTTTTAGCCTGCTGTATTTCTTCTAAACGTTCATGATACTTCATTGCCTCCAGCAAATTTTCCTTGCAATCAATAAAAGATTCACTATACGTTTCGAAACTACCTTTTAATTCCGAAATAGTTCTCCATGGTTTAAACAAAATTAATAAACAGAAATAATAGTTTTCTGGCTCTTGTTTACAGTTATAATTGTAATGGTTAATTAAATACGGAAATTTTCTTTTACGTAAATATTTTTCCCCATACTCATAAGAAATTACGGTTTTAGAAGAAGGTTTTTTATTTACAATATCATACCATCTTGAAAAATCAAATAAAGAAAGATTTTCAAGTTGTTTTGGCCTATGTGGATAATGTGTATCAATCCAACTTGCACAATAGATATCAGTTGCATTGTTACTTAATTTACTCAGTTCCTTTTGGGTTTTTAATTTACGCGATCTGTTAATTTTAACATCTAACCATCTGATAACAGTACCAGAATCAGTTCCAAATAATGAATGTGATAGTAAAGTGTCAGCAGCTTCTAAAGCTCCACATTCCCGATTCGATAATGCTCGTAAACCGAAGTTCCATAAACGATTATATAATGGTTTTGCAGAACAAAAATCATTAAAATCATCAGACGCAAATGATTTTTCAGCTTTGGTTTGATATTTTGTTACGTATGTAGTTAAAGATGCTGACTTTTCACCGATAAACTGAATATCTACATTTCCACACCAGGCTAGCATTATAACTGCATTATAATCATTAATGTAAACTTCGTCTTCATTTCGTGGCAAATTATACAAACGAGTTTTCGTTAGCTTTCTTCGACCTATTACTGCATTAGCAACTTCATTAACATGTAAATACTCTGAAATGTCACGTGGAAAACTAAACCTACAAACTCTAATAGTTTTATTTTTAACTTTTTTAGCACGCATACAATATGAATTATGTTTATGAATTTGGTATTTTGTAACACGATCATGAAGTAGAGGAAAATTAGTTTTATTGGGAATTTTACATGTTATATATTTATTAATGAATCCAGCAATAGAATCTAAACTTGCTTTTCCTAAGACTGGGGCATTCTTAATCCATAGCAATAAATGAAAATGTTGTAATCCACGGGACTGATACTCACGGCGCCAAGCATAATGCTCAACTATACCTAATGGACCATTACTAGAAGTAATAAAATCTAACATAGCTTGAAATTTGTTTTCGATAAAACGGGAAGTATTTACTGGATCTAAAGCTATTAAATGTGATAAAGGTTTATCTTTATATTTTGAATTTGTTTGCCCTAGATACATATGTAAGTCTTCCCAATGATATTCACTTGGACTCAAAGTTAAAAAGAAAGTAGGGGGGCCATAGTTTTTCACCATACAATTTAAATCATTACGTGGTTTTGACCAAAACTGCTCTGTATTTCGTAATCTACTAAAAATTGTGGACAAATTACCCTCCAATTCCTTGCTTGCAATCATATCTAAGCACTCCTTTGCAGTAATATTTGATGTAGAATTTGTAATATTTAATTTGTGAAAAATTCCCGCTTTTAATTGTCTGATATTAGCATTATTTAATAAATAAAACAAATATTGTAAGTTTAGTCGAAATTGTGAATGAGAAGATTTTAATAAACATTTAATAAACTCTGCTGTAGGTAAATCAATTGATCGTATTTGAGAATTACCATTTTCACCATAACAAAATAAGTCTGGAAAGCATTTTAAATCTAATTGCATATCTCGATCATCTAAACTTTTTTCCATAATTTGTAAAAATTGATATATTGTGCTAGAATCCATGTTAATTCTTTTTTCAAATAATGGATGTATTGTCATGTTGTTATAATAACCATCTGTTACATCTTTTTGCGTCAACATTGCACCCCCTATATCTGGATTTCTATTATCACAATCTAACTCAATATCACAATCTTTTATATTTTCTAACAATTTATCAGCTGAAGTTGGTATAATAATGTGGTGATACAAGGGATTATTTTTTTTTAACCAATGTAATGCTTCAAAAATTTTATTTATGTTAATTAATGTTTGCCAAATATGATTGTGTTTAGATGGTGCACTACGAGCTAATACATAAAGCTCCTGATCTGTCATTAGTGCATCAGACGGATTTGGTAATTTTTTAAGTGTCTGTTCTAATGGTAATGGTAAATGAAAAACTCTACCTATTATTTTCTTAACAAGACCTACTGGTGTTTTTTGTTTAAGACCTCCCTGAACTGTACCCATTCTAGTGATAACTTGAAAAGCTTTTGCACGTTGAATTAAAATTTTTTCAAATTCATTTAAAGTGGAAATGCACTCTGGAACTGGTTTGAATGCCAAATTATTCAATATACATCTGGAAGGCATTTGATTAGTTTTAAATTTATTCATACAATACACACAAATATATTTGAAATCACTAAATGTTCCTTCATAATAATCTACTAATTTTTTCCACTCTGTGTTTGATTTGAAAGACACACTGATAATTGGACGGATGTTCCGTTGATGACAAAGTTGTAAGCAAGAAACACAAGTATGAACAGGCCAATCAGTATCTTTTACCTTGAAGCTGCGAAAAGCTTTGTTAAAATAATCGAAAATTTCTCCTTCTTCCTCAAATGGAAATGAATCAACAATGAAAGAACAACTTTTAATGCTAATTTGGTCACAAATATCTGTTAAATGTTCTAAATCAAAATTTAATAAAGAAAATTCATAGTAATTTATACTTTTTACAGAACGTAAAATTTTATAGATTAATCTTATAATTTGACGAATATCTGGAAAATGTGGGGCAATTGAACGAAAAAATAGTAAAACAGAGTCACAGTTATCATCAACATAACAAAAGGATGGATGGCCTAGCTTACTTTTGCTATAATCAATATGTGATTCACATTCATTGTATTCATTAGAAATGTTTTCAGTGACGAATGTTTTTTTTGTGTCAGAATTACGACAATTATCAATAGTTTGAAAGAATTGTAAGATTTGTGAACATTGTAAGCTTAGAATAACATTTATAATAGTCAGAAGACGATCAAATATTTTTTGTTTGTTAAGCAAACATATATTAGTGTTGCAAACCCAAGTGTTCTTTTTTTCACCACATTGGAATAAATTCACAATTTGGCCCTCACTGTTGCATTCTAAATTTGTTTTATAATTAGAAATGTTAGTGTAAGTGGAATCAGTAAAAAAATTTTCTGACGTTAAAGTATGAAGAGAATATCCAACTAATGCATTAAAATTTTGCTCTAAATCAGAATCTGGATTAACTTTTAATTTGCTATATCTTAATTTTTCTTTTAAAAATATATATGTTTTACAAAATGTATTTATTAAACTCTCTCGATAATTAGATATTTTATTCACAACCTTTTCTGCCTGTAATCGCCTGTCAATATTTTTATTACTTCCCCAGATTCTCAGAATTAAACTTTCTTTATTTTCAGGTAATTTAAACAAATTTTTAATTGCAGTAAATTCGTTGCTTATATTGTGACTCTGACTGGTCTGTGGTAAAGAAATTTTTTTGCGAATTTTCATTTCTGTCACTCTGTTTTGTCGTTGGACCGGTGTCTCTAAACTAATCAGTTGCTTTTTTTTAATTTTACTTTTATTTATTTGACAGTGGGCCTGTGTCTGTGAACTTTTCAATTTCCTGTGTGTGCTAATTTTTCTTAACCTTTCTTCATGTTTATCTTGTGTTTCTAAACTAATGTGTTGCTTTTTTTGAATTTTTCTTTTATTTAAGTACATTTGATGTTGGACTTGTGTCTGTCGATTTCTATATAATTTCATGTATTCTCTTAATTTTCTTAACCTTTCTTCACGTTTTATTTGCGTTTCTGAATTCATGTGCTGCTTTCTTTTCATTTTATTTGTGTACATTTGACGCTGTGCTTGTGTCTGTCGATTCCTATACAATTTTATATATGATGCAGATTTTCTTAATCTTTCTTTCCGTTTAACATGTGTTTCTAAATTAATGCGTCGTTTCCTTTGGAATTTCCGTTTCTTTAAGTTTATTGCATGTTGGATTGGTGTTTGTGAATTTTCATATAATTTTATGTATGATCTAGTTTTTCTCAACCTTTTTTTATGTTTATTTTGTGATTCTAAATAGAGTTTTTTTCTCTGTATTTTAGTTTTGGGTACTTCTCCTGTTTTTGTTAAGTTGGATGTGTATTTAGATAAATTTACTTTAGTGCATTCATTTTTAACATTTTGGTTATGTGTTACACGAACAGACATTAAACTAAATAGAGATTCTTTTTTTACAGTATAATTATGATCACTAGTATCAATTAAACAACAACTGTTCAGTAATTGGCTAGCTAAACATTCAATTGTTGCCATACAACATAAAATAGCAGCACCTTTTCCCTCCAAAGCTGGACATCCTTGAGAGTTTCGTTTGTGTGAATCAAAACAATAATACTTAGATTTAAATTTCATAAGAGCAAATGTATAGCTATTGCATGTAAAAATTCCTGTTGTGTATTTATTTATTTCAAAAAAAGAAGTTAATGATGGAATTAAATTATTTAATGTACAAACACCCTCCTGTATATGTTTTATACTTCTATTACCACTATGCATTTCAATGTTTTCATAAAAGCTAAATGTATCGCCATGAAAATTAATTATGTTAAAAACTTCATCAAATGAAAGGTAATCTGAATTAGCATTAATTTCTTGATTAATTGTGCTTTTAGAAGTTCGGTATAACTGATCCCCAATATGTAATATGTAGTCAATATCGCTTGAATCCCATGTGTCAATATTTTTTTTAAAGGAATATGCGAGAGCAACACAAGACATAGGTGTACATTGTTTACCACGAGTCTCTAAAAATATTTTATCGCCTTGATCAATATTACCCATTATTATTGTGAACTCATTTTCACCTGGTCGATTTCTTAAATTTTTGCTAATACGTTTACGAGGCCGACCTCCACCACATAATTTTAAGTTTTTAATGTTAGATAGCATGAATTGTGGTGTTTTATCTGATACAGTATCACTAACCGAATTTATTCCTGCCCCAAGTACACAATGATTCACTTGTTGAAAGTTTACTTTACATAATGAAATGTTATCTGATAATTTATCACCTAAACATAATACAACTCCCCAAAAAATGCAAGTGATTCTTAATAGAAAAAACCAAACAAAATTTATAATTTGATAAATGCGATTATAAAAGAGAAAAAAGTTACATGGCAATGGATCAGAGGAAGGCGAATTGCAAAACATTGAGTTAGAGAAAGGGGCGATGCTAGACGGTATGTTCAAACAAGAGGAAGCCTGGGACGGCTGGTTAAAGCAAGGAGAAGCACGGCGCAATGGGGAACGTGAACGACGCAGCGAGGAACGAGCAAGACACAAGGGAGGAGGAGCACGAAGCAGCGGAGAACGAGCACGGGGCAAGGGGGGAGGAGCCCGACGCAGCAGGGGACGAACAGAACGCAAAGGGCGAGAAACACGAAGCAGCGGAGAACGAGCACGGGGCAAGGGGGGAGGAGCCCGACGCAGCAGGGGACGAACAGAACGCAAAGGGCGAGAAACACGAAGCAGCGGAGAACGAGCACGGGGCAAGGGGGGAGGAGCCCGACGCAGCAGGGGACGAACAGAACGCAAAGGGCGAGAAACACGAAGCAGCGGAGAACGAGCACGGGGCAAGGGGGGAGGAGCCCGACGCAGCAGGGGACGAACAGAACACAAAGGGCGAGAAACACGAAGCAGCGGAGAACGAGAACGGGGCAAGGGGGGAGGAGCCCGACGCAGCAGGGGACGAACAGAACGCAAAGGGCGAGAAACACGAAGCAGCGGAGAACGAGCACGGGGCAAGGGGGGAGGAGCCCGACGCAGCAGGGGACGAACAGAACGCAAAGGGCGAGAAACACGAAGCAACGGAGAACGAGCCGAACGCAAGGCGGGAGGAGCACCAAGCAGCGGAGAACGAGCCCGACGCAGCAGGGGGCGAGCAGGAGCACAAAGCAGCGGAGAACGAGCCGGACGGAAAGGGGAACGAGCCCGACGCAGCAGGGGGCGAGCAGGACGCAAGGCGGGAGCAGCACCAAGCAGTGGAGAACGAGCCGGACGCAAAGGGGAACGAGCCCGAAGCAAGGTGGGAGGAGCACCAAGCAATGGAGAACAAGCCGGACTCAAGGGGGCAGGAGCACAAAGCAGCGGAGAACGAGCCGGACGCAGCAGGGGGCGAGCAGCACGCAAGGGGGCAGGAGCACCAACCAACGGAGAACGAGCCCGACGCAGCAGGGGACGAGCAGGACGCAAGGGGGCAGGAGCACCAACCAACGGAGAACGAGCCCGACGCAGCAGGGGACGAGCAGGACGCAAGGGGGGAGGAGCACAAAGCAACGGAGAACGAGCCTGACGCAGCAGGGGACGAGCAGGACGCAAGGGGGGAGGAGCACAAAGCAACGGAGAACGAGCCCGACGCAGCAGGGGACGAGCAGGACGCAAGGGGGAAGGTACACGACACAGCGGAGAACGGGCAGGACGCAAGGGGGGGACAGCACAGGGCAGTAGGGAAGAAGAGAGAAAGTTTGAGTGAGGAGCGGAAAAGAGAACCTCAAGCCTAACCGGAGAGCCAAATGTAACTCCCGCAGAGACTGGTACCAGTGATTTAGGTGCTGGAACCGACTTAACAGTATGTGTTGCTGGCTTAAACACACGAAAGGTGAAAGCCCACCGTCCACTGTTAGACGATTCTACACCATCAATTCCATGGTAAAACATTCTCTGGTCCCTAAACACATAAAAATCCCCACCTCCCAGCCATTCCCGTGCAACCTCCTGCCTTCTATTGTTCTCCAACACAAGAGTGGCTCCAGCACCATAACACAAGGTAACAACCTGTTCAGAATCATGAGCAGGTTCATCATCCTTATGAGTGCTAAGTCCTGAAGTCCCACTTGGATAGTAGACCACTAGACAAGCATTTGGTTTACCTAGCCGCAAATCCCTAACAACCCCTGCACACAGATGCTCTACTTCTGAGAAGGCCCCAAATGGCTTAATTTTTCTACATAAATTTTTCCCATACTCATACTGCCTATCAGCAAAAAGCCACTCAAAACGATTCCCTTTACGACCCCTTGCAATTAAGCCATCATCAAGATTAGAGTTAAGCTTCCTAACAAATTTCTGCATTGCTGCCTTCTCAGAAACGCTAAGCCTGCCACGCTCCACACTCGGAAAAACAGTGCGCACAGGACGAGAACAAGAAGAAAATTCCAAGGAAGGAAAAGAGACAGAAGAGAGAGAAGGCAAAACACATGAAGACATAATAGGCAAATCCTTACCTTTAGTTTTACTTACTGTTAAGGCTTGTGGCACAACTTCATCTTGCATAGACAAGTTCCAGAAAATTCTTGAATGAATTCTGTTAGATGTAACTTCCGCATAACTCAGTCCACCTACATAATCTTCATACCTGAAATGAGAAAAGAAGTACCCAGAAAAACATTGCGACAGTGCAAGACCAGGTAAAGGCATTCTCAAAACCTAGAAAGAATCAAAAAGAAAAAAATTATATTAGAAAGTAAATATAAATAATTATAAGATTAAACTTTTTGTTTTCCATGTTTTTAAATTTTCTATTAAATGGTTGAACCATAGCTATACGCAAGCAAAGTGTGACGTCACTAACAGTTAGTGGGGCCCTAAAAAAAATTTCTATGTTAATTATCCTTGGATTTTTTGTAAAAAGTTATTAAAAATTAATAAAAAATATTTTCTAATTTGAATCCCCATATTCAGATATAGTCAGGGCCTGAAATTTCAACTTAGATTACACTCGGTGGAAAAAAAAGTTACTCGCCACAAAATATGACTCACTCTATTTTTTACGTATAAGGTGACCAGAATTTTTTAATGGAAAAAGAGGAGAAATTACACATTTCCACTCGCCACTGGCAAGCGGAAATTTAGCATCCTGGATATAGTCAGGGGTCTGTCCAGACTTTTCGGACAGGGTCCTGTTTTTGTGAAATTATGAAAAAAACTGATTTCCAAACTGATTCACAAAAAATGTTTGTGAATTTAAATTTTGTGTGAAAATAAAGTTCTTCTGAACTTTTCGGCTAAGAAAATTGTGAAAAATGTAATTTTTTAAAATAATTTTAGACAATGACAGTTCACTTTTATAGAAATAAACTATAGAACTATATATATATATATATATATATATATATTTTTTTTTTTTTTTGGGGGGGGGGGGTGGTTAGCACCATACACTGTAAGATTCTATATACATTTAGACCGAAGTTTTACTCGCCACAGTAAAATTTCCACTCGCCACTGGCAAGCAGAAATTTACAGGGGTCGATCCAGCAGTGGCAGATTTAAGGGGGGGGGGGGGGCTAGGGGGCTGAAGCCCCCCCCAAAACAGTGACATTCACAATTGAATATTGCAATTGTACATTTTTTTTTTGGTCTAGAATAACGTTTTGAAAAGTCTTAGTCCCCCCCCCCAACGTTAAGTTCTGGATCCGCCACTGCGATCCAGGTTATAAATTTTGGGTCCCCTTTTTGTGAAAAACATAATACTTTTGTGAAATTTTTATTTATTTTTGTGAAAAAATAAAAAATCGTGTCTAAAACCTTCCATTTTAACTGCCAGGGTTGGCCAATTTTTGCCGAAGTGGAAAAAACCATGGTAAAAACCGCGGAAAAAACCACGCCGGCAAAAATAGTTTTTGCCACAATTTTTGCCAGTGGCAAAAATTACCA
Source organism: Salticus scenicus (assembly GCA_963930645.1). Classification (NCBI taxonomy): domain Eukaryota; kingdom Metazoa; phylum Arthropoda; class Arachnida; order Araneae; family Salticidae; genus Salticus; species Salticus scenicus. The sequence goes on along the minus strand of OZ005658.1, from coordinate 444,442 downwards.
GTATTTCAAACAGGGTTTTAAGGATTTTGATTACACGATTTTAATGTTTAAATCATAATTTTAACAAATTAAAACCAGAGATTTAAATACACTCTTGATCAACTGATTCTTATGTAAATCATTAAAATAATGCATTCTAAAATTTCTTTAAAATAAAATTTTTAACATCAACAATTAACATAATTTTTTTCATTTTCAAAAATATTTAAATTATCTATCTAAAAAATATTCTTCAATAATTAATTGCTTGAATATTTGTTTTTCAATGTATTACATATTTTTGTTTACAGTGGGGAAAAGTCAAATATTGAGTCAATTATTGACTCAGCTGTTGCCAGTCAGTATAATTTGCCAGTCAGTCACTGATCATGCATTTTTTGGAATTGTAAATTGCAAGTAAACTCTCTCTCTCTCTGAATATGTCTTACTTAAGATTTTTTTACTTCAATAAAATAAAAATATAATTTTGTAGTTTTATTTTTATGGTTATGTTCAGGGACTGACAAAGTTTCTATATCTTAGTAGCCAGAAATAGCGAATTATTTCTATGACAATACTCACAGCAAAACTTAATAATATTTCATAATTGTATAATTAATGCAGGCCATTCACATATTATTTTACATTGAATAAATGAACTATTCAGTTAAAAATGTGAACTAAGGAAATTAAGAAAATAGCTATTTTTTATTTATAAAGATAAAAACAAACTATTGGCGGAAAAAAATCCTCAGAAATAAATATTATTTTTACCTTTAATATAATCATCAAATAAATTGAGAATGTTTAAGTTTTGGCTTTAAAATACTATTTGTCTATTAATTTTTCAGGTCAGAATTCCTTTAAAGAGAATCCATTTGATAAATATCATACTATTTAAACTTTCTCGTTGTAAATTCGAACATAGTTTGCTTTAGATAGTGTTTATGATATTGAATCTTGTTTAACACAAAGGTGTTGGCATGGAAAGTACCAGTATAGTAGTAAGACGATTTATCAAATATGGGAATTTATCTTTCATGAAAAAACATCATTCAAAAACAGAAATAATTGTTAAATTTTTGAGAAAACATTAAACTCATACTATTCATTCAATACATCAGCAATGTCATCTTTTATACCAAGACAAGAAGGTAGGAGGAAAAACAAAAATATACATAAAAAATATTGTAAATGTAAATGCATAAAAAATTTTTTGTCGGTCTGCCCTAACTGGTCACCAATGGATATTTATATTCACCCTGGCACCCGAAATTTGTCGGATACTGGTTATATATATATTATATTAATTAATTAATTATAATTACTTTTTAAATTAAAAAATCTTCACACATTTTTTTTCATTGAGGTGCCAAAGTGTAAAGGGTGAAAATTGAAAGGGATTGTGTTGTTCTAATTTTATTTTTCCACTTTTCCTAATTTTTTCCATTTTTGCCAATTTTTTCCATTTTTGCCGCTTTTTGCCTGGTTTTTTCCACTTTTTGCCACTGTCCTGGCAAAAATGCATTTTTGCCGGCAAAAACCCAACCCTGTTAACTGCCATTCTAAATAATGTTTAATATCAAATTAACATAGTTTCATTGAACCAATTAATTAAAAATAATACAGAAAACATGGAAACATTTTTGAAAAAATCACTTTTCTAAAACAAATCTTATGAAGGACTCATTTCATAAATCTGAATTTTGTGAAGGGTCCTCTTTTATAAATTTGAATTTTGTGAAGGGTCCTCTTTTATGGGGTGGAATTTTGTGAAGGGGCAGCAAAGAGGACCCAATTTTTGCCTGGATCGACCTCTGATTTAGCATCCTGGATATAGTCAGGGGTCTGTCCAGACTTTTCGGACAGGGTCCTGTTTTTGTGAAAAAAACTGATTTCCAAACTTATTCACAAAAAGTTTTTGTGAATTTAAATTTTGTGTGAAAATAAAGTTCTTCTGAACTTTTCGGCTAAGGAAATTGTGAAAAAGGTAATTTTTCAAAATAAAATTATAATTAAAGTTTCATTTTAGACAATGACAGTTCATTTTTATAGAACTAAACTAGTGCTGCACCGAGTAGCACTTTGGCCGAGTAGCCGTAAGAAAGAATAATTGAAATTGACATATATATGAAGAATTTTGCACATCTTGAAATTTAAAAAAGGCTTTTTAACACAAAATTAAGTTAAATGACAAAAAGTATGTTTACATGAAACATTTCAGAACTTTTGTAGTGTATATACACAATTAGGTTCATTGTTATATTTGATACTTCCAGCTTAGTGGATTATTAAAACCATAATAACTGATAACTTCATTCTTTATTATATAGTCTTTCTCAGATGCATATCATTTTCAAATAATTCTTAGAGATTATAAAAGTTCTTCATACACTCAGGCTTAATTTAAGATGCATGAAATTTACATATGAAATGAGAACATTAAAATAAATATTTTTTCATCATTTCAAACATGATAGACTTCATTAATCTTCAAATTCTAGAAGAGTAAAAAGTAGGTAGTTTCGGGCCATAATTTACAGAACAACAAATTTGATAATATATTTTTTATAACATTTTAGTGTATTTACCTTTTTCATAATTATTATTTTTTAAATTAAAAATCAATCTTTTTTTTACAGTTTTAAAAGTCTTACTTTTATTTGCACAAATATGTAACTAAAGTTTTATCAACTACGTATAGTAGTATTATATAAGGGGTTCTTCTTTCTAAAATATTTTATTTTTGTCTGTTTTACAGATACAATCTTATGTACAAAGTTTTTGTAATTTAAAAAAAAAAAAAATGCATATTACACACATACAACATGGATATACTTAAATTCTTGTAACTAAAATAGATAAGCTCAGATCATGGATCGTCTCTATATCGAGTTTAATGGCAATCTACTTGACCGTTTTAACTGCAGAAAGCTGTTTGCAGCAAAAGTTTAATGACTATGTTTATATTTTCATATTTTTTTAGTTTAGTTATTAAAAAACAACTCTTATGAATACATTTCTTTCAATAATACATAAAAATAATGAAATTCTTACAACTACTCGGTAGTGACCAAATACTTAGTCCATATTTGGCCGAGTACCGAGTATATAGCGAGTACTCGGTACACCTCTAAAGTAAACTTAAATATATGCATAGAAGCCCTTATTAAATTAGAAATTGAAAATTAGTTTTTCGGGGAAACACAGCAAAATTTCTGATTTTTCATAAGCAGCCTGTTCGTTCCATGGAAGTTCCTGTATGCATTTCTTATGCATAGCGTTTGATGCATGAACAGATTTTTTTTTTTTTTTTTTTCAAATTGTTTTTAGTAATATGCTTTAGCAAAAAAGCGAAAACATGTTATTTCATTTTCGCAACAATCTTATGGCTTTTAGAGCTTAGCTTAACACACATATAGTGTTCATATTCAAATATGGGGAAAAAATTCTTTAAGTTTTCCAATTTTTAAGAAAATATTAGCAACATATACACGAAATACTCCTCTAGAAAGAAGAAAATTTGTCAATCAACATAGAAATTCATATAGAAAGCATTGTTTACATGCATATTTTTACAATACTTAATCATTTGAAACTTGGTATAAAGCTAAATAAGAAAAATGTATTACAAGAGAAAGAAAGTGTTCTTTTTCTCAGATTTCATAATCAACTTTTCAAAAATTAAAAAAAAAAAAAAAAAAAAAAATCCCATTTCCCTCTTCCTGCCCTCACACACAATTATTTAAATTTCCTAAGTATTTCATGTTTTCAATAATAAGTATCAACCCTGATTATTTTAAGGAACTGGTGTCCATAATTTAAATATAAAATTACTTTTAAAACATATTTTAATCAATTTTTGGGTATTACTTTGTAAGTTAATTAGTATTACAGGGTTTGAAATTAGCAGTCGTTAGGCACATTTATAGATATTTAAATTTGGCAACCATAAAATAACACGCAGTCATAATTTTTTACCAAATTCATAAAAAAATTCAAATATTTTTTCACTACACTTAGATTGTAAACAGAAATTTTCCATCATGATAATTTACAAACAACTGAATTTAACCAATTTTTATTTATGAAATCTGAAAGTATAAATAATTTATAAATAGTTTAAATGAATATTTTCTGGTAGATCTCACTTTGCAGGAAGATATTGAAGTAATACATGGGATTTTGCTGGTACCAGGGGTTGATCCAGGCAAAAATTGGGACCCTTTTGCTGCCCCTTCACAATAAATACGATTGAGTAACATAATCAGTGTTAGAAATAAGAATTTTGAAACTAGGCGTCAAAATGACGCCTGGATTAAATTTTTTGGGTGTCAAAATGAAAAATCTAGGTGCTGTCTATAATTAAATATGTATATTAAAAAAAATAATAAAGCATCAACTTGTAAATAATATATGCAAGATTATATAAAAAATATTTATGTAAAGATTGTAATTACATTGACAATTAAAACATACATATTTAAAATCACAAATTCATTCTTCGCCCAGAAGATACATCATTCCACCACAACTTAATAGCATTTTCTGGGCAGAAATCTTCAATTTAGGGCCGTTTAATTTAGTCATTAACAAATCGTCAACTACTTTCATAGAGATACAATTTTTTAAATCAGTTTTTATTAGGTTTAATTGACTGAAATAGACTTGTTTGCAGTCTGATGGGATTGGGAAAATATATGATGAGGAAAAAATCCAGGCGTCAAATATGGCACCTATGATTGGAATTCTAAGCGTCAAAATGAAAAAAACTGGTCCCAAAATACGTCTAACGACTGCTTATTTCTAACCCTGAACATAATGCAGTTCATATAATTCAATTTTAAGTTTATCAAAATCAAATAAAATTCAGTAGTAAATATGAGGATGCAATAATAATATAAATATTTCTAGAAACATCAAATCTTCGATAAGTATCAAAATTTCGTAGCACTTTTTTTTTCTTCAAATATAGATCAGCAAATAACCCTCAATTTTTTTATTTATGTGAAATCGTAAAATTATTATCAGATGGAAAAGGAACCATTTTTATTAACACTTGTGTTTAACTAGGAAAAATATATTTTTAGCATTTAAGGCTAAATTTAAAATAGAAAATTAAGTCTTAATCTGAAATCCAAAATTTAGATTCACCACAACGGTTAAAAAAAAATAATAATAAAGCAGGAGTGCTTTTTCCCCCGTTTAAGTTTTAACTTATTCGTAGATTTTGTTCCGATTCCTGTTCCGTCCCGATGTAGGCTTAACGTACCACGGTCGTTTCGTTAAATTTCATACGTACTTCGTGTAGGCTTAACGTGGCGCTGTTGATTTAGTTATCAATAAATAAAAAAATTCCGCAGATTTATCGCTGGGTTCATTGAAACAGGAAGCAAAATATAATTAAATCTGCTCACACATTAAAAAAAGATATTGAGTAGGAAAGTTAGTTAAAAATCGATTGCAAAATTTGTATTAGACTAAGAAAGAAGAAAGCGAGTTAATAAAAACATGATAAAATACAGTAAAATGTAATGAAACATAAAACCATCTTACCTGAAATATAATCCAATAAAGTTAATCCAATAAAAAAAAATAAATAATCACAAATATAAATTTATAATATAAATTTATTATCGCCAAAATCTAGAGCTCGATGCAACAAGCAATAGCAAGTAGCAAGCACTATTGAAATGCGTAAGATTTCGATTCGATTCGATACGATTCGATTTGTGTTTCTGGCATGAAATACCTGGGCGCATGAATACAGAAGAGTTCAGCATCAGCATTATAACAAAATATTTTCGTTTTAAAAAATTATAAAATCATCTCGAATAACGATTAAATAAAGTAATTTAAATTTTAAACCAATTTCTTAATTTAAAACTGAATAAAAGTATTTTTTTAATAAATCCATAAATCTAAAATAATGAATTCTCTTCATAAACAACTAGGAAAAATACATAAATAAATATTTGATCAAATATATGTATAATAGAAATTTTAAACATGTAATAAAGTATTTTTGCGTTAAAAATATATATATAAATAATTCATTGCCTGCATTCACTTCGGTCAACCAACCAACCCACATGCCTCACAGTTAGAACCGAGTAACAGCGTTTCCATCGAAGAAACACATGCAATTGGCGGAGTAATATAGTTCCATATTTGAAACGATTTATATGAAAAACAAGAGTTTTCCTGAAAAAAACAAAAACGTTACTCGATTCAGAAAGATCCCATTAACAACATATATTAATTAAATTAAAATCGTTCGTGCGGTTTTAGAGATATTTTTTCATGAATTTAGTTCATTACATCCTTACACCTCACGTTTTTCCTTTTTGGCTTTAAATTGAGATTCAGATCTCAAAACATACTGCATGTAGAAACGTAAAATTTTCAGGATAGATTAAGACCAAAGAAAAAAGACTATTTTGAAAAGATCAGAACAAAATATAGCATATTTTCTGAGATATTAAGTGTCGGCTTTTACGAATCTCTTTGATCTCAGACTAGCCGTATATATGAGTTCGCAGCGTTCAGTTCGTCCTTCCGCTTGCGTCACTCGAAAAACTACCGTTTTTCATGATAGAAAATATTTTTCTTTAAATATTAATTACTATAAAATCGTTTTCTTAAAATTCCATTATGCCACCAATGGGTAGCAAATAGTCCAAAAGAAGACATTTTCATTGTTTTTATATGGGCGATATAAATCTTCAATAGAATATTTAGGTTTTATAATCATACATAACGCCACAAGAAGAAACTTCTGTAAATGTTTTAAAATTTTTCTAGGCATGCGCTTATGAAGATTTTTCTGGAAAATTCAGAGCTGACTATGCTGACCAATCAGTTAACTTCATTCTTTTTAGAATACATCATCTGCATAATACCTTTCAGAAAAATCGAAAACTTTATATAAAAATAATACGTCTATCTCACTTACTTCCTGAGGCTCCAAGAAAACTCCATCTTAGGCAAGCTCCATCCTTTTCTTTGCACTGCAGTTCTCCGCAACGATTCTTTGCAAGTTCTCTTCTCGATGGCTGGGGGTTACCCGTGAAACAGTATTCAGGTACTGGAAATATTAAATCATCTAGATTCTTTACATCTTTTTTTGCAATACATTTTTCAGCGCTCCATCCACAGTCATAACATATAAGAGCCTCCGTAATTGTATCTAGCCACAGAAACAATGATTTACAATTATTACTTAAAGGAAAATTTTAAACGAAGAGAAATCTTAAATGAAACATTTTAAAAAGGCACAATTCTTTATTAAATGCTAATTTTCTAGTGTTTCTGTGTCAATTTGGCGATTAAAAATGTACGAATATTCTTTTAACTTTTCCAAAATACAGACTTGTTTGGCGCAGTTATTTCTAATTTGGACCTTGCGCCAGTAAAAGTCACCAACCAGCCAACCGTCAAATTTGGTATGCAAGGTTCATAAGATGTACACAAAATAATAAAAGGTCTAGTATGTTGTGGCCATCACAAAACTTCCTTCTATATTATTCTATATAACAGCGCCGTTTACTATTTAATATGCCTAAAAGTTAGATCATAAGCTTCTCATAATAAATATTTTAGATTTGGAGTTTTGGTATGATTTTAATCAGCAGATGCTGATATGGGGCAAAGCCAACTTGAGAACAGTGTGAAAGGTACGAGAGACTTTTCACTCTCTTTTCCATGTATTCATACGGATAGGAGAATCTAGGAGTACTAGATTTGGCTGTTTATCCTTATTTAGAAGAATATTTTGTACATTACATGTAAAATAAAATTAAACAATTGAATAAAATAACTTTTATTTTATCAAATATTAGTTATTTATTTTAAAGTATTAAAGGAGTTTGCTGCATAATAAATGCATTAGCAGGTTGTTATTTGGCCAGTAATAGATGTTTTCATTTATTATTGATGCAGATAAAATATTACGAAATTCAGTAGGCTCAAAATAACTTAAGGGGACTCTCTACCTATTGTCTCCGAAAGCCGAAGCCAATGTTATTCTATGGGAAATTTTGCCCCTTTATAATTCATTAACTAATACATATTTTTAAATTCCATTTTCACTTTCCAAAAATTCACAACTATTAAACAATTTATCGCTTTCTAAAAATTGATTTTATTTTTATTTTTAAGATTTTATTTTTCAGCTCAAAAATGAAAATTTTCACATTGTGAAAATTCACATTTTACAACCTCAAAATAAAATATTAAAAACTTTTAAAAATAATTTTTAAAAAGCGATAAATTGTTTAATAGTTGTGAAGTTTCTTCATGTGAAAACGAAATTTAAAAATATATATTAGTTAACAAGTTATAATGGGGCGAAATTCTCCGTAGAATAACATTGGCTCTGGCTTCTGGGAACGATAAGTGGAGAGGCCTATTAATATAATTATTTAATCTTAAAAATAACAATTGTAATTTAATCCATCAAAATATTTAATTATTATATATTTTTCGTGTCATAGTTTAATGAATAATTTTTAACTTTTAACTAACACAAGCTGTCTTTTTTTTTTTTCATTTACTTATATTTATTTTAAGCGACATACTTTCAATATTTTTGAGATTGTGTTCATTAACACTTAAAAAGTTCTTCTGACTTCAATTCATCTGTCAGTGTGTCTTATTTACAGGGTTTTTAGCTGTCTTTTTAATTGAATACCACTTTTTTCAATAGAAATCTTCGTATTTTTCAATCAAAGAAACTGTATAAAAAACTGAATATTATAATTACTGAAATTTGCGATGAAAAAAATGGTATTCAATTAACAAACTGCTAAAAAACCTTATTTTTCGTACATATTTTCAGAATGCCCGTGAAATGATAAATCTGGTCCTTTTTGGCATGATTCTCATGAAAATAATTTAAATAGCATTATTGACTTTTGCCCATGCCCCCCCCCCCCCCCCAAAAAAAAAAAAAAAAAAAAAAACAGACAAGTGCATTTGCATACATTGCATTTATAAACAACATACATTGCATTTATAAACACCAAAGCTTTAAAAATATTTTTTGTTTTAAACTATGGAGGAAAGAATTTCACAAAAGCATCATTTTACCAACTTTATTCGTAAAGGAAAAACCTTTGAAATATATTGCTTTTGTGCGCGTTGTTTAGAACCTGAAATTTGATTACACACTAATAATAAATAAATAAATGAAATCCTGATAATGCTGAAAATTTACCTTGAGTAATTTCCTTTTATATCTCAATATGTATCTTAACAGATTTGTGTGGCCCTGTAAATCAATTAATTAAGTTAATCATATCTTATTCTTAAGAGAAAAAGGTTTTGTGGATTTTAATAATGTGTAAAGAGATCAAAATGTGTTAAAAAAATATGTTTTAATATAGATTCATGGACCGTAATGCATTAGAAGTTTTTTGCGTATTCCTGTCCACAAACTGAACTATTTACACCATTTTCAATAATGAAAATACTGTGAAAACTGATAACACCTATCACTTTCATAGTATTCTAAAATTATTTACTTAAATTGCAGCTCGTACAAAGACAAATAGACAAAACGAATAGTGAACTTGAATAACATACATCAATTTCAAAGCATTCTAGCAATATTTACAGAAATAAGAGCGCGGACAGACAGACAAATTGAAGTCATAGACATTTTTCAACTTCTTTGGAAAATTATAAAAAATGAAATACATTTTAAAGTTATACCACTTTGGCAAAATGCATTGAAGGTAAAATAATTTAAAGGGAAAATACAGTTTAAATACGCATAATAATTAAAAAGAAAAAAAAAAAAACTTTCTTGTTATACAGATAACATAACATAATTCCTCTCCCTTAAGATAGAGTTCAGGTTAAATGATACTTTTATTATATATAAGAATATAAAGACAGGTAATTTTTTTTATTTTCTTCTAAACTTTATTTTGAAAATTAAATAATAATGATAAAGTTATAAAAATCTTAAGGTACTCTAAATTATATAATTATGCCTTTTTTGGTGCTAAGAAAATTATTTTTTAATTATTTATTTTTAAAACCAGATTTCCGACACCTAAAAATAAAAATTTGCATAATATATGAAATTTAGCAAATGATGCATCAATTTTGTAAAAAGAAAAATATATTGCATAAAATATGTTTCTATAATGATATATAGAGATATTATATTTCTTCTTCTTCTTTTGTCTTTAACAGATGATTTTATGAGACTACGTCCTCCGAGCTTCATTTCAAGAAGAGGCTGTTGATTGACAGATAAGAAAAGATGGTTTACTGCTATAGTCTGAAGGAAGGGGGGGGGGGTGGTGGAAGGAAAGCAAGAGTCAGGTGTCCGAGTAATGAATGACCACAGAGAAGATCCTGGAGTGGGGTTTGAGGGTTGCTGGAAGTTTTTACTTTTCAGTAAATCGCCAAAAAAAGAAAGTTTATAACTGGATAAGTAGATTGTGACGTATCATTTATTGTTCTTAAAAACAATTTCTAAATCATTAAAACCGTCACTTTAAGTTGAGTAGATAGATTTAACTGATATTATCAAATACAATACGGATATTTTCTTTTAAATTCAATTTATTTTCAACACTATAAATGAGTAAATAAAAAGAACTATATATCCCTAGCGGAATTATACAGCCCTAGCCTTTGACAGTGTTCTCAAGTTAGCTGTGCCCCGAGTATAGTTCAACTTTCACGAGTTGGCCCTTCGCCCCTCCTTCTTTCCGAAGAGTTTACTTTAAGGAAGGGGTGCACAAAGTGAAAAGAATGAATGGGTGGGGAAAAAAGGTTGCCATGAAAATAACACATCAAGCCAATAATTTTTACTTTTCGCTAGCTGAAATTCGTTTTGCCTATTTAAAAGGAACATGCGTTAATATTTAAAAATTAATGACACATAAACTAAAAGGGAAAAAAAAAAAAAAAAAAAAAAAACACTTTTCAATAATTTCTGAAATTTCAATAAGCACTAATACCGAATTTGCATAAAGAAGTTTCGAGCAATAAATTTAAACAAGAAAAAAAAAATCGTGCTGTTTGCATGGATTATAAATTATTGTTTACGCATTTTATTTTGTATTTCAGGAAAAAAATAATTTTCTTTGAAAACATTTAAAAAATAAAAATGAAAAAAGTTTTTACGCTGTAATTTTTTTTTTTTTTTTTTTTAAGAAAAGAAAAACACTTTTAAAAATACTGAATAAATAAATGGGGAATTTTATAAAAATAAATTGAGCTGTACGCATAATTTACAGCATTATGTACAATAGCTCTCAGAATATTTGCATACACATCAGATACGAATATGAAAGATAATTTCTTACATTACTGTTAGAATGGCTTTTAATTTCTATGTATTTTGTCTTTAAAAAAAAGAAAAGAAAGAAAGAAAAAATAATTACAGGAGTGCAGTTCTTTATTTAAATTTTAAATATTTTTCTTTCTTTTTTTTTTCTTTTCTTTTCTTTTCACTTTTTTTTTTTTTTTTTTTTTTTTTTTTTAAAAAAGAGAAAGAAAGCAAGAAGAAAGAAAGGTTGGTAGATTGGTAGTTTTATTTATGGTGCTAGGTCCAAATTAGGAAAGAAAGAAAGGGAAAAAAAATGAAAAAGAGAAAAAAAAGACTGCAAACCGAAATTTTGAAATATCGTTTAGACAATCATAACAATCCTCATCGTATTAATAATTAGTTATAATGTAACAAATATTTTTTAATGATATAACATATTAGAAAGCCTAAAAGTTCTCCAAATTTGGAAATAAGTAAATAGATAATAAACAGTATTTTCGCCAAAATGTCACAAAACTCGTAAAGATAGCAAACCACCTCCCTTTTCAACCTCAACCGATTTCAAGGTAATAGAATCGTCGCTGCCTACGTCACGTTTGATTGACAGGGGCCAACTCCTGACAGTCGCACTATATAGTCATTTGAAAATCACAGAAGGGGAGTAAAAGCAGCGCCACCTATCGGTAGTTACACACTCAAATGAAATTAGCAGTCGTTTTCATTATAGTTATATCACATATCAAGTTTAGTGCATTTATATACTTACTTTGAAGTTGATATTTAACTTACTTATTCACGGAATAAATTGTAGCAAAGCAGAGCCACCTGTTGGTCGATATGCACCTAAATGGAATTGATATAGCGTTTTGTAATGACCATCTCAATATTAAGTTTTGTGCAATTATATTCCGAATCTGAGATATAGCCTTCCCTGAAATAGGACAAATCGCAGATAGAAGCGCTACCTGTTGAGTGATTTTCACCAGTTGGTAAGCATTAATTTATATCAAGGTGCAACTACATATACATTTGTATGAAATTCTGAACAGTAGTTCCTGAGATACAGTTGTCACAAAATTTTTGTCAGACTATCACAAACACACACAGACATTTTCTGAAAACGTTCAAATCATGTTCTAGACCCTACAAAACGTGTAAATACATTGAAAACTGGAAATCGAAATTTTTTACGAATCCAATAATTTTTTCAATAGAATATAGAGGAAATTTTAAAAGATGCTTACCAAATGGTACTTTTCACGGAAAAATGAAAAATAAAAAAAAATAGAGTAACTTATAAGGAGTCAAAAACTGATGACTAATGATTATTCCTTATGAGTCATTTCTTTTGTTATAATTTTCGTTTTTACATGCAAAACATCTGGTGGACATTTAAAACTAAAAATTTCTTTTAGTAATTCCTTGGGTGCACCTCTTTAAACATGTTAATACCAAATTTGGTGGCAATATGATCACTCGTTTTGGCTACATAAATCTGTTTACAACGGAAATTTAATTATAATCACTCTGTTCCTGTATACTATAGAGAAGTATTGTTGTCATAAAAAAAAAAAAAAGGAACTATGAGTTTTTACAGTATTTATCTGTTTGAAGAAAATCTTTAAATAATTTTTACTATTTTTATGAAGTAATGCATGCGTATATGTAGACACGATAGCGTCTAAACATAGGATTCAGTTGAAAGCAAATTGAGTAGATATGTAACTGTCGCCCAAACTGTATAGATTTTCATGAGCGTATCATGCTTACCTTGCTAAAGTTCTTTCTTTAAATTTATTTATTTCTGTGCAGAACTATTAAATTTCATCACAATTTCTTTTGTCAAATGAAGATGTCTAGGTAACAATTTTTTTTTTTTTTTATTATTAAGTTTCTATTATATTTAATCGAAGAAAGTATTGGATTCATGCAAATTTTCGACTTCAGGTTTTCGACGAATTTACACGCTTTGAGAGGTCTAGAACACGATTTGATCATTTATAGAAAATGACTGTCTGTGTGTGTGAGAGACAAAAATTTCGTGGCGACTGTATTTCCGGAACTACTACTCAGAATTATATAATAAATGTATATGTAGATGCACCTTAACCTAAATTAGTGCCTGTGAACTTTTGGTGTCAACCGCTCAACAGGTGGAGCTGCTACACAGCGATTTCCGCAATATAAGGGGAGGCTATATCTCAGGTTCTATTGCACATAATTAAAACAAACTTCATAAATGAAAAGGTCATTATGAGAAATTATGGTGATTCAATTTGAATGCTTATCGACTGACAGGTGGCGCTGTTAGACAGCAATTCCTGCAGTTTAAGGGAAAGCTATATCCCAGGAACTACTGTACATAATTGCATATAAATTTATGTGCAGGTGCACCTTGAGATAAATTAATGCCTATCGACTTTTGGTGTCAACTGCTCAACAGGTGGCGTTGCTGCACAGTGATTTCCGCAATTTAAGAGAAGGCTATGTATCTCAGGTTCTATTGGGTATCATCTAACAAAACTTGATATGTGAGAAGGCCATTATGCTGGTTCAATTTGTATGCTTATCGGCTAATAGGTGGCGCTGCTATACTGCAATTTTCTTCGATCATGGAACGGATATAGCTCAACTTCTATGGCATATAACTGTACGAAACCTGATATGTGAGATAACCATTAAACGCTTTTTTAAGATGCTATTTATAGACAATAAAATTGCCATTCTTTGGATATTTAGTATTAGTTTTCTCTAAGATGAAAATCGTTTGCATTCATCGATTCATCCTGTTAGATAATTTTAATAAATAATAGTTCTAACAAATTATTTGCACTTAGTGAATTAATGTAGGAAAATATAGAAGAAAGTCTTGTGGTGGCCATAACAAACTTATTATTATTTTTTTTTTTTAATTCGATTTGAATTACCTTTATTTACAATACAATTAGTGTTTGTTGGTAAACTGCGCTTCGCCCAGCGCGAAACGTGGTAATTTTAATTATTATTATTATTAATTAATTGATCCAATTATTTTGATGAAAATTTAGAATTGGGTTTCTCCCCCCTTCTATTGAGATTACAGTTTGGTGTGTATTACCCTCATCCTCAGAAAAATTAACATTCTCTGGTAACTCGAGATCCACCCAGGATAAAATACAGCAGGTACTTGGTTTTCTTGAAAACTGCTCGAACGATTTTGATAAAAAATTAGTGTTTTTTCTTTTTTTTTTCTCTCTCTCTCTCACTTTGAGATGACAACTCGATTTGAATTATTGCCATTTTCAGAAAAATTAGAGTTCGCTGGTAAATCATGCTATATCCAGGGGAAAATATGACAGGAACTTGGTTTTCTTGAAAACTTCTCAAACGATTTTGATAAAAACTTAGAGTAATATATTTTTGCTTTTCAAATGCCAATTCGAATTGAACTACTTTTGTCTTCAGGAAAATTAACTTTCGCTGGTAACTCACTCACCAGCCGGGACAAATTATGACAGAAAATCGGTTTTTTTTTAGAAACGCTCAAACGATTTTGATAAAAATTTAGAACTAGGTTCTTTTTATTTGATTTGAGTTACTCTTATATCAAAGTTCGCTTTTTGCCGACGAAAATGTACTTTTGATAGAAAATAATAATAATAATAATAATAAAAAAAAAAAAAAAAAAAAAAAAGAGGCAAAATTCGAAAAAGAGGGGCAAAAATGGAAAAATGAAATTAGAATACTACTATCCATTTCAATTTTCATCCTTTAAACTTTACACCTTCATAAAAAATGTTTTAAACTTTTTTTAACTTAAAAAGTAGTTAAGGTTAATCAATCTGTTTATATAAATAAAGCATAGAGTTTGTCGCTGGTACACATCAGGGCGGACGACTCCTATTTTTGATTAGTCTAGATTTAACTGCTTTGGTAATGAAAGTCAGCCATTTTTTTTAGTAAAAACTGAGGATTTTTTTAAAAAAAAGATACTGCATAGGTGTTATACTTTTTTAAAAGAGCTCTAAAAACTGTTAATTTTTTGTACGGACACTACATACATCAAGTTATCAGATTTAAATCAAAGTTCTACCACGTGATATCATTCGATTGCTTTTATTTTAAAATAAGAGTCTAATATTAAACAAAAAACAGTCTAATATTAAAGAATAGTGAATAACTTTTTAAAAATTATCAATTTTGAAGTTCTAAGAGTTGCAATTTTTAAATTACAGCGTACTTATTTCCCATACATAATCCATTAAACTTGTAAACAATTGTTGATTCGTTCTTGAGAATCATTCACATAAGACCATACATTGTGGCAAAACGGAAGAAATATTTAATTTAATTTGTACTATAATATTTTGACTTTTTGACCTCAAAAGGAATTTTTAATTATGTTACAAAGCCCAAAATTTACACACACACACACACACACACACACATATATATATCATCTAAATTTATTTCCATTCAGTATTTATTTTCAGTAATTGTTTAACTATAGTAGGAACTTTATCAACTGAACTTCTACTGTTCCAAATCTCTGGGAATTTCAAGTGCGCGTGTTAATTTCACGTACGTGAAATTAGAATTTACCAGCAGAAGAACCGGGTAGTTTACCATACCATAATCAGGATTTTCAAAGGTATGAAACATTCTGATGTTGATTGACATGATCAAAATTGTTAGATTCAATGCATTAAGTTGAAGGCACCATCAAACAAAAGTTTGTCAGAATTCAGAATTTTCAGGAGTCGCGAACCAGCTGGTCGCCAGAGGCGGCTAGTTAATAATAAGTGACATAACTATAAAAATAAAATTGCAAAATTGCATTTTGCATTTTTATTTTCTTGAAGTAAAAAAATCTGAAGAAAAACATTTTTCAAAGTCAAACAGAGCACCAATTATTTCAAGTCTAAACATTGTGTAGCAAAATAAAAGTTTTGCGGAAGTTTCCAGAGAAAATTTGTTTTTGATATCAAAATGAGTAAAAACAAAAAAACTGAAAAATGTTCTTTGAATAGCACCAGAAATCGAGCAACAAATTTTCAAATGAGTTAGTTCACAAAAATTCGCTGATACATCACAAACAGATGAAATACTTTTCCACCATATCTGTGAGCTGTAACTGATTCAACTACATTTGCAGTAAATTATATTTATAGAAAAAGAGACTCTTTCATGTCAAATTTTATATTAAGGAGTATGTAGTCAGGATCTATTTATTTCTTGCAATCGCTTTCGAGATTTCATCTTTTTTTTTTTTTTTTTTCATAATGACTTTCCTTAACTTGGGTGTAAAAAATATATGACTAAATAATATGACAAAATCATATAAGATATAATAGTAATTAAACATGCATTTTATTTTACATACTTAAATATTTTCTACATACATTTGCTATGATTTATGCAAACATCTGTTTTATGTTAAAGAATATTTTTTAATTTATTTATTAGAAGGTAATTTAATGTTCAAAAGAATTACATTAATTTCATTTAAAGAAGTTTTAGAATGCATTATTTTAACGATTTACAAAAGAATCAATTAATCAAGATTGCAATAAAATCCCTTATTTGAATATGTGTAAATTCTGATTGTAATGCCGGCGAGTCCCACACCCATATGGTAGCCCCTATGGAGGGGGAATATATGTCATGGCAACCCTTAAAGGGGTCGTGAAAAGGATGCAGAGAGGGAAGCATCAGTGAATGTGCTGTGAGCTGGTTTTGGAGAAACGGAGGAAGTGTGCTTGCCGTTCTCTTAGCTCAGATGTTTGTAGTATTGTTTTATGCACTATGAGAGTGCGGGAAACTTATTTCATGCTTCAGATAGATATTTTGTATATATATGCTTGTAAATAGATATAATTAAAAGTGCCATGCTTCCTGCGAAAAGAAACTACTGATTGACATTTATCAGAAACAGTCTCATTTTCCCCATTTACCTCTACGAACCAACACCGAGCTCCTACACTGTCGCACCCGTCAGGATCGAGGTAAGAAGATTCTTATCTTGTTTATGTTTTGGGGGAAAAGAAGTATGCAAAGTGCCTGTTTAAGAAGCCATTGAAAGATATATGGAAAATGATTGTTTAAAATCCGAAAAGTCACGATAAGCTAATTCGTCAGCATGGCGGAAATATTTAATGTGAAAGGTCTTAAAAAAGAAGATCTAATAACGGTAGCAGAAGAAATAGGTGTCAGCACCACTTTAGAACTAAAAATAAAAGATCTTAAAGAAAAGATCTTAAAATCTGACGAATTTAAAACGTCACCTGATTTTGTTGCAGAATTTATTATCACTACCGTAGAAGATCGTAAACAAAGAGATGAACATGCTAGAGCATTGGAGCTTGCTAGAGCTCAAGGCTCAAGCCCGAGGCCGGAACCTGTCCAGCGTAGTGATAGGGATAATTTAGATCGGATAATTAAAACGATAAGGTCGCTAACGATTCCTTGTCCGTCAAAACCAGAGTTGTGGTATTTGTTCTTCACAACTCTGGAACGCGCATTTAAAACAAAAAATGTAGACGAAGGTATTCAAGCCGAAATTTTGTTAAATTTATTAGGCGAAAAAGCTGCCAATATTTTAGTTTACATTAACGATGAAGAGATCCAAGATTATGAAAAAATAAAAACGCTCGTGTTACGAGAATTCGAACCGACAGCGCCAAATTGTTTGGAACATTTTAATACAGCTAAAAGGCAGGTGGGCGAGACGCACATGCAGTTCGCGTCTCGTCTTAAAATGACGTTCGACTATTACCTCCGATTAAGAAAATGCGAGGATTTTGATACTTTGCGTGATTTGATAGTAGCGGATAAGCTATTTTCTACTTTAGATCAGGTAACGCAAACACACATAGGTATACGGCAAGGTGAAAACTGGTTTAGGCCGACAGAAATGGGCAAGGAATGTGATAATTTTTATACATCGAGAGGCAAGTCGTTGCATAAGCAACACTTTTCAGAGACAGCAAAACAACGCGACATTGTGGAATCTCCAGTTAAGCCTAGAGAGCAAAAATATGTACCCCCGCATTTGCGTGCGCCTAAAAACGACTCGCTGAGTTATAAAGCTAAAATAAGATCGTGTTTTTCATGCGGATCGAATTCCCATTTACAGCGTGACTGCGACAAGAAAAAGCACAATTCTAACAACGGGAAATTTAAATCAGAACAAAGTAAGAGTGAAGTATTTACTGCCAAGGTGGGAACTGAATTTTTCAACCCCCAACTTACAATCGAGCCACTAGAATACATCAAATTATTAGTCAAAGGACGCGAAATTGAAGCAATTGTAGATTCTGGTTGTCAATTGGCGATTTTTAACCCTTCAGCTCTGCCAGAGTTAGAACTTAAAGGGCAGGAAAGAGTAATTCTGACATCAGCTTTTGGTGAACAGATCGAAGCCAAATTATGTAGGCTCCCTGTCTCTCTTAAATTGAACGCGAGCTAACGGAAAAACTGTGCGTGTCGTGTTTGCTTCCTCCCAGCATTTGGGTAGCGTTAAGAGAGCAGTCGGAAGATAGTAGTGGAAGGGAAAGAGGCAGCCGAAGGAGTGACCGGGGGGAGGGAAAGGAAGGCCGTTCCCCAACGACGGGAGGAGAAGAAGTTTCGGTTTGCGCAATAGAGGTAGAAGAAATGAGCGGAGAGGAGAAAACCCCGAGTGAAGAGGAAATCGACACGGATACGGATCGGTCCGAATATCTGAAATTTAAGACGGAGCAGCGGGAATGTAGAGAGTTGGAGGGAATCAGACGAGAAACGCGAATGAAGAAAGGCAATTTTTGCGTTATAGAGGGACTGATCTATCACAAGGATAAAGTTTTAGGTGAGACGGTAATGCAGTTAGTGCTGCCGAAATGTAGACGGGAAAAAGTATTAAAACTAGCACACGAAGCGGTCTATGGTGGTCACATGGGGGAGAGAAAAACTAAACAAAGGATTCGGTATAATTTCTTTTGGCCAGGGATGAGACAAGATATCGCAGAATTTTGCAAAACTTGTCAGCCATGCCAACTTAGAAAGGTAAGTAGGATATCGGATAGGGCACCTATCACGGCAGTGCGCAGACCGGAGTTGCCGTTTGAAATTGTAAACATTGATATTATCGGGAAAATAGAGCCACCCTCAGGTCGGGGACATCATTATATATTATGTTTAATGGATCAACATACGCGCTGGCCGGAAGCGGTCCCGTTAAGATCTTTATCGGCGAAGGCAACGTGCAACGCATTGCTCGATATTTTTATGCGTACAGGGATTCCAAATGTAATCGCTAGTGATTGTGGGAGGAATTTCGTGGCTGGACTTACGCGAGAATTTGCACAAAGAATAGGTAGTGCCCCACGGTTTTCAACGCCCGGATACCCTTGCGCTAATGGATTAATTGAGAGATTTAACCGAGTGTTGAAAGATATGCTCCATCATGTGGTAAGAGAAGACCCATCTAATTGGGATAAGCAAATGCCGTTTTTATTATGGGCTTACAGGGAAGTACCGAATTGCACAACGGGCGTATCCCCTTTTCGATTAATGTATGGAAGAGAAGCCAAAGGACCACTCGCTATTCTAAAATCAACTTGGGCTGGCGAAGTGCATCTTCCTATAAATATAACTGAAACCGCAGTAGACTATTTACAGAGACTTAAAGTAAACTTAGAAATCGCGGCAGAAAAGGCGGCTTTGGTCTCAGCGGACCGACAAAAATCGTATGAAGAACATTTTAATAGACGTTCATCTTGTAGAAATTTTAAGGTCGGCGATCAGGTGATTTTGTTGATACCTGATTCTACTAACAAATTATACGCTCGTTGGACAGGTCCTGGTGAAGTGGTACAGCAATGCTCTCAGCATTCGTATAAAGTAAAGTTAACAGATGGCAGGGTCAAACATATTCATGTTAATAAAATGAAGAAATTTTATCCGAGAACTCAGACCGTCGGTGTAATTTTCGACGAAGATGATGAGTTCGGTGAAATTTATGCGACACCGGTACAGAAACTTGAAGCTCCGACATTTACCAATGACCTTAATGTTGATCATTTGGATGAAACAAAAAGAGCGGAACTGATAAATTTGTTGTCCCAACATAAAGGAATGTTTTCAGGTAAAATGAAAACCGCAAGAGTGGGTAAGCACAAGATTCGACTTATTGATGGTGTTACTAGGAAAAAGCCTCACATATATCGAATCCCGGAGACTATGAAACCTAAGGTTGATGAGCAAATAAAAGAATTGCTTAGCTTGAATTTAATTGAACCAAGTGAAGCTGAAATTGCTTACCCTGTGGTCTGTGTAAATAAAAGGGATGGGACAGTAAGATTATGCATAGATTTTAGGGCTCTTAATGAAGCCATAGCAAAAGATGATTTTCCCATGGAAAATGTAACAGATTTAATAAATACTATAGGTAAAGGGAATATAATTTCATCACTAGATATCTTGAAGGGTTACTGGGAAATTCCTCTAGATGGAAACAGTCGGGATTTCACGTCTTTTAAAACCCATAGGGCACAATACCGATGGAAAGTCATGCCATTCGGTTTAAAAAACGCGAGTGCTACTTTTCAAAGAACGATGAACGCTGCGTTGACAGATCATCAGGAATATTGCAAAACTTACATAGATGACATCGCAGTATATTCCAGTGATTGGAACACTCACTTAAAACATCTAAGCACAGTATTAAAGAAACTGGAAGAGCTTAATTTTGCTGTTAATGTCAAGAAGTGTAATTTTGCGAGAAAGAACATTAAGTATTTGGGACACATAATCGGTTCCGGAAAACACGAGCCTGATCCAGAAAAACTCCAAGCCATAGAGAATTTAAGCTCACCTAAAAACAAAACCGAACTTCGGAGTTTAATCGGACTGTGTAATTACTATCGTGGATATGTGGATCATTTTGCGGAAATTATACGTCCATTAACAGAACTAACCAAGAAACGAGTCCCCGAAATTGTGCCCTGGTCCCAAGAACACGAGAGCGCCTTTATTGCTCTTAAGCGTGCATTGTGCCGCGCGCCTCAGTTGTACACCCCGGCACTAAATAAACCTTATACAATACAGTCTGATGCCTCGGCGTACGCCATCGGTGCTTGTCTTTCCCAGCGTGACTCGAATGGTGATCTTCGTCCCATTAGTTTTGCGAGTCATAAATTCAGTAAAAGTCAGCAAGCTTGGCCTACAATTGAGAGGGAAGTTTTTGCCGTCATCTGGAGTCTACAAAGATTTGAAACGTGGATATTTGGAGCTCCGATCGAGTTAATCACGGACCATAATCCCCTTGTTTTCATCACGAAGGGTGCTCCCCAATCGTCGAAACTCCAAAGGTGGGCGTTGGCACTTCAACGCTATGATATTACGATCTCGCATTGCGCTGGAAAGAAGTTAGCCAATGCGGATGCCTTGTCAAGACTGTGTGTTACGCAAATTTCTCAAATTTAGACTGTTAGTGTACGGACTCTGATTAAAATGTTAATAAGAGACTTTTTTTTTTTTTTAGAACTTTGATTGAACAATTCATTGAACTTTACTCTAACTCTAGAGAGACAATTTTGAATTAAAACTTTCTGTTTGTGATTTTACAACTATTTTATTTGTTTCAGAGAATGCACGTCGAAAAGGAATTTATTCAATCCAGTCTGTATAACATTTTTTTTTTATAAGATTCTTATAATTTTATTCTATTATTTTAATTGCTAATTTAATGATTTAATTGTGGTTTTGTTATCAATATTAATTTATGTACTGTTATTTAGTAGGGTGTGATGTAAATAATATTGTGGAGTGAGAGTCTCCGGCATCCTTTTATTTCTCAGATAGTGTCATCAGGCGGCCGCTGAGACACGATCTTGGGGGGGAGGTGTAATGCCGGCGAGTCCCACACCCATATGGTAGCCCCTATGGAGGGGGAATATATGTCATGGCAACCCTTAAAGGGGTCGTGAAAAGGATGCAGAGAGGGAAGCATCAGTGAATGTGCTGTGAGCTGGTTTTGGAGAAACGGAGGAAGTGTGCTTGCCGTTCTCTTAGCTCAGATGTTTGTAGTATTGTTTTATGCACTATGAGAGTGCGGGAAACTTATTTCATGCTTCAGATAGATATTTTGTATATATATGCTTGTAAATAGATATAATTAAAAGTGCCATGCTTCCTGCGAAAAGAAACTACTGATTGTCATTTATCAGAAACAGTCTCACTTTCCCCATTTACCTCTACGAACCAACACCGAGCTCCTACACTGATTTAAACACTGAAATCATGTAATTAAAATCTTTAAAATCCTGTTTTAAAGTCCTAGTAATTTTCGCCAGGGGTAAAAATTACGGGACATTTTTTTCCACCTTGGCAACAATTTACTCAGCTTGCCTTATTTAAAAATAAATAAATAAATAAATAAAAACTAGTATGTTGTGGCCACCACAAGACTTTCTTCTATAATTTCCTAAAAAAAAAAAAAAAAAAAAAACTATTTTTTTTTTCATTTTTTTAGGAGGGGGGGGGGAAGCGATGCCCCCACGTGCACAAATTTTTTCTCCAAATTAATATCAACAATTCATATTAATTTTACAATTACAGGTTAAGAATAATTCTGATTATGTACATTTATACGAAATTTTGTCCTATACTGCCATGGTAAAAATTTGGAAAAAATACGATCACAGCGCCACCTGTTGAGCGATTGAGCCCCCAATCGAATCAGCACCAGTTTATGTCAGGAGCCAACTGAATACCAAGTTTGGTTAAATTTCGTTAAAAAAAAAAAAAAAAAAAAAAAAAAAAAGATTTATTTTCTAAGTTTTTTTCTAAGTAAAAAAAAATCGATAACTTTGTTTTAAATTATCACATATTTATAGTTCAACCATTCGTTTTAAAGGTATAGACGAGACCTTTCGAAAGATACCCATCTTGAAAATTTACTCCCCTCGAAGGGAGACTTCCCCCCCAGGGGGTGGTGAGGCTGCTACACATACAAAAAAATTTTCCCAGTTGACTATCTCTATTATAAATAGTTCTTGTAAATTTCATAATGATTACTAAAAAATAATTATTTTTATGCACATTTATACAAAATTCTGTCCTATATCACCATGTTAAAAATTTAGAAAAAGCGGGATGGCAACGCAACTTGTAAGACAACTTTTATCAAAAGTTGATAGGCACTAATTTATGTCAAGGTGCAACTACAAACCAATTTGTATAAAATTCTGTGCAGTAGTTCCTGAGATACAGTTGCCACAAAATTTTGTCTCACACACACACTAAGACAGACAGACATTTTCTAAAAATGGTCAAATCGTGTTCTACAGCTCTCAAAACGTGTAAATCCATTAAAAACCCGACGTCTAAAATTTTTACGAATCCAATACTTTCTTCTATTGAATATAGAAGAAAGTAATTAATAAAAAAACGTTTGCTAATAAATCATGCTCCATCACTCAGGGCAAAATATGGTAGAAACTTGTGAACGAAATTCTGTCATCCATGTAATAATTATTAATTAAAATAAATAAATAAATAACAATTACTTACCACCAGCAAAACAAACTAGTAAAACATATATGACGAGGCAATATTTAAATATCCGTGATGTATCCATCTGTAGAAACGTACTTTCGCTTTCCGTATTTCATCGCGTCAAAGAAAACGATAAATGAAAGGGTTTATCTGTCTTCGCAGGTATTTGTCGTTATCTAATATGCCATTTCTATACGCAGAAATCGATATATTATTTATCTAACTTGAGATATGAAGGATATGCAATGAGCAGTACACTAAATTATATCGAAAGTTCACAAGGAAACACGTTTTTATCTTTATTGTGTATTCCAACTTTGAAGAGGCGATTTGAATGTCATGTCATTATTTGAAATTCTAAAAACAATAAAACATGTCGGGATTTGAAACTAGTGGATTTACAATAGAGATCTGCACGGGTCCGGACTGATTTTCTTCGTTTGGAGTCAATTGTGATGTGCCGGGTTCGATCCCAAGTCGCTCTTGTCGGGCTAGTCTTTCGGAGTTTCCCATGGTTTTCTCCGAAACTTACGAAAATACGAACTAGGACCTCTTAGAAGACCACCACGGAAGGCACTCTCATAAGGTGTAGGACCCTAACGCATTCAATCGCCCATCCCCCAAACGTCAAACACTGATACTGAAAATGACAGTAGGATTTTTTTTCTTTGTGTGATTGTGTGTACTTACTTCAGTATCAGTTGTGATGTAGGAGGGGAAAGTGCTTCTAAGCGCACTATAAATGGGATGATCTCGAAGGCGTGAATCCTCATGGTCGTTTTCTGAATCCGTCGGATTAAACAGCTTATCGATCGCACAATTAGATTTTTTAAAATCAATTAATGTATGAAAATTAGGAGACATAGTCCAAGATTATACACAACTTTCCTGTATAATAAAAAAATAAAATAAAAAAATAATTAAAGGGAAAAAAATTGCGTTTATACCAGCGGATAAAAAATAAACGCAAACTTGACCTGCACCCGATCTGCAAAGTGCGTAACTCGTGGATACCCGATCTGATGTAGGACTCGGGTTTAGTATACTTTTGCATCCTCAGACTGTACCGAGCTCGGATTTATTTGTTTGAATGTCTTAAGGCCAGATCAGGCCTAAGATTAGATTTTATTCAGGTCATGTCAGCCGGAAATTTCTTTTTTTGCTTTTCTTGTTACTTAACGAAAAAGGTAATTGATAAAATGTTTCTCTTTTCATTTATTCTACACTAGCAGGCTTTGACCGCTTCGCTGGTCACTATTTTTAAATGAATCACTATAATTACTGAATTCTCAAAATTGCATTAACTTTTATCACGTGAAAAAAAAAAGCGAAACAAAATCTGATTAGAAAAAATGTCGCACCGGGTTCTCACTGCCTTCGGAAAAAATTCCCAAAATGCTCTAACTCTTATTTCTGTTATTTCCCCCCTTCGCCCCCCCTCCCGTCTATCCTAATAATTTTACAAATTCGAAAATATCCGCAATCGATTTGTAAATATCAAAAACCTCTATGCACCAGTTTTGAACGATCTATCTCTATTTTTATTTTTTTGCCCCCTCCCTTCCCAATAATTTTAAAAATTCGAAAATATCCACAATCGATTTGTATCTATCGATTTGTAAGTATCTCTATGCACCAATTTTGAATGATCTAACTCTATTTTATTTTTTTTGCCCCTCCGCCCCTCCTAATAACGTTACACTTTCGAAAATATCCCCATTCGACTTGCAGGCCTCTAAAACCAATCTGTACCAATTTTGAACGGCCTAACTGCATTTCTATTTGTTTTTGCCCATAGACCCCCCCTTACCGCCCCACCCCCCTTACCGTCCCTCCTAATAATTTTACAAATTCAAAAATATCCGCATTCGATTTTAAGTATCGAAAACCATTTGTGTACCAAATTTTACGATCTAACTGTATTTTTTTTTTTTTGCCTCCCCCCTCCCCCCCTTCTCACCCCTCCTAATAACTTTACACTTTCGAAAATATCCCCATTCGACTTGCAGGCCTTTAAAACCTATCTGTACCAATTTTGAATGCCCTAACTGTATTTCTATTTGTTTTTGCCCATAGCCCTCCCTTACCGCTCCACCCCTTTCTCGCACCTCCTAATAATTTTACAAATTCGAAAATATTCGCAATCGATTTGTAAGTATCGAAAACCTCTATATACCAATTTTGAACGATCTAACTCTATTTTTATTTTTTTGCCCCCCCCCCTCCCCTCTCCCCTCCCCCATTCTCTCCCCTCCTAATAACTCTACACTTTCGAAAATATCCCCATTCGACTTGCAGGCTATTGAAACCTATCTGTACCAATTTTGAAAGGCCTAACTGTATTTCTAATTGTTTTTGCCCCTGCTGCCCCACCTGGGGGCTGAATTTTTAAAATTCCAGAAATTGGTTTTTAGATATTTGTATTAGCTATATTTTATAGCAAAAATTTCACGTATGTCTGTTTTTTTTTTGTTTGAGATATATAGGATTATGCGAAATCGCGTTTTACGCATGTGAAATTCCGTTTTGCCCCCCCCCCCCCCCTTGGGGACCGAATTTCGAAAATTCCATAAATTGGCTTTTAGACATTTATATTAGCTACATTTTAAAGCAAAAAATTTTACGGATATCTGTTTTTTTGTTTGAGATATGAAGGATTTTTTGAATTCACGTTCTTTCCCCCTCCCCCCCCATTGGGGGGCGAATTTTTTCATTTTTTTTTTCCTAAACCATCCCTGACCTATAAGGAAAAAAACAAAAAAAGAATGATTGAAATCGGTCAAGCCGTTTACGATTTTATAAAGACATACAGACAAACATTCATTTATAAATACATAGATAATTATATATGCTAGTATGTCATATGAAATTTTGTTTTGTAAAAAAGTTTTTATAACTTCTATATTTGATTATCCCTCTGTCTGACTGTTTGTTTGTCCGCACTGTGATTTCCGAAAATATTCTTAACATGTCTCGAAACTGATATATGTTATTGAAAGTCACTATAACGTGTTTCCCATTCAAAATAATATTCACGTCGTTAATAGTTTCTGCACATGTACAGATAAACGAATTTAGATACGTTATAGATTTATGAGCTGTGCTCTATACAGTGACGAGGAATATTTTTTTAAGCACACTACTTAACGGAGCACTAAATATAATGAAATTAGCATAAATTTTTCAGATGCGCAAGAGCAAATTTTCCATTGAAAATGGTAGGATTGAAATGAAATAGTGATTTGATTAGAAGGTCACGCAAAAGGATTCGGATATATTAAAGGGTACAAGTGGAAAAATCTGAAAATATAGTTTTAGTAGTTTTAACTTAAGTATATAATACTTTCTAGCCTTGTTTTAAATGTACTTATGTTTTGGGTTTGTTTTCATGTCTGCCTGTTCATCCATCAACTTACGAATTATAAGTTACAATATGAATCGATTGTCGAAATATTATACATGTTAGTTAGTAACTTACACTAAACGTTTTCCATTTAAAGTAATACTTTTAGCCTTAATAGTTCTTTTACATTGACTTACGTAAGTCAATTAATTATCTTTATTTCCTCATTAAAGAAAATATGGAAAAGTCAGAGAATTTCATTCTTTTAGATAAGTAGCAACCCTGAAAATTTCTATATATTAAAGAATTGTTATTACGTGCTGATTAGTAAGTGTGTGTTTAAGCATACCCGCAATGAAAAATTAATTAAATAATAACAATAATATTAGATAGAATGGAGTAGAAGGCTGATTTTTTACCAACTAAAAAAATGTGAAAAATACCAGAGCCGGGAATCTAACCCGGGCATTCCGCATAACGCGCGGATGCTCTAACCACTGAGCTACCCTGGCTGATAACCAGCTCGGCACTTCTCACATAATTTGCGTTGGCAAGGTCACCGAGTCTGCATTAAAGCAGCTATATCAAGTGACAAATTTTTTAAACATGGCATAACTCCAAACGGCCACGAAATTTGCCATGTTTAAAAAATTTGTCACTTGATATAGCTGCTTTAATGCAGACTCGGTGACCTTGCCAACGCAAATTATGTGAGAAGTGCCGAGCTGGTTATCAGCCAGGGTAGCTCAGTGGTTAGAGCATCCGCGCGTTATGCGGAAGGCCCGGGTTCGATTCCCGGCTCTGGTATTTTTCACATAGTTGGTAAAAAATCAGCCTTCTACTCCATTCTATCTAAAATTAATTTCCAGGTTGATGAATTAAATTTCTGAATAACAATAATAATAATAATACTACAACAGTTTGTGTCAGTGGCGAGGCGAGAAGAGACGCAGAATTGGCTGAAGACATGCTTTCAACAGCAGAAAGAAAACAACGTGTTTCGACGATCTGAGGTAATGCAGGCATTGCTAGACGAGAAACCAAAAACACTATTTCATTTTTTCTATATAAAATAATCAAATTACAGTGAAACTCCGATCTATCGTTCCCGCATCCATCGTTTTCCCGCACTGATCGTTTTATTTCTTTGGTCACTGCACAAACTGTATTTAAATAATGTTAACGGAACCCGCATGTATCGTTCTTCAAAAAATCATTTTCCCGCATTCATCGTTGTGAAATTTTTCTTCTGACCGAAATGAATTTGAAAATCAAGGCGATTCCATATGGCATACAAACTTGAATTAATTCTTTCAACCTAAAATACTCTTTTCCCCATTTTCATGGAGGATCAAAATTGTGATGCCATGTCTCCGAACCATCTACTCATTTTGTAATTTCAGAATGGAAGGATGTAACCCCTCCAGTAATCCAGAAAATTGTTTCGTGAAATGCGGTTACAGGCGAAATACAAAACAGAAGGGCAAGAAAATGATGATGCTATAAGATTAAGATTGGTTGTGTGTAACAGAGGATGCGTCTGGTACAAAATTTAGTGATAATATTTGTATTAATCAAGACGTTACGACATGCAGTAGCATAGAAGAAACATAGCATAGAAGAAGCTAAAGCATAGAAGAAACTTGTGATTTCAAAAAATGAAAATAATGGCGAAGAAACAGAGGATAATTTTCACGCTGATGACGCAATTATAGCGTTTGAAAATGCACGAACTTTTATATAAGCACATGAAATTACATAAAAAAAACCCAGAAAAATGCTGAAAATCTGGAAGAATTCTTCTATAATTTATAAAAGGAACAAAAAACCCAACATAAAATGACTGATTTTTAAAAATAAATTTTACTTAATGCTCTACAACATCGATTTATTTCTTTGACAGTTTGGAAAGTAACAAATTAGTTTTTATTAGTAGTATACTGTAGAGGTCTGCACGGGGCGAAATTTTCAGGCCCGGGCAGTGTACGGCCCGGCCCGATTCAAAAATATGTAAAATTACACACACACACACACAAAAAAAAAAGCCTTTCTACGAAAAAGATTTTTAGCATGTGTTTTGCAGAGGTTTTATATAAAGTACATATGTAAAATTACACAAAAATATGTAAAATTACACACACACACACAAAAAAGCCTTTCTACGAAAAAGATTTTTAGCCTTTTTGTACGGCCCGGCCCGATTCAAAAATATGTAAAATTACACACACACACACAAAAAAAGCCTTTCTACGAAAAAGATTTTTAGCATGTGTTTTGCAGAGGTTTTATCTCTGGCTCTCTCGTCTGGCGGGTCAATGTCCAGATTTCCCTCGGTTTTATCTCTCGTCTGGCGGGTCAATGTCCAGATTTCCTGTCACACATACGCCTCCTGCTGTATGGGTGCAGTGGCGGATCTACAACTCTCGAGGCCCGGGGCGAAAAATCTCACTGAGGGCCCCTCTAACTGGAATCCTTACTACATTGAGCCCCCCCCCCCCTCCTTTGCACTTCTTTATGAATTTATTACAATAGAAAACAATGAAGTTAGTTTTAAGACGTTGTAAAGAGTATGTTTAAGTAAGTTGTTAAGAAAACAATGAAGTTAGTTTTAAGTTTCTTCTGTACGGCAGACCCGATTCAAAAATATGTAAAATCACACACATACACACACACACACAAAGCCTTTCTACGAAAAAGGTTTTTAGCATGTGTTTTGCAAAGGTTTTATCTCTGGCTCTCTCGTCTGGCGGGTCAATGTCCAGATTTCCCTCGGTTTTATCTCTCGTCTGGCGGGTCAATGTCCAGATTTTCTGTCACACATACGCCTCCTGCTGTATGGGTGCAGTGGCGGATCTACAACTCTTGAGGCCCGGGGCGAAAAATCTCACTGAAGGCCCCTCTAACTGGAATCCTTACTACATTGAGCCCCCCCCCCCCTCCTTTGCACTTCTTTACGAATTTATCACAATAGAAAACAATGAAGTTAGTTTTAAGATTTATTCAGAAGCCAAACTATCAAGAATGCCAGGAGCATAAATGAGTTTTTTGGTTTTGGAGTTGTTACTTTATGGTCACATTTTGTATATTAAGGCTCTTTAGAGAGGAACCTACGGTTTAAAGGGGAACTGCAGATGATGTTTCAGATTAAAATAATGGCGCGATAAATAACAACACGATAAGTTATGACATGATCAGATTAAAATAATGACAACTTCACCAGATAAATGTACTTAAAGGCTAAGTTCCTTCGGAGGCCCTCTCATGATTAAAGGGCCGGGGTGGACCGCCCCCTCCGTCCCACCCTTGGTACGCCAGCGTGTGGGTGCTTCGGATGCTCAAGCCCCCCCCCCCCCCCCCCCCCCCCACCACACACACACAAACGCGAGAAATTTTTCCGTCTGTGCGGAGTACCCATACGATTTAAACCATCGATTTTTTCCCGACTGAAAGGAACTCTACAATTCTAATAAAAACACAGTTTTGAAAATTTGACTCAAAAACAATTCATTCAGTGTAATATATAGGTTTCAGAAAGAAAACAGCGAAAAAGTGTTAACTATAGTTATTTTAATTTTCATAATAAGACAACTACAAATAGCAATTGTGTATTTTATCTAAAAAAAAAAAAAAAAAAAAATTACTCACTCTATTGTCTACTCTTTGCAATCTTATCTTTTTGAATTTAATATCGATACTCTCAACGCCCGTATGTTTTACGTTTCGCATTTACGTTATTCGTAATTAATTAAATAATTTGAAAAATGGTGTTATTCGCCCTCTCAAAATGACAAACTTAAGAACAGTAAAATATCATCAGTGTTTTGAATGGACTGTCAGAACACCCTTCTTACGTGATTACGCATATAGAAGTGATACCTTTTTCCTTCTGGATCGCAAGTGTCACTTTGAATTGATGTTTCAGTTTGATTACATGTCTTCTTTGAGGTTGAAAAGTAACAGACATTTTCAACCGCCGCTAAAAGTTACAGTGTTTTCAACTTTTGGTCATGAAACCATACTTGCTGAACATTCCATCACTCGTACTGATGCAATTATTTGGAAAACTACAAATTGGCACCTAAGCGACACATCGGTGACTTTTCATATTCTTATTCATGGTGATTTTCAAGAAGGTGAGTTCAGTTTATCACCTTTCTTTCTCTGCTCAACTTAAAAAAAAAAAAAAAAAAATTCAAATTCAAATTAACCTCCCCCCCTCTACAATTTATAGAAGAAATTAACAGGGACGTTATTATTATTACTTTCTCTTACCCACAGGGTCGAGAAAGTATTGTTTTAGGGTCAAATTTTCAAACGTGAGTTTTTGTTATATTTACATGTTCTGAGGTCCCCTGAATACGAAATCATGTTTTTAGCGAATGGTCTGTGTGTCTGTTACCAGCATGTCTCAAGAACAAATAGTAGCAGAAATTCCAAACTCGGTATTCTAAATGTGTATCATATAGGGATGCTACAGTAAGCTTTTCGTTGAGATGAAGCAAATGGTTCGTGTACAGGGACACTCAAAATTATTCAAATACATTACGTCTATGGGGGAAATTGCAGGTAAAGTAGAGTTTAACATCTATAGACTGCACTAAACCAAATGAAACGAATATATATTTTTTGTAATGGAGATAGTCAACTGGGAAAAAAAATATTTGTGTATGTAGGAGCCTCGCCTCCCCCCTGGGGGGGGGAAGCCCCCCTCGAGGGGAGTAAATTTTCATGATGGGTATCTTTCAAAAGAGCTCGCCAATACCTTTAAAACGAATGGTTGAACCCTTGATCTGCGACAATTTAAAATAAAGTTATAATTTTTTATAATAATAATTTTTATAAATTATTTTCTAAAAACAGAATTATTTTTTAATAACCGAATTAAATTCTATATAAATGTAGGTGCATTAATGAAACGGGGGGTTCTAATTTGAATTGTTTAACATAGGTTTACACAACAGTACTCGTTATCTTACCTCTTAATCTCCAACCTGTATTTATAGTATTGGAATTAGTAATTTTAATTATTTGTAATAGTAATTTTCATCATGTTTAGTTCTTGAAAATTACCACAAAATTATCACAAATGTTACTGTAAGAAATTTGGGGTTAAAAAAAGTACGGGAACACAAAACCTCCTGAATTAATTAGAAAATAATTAAAAATAAACTAATTGAATTTTTATAGCTTCATAAAATTTTTGTCAAAATATGAAATTTAAATTAAATTAAGGTAGCTTTTTGTCAAGGAGAAATTCCTGATAGTGATTTATTGAAAGTTCGCAGTTAAATTTGCACTCATTTATATTTATGAATCCTGTTCAGAATGTGCGCATATTGTTTATGTTTTGTGATGTTTTAAAAATTCATATATACAGGGCTGCCTCAGGCGAGTTCTTTTTATATTATTATCTTTATACCACTATTTCCATAACATGAAATTTATAATTCAACCCTGCTACACTTATATTTATTGCCTTTAACGAAAAAAAGAAAAATAAATAAATAAATAAAATTATAAAAGTTTGTATAACAGTATATCATTTAACACAATCATTAAACAAATCATCTTGAAACTTCAGGACTGTAATAATCATGTTATACCTCATATATTTCAATTAAAATTTTGTGCCAAAACTGAAAGGGAGACTAGTAAAAAATTAAGAAATAATCTATTTAAAAAAACTTTTAAAACCCAAATTCTTATTATAGTGTATCATATAAATCTTTTCGAAGTTAAAATAAAATTTAATTTGAAAAAAAAAAAAAAAAAAAAAAAAAAGTAACTTTTTTGTTTATTAATCAAAATTGGGGAAAACTGAACTGTGTGAAGAAAAGAGAAATTATTTCTTAAAATTCACAACAGATGGCTAGTAAATACGATTGCCATACGATACACCATACGATTGCCTATAAGTTTTGTGAATTCATTTTGTGATTAAGGGCCAATATCTGCAATTTAATATTATTCGTTTGAGGCACCTTTTTATTATTATTTTAGTTTTTTATTATTATTTTATATTATAACTTATCATTTTACTGATTCGGTTAATGTTTATGTGTTTTTCCTAATCACTTTATTTTGTATTATTAATTGTTTCATTGACATTTTAGTGAATATTCCGCCCAATAGAGGGAGCTTGTAGTCCACAAAAAACTCTTTTTTGCTTCTAAAAAGAGATGCAAGAAAAAGGCTTCTTAAAAAAAACTCTTAGGATACTGTGTAGTCAACGATAAATTTCTTTTATCAATTGACATCTTTTTTACTAATTGTCTGCAAAAATTAACACTCCGGACCTTCAGGGTATCGAACGCGGGACCACCGGATTACTAACATGGCGCTCTGACCACCTGAGCAACGGAGAGCCAAATGGAAAAGCTTGTATTTACTTTAAAATAGAGGCGCATTTTTTATTTGGTTGAGATTCACAAACATACCGCAGTGAATGACAGTAAGTACATAAGAATTTGGGAAAAATGAAAGTGTTTGGCATCATTCTGTAAAAAGTAATGCTGGAAATGCGATTTGGCTGTAGCATGTGATTATGGAGCCCTTCCTTATTATCTGTATAATTTTTTACATCTCTACCGCATGTAATCTAAGAGATATAAAGGTTTCTTTAAAAAAGTGAATTTTTTTTTTTTTTTTTTTTTTTTTAGCTATAACAGGCAAGGTATTAAACCCAGCGCAAAGCTATATTCTTGAAACTCGACATACAATATTAGACACAGCATACTGCAAACATAATGAAAATAATTATAAGATAAAAAAAACTTTTTATAAACCATGTTTTTAAATTTTCTGTTGAATCATAGCTATAGAACTAACTACATTAGCACTTTATCAATGCGTATTGTTACGAAATTGTAAATAATTATATTTATTTTTGTATAAATTCTTTCAAAGAGGCTTAGTAAGTTGATAAAATGTCAATTTTCTGCATTTCCAGCTCTTTTTCGTGTTAAGATAACTTAATCTTCCCTTAAAAACGCACTAAAAAGCTCCAATAGGCAGGTAATGGATTTGGCGACTTTTTGCCCTTGGCGACTTTTTTGCGAGAAAATCCTTATTATCGATATTCCAAAGATGGACGTTCAAATCTGATTGGTTAAAGAGTTACGGGAAATTTGAATTAAAAAAAAGTTGGTTTTAAAAATAAAATATTAATCCTTTCAGAACAACATATATTTGCATCATGAACTACATTAGCACTTTATCAATGTGTAGAAAATGTTTAAAATGATAATGACGCCAATTTTTGCCAGATGCCTAATTTAACTTTTTACAATTTTTTAACGCTCACGTTTAATGAAATATATATATATATATATATTTTATGTCGAAAGAAAATGAACTCGTAATTATTATTATTATAATTATCATTATTATTATTATTTTTTTTTTTGGCAATAATTAAATTATAGCTAATGTTTTAATGACTATTTTTATTGCTATTAGGAGCTTATAATTTTCATATTTTAATAAATTAAAAGAAAACAATTCGAAAATTCGAAAATCTGACTTCGAAGTATTGTGTTGTAACCGGGTTTTGAGCTACTGTGAAAGTTTCAAATGTCTTGTTAGTAGGGAAGTTAGTTAAAAATAGATTGCACGGTTTGTACCGGACAAACACACAAACAAACAAGAATAGAAGTCAATAAAAACATGGTAAAATATTAAATATCTAATGAAATATGAGCATTTTACCCAAATTCTTATGTACTTACTGTCATTCACTACGGTATGTTTGTGAATCACAAGCTAATAAAAAATGCGCCTCCCTTTTAAGGTAAATAAAAATTAGAAAAAAGAAATATCAGTTGTATCGTTACAAATAAGGTACTAAATGAAAGGAGCAATTTTTGTGAATACAACGGATTAAACAGCTTATCGATCGAACAATTAGATTTTTTAAAATTAACTAAAGTATGAATTTTAGGTGGCAACAGCAGAAGATTGCATGGAAACCGGAAAAAAAAAAAAAAAAAAAAAAAAAAAAATCTGCTACTGACTAAGTCACATGTTTATGAAGTGGGATTAAAAATTGCAGTTTTCAAATTTCTTTTTTTAAATTTTCTCTCACGAACACAAACATATAATATACAGATCAACTTGCAGTTCAAATTTCATCAATTTTGGTTAGTGAACAAAAAAGTTTTTTTTTTTTTTTTCAAATAAAATTTTATTCTAACTTCGAAAAGATTTATGTGATACTATATATTAAGAATTTGGGTTTAAAAAGTTTTTTTTTAAATAGATTGTTACTAAATAACTTTTAACTGCACATGCGTAAGATTTAGCGAAATTTCATTTGTATAATTTAATAGCCAAATGCATTGATAAAAACCTCAAACAAGTATCATGTAAACTGAAAAAGTTCTACGCTATAGAATGAACTGCTATTCATCTAGAAAAAAAGCTAAGCTATAAGGGGTTTTACGCACATTTTTATTTTGATTTATTGAATGGTAATACAGTTTTCGATGATTGTAAATAAATATTGAGAAAACCCCTTTATCGATTTCTTACTTTTGAGAACAGCTGGAATTCAGTTCATTCTATGGCGTAGAACTTTTTTAGTTTATACGATACTTGTTTGGGGTTTTTATATAAGTAACTCAATAAATTTGGCTATTAAATTATGCACATGAAATTTCACTAAATATTACGCATACGCAATTAGGGGTTATCTAGTAAAAATACTCATATTTAATTAGATATTTAATACTTTTTCATTCTGATTGCAGTATGCTGTGTCTAATATTGTATGTCGAGTTTCCTGAAAATAGCTTTGCACTAGTTTTAATGTTTGCGTGTTATATCTAAAAAAGTGATTTTTTTCTTTCTTTCTTTCTTTCTTTCTTTTTTTTTTTTTTTTTACTTTCATTATCCGACTACCTTAGGTAATGGAAGTATTGTATTCGGTCAAAAAATTCGATGCCGAGATTTCACCCGATTTACATGTTTTAAGGTCTCCTGAGTCCAAAAAAGTAGTTTTTGGCAATTGGTCAGTGTGTGTGTATGTATGTGCTGAATCTTCTGGCTATCATATATCCGAAACTAATAAAAATTCAGCTACGAAACTTCAGAATTAAGACAGGACTGGTGTATAGATGAATTTTCCAAATTTTGGTGAAAATTGGAAAACTGGAAGTGGGGCCGTATGTCCGTATCTCAAAAACGGCTTTAACGATTTTCTTCAAATTAGCTACATAAACACTCTAATAGATGTCCTTTAGAATGATACAGTTAGTTAGTTCAGGAAAATTGATAGGCGCCCTGTATAAATAGCTAAATTTCAGGTCTCGCAAGTGCGTTTTTTTTTTAAATAGCTGTACGGATTTTTTCCAAACTCGCCATATTAAATTTCTCTTTTAAATATCCTTTCGTATGTAATTATTGTTTTCCGGTCAATAATTGAGTAGGCCAAGTTCTGGTAAAAGTTGGTATCTCAAAAACGGCTCTAACGATTTTCTTGAAAATTATTGCATAAACCCATTTTAGATATCCTTTCTCATGCTTTACGGGGTTATTACAGAAAAATTAATAGTCACTCTGATCGGATAGATCAGTTTTAGATCTTGGAAATAGGTGTTTCAAAAAAAAAAAAAAACACTACCTTTTTTTTTTTTTTTTTAAATCGCTATGTAAACTCTGTTTTATATGTCTTTACGCATGCATTAACTTTCTCTTACCAGAAAATTTCTAATTGTCTATTTCATTAGACCAATTATATGTCTTCTGATCACATTATCTCCAAAAAGTGCATATAATACGTGTAATATAGTGGGTAATGGAAATTGTGTGGTTGTTTCACTCCAGATTTTTTCTTTTTCAGTTTTTCAAAGAAACCTTTATATTTCTCTGATTACATGCGGCAGAGACACAAAAAATTATACAGATAATAAAAAAAAGAGTCCTGTCATCACATATTATAGCCAGATCACATTTCAAGCATTACTTTTTACAGGGTGATGCCAAACATTTTTATTTTACTTTAATTCTTTACTGGTCCCCCTTTCACTTTCAGGGCAAAGCTTTAACTAAAATATATAAGGTATCAGGCCCCGATCATGACAGATTGGGGCCCTGGGCAAAGCGAAATTGGGGCCCCCCCTCAAAACTGTCGGAACATCAGTTATATACGATAGATAACAATGAGTCTTATGTACAATGCGTAAAAAATATTTTTAAGGCTAGATGTGTAAATATGTTAATATTCTTTTACATTTTTAATTGATATTAATCTTACCAGCTCTATTTAATAAAGAAGCATCTATAAAAAAATATCTATTATAGATATCTAAATCTATAAGAAGCATCTATAAGCATTTAATAAAGAAGCATATTACCAGCTCTATATGTCCACACAATTCAATATGGAATGGGTTTGCTGGGCTAATCCCCCTTATGATATCGTGTCTGACAGATGACAACAAAGAAGCAGTTTATAGCCTATTTAATTTACACTAAACAGGATTTGACATATAAATTTAGTAGCCATAGATTTGTCAGCTTTGGTTTGTAACTGTACTGTCGTTTCCCAAGTAACACAGACTGTTGACCCAACTGCGATTTATTGTTAGTTCGTTGGGGAATTGTATCGCTGGGGAAAGGGCTCAAAATAACAGTGGGCCAACAGTAAATAGTATTGTTGGCCTAACAGTCCTAAAATGCTATTTACCCAACAGCAAAATGTAACAGTTGGCCTACAATGTGTTCACGAACAATGGCCCAACAGTTTGCAACCATTCCATCGTTGGGCCAACCGTCACCCAAAGGTTGGCTCAACCGAGGGCCGACGGCCAAAAACAACCGTTGCTTAACGACGAAGGAACTGTAGGGCCAACCGTTTCCCAACCATTCCGTGTTACTTGGGACAGTGGGATCTACTGATTAAAATGAATTTCGAGCTACTACAAACTCCCTGCCTAAACTGGGACATGAACTCTGCATCTGTTGATTCAAGGCCAGTATGCTCACTATTTAGGCACAAGGTGAGCCAGCAAAAATAGAAAAAGCAAAATACATCCAAAATGAGAATTTTGTTTTCTAGAAAGTTTAGTACCAAATTTCATAAACATAAATAAATATTTAAACTTTCATTGAAATAAAAGGAAATATTTTGCAATTTAATGTTATGGGATTTGGAGGCCCCGTAATGTATGGGGCCCCTGGGCAAGGTCTTGGTTTGCCCATGCGATAATATACGCCTGTAAGGTATAACATGTTCTTTACATTTTTGAAGTTTCAAGATGATTTGTTTAGTACTTTTTGAGATATTTTAAAAAACGTCTTAAATCAAAAGTGTCCGGTTATTTATGCAAAGATAGTGTATAATTGAAATGCAACATAATATTTTCGTGAATGTAACTCACATATGGTTCGAATAAATATATTTTGTAATTGGTAATTGTTAAAACATACATTTTATTTAGAGTCTATAAACTTTTGCGACAGATTGAATATAGGTAGGCCTAATTGTTGTACTAAACGCATTTCTTATTATTTCAGCCTTTTTAAGTCATCATGTACACCAGTTTTTATCAATAACAAAGCTGTATAATAAAATAAAAGAAGAGGCAAGTATAGGTTAATAAATTGACAACATTTATAGTAAGAATTTGTACTTAATAAAACATAAAAACCTGTTTATCTTGCTTCATTTCAAAAGACAGAAAGTTTTTTCGCCGGAGGGTCCTCCGCGTCCTCGGTGCCTCCCGCTTGCAGTGGACGGCGACTACTTAATTCTTGATCTTGATCTCTATTTTCAAAAAGGCGGAGCTACATTACGTCAATTTCAGCTGATTCGTGGTTATTGATTACTCTACGGTTAAGCGTTATTTCAACTGTTTCTCTAAAAGATGTGTAATTCGGGTTATTATACACTCTATAAAAAAAAAAAAAAAAAAAAAAA
Organism: Salticus scenicus; assembly: GCA_963930645.1. Classification (NCBI taxonomy): domain Eukaryota; kingdom Metazoa; phylum Arthropoda; class Arachnida; order Araneae; family Salticidae; genus Salticus; species Salticus scenicus. The sequence continues at coordinate 405,400 of OZ005658.1, read as the reverse complement.
AAAAAAGCGACGCACCAAGAAGGAGTAATGCAAACTGACACAACTTGACATGCATACAGTTTTCGATGGAAAATATAAAATTTTAAAGTATGGCTGCCATCGACTGAGCATGTGACGCTGCAACGCATCTTAACTGCGCAATTGGCAGAATATTAAAAATGAGAAATTTTGATTCCAGGTCAGAAATTCTTCGAGAATTTAATTCCGTCTACTCAGGTAGACAGTACCAATGCCTCGCGTACAGGTGCGCAAACAATATGCGCAGATGACAGCGTTTGAGAGAGGTGTGTAGTTGGGCTCAAAGAAGCCAGATGGTTTAATCTGCTAATTGTTTGACAATTGGATAGGAGCGATGCCAGTATTAGATGATTTTGACAGGAATGGATGAACCATGCCGAACACAGAGTCAGGTAGGAAGCGGTCGGCCTTGAAAAAGGACAGAACGTGAGAACCGATCAATCGTCAGAGCGGTACTCAAAGCCCCAGTTCATCATTATCATCGATTCTACGTGCAACGGGTACTTCAGTGACTTCAACGACCATTAATAGGCAGCTCAGAAAAATGGGGTTGAGCTTACGGAGCCCCTTGTGCGGACTACTATTAAACTTTGTATACCGACAAGCACGTTTGCAGTGATATCAGGATTGTTCGAACTGGATTGTCACTAAATAGAGTAGAATTCTCTTCAGTGATGAGTACCACTCCGATTTCAGCCCCGATAACCAGCGAAGACGCGTCTGGAGACGACTCGAAATAAGGGGGATTCCAACCCGACTGTCGCCAGCTATACAGCCCGACAACCAGGAGTGATTGTCTGGAATATCAATTCATTTCATAGCAGGACTCCTTGTCATCCATGCCATCTTTACGGCACAGTGGCACGTCGATGACACTCTATGTCCCGTTGTGTTTCCTTTAATATTACGCAATCCTGACAGTTTATTTCAGCATGATAATGCCCACCCGCGCGCAAAGATAGTTTTTAATGCTTGTTTTCTTGCTTGCCTAACATTATCTTGGCCAGTAAAATCGCCGGATATCTCACCTACTGAGGACGTTAGGAGCATCATGAAAGGGGTCCTACAACCAGCTCGGGATTTTGCCAATCTAACTCATCAATTGACAGAATTTGGCATGATATCTCGCAGGAGCATATTTGACAACTCTATCAATTAATGCCAAGCCGAATAACTGCTTACATATGCGTCAGAAGTGGATCAATGCGTTATTGACTTGTTTACTTTTGTGAGGCCGTTTCTCTTGATTAAACCTTTCAAATTTTCTGAAATTGTACTCATTTGTTCATCTTTGCATGTATATCACATCTACCAACTTTCGTCTCATTTGGATAACTCCTTCTTGGTGCGTCGATTTTGTTTTGTTATAGTGTATAATTTGCTATTTTTGTAATGTTACTGAAGTTGATGTCGATATTATTTTCGTGATACTTTTTGGCCAAAGCAGTAGAGTTTCTATTGTATTTAATATCATTTTGACGTTCTTTTATTCGAGTTTTTATTTTTCTTTTAGTTACACCTATATAACGATAATCATCATTATTTTGGTTTTTAAGCGGAATGTTATAGATTCCAGCTATTCCAGTGGGGGGAATTAAATCTTTATCGCTTCTTATTAATTAGAATATACCATGATTGGGTTTTATTGGTATATTTATATTTAATTTACTAGTGGCGTTTTTAATTTTATTTGATGTTCCTTGATTATATGGGATAAAAAAGGTAAAATTTGGTTTTTTTTTTTTTTTTTCTTTTTTTGTCTATTTGGAATTTTATACAGTCGTTTAATTTAAAAAAAAAAAAAAAAACAGTTTTTCTACAAGATTTTCAGGATATCCTGCTTCGATAGTCAATTTATTAATGAATTTCAATTCTTTATTTAAATGGGATTTATCAGAACATATGAGGATAGCGCGATTAATGTAACTGCGTATAGCATTAATTTTGTAGCGATATGGGGTTCTACTTTTATTGTTAATTATTTCGTTGCTTGCCATAGGTTTACGATATACCGTTGTTTTAATGTGATTATTTTCTCGTTTAATTTTTTCGTCTAAATAGTTTATTTCATTATTGTTTTCACACTCAAAAGTAAATTTTATATTCTTGTCTAAATGGTTTAGTTCATTAAGAATTTCTTTTATATCATGGTTGTCCTGGATTACGGCGAAGATATCGTCTACGTATCTAACGCAAAATTTAATTTTATTTATCATTAAATTCATAATTTTTTCTTCCATTAATCTTAATTTAAATTCTGCGACGATCCCTAATATGGGTGAGCCCATAGGGACGCCCATATTTTGCTTATATATAATATCTATAAATTTAAAATAACTTTCCCGCGAAATTAGATTACTGGTGGCTATTAGTGTATTAGCTATTGGGGTTTCATATTTTTCTTTTATAGCTTGGTTGATTATGTTTGAGATTTCATTAATTTTAATGGAGGGAGCGGTATAAGTTATTAACGTCAAAGCTAACAAATTGGTCGTTTTTACTGATTTTTAATTCTCTTAATCTTTCAATAAAATCTGTGGAATTTAAGCTGTTAACGGAAGATGTTAGAAGTTCGCGGTAGATTTCGGTCATGTATTTTTCTAAAGGGTAGGTCGGTACTTTTATTTTTTTTTAAATTAACAATGGGTCTGAATTTTGGGTTTTTTTTATGATCTTTGAAGCATCCAAAAAGACGAGGGGTATTGGGGGCAAAATTATTTATAGTTGGAGGATGAATTACAGGCCAATTTCTTTTTTACTTTCTCTTACCCATAAGGTAGAGAAAGTGTTGTTTTTGTGTCAAATTTTCGAAAGTGAGTTTTTGTTTTATTTACACGTTTTGAGGTCCCCTGAATACGAAAATCATGTTTTTAGTGGTTGGTCTCTGTGTGTGTGTGTTATCAGCATATATCAGGAACAAATAATAGCAGTAACTCAAAACTCGGTATTCTAAATGTGTATCATATAGGGATGCTAAAGTAAGCTTTTCGTTGAGATGAAGCAAATGGTTCGTGTACAGGGACACCCAAAATAATTCATATACATTACGCCTATGGGGGAAATTGCAGGTAAGTAGAGTTTAACGTCTATAGACTGCACTAAACCAAATGAAATTAACATATATTTTTTATATGGGTAAAAGCATGCCTCATGCAAAATATCGGAAGGATATCATTCAGTGTTCGTTTACAGGGCTACACAAAAGAACTAGATTATAGTGCGACAATAGTTGAAAATTGGTGGAAGTGTATTTCAGGTTTGCCGTGTATTATTACCATAGGATTATGTTTAGGTGCACCATGGGGTTTATACATATAATCTTCAAAAGATATACATAGCTGCAAATATTTAAGCTATAACATCCTTTTTTATTGCTAGTGGAAGTGCTTTACTATAATATTTTACCATGTCCTGAAAAGCTTTTCAAGAATTGAAACGAATTCCTCATAGACATATGATAAATAATGTATATTTTTAAGTTAAATATTCGTCACTTGTTTTTTGCATATTTACACGGTTTGAGGCTTCCTGATGTTGCATGTGAAAGTTGTCTGAATAATTTTAAGTGAACTTTTTATTTTAATAACATATTTAAATTCCATATAAATGTAGGTGCAGTAATGAAACGGGGGGTTGAGGGGACGGTAGACCCCCCCTCATATAGAACTAATTATCATATAAAACTCTTCCGAAGCCTAATTTCAATTGTTTTAACATAGGTTTACATAACAGTACTCGTTATCTTATCTCTTAATCTCAAACCTGTATTTATAGTACTAAATTTCAGGGTAAAAGAAAGTCATGTGAGTTACACACCAAATTATTTAATTAATTGTTGAACTTTTTCAGTTAATTTTGTATTTGGGTCATTTTTTACTTCGGTGGTACCAATTTCTTTAATAGTTTCATAAAGATCAAGAATTGAGAATCAAGAATTAAGTAGTCGCCGTTCACTGCAAGCGGGAGGCACCGAGGACCCTCCTGCAAAAAAAGCTTTCTGCCTTTGGAAATGAAGCAAGATAAACAGGTTTTTATGTTTTATTAAGTAATATGCTTCGTTTTAAAAAGTTTAAATTATGGTAAGAATTTGTATTAAATTATTTCTCTAATTAATATATAATAGTAATTATCAATGCATTTTATTTAATATTCATTTATTCATTTGTTTATTGTATAGATATAAAGGGATATGCGAGCACTGGATACCTGATTCCAGAAAAGACTCTGATGTCATCGGAGATTATTCACCTTCAAGCTCTGTCCAGAGATTTTTCGAAATTGCTGGACGAAAGTTCAAGTGGTGACGTCAAAATAACTTGTGATGGAAAGACATTCAGTGTACACAGGAATGTTCTCGAAGTGCGATCCGGAGTTCTTTCCGCCATGCTCAACAGTGACATGGTTGAAGGTAAGAGTGGCTTAGTTAAAGTGGAAGACCTCGAAGCTCCCATTTTTCAAGAATTTTTACGTTATATGTATTCAGGAACACTTCCGGAACTAAACGCAGAGGATGCAAAGAAATATTATGAAGTGGCCGACAAATACGACGTGAGAGAGTTGAAAGATGCTTGCGCGGAGTTTATAATCCACAACTTGTCTAAAAGTAGTGCCTGCGATGCGCTAGTCCTGGCTGATCAGCACAGCGATGAAGATTTTCGTAAAAGTGTCATCTCGTACATGATTGAAAATAAGATCCCAAAAGTTGACGACTGTTGGCTTGATTTCAGTGAAAAATATCCCATCTTGGCAGTTCAAGTGTTAAACCTTTACATTCGAAAAACTGGTGAGAAGTAGATTCAACATACTGAAAATTAACATTAAATTTCCCTTGTAAATTCGGCATATAAAGAATTGTTATAAAGAAATTTATTAAGCAACGTTATGCACGTTTTTGATTTAGTAGTTCGCTTTATTACTCTGTACGAAATACTTAATAAAAACTACATAAATCTTTCTTTTTAATCGTAATATAATAAATACATATTTTGTATTAATATAATAAATATATATTTTGTATTGAGTGGTCTTAGTCCTGGCTGACCAGCACCGTGATGAAGATTTTCGTAAAAGTGTCATCTCGTACATGATTGAAAATAAAATCCCAAAAGTTGACGACTGTTGGCTTGATTTCAGTGAAAAATATCCCATCTTGGCAGTTCAAGTGTTAAACCTTTACATTCGAAAAACTGGTGAGAAGTACAGTCGGCTGCAAAATTATTCGAGCACTAGCAATAATCCTTGCCAAAAAAAAGTACACTTAATGCAGTTTTGTTAAATAAATCCTTGTCGAGTCATGTTCTTAATCAGTCTAAGAACATGATTCGACAAGGATTTACTTAGCAAAACAGTCTTAAGTGTACTTTTAAAATATAGGAATTATTGGCTAGTGCTCGAATAATTTTGCAGCCGACTGTAGATTCAACATATTGAAAATTAACATTCCGTTTTTCTCGTAAATTCAGCATATGAAGAATTGTTATAAGGAAATTTATTAAGCAATGTTATGTACGTTTTTGATTTAGTAATTCGCTTTATTACTCTGTACAAAGTACTTAATAAAAACTACATAAAACATTCTTTTAAACGTAATGTATAATAAACATATGTTTTGTATTTTATTATGATTATGAAATAAATACGTTATATTTTAATATAATGAATAAAACTATTTATTTGTTACATTTAAACAATTGCTTAATAAAAATATGTATTCTGCATTGGGTAATTCCATCGCTTTAATGCACAATGACATAATATTTCACAATTTTTTAACACAAACCTCAGAAATTTCACTGTGCCAAATATCATAAATATATTTTCTAGTTTTTGCAAAGTTGTCGGCTATTATAGGTGTTAATAGCAATGTTAGGTAATTTTAACAGTATGAATCAAATAAATGTACCACAGACCGTGTAGCAAGGTGTATTTTCTTTTTGAAATGCTGACTGTGAAAAAGTACGAGACATTTCCAGAATAGTCGGCTAGGTACCATTTTCGTAATGGCCGTGCTAATTTCGAGTTCATTGATTCCTTGAGAATAAAAATTTTCTCGATTCCTTGAAAAGTTATACACTTCCATACTATAACGTATGCAGAATGTGCTACTGTTTTAAGAAAGCAATTTTCCCTAAGTCGGTCCCCTTTTCTTCGTCTTACTAGCTTTGTCGAGAAAAATTGGGCTGAACTGGTTATCAGAGAAAACATTTTCAGCCCAATAATTAACTTGATAATGCTTAAATTGTTTTTGTCAACTGAAATTTCGCTTTTTTTAATTATTTTCCTTAATAATTACTTTATTTGCTGATGTTCGGTTTTTAACCTGCTCTATTTTTGAATAAATTATCTTGCTAAACATTTATTTTATTTATTTATTTTTTTAAAATCTTTTTTAACCCTCGCTTTCCCAAGATCAAAGCGTTTCTGCAGAAAAATTGCTTTCAGGTGCCGCTTGGCACATTTGGCGAAAATCACCAGCACCATGCCTTTTTGTATCGTTTAGAAGAAATCTTCGTGCTACATTTTACTGATTAGGTTTGCTATCTCTGGCGAATTAGCGCACTTTTTGAATGAGGCGGGCTTAACTAAATTTCAACTTCAAAATGGGGTCAAAATGAGCCCATCCTCGGAAAGCGAGGGTTAAGTTCTGACCATGATACAAATCTATTTTTTAAACATTTGCTGTTTAATTTGCGGTCATCCCGCTTGGAGGAGCAGCGTGACCGCTTAAAGCCAGAATTTCAGTTTAAATATCAAAAATTTTATATCTTGCTAAAAACCATCTCACCAACATTTTGTTAGCATTTAATTATTTTACCATCTTGTGTATTCAATTATTTTTGATTCTCTTTCTAAAATTAACGCCTTTTGTGGTAGCTTTAATTGCCTTACCCTTGCCATTTTTGAAGTACTTTCTAAAATTACAACTTTCCTCACAATAGCATTTTGTTTTTAACATTTAGCTCAATCCTAATGTGTATGTGGAGGACGACGTAATAAAATGTGTTCTAAGATTAACTTTTTAACGACAAAATTGGTGATTGAAGAAAAGGAAAAAAAAAAAAAAAAAAAATAATAATAATCTAAGTGAGGCCTTTTTTGTTTTTGTCCCACAGTCAGTGTTCAAAGCAATCAAATAGGAAAATATAGGCATTTTTTTTTCACAGAAATATAGGAACATAATTTCAAGAGAAGATTGAGAGATTCAGTAAGAATGGACTTTCTCTAACATTAATTTGTAATCTTGAATGATTAAGTGACTTTGTGAACAAAACACCCTAATTTAATATCATCTAATTTAACAGATAAAATAAATTAACAGATCTATTTCTGTTTACTTTTCACATTATTTAGAAAAGAACATATTTCCAAATTATCACCTTTGCTTGTCTAGCTTTCATACCAGTTTATATTATTTAACATCACTCCACATAATATTTTTAAAAATAATAACACTTCTTTTACATGATAATGTAAAAAAAAAAAAAAAAAAAAAATCATAACCCTTCAATTTAACTACAGTCGGTAACAAAAGTGTCCGAACACTAGCAAAAATTCCTATGTAAAAAAGTACACTTCATACGGTTTTGTTACATAAATCCTTATCGAACCCTATTCTTAGTCAGTGTAAGAACACGATTCGATAAGGATTTATTTAACAGAACCGTATGAAATGTATTTCTTCTTCCATAGGAATTTTTGCTAGTGTTCGGACACTTTTGTTACCGACTGTACATATAGTTGGTTGAGTACGTTTGAGGCTGTTGTCAGTGCATTTTTAATGAATTGTGCTCCCCCCCCCCTCACGCCTCCATAAAAAAAAAAAAAAAAAGAAAAGAATGGATAGAAAATATTAAAATGGGGATGGAATTATGAATTCTTTTAATGATTGTATGAAAATGATATTTGATAAGGTCTAAGTAATAATGTGTTTATATTAGGATATATTAATTTTATTTTAAATTACCTAAAATTTAATTTAATTTTAATTATTTTAAATTAAATTATTTTAATTTTATTTTAAATTAGTGTGGGTTTTATATATACACATATTAAACCACAAATAACAGATTTAAATAATAAAAATCTGGAGTGACTCCACTCGACTTTCCGAAAATTGAGTAATTAACAGTTTTGTAGATAAAGTAAAGAAAGAGGAGTTATTAAACAAACAAAAGAGAGAAAACCATAATAGAGTGTTTGAGTATTTTTCTCCATATATTACAGGATGTTTTATTTAACGCTACTGAACTTTGAGCCCATGATCATAATGATAAATAATTTTTCGTTGTGTCCCAGTAAAAACCTATAAAGGCTAGATTCACCAAAATGCTTATATTTAGTGCAACAGTGATTTATAATATTCATATAAATTTTCAGCTCAATTGAATAAGGCGTTTAGATGCTATCGCACTTTAAAAAATTGGGTCCCATAGGCCATAATGATAAAGAATTTTTGTTTGTGTGTAAAAAAAAAAAAAAAAAAAACTGTAAATGCTAAATTCACCAAAATCTATACAGTTCGTGCAACTGTGACTTATAACATGTGTACAAATTTTTTGCTCATATTAATAAAGCGTTTAGACGCTATCACACTTTTAAAAATTTGGCTCCATAGGCCATAATGATAAAGAATTTTTTCTGGTGTCCCTGTAAAAAAACTGTAAGTGCTAGATTCACAAAAATATTTATCTCCATCTTTTCTAAACAAAGTTTTCAACTGATGAAAGTTAACTATTAAAGAACAATAAATTTTGATAATTTGTTAATTTTAAAAGATTTTTTCTTTTAAGAAATGGAAAAAAATAATTTTAAGAATATGGTATAATATATTGACATGGCAACAGATCCAGTGTACAGAAATTTTCGGCGAGCGAAAATGTATACGATGGTAACCGATACGTATTCGCGAATTACTTTGTTTTTAATAGGTATACTTTCTTGGAAAATATTAATTAATCGTGTGAATTATTTTTATGATTGAGCCTCGGATACCTTTAATTAGGCGTTCATGAGCTTTATTTAGGCGTTTGCCATAGACATCAATATTAATGTCGTCTGCTTGATCTATCATCGGTATTCTGCATAAAAAGGAAGGAATTTTCCGTTCCCAATTGGTTCAAAATTTTCTCGCGCATGCCCAGATCGTACGATTTTGGTCTTACAGAATATGCTTTGTGTTTTAATATTATAGATGTCTCTCCCGGTGTGGTAAATTCCTCATTGAAAATTTCTACTATCGCCTCCCACTGAAGCATATTTAAGCTATTATTTATGTACACAGTAAGCGCTCTACCTTTTAAAAACTTCTGTATGTTCCGAACCCGCCAAACTTCATTTTTTTTTTTTTTTCAGCGCACCAACTTTCAAAATGCGCCAGCCAAGCCGTCCACATCATGCCATTTTTATGGCAAAACTCAATGAGGACATTTTCTTCTTTTACATTAGAAAACTTATTTACATTTAAAGGCGAACTGGCATCATTTTCTTCTTGTACCAGATTATTTGAAGAGGAGGAAGAGTCGTCTATATTCTGAGGGGAGTCTATGGGACTGAGCTTTTAGTTTGGGACATCTTAACTTTTATTGTATTTTTAATCAAAACTTTAGAAAATTCAACAAGAAGTTTTTTTTTAAACCCACTTACTTATTTCAAGACAACAAAATTTATTTGAGCAAATACCAGTTTATGAAATTGACCTTTATGAAATATCAGTTTTTGAAATAATTATGCAGAGAATTAAAATTAATTTATCTAGCCCTTAAATATAATAAAATTTCATGATTTCTATAAATATCAAAATTATGTCTCTTTCAAAAATTTTATGTAGTAAATATATAGCACAATAAATATTTTGATTTTGTAAAAATCATTAATGTACCTTTTAAAAATCAGTAGCCAACCAATTTATCATAATCAAAATACATAATTATCGTAGCTTTGACAATTTTTCTAATTAAATGTAATATTTTCTAGAATTTTTATTTCGCAAAAGTTGATATAACTTGCCAAAGCCGCGATACTAATAACAAGAAATGATTAATAAAAATGTTCCGCGATACTAAAAGCAATAAATAATTTCTTCTTTTATAACCTTGAAAAGATTTTTTTTTTTTCTTTTTAATTAAAATCAGATCGTTTAAATTGTTCTTTACTTTAAAAATAAATATATAAGTCTTAATCAAAAAGCAAAAGTACTCACTTATATTCTGTAGAACTGTCAGCTAAGAAACAAAGAATAAAAAAAAAAATTCTTTTACTTATTTAATGCATTGATATTCCTTCCAAACTAAAGATCGTTACCTTCACTAGCTCACCAGCTGTCATCTGTTCTATTTCACTCTTTATCACAGAAGTGTAATGAATGCGGTTGTTGACCTTGAAGCCGGTAACGCAATGGATATGAAGGAGCGAGGGAGAAAAGTTAGATAACGCGCTCGAACTGAACTTGACCTAATTCTGTCAACTGTGTTGGACTCCGTAACCTGTTGAAAGTTGAAACTAAGTAGAATTGTTGAGAGCACATGGATTTGCTGAATTCAAATGCCTTCCGATCGAAACTATGTCTGCATAGATATAATATGAGATGACTAACGCTGTTTGTATTGAGAGTTAATCACAGTAACTGTTTTATATTTGATGTAATCACTGTTATTTTGTATCACATTTAAACTGTCATTCATTTCTACCATATATGTAACCACAACTGTAAGTTTTCTTTATATATATGTTTTGGCAACACTGTTTTTTGTTGTCGTCTCTTGGGCATGCTGACGCTCTAGCGTGATGTACGTGAGTGCAATTTCTGCACGTTTTTCTTTATTAAACTTCATCTTATATCCATGAACATCGGACTCTGATTGATTTAATTTAACAGCAGAGCGTGGTTCGATGCTCTAAAAGAAGTTTAACAAGCCAATGAAGTATATATTTTGATTAGTTTTTCGTAGTGTGTTTGTCACGTGTGAAATGGCAAGTGAAGATTCAAAATATAGTGTTGAACCGTTCAACGGCAAGAACTTCTCGCTATGGAGTCGACGTGTTGAAGATGTGTTTGCAGCGAAAGAGCTGGATTTGTATTTAGAAAAGGAATGTGATAGAACCAAAGAAGCGGAAGTACGTGCCGCGAAAAAGGCTTATGCCTTATTGCTGACTCTATTAGATGATTCGGTTTTGGCTGCTCTGGCCAATGAAAAGTCAGCTTGTGAAATATGGAAAACTTTAAAAACAAAATATGCTAAAACGAGTGCTGTTAGTCAGATTTTGGCTAGAAAGAGATTAGCAACTATGAAGAAACGATCTGATTGCAGTATGCAGCAACATATTGATGAAATGCTAGGAACTGTAAATGACTTAAGAATGTCCGGTGCGGCTGTGCAGGATATGGATGTGGTGATATATCTTATGATGTCTCTTCCACCTGAATATGATGTAGTTAAAGCTACAATTGAAAATCAACCGAGCGAGAACCTGACTTTGAACTTTGTTACCCAAAGACTCTTAAGTGCAGAAGCCCTGAAAGGCGATAAAAGTAGTGAACAGATACGTAATTGTGGATCGAGTGACAACGCAGCTTTTCGTGTGAATAAATCTAATTTAACTTGCTATCGTTGCAAATTTAAAGGTCATGTAGCAAAGAACTGCAAAAGTAAAGTAACTTGTTTTAATTGCGGCCGTTCTGGGCATTACAAAAGGGACTGTAGAGTATAATCAAAGATGGATCATAAAGAAACAGCTGCAGCAGTGACTTTTATGATGGGTGAATCTGACGACAATCTGTTTCTGTTGGACTCTGGAGCTACAGCACATATGTGCAGTAAAAGTGAGTGGTTTGATGATTTGAAAAGTTTTTCTGGTTCAGTGGCCTGTGCATCCAAAAATGACACTTTAAAAATAGAAGGAATTGGAAAAATTTCAGGAATTTTGCATGGAAAGAAAATTATTCTGCCTGATGTACTTTATGTGCCTGATTTAAATGGTGAACTAATATCAGTAAAGAACATTCAAAAGGCAGGTTACAGTATTATATTTAAAGATGATAAAGCGTTAGTGCAAAAGGGTAAACAGAGCTTTGTAATGGCTCAGCTTAATGATAAAGGGCACTATGTTAGTGAATTTAAGCCCATTAAAGCTGTAGCTAGTGTCGCTAACCATTTTTCAGATCTTTGGAATAGACGCATGGGACACTCATCAAATAAAGTTTTAGAGCAAATGGACCTTCCTACTTCAGATAATTTCTGTGAAGAATGTGTCATGGCTAAGCAATCAAATGAACCTGCTGGAAAGGGTCCCAGAAGTCGAGAAACCTCAGCTATGAGAATGGTTCATACCGACATATGTGGCCCTATTTCACCACCTACACCTTCTGGTGAAAAATATTTTGTAACAATCATTGATGATCACTCAAGATTCTGTGAGGTACATTTACTGAAGCATAAAAATGACATAGTTCCAGCATTTAAGCTATTCTTAAAGCAAAATCCTAATTTGTATAAAATCAGATGTGACAATGCGGGAGAGTATGTCTCTGGAGAATTAGCCAAGTGTTGCAAGGAAACTGGTATACTGCTAGATCCTGCTCCACCATTGGATGTGATGCATACATAAGAATTTCAGACAACCTGAGGAAGAAGTTGGATCCCAAATCAAGAAAAATGATTTTTGTTGGCTACTCAAGCATGGGTTATCGTTTGTTGGACCCTGAAACAAATAGAGTTACAAATTCTCGCAATGTTAAGTTTAACGAAGAAAAGAAAAGAATTTCTATATCTGATACAAGTCAAGAAAATGTTCGACATTAATTCTCAACCTGAAGTTTTGCTTGAATCGAATGATGCTGAATCTAATAATCCTGAAGAAAATGAAACCAGAAGTTCAAGAAGAAGCACAAAGCCACCTGCTAGACTAAATGACTACTACCTATACAGTGCACTTGTAGCAAATCCTGATCCAATTTTGTTTGAAGATTTAGAGAAATTACCAGTTAATGAGCAGAATTTATGGCGAAATGCTATGAATCAAGAAATGAAATCTTTGAATCAAAAGAAAGTGTGGGAACTTGTGGAGTTACCAGAAAATGAGAAAACAATATTCTGCAAATGGGTGTTTAGAATTAAACAAAATGGTGTCTATAAGGCAAGACTGGTTGCAAGAGGCTTTGAACAGAAAGCAGGTGTTGATTTCTTTGAAACTTATGCTCCTGTTATTAGTACATCCTCTCTCAGACTTGTACTGGCCATCATCATCCATAAAGAACTAAAAATGTTTGCACTTGATGTTAAAACTGATTTCCTAAATGGTGAACTTAATGAAAATATCTTTATGGAACAACCCATGGGATATAGTGATAACAGTGGTAGAGTGTGCAACCTTTTAAAAAGTCTATATGGACTGAAACAAGCACCAAGGCAGTGGTTCGAGAAATTTACAGACTTCATAATTCATCTGAAATTTCAACAACTCAATAATGAGCCATGTGTATTTGTAAAAAGGTCAGATCACAGTGAAATGATAGTTGTTTTGTACGTCGATGATTTGCTGATTTTTGGTTCTGACATATCAGAAGTTAAAGTGGTAATTCAGCTTCTTCAGCAAAAATTTGAGATGTCAAGATCTGAAATTGCCAGTGAATTTTTGGGCATATGTTTTGAACAATCCAGTAACCATCTTTGTTTAAGTCAAAAATCTTATGTGTTGAAAATTTTAGAAAAATTTAAGATGGCTGATTGTAAGCCCTGTGATACACCACTTGTACCAAAAGCAACTGCATCAAACTTTGACAATGGTGAACATTTTGAAGGTCCCTATCGTGAACTTGTTGGTACTTTATTATATTTAGCAATGACAACTAGACCAGATATTTTGTACTCTGTAAGCTGTTTTGGTCAATTGCAAGAGCAACCTACAGTTACTGCTTGGACTGGTTTGAAAAGAGTACTACGTTATCTCAAAGGGACTCTTGAGCTAAAATTATTTTTTCCTAAGTGTAGTAGTGATGATATTGTCATTTCTTTGTATGTTGATGCTGATTGGGGGGCTGATTTACGTGATCGAAAATCAATTTCAGGTTATATTTTAATGCTAAACAGTTGTCCAATAATTTGGAATGTTAAGAAGCAGACATCCATAGCTCTGTCTTCTACTGAAGCAGAGATTTTAGCCTTAGCTAAAGCTATTCAAATTTTAGTGATTGTTTATAACTTAACAAAAGAAATTTTGGGATGTAAAGAAATAAAAATGATAATTTTTGAAGATAATCAATCTGCCATAAAAGCTGTCTGTAATGAAAATCATTGTGCTAGATTAAAGCACCTAGACATTAAGCTAAAGTATATCAGGGAAATTATAAAATTAAATTCTATTAGTGTTGAATACATAGCTACTGAAGATCAGCTGGCAGACTTATTTACAAAAAGCTTACCAAAACCTAGATTATGTAAACTAATTAATCATTGTGGTCTAATATGTGATTAAGGGTGGGTATTGAGAGTTAATCACAGTAACTGTTTTATATTTGATGTAATCACTGTTATTTTGTATCACATTTAAACTGTCATTCATTTCTACCATATATGTAACCATAACTGTAAGTTTTCTTTATATATATGTTTTGGCAACACTGTTTTTTGTTGTCGTCTCTTGGGTATGCTGACGCTCTAGCGTGATGTACGTGAGTGCAATTTCTGCACGTTTTTCTTTATTAAACTTCATCTTATATCCATGAACATCGGACTCTGATTGATTTAATTTAACAGTTTGCATAGATATTTTTCTTCAATTATTCTTCTGGCAGGGGCGGCGTTTATTTATATAGGTGGAACTTTGTCTTGCGGACCGCCAGGGAGAAAAAACACTCCATTCCTTTCAGCCTAAGTTTTCCATAAAGTTTTGGATAAATAAACAAATGTTCTCTATCGTGTCAGAACTTTTCATTTTAAATTCCTTACAGGTATCACCATGCGTAACGACTTTTTATATGTGACAAATTCTTTTCTCCATGTCACATAATATCTCTAAAAATGAGAGGCTTCCACTGAAGGACGAGTTAGTACTTCTAAGCAGTCGTTTATTTTGGCACACTAGGACACCGTACAAGTTATTTCAAGTTCGATGGACTAAGCAAGCTGAACAATTTAGACGCAGCCGAGTATTAGCGTTCCGTTAGTTTCATCGCGAAATGTAACTCATTCTTTCTCCTTGGGGCCGTAATTTGACGTGATTTACTTTAGCAGGAGAATACACAAGAAGAGCGCTCATCCCTGTGCGTTTTTTTTTTTTTTTGTAATTTCTGAGCTGCTGATTGGTTCTTTAAATCGTCTGGGCTCTTTAAAGGAATTTCTGGGATTAATTAATATGCATCCCAATGCCGCGACAGTTGCAAATTGCATTAACGTCAGCGAATTTCGACTTATAATTTCGTTACTTTTCTGATTTCTGAGTTATAAAGTCTTCTGTTAGGAAACAATCTTTAAAGGGGCAGTTACCAATTATTCGCGATTGTAATTTCAATTAGCGATTTTTACACTTTTAATTTGGGTTTTTTAATAATTTAAATTTATTTATTTTTATCCCTTTCATATCCCCAAGCGAGATTCCCCGGGTTTGCCTGCAAAGCCGTGAAAGCTCACCTGGAGGAAGATGATGTTCCAGGTGATACGGGCCTACTAATTTTGATTTACTCTATTTTTATTATTTACTTAATTTTTTTTTTCTTGATTTATTTACTTAGATTTGATTGATTTTAGTTTAATTATTTTTCACTAATTTTAATTCTACCATGACTCCATTGCCTTCGGAATATACAAAGGGGTCACAAGATTAACAATAAGCTTGCTGATGAGTAAACATATTATTCACATTTTAACTTTCTAGATTAATTGATGATTAAACAATATAATATTCATTATATTTAGTAAACAAACATTGATACTTCATATTAAAAATTACTAGTAAAATAGAACAAATATATGACACTATATATATATATATATATATATATATATATATATATATATTTATATATTACAAAAAAAAAAAAAAAAAAAAAAAAAAAAACATATTCAATAAAGTAACATATAAAATAAAATAGATATTTAAAAAAGTTCTTGGCCAAATGTCTTTAAAATATACGAAAACGTTTTCATTTAGATGTCGTCTAACACAACAAAAGCAACAGTTTATGTGTTTTTCTTTGCTTTATAATTGTTCACAAATGTTCTTATACGACAAAGTTTTTTGAGAACCTCATGCGTGTGGGAGGTCTCTGATATAGGTATAGTCTTTCAACTAAATGTCCATTCTTAAAGCAAATATATAGTCTTTATAACCAATAGAGTCTTTAAGCAAGATTTCACTATACACACTTTTTTTTTTCACTTATTTAATGCAACAATTAAAAGTTGATAACACAAAAATATAATAGTTTATGCAAATAATACGTATTTAAGATATAAACAATATTAAAATATACTGTACTCAATTCTGAAAAAAAAAAATAATAATAATATGGATATGATAAATAATACTGAAACTTAAAATTATATACTAATATTTGATAATAGCAAAATTTTCTCTACACAATAACTCTTCTAAATTGCTTTAGATAATCACTTCCTTCAAAATACCATAATGATACAAAATACTAAAAATGTTTACTCAAAAAATTATATTTATGGGCGCAGAGACCCTTGGAACTCTGTGAGAGCTTGTCAACCAAAAAAGTAATATCTGTAAAAAGTAAAAAGTGGTTCTTTGACAAGTCTCATCAGAGGAAAAAATTTTCTTATACTTATTTAACAAGGTAGGTAAATCATTATTATTTTCAGATGATAATACAGTAGGTCTGAACGAGTCCTGTACAACACTCGGTGAATGGTGCACATTGGTGTCGCATAGATATAATATGAGATGACTAACGCTGTTTGCATAGATATTTTTCTTCAATTATTCTTCTGGCAGGGGCGGCGTTTATTTATATAGGTGGAACTTTGTCTTGCGGACCGCCAGGGAGAAAAAACACTCCATTCCTTTCAGCCTAAGTTTTCCATAAAGTTTTGGATAAATAAACAAATGTTCTCTATCGTGTCAGAACTTTTCATTTTAAATTCCTTGCAGGTATCACCATGCGTAGCGACTTTTTATATGTGACAAATTCTTTTCTCCATGTCACATAATATCTCTAAAAATGAGAGGCTTCCACTGAAGGACGAGTTAGTACTTCTAAGCAGTCGTTTATTTTGGCACACTAGGACACCGTACAAGTTATTTCAAGTTCGATGGACTAAGCAAGCTGAACAATTTAGACGCAGCCGAGTATTAGCGTTCCGTTAGTTTCATCGCGAAATGTAACTCATTCTTTCTCCTTGGGGCCGTAATTTGACGTGATTTACTTTAGCAGGAGAATACACAAGAAGAGCGCTCATCCCTGTGCGTTTTTTTTTTTTTTTTTTTTTTTGTAATTTCTGAGCTGCTGATTGGTTCTTTAAATCGTCTGGGCTCTTTAAAGGAATTTCTGGGATTAATTAATATGCAACCCAATGCCGCGACAGTTGCAAATTGCGTTAACGTCAGCGAATTTCGACTTATAATTTCGTTCCTTTTCTGATTTCTGAGTTATAAAGTCTTCTGTTAGGAAACAATCTTTAAAGGGGCAATTACCAATTATTCGCGATTGTAATTTCAATTAGCGATTTTTACACTTTTAATTTGGGTTTTTTAATAATTTAAATTTATTTATTTTTATCCCTTTCATATCCCCAAGCGAGATTCCCCGGGTTTGCCTGCAAAGCCGTGGGAGCTCACCTGGAGGAAGATGATGTTCCAGGTGATACGGGCCTACAAATTTTGATTTACTCTATTTTAATTATTTACTTAATTTTTTTTTTTTTTTTTTTTGATTTATTTACTTAGATTTGATTGATTTTAGTTTAATTATTTTTCACTAATTTTAATTCTACCATGACTCTATTGCCTTGGAAATATACAAAGGGGTCACAAGATTAACAATAAGCTTGCTGATGAGTAAACATATTATTCACATTTTAACTTTCTAGATTAATTGATGATTAAACAATATAATATTCATTTAGTAAACAAACATTGATACTTCATATTAAAAATTGCTAGTAAAATAGAACAAATATATGACACTATATATAAAAAAAACACATATTAAATAAAGTAACTTATAAAAAAAAAATAGATTTTTAAAAAAGTTCTTGGCCAAATGTCTTTGAAATCCATGAAAACGTTTTCATTTAGATGTCGTCTAACACAACAAAAACAACAGTTTATGTGTTTTTCTTTGCTTTATAATTGTCGCAAATGTTCTTATACGACAAAGTTTTTTGAGAACCTCATACGTGTGGGAGGTCTCTGATTTAGGTATAGTCTTTAAACTAAATGTCCATTCTTGAAGCAAATATACAGTCTTTATAATCAAAAGAGTCGTTAAGCAAAATTTCACTATACACACTTTTTTTCCCATTTATTTAATGCAACAATTAAAAGTTGATAACACAAAAATATAATAATTTATGCAAATAATACGTATTTAAGATATAAACACTGTTAAAATATACTATACTCAATTCTGAAAATAATAATAATAATAATATGGATATGATAAATAATACTGATACTTAAAATTATATACTAATACTTGATAATAGCAAAATTTTCTCTACACAATAACTCTTCTAAATTGCTTTAGATAATCACTTCCTTCAAATTACCATAATGATACAAAACACTAAAATTATTTACTCAAAAAATTATATTTATGGGCGCAGAGACCCTTGGAACTCTGTGAGAGCTTGTCAACCAAAAAAGTAATATCTGTAAAAAGTAAAAAGTGGTTCTTTGACAAGTCTCATCAGAGGAAAAATTTTTCTCATACTTATTTAGTAAGGTAGGTAAATCATTATTATTTTCAGACGACAATACAGTAGGTCTGAACGAGTCTTGTACAACACTCGATCAATGGTGCACCTGGTTCACAGCGTGTGTATTTACTCTGGAATTAGTACCTACTTTACGTTCAAAAGTATGCAAAGACTGATAATGATGATTCACCTGATTTAGTAATGAGATATTTTGACCATTTTGAGCTACCGTAAAATTTACTAAATTAAGATTCAATTTAAATAATGAGGTAAACCAATAAGAAGATATGGTAACTGATTAGAAATAAATTAAAGTTCTATATTTTTTCTAATCTTACCAATCCTTAGAGATATTTCACATTTTTCTTTAATTTTAATTATTCCATGAGTTTGTCTAGCTATTATTGGTTCATCAATGGGAGTCTTTTTTAATCTTAACTTCTTTACTAAAGTGCATGAAATAATAGAAATTGAACTTCCTGTATCGAGGAGACAAGACAGGTTTTTGTTAGGGAGAATAATCAAGTTAGCTGATTGACGTGTTTATCGCGATCGCTGATGTTTTGTGTTAGGTGTCCGGACACTAGTAGTTGTCAACAGCCACTCGCTGTACCCTCACTGGTTATTTCCTGGCTGACCGCCTCTTCAGTGTGATTGACACTTCTATTTGAGTTTTGAGTGAGAGGTGCTCTAGGCATTGAAAAATTATTACATTGTTCAAATTTAAAAGGATATGTTCTCTCCCAGTGGTAGGCATTAGTAATTCCTCGATTTAAGCAAAGACGACAAGGATGAGGGGGCAGCCGCTCTTGGAAATGTAAATTATTTGAGACACGACTTGGTCTGAATGGTCGTGGATTTCTAGGATAATGAGCTGCATACGCTTGCTGAGGTTGGTTATGATAGTAGTATCTATAAGTCCAAGGTCTATTTATAGGGGTTGACAAATATTCAGGTCTAGGCCGATTAACTCTCCATTGTGGAGTAAAGCTAGGAACATTAGTATTTAGTTTAATGTTGCTTTCTTTTTACTGTTCACTTGGTTGCATTTTACTCAATTTATAGACAAGTTCACGCCATTCATTTGTATCTTTAGGGGAGTTCACCAATACCAGTTGCCTAAGTGAAAGTGGGAGACCATCGGATAATCCCTCTAATATGAATTTGGAGTCAAATCCCAGTCTGCGACCCATTTGTATTTTACTATTGTAATAATTATTAACATCATCACCTAAATTAAATTTAATATTAGAAAAATCACTCAGAAAAATTAGTATCAGGGACAGTAAACTCCTCTCTAAATAATTGAAGAAATTCCTCCCAGTGGAGAACATGTAAGCAATTATTTATGTAATCAGTAAGGGCTTTTCCTTTCAAGTAATTTTGAATATGAGTTATTTTCCACAGGTCATTTTTATTATTTTCCTGACAAATACTATTGGAATAGCTCAACCAGGGTTCGAACTCGATTCCTACATCGGGGTTAAACTCCATAATATTTAATTTGTCCTGACTAGCAGCTACATTTCCTGATTCATTATCAGGAATCGGGTTCGCGGAATCTTTAGGCATTGTGAATTAACTTTAATAAAATATAATATAGCAATTAAAAAATATCACTTTTTACTAGAAACACATTAAAAAAAAATAATTTACCAAAAATCTTCAAATTACTGAAATTAAAATAAATTAAAATACAATATGTTCAAAAATTTGCTTTATATCTTTAAATTAAATAAAACAGAAATTAAAATATACACTTATAAAATCACAAAAATTTTCATAAGCACTTCTAATATGTACTATAATAACACGTATGACTTATTTTTCAAAGGGAAAGAGAAAAAAAAATTATTTACGATTTCTCATTTTTTTTTTCTCTTTTTTTTATTGCATAATTTTTCAAATAGACCTGGAAAAGTTTTTTAATTACCATTACGATCCGTAATCGCGCGAAATTAAAATCACTTTCAATAAAAATTTAAGATTTTCCATAAATTTAAATTTATAAATAACGTTTAGTTATAATTGATTTACGATCGTTTTCTTTTTCTCTAAAGCTATTTAGAATAAAACAAAAATAACTTCTTCATTTAAATGAGTCTATTGAAATACTAAAAAAAAATCTTGGTAGAAATTTAAAGTCATTAAAAAAAAGTTTTTGAGTTCTGTTTTTTTTCCTAATGATTATATAAATTGACACTTTCCTCCGTTGATATTTAAATAAAAAATAACTTTACTAATACTCCTTTGATCCAATCCATTAACGTCACGTCACGAATCGCGCCGATTCGCTAAATTTTCTAAGCAGAAGGGTGAAGAAGGTGTGAGAAGCGGAGTTTTTCTAACATCCATCGGTGATTTTCGCAATACCTTGCCGTCAGTTACCGTCACTAATCCTGCTTATTAAGTTTCGCTTTTTCCGTCAAGTTCTGGGCGCCGGTGGGCGTGGCTCTCTCCGGAGAGGAGAGGATTTCCGTCTGGAACTCTTCGGATTTGACAGGCTCTTTCATTTCAACAACAGAGTGACGCAGCATCTAACTGAGGGCTTGAAAGACTTATATCTGGGATTTGCGCTGACTTGATTATTAATAAAATGATTTTTCCTCGATAACTGATTTATAAAGTCTCGTCTGCCTTGGAGATAATTTAGAAGTTTTTATTTATTTTCATCTTTTACCGATGCTTGATATGAATGGAAATGATTTTGAAGTTTTTCTTTAGCTTGATGCTATTTTACTGATTTTTATATCGTTAAAAGATATTTGATCATTACCTCCTCCTACTTTTTAAACAAAGGAGCGAAGCTAATCAAAGTCCTCCTTGCTAGGTTATCTCTGCCGGCTGTATGTAACATCGTGGTGTACGATGGCGAGCTGTCCGTCAGGCACACAATAAATACCAGGAGATATTCAACAAAACTGCTTTATATTCTTCAACATGGTAAAGTTATGGCGACATGGCAAGGCAAGGGGGGTCATGGCAAGGCTTGGACTATCTACGGACCCTTCTGTGATCGACGTCTGGGATTTTACGCCTCCCGGCGTTCGTTGTTCCGAAAACTATCACTCCTTTTAATTTCGGAGGAGGGCTGTAGTGTGGAAGTATTTAACAAGTCAAAATTGGAACAAGAAGTGTCCGTTTGTTTAATGCTTAGGCTTTTATACTTAATTTTCTGAGCTGCTGATTGGTTCTTTAAATCGTCTGCGCTCTTAAAAGGAATTTCTGGGATTAATTAATATGCAGCCCGATGCCGCGACAGTTGCAAATTGCATTTACGTCAGCGAATTTCGACTTATAATTTCATTCCTTTCCTGATTTCTGAGTTATAAAGATTTCTGCTAGGAAACAATCTTTAAAGGGGCAATTACGAATTATTCGCGATTATAATTTCAATTAGCGATTTTTACACTTTTAATTTGGGTTTTTAAATAATTTAAATTTATTTATTTTTATCCCTTTCATGTATATAATATATACATATATTCCCTCTTATGTGTGTATATATATACATAATCAGTATTAAAAATAATACAATGAAATTTTTTATTAATATTCAACTTAAAAAAAAAAAGGCAGAAGTAAATTTATTTGCTTTTTTAAAGTTATAAGAAACTGCAATAATGAGAGTTAGTTTTCAAGAGTCTGTTAAAAACTTAAAACTTAAAGGACAACTGACAGGAAAGTTTAAAAATTTTATTCAAATAAATTAAATTCTATTATTAAAGTCTGTAATAATGTACACAGCTATTAAAATATTGATAGCCTCAAAAATCTCAATTTTGAGGAGTTTTCAAAAGATAAATGGGCTTTCGGATATGTCTTAGTTAAATTTCTTGACACGATTTTTAACACCTAGATCTAAACTGCATTGGAAAATTTCAGACATGTGTTAAATTCTAACGGTAAACCAAAATATTGTTTTTCTTTTACAAAATAATATAATGTAAACACCAGCAAATTTATGACAATCGTATGTAATCTTATTAGAAAATAGGCTATACAGACTAAAAAAAAAATTGCTTAAAAAGAATTATTTTAACCTGATGTTGGCAAAAGGAAATTAATGCAAAAATCAAATCGCTAGAAACTTATTTACTAGATTTTTTTCATACATGAAATATACTAATAATGAAAAATTATAAGACTGTCATAAGATATCCATAATAATCCATATTTTTAAACGACACATACAAACGACCTCTTTCCTCCCAAATCTTAATAATCTGCTTTAGCTTCGGTTCATAGTATAAGGATCGTCATTTTAAATGTTCTGTTGCAAAGTAAAATGAGTATAAGATAGCTCTTTAAAAAAACATGTTGCTTAGAAGACTCTATTTAATGAAATCTGCTTTAACTCGAACTTTTTTCAGCTTGATATTATAAAAAAAAAATAATAATAATAAATTAAAATAAAAATAAATTAAAACAAGTCATTTCCAGATTGAATTGGCGCTGTCTGTAAACATTAGAAAATAACAGCGCAAAATTTCAGCATTACCATAGAATAAAAGAAGGAACGTTTCGGTTTAAAAAATCTAGGAATGCCGGGTATAATGTTTTAACAATGCTTTAATCTGATTGGTTGGCGACTTGTTGGCAAGATTTTTGAATTGTCTCGTCTTCCTGTCAATTAGTCAGCGAGGCAGCACCCACAACAAACAGGGATAAATGCGCCAAGGATGGATGCCCTACTTCAAGGTTTAGAGCAGCTAAAGCAGCTTTCGCTGCCATTTCACTAAAAAAGGTTTAAAAGCATGAGAGTATTGGCCATAGGCTGGGATTGCGGTGCCTCGTTCTTAAGTCTGATCTTAAATCTTAAGAACTTTCGTACATGGGCGTGGTTAAGAACGATCTTAACTTGGTATTGCGGTGCCTCAAGCTCCGTGCCAAAAAGCTATTTTCGAACGCGGCCGCGGACTTAGATTCAACCACGGAAGAAGATTGTATAGGAATTAAAACAAGATAGGGCAGCGAGCGCGGGAATCGGAGCTTTCTTTTCCGCATTAATGGGGAAATTGCACATTTTTCATTTTGACTTGTAAATGATAGAGCATGAAAATACAAACATTTTGATACCATTTTTATGCATATTTGAAAACCGGATGCTTTAATAAATTAACTTTAAAAGGCGTAGTTCTCATGTTGGCGGGAAAACGCTGCGTCACGTGATAAAACCTATCGTGACGTCACTATCCATGAAATGAACTGCCGGCTGAATTTCTCCCTCTTGAATTGTAAAGAAAAATCGGGCATTCAGCGAAATTTTGTATTCTTTCTTAAAAAAAAAAAATATTAAAACTATTTGAACTCATTAAAGATTACTTCATTCTATAAATGACACCAAGTTTCAATGATATTTTTTTTGTACTCGCCTGCTGTTATTAATCCAAATTAAACTATAATCGAAATAATAGTTGATCAATAGAATTTTCTTAAAGAATGTTTTTAGTATGCTATGTCACAGATGTATCTTTTAAATACTTGTTTTGTTTCATTTTATTATGTTTTATAGATTTATTATTATTTTATTATTATTATAGACTGAGTACAGAAATAAAATATTGGGATTGAGTAATAATATTTAACTGAATAATATGCATATTTTCATTGCTTAAATAATCTAGAATAGTTTATGCTAAATTAACCTAAATTAGATTACTTTTATAATTATGAGATGCCAGTATATCTGTATATATATATAACTTTTTTAATACATTTCAATATTATAACTTAACAATATTTCTATTAAAATAGCTGCTGAAGATTGTGAATAATTAAAAACATTATAGTGATGCAGTTTGAGAAATTGAAAAGTATTTAAGGAAAATTGCATTAGCTTATCATTCTAAATAAATAAATAAAATTAAAAGAAGGTCTCCGTACAAAAATATTAATATTATTTATATATGTATATATATATAGAAACGCGTTTAGTTATTTTTATAATGTAATTACTTTTTTATTTGGAAAAATTTAAAAATAGAAAGAAAAGATTAATAGAAATAGAAAGTAATAATAATAACAACATTTAGCAATAGGAAAGATATAAAGTACTTTAAAATAAAATAAACACATGAAATATATGTTAAATGTAATAATACCTTATAAGTTATGCATGATCTAGTTATAAATATGAATGGTATTAAATAATTAATTAAAAATTTGCAGTAAATTTCAGCAATCAAACGCAATATATACACTGGTGAACAATTGCTAAGGACGGATGACAATAACTAAGCTATTGTCATCCGTCCTTAGCAATTGTCCACCAGTGTATATATATATATATTAAATTCATTTATCAATGAAGCCTTAATGTAAAATCCAAATATGTTTAGAATATATCAGGAATCGATCCAGGTAAAAACTGGGACCCATTTGCTTCCCCTTCACAAAATCCAAATATCTAAAATGGGCCCCTTTAGAAAATTCAAATCCATAAAATGGGGTCTCTTCACAAAATTCAGATTCATAACAACAGGCCTTTCTCAAGATTTATTTTTAAAAAGATGATGATTTTGTAATAGTTTTCCACGTTAACAATATTATTTTTAATGAGTGTGTATACTTGACTCAGTAATATGCTGTTAACTTGATAATGAACATTAGATAGAGTAACTTCTTAAGTGAAAGGTTTCGTGTGATAATTCTTTTTATCACAAAAAGAAATAAATTTTCACAAAATTATTTTGTTTTTCACAAAAAAAAAAAAAAAAAAAAAAATGTTTTTTACAAAAATTAGCCCCAAAAGTAAACCTGGAACAACCCTTGCATATACTATAACTGACGGTCTTCGCCTGCTTCGCTGTTCGCTAAATTTAATTAAAAAAAAAAAAAACTTTTATTTCTTTTATATCATTCTATAAACAAAAAATAAATAAATAGATAATTAAAAAATAAATTCATTGAAATCGCTCTTAACATCGTTTTGGTTATTCGCAGCCTGCGGCAACTTCTTTCCCTCCAGTGTAACCTGCTTTTTTGGATCTGGGTTCTTATTGCACGCAGCAATGTCTTTCGTGGCCACTTCAATTTGTGTACATATCAGTAGGCGAAAGCTGCTATTATTCAAAAACTAAGATTTTAAGGATAGCTATATCTCAGCATCTATTAAATATACTTTAATTTTGGCACCATGTACTTTATTGCAATCACTTTTTCTGCTATATTACCATTTCATTTCGATTAGTACAATAAATAAATAAATAACAAAATATTTTCTTTTCAAAGGCATTAAATAAATAATAAATGAGTTTTTATTAAATTTAAATTTTAATAAGACTAATCCTTTATGCGATATTAACATTTTCCCGATAAAAACATTTAATTATATTTTCCTTTTGAAATGAATTAAATAAATAAATAGTTGTGTAACAGCCGTTGCTAATGTAAACAACGTAGAACAATATAATTCAAATAAATTTAAGAAAATTAAATGGAAAAATAAATGGATAAAATTGAAATATATATATATATATATATAAATTACTTAATAAATTATAAAAAGTAAATTTCTTTTAATAAAATAAAATAAAAATAATAAATAAATAATGCAATTTGAAAATAACATTTTTTTTTTCGTTGCAAAAACATGAAGTAAATATTAAATACATAATTTATGACTGCTCTATAAAATAATCATATATAATTTATAAAATAACATAATTAAAAAATTCTGGTTAAAAAAAATAATAATAATAAAATAAATAATCAGTAAAATATATTTTTATGTACTATGAAATTTTAATAAATATTTTAATTATAATTAAATCTTTAAGCATACATTATGAAAAAAGAAATATTCTCACATACAAGCATCTAAAAAATTAGAGAAATGTAAAAAAATACTACTAATATATTAAAGCAATGCTAAAATTCTATTATGAAGACGTTTATAATTTTCAAAATATGAATACAGAACAAATCTAGATCGTTTAGCTTTAGCTACTCTTATATTTATGCGCTAATAAAATCGAGGTTTCTTCTCAAAAATGAAAATATGGATAGAGCATCTATTTTCGGAACATTATCCGATTGCTCTTTTACAAATCCAAAATCGGCATTATACAAATAAAAATAGAAATATATATATATAAGATATAGTATAGTTATGGAAGGTTTAAGTTATTTCTTACAAAAGGTAAAAATTTTAAGAATAAACTATAAAATACGGATTAGAATAGAGCGAACAAAAGAAAAGCAAGCGGTCACGGATTAGGAGATATCTTAGGAGACGGATTAGAATCTCTTAATCCGTGCAAGCGGTAAAAGAGTGTAAACATTCACACTTCGTGTACTGTGACGTCAATCACCTCACGGAGCGTTTTCGGATCACGTGGTTTTGTTTTGGTTTTTAGCGATTTTAAAATGTTAATTAAAAGTTAATTTGAAATAATTTTACGATTTTAATTGGATTTTTCGGATTCCCAAGATTGATTTTATCGATTACAATTAAAAGAAATTGTTTTTCCTTCCGTGTGCAACTTCCCCATTCAGCCGAGTGTAGGAAAGCGATTTGATCGCCGCCTGGTGTAGTATCTTTGAAAGTTATCGGAAGAAAGCGAAACCCCGCCTTCGGCTTCAGTCATCATCTGATTTCCGAGAACGACCACAAGCGTCTTTCGCATCAAGACTCTCAAAACAGATCTGCGCAATATCTCGCGCATCCTTCTGCTTTCTAAGTTTTGTTTAAATTTATTTCCTCTTGGAGGAGCGATTTTCTCTGAAAACAGATCTGCGCAACTTCTCGCGCATGCCTTCCGCTGTTTTCAAAGATATTTGTTTACATATTTCTTACGTTACTTATCGTATGTGTATTATAATATTATTTTATTTAAAAGACTAAATACTACTGTCTCTTTGAAAAAAAAAAAAAAAAAAAAAAAAAAAAGCACATTTAACTGAGTTTTTGACAGCATACTGACTAAATGAAAAACACTTAAAAGAAAAAAATGCATTTTACTATTGATGAGAGGTTGTAAAATGTATTTGTATCTGCTTAAAACCTCTTATCATGTATTTATTTTATACTTATTTTACAATAACTGAGTTTCTGATAGCATACTAACTAAATGAAAAACACTTAAAGAAAAAAAAAAAAAAAAAATGCATTTTACTATTGATGAGAGGTTGTAAAATGTATTTGTATCTGCTTAAAACCTCTTATCATGTATTTATTTTATACTTATTTTACAATATAATAATAAAAACTTGGGTAAAATTTTATAACTCAGAGCAAAAGCATTTATATGTGTACATATTTTCCTTAATCTTAAATGTAAACAAAAATTATTACAATTGATTGTCCAAAATTCGATACACTAAGTTCAAAGGAATTATTTAAAATGAATATATATATATATTAAACACTTTTCTGTAAAGATTATATGAAAATAATTTATAAATTATGATCAGTTTTCGTAAAATCGTAAATTTCTCACGGCTGTATTAAAGAATAATCTTTATTTCCAAATTAGTCCCGAAAAAGTTCATTAATAATTTAACATAATAAATACTGTACTTATTCAAGAATTATTTCTATAACAAACTGTAGCTGTTATTATACTAGTTTTAGTCCACATATATGTTTCAAAAATTAAAAAAAAAAAAAAAAAAAAGAAAAAAAGAAAGAAAGAAAAAATATTATTAAATCACCCACAGTATACATGTGAATGTACCTTCCAAAAAATCCTTAGATAACCTTACTGCACACATGATTAGCCTTTTCCATTTCAAAAGAGCACTAATGATCCTTTTGCCTGAGATTTTTCAATAACCTCTAAAGTATAATCCACATACTTTGTATTTTTTGTCACTAACATGAATACATAAATAACACTGGTCGACATGTAAATACGGAAAGTTTTATAGTGTGTTTCCATAATTAATTAATTATGGATATCTATTGTTGTAATAGCGCAGCACTAGTGCGACGTAAAAAACTACCAACCAACCCATTGTTATGACGATATATGTAAGAAATTATGTCAGTAAACATCCTGTATTGACAAAATTCTATACGTGATAGAGAAAATGGGCTGCATTTCCGTTTTCAGCGGATCAAAAAACATAAAGATCAGCTAATCATCAAATCAAATTTTGTCAACTTCATTTTTGTAGATCTGTGTTATTATCCTTCTTCTCCCGTATGACTCCATGAACAATCATTCGTGATTTCGTTTTCGTAACTTTTTTAAAAACATACTCTTCACATATATGGCTCTTCCTTTCAAACTATACTTGGTTGCCTTTAAAGGAAATCCTTTATGCTTGATCTCGCTTACGTATAGCTTTTCTTCTATATGAATACCTAAATATTTATTTAAACATACTTTACGGAAAAAAAAAAAAAAAAGTCAAAGCCTGACTTTTGTCCTGTGTCAGGCATATGATTATTTAGTTCCTCCTTTTCATAAATCTCTAGAGTACATGATGTGTTAGATGAATACTTAGAATCCTCCTTACCGAAAATATTTTATGATTCACATCTCTAAGGCTTGTCTGTTTTCTGAAAGCGTAGATGAGTATATAGATGTCCATTTCAAAAAATTCTTTTTGGACATATATCAAATACTTATCGCTTTTCTTCTGTGTGAGTGCTAGAATGTCTAGACAAGTCTCCTCTTCTAGAAAACCGTTTAGAACATATTTCACACTCGTGTGGCTTTTCGCCTGTATGGATTTGTAAATGAGTTGTTAGATTACTCTTTCGAGAAAATCCTTTACAACATATTTCACACTCGTATAGCTTTTTTTCTGTGTGAGTGCTAGAATGTCTAGACAAGTCTCCTCTTCTAGAAAACCGTTTAGAACATATTTCACACTCGTATGGCTTTTCGCCTGTATGGATTTTTAAATGAGTTGTTAGATTATTCTTTCGAGAATATCCTTTACAACATATTTCACACTCGTATTGCTTTTCTTCTGTGTGGATGCGTAGATGAGTATTAAGTTTGCTTTTTTCAGAAAACTTTTTTAGGCATGTATCACACGTGTATGGCTTTTCACCTGTATGAGTGCATAAATGTCTGCCCAAAGTATTTTTCTGGGAAAACTGTTTGAAACATATTTCACACACGTATGGCTTATCTTTTGTATGAGTGCGTAAATGTCTATCTAAGTTTTGCTTTTGAGAAAATTCTTTAGAACATATTTCACACACATATGGCTTTTCTCCAGTATGAGTGCGTAAATGTGCGTTCACTGTTCCTTTTCTAGAAAATCTTTTAAAACATATTTCACACACATATGGCTTTTCCCCTGTGTGAATTCGTGAATGTGTATCCAATTTTCCTTTTTCTGAAAATCCTTTCGAACATATTTCACATACGTATGGCTTTTCTCCTGCATGTGAATATCCATGCCCATAGAACCAAAAGGATCCATCGGATGTCCTACAAACATCATACATATCCGGTAAGTGTCATAAAACAGCAACCAGAGAATGCCTAATGCAAGACACTCGTCGGATCGCGGGGGTTTCAACTGCATAGATAATACAGAGGATATCCACAGGCTGAATTATCATAGCACATGCGCAGAAATTCTCAGCCTCAGCCTAATAAATATAGTTCTTTAGCAAACGATCTCCTCGTGTCATTGCTGTTCAGTTTAGATTATAGTGTTATGTTGTAAAGATGTTATGTTGTAGCTTTTTTTTTCCGGATTATATTGAATATTATAAGTAAGTAAACATCTTTATTATTTGATATGAAATTAATTATTTTGAAGTTTACAACTTGCTTTATTGTACTTCATGTGTTCTATTCATGTCGGATGTTAGACAATGTGCACAAAAATAAGTTATAAGTAAAGGTTTAAAAAAAAAACATACTTTTCTATTCAGTTATGTTAAGTAACTTTTTATGAAAGATTTTCGGCCGTATTCACCATTAATGGTACGTACATAAGTACGTACATACTTAGTGTGAATGCTGTTGCCGTATCTGAAAACCATAAAATGATGATTGATAATGTACAAAGTAGAATTAAATGTAAGTATATTGCATAAAAATGAATGTGTGTGTATTTTTATTAAAATATGTATAATGTTTGTTTGTGTGCATAATTATTAAGTGTATGTAATGTGTGCGCGTGTATTTTAATGTGTTAAAGATGTGAATGTTAAAGAGTATTTGTTTTTACCAACATGTATGGATATCTACTGGTCGTTTTCAACAATCATTTTCGTGATTTACCATGAGGAACGTAACCATAGTGCTGTTTTACTGTACAAAATAAATATTTTAAAAGAAATTATATTACCTAAAGTTCTGAAATTTTTAAATTCATTAAAAAAATTTTAATCGAAATTTAATGTATAATTAATTTGTGAACATGTAAAATTTTTAACAAAATAATAAAAATGTTGAGTGATTATTTGAATTTCCGAACGTTAAGTAACTCGCTGCTTAAATAGAATAAAGTAAGAGAAGTCATTAAATAATAAACAAAAGAAAAAATTATAATAAGTGTTTGATTAATTTTTCCCAAATAGTATATTGTTTAATGGAATGTAATATATCCAAATTCTTTTCTACATCTCTGTAAAAGAACTGTGCTAGATTTACCAAAAAATTTATGGTTTATGTCACATAGATTTATAACATGTATATAAATATAAAATTCAATCAAATGAGGCATTTAGACACTATCGCACTTAAAATAATTTCATATTGTAGGCCATAATGTTATAGAATTTGACATTGTGTCCCTGTAAAAAACTGTAAATTCACCGAAAGAAATCTACACTGTCTGTTCATTCGACGTTGATCTGTAACGCGTATATAAATATTCAGTTGAATCGAATAAGTCATTTAAATGCTAATCATACTTTAAATAATTTTAGCTCATAGGCTATAATGAAGAATTTATCTTTTGTGTCATTGTAAAAAAAAAAAAAAACAAAACAAAAAAAAAAAACAGTGCTAGATTCTTTAACAGGGTGTCTGCTAGGTCATGAAAATCAACAATGGGTCATGAAAGTCAAGAATAGGTCATGAAATTAGACTGTCGGTTTGAGTCACGTATTGGTTTAGGTAACCCAATTTCAATGGTCGGGTCAAACAATTTTTTTTCTCTTGCAGTTCGGGTAGAGTTGACTGAATTTTTTTTTCTACGAGTCAGGTTGACTTGAGAATATCTTTCAAAATAATGTCTTTAGTATGCAAAAACATAATTTGGCAATGCACCCTTTGGTGAATTGTCGCTTTGCTTGTAGCACTTGTGCCCAATTTGTTCGCCTGATGAATGGTCGTGTTTTATGTTTCAGATTTTTAAACTTTTAACTTGGTGCATTAGTAATTACATTTTAATTTATTTACCAGTTGTATAGCAATAAAAATTTACTTTATAACTTAAATTACAAGATTTTTAGATGAATTATTAATTTTAATGTTAGGTTTTGAGTTGGGTGTGGGTCATTAAAATTCTCTATTGTGAGTTCAGGTTGATTTTCAGGTTACTATTATTTAGTAGCGTAAATATATAAGCATGATTATAAACCTAGTATAGTCAATTATATCTTTAATGTCAAATTGTCTTCTATGAAAATCTGCAGGCATTCTAACTTTTGTTGCAAAAAAAGTAATATTATAAAATATGTTCCTAATATGTGCATTCCTAAAAATAAAAATCTTTGATTTTTTTTTTTTTTTTTACTTACAAGGAAACATTCAAAACTTGTCGACTTCAAATAATATTGAAAAAAGTATATGTGATTCTACTCTTCATAAAACACCAGAAAATGAAAAAATTATCGACTGAAATGAATTACAGTGACTACAAATTATTCATTACTTTCTTTAAATAATAATAATAATAATAATAAAAGTTGAGTATAAATTGTATAAATTGAGTTGAGTGTGAATTTTCACAATCAGAAAATTCACAATTTTAAATTAGTTTTTGTTTACCAAAATTGAATTTTTCAAATTTCTAATATTTTATTTTAAAGCTTTAAAGTGTTTCACATGAACTAAGCGTATTTTTCGCAATTTATAGCTTTAAAATTAAATGTTAGAAAATTAAAAATATATTTTAGGTAGTGGGTAGTACTAATTACTAAGTTGAAAGTTCACTGTAGAATAACATGATGCTTGGCTGTTAGTAATGATATTGATAAGTGATAATGCATTACCTTAAAAAGCATTAATATTCCAACAGAATTTATTCAGTTCATAATGCATATGCATGCTACACCATTGAGTTAACGCTAATTGTAGAAGATCTTTACTAACTTTGTATTAATCTATTCTAAATTAGTTAAGAAAGAAAAATAATACAAAAGGCTTCATAACTAGTATTTTGTTACTGCATACTCTAAAGAGAAAAACAACTAGAATTATGTGAAATGCTAAAAGTAACAGTATAAGATAGAAATAATTTTTTTTTATTTTTAAAAGTTAAAAGGAATTAGTGCATTGATTATTTTATTAATGTATAATTCTATTTATACTTTTTCATTCTATATTTTATAGTATCCTAAAGTTATTTTCTATTTTCAAAGAAGCTTACTGACAAAAATCAAACTTGGAATTTTTGATGGGATATGTGGTTTTTGTATCTAAAAATGTTTTAAAATTTACTCAAAGGACTAAAACCAAAAAATAGGAAAATGTAATAAACTGTAGATATAAATTTGTTGCAAAAAATAGTTTCAGAATGCTTTTTATATAGAATTTGAGGTTTTTGACAATTGTTGTCAAAAACTATCTCAAAAAGGGGTTTTTTGACGTGACAGTTAAAACCGTTAATTGTCAAAAACTTACCAACCCTGGTTTTTATAAGTTTATCAATATTTCTTTAATAACGAAAAAAATAAAAATTAAAAAAATAATAAAAAATCTTGGGCAGCAACCATTTTTTCTTTTATCTTAGGCTTTGATTTTTATCAGTGACTAAATGATTGTTGTTTGGTACTTGTGTGTTTTGATTGCTTCACATTACCAGATGACAGTGATTTAGTTTTTCAGCTATGGCAATACATGAACTGAATCAGCAATGAATACAGTGCCTAGGAGGTACCTTTCAGACTTTGGCTCCAGCCATGCTTCTGTTCCAAGAACACTTGTTATGGTAAAATCGTTTAACACATTCAGTAATGAGGAAGCTACTGAAATTTTCTAGAAAATAATTTTTACTTTCCTATTATTGGCATGTTTTATTCATAATATATGTCCTTATATTCTGACTCTCAATCTGCACTTCTGATTCTTCTTTCTACCTCTCAGTTTCTTGTATTCTAGCATTCTTTTATGCAAGCTGTGTTTGTAAAAATGCTTGTGAATGCTCCGCCTTTCTTCCTATATCTGTAATTTTTCTCTAAAGTACTTTCCTGTGGATGTATGGTTGTTTATTTGTTATAATTTTATTTTTTTTGTTACACTAATTCTGCTGTCATACTTCTCTTTTTGCAATCAAAGAAAATGTGAATGTTTTACTTAGAGGGTTGTATTTGCTATTATGTTCTGTCACAGACCCTTCTCTCTACCTTAGTTTTTTTATATTCTGATTTTCTTTTATGTGAGTATTGTTTGTATATATGCTTGTGAATATAATATTGTTACGAAATTGTAAATAATCGTGTTTATTTTTGTATAAATTCTTTCAAAGAGGCTTAGTAAGTTGATAAAGTGCTAATTTTGTGCATTTCTAGTCGTTTTAGCGTTGAAATAGACTTATTTTCCCTTAAAAACGCATTAAAAAGCCCCAGTAATGCACGTAATGGATTTGGCGCCAAATTTGGCGACTTTTTCCCACCTTGGCGATTTTTTTGGCGACCTTGGCGAGAAAATCCTTATATGGGATATACCAAATATGGAATCTGTAAGTTGATTGGTTGACCACTTTCTAGAGTTTTCTCGAAAAATCTGGGTTCCATGGAACAGCATATAAGGAGCGCTTCCTCGCCAAGTCAGTTAGTTCAGTTCAGATCTCAGCCAGCTTCGCTAGTGTTTGCATTGCTCTTGAGCCTCTTTGAGAGAGACTTGCTTCAAGTGTTATTGTTATACAGTTTGTACTGTGGAGTTGCTATTGACAGCTGTTGTTTAAGCTGTGGTTACTGCTTGAATTGAAGTTGATAATTGGTTTATTGACCTGTATTTTTCTGGAACTTTCTGTGAATAAATTAGTGAATTTTTGTAAGTTTGGCCTTTCATTCCCGGACAACTCACGAACCCTCAAGTACGCAACATTTCTGGTGTCAGAAGCGGGATTTATCTGTGAATGGTGATAACGAGAGCTATGGAACAAGAAATGAAGAAATTTCTAGAAGGACTCACTGCTCAGATGAATGAGTTAAGATCTGGATTGATAGAGAAAATGGAAACAGGACAGGAAAAGATGGAAGCATCGCAAAGAGAGATGAAAGATAGCCTGAATCAAGAGATGAAAGAAATGAAGGTAGCGCAAGAGAAAATGGAAACATCGCAAAGAGAGTTGAAGGACGGTTTGACTGAAGAAATGAAGGTAGCACAAGAGAAAATGGAAACATCGCAAAGAGAGTTGAAAGACAGTTTGACCGAAGAAATTAAATCTAATCAAGACGAGATGAAGAGAGAACTTTCGACAGTAAAGGAAGTGATTGAAAGTAAATTATCGGATATGGGAAGCAGAATAGATGGAATAGAAGAGAAAGTTTTGAAAATAGAAGAGAGTTTTGAAGAGAAAGCAATGAAGATCGAGGAAAATGTTATGAAAGCAGAAAAGAATTTTGAAGAGAGATTTATGATGATAGAAGAGATTTTTGAGGAGAAATTTAAAGAAAACTTTGGCTCAAGAACTAAAAGAGAAGATCATCTGGACTCCGCCCTGCGTTAAACTCCAGGCTGTGACTGGAGACGAAATCAAAATATATGGGAAAAATGAACTTGATCATCACTTTTGGGAATGCCAGTTACCATCATATGGCATATGTGGCAGATATAAGAGATCCTGTAATCATTGGAATTGATTTCCTGAGAAAATTTAACTTTAAATTGGACTTCAAGAATAATGAACTGCATTCGAGTTCGGAAGACATAGCTGTGTTCAACACTGAAAATCAAGACATTCAGCCAATATGCCAGATAACAGCCAAGTCGGAAATTTCCATCCCTCCACATACAGAGACAATAGTTTCAGGAACACCTCCTACCAAGCAATACTTCCGCTATGGACTGATTGAATGCCCGAATACAGACAATAGCCCAAGAGGAGTTCTGGTAGCTTCATCTCTAGTTGATCTCTCA
The DNA here is from genome assembly GCA_963930645.1 of Salticus scenicus. Lineage (NCBI taxonomy): Eukaryota > Metazoa > Arthropoda > Arachnida > Araneae > Salticidae > Salticus > Salticus scenicus. Next base: position 369,273 of record OZ005658.1, on the reverse strand, counting down.
AAGAGTACTATTCCTGTGAGAGTCGCAAACATCAGCGATAAGGTCCGGACAGTGAAGAAGGATGAGGTGTTAGCAACCTGCACTCCTGTTACATGCATCAACCGCCCCACGCAATCAACGGAATCCAAGTCTTCTGAACAATTAATGACGGAATTACTCAAGAATGCAGAGTTAGGAAAGGAACAGAGATGTGCTGCGGAGAAGCTACTCCAAGAGTTTAAAGACCTTTTTTCTCGAACACCTGAAGATGTCGGGAGAACGAACATCACCCAGCACAGAATTGATACAGGAAATCATCCTCCAATCAAACAACATCCAAGAAGACTTCCTTTTGCTAAACAAGAAGAGGTCACTGAACTTCTAAGTGAAATGCAGCACAATGATGTCATCGAGCCATCAACGAGTCCTTGGGCCTCTCCCATAGTACTGGTGCGAAAAAAGGATGGTTCAACAAGATTCTGTGTGGATTATCGTCGTTTGAATGACATCACGAAGAAGGACAGTTACCCTCTTCCCATAATTGACAACACATTAGACACACTTGCTGGCAATAAATGGTTCTCGACGTTGGATCTGAAGAGCGGTTACTGGCAAGTAGAAGTACATCCTGATGATCGTGAGAAGACTGCATTCACCACGGGACAAGGACTGTGGCAATTTAAAGTTATGCCGTTCGGATTATGTAATGCTCCTGCCACCTTCGAACGCCTGATGGAGACAGTGCTAAAAGGACTTTCCTATGAAGCCTGTCTGGTGTATTTGGATGATATTATCATTGTGGGGCGCACCTTTGAAGACCATCTACGAAACATCCGAAAGGTGCTGGAGAAACTCAGAATGGCTAACCTCAAATTGAATCCAGGCAAGTGTAACTTGTTCCGTCGTGAAGTGAGCTACCTCGGCCACATCATCTCTGCCGAAGGTGTGAGAACTGATCCAGAGAAGATCTCTGCAGTCGAGAACTGGAGTCGCCCTGAAAATGTACACCAACTACGAAGTTTCCTGGGGTTATGCACTTACTACAGGAAGTTTGTCAAGGGTTTCTCAAATATTGCCAGACCACTCCACAAGCTGACGGAAGCCAAACAGAAGTTCCTGTGGACAGATGAATGTGAAAATGCGTTCAAGCGACTTAAAGAGGCCTTAACATCATCGCCAATCTTGACGTATCCACAGCCCGACAGACAGTTTATACTTGATACAGATGCCAGCCATGAGAGTGTCGGTGCTGTTCTGTCGCAGGAAATTGATGGTCAAGAACATGTCATTGCCTATTGGAGTAAATGCCTGTCTAAACCGGAGCGAAATTACTGTACCACCAGGAAAGAGCTACTCGCCATCGTAAAAGCCATAGAACATTTCCATCATTACCTCTATGGCAGAAGATTCCTGTTCCGGACTGACCATGCATCTTTAACGTGGTTGCTTCAGTTCAAGAACCCGGAAGGACAGATTGCCAGGTGGATACAACGCCTGCAGGAATATGACTTCGAGATACGTCATCGTAAAGGGACTCTACATGGTAATACAGATGCCTTGTCACGGAAGCCCTGCTCGGAAAGCTGCAAGTATTGCTCTAGAGTCGAACAGAAATACCTGCCGATAAATCCGGTTGCCTGCCAAGTTACTGTCTCAACACCATCAGATCAAGATCCCGATCCATGGAGTGACGAAGAACTTAGAAAATCCCAGTTGGAAGATCCTGACATAAAGCTAATATTACAGCTGAAGGAGACGACCAGCAACAGACCTACCTGGCAGGACATTTCCAGATTTAGACCCATTACGAAAAGTTATTGGGCACTTTGGGACTCTCTTCATATCAGAAACGGCGTATTATACAGAAAGTGGGAATCTGATGATGGGAAAAGCTTCAGATGGCAGATTTTATTACCAAGATCAAAAATTCCAGCTGTTTTAGAACAACTGCATAGTAGCTCTACCGGAGGCCATTTTGGGGTAATGAAGACTCTGCAGAAAGTTCGGGAACGCTTCTACTGGAGCAAGGCAAAGGAGGATGTTCAGAAATGGTGTAAATCCTGTGATGCTTGTGCAGCACGTAAAGGCCCGCAGAAACGAAGTCGAGGAAGACTGCAACGGTATAACGTGGGAGCACCATTTGAACGGATTGCAATCGACATCTTGGGTCCTTTGCCACGGACCTCCAGTGGAAATAAATACATCCTCGTCGTGATGGACTATTTCACCAAGTGGCCTGAGGCATATCCCATTCCCAATCAAGAGGCATGCACAGTCGCAGAGGTCCTAATGCAGCAATGGGTGTCAAGGTACAGCACGCCCCTACAACTTCATACCGACCAAGGTAGGAACTTTACCTCTGATGTTTTCAAAGGACTGTGTCAACTACTCGGCATAGACAAAACCCGGACAACACCCTTACATCCCCAGTCGGACGGCATGGTCGAGAAGTTCAATCGTACCATCCTGAATAACCTCTCCCTTCTAGTATCAAGGAACCAGCAAGATTGGGACTTGAAGTTGCCATTGTTCCTGCTGGCTTATCGAAGTGCTGTCCATGAAACCACCGGCTATACTCCAGCCCAGATGCTGTTTGGACGTGAACTTCGTCTCCCTTGTGATCTCCTGTTTGGTTGTCCACCCGATGCGCCTTCATCGCCCGAGGAGTACGTCCAAGATCTCCAGGCACGATTTGAGGACGTTCACAACTTTGCTCGGGAGCGAATTCACATTGCATCGGAGAAAATGAAGACAAGGTACGATCTAAAGGCTACGCAACATGAGTTTCAGGAAGGAGAGAAGGTCTGGTTGTGGAATCCTGTTCGACGCAAAGGACTCTCTCCCAAGTTACAGTGCAACTGGGGCGGACCATACACATTCTTAAAAAGGCTGAATGATGTAGTGGTGCGGATCACTAAAACATCTTCATCAAAACCGAAGGTGGTGCACTATAATAGGCTAGCCAAGTACCACAAGTAACGGTAATATTAAAAATTAAAAATGTAAATACTGGTAAAATTTGCGCATGCGTAATGTAAATATTTGTATATAAATATTTGAACATATTTGTGAATTTTGTAAATATTTCTCACTTGATTTGTATTTCTATTTTATCGTTATATGCAACTTAGTTTTTGTGTTTTAGATTGTGTAAATTTGTTTAGTTTCGCCTCTTGACCAAGGGTTGCACTGACCGGGACGTGCAGTCCTTGGGAGGGGGGCAGTGTTACGAAATTGTAAATAATCGTGTTTATTTTTGTATAAATTCTTTCAAAGAGGCTTAGTAAGTTGATAAAGTGTTAATTTTGTGCATTTCTAGTCGTTTTAGCGTTGAAATAGCCTTATTTTCCCTTAAAAACGCATTAAAAAGCCCCAGTAATGCACGTAATGGATTTGGCGCCAAATTTGGCGACTTTTTCCCACCTTGGCGAGAAAATCCTTATATGGGATATACCAAATATGGAAGCTGTAAGTTGATTGGTTGACCACTTTCTAGAGTTTTCTCGAAAAATCTGGGTTCCATGGAACAGCATATAAGGAGCGCTTCCTCGCCAAGTCAGTCAGTTCAGTTCAGATCTCAGCCAGCTTCGCTAGTGTTTGCATTGCTCTTGAGCCTCTTTGAGAGAGACTTGCTTCAAGTGTTATTGTTATACAGTTTGTACTGTGGATTTGCTATTGACAGCTGTTGTTTAAGCTGTGGTTACTGCTTGAATTGAAGCTGATAATTGGTTTATTGACCTGTATTTTTCTGAAACTTTCTGTGAATAAATTACTGACTTTTTGTAAGTTTGGCCTTTCATTCCCGGACAACTCACGAACCCTCAAGTACGCAACATTTCTTTTTCCAAAATTATTTTTCCCATTTCTATAAATTATTTAATTTTAAAAGCATGTCTGATAATTAATCTTCAAACAATTGTATTTTTACTGTATGGGGTAAAAATATTTATTTCAACCCCTCATTATGTATGGGGAATTCTTTTTCTTTTACAGGTTTTGATTTTATCAGTGACTAAATAATTGTTATTTGGTACTTGTGTGTTTTGATTGCTTCACATTACCAGATGACAGTCATTTAGTTTTTCAGCTGTGGCAATACATGAACTGAATCAGCAATGAATACAGTGCCTAGGAGGTGCCTTTTAGACTTTGGCCTCAGCCATTCTTCTGTTCCAAGAACACTTGTTATGGTAAAATCGTTTAACACATTCAGTAATGAGGAAACTACTGAAATTTTCTAGAAAATAATTTTTATTTTCCTGTTATTGGCATGTTTTATTCATGATATATGTCCTTATATTCTGACCCTCAATCTGCACTTCTGATTCTTCTTTCTATCTCCCAGTTTCTTGTATTGTAGCATTCTTTTATGCTAGTTGTGTTTGTAAAAATGCTTGTGAATGCTCCGCCTTTCTTCCTATATCTGTAATTTTTCTCTAAAGTACTTTCCTGTGGATGTATGGTTGTTTATTTGTTATAATTTTATTTTCCTGTTACACTAATTCTGCTGTCATACTTCTCTTTTTGCAATCAAAGAAAATGTGAATGTTTTACTTAGAGTTATACAGTGGGTGTTCAAACTTTTGGAATTATTTTTCTTTTTACACTTTTCAGATTTTCTAAAAAAATATTGAACAAAATAGCGTGTGACTTCAGACATGTAAAGAACATTTAAAATCTCACATTTCCCACTATCGATTTAGTTCAGAGTGCAATTAGGGGACCAACCACAATTTGAAGAAGAGTGCACATACTTTGGATCATGCTGTATCATAAAAAGCTACAAATAACTTCTAACTTTAACATATTGTTGCGCCTACTATGTTTAATATTTGTTTTAGTGCAGAAATTGTGCAATTATTTAGGCAGATATAATTTCTTTTCAATTTTTTTTTTTTTAAGCCTTTTTTGCTTATAACTAGAACGGATTTCCATCAAACTTTACAAAATTTACAGAAAATTTGATAAAACATTATTTTGAATCAATTTTCCCACATGTAATATTCACTGAGGTATTTATATTTTATATTGGTAAATATTGAGTTACTGTTCATGTGAGTGAGATAGAAAACTTTTTACTGCATAGGTTGAAATCTAGATATATTAAGCAACTTTTGTCAAAAGCTTATTTGCATGGAGTAAAAATTAAGCAAACTGTCAGCAAAAGAATAAGCTAGGTTTTAGGTATTTTCCAGAGTTGAAATCTTTTAAGGGCTTTTACCCATGCCACGTATTTAATTTGAAAATCCAATTATTTCAACCACATTGCATAAGATCTTTTTTTCTGAAAAACCCCTTATAGGCTTGTAACTTCAACATACTTTTACTTATTTTCTAAGATTTGTGAGTTCATAAGGGGATTTTTCTTCTATGTGTATGCGTGTGTGTATAAATATATATTGTTTTTCATTGAGAAATAATATTTGTTTACATCTAAAAAATAGTTTTTGCTTTATGGTAAAGATTTATTGTTTTATTTATGATTATTAAATGTCATATTCTGTGTCATATAATGATATAAATGTGTCAGATTGATACCATTCAAAGATTGTAGAATTGAATGTATAATCAAAAGGTAGAAGTAAAAGTACTGCTTTATAAAGGAAAATAAAACATATTCTTCTCAAGTATTTATAACTATAAATATGTATGCATATAATAAAACTGAAATATGTATAAATTAATATTCTGTGTGTGTAAGTTTGCATAATGTCTGTGTAATAAATGTGTGTATGTAATGTATTTTTAATTTCAGTATCTTTGTCTAGATTTAATAGTATTGAAATATGTTTGATATAATGAAAAAGGAGTTATGTACTATATAAATATTAAAAATTGTGTAATATATAGCAGTGACATATTAAGGAATGTAGAATTCAAGAAAGATAACTGGTATCTTACGGAAATATAAATAGTCAGGGCTGCTAGCAATTTAACAACGGTTTTCAAGAATCATTGGTTATATATTGTGGGAATCTTAAACTTATGTAAGTACAATTAACTGACATATATATATATATATATATTTTTTTTAAAATACTGTACAGTGTTCCTGTCAGGGATAAAACTTGGTGCAAATTTCTCATACTTGCTGAGGAACAAAGTGAGATTTCTTAAAAAAAAAAAAAAAAAAGTGATAACAGAGGAAAAAAAATCTGAATTAATGTAAATTGCTAATTATGTCTGATTTTCCTCTTCATTATATTTAATTGCTTAAATCTGTCCCTTAAAAAAAAAACAAAAAAAACAAAAAAAAAAAAAAACTGCTGTTCAATGAAATAGGCAGTTGTTGCACTAAAAGTTGATGAAACTTACTATTAATATTTTTTTTTTTTAAACTTCGCTAAAACATTAGTATTTGTCTAAAGGTAAAAATGTTTTTTTTTTTTTTTTTTTTTTTTTTTTTTCTGGTGTTTTATTGAAGAAATGTAATGTATTTTATTTTTGCAGCTGACTAGCAAAATGTGTAATTTTCATTACTCAATTTTTTTGAAAAATTCTGAAATTTGTGAAGTGTATTTAAATTTGTTGAATTTTGTGAAAGTTCTCTTTAATTCCAAGATTGTTCAATTTTCTGAATAACCTGTTTTCACCCCCCCCACCCCCAGTAATAATAAATTGGTCTCAGAAGAGTGCACAAATTTCACTCAATGTTAAAAATGCGAGAAAAAATAAATAAATGAAAGCGACATTCTCCCACCCTAATTGGAACCCTGCTATATGCCTTGTTTTATTTAAAAAAAAAAAAAAAAAAAGATAGTTTACATCTTGAAAATAATTTTCTTGACAGTTCTTATCTTTAATATCATGTTAAATTCATAGTGCAAAAAATTTACATCTAATTATTTAAAAAATAAATAAGTAAAAGTAACATGATTTTTTAAGTTATTTTTTTTTCTCATTTGTAACATCTTTTCTGAAATCTTTATTAAAATCTGCTTAGGCTAATCTCACTATTTTTTTTTTTTTAAATAAACTTAAATTGAATTTTGTAATGCACTCGTAGATAAACATTGCACAGACTGCTGCTGAAAATGAATCCGGATTGGTAAAACCTGTTTTCTCAGGGGAAGGGGGAGGAAATGTTTTTTTAAACATAAAACTAAATTGAAATTTACTTTAAAACTGCTGCAGTTTTATTTAGCTCTCTCAAATTATAATAATTTTTTTTAAGAATGATAATTTCGTTAATGAAATCTGCCATGGAAGTATGAGAAATTTAATAATTCCGAAATTATGTAAATAACAACTGAGAAATTTCCTAATGAACCATAGAAAATGATAATGGGAATGAGCAAAGATTTCTCATCAACTACTTGTACTGGCTTGGAATCTTATATAGAATATATGCACTTTTTTAATTTATTGATTTTAATTATATTTTTCACAAGAGAAATTATTTTTTCCTAATTGTTGTAAACATTATATATTTATGTATAATATATGTGCAATTTACAATTAGAAGTCAAATTATTTATTTCTCTTTTCTCTCTTTTTATTTAATGATTTTAAATTGGTATTTTTAGTCGTCTTCTATTTTATTTATGTATGTGTATAACCAATAGCAAAAACAGTCCAGCAAACACTGCAAGTTAATTTATCAGTCCGCAAACGAGACACGCTTAATAATAATAATAATAAATCAATGCCGTACGTAATTAAAGAGTTATACTTTTTTAAAAATGAAAATTTTACACATTTTATGAGTTATATTATTTCTTGTTGTTATACCAGATCTGATCGCGAATTCTTGGATTACAGAATTTTGTTTTATTGTAGATAGGTAAATAAAAGAGATGGATAAAAATTTTTTTCCAAATGCATGTGTATACGTATATTTATATAAAGTTTAAAATTACAGTTAACATTCCATAAACTATGAAAATTCTAACTTCATGTGGATGGTATTTTTTGATTAGGCTTCTTTTATGTTTTTAAAAATTAGATTTTTTTTTTCTTAAAGGTAATTGTTAAATATAAAATAATACCCATGATTCTTTTTTTTTTCTGCAGTAGGAATGTGAACTCTGAAATATTTTTTTTTCCCTGTTACAATATTTATAAGTTACTCATGCGCGTATCCAGGCCCCCCCCCCCCCCCCATTCACGAACATACAGTCAGTATGTTTAACAACATATTGAAAACAGAAAAAAAAAAAGATTTGAAGTTTAAAAGAAAAGTTGTTATTACTAATACCAATGATTTTATGCAATAGAAAGACACTTTCTTAAACATGGTGGTAAAATATATTTAAAAGAATAATCTAAATTGTTCATAAATCCAAATTTACTTGCACATTTCTGACAAAAATTTGCAAAGTAACTTTTCTTGATAAACAAAAAAATAAAAGGAAATTAGTAGTTTGTTTTTTCTTCAAGGAAAAGCAGGAAAAGAGGCGATAAAATGATTTAGTTTATTTAAACTCGTGGCCTTAACAGAGAGTCAAGTTTTTTTTTGGTCATTTCTTTTTAATAAACATTTTTTTAACTTTCTCTTACCCATACATGTTGGAGAATGTAATGATTTGCGGTCCAATTTTTCATTATAGCTTTAAATAATAATAAAAATATTAGTTTTATTATGCTAATATTTAAAATATGTATCATTTTAAAGTCAGAAAAGTAAATATATGAATAAACTAACTGTAATTTAAAAAGATATATATATATATATATATATATATATATATATTAAAACATACACTTTTGCAAATATATATATATATATATATATATATATATATATATATATATTTGCAAAAGTGTATGTTTTAATTTAAATTAAAGACAAAAGATGGCGCCAAAACACCATTTACTGTTTTTTCCCATCTCTGCGCGGAATGATACATGAATAGGAATCGCAAATCATTGAGCTACTCTAAATTCTATGTTTATAATAAAAAAATAAAATTTAAAATAAAAATTTAAAAAATGACTACTCATTTAATGACTGTGAATTTTCTGAATGTATAGCCAGAATAAAAACATATTCGGTAATAAATGATCAGTGAAAAAAATTTTCCCCAATTAGAATAATTTTTTGCACAGCCTTGGCTGTCCAGGGATGGTATCCAATTTCAGCAATTGAGGACCAGGGGAAATTTTGTAGAAAAATATACAAATAATATTGATTTGAACAATGAATTACAAAAATCACTGTTAAAATCGTTCTACCATTTAATGATGATCTATTAAGCATAGTAGAAGCCAAGCAACAGATACAAGATCACTGAAACACAAATGACCAATAAGATTAAAAATATATATATATATATATATATATATTAATAAGACATTTTTCATTATGCAAAAATGAAAGTTAAAAATTTATTCTTAGCAAAAATTAGTTTCAAAGCATTGTATAGTAATTCACATTCAAACTGAACTTGATAAATTGCAGGGCAAGATAAATTCTGTATTGTATTACAACCTTACAGTACTGTACACCTATGTATTCATCAAAATATTTTACAATTTACAAACTAAAAATTTTTATATTTTTACTTAATTTTACATTAATACAATTAAGATTATTTCTGTTATATACAAAATATGTCAATGAAACAGTCAACTGACTTACAAAATACTTTGGAATAAAGAAACATTTTTTCATGTTTGAAAACACTTAATAAAAGTACTGAGAATTAGAGAAAAGATTTTGGTAAATTCAAATGAAGTCATAAAACTTAATTTATAAGATTTAGAATAATCAAAAATGAGAGGATTAGCATTTTACAATATCCTTAATCAGAATTCTTATATATCCAAAATATTTCAAACATAAACCCTTTTTTTACCTTTTAATTAAAAAATAAAAAAAGTATAATGCGTAAATTAAAATAACTTAATAAATTTTGTTTAACAAAATCAAAGTTTATTTACACATTTGGTTACAATGTTTGTTTCATCATAATCTGTTTTTCTTTTTTACTTTATATTCAGGTAAGTCAACACTTCCAGTTAATGTTCTCCCAACAGAATGACACATTCCTTGGGAACTTCATTTTCGCACTTGCTAGAAAAATATAAAAGGCAGAAATCAGAAAATAAACACATAAATAGTCTAATTATTCACATAAAATATTTTTACTGGTTTCTATTTTTTTCAACAATAATAAGAAACTATTTTTAAAATTATTTGTTTATCTTATTATTTTAATTAGTTATTTTTTTATACAAATTTATAAAAATCCCATACAATTGCCCAAAATCAGGGTTGTTCGGTTTTTTCCATAGTGGAAAAAACCACTGGAAAAAACCTGGTTAAAACCGTCCTGGACAAAATACCGTTTTGTCCACTATTAATTATTTGCGAGTAATAAATAAAAAATTATCTTTATTCTTTCCCTATATGTAAAACTATTCTTTATCAATATGTGTATGTGCAGCACTCGTGAAATACGTTCAGCTGGTCACCACTGACTACCAATATTTTTTAACTAGCAATGTTTTCAATTTTAAGAAAACTTTTTTTTTTTTTTTTTTTTTTAATTTTGGTAAAAGAATTGGTTCTAGAATGGGATTCCAATTCTACTTTCGATGTAGGCTAACATTCCCTGTTTTGATTCCTGTTTCTCGTAACACTTTTTGAGATACTGTGTTGAATTAGGGGACTTACAAATCTCTGTGCATGTTTCACAACTCGGTATTAAATTATTGCACCGTTTCAGGGAGTTAGGTAATGAATCGTTGTACCTGTGTAATTATGTATCAATGCCGATGGTGTATTGGTTTAATGAAAATAATAAAACCAGTTTCATTTTGTTAAATTTAAACAGGTATTTCCTGATGTAAAAAAAAAAAAAAAAAAAAAAAAAAAGAAATTATTCAAGCCTAATAAGTAATTGGTTTTTATATATAGAATCTTAATTTCTATATTCAAGTAAATTTTGAAACAGAAAAGGGGGGGGGGCAGAAAGAAAGAAACGGTGGAGAATATTTTTTACGGGCTACCAGAATTTTTTGTTGGCGACCAAGTTTTCTTTATAAAATTTCTGAACCCTATGTATGTGAATATAATCAATTTAAGTATTTCAAAATAGACATGAAAAGTTAACGATATTTAATAAATAAATATATCTATTTTTCTAAGGGTGGATTGGATGCAAAAGTGATAGTTTATAGTTTCAATTTTAATTCCCTATTTTTTCCCCCCACTGATTTCAACTACATTGTCATCTTCTCTCTCATAGTCGTAAATACCTTTTAAAAATTTGTTATTAAGCATGATGAAATGAATGGTTCACATATATTTCATGGAATTTTTCACTTTCTGAAAATACATAGGTAAGGAAAGTATTGTAATCATGAAAAAAATTTGACTTTGTGATATTGGTGTATCTATATGTTTTGAGGTTCCATGAGTTCATTTTTGCTATATTACAATATGTATGTATATCTGAGTAGAGTGAACACAATATTGTCTAAATGCTTTGTTGAAATGAACTAAACATTGGTACATATGTTACAGGTTATTGTAGCACAAACTGTATACATTTTGGAGAATCTAGCACAAAGTTTTTTTTTTTTTTTTTTTTTAACCAGGATACAAAGACAAATTCTTTATGGGCTCAAATAATTTAAAGTGTGATAGCATCTGAATTCCTTATTCAATTCAGCTGAAACTTTATATACATGTTATCGGTCACTGTCGAATGAATTGTGTAAATTTATTTTGGTGAATCTAGCATTTATAGTTTTTTTTACAGGAAAATAATGAAAAATTCTTTAATATTATAGCCTGTAGTCTGAAATTATTTAAAATGTGATGGTGTCTGAATGCCTCATTTGACTGAGCTTTAAATTTACATACAAGTTATAAGTATATGTCACACAAACTGTATACATTTAGTAAATCTAACACTATTAGTTCTTTTACAGAGATACACAAAAGAATTTAGATACATTCCATTAAATAATATACTATTTGGTAGCAAATAATCAAAAACTTATAATTTTCTTGTTTGTTTATTTAATGACTTCTCTTACTTTATTTTACTTAAACAACAGTGAATTACTTGATGTTCAGAAATTCGACTGGAGTCACTCAACATTTTTTTTTTTATGTCTCTTAAAGTTTCTGTTTATTTATCAAATTGATTATAAATATATATCATTCATATATATATATGTCACATTTATATTATTAAAGATATTACTTTTGTGAAAAATAAATAACTTTTCTATGTGGAAGTAAAATTTAATTTTGTATATTTTTCATATGGAATTTCTATTACCAATTAATATTTCTTTTACACAATTAAAATAAGAATATAAAATTATCAAATTATTAAGTATGTAAATTTGATTTTTTAAATTCTTGGATTAAAAAAAATGGAAGCTTTGCTTTGAAAGGACTTGTGGACATAAATTGATAAAAACATTCTATCTACATTTATAAGATTTCTTTTTTTAAACCTAGTATAGAAATGTTAAATGAGATATTTCCATATTAAGTACAAAATAACAAAGAAACAACTTAAATTATTTTTAAGGTAATATCGTCTATGTATTAATCAATTACGCCGTTTGTGAAAAACAATAATATTCAAAATAGTCTATTTCGAGGGGGAGGGGGGTTTGGGAGGGGGGGAAGGGGTAAGTTATTCTTCATTTTTAATTGTCAACATTATGTACTGGAGATAACTCAACATTATGCATGAAATCTTTTTCTGGCTAAACAGCTGTGTATTTCTTTTGTTTTTAAAAGATACAGCACTAAATAATTTTTTTTTAAATCTTAATATCCAGTATGATGATAATAATATAACAGTCCACCACAACAGACTTACTTTGTTACACCAACAAACTGTACATAACTAATGTAATTAGCATTTTCTTCACGATTATTTTGTTTGTTTGTTTATTGTGATTAAAATGAAATTACACTTTTCATTAATCAAATTATGAATTTTTAATAAAATATTTCTATTGCTAAAATTGTTAATTTAAAGTTATAATAGCAATTTATTGTTTTAACAGAATAATTTTATGTATTGAACATGTACAGTTTAGTGGATTTTATTTTGTCCAGTTTCGTGTGGTTTTTACCAGTCTTGTCCAGGCTTTTCCCACTTTCGTCCAGCGTCCCGGACTTTTGACAAAAAAGTGGACAAAATGACAACCCTGCCCAAAATAAAGAATTTCATTGCGAAACAAGAGAAATTTAGGCATAATAAGAATTTACTTAAAAAATATATGGTATTTATAATAATTATTCTGTATTTACTTTACAATTTTAAATATAACTTAAAAATGACAAGGCTACATAGTTCATCCCTTCCCCCCCTCTTATTTAAAAAAATAAAAAAATAAATCTCAAAGGTCTCAACTATCTTTTTTCTCCCATGAGGAAATGTCGACAACATTTTCAATTATTATTATTTTGAAATATGTAACAGTATCAGGCAATAGCAAGTACTTGATAAAGTAAAAGGTAAAATACAAAGTAAAGAGTTGTTTTTAAAAACTGGAATTTTTTTTAATACCTAAAAAGCTCTTACCACAAATTTTAAGTACTACAGAGCAATTTTATCTACAAAATATGAACACAAGCAATATAAATCTGAACAAAGTATTGTAGCATCACATTCATTTTAAGGGTGCACACATGAGCTTAGCAAACTAATTTCTGACTTTTCAGGTCTATTTTTATGATATTCCAAATAAAAAAAAAATTTAGTTTGTACATAAAAGATAGCTCACGACATAAAAAATAGCCCATAACATAAAATACAATATAGTACATTTTAAATTGCATGCTCAAAAAATATTTTCTATGTTTATATCATTATTTTCCCCCCATTTTTAGAGTAAAAATGCATTTTTTCTTTTTTCAATAATTTTAAATTCCCTGATTTTTCCAAGTTTTTCAGGTTCTCTATGGCATGTGAGAACCCTGTATAAAATCAGATGAAGTCAAAGCTTAATCCAGAACAAATTTTGTGCCGCATTAAGGCACTTTCACAGAGTCTACTTTTGGCAATAAAGTCACAATGCACAAAATCAACTTTCAGCAAAGCTGCACATTTCACAAAATCAATTTTCAGCAAAGAGGCACCTTTACAAAATCAATTCTCAGCAATATAACATGGCACATTAAAAATTTTTATAAGCTTTGCTGCATCGAACACATAAAAATACCCTCAATTTGAATATTTACTGGAGACAATGGTAAATATCTAAGTAAACACTTTCTAATTCTGTACATAAGAAATAATATGCTTACATGTATATTTATTTTACAACTATTTCTTTCTTTTTCTTTTTTTAATTACATTTTAAAAATAACGCAAATTCAGTTATTTGTTCCGAATCATTATTATTATTATTTTTTTTTTTTCGCAAATTATTTTATAAATTAACAAATAGGGTTCTATTTTTAAAAAAGCTGGATTAAATTCTGGAAGTTAACTGACGGTCATTTTTCAAAAAACATGCATGAAAATAAGTCAAAAAAATTTAGCATTGAATAAGAACTTTCTTACCTGAAATATAATTTGACGTTATCAGATCACAGGAATCACTTCCATCATCAGATTGTAGTTGATGTTGAACATATTTCGTTTTATCATTAGCAGTGTAGGAAAAGAATCTGCCAATAGAAAACAATACACAGTTTAAATAAAGCTAAAGAAAAGATACAGTTGAACCTCCAAAATGCGGAATCGGCAGGACCACAGCAATTCCGGATTTTAGAGATTTATTAAAAATTAATTTTTTTATGATATTTTAATTACATACAAAATGAAAGGTGCAATTTTTCTGAATCCACGGGCACAAACAGTTTTTCGACACAATTAGATTTTTAAAAATTAACTAATGTAGGAAGTTTAGGTGCAACACTTCATTTCAGTCATTTTAAAAAGTATGTGGCTTAGTTTTACAGTCAAAATATTGAGATAAAAAATAAATAAAAATTTTACAGATTAAAATTAATAGTCCTCCATACTAAACTAAATTCTATCACTGACAGAAATTTTACTTACTTTTTTTTTTTTTCCCCTTTTTTTTAGCTCCTTTCCCCTACCTCAGACTAAACCTTTTTTAAGATTTATTAGCTCAGGCCAAATACTAATTGTTAGATAATTGTCTAAATAGCGACAGGATGCTTTTTGGATATGTTGAGGCAATTCATATACATTTTTCAATGACAAACATAAAATTGTTGTTTTTTGACTTGCGCCAATCTTGCGGTGGTTCAGTTTATAAGTTTCATTTGTTACCAAGCCAAGAGTATTTTACCCACAATTACAGAATTACTGTTTTTACACTATAATTAACAGATTATTAAAATAAAAAGAGCAAATATGCTACCCATTTTTTTTTTTTTTTTTTTTTTTTTATGCGCTTAAGTGTATAACTTAAAAAATTAAAAATGATAATTTTAATGCTGAGATAACCACTTTAAATGCAGTCGAACCTTGTTAACATGAATCTCAAGGGGGATAAAAAAATCTGTTCATGTTAGTTCATGCTACTAAGAACTGATCTTCATATAACTAAGCTAATCTTCATTTTCACGGGCATTGTGGAAACAGTTCGTGTTAAAAGCAATTCACGTTTAACAGTGTTCATGTTAACAAGGTTCGACTGTATTATTTAAACACTGAAATTAAAGTCTTAAATTACTCCAAATAGTTTGAAATTTTGTCATTTCTTGCATCAGAAATTCTACATGATCTACATATTTTTCATGCATAAAAACAATTTTTTGAGATCTGATAAACAACTAAAGTATCATCAAGCATAAAATTAAATATACTCTCAGGATGCCGATTACATGCTTAATTGAAATTTAAATAGTAAATAATCAGTCTACACTTGAACCTAGAATTCAGCAAACGGCTTGCTGGAAAAAGTTTATCTTAGAGAAATATTCAGAATTTTTTTTCTACAAACAGCATTTTCTTTAAAAATCTCAATATCAAAAAGAACATAATGTTATATAATAATTAAAAAAAAAACTCTTCCGTTTTGCAGGGACATTGAATTTCACAATTTTGATTTCACTGATGAATATGACGCATTATTATTTAATAAAACATTTCACTGTTTTTTTTTTTTTTTTTTTTGAGGGGGGGGGGGAAAGGGGGTGTAATGTAACACTCCCCGTGTTACAGTACAACAATCAACATTTTGACTTCAGGTTTACATATTAATTATTTTTATACTTTTTTATATGAAATCCAATGACCCCGTGAACCGTAAGAGTACCAAAATAATAATAATAATGATAAATAAATAAATATATCTTTTCTTAATTGAACAAGATTCTTTTTTTTTAAATATAAGAAAAGAACTCATAATTCAATATTTAAAAGAAATTTTTTTTAATTAATGGAAAAATTGTTTGAATATTACGGAAAAAAGTGGTTTCTATTTAAATATGTCTACTTTTTCCCCAACAAAAAATAAACTGTTGAGTTAATAGTTTGACACTCATATAACGAAACATAACTGACAAAAATATATTAAAATAGATTTAAGAATAGATTCTCATAATAGTACTTATGAAAGTAAACCTATTCCTCCTAATATTCAAAATTCTTGGAATCAATGATCTATTTACGAAGCGTAAATTATGAATACCGTGGTAGTGTGAAATGATACTTTTTCTTTTTTTAACCTTCTTTAAGCACATATTTTTTGAAATGCTTAATCTATATGCTATATTCTAATTAATAAAATTATAACTTGTAATTACAAAATATGGAAATAATTAACCTCATTAATACTTCCGTAAATAACAAATAAAATAAATAAATACAGCACATCCTTTCGTAAAAGTCAAAATATTGTTATTTAGAAGCGTATTCATATTTGAAAAAAACAAAATAATGCAAAATTCTTTTTTTAAACTTGATTATAAGAGGAAAAAAATATATTGCTTATTCTACTAAGCCTAGATTGCAAAAGGATGCTATATTTCAAATAATGATATCATTTAAATAAACTATGATAACTAACAATGCTACGATAGGGAAAAAAAATGTTTTAAATAAACATCACTTACCTTTTACCAAAGAAAAGCTGTTACTTATTAAAAATATATATATTAACTTATATGATTTGAAGCCGACGCTACCAGCTACCTCGATGTCGATGCGTCGCCGTCGTCCATCTTGTCAAGGTTCTTCTATCATAAGGTTGGGCCATTTGAAGAGTAGCCAATCAGAAACAAGCAGAAGTGAAACGTCACGTGGCGAAAGATAGAAACAAACTACGATACAAGATATACGGCTATTCGCCCAGATCTAGCTATTACTTACTAAAAAATATATCCTATAATCTGATATAAATATTACCCAAAAACGAAAATCAAGAACGGTATTACATGAATAAAAGTAAATTCGTTAAAATATTTATTTTAAATACATATAAGTTCATAAAAAATTATAAAGCTTTCGCGTTTTCGGCAACATTGCTATGCATTTGTTTACATTTATAATACTTCAATAAAACGATGAATTTCAATTATATTAAAATTAAATTAAATAAAAATGCAGTTATTTAATTGTTTGACTCAAAAGAAAGCACACATATTTTTTTAAAAGAATGTAAAATATATACATTTTATTGTACGATCGCGATATGTTTGTTTACATTTCAGATATTTCAGTAAAATTATGAATTTTAATTTTATGAGTAAAAATGAAACATAAGCACATTTTTTTAAATATTTGTTCAAAATAAAACACTTATATTTTTCAATTTAAAAAGAAATACACAATATATGAGGTTATCTGTAATATTATGATATGTTTGTTTACCTTTTAAATACTTCAACATTGTCATGAATTACTTCAATAAGACGATGAATTTCAATTATATTAAAATGAAATGAAAGAAAAATGCAGTTATTTAAATGTTTTGCTCAAAAGAAAGAGCACGTATTTGTTTAAAAAAATCTAAAATATATAAATTTTGCTGTACTAGTAATTTTGCTGTATTTGTTTGTTTACATTTCAGATATTTCAGTAAAATTATGAATTTTAATTTTATGAGTAAAAATGAAACATAAGCACATTTTTTTAAATATTTGTTCAAAATAAAACACTTATATTTTTCAATTTAAAGAGAAATACACAATATATGAAGTTATCTGTAATATTATGATATGTTTGTTTACCTTACTTCAATATTGTCATGAATTACTTCAGCAAGACCATGAATTTCAATTATATTAAAATGAAATAAAAATGCATTTATTTAAATGTTTTGCTCAAAAGAAAGCACACGTATTTGTTTAAAAAAATCTAAAATACATAAATTTTGCTGTACTAGCGTGATTTGTTTGTTTACATTTCAGATATTTCAGTAAAATTATGCATTTTAATTTTATGAGTAAAAATGAAATAAAAATACATTCTTTAAAATATTTTGTTCAAAATTAAACACTTATAATTTTCAATTTTAAAAGAAATACATAATATATTAAGTTATCTGTAATATTATGATATGTTTGTTTACTTTTAAATACTTCAATATACTGAGTGATTGGTGATTCACAAGCACAAATTAATAATTGATTTATCTCTTAATACAGCTGAATTTTTGCGATTCACTAATCAACAAATCAGTTATGACAGTGTTTGTTTACATTACAAATGATATGCAGATTTCAGAGAATTGTGCATTTTTGAGAGATGATTATACTTCACTTTACATGAAATTTTCTACTGCAGCAATCAATAATATGCATGTATGTATCATATGCATGTATGTATCATATGCATATATGTAATCAGCAATATGCCTTCAGTACCTGATAAAAAAAAAGATCATTTTACACAGCTAACTTGTCTTGCAGTACTATAGCGGTAAGCAATATGGATGTACATAAAAGCTTCATATGAGAATGGATTGATAATTACTTTTTTTTTCTTTCTTTTAGTCAAAAAAGAGGGAAGTGCAGTTATTAAAACACAATCCAGAAAAAAATTATATGTGTGGTGGTTCTAACATTATGACAGCACAGTTTAAAAACAAAGAGTCACAAAAGATGTCTGAGTTCAAAGTTTTGTACTTATTACTTTTAAACCTCAGTTCTGGTTTTTTTTTTTTTTTTTTTTTAATATATATATATATAATACTCCAAAATGTTTAAGCAGTGATCAAGAATTTTTTACAAAAGAAAAATTATATTCATTGTTTAAATATGGTATGACAGAAATAGTTTCAAAACATTTTGTTCATGTTGGCTTGTTGGTATTTTTAAAACTATTTTCATTTGAAAACATGTGCTACCACTGACACTTTTAACATGTTATTACAAAAGTTACATTGAAATGTGTTACTACATAAAAACAATTTCATAAAATTTTCAATTATCCAGATACTTTCTACAGAGGATTAAAGAAAAAAAAATTAAAATAAAAAAAAAGTACCTAAGATTTATTTTTTATTTTTTTTTTTTTTTTTACACACAAGTTTATTTTATTTTAAGTGTATTAACTGCAAATTTAATTTTGAAGTGCAGAAATATTTTTGTGTGTACTCATTTTTATCCACTACATAACTTAAACATTTTGTTTATTATGAGATACCACAATTTGTTTCATAAAGATAATAAATTTTAACGAAATCTTAATTATGTCCCTATTTGAATAAAAAAAAAAAAAAAAAAAAAAAAAAAGTCACTTTTGACAGCAGACAACAGGCATTGGCTACTGCACTGTAAAAAAATGTTGTAATTTTTCCTGCACTTTCTGCTGTATTTTTTCAAGCACCTGCACTATCAAATAAAAATACAGCAGAAAATCTTGTAAAAATTTATTTCTTACTGTCGTAACCAATAGCAGCGGGACTTCCTTTGGACTTTAGACTGAAACATCTGCGCGGGTACATAACATCTGTCTCACTGTCTCTTTGTAGTAGATGCTCTTTGTCTTCTTAACTGACGGCGAGCGAGGCATGCATAGAATGAGAATTCGTGGAAAAGGTTTGTTGTTAATTTTTACAATATTAATATTTTGTGTTGATTAATTAAAATGAATTACTTTCAAATATATTAACTTGCGCAGAGATCAGTTTGAAAATTGTTGAGTCATTTAAAATGAAAATATAATTCAAAATTTTACATTTTCTTTCATTTTAAGAATATTAATTCCAGTTTAAATAGAGGTAAAAATATAACAAATTTTAGATAATTTAATTAAACTAAAATGAAAATTGTTTTATTTCAGTATATCTTAATAACCCCTTTTGGAAACAGGTCGTTTGCGAAAACTCCCGAAAGATGACATAGCGAGGAATTCTATTGAGAAGGGAAATGTATGAGATAATATGGTATTTTGAATCTCAGAATAGTTTTCTCTAACTTTTATTTATTTATTGTAATTTAATTAATTAATTTTCAAAATTGATATCTGCCATCGAACAGATATACTTATTTTGAAGCTATTTTTTATTAAATTTATGTGCTATTTTATATTGTCTTACATTTAATGCTTCTTTGAATTTTTAATTTTTGTAGAGCTCGAAATACCACCTTTTTTAAGGACATTTTCCAATTCAGTATCAATATATTCTGATAAAATTTTATGATAAAAATTGTATTTAACCCGTTCATTCCCAACTTTTTCCATCCATAACACAATAAATCTTATATTTAGTAATAAATTTATTTCAAAGGTAATATATATATATATATATATGTATGTATGTATGTATTTAAAATAGGAGTAATAGCAGAGTATGAATTTATATAGATAACATAGCAACTAGAAATGTACTTATTTATGTTTAATATAACAACTGATACCACTTAAAATCATAACTTTTCAATGAATAAAAATGTCAAAATTTTGGAAGAAATACATATTCTAATTAATTGAAAAACAAATTATAAAAATTAAAAATTAAAATAAAGAATATTTCAAACAGTTAATTTACTTAGATTACAGGAAACTGATTCCAATATTATTATCAGAATAGAGTAAAATATATTCTTTCATTTATCAACAAGGATAGTGAAATCATCTAAAATATATATATTTTCGGTGGGAAAATGTATAGAAATTTTAATATTGTTTATTCTGAATCAGCGTGAGTGTTGGATGGTAAGAAATAAAATCTGAATTGTTATGATTCCAACTGATATCACGGGGAATGAAAGGGTTAAATTTAGTGATGGAAAATGTGAATGAAAACGGTGGAGACTTTGAGCTCTGAATTTCTATTATAAAGAAAGGCATTAGGACAAGAAATCTATTTCTTTCAGTAAAATACAGCAATTGAAAACGATTTATCTTTTTTTCTTTTGGCACCAAATAGAAAAGTGTAAAACAAATTTTAAAAGGTTTATATAAGTAACCGTTGCCAATGAACGTAATTTTATATTTTAAGAAAAAGGCTGAGCTATTTTGACACTTATTCATTTATTTATTACCCTTTTGGAATATTTTAATCAAAAGAAAACTATCTTTTTTTCTTCTTCTTCTTACTGAATTCTTGAAAATTTTCGATCTTCCGGTTTTCGATGGATTTACACGTTTTCAGTCGTTCTGAACACGATTAGACCACGTCTAGAAAATCTCTCTCTTTATGTATGAGTATGCATGTGTGTCAATGTGTATCAAAAATTTTATGTACACCATACCTTACGAACGAATGAACAAAATTTAACCAAATCATATTTAGTTGGACCTTGACTTAGCTTAGTTTTGATTACATTTAGTGATCATTCACTCAACAGGTTTCGCTGTCATACTGTTTTTCTTTTTCTTTTCTTTTTTTTTTTAAATGCGGCAGTGTAGGGAAAAATTTCGTATAAATGTACATAATGAGAATTATTTTTATTTTTCAATGTATTATGTATATATATACATATATATGATTGTGATAATCAGCAAGGAAAAGTTATTTGTGTATGGGCATCTCCCCCCTCCTTTCGAGAGAATAATTGCGCCCTTCTCCAGGAAGTATGTAATTTTTCAGTATGGATATATTTCAAAAGAACTGGTCAATACTCTTAAAACGAATAATTTGTTTAAAACAAATTTATTATTATTATTTTTCATAAAAATTCTTTTTTGAAAAAAAAAAAAAAAAAAAAAAGATATATATATATATATATATATATATATAGACTGAGATGTCTTCATAAAATTGACTTTCTTTCGACATTAAGTGTTAGGCTTAGAAAATCCGTGCAACAGAGTTTTTTTTTTTTTTTTTTTTTTTTTTTTTTTGGGGGGGGGGGGGGTACATAAATGTGGACACATACTTTCGAAGAGCTAAAATTATTACAGCGAAGTAGGGAAAGCGGTGAAGGTAGATTTGTAAAATTTTAAATTAAAGATTGGAACTATAAAAATAGTAATGCTATTAATGAATTCTTTGAGTGTAAAATCACGCAATTTTGCTACGATCAGAATTTTAAGGGGAGCGAACAGGCTTCTCTGGGGGTTTTAAGACGTAGATATTTATATATTGTTTAAATGAAACAATATTAATTTGATATTAAATATTAAACAGAGTAATTGTTACGACAGAAAAACAAAAATAAAAAATTTGCGAATGTAAGATCAGCAAATACTGTACGAAAGGTTAAAAAAGGTCATCCACTCCCAACGTCCCAACCTAAACAATTATATCATTTATTGCCTCGAGCTCAGAAGTTTTTCTATCAAGGGCATTTGACGATAACCACTAACCACAGACACAGATGGTTTTAATCTATTGCACATAGTATTGATAAGCCTGCTATAAATTATTTCCAAGTGTAAAATAACTGTCTATCATTAGATTTAATGCATTTTATTGCGCGTTTAATATAAATATATATATAAACTCGGCTTACACAGTACTACTTCTTAATTTTTTTCACGTTTTAAGATTTTAATAATGATAATAAGGACTTTAAATACTATTTCCTTTCTTTTCCTTTTCTTTCTTTCTTTCTTTCTTTGTTTGTTCACTTATTTATTCTTTTTTCCCTCAATATAATACAATACCCATAAATAAATAGCATTTCCTTGTATTAAGCGTTAGTTAATAAAAATCTAATGGCATATTTTAGTAAGCATACACCTTAATTCTGAAATATGCTGATTTATTGGTAAATATTTAATTTTTTTGGAATCAGCAAAACAGTTCGATTTTTGACGCTTAAACACAGATATAATTCCATATTTTAGCAATGGATGATAAAAATAAATCCGTGTTCGAGTAATTAGCTGTAATTAAACATAAATTTTGTAAATCAAGAATATAACATATTTCGGCACACACACACACACAAAAAAAAAAAAAAATAATAATAATAATCTTTTTGATACGCTATTGTCAAAAATCATTTGTTTTTACATTTAAATAAAAACAGCGAGATTTTTAGTGAATGAATAAGATACCTGCCTATTCTTCTGATTACGAATGAAAGAGATTTTTTCTAACATGCCAAAAAATAACGATTTTAGGTTTCATAATAGCCTTAGTGCGATAAATTTATATAAAAACTACTATAATTATTAAGAAATATTTCATTTTTCTAAAAAAAATATGAATCTGGGTATAAATGATAACACAGGTCGACATGTAAAATTTTGATTTAATAATTTTGGCTGATCTTTATGTTTTTTGGTGCGTTGAAACCGAAAATGAAGCCAGTTTTTCTCTATCACGTATAGATTTTTGTCAATACAGGGTGCCTGCCTATACAATTTCTTCCATTACTCTTCTACCAATATAATTATATGGTAAGTTTTATAGTATGTTTCTATTATTAATTAATCATAGATACCTATTGTTGTAACTGCGAAGCACTAGTGCGACTTAAAAACATATCAACCAACCAACCAACCTGTTGTTATGATGGTATATGTAAGAAATTGTGTTGGTAAACACCCTGTATTGACAAAAATCTTTTCGTGATAGAGAAAAATGGGCTGCATTTTCGGTTTCATCATATCAAAAAACAAAGATCAGCTGAAATCATCGAATCAAATTTTGTTAACTTCATTTTTGTAGGCCTGTGTAATCTAATAAATCTAATAAAAATGTCTAATAATTTATTCTGCGTCTATCTATGGACTGATTTAAACGTATCAGGAATAATGGCAGAATCTAACCTGCTTGTCTGCCTTTGAGACCCAGGTCTTTGGAGGAGTGCATTTCATGGCGTTTTTCCTGTGAGTTTTGGGGGAAATCACAGAACATTTTACAGGACTAGGATGATGGCTATGAACTATGTTTGAACCTAGTAGTCTAGTCTACAGACTTTTAGGACAAATTCGTTAAATTATTTCTAGCTAGATATAAATTGAAGATTCTTTTTATTTATTTTAAATTGAGTAGATAAGCATTTGCTACTTCGAACACAAATATAATAATTTCTGTGCAAATTTACTTTATTTGAAAACAAAACAGTCAGGCATTAATGGAACTGTAATATTAAAGTCAAATCCTGATTTTAAATTTAGAAATTTTACAAAACAATCTTTCAACTTCTAAAGGCATTAGTTTTCTATTTTGCTTTATAAGCAAGTACTTTTTGCTCCTGTCTCATATAACACTGGAAATATATCTATCGTTATATTAATTATGAAATCAATTATTTCTTTATAAGAATTTTAGCATGCATCACGGATAACATTCGACATTTTTTTTTTTCTTTTTTAACTACCCTTGTTTCTATTACAGAAACATTTATTATATATATTTATATATATATATATATTTATTATATATATTTATTATATATATTTATTATATATATTTATGTATATATATATATATATATATATATTTATATATATTTATTATATATATATATATATATATATATATATATATATATATATATATATATATATATATTATTATTTTCTTTTTTCAAATTAATTGATATGGTAATTAGTGTTAGGAAATCTCATTTTTGTTATATATATTACATCAATATTATACATATTACATTATATGTATTATCAACAACAACTATACGAGATCGAGCTTCTCTCACCGTTAATCTCTTAGCTTTAAAAATAATAGCGGTTTCAGTAAAGTAGTTACCATCTAAAGCTGTAAATATAAATAGTACAAACTGATACAAAAGTTGGGGAAATGTGCGAATTTTATTGATTAAAAAAAAAAAAAAAAAAAAATTGCTTCAGTAATTAATTGCAATTAAACGTAAATTTTAACAAAGAAGAGTGAAATGCTTGCACATTTTTTTAATAGGTTGCATAATTGATGCATATTTCGGGAAACAACTTCGAAAAATTGCGAATTTTATAGATGAGATTGGAGAAAAAATTGTAAACTTTGGAAATGATTTACATTTTTAAACATAAATTTTGACATCTAACGACGAAATTATTCAGTACTTCAAACATAAGTTGTAAAATTATCATGTATTTCGTTTTTTTTTTTTTTTTTTTTTTTTAAAGGTTGAACTTCCTGATAGGAAGACAAATTATCCTGAATTTAATCCTGATAGGATTAAATGTAATAATTATATTCTTAAAAAAAAAAAAAATATATATATATATTTAATTGTTATGTATCAAAGCTTTATTTTCATTATTTATTTATTTATTTATATTTTTACTTTTTAAGATTAAGGTGCAAGACTTCTTCATTGACAAGTGTTTTGGAAATTTCTTTGAAGGACCCTGTACATATACGGCCTTAAAAAAATTTCACGTTAATTTTTCTTTATAAATTTTTTTGCTTTAAATAAAACATTTTTAGATGCAATTGGTGTAAGAATAATTTCTTACTTTTATGTTGAATTTGGATACTTTGTTTTCTTCGTATGAGTCCTTTTGTTTTAAATGGTTTATTATATGCAGTGGGTGAAAAAAGTATTAGAAATACTTGTAATTTTGACATTTTTTCGATTTTCAAAGATAAATAAATAAATAAATAAATAAATAAAAATACTGGATGAAGTGGCATGAAACTCCAAACATGCAAAGAACATTTATAAACTACATTTTATACTGTCAAGTTAGTTACGAATGGAATTAGGGGACAAACTATACACTGAAGAAAAGCATAAACATTCTTCATCACCTTATATTATAAATATCTAGAAATAACTTGTAACTTTAACACATTATTCCACTCTATATGTACAATGTACAATATTTGCATTTTATTTTATTTTATTTTTTTTAAATCGTACTATTATTAAGGAAGATATATCTTTTTTTCAAAAAGCATTAAATTATTTTTGGCAAATATTTTGTTTATAACAAGAATGCATTTCAAAACATTTTTACAAAACTTAAAGAAATAGTACTCCAAAACACAAAATTAACATGGGTAGTATTCGCTACGATTTGAGTATTTGAAGTTTTTTTTTACTATGCATGCGCTAAAAGTAGATTTTTTTAATTACGCGGGTTGAAAGCTTGATACGTTATTGCTCAAAAGTTTAACAAGATTTGCAAACGATCAGTTTTTCAATTTAAAAACTTATCTCTTAATGAAATGTTTTCAAACATTGGGTGTTTAAAGAAGTGTATTTTCCTCATGCTTTTCTGTGAAGGTTGGTTTCAGACAACATTTAAAAGCAGGAACAAATTGAGCAAAATCTATAATGTTTGTGATCACCCTGTATTATTAAATGAAAGAAATGATCTGTAACTTTAGGATGTTTTATTTTAAACCAATTACAATTTGTGGATGAATTTGTGTGACGATAGCAAGTTAAATAACGGAGATATAAGCATTTATTTACTCAAAAAAAAAAAAAAAAAAAAAAAAAAAAAAAACTTTTGAAACAATATGCTGCAATTGAAATACAAATATTTTAAACGTCTCATTAAATGTGAGTCTTTTTATGAAAAACGTTTTCACTGCGCATGCGAAAAAGATTTAAAAAAAAATACGTAGGCTGAAAGCTAGATATTTGGACAACTTTTATCAAAAGTTCATTTGAATAGAGTAAAAAGTAAGAAAATTGTCGGCAAAAGAACGAGTTAGATTTTAGGTTTTTTTTTTTTTTTTTTTTTTTTTTTTTGAGTTGAAATTTGATAAGGACTTTTTACACGGCGCATGATTAATTTGAAGATTCAATTATTTCCATCTCTTTGTAAAAGTTCTTTTTTGTGGGAAAAGCCCCTTATGATCTCGCAAATCTTAGTAAATAAACAAAAATAAGTTAGGTCTACAGGCTTATAAAAATTTTTTCACAAAAGAGTACTTTTGGAGCGTGGTTGAAATAACTGCATCTTCAAATTAATTGCACAACACGGGAAAAACCCTTTGTTAAATTTCAACTCTAGAAAAATATCTAAAATCTAGCTAGTTCTTTTTGTTAAATTTTTACTCTGTTCATAAATGAACTTTTGACAAAGTTGCCCAATATATCTAGCATTCAACCCTGTGTAATAAAAGTTTTTCTATCTTTCGCGCATGCACAATGGAAGCGTTTTTCATAAAAATGTTCATATTTCCTGAGATAGAAAGGTATTTGTATTCCAATTGTAGTATATTATTTCAAAAGTGTTGTTCAGATTATCTGAAAGTAGGAGTAATTTTCGTTTAAAACTCTCTAGATCAGACCTGTCCAACCCAAAACACTTAGTGGGCCGCATTGGAAATCTATTTTATTCATTCGGGCCGCACTGTATGTGCAATCATAAAAAAAAGCCATCACCCCCCTCCTTTCCCGACTAATTTCGCCGTAAATTAGTGTAGAGACTTGCGGCTGGTGCCAATCAATTAGTAATAAGATCTAGTTTAGAACGGTTTAGTTGGATTTTGCTTAAGGGGTGTCTACATATTAAAACTGGCATCAACTTCATTTTTTTTCAAAGGCAACCCCCCAATTTCGACGAGCTTTTTGGATTACTTGGTACAAATCAACTCAGAAAATGACATAGTTTATATGTTTCTATCAATTTTTCTCAGAGTTATAATTTGTTAAAATATGGAGATGCTAATGTTAAATGAATGCAATAAACATTAATTCATGTCTTCCCAAAAAACTAATAGATTAAAATTTCTTTCTTTCTTTCTTTCTTTTTTTTTAACGTTATTATGAATTAATCCAAATATATTCCCTGCATATTTTTGATTAAAAAACATTTTTTGAATTATGAAAATAATTAATAAAATCATATTTCAAAAAATTATGAGTTACGACCTGCCTTAATTTTTGCACGAATAGAATGGGCATCATTAAAAATATGGGTTACAGTTCATTCCTATCATTATTTTTCGAATTATAGTGATATTTCAATTTTTATTGCTCTTAGCGGGCTGTCACTCGTTATCTTTTGTGTCATATACTACTTTGCTTGCGCATGATTATAATAGTTATTGAAGTAAGTTTAGACGTACACATCATTTCTTAATTAGCATTACTTTACATTATTTTATATTTAAAATTGTTATATTTATTTTCCGATTATTATCTGAATGGATATAATACTTTTCTGTGTGATATCTGAATTTTATTTTTTTAAATATAGAGATTTACCCTTGATAAATTTTTGCTTGTTGCTCGATGAAAACTTGATATAAAGAATATAAAATATTCCTTTTTTCGAATCGCCTTGACCTCAGAAGTTCGAATACGTAGTCAAAAATGGGTGTTACAATTCGGGAAATTGAAAAAAAAAAAAAAGGAAGACGAAGAAGCTTGTACAAGTTTTAATATGTGCATGACACCCTAAACAAAATTTAGCAATTGAATAAAAAACTAGATGTTATTACCAATCGTTAGGCATCAACTGCCGGTTTCTATGTTAATTTTCGGCGAAATTAGTCGGGGAAGGAAATTATTATTATTATTTTAAGACTGTACATATTCATATGGAGAGTAATCTTTCGGGAATAGCAGAAGAGTTGATAACTATACAGTATGTATAGAAAATATTCTGAAGAAAAAAAAAAAAAAAAAAAAAAAAAAAACAAGAAAGAAAAATCATGCAGTACGCATTGATTAGTAACACTTTCCAACTGCACGTAATTGTCGTATCGAATAACTTTTAATATTCTTTGCCTACATTACCACACAACAAACAGAATGACTGAAAAATATACAGATAAACTAATTGATTTTAAAATTACTTTTACGCATTTTGGAAAGTGTTAAAAAGACTTAACGCAAAAGAAAATGCAGTCATTAGATTATAATTACAGCCTTTGATCTCTCTGAATATTTTAGTATAGCCCTGTAAATCAGAAAGTTAATCATATCATATTCTATACAAAACATTATTATTATTTTTTTCCCCCAGAGTTGTATCATTTGAATCCTTAATAGAACATATATCTGATTCTAAGTTTACTCATCCTGCTATGCTCAGGAGTGAAAAAGTGAAAATTATTGCTATGTTCTTAAATGATAATAAAAAGAGAGTAAATTAGCAGCTTTGTGGCATTCCAAAAGAATAACATTTAACTATTCACTTACAGAAAGGGATAATTTTTTTAGTTGACCACGTGTGACACTGTAAAAAAATGACATTCATAACTACAGTTAGATTGGGAATAATAAAGTTTAAATGATATATTTTAGAAAGAATTAAAATGGTAATTTTATAGAATTTTGTGAGATAGAATCAGTGTTACAAGTTTGGGGGCTTTTTTTTTTATTCAATTACTACCACTAAATTTTAATTGTAACGGTTAC
Source organism: Salticus scenicus (assembly GCA_963930645.1). Classification (NCBI taxonomy): domain Eukaryota; kingdom Metazoa; phylum Arthropoda; class Arachnida; order Araneae; family Salticidae; genus Salticus; species Salticus scenicus. The sequence goes on along the minus strand of OZ005658.1, from coordinate 339,704 downwards.
CTAATCGCTTCGAAGATAAATCATCTATTATTTATATAAAATATCATTTCTCAAAATTATTGGTGATAGTTGAATAAAAAAAGTCCTCAATCTGGCAACACTGGGTAGAATTTTCTAGAAATTGGAAAATGATCAAAGGGTAATAAACAAGGAATAATTAAATAGGTAGGATTCCTGTCAGTGTAACGACAATTATCTCCATTCGGAATAATTGGCATCAATTTTGTGATTAGGAATAACAAATGCGTCATCTAGAAAATTGTCATTAAAATATTAGGTTTACTGGAAAGTTCTGTCCTTTTGAATTAATAAAATGAAAATTTTCATTTAACAATTATCATCTTGAGAGTTACACAAGAATACCTTAAATGTTATCCAAGATAACTTTCCGATGTAAGTATTTTAATTAAAAAATACAAAACTTTCCGGTAGACCTAACATATCTAATATTCACATTGGAAAAACATAACGTAAATTACTCCTAGCAGAATCATGTTTTCATAGAGAATCAAACATCTTTTCCCTATTCTTATCTTTATAATTTTGATGGCGCACCTACATTGCAGTTCCCCTGGTGTTCTCCCCAGGACATCCTTGAGATATCTTGAGAAATAAAGAACATTCCCTAGAGACATCACAAAGATGTACTGGGGGTGTATTGTTAGGGCATCTGCGCGAAAATACTTTATTCTTTTCATGACTTCGTCATAAACAGAATAAATAAATAAATAAATAAATAAAAATAAGAAATATTTTGTGATCTCTGCAATTAAATATAAGACAGGGATCGGCACTATCACTTCTTCAATAACACTATTTTTATAAAGTAATGTCTGTAATATTCGACCAGAGATAACTGCTGTTAAAAAGATAAAAATCATTGCTTTTTTTTTTTTTTTTTTTTTTTTATAAATTAAAAATAAATTAAACATTGTACTTAAAAAAAGTAATTGTGTCAAACCCTGCATTAAAAAAAAAAAAAAAAAAAAAAAAAAAAAAACGTTGAACAATTAATTATAGAAAGGATGCAGCAACCATGCAAAAAGTTGAACAAAAAATCGGAAGCAGAATTAAAAATTTATTATAATTGGTTCGGAATTTAAATCTGTAACAATAAACATGAAAAGCAAGCACGTTCAAGCAATAATAATAATAATAAGAAGAAGAATTATTATTATTTATTATTATTATTGTCAAACAAAAAATTAAGTTACAAATACAATAAGAAAATAAATATTATATTAAAAAAAATATTTTTCAAAAATTATCCATGGCATTAAATTTTGAAGATATTTTAATCAGAGTACCTAAAATTTGACGAACCAAGCTAAAATGCTTCTTTAATCTTTAAACCATAATACGAAATCAACAGGTTTAACTCTCTATTGAGTGAGGAAAAGTGTAAAATACTACATTCCAAAAATAGTTTAAATTATTAGTCTATGTCTTCAGTTACTCTTTTCTGAAGCTTTATTTCAGGCTTAACATGACTTTATAGAAAAGAAAAAAAAAAAAAAAAAAAAGAGAGAGAGAGAGAGACGTGGAGAGAAAGATGAAAAAGAAAGAAACCGATCTTTTCATGTGTAATTTTTTTTTTTACAACAGTGTTGTGAAATTTATAGCTCCGATAAGAACACCATCCTGTAAAATTTGCTACAAAATGTAGTGAATTTTTCAGAATTATAAAAAATGAGATCTTGTACAATTCTCAACAAATGCTCAGAATCTGAAGCAGCAACTGAATTAAGATGACATGGCCCCTTTGACGGCATTATTGAATGCAGCACTCGTGCCTACTTTGTACGTCTGACGAAGGATCGTGAGTTCTTTCGACCCAAAAAACTGTTGCGAGTTTATTGCATTTTATGGTGTTTATCCAAAGTTCTATAATTATTATTGAAGTAAGTTTTATACAATAGCCTATATTTCCAGTTAATATTTTTAAACTGGACTATATTAGGTTTGTCTAATAAAATATATGTTCCGGAACCAATTCTTGTGGTTTTAATATTTTTTTTTTTGCAGAATTGAAATCTATAAATTATGTTTTCTCAGTCTGCAATTTTTCATGAATTAATAATCTTCAAATCTTCAAACAGCTAAAACTTTTTGAGATATTTAGGAAAGAACTGGCAACTTTTTTGCATGTTTAAGAGAAACAATTTAAAAAGAATTACGTATGGGTTTTGAAATTTATTCATTAGTTTAAAAAAAAAAAAAAAAAAAAAAAAAAAAAAAAAAAAAAGCTTAAAAAGTGCTTGGTAAAATTTGGGAAGAAAGGGGGGGGGGAGATTTTTCTTAATTTTTCTTTTAAAGATACTGCAAAAATCGATCCCCAATTCTTTTAAGTTCTATTAAACATCCATACACATTAAGTATATTCTTAAATATCTTTGGAAGTCTTAGATTTTGAAGATCATAAATTCATGAAAAAATGTAAACTGAGAAAACGCTATTTAAAGATTTCAAATCTGTAAAAACAGTCTCTCAAAAACCATGAGAATTGTTGCCTGAATACATATTTTATTGAACAAACGAAATTTATAAATATTAAATGTAAATACAAACTTTTAAATAAAATATACTATTAATAACAGCATCTTATGAAGTTTACAGCAAAGTGCAGTAAATTTCACATCACTATTAAAAACACCAACTTTTAAAATTAACAGAAAAGTGCAGTAAATTTCACATCACTGTTAAAAACAGCATGTTGTAAAATATACAGCAACTTGCAGTAAATTACACAGCACCGTTAAAAACAGCAACTTGGAAATTTTACAGCAAAGTGCAGTTAATTTTACAGCACCAAAAAAGACAGCAATTTGTGAATTTTACAGCAGAGTGCAGTTAATTTTACAGCACCAAAAAAGACAGCAATTTGTGAATTTTACAGCAAAGTGTAGTTAATTTTACAACACCATAAATGACAGCAACTTGTGAATTTTACAGCAAAGTGCAGTTAATTTTACAGCACCATAAAAGACAGCAACTTGTGAATTTTACAGCAACTGTGCTGGCAGCCGCGGTGCCAGCAACTTTTGTTGTAAAATGCCGAAATTTTTTTTTACAGTGTGTCTGCTTTCAAAAGAGTATACTTGAAAATCGAAGGGAAGTAGCATAAACATTTAACAAACATACTTATTACATGATTACTGCTAATTTAATATCCCTTTGATTTATTATTTCTGAACTTGAAAATGTATGATATAATATACACGATGATATATTACTTACATGATTTGATTTTATGAGCAATCTATCTACTGCTATTATACATCACAGTTTTTCATGAATGTTCTATCACTTTCAATAATCTATTCTTTAAAAAATTTTTGTTCTAGAATACGGAGCATGTCAAAGAATCAACTAAAGACGTAAATTAAGAGTTATCATACGGTACATTTAAACAAATTCGATTAAAAGAAAAGAAAAAAATTAAATCACAAAAACGCAATTTAAACACAGTTATTTCAGATGTAAACAAGATTTCAACCTCACGCCATATGACGTAGTGCGCGAGGAATCTCAAATAGCTAAAAATTCGCGCATCTATGAAATGGCACCCCCCTGCATCTTGTTTACAAATATTTTACCAAGATCAGCGGCTTTCTCTGATTGGCTGCAATGCAACTGCCATTTTTCGGTTCGTTTTTTATCGACATTGGCCAGTGTTGGCCAATGCTGTTGAAACTCGCAATATACATAAAACGTTTTCCATGCATTTACAGAATTTAAAACATTATTAATATGTTTTCTACACTCTATCAATTTAATAAAAAGCAAAATGTGAACTAAAAGTTGAAATATCAAACTTTTATGAACTTTCAATATTGTATTACTAATATTCGCCAACAATGGCCAATGTCGGTAAAGAGCGGCACAAAATGTACGACCTTAGCCAGTATACGCCATCGTTGGCCAATGTTGGACCAACATTGGCCAATATTGTTGTGCTACTTGGGTCAGCGGAACAGTACATGAAAATTCATGTGAATGCATTTCAGGCCCTGATATATGTTATTAATACAGTATTATATTTAAGTGCACAATGTGGTGCATACAAAATGTTTAGAAAATATACAGAGGGCTATGAATTATGAAAGGAAAATATTTTTTTTTAATTGAATATGATTAAAGGAAATGCTTTGTTATAGCATTTTACCATGTTAAATTAAGATGGTCAGAAATTAATTCCCCATACCATACTGAGCTTTTAATGCATTTAATTAGACAATGTGACAGATTTAAATACAATTATAAATTACCTTTCCATTTCAAATTTGTTTCATGTGCAATACGTAATAATTCTTTAGGCATAACATAACTAAATTTTAAAAGTAAATTTACAAATGAAAGGGAAACACAGAAAAATCTAGTATAGTATAGTATACTATCTCTAAATTTTGGCATAATTATTTTAATATCTGAATATGGAAAATTAAGTATTTATTATGCAAACTAAAAACACATTCACCAAAATAAATAAATAAATAAGTTAAAGAAAAAAAAAATCAAGCTCTAAAATACTTATCTTTAAAAAAAGTCAAGGTACTTTTAAACATCATGAGAACTGTGTGTGCTATTCTAGTATCAAATCTCACAATGAAAACTAAAACGGTAAGAATGACTCCTCAAGTCAAAAAGTGTTACAAGATTACTTACCTGCAGATCTACTTGGCTGAAAATTTTTTTATTTATCTTCTTTATTCAAATTAAAAGTACTAGATGCGGACTGCAATCCCTCATCAAATTCAGCGACTGCAAACATCCTAAACAAAAAATATGCAAAGTTTGTTGTTTTACTTTCTAGTTTGAAAAAGCCAGAGGGAAAAATTACTAATTACACACACACACACACACACACACACACACACACACACAAAAAAAAAAAAAAAAAACTATTTTGTAAAAGAATGTACTGGTTAAATTTTTTTACACGGGATACAATTTAGTATGATAGGATTTATTTCAATCTATTCTTCCATATAAAGGCATGCAGTAACTAATAAGTACAACACTGAATAAACACCATGAAATGCAATAAACTCGCCTGAGTTAAACTGTGCGAGTTTTGAAATGCAATAAACTCGCCTGAGTTAAACTGTGCGAGTTTATTGCATTTTATGGTGTTTATTCAAAGTTTTGTACTTATTACTTTAAAATGCCAGTTCTGTGGTGATTTTTTATTATGCAATAATTGTATTTCCTTCCCTAGCATCAGTTACTAATATTCATTTCTTAAAAGTTACTTTGACATAGCTTAAACTTATCAGCCCCTTGGCGGCTTTTAAATTTTTATTGTCATTTTGACGATGAAATAAAAAAATTGCAATTGCGTCAATAAAGACTTTGGCAAGAAACGTTCGAGCTAATTCAATGCTAAATTTAAAATTTCGCAAAGGAGTTCTAAAGTGAAACTGTTTCATTTCTTTGGGACGATTTTTCTCAATTGTATTTTAATTATTAAAAAAAAATAAAAAACCTTTGTGCATTTTTAATTTATTTATTGACCTAAAAGAAAGCATATTCGCTTATTTAATATTTTTTGTCATCAATTTTTGAAAAATAATTTTAAAGTTAAAATGGGATTTTTACTTAATATTTTTTAAATCAATTATCCGAATGAACTGAATATATGGCGTTAGCTAGATTTTATCCTTATTAATAAGTGTGCTAATTTTTGACAAAATTGTATAATCCAGATAGATACAATGACAAATTTTCAGCTTTATATATTTTAAATAAAAACAAAAATGCTTGCATATATTTATTGAAGTTGTAATACAATAAATGGCGACAAAGCAAAATTGCTGTCTGAAAGAAATAGTCGTACTAAGTTTGGATCACTCTCTACAACTTAATACTTTTAATCAGGAAACAAGTCTCCTTCACATTTGGTCTGACAAATTTTTTATGTTAGTACGATTACGAAAGTTAAAATAAATAAATGTTTTACATTTCACAGGCACAAAAAATTATTCCTTAGTATTTTTAAACTATTCTGTAAAATGCATTAAGCAATATTTGAAAATGAAGTAAAGTCATATTTATTTTAATAAATTTACGAAAATTTAAAAAAAGTGAATATTCTATCTATGTCTAAGATTATTATTCATTTAGAGTGCTTGAATTTTTTTTTTTTTTTTTTTTTTTTTAAATGTTAAAAAGAAAAAAAAAAGTAATTATTTCCATCCAAATAAATATAACTTTCTTAGAGAATAAATTCCATCTTGAAATATTAATTAGTAGTAAGATAAATTTAGGAAGTAAATAAATATAGAATTCATTAATTTATTATAATTACAATTTAACACACAAAAAAAATTCTTCAGAATTTTAGCTAAATTCATAAGCAGTATTTTAGGTTTCTCGAAAACTAATTTAATTGTTAAAATAAATAAATAATACTGTTGATTTATTTTTCTTATCTTGCTTATTCCCAACTTCGTTTTCCATTTCATTTGTCCTCTGATAAATTACTCAAGAACGAAGAACCGTACTTGTGATTTAAGAATCAGTAAAACTTTGTTTCGATTTTAATAACAGAAAAAGAGCTATGTAATCCCATGTGCAAAATGAAAAAGTTATTAAAAAGGGGAATAATGTGCAATGCTAAATCACTGAGCAATGCTTCTAAGAAGCAAATTCTGATACACTTTTAAATATTTTTCCATTTAAATTCAACCCTTTAAAATTGAAATTAAAACCTATATTAATTATTTATTGCAACTAATAAAATTTCTGATATTTTTCATATGAATTAAAGAACGCAGTTCAATATTAATTTCTTAAATTATTGATATATACAGCACAATTCTTTCTAATAGATATCAAGTACCAAGATGTTATATAATAACTCTGATATTAAAGCATAAAATAGAGACGAGATTGGCAAAAAAAACAAAAAAGCTAAAACTATATGAAAAGGCAAAATGTTGAGATGAAATACTACACTTTTGATGATAAAATCTATTATGTTAGAGTAATGTATATATTTTTAATTTTTCATCTGTACAAAAAAAGAACAAAAACATAGTATTTCAACTCATATTACTAATATAAAAATATAGTATTAAATAAAAACACAAAACAAAGAAATGTATTAATATGCTTACTTCAGAAATTCCAGGAAGATCCGATCATTTGCTTTGCAGAATCCACTGACTGCTCGAAGATACAAATAGACGCCATCGCGATCGCCATGCATGATTTGATTAGCAAAATCGAGATTGCGAGGCCATAGAAACAGTGGCGGATTTAAGGGGGGAGGGTTAGGGGCTGAACCCCCCCCCCCCCCCAAAAAAAAAAAAAAAAAAAAAAAAAAAAAAAAAAAAAAACATTGACATTCACATTTGAATATTGCAATTGTAAATTTTTTATTGGTCTAGAATAACACTTTGAAAAATCTTATCCCCCCCCCCCCCCCAAAAAAAAAAAAAAAAAAAAAAAAAAAAAAATCAAGTTCTGGATCCGCCACTGCATAGAAAATGATCTGCGCGTGCGTGGGATCAGCAACTGGCTCTCTCAAATGTCTCAAACAGTACATCTCAGAGACAATCAACCGTGATAGCTCAGAGATGTTTTTTTTAAGACGCACTGAGATGTGATGAAGTTAGGGGTTACATACAAATGGAACGTTTGCAATTTCGATGACGTAAATTTTGCAAGTTTCTTGCAAATACAGTCGGCAGCAAAAGTATCCGAGCACTAGCAAAAATTCCTATGTAAAAAAAGTACACATGCAGTTTTGTTAAATAAATCCTTGTCAAATCCTATTCTTAGTCAGACTAAGAATGTGATTCGACAAGGATTTATTTAACAAAACAGTGTTAAGTGTGCTTTTTTCATATAGAAATTTTTGCTAGTGCTCGGATACTTTTGCTGCCAACTGCAGTCATACATTTGGAACGCTTGCAAACGGCTTTGCAACTGGAAGTGTTTCATTTGTATGTACTCCTAAGACGTTGCGATGTACTTGAGATGTTTCTGGAACCTAGTGTGCTGTATGGGTTTATACATAATTAATAAATATAATAAACCTTAAAACATATTTCATGCTTGGCCGTTAATATTTTCGGCTGGGCGCCCAGCTCTTTTCAAATGACTTCATCTGTGCCGGATTTCTCAGAATGGTGGTCTTTTATAGTTGATTTCATTATTTCTCAGAATGGTAGTCTTTTTTTTTTATAGTTGATTTCACAATTATGAGAAATCCGGCGCAGATGAAGTCGTTTGAAAAGAGCTGGGCGCCCAGCCGAAAATATTTACGGCCAAGCATGAAGAATGTTTTAACGTTTATTATATATATTAATTATGTAACGTTAAATTTTATAAACGCTGCCGAAGGCAGTGGGGACCCGAAACAGTAGGCTAAAAGTACTAAAAAAATGCATTGTCACCATGCTCTGAACTCTTCTGAAAATTTCAAACGTCTAGCTAATGAGAAAGTTATTTAAATAAATTTTGTGTTGAATCATATAGAAGCTGCCAAAGGCAGCAGGGACCCGAAAATGTCGGCTAAAAGTGGGGAAAAAAAATGCATTGTTATCATGTTTTGAGCTTTTCTACAACTTTCAAATGTCTAGCTAATCGGGAGGATGTCTAGCTAATCCAGCTAAATAAATTTTCTCTTGAATCATATAAACGCTGTCCAAGGCAGCAGGGACCCGAAAATGTTGGCTAAAAATGGTAAAAAAAATGTATTTTTATCATGTTTTGAGATTTCTACAAATTTCAAATGTCTAGCTAATCGGAAAGTTATTCAAATATGTTTTCTGTTGAATCATATAAACGCTGCCAATGGCACCAGGGACCCAAAACAGTTCGCTAAAAGTATTTTAAAAAATGCACTGTCACCTTATTCTGAATTCTCCTGAAAGTTTTAAAACCCTAGCTAGTCGGGAAGTTAGTTAAATAAGTTTTCTGCTGAATCTTATAAACGCTGTCGATTGCAGTGGGGACCCGAAACAGTAGGCTAAAAGTACTAAAAAAATGCATTGTCACTATGTTCTGAACTCTTCTGAAAGTTTCAAATTTCTAGCTAGTCGGGAAGTTACTAAAATAAATCCTCTGCTGAATCATAAACGATGCCGAAGGCAGCGGGGACCCGAAATAGTAGGCAAAAAGTACTAAAAAAAATGCATTGTCACCGTGTTCTGAATTCTTCTGAAAGTTTTAAATGCCTAGATAGTCGGGAAGTTAATTAAACAAATTTTCTGCTGAATCTTATAAACGCTGCCGACGGCAGTGGGAACCCGAAAATGTCGGCTAAAAGTGGAAAAAAAAATGCATTGTTATCATGTTTTGAGCTTTTCTACAACTTTCAAATGTCTAGCTAATCAGGAGGATGTCTAGCTAATTGAGCTAAATAAATTTTCTGTTGAATCATATAAACGCCGCCGAAGGCAACAGGGACCCGAAAATGTTGGTAAAAATGTAAAAAAAATGCATTTTTATTATGTTTTGAGCTTTTCTACAAGTTTCAAATGTCTAGCTAATCGGGAAGTTATTTAAATATTTTTTCTGTTGAATCATATAAACGCTGCCAATGGCACCAGGGACCCAAAACAGTTGGCTAAAATCATTTTAAAAAATGCATTGTCACCTTGTTCTGAATTCGCCTGAAAGTTTTAAAAGCATAGCTAGACGGAAAGTTAGTTAAATAAGTTTTTTGCTGAATCTTATAAACGCTGCCGACCGCAGTGGGGACCCAAAACAGTAGGCTAAAAGTACTAAAAAAATGCATTGTCACTATGTTCTGAACTCTTCTGAAAGTTTCAAAAATCTAGCTAGTCGGGAAGTTATTGAAATAAATCTCCTGCTGAATCATAAACGATGCCGAAGGCAGCGGGGACCTGAAATAGTAGGCAAAAAGTACTAAAAAAATGCATTGTCACCGTGTTCTGAATTCTTCTGAAAGTTTTAAATGCCTAGCTAGTCGGGAAGTTAGTTAAATAAGTTTTCTGCTGAATCTTATAAACGCTGCCGACGGCAGTGGGAACCCGAAAATGTTGAATAAAGTGGAAAAAAAAGCATTGTTATCATGTTTTGAGCTTTTCTACAACTTTCAAATGTCTAGCTAATCGAGCTAAATAAATTTTCTGTTGAATCATATAAACGCTGCCGAAGGCAACAGGGACTCGAAAATGTTGGCTAAAAATGGTAAAAATTCCATTGTCACCGTGTTCTGAATTCTTCTGAAAGATTTAAATGCCTAGCTAATCGGGAAGTTAATCATATAAATTTTCTGTTGAATCATATAAACGCTGCCAATGGCAGCAGGGACCCAAACCAGATGGCTAAAAGTATTTAAAAAAATGCATTGTCACCGTGTTTTGAATTCTTCTGAATGTTTTAAATGCCTAGCTAGTCGGGAAGTTAATTAAATAAGTTTTCTGCTGAATCTTATAAACGCTGCCGACAACAGTGAAGACCCAAAACAATAGATTGAAATTACTGAAAAAATGCATTGTCACCATGTTCTGAACTCTTCTGAAAGTTTGAAAGTCAGTAAAAATCGATTGCAAGATTTGTACTGGACTCACAAACAAACAAACAAGAATCGAAGTTAATAAAAACATGGTAATAAGTACTGATAATTACACAGGTCTACAAAAATGATGTTGAAAAAATTTGATTTGATCATTTTAACTGATTCTTTTTGCTCTTCTGAAACTGAAAATGCAGCCAGTTTTTCTCTACCATATATAGATTTTTGTCAATACAAGGTGTTTAGTGACATAATTTCTTACATATACCATCAGAAAAATAGGTTGGTTGGTTGATAAAGTTTTACGTCGCCCTAGTGCTGCGCACTAACAACAATAGGTACTCATGATTAATTAATCATGGAAACATACTATAAAACTTACCATATAATTATAGTGGTAGAGGAGTAATGAGAGAAATTATACTGGTAGGCACCCTGTATTAACAAAAATCTATATGTGATAGAGAAAAACTGGTTTCATTTTTGGTTTCAACTCACCCAAAAATATAAAGATCAGCTAAAATTATTAAATCAAAATCTTTAATGTAGACCGACCTGTGTTATAATATCCTGAGAACATCCTGTAACTATCTCGAAAAGACATCCGGAGGACGGGCAGCGATGTATTTTTCTACTTGTCACAGGATCTCCTCTGAATAACATCTCCATCCTGAAATTATCAGATAAGACATCCAAAATACATGCAGTGGTGTCTCCTTCTGGAAACCACTGAACATCCACCGGTTGGTGACAGGATATTTCAGAACATCCAGCGGATAAGGTATTATCCTGCATGTGAGTCTCCGGATGTTCGCTGGATGTAATTTGGCTGTATGGATATGAGTAAGAAGCTAGAACCTGGCTTAGAAACAATCTGGGAAAAGTGATAACATCTTTGAAGTTGGGTCGTTGTTTAGTAAAGCTTACATGCGGGCAGCAACTGTTGAAACAGCTGTTAATGGGTTTCGAAAGGCTGGAATTTGCCCTTATAACCCACATATATTTCCTGATGATCTGTTTTCCCGAGCCGAAATAACAGAGAGGAGAGAGGCCTTTTTCTGCATAAGCTTTTGATGCTGACACAAATACAATTTCAGCTACTCCACTGAAAGATACACCTATACCTGATACAAGTGAAACAGAACTCATTGCAGTAAAAGACACACATACCAGTGGCGGCTCGTGCACCGAAAATTGGTGAAGAGGCACATTCTATTTTACGCTGTATTCATTTACAGAATATAAATTTACATTTAAATAAGCATTTTCAGTTAATTTTAGTTAAGACCATGATTAAAAATACTTAAATATTATTTTTGAGCTCATCACCTATTTTCGGTTCACGAGCCGCCACTGACACATACACCTGACATAAATAACCTAGACCAAGCAAAACAAATGAATCTACTATTATGGAAACTAGAAAAACAAATTTTGTTTCCCCAAGAGATATATTGCCTATTCCTGGTGCCAAACATCGTGTCAAACGTTTAAATAAAAAACGTGGTAAAACAATGGTTCTGAACTCAAGTCCTGCCCTAAAGGTTTCAGGAGCACAAAAGAAAATGACAACTACTACAGTTTGTAAGCCAAAGGTAGCTAAGAGTTTATTTGCAGCATCTTCGTGTTCTACTAGAAAAAGAAAGAAGCATATTTTTGAAAAAGTTCAATATTCAGATTCATCCACTGCATCAGTAGAATCTGACATTTCTGATGGTAACAGTGAGACAGAAGATGAATTTCAGATTATAGAATATTACTTCGCAGAAGGAATCCCGGAAAAAATCGCACCGGAAAAAATCGCACCCGGAAAAAATCGCACCGTAAAAACATGCATGTTTGCGTACACACATGCCTCTCTCCCCAGAGAGCAAAACTTATCTTAAGATTCATATTGGCTTTAGGCAATAAATTTTAAATTCTGTGTAATCTTATAAACGAAGTTAAAGAAAAAAAAAAGGGGGGGGGCGTATTATTAAATTGTATTCATTGTACTTCTAGACCCGGAAGAGCGGATATATATGATAATTTAACAATTTTTTATAAATAAAATTTAAGAAAATAGTAAATGTTTGAATACCAATGCGAGATATGGGGATTCCGGAAAAAAAAAAAAAAAAAAAAAGAGCACCGCAAGAAAGACATTCTTCCAATTCGTGAATCGCAAAATAAGAAATATAAAATAATGACTTTAAAGAATGGTTTTCAATTGATTTGGTACAACATTCATTTAGTATATACTGCGGAAAAAAAGGGGGGGGGGGACTAAGTGCAGGTTGAAAGAAAATAATTGTTTATATATCACCTTCTTACCGATTTTTATGAAATATTTTATAATCACGTACAACTTGTGAAAAAATTAGAGTAAGTGTCAGACATACGTGAGGGTGGGGGATTAAATAGGGGGAAGCAAAGGAAAATAAGGTGATTTTTTGTATCACTATTTTACCGAATTTAATGATATATTCTGCACAATCACTTACTTTTTATGAAGATCACAATGAGTGTATTGTACTCCTGGGGGGAGGGGACAAGGGGGGGGGAGTAGATGGAAATAAAATATATTCCTCTTTAAACTGCCCTGTCATTGATTTAAGGAAAAAAAAACTTTGTATAATCATGTATATTTTGTAAATACAATAATAATAATAATAATAATAATAATAATAATGTATGAGACATTTTTCTTTTTTTTTTGGGGGGGGGGAATAAAAAAAGGGGAGTACGGGAAAATAAAATGATTTTTCATATCATCAATTTACCGATTTTAATGATATATTCTGTAACTATCACTTGCTTTTTATGGAGATCACAAATGAGTGTATACATACCAAGGGGATCAAGGGGGCGCAGATGTAAGTAAAATATATTATTCTTTAAACTACCCTACTATCAATTTTTAAAAAACTTAGTGTGTATATATCTTACTGTTTAAGAAAAATTACAGTGAGTGTTACACATATCTGGGGATCAGAGTAAAGAAAATGGTTGTTTTTATATAATCATGCTATTTACATGAAATTTTATGTACGACTATTAGGCTAGTACGGGCATATGAAAAATAAAATAATCTTTATAAACAACACTTATTATCGATTTTTTTTATTGACATTTTGTGTAAATATCAATTACTATTCATGAAAAATTACGGTGATATTTTAAATGTCTGGGGGGAGGGGGTGAAGAAAGTGAATGTTTTTACACTATGTTTTGCATTTAAATAAAATTTATTATAAATGTGACTGAATATTCAGGAAAATTTACGCTGCTTGTTATATATGTATCTTGGTGGAAATGGGGGGAGGGGGTGGGCAAATGAGAAAAATGATTTCATAAATATAACAATGCTACCAATTTGAATTAAAATTTCAAGAACTACCACTTCCTTTTAATGAACGCTTTCAAAGAGTGTTACATATACCTAGGAAGGGGGGTTGCTTAGGGGGAGAAAATGATTGTTTTTAAATCACTCTGCTTTACATTTATAGGAAATTTTGTATAAATATCTCTTATTGTTTATCAAAAACTGCAGATAGGATTATGTTACCCAATGACAGCTAGGGACCACATGGAAGGAATATATTTTTATGAATGGTGGAAAAAAAGTCCCGGGGAAATAAGTGCCCGAAAAAAAAAAAAAAAAAAAGTCCCCGGGAAAAAAAGTCACCAGAAAAAAGTCCATTAAAAAAAATAAATAAAAATGCGTTTTAAAAGCTTCTAACGATGTTTAAGAATGAGTACGGCTTCGTTTCGTCTTTCTTTTTGTCTGTTAACCTCTATGATAAAGATCACTTTTCCGATAATATTTATTGAAGCGCTTGGAGCTGTAACACCTAATTCAAGTTTTCTATGGCATATTGATATTCTCTATTGAAAATGATATAATTAACGCAACTATTGTTTGTAGAGACACTAGCAAAAGTATTTCTGATGCATTAAAGTCCATGATCGGTATTTTTAAAACAGTCTTTATTTTATAGTGAACATAACATAGGAAACACCTTTACGTTTTTTGAAGGTGGTAAAAAAGAGCGTGTGTCTTTTTATTCTATGAAAACTCGGCACAAAGATGTTTAAATGCATATAAAAAGGTAATATTTAAAAGATTAAGACAAATAAGAATAACATGAAATATTTGTTTACTAATATAAGATATACGATATACCACTTCTATTGGACTGCTATAAAAGAATATTTTGATGAGGCGACGTATAATCGAAATTTTAGTAAACAATTTAGAAACTTACGAGTTTTATTTTATACAAATGGAATTATATATAACATTACTATGCAAAATGTGAATTGATAATGTAATGCTATTTGTTTTACATTTTTCAAAGGTAGTTTTATTTAATAGTGTGTTTAATGAAATAGCATACGCTTACTATTTATTGAAAATAGCACAAGGATAGACAAATGTGTAGAATCATATCTTTGATTGTAATATGCTTGTAATTTTTTCTCTTTAGAAATTATATTGACAAAAAACATTTTATATACGTATTCTACCTTCATCTAGTACGAATAGTCATTTTCTGAATCCCTAAACGGGATGTATAAATTTCTTAGTTATGTGTATAAGGTAAAGAAATAAAATGAATAGACGAAATGATCGAGAATTTCAAACAAAGTGGCAACGCACTTGTTTGTAGCACTCGTGCCTACTTTGTTCGCCTGACGAAAAATCGCGTCTTATTTCGACAGGAAACAATTGTTGAATGTTCTTGCATTTTATGCTGTTTATTAAAATTTTTGTACTTATAACAGACATTATTTTCAAATGTACAGTCTAAAATATAATTACAATTTCATGAAAAAAAAAAAAAAAGTTTTCAGTAAACAAAAATAAATTTATCATCTAAATTTTGTGCTTCTTCACCTCCTACACTTGCACTGTAAGATATAGATCAAATAGACTGTGCCCTCTCAATTTCTGTTTTTTTTTTTTTTTTTTTTTTAATGAAATTTTAGTCAAATTTTAGGTCATATTTGAAATTAATCTCTGTTGTTTGTTTTGCAGTACTGGTAGAGAACTGTTGAAATACGTCGTCAGTTTTTATGGATTTTATTATTAATATTCTTCAAATCATAAATAGAAGTGCGAAAGATTCTTCTAATGATATCAGATAATTTTCTACCTTTTTTTTTTTTTTTTTTTTTTTTAAGGTTAAAGTCAGCGTTTAGATAGCGTCAGTATTGCTTTTTTTTTTTTTAAAGTTTTATATAGGGCTAACAGATTTTTGCCCGCTTCGCTCAGTTCATTATATAAATTAAAAAGAAGAATAATTTATTTTTCGTGTTTATAATGAAATAAAACACACTTTAAAGTCAAGTACAAGTAAGTGTAATTACAGGTAATTTTATAGTTATCTTTTCTTACATAGGTATTAAAATTGTGGCACTGCAAATCTAATGCGTATCATACTATACTCTATAGAAAATATTGTTGTGCACGTATGAATAATATATTTCAGTTTCATTAAGATAGGTATGTACAAAGTAAAGTTATTGAACTTTGGCGTATAGAAATGTCTGTCATAGAACGGAATGCTTTGGAATATTTTCAGTTGCCCCCGTACACTAATTAGTGACGGTATTTACTCCATTTTCTTTAGAAAACATCCGATGGTAAACTTGAATAACATATTTCAACTTCATTAAGATTTGTGCAAAGTAAGAATATTCGCAAAGTAAAGGTATTAAAATATGATTTCTAGAAATACCTTCATTCTTTAAAGCACGGGCAAATTCTTTTCTTTCTTTCTTTTTCTTTTTTTTTTCTCTTCTTCTTCTTCTTCCTTTTTTTTTTTTTTTTGTGTGTGTGTGTGTATCTATATATTTATAATATGAAAACCTTTTGAAACATTGTACAAAATGAAGTAAAGTGCAGAAATATATCACATTAAAAAAGTGAAGATTTAAACAAAAAGAAAAATAAATAATCAGAATTCAAATAATGAAAGCATATAATACCTAACACGTCTTCATGGGCATTGGTTGAATGTATTCAAAATTAGATGTATGATGCAGATTGAAAAAAAAAAAAAAATAATAATAAAATAACTACGCTGGTATCGATTTAAATAAAATTTTCTGTATATACCACTTACTGATTAAGAAAAATTACACTGAGTGTTACACATATCTGGGGGTGGGGGGTGTTGCTAAGAGAAGAACAGAGTAAAAATGTGGTTGTTTTTTAATCACCTATTTATAAGAAACTTTCCATGACTATTACTTACTTTTTATTAAAATTATAATGAAAGTTTCCTGTAGTTAAAAAAAGGGGCAAGTGGGTGACAGATGATAAATAAAATAATATTTTTTAACAACACTTATTACCGATTTCTTTATTGACATTTTGTGCAAATGTCACTCACTGTTAATGAAAAATTGCAGTGACAGTTACATATGTCTCGATTAATTGGAAGGAGGGGGTGGGGGGCTGGAGACTGAGAGATAGAAAATGATGTTTTCTTTCATTATGCTTTGCACTTTAATAAAATTTATTGTAAATATCACTTAATTTTAAGAAAAATTTACGCTGATTGTTATATATATTTTGGGGAACTATAGTGGGGAAGGAGGGCTAAAGAGAAAAATGATGGCATAAATATTACAATGTTATCAATTTCAATTAAAATTTTAACAACTATCACCTACTGATAATGAAACATTATTTTGAGTGGAATCTATACCTGAAGGAAGGTGAGGGGGGGGGGGCAGAGAGAAAAAAATATGATTGTTTTTAAATCACACCGCTTCATATTTATAGGAAATTTTGTATAGATATCATTTATTGTTAATGAAAAATTTTAGAGAAGGCTGTGCATCGCAGTATCTTTCAATTTCTAAGTTAGTAGGCAAAAATTCAATGCAATATTCGGATAAGACATTAATTAAAGTTAATGTCAAATATTGGTAAATGATTGTTTTGAAACAGATTTGTTTTGTTTTTTTTAAATCTGTCCCATTTCCCCCGCCCCTTTCCCTCGTGGAAACAAAAAAAATTTACTATCGTTCTTATTAAAAGGGCACTACTTTTAACTTCACCTTGCAAAACTGATGCTAAAAATCAACGAGAGCATAAGTTTTTTATTTCTAGGTGGGGGGGGGGGGAGCAAAAGAGACAGATTAAAAGAAGAAAATTTCATTTTTCAGTAAATATTTTCAGATTTAAATCATACATTGAATTTTTGCGTACAAACTCAGGAAGAGAAAGAAACTGATACTTAATCCTCACTGTAATGTTTTATACACAGTAAGTAATATTTCTACAAAGTTTCATTAAATGAGCAACAAGATGGTACAAAAACATATTAGCCCTTAGTTCTCAACAAGTAGTGTAACCCTCTTCTCTTCAATTTTTGATAAACAATAAGAGATATTTATGCAAATTTTCATATTTAAGTGATTTAAAAACAACATCCCCCCCCCCCTTCTAGATATATGTAACACTTTTTGAAATTTTTCATTAAATGTAGGTAATAGTTTTTGAAATTTTAATTAAAACTGGTACCATTGTGATACTTATACAATCATTTTTCTCTTTTAGCCCCTCCCTATAGCCCCCAAGATATACATAACAATCAGGGTAATTTTTTTCTAATTATTCAATGATATTGATAATAAATTTTATTAAAATGTAAAATATAATGATATAAACATTCATTTTCTTCCCTTCTGTGCTCCCCCTCCCCCAAGACATATGTAACTTCACTGTAATTTTTCATTAATAGTAAGTGATATTTACACAAATTGTCAATAAAAAAAATGGATAAGTATTGTTTAAAAAGATTATTTTATTTTTCATCTCCCCCCGTTATCAACTGTAGGTAACTTCCTCTATAATTTTAACAAAATGTAATTGATACTACAAAGTTTCATATAAATAAGTAGTATGGTGTTATAAAAAGAACCATTTTCTTCACTTCCCCCCCCCCCCCCCCCCAGTAAACCGTCCAGATATGTGTAATACTCACTGTAATTTTTCTTAAACAGTACGTTGTATATACACAAAGTTTTTTTTTTCAATCAATAATAGAGTTGCTTAAAGAATAATATATTTTACTTCCATCTGCACCCCTTGCCCCCCCCCCCCCCCAGGTATGTAATATGTACATTCATTCTGATAGTCACAAATTGTACGTGCTTATACAAAGTCTCATTAAAATCGGTAAGAAGGAGGTATAAAAACAATTGTTTTCTTACAATTTGCTGCTAGCCCCCCCCCCCCCCCCCACCTTTTTCTCAAATATACAGTAAATGAATGGTGTACCAAATCAAGTGAAATTCTTAAAATGTAATTTGAAAGTCACTCTTTTAATTCCTTATTTGATATTTATTATTTTGCGATTTGCGAAGTGAAAAAGTGCCCTTTTTAGCGGTGTCCTTTTTTCCGGGATTCTAGACCAACATATATTTTCTAAAAATGGTCAAATCGATTTCTGGAGCTTTCAAAACATGTAATTCCATCGAAAACCGGAAGTTGAAAATTTTTACGAATTCAATACCTACTAATTATTCTAAAAAATAAAATAAAATAAAAATGCAATAACTTAATTTGTGATGCTTCAGATGATTTATTATAAAAGATATTTTGTAATTAATGCCTATCTTCAATGTAATCATCACTTCTTCTTCTTCTTCTTATTATTGTACTTAACGTAAGCAATCATAATAAGTATTAAAATTTAATTATTATATTAGAAAAAGATAAATTCACAATACTCCATTAAATTCTACTATTAAATAACACTGCATCTACCTTTGAAAACGTTAAAAATTTTAAAATATTATTCTTAATTATTATTTTATGCAATAATATTACATAAAAATTTACTTGTCTAGACTAAATTTGCACGAATCAAAATTGTGTATTAAAATTTCGATTGTATGTCTTTTTAATATTTTAAGTCAAACCTTTCAAAGAGGTGTAATGTATAATATAATTTAGTCTTCATTTTTTTACATCTTTTTATACAACAACAAGATTGTTCTAGAAAGGAAAGCAAGATTTTAACATCTGTAAAGAAGGTAAAAGGGGTTTTCTGTATCTGAAAAGAAGGAAATATCACAAATTCTGGCCTTTTAAAATCTTCCTTATCTATTCAAAGTTCAGATATTAGGGCTATAAGGCGAAGGAACACTATGATTGTGAACTGTGAGGTGAGAACGCAAAAGCAGAGGGTAACTCAATGACATTGCCAGATGAAAGAAAAAACTGGAGAACACTTCTAGGAAAAATATTTCCTTCCTAAAATTCCTGTCATTGTCTACACAAAGAAAGTCTTTCTGTTTATCCATGCTCAAAAAGTAAAATTAGCCTCCAATCTCCACCCATCCACAACTCTTTATTTTTTTATTTTTTATTTTTTTTTATTTTATTTAACCATTATTATTATTTTTTATTTACTTATTTTATTTTATTCTTTTTTATTTATTTATTTATTTTTTAATAACTAACATTGATAGAAAATCGCACAAATATTGAATACGTGAATAAATATATTAATAAAGGTTAAAATTTCTTCTTTAAGACCGAAAAAAGTTGGAAAATGAATGATTCTAATATTCACAGCCCCTTAGGAAATATAAATATATATATACACACACACATTTATATCTGACGGCGAAAAATTTTTTACCCTTTTTTATATATTTATCTTTGCCATTTTTTCCGTTGCCATTTTTTCCAGTTGCCATTATTTCCGTTGCCATTTTTACCTAAATTCTATTTTTACCGTAGCCATTCTTTCTTGTATCACCGACCCCCCACCCCCACCCCCGGATTACTATTCTAACCCCAGCCATTTTTACTGCGCACAGTGATAATGAGAATTTCCAAAATTACAGACCTCAAATAAAAGAAAACAAAATGTAAAACCAAATAACTTTTTCATAAAATACTCTCTCTCTTTTTATACGCATATATATATGTTACACAGCTGTTTAGAAATAAGTTCTGTGATATAATTTTATTTTTCTATGCGATTTTTTCCGGTGCGATTTTTTCTGAGTGCGATTTTTTCCGCCTCCCGCTTTATTCCGTGGCGATTTTTTTTTTCGGATACTAAATAAAAAGGCACTTTTGTAACAAGAAAATCGCAAAATAATAAACATGAATAATAAATTTAAAGAATAATTTCGAAATCACATTTTTAGAAAATTAAATTGATTTGGTACAACATTTATTTAGTATATACCTGAGGGACGGGGCGGGGGGGAGAGGAGTACCGGATCAAAAGAAAATAATTGTCTTTATGCCCCCTTTTTACCGATTTTAATGAAACTTTATATAATCGCGTACAATTTGTGAAAAAATTACACTGTCAGACATAACTGGAGGTGGGTGGCAGAGGAAAACAACATGATTTTTTTTTTTTTTTAATCACCATTTTACCGATTTTAATAATACATTCTATAATTATCACTTACTCTCTTATTAAGATCAAAATGAGGGTTAGATATACCTAACAGGGGGGGGGGCAAAAATGGTTGAAGATGAAAAAAAAATATGTTTTTCAAACTGCCCTAGTATCGGTTTAAATAAAACATTGAGTATATACTTACTGTTAAATTGCAGTGAGTGTTACACATCTCTTGGGGGGGGGGGGGGGTAGCAGAATAAGAAAAGTATCATATCAATTAAATAGGGGTAAAATATGAAGAAATTTTTTTAATTAAAAATACCAAAAATCATATGGTTCATCATTTTCAAATCATTATTAGGTAATAGAGAGAAAAAGTTGTTTTTATGATAATAAATTATTTCATTATATAAATAAATCAATTACATTTTTAAACTTTCCCGTATAACATTTTTAAAGCAGTCTCTATTAAAAAAAGTATATGTATAAAAATGTTTATCAATCTGTGTAAATTTTTCGTTCCCATCATGCTATACGTATGGGGATCTTAGGCAATCATAAAAATTTTCCTCCTTGGGGTTTTTATTTTATTTTATTTATTTATTTTTTTTTTTTTTTTTACATTTCTACACGTTTTGAGGTGTGAGAAATTTAAAAATCATAAAACTGATATGGTTTATTCGTTTGTGCGTTAGTTAATTAATATATGTACTCGACATCATAAGAATTTTTTATTTTTTATTAAAAACTTCTTATACATTAAGAAATTAAAAATTAATAAATTTTTATTATTAGTTTTAAAAATAAATTTTAATTTTAAATAAAATTTTTATATTCGAATATATAATTTATATATATACATATATCTTACAAAAGCATCTATTAACACATACATACATACACACATATATAATCATAAGTATTATTTTCATTCTTTAACTCAAAATATATATGATTGATTTAGTTCATATAAATTTCGTTTTTAATTATCAGTAATTAGTATTGTTTTTTTTAACCTAAAAATAAAAGTACTTGTTTATCCTGCTCCACCAGTCTTAAGCCGTGTTTGAGTTTCATTTGTTTGAAATACTGCCTTTATTTCACATAGTTTTCAGTTTTTATACTAAACATGTGTACTCATCCCGTACTCACTCTAAAACATTCTTACAAGCTTTTAAAACGCATTTTTATTTATGTATGTTCTTTTATTACTTTTCAATAGTGACTTTTTTCCCACATGACTTTCTTTCCGGGGACTTTTCTTCCGGTGACTTTTTTCTCGTGACTTCTTTTTCAGGTGAAACAGTTTATACGTTTTTTAAGGTACCGTTCCAGAAAAACGTACAAATGAAAAAATCGTACAACTGAAAATTTGTTTTAACGCATTAATACATAGTAAAGGATTATATTATTATTAAAAATCAAATTAATTTTCATAATTTCCTTTACATTTGTTAGACTAAGATAATTTTTAATGAAATTTAAGATAATTTTAAAAAGTAGGATAAAATTTAAAAGATAATTAAAAATGTAGAAATTCAGGAAATTTCCTTCAAGTTTTGACTTTAACCTTTAAAGACAGTCTTTCGTTTTCTAACTAAAGATGACATTTTTGTAAACGGTTAAAGAGAAGAAAGAAAAGAAAAAAGAAAAAAAAAAAAAAAAACTACTTTGTCTCTACAACAGCAAGATGTCAAATAAGAATAAGCATGATAAGAAATAAGAAAATCTTCTGGTATCCTATTCAAATTTAACCAAAAGAAGTGAGTAATAAACCTCTAAGTTTACAAAATGCCTATGAAGTTGTGAGACTTTTTTTTTCTCCTTTCACATCCCGTCTCTGGAATGCAATTAAAGGAGAGAGTGGGACGGAGGTCTACAAGTTGTCAGTTTTCTTTCTCTCAAAAAAATTCTGTCTACTTTTATACTTACCAATTCACCCAGTCCAGAATAATTGCTTCTGAATGTTTCTCTACCCCCCCCCTCCCCCTTGCAAGCTATCAGTCCTACTTGGGTGTTACTGAGTTGCGCTTAAGAATAGGAGGTACTACTCATCCCCCCCCCCCAAAAAAAAAAAAAAAAAAAAAAAAAATAAATAAATAAATAAAATAAAATAAAATAAATAAATAAATAAAAAGCATAAACGCATCAATTGCGCTCGTAGGTTTTTCAGAAAATCAGAAAAAAAATTCTAAATAATTTTGACTATTCAAATTTGCATAATTTGTCGATAAAGCTTTCTGATAATCATTAATATTTGTTTGTTTCAATTTTTTGAAAGCTTTTCAGGAATAAATTTGTTTTTCAAAAAACATTTTGCATACCAGAACAAATTGTTCAGCTTATTCTATCATAAGTTATTGATGGCATGAGATTTTTGGATTTCTTTTTGAAATACTTATGTTTCATTTAAATGTGAAAATATTTTGAAAACATTACAGGTAAGACAAAACTAAATAAAAATATGGTGTATATTCAATATTTCCACTTTAAAACTTTTCACAGACCATAAAATTCAATCCAGCGCAACCGGTTTCGAAAGGACTAGGCCTTTTTTCATCAGGTGCAAAAAACATGTGCTACTGCCTTGTAGGCAAAAGCAAGACTTGCTTTTATTTGTGCATTTATTTGCTTTTATTTATTACATCTGTAATATAAATATTTCTTTAAATAAATAATATAATATAAACATTTTTTAAATTACTCTTGTATAAGTAAATTAAAATTTATAAGTAAATTAAAATTCGTTTCCTTTCCACGTAAATTGTGAGTTTCTTAACTTTATTCATAAATGAATATAAAAGTTCTCATATTCATATTTAGCTTAAAAAATCAGGGTACAGACAGAATGAATATACAAACAAATTGTAAACAGAAATTGCCTCTGCACATGAAAATTCACTATATTTATTTATTTTAAATTAATATTTTTTAAATTTTTAAATTTATCATAAAAGCAATAAACTATTTCCACTTTCTCATTTTTTTTTTTACTACTTTTAACATTTACTGATTAACCGGTAAATAATAATGCAAATTTAAAATTTATTACCTTTTGTTTATTCAGAACTTTTTGCTCATTTTCTCTTGAGAAAATACTGCCATTTATAAATCACAGTTTAAATCTTATGATAAAATAATTTTTCTGCCAAATATATTCGAAATATTTTAAAAGTATATTTTTAAATTAAAAAAAAAAAAAAAAAAAAAAAAAAAGTCAATTTCTCTTTGAAGGAAACAAAGACAAAAAATATACATATAAATAACATTTAATTTAGATATTTTTTTTTTTCTTTTTTCGTTTTCAAAATATTTACGTATTAAACTTTTTTTTTTCTCTCTCTCTCTCTCAGGGTAAAATTTAGTATATTACTCAATTTGCAGTATTCACAATAAATTGTAAGTAACCAATTTAGTGTAAATTCATCCAATTTAGTGTAAAGAAACTAAAAAATATACTCTGAAAAAATATTTTTACTTTAATCGAAAAAAAAAAAAAAAAAAAAAAAAACTTTCTCAAATCATCGTTAAATTGCCCGATGTGGCAACCCAATTAACGCCAAGTGCGTACAAAGGTCTCTGTAGCATATACAGTGCTGTCAAGTTTTGCTTTTCCCTAGCTCGAAGATCCATGAAATGTGGTCAGGGGAGTTTTTGAACGAAATGTGACGACCCCCCAAATCATGCAAGAACTTTTGCAAATGCCTCGGGGGAACTAGTTCTTTCAGGTTTCATTAATAATAAAAGTAGGGGAAGGTTTCAAAATATCACAAATCAAACTCTATAATCCTGGTGTCTCCTATTTAAAGTGATCATTTGAAAATATTTTTTTTTTCTTTTTGCAACCTATGTTTGACCTTGCTCACACTTTGACATGTCCATCGACTTCAATATGAACATTTGTTGCAAGACGAGTAGGAGGGGAGGGGTCAGGAGTGGAAAAACAAACATTATCATCTTGAGGGGAAACGTGTATACTGTAAGTGCAAATGAGACGTACTTTACACATAGGCAATAAAAAAAAAAAAAAGGAAAGGTATATTATATATATATATGAATATTTATAAACGATACTTTGTACATATTTTTATCTTTTAACATTCAATTATTTTCCAATTGCTAATATAAAAATTAATGCCGACTCTACACTCTGGTAATGTTTTTTACTCATTTTATAACCGCCATTTTTACCGTAGCCGTTTTTCTGGTATCATGTCTCCCCCCCCCCTCCCCTCCCCGATTACTATTCTAACCCCAGCCATTTTACTGCGCACAGTTAAAATGAGAATTTGCTAGATTAGAGACCTCAAATTAAAAAAGAAAATATTAAAAAAGTAAGACAAAATAACTATTTCATTAAATACTCTCTCTCTCTATATATACATATATATATGTTACACAGCTGTTCATAAACAAGTTCCATCAGCTCTACTACCTGAAAAAAATTATAGATTCTGTGATATAGTTTTATTATTCTGTGCGATTTTTTCCGGGTGCGATTTTTACCGGTGCGATTTTTTCCGCCTCCCTCGCAGAAGACACGGGCGAAATAAAGCTTGCTGCCAAAAAAGTGCAATTTAATGAAATAAACAATGGTGATTTGCTTTTGATTGAATGGGCTCTTCCCAGCGTCGTCTGCTCAATCACGTGATAGAGGAAAACGAATAATCGAATTCTGAGAATCGAATTCAATCAAATATTGTTCTTAAGAACAAAAATGTTAATATTTAATATAAAATAAAATAAAAGTAATATTGTGCATTTGTAAACAGTAGAATAATTGTATTTGTAAATTTAATAATTTTTAAAGAACACTTTATGTGTTTATTTATTTTTACCTATAAGAATCGATTGTTGTATATTGTAGAGTAACTGTAACATTAACTGATCTAACAATAAATAATAGCTTCTTGTGGAATGTTTACGGATTATAAATTGAAATGTTAAAATGTTTTCATTTAATTTAATTGCATAAAGGTGTTACAACAAGTTAATTAACTTAGTTACTGGTCTAAATGGATTTACGCAGTACGATATTGCACTGTCACTGATTTAAGTACGAAAAATCAGAGTATTTAAACATGGTCTTCATGAACATCAATAACAGGTATAAACTAAATGATGATTGTAAATGTATATAGCAAACAAAAGATGATGAATAATGATATAAAATGGATTAAAAATGATGATGTATAAAAAATAACACAGATTAAATACGATTGATCAAAAATAAGAATAGAAAATATGTTATTTCAGCAATCGCTCTAGATAAACAAGACTTCGTCTGCTATTTGTTTTCCCTCTATCATGTGACCTCTGACGTCAGGAGGGAAGAGTCCATTGCAGTCAGGTAAAGGCCAGGGAAATAGAAAGCAGTTCGTTGGCCAAGTGATTTCGGTTCCCTCGCAAGATGGACCGCATTTTCTTTCAGTCAAGTTCATGCGGCCATATAGACAACAAAAAGATGTTTATGTGTGGCCCACAATTCATATTAGAGTATTGTATACTTTAAAGAAATACTAGGAAAGTTCTGCAAAGTAATAGAACTGAGGCATGGAAAAATTCGTTTTAGCATAACTTCAAAAGAACTATAGAAGTTCATGTAATGAGAAAAATATTTTTACATTTCACTTTGCCCCAATAACAATATCATTTTGCCTTATGGCTGGGGCAAAGTGATAATTTTCTACTATCATGTTTTATCATAAATATACCACTGAAATACAATAATAAAAGTTCAAGAAAATTTATATTAAAAACCAAAGGAACAGTAAATTACGTAGTGTAATCTTTCAATAAATTTCAAATTTGTTCATTTATGAAATTGTCATTCTTTTTAATTATTTCACATAAATACATAATTTTTTCTCATAAATACATAGATGTATATTTAAGCGTCCTTTTTTGCGAAAATCTTTTAGAATGTGACCATTTAGACATTCCAGTATCAGTGCATCAATCTTTATCTAAACTTTCTGTTACAGTAGATCACTTGTGCTTCTATTACACACAACGAGTTTTTGTAAAACATTTCAGTAAATTGTTAATTTGAGCCAATTTTGTTGGCTCATGTCAGTTAAACGCCCAGTGTAATAGGATTTGGGAATACGCGCAATTTTTTTTAGCTAGTCAGAAAAAGTTGTTCCTATGAACATCTTTTTGTACTGTGATAAGACAATGAGAAGAAAGATCCTTAAGCGCTGAGAAAAGATAACGCCAGCGGGAATTCATTCACCATTGTTCTCTTCACTCTCCCACGTCCTCCCCGGTGAAAGAGCTGTAAACAGATATGCCTTGACTGGTACTGTGCACCGTGCCAAGTCGAACAATTTTTGATTCAACTGTTGGAACCCTCTTTCGGTTTTCGGCTACCAAAAATTGGCTTTTTGGGAAAATCCTTTGAAACATATGTGATACATGATTCTTCTACCGTATGGATGCGTAGATGTCTATTTAGACCATCCTTTATGACATATTTCACGCAAGTGCGGCTTTTCTCCTGCATCTGTATGAATGTATATTTAACCCTCGCTTTCCTAAAATTGCTTAAAATCAACGTGTTACTGCAGAAAAATTGCTTTCAGGTACCGCTTCGCACGTTTGGCGAAAATCACCAGCTCCGACCATTTTTGTATCATTTAGAATTTACAACATTCCACTGATTACATTTGCTTTCTCTGGCGAATTAGCACACTTTTTGAATCAGGCAGGTTGAACTAAATATCAACTTCAAAATGGGGAGAAAATGGCCCTATTTTAGGAAAGCGATGTTGAAATCGTTATCAGTAAGGCTTTTCATTCTTATGAGAACATATACGTATATTTAGGTCCTTTTGTGAAAAATTTTTTTAAACATATTTTACAAACTTTTTTTTTAATCAGTGCGTGACACGACATCTTTTCTAGAAAAGCCTTTTGAACAAATTTCACACACGCTTGGCTTTTCTTCTGTATAAATACGTAGATGTGCATTTAGATTATGCCTTTCTGATAATCATTTATGACACATTTCACATGAGTGCGGTGCGGCCTTTCTTTTGTATGACAGTGTAGATGTCTATCCAAACGTTCTTTTCCAGGAAATCCTTTAGAACATATTTGACATACGTAGGGCTTTTCTTCCGTATGGATCCATAAATGTACATTCAGATTACTCTTTGTAGAAAATCCTTTACGACATATGTGACATACGTACGGTTTTTCTTTTGTATGAGTCCGTAAATGCTTATTTAGATATGTATTTTGAGAAAATCTTTTAGAACATATTTCACACACGTATCGCATTTCGCCTGTGTGAGTGCGTGAATGGTGATCTAAACTTTGCTTTACAGTAAATCCTTTAGAACATATTTGACATATGTAGGGCTTCTCTTTTTTATGAGAATGTACATGTGTAATCAGGTGTCCTTTTTGAGAAAACCTTTTTGAACATATTTCACAAACATATGGTTTTTCTTTTAAATGAGTCCGTGAGTGTACATCTAAGATATGTTTTCTAGAAAATCCTTTAGAACATATTTCACACACGTATCGCATTTCTCCTGTGTGAGTGCGTGAATGGTAATCTAAACTTTGCTTTACAGTAAATTCTTTTGAACATATTTCACACACGTATGGTTTTTCTTTTGTATGGAAGCGTAGATGTATATTTAGGTGCCCTTTTTGAGAAAACTTTTTTGAACATATTTCGCAAACAAATGGTTTTTCTTTTGAATGAGTTTGTGAGTGTATATTTAGCTGTTGTCTCAGTAAAAATCCTTTAGAACATATTTCACATATGAACGACATTTCTTTGGAATGAATTTGTAAATGTATATTTAGCTGTTGCCTTGATGAAAATCCTTTAGAACATATTTCACACACGTATGGCTTTTCTTTCGTATGGGTGCGTAGATGAACTTTTAGATTACTCTTTGTAGAAAATCTCTTATGACATATTGCACACGAGTGGGGCTTTTCTCTTGAATGAATGCGTAAATGAATGTTTAACGTTCCTTTTAAGGAAAATCCTTTAGAACATATTTCACACACATAGGGCTTTTCACATGTGTGGATTCTTAGATGTGTATTTAAATGACCCTTTCTGGAAAATCCTTTGTGACATATTTCACATATGTATGTTTTTTCTCCTCTTTGAGTGCGTACGTTATCATTTAAATACGCCATTTCAGAGAAACGTTTAGAACAGAATTTACATGTCCATGGATTCGTGGGTTTAAATTTAGATTACTCTCTACAGAAAATCCTTTATGACATATTTCATGTCGCATGCTGAATTAGAACTCCAACATTGACATCATATGGAGCCTTAGTATCAAAGAATCATGAATGTTTATCCAAATTTCCAGCCTTAATAAAATCTCTAAAACATATTTCGTACACGTTTGCTTTTTTCACCTTTATAACATCGCCTTGAGCCGACATATATGGATAGAAACCTTTTATAAATTAGGAGGTGAATATCAGATTTTCAGGAGAAATACAGCACAGCACATTCGATTATTCAAGCGATCTGCTCATACCCTGGTAGATTAGTTTTCAAAATGAAACAGATTTATCTGTTTTTATGGAGAAAATTTTTCTGAAGGGTTCTTTAACAGACCTAGGTTTTCCTTTGGACAGACACCTGCTTCTCAAAACTTGAAAAACTTTTCACCCTTCACAAAAATCATCAAATTCAAACAGAACCTTCACAAATGTTGAATGATTTTTTTTTTTTCAAAAAACAAAATAGGAACGTCACAGTCATTCAGTCAGCTGGAAAAATACATTATATTTCTACAATGAAGCATCACACTGCAATTAGCTAAACAATTTTGTATTAAATATCTATATATTTTTTTAAAGTTTATCAATTTTGAAAAACAGTAGCTGTCTATTTCAGTGATCAGCAGTGAAAATAATGGACTACCTAAGCCATGGCACGAAAATTCAACTTAGATACACTCGCTGAAACAAAAAGTTACTCGATACAAAATATGATTAATTTACTCTATTTTTTACGTATAAGATGAACAGAATTTTGTATTGGAAAAAGAGTAGAAATTATTGGAAAAAGAGGAGAAATTACGCAATATCTTTTATTTTATAAGGAAATAAAAGATATTCAATTTTGAAAAAGAGATTATTTTAGAAGACACAAAATTGAATGAAAATGATTATAAAAACCGATTCAAAAGCTACTTTAGAAAAGTGGTGGAAACATTTTCATCTCAAACAATGAATTTGGATCAGTACACCTCAATTTAAATTAATAATATATAGATACGAGAGGAAAAATCCCTAATTTTTATAGGTGTCACTGGAAATATAGATTTTTTTTTTTTTTTTTAGTTCTTTTATGCTATAGACAAAAACTTTTTTGTGTGGTACTTTCATACAGTTACAATAAAAAAAGTTGGTAGACTTTTTTTATTTTATTAAAATCATAATAATAAAAAACAAAATAAATAAAAATAACACTGGCAAATGAAAAAATAAAAATGATATTCGGCAGATGAAATGATTTCTTTTAACAAACAGTCATTCTTTATGAACATTTTATCAAAGTTCTCACATGTATAACCTAACTTAGTCTTAGAAGTTGATAAGTTTTTAATGTATGGTATATAAAGAGGATTTTTTTAACACGTCTACATTTTGTACATTGAAGAAACCAAAACAGTCGCTTTGTGGGAGCGTTTTTGCCAGGAGACATAAATTGAATTAAATTAATATTTGCATATTTTTGTGAGGTGGCGGTACCTTTATCATTAATGTCATTTCAGCATATGTTGTACTGTTTAAAATTTTTATTTTCATCATTTTTGTGAGTATCTGTAACATTTTATTCCTTTTGGTTGTTAATTTGATAATTCTTTACGGTTCTGAGGGTTAATTTAATGTTTTTCATTACAGATTCATTTTTCTTCAGTTTGACAGATAAATTTATTTTTATTTTAACAGCTTCAGATTAATTTATGTGAGATTCCTTTATTATACAAAGTGGAGGTAATACATTCAGAGACGACAGCTGAACAGGAAGTGAAAAAGCTGACGATTACTAACTAATAAAATTCGACTCCAGATTGGAAATATTAGAGAATAAAGGGTATAAAGATATTGTTTTATAACTAATTATAATGTCCTTTATAAACATATTTGATAATGTTCTAAATTTCTGTTTACTTATTTTAATTTATTTATTTATTTATTTTTCAGGTTTTACCAGTGCAAATTTTAATGCAATTCCAAACATCAGAAAATTATTTATATGCCCATATAGAAAGGAATTTGTGAATAACGTCAACATACACTTGTGATACGCGTAAAGCAGACAAAACAATAGACGCAACACCTCCGACTAGACTGTATATATTTACATTATCTAATATTCTTCCATAATTATGTATAGTTCCAGACAACGCAATTAAGTATATATTACATCTATATGACGTAAATTACATCCATAAACTATATCTAGAATTCATCTAGTATAGTAGCTTTTACATAGAATCAACGTAGATATAACCATCAGATGTCTCTCCAAGTTCCAGTGGCGGATTTAAGGGGAGGGCTAGGGGGCTGAAGCCCCCCCCCCCCAAAACACTGACATTCACAATTGAGTATTGCAATTGTAAATTTGTTATTGGTCTAGAATAACATTTTGAAAAGTCTTAGCCCCCCCCAAAAGTTAAGTTCTGGATCCGCCACTGCGCAAGTTCATTAGATATACATCTATATTACATCTAGAATGACCAAAAATTGACTTTACTAGACATGTATGTTCATCTATATCATGTAGTGTACATAATATCGATATATTATTAACGTAGATGTATGTAATATAGATGCAGATGTACATCACATCAATGTATTATATATGTAAATAAACATCAAATTTATGTACATATTATGTATGAATATATGCATCATACCTACGTAATATATACAGGGCTGCAACAGAGGACTTTTTTTAATTATTTTCATACCACTATTTCCAAAACATAAAAGGTATAATAAATTTATGCAGGCAAAGTGCAAATTCACCTGCATAAATATATCATGCATTTTATTTTTTGGAAACAGAGGTACGAAAAGAATATTAAAAAAAAAGAAGGCACATTTGACAGCATCTGTATGTATGTCTATTATACGCACATTCAGGCCTTAGCCCTTTTTGGCTACCAGAAAATTCTAATAAAAATTTTCTATTAATTTCTACAACAAAAATTAAATTAAAACAAAATTTCTATAAAATTTTACAATAGGCAAAAAGTGCTAAGTTGGCAACTATGCATGCAGCAGTCACAGCGTTTCAGTATTTTTATGTGCGTTTTGTTATTTTGTCATCGCCAATATTAAAATGAAATTTTTTCTTGGAGGATTTAATGCTATAGTATAAAAATTACTCTTCTGAAATAGTGGTGATAAAATGTACGAAAAAATATTATCCCTGTACATGCCAATGAATACAATGTAAAAATTATTCATAATCTAATACAGAAGAACACCGATCCCTGGTTTTTCGTGGGGTGCGTGAAGAAAAACGATGAAAGTGGTAAAACGATAAATGCGAGTTAAAGTCAAAACACAAATAAAACAATGTTTATTAAATAATACACGCAATATATATAGTATACTACTTTTTAAAACTAATTTGTTACTCTCCAAACTGTCAGAAAAAATAAATCAAACTTGTAGAACATTAAGTGATGTTAATTTTTAAAAATCAGTAATTTTATGTTGGATTTTTTGTTCATTTTATAAGTTAAAGAGGATTTTCCAGATTTGCAACATTTTCTTGTCCTTTTCTGCAGTTTCATATGCATATAAAAAAAAGTTTGTGCATTTTTAAATGCTGTAATTACGGCAGACACACTTAGCACTGGCGTAGGCTGAGCCTCAGGAATGTGAAAAAATGTAGTGGCTGGCTATACTGGATGCATCCATTCTCCACTTTACACTAAGTAAAATAACTTATTCTCCGAGCAACAACACACGATCTGTATTCATAATTGATTGATAACACATATACATCAGATTTGTATGCTTGACTTGTCTTCTTGTAGTCCCCTTGTAAATCTTCGTCAGATAAAAACAGATAGCATATGACAGAATTACAATACGAAGAAATGGAAAGACACCTAGGGCCAGCGCGGGAATAGAACCCGCTCTTCTACGCTCGAAGGTGATTAGTAGTGTTGTGACATAACCATCGAGCTTTAATATAGGTAGAGAGCGAAATGGCAACCCCTTTGTGTGGCCAACATCATCGAGACGTGTCACGTAACAATAACTTTGAGATTTCTCCTTTCTCCTGTGCGCGTGAACTACTACGGTATTGTGTTAGCCGAAAGCCGAATCATAAAGGTATTGCGCCCGCGTGGTTTGTGGTCTTTCCTCGTTGTGCATAAGTGCATAGCGTCAAGCCACAGTGTGCGCCAAGCGTGAATTCTCGCCAAACTTACTTAACTCCGTAGAGGTCTGCCGCTACAAAGAGACGTTAGTAACATCGAAATATAGTCTTGATCTTCAATTCTCATAGGAATTATGTATTAAAATAATATTTTTAATTTTCATTATTGACGATATTGGCATAAAAAAATTAAAAAAAAAAAAAAAAAAAAATCCCATTGGCATAAAAAAAAAAAAATAAATAAACCCATCAAAAATCGGAGCAAAAATTTATAGGAATACAATACTTTCATCTTATAACTGTAAAAGAAATTACATTATAATAATATAAAAAAGAATAGGACAGATTCTATTTTTTAATGTCCTCATAATATTTTTATTAATAATCTAGATGCATCATCATTTAAGGTATTTGTTTTATTTATTATTCTCTTCTTTATATTTAAGAAGAAAGTATTCGATTAATAGAAAGTTTTAGTCACTGGTTTCCAATGAATTTATACGTTTTGACACATCCTGTACACGATTGCACTATTTTAAGTGTCTTCGTGTGTGCCTAAACTTTTGTGGATGCTCAATCTCATAAATAAGTGGACGAAATTTAACCAAACTTGATATTTAGTTCTAAGTTCTAACATGGAAAATTAGTGCTTATAAGCTGTTACTGAAAATCGCCCACCAGCGACCGAGCGGTTCCGCGCTCAAAGCTGGTAGACGTGAGGTGCCGGATTCGATCCCAGCTCGCGCTCGTTGGCTTAGTCGATTGGAGTTTTCAGTGGTTTTCTCCTAAACTTGCGTAAATACGGACTAGGACCCCTTAGAAAGAACTCCCCCACGGAGGGCACTCCTCTTTATGCCTAGGATCCTAGGGTAGTCAATCAGCCTTACTTCCAAAACACCAAACGCCCAATAGGTAGCGCTGTCATCCCGTATATATTTATTTTATTGTATTTATTTATTTGTTTCAACAAAGTACGAAACTTCGCATAAATATGCAAAGTGGGAATTGTTTTTTAAAGAATTTTTGTGGATTAAAAAGAATTGTTTAAAAGAGTAATAACCAATTATGGGGGGGGGGGGAGAGGTTGTAAATGTAAACGCATCACTTTTCACTGGGAAGGGGGGGGGGGAGATGCAAATTTTTAAAATTAGTGTTTCTGAAAAGAACCCGTCAATACCTTCAAAATGAATGATTGAACCTTAAATCTAGAATAATTAAAAGCAAATTTATCAGGTTTTCTTTTGTTTTTTTTTCTCGTTTTTTAAATAAATAAATAAATAAATAAATAACTTAGGAATAAAAATGCAGTTTTAAATATGTGAATGTGGTCATATAAGACACAAAATAACATTTCATCTATCTTTGAAATGAAAATCATTTGCATTCATCATGAAACGAAATTTTAATAAAAAAATATTTTAGTTAATATCTAATTTACATTGTGTGTATTTGTATAGGATAATATAAAAGAAAGTTTTGTGATGGCCACAACATTTTTTATATTTAAAATGTTTTTATTTCTATATTTTATTCAAAAGTTTTTTTTTTTTTTAATCTTTTTTCAAAATTGTAATTTGAATAAAAATCGCTTGGCTGATTTTTCATTGGAAAAAGAAACAATAATAATAAATACATAACTCTTATAATATATTTGTCAAAGAATATCTAATGATGTAAATATTCTTTGGTATTTACAACCTAAAAAAATGTTTTTTATGGGGAAAAAACTATCGACAAGAAAGCGATAAATAGCGAAAAAGGTTAGCTCAACGAAATAACACGTGATACATGTTGGACACGTTTTCTTCCGTAGAAAAGAATAGAGATTCTCCCTCTACTAGTATGGCCGCGTTCGAAAATAGCTTTTTGGTTTTACCGGTAAATGAAAATGGAAGTCACCGGTAAATGCGGTTTTACCGGTTAGTGTGAACTTATCGAACGCTCCGGTTACTTCCCGGTTTGTTTATGTTTTTGTTTATTTACTGTAGCCAAACTTTCTTCACGCAAGAACGATTCTTTTTATAATTATTGGAAATAAATTTCTTGCAACTATGCAAATAGTTAAATAAATAACTGCAAACAAGCAATTGCTAAATTTTTAAGATTGCAGAAAAACTTAGAAACAAGAATTTTCTTGAAAAACATCAAAAATTAAGATTAGTATACCTCTTAAGAATTATATTTAGACAAGAAAAATATAAATTGATTTTAAAATACAGCCTGTAAAAATCGTGAGATGCTGGGCTTTCCACTAAGTTTTTTATTTATTTATTTTTCCTTAATAGTTGTGAAGATTCTGATGGATTCACACATTGCTTTTAAATATTTATACGCTTTAGAATCGTCATTGTTTCCATTTTATCAGGACAAGTTTGTTTTCAAGTTTAACATTTTTCTAATAAACACCAAATAATATTTATTTACTTTAAAATAAGTTTCAAATTAACTCTGATGCCTCATTAATAAAATAAAATAACAAAATACTTATTATAGCTTTAGATTGCTTAAACTTCTCTTTCATCATCACCCATCATATCTATTTCATTTAATCTATTAAAAAATTTTCAAAGCATTACATACAGTGTATACACAAATTATAGGGAGTATTGCTTACAGTCCACTTTTCATTAATTTCAAAATCAAGTAATCATATATTTATCCAAATTAGCAGTTGTTTTAAAATGCTTTAATAGATTTTTCTTTTGAATTCTAGCTTGAAGAGAAACTATTTAGAATGTATTCAAATCTATATTTCTAACTTCTATAACTAAATCAAACATTTTTTTAAGTAAATTTTAAAATATTAAATATATCACATACAATGTTTGCTAAACCTTTCAGTAAATTTTAATAAATATGTGTTTCAGTGGCGTATCCAAGGGGGGGGAGGGGGGGGGGCTGATGGGGCTACAGCCCCCCCTTCCCAAAATTTGAGGCAAATATCATGTCTAATTGCTAAAGTTTTATAAGAAAAAAGTAAATGTTGACAAAAAAAAAAAAAAAAAAAAAAAAACAATTTTAGTTATTTAAGCAAATTCTTGCAATTTTTTATTAGTTTATGAGGATTTGGTACCATTATGTTAAAGTTTAACATAGGCAGGGTAAAATATCTATTTCTACACGACAGCAATTTCTTACCCTGACTAGCGAACATTCAGAAAATTCTAATATTGGTATTAAATTATATTAATAAATATACTTATCTGTATTACAAGCCATTTGTGTTTTGTGTGGCATAATAAGCACGAAGGAATATCCAGCCCTATTTGTTTTATTCATACACTAGCATGCTTTGCCCGCTTCGCTGAGCAGTATACTAAAATGAGTTATCAAAATTCCAAATCATTATTAATAACCTAAGTTAAAGTTTCCTCTGTGTTCCGTAGAGGTTTTTGCCACTCGCAACGTGGGGAGTCCGAGTCCACATTGCCTTTCGCAGCAACTTACCCGCTTTTTACTTCCCCTTTCCCAGCGGCTAAGTTAGAAGTTTTACGAAATCTCACCAAAGTACATAATGCGTACACTTAACAAATATCCACACACCAAAATTCATCATTCTAAGATAATGTAAGGTGAATTCAACCAGGATAACGTGTTTTTACGCATGTTTATTGCCCCCCGGCCCCAAAGGGGTAAGGGGATGAATTTCTTAAATTCCCGTTGCAATAAGTGTCGGATACATATAAACAATTTGCACACCAAATTTCATGACCACAGATCCCATAGACAAATCTAGCGCTAAAAGGAGGGGAGGTCTTAAATTTGCTACTTTGTAACAGCTCCCCCCCCCAAAAAAAAAAATCGAAAATCACAAAACAACAAGGTGCTTTTGCAAATATTCTATAGAAGACACATGGCTATTTTCAATACCTTTGTAACATCTTTAGTAGAGCTCAACTAAAAAATCCGCAATTTCTGAAATCCCCCCCCCCCCCGAAAAACAATTTTTCCCCTCTCTCCTTTAAGAATCAAGAATTCCAAAATCGTACGTAATGTTCTATTTATACTCAAGTCTGGTCTCATCATATGCAATTTCTTCACCGAGAAGTAATTTGGGGCCGAGTTATGCTTACAAACATTTTTTTGCTTCCTGTCCCACTGGGGGGAAGGGGTATTTCGATAAATCCTGTTCCTTTAGGTACTGGATGCATATAAACATTCCAAGCACCAAACTTCGTGACCGCAGCTCTCATAAATTTCCCAGGACAAATTTAGTGCTAAAAAAGGTCTCTCGAATTTACCCTTTATAACACATACCCCCCCCCCCCCAACCAAAAAAATAAGAAAAAAAAATGGCAGATCACTCAAAATCGGAAACATCTTTTGGAAATATCCTAAGGAAGTTGCGTAGCTTTTTCCAACATCTTTGTTCCATTTTTGGTATAGTTCTACTCAAAAATCCGGAATTTGTAAAATTTCCTGCTAAAAATAGATTTCCCCCCTTCCTCTCCTTAAAAATCAAAAATTCCTGAATTTCAGATATTGTATTATTTGTACTCATATCTTGTCTCTCCATGTGGAATTTCTTCACTGTGAAGTAATTTGGAGCCGAGTTATGCTTACAAAGTTCTTTTTGCCTTCTGTCCCCCGAAGGGGGGAACGGGGGTAATTTTGATAAATCCCGTTATTTTACATGTTGGATACATATAAATAATCCAAGCACCAAAATTCGTGACTGTAGCTCCTCAGGACAAATTTAGCACTAAATGGGGTGTCATGATTTTCCCCCCTCGTAACCCCCCCTCCCCCTTGTCTCGTCAGCGCATGCAATAGCTCTGTTGCAATAAGGATTTTTCAAGGAGTTAAAAATTTTATTTTATTTATTTATTTATTTTTTTAACTCCTGGTGCTTCATTCTGAAAAATCTCTGCTCACGTGTGGAATAAAGCACTCACGTTGAAGTTGACTTTAAAAAAAGTTGGGCCCATAAGACATAATAAGAAATTTTTCTTTGTGTCTCTGTAAGAAAAAAAAATCTGATGTGAAACAACCACACGACTTCCATTACCCACTATCACACATATTATATGCATTTTTGAGAGATAATGTGATCAGAAAACATAAAAATGATCTGAAGAAGTAGAAACCTAAAATTTTTCCGGTAAGAGAAACTTATAAAGATGTATAAAACGAAACTTACATATAATAGCGAGGTAAAAAATAAGAGAAAAAATCCGTACAACCGTTTTTAAAGGAACGCCTTTGTGAGGCCTGAAATTGAGCTATTTATGCAGGACGCATATCATTTTTCCTGAACTAACCAACTATATCATTCGAAAGGACATCTAATAGAGTGTTTATATAGCAAGTATGAAGAAAATCGTTAGAGCCGTTATTGAGATACGGACTTGCGGTCCCACTTCCGTTTTTTTTCAATTTTCACCAAAATTTTGGAAATTTCATCTGTACACCAGACGTATTTCAATTCTGAAGTTTCGTAGCTCTATCTTTATTAGTTTTTGAGCTATAATAGCCAGAAGATTCTCCACATACATACATACACACACACACATACATACACACTGACCAATTGCCAAAAACCACTTTTTTGGACTCAGGGGATCTTAAATCATGTAAATCAGGTGAAAACCCAATATCGAATTTTCAGACCGAATACAATACTTCCATTACCTACGGTAGTAGGGTAATGGAAGTAAAAAACTATAAGGACTAAATTCATCAAAATCAATAGGGTTCTTGCTAAAGTGATTTATAACATATGTACACACTTTCAGCTTATTGAAACAAAGCTTTTAGATGCTATTGTGTTCACTCGCAGGCACACACATACATACTTATATACATACATCACCGTAAATATAGCAAAAATGAACTTAGGGAACATCAAATCGTGTAGAAAATTCTAACTTCAAATCGTTGCAGTCGGATTATTTGGCATAATTACAATCCTTACATAAGTATGTTTCGAAAGTAAAAATATGTCAATTTTTCTACAAATTTCTGGTCGAATTTTTATACGTAATGCCAGGGCCTGCTTGACTTCATGTAAGGCCTGGGCCTGAGGCACACATGCTTTCTTAGACCCACGCCAGTACTTGACGATGTGAAAATAGTTGAAAAAGTGACCAAAATTTTTGTACACAGAACAAATAGTGATCAAATAATCACAAAAGAAATTAGTTTTAGGGCCCCCTGCTATTCAGGATCAGGGGCCGGGCCCCATATGCCAGTGCGATAATCAGGCCCTGCATAATGCATAAATTTCCGAATAAAAATTTTAGCTCATAGGGGGGTCCGAACCCGCTGGACCCAACCCCCCCCCCCCCCCCCCCGCTGCGCCACTGTCGCCGGTTAACAAACTCAAAAATATCTCAGCAGCCAAAAATATCATTTATGCACACTAAAATTTTTTTTTTTTTTACATTCTGATTTTTTTTTTAATAAAAAGAAACTAATGATCCCTCTGTTATCGTTCATTGTCGAAAATTTTACACATGCAGCATAGTTACAAATTAAACATATAGTCTCATAACTTATCTTCTTAATAATTTCAAGGAACATATTCTTCAGAGCGCAGTAATAAGTTACAAATTTGATTTGATTTGCAAATGATATATATTTTTTAATTATAAAAGATAAATTCTAGTTCTTATTTTGAAATAACTATAAATCAAGAAGTTTAAACGAAAAGATTTTAAATTTCTAAGAAAAGCGTGAACTTTTGGTAAAGTAATGATAATTTTCGTTAAAGGAAAGCCTATAGGAACTTGGAATGAGTTTAATTTACTTATATCGAAAGAACAATTAATTATCTATCATAA
This sequence comes from Salticus scenicus, assembly GCA_963930645.1. Lineage (NCBI taxonomy): Eukaryota > Metazoa > Arthropoda > Arachnida > Araneae > Salticidae > Salticus > Salticus scenicus. Next base: position 299,663 of record OZ005658.1, on the reverse strand, counting down.
ATTACTTAATAATGTTTACTAATTTCATAATTTGTTACCTCTTGAAATTTCTTTCTAAATTCATTGAAGTAAGACCTTTTCTTTGAGTATAGGAACGTTCGCCGGATATAAAAATCAGCCGCTTAATAAAATCACTTCGGCTGAGGACGAATGTGATTTTAATAAGCGGTGGGAACTGTGCACACATACATATAGCAAAATATTTTTTTTAATGTACAGTAATAACAATATTAGATTTAAGGCCACTGAATACTACATAGATCAAAAATAATTATTTTTTTATCAAATTATCCTTTGATGACTTTAGTTCATTTATGAGAACAATTAATTTTACTAACTCTAATTAATTTCTTAAATTAATTCTTAACAAACTTATCTTAACTTTATTCCTTCATTATCTTCATGACAATTTATGATACTTTACGATAAATCAAAACTGAATCAAAACAAAAGAAGTAAACGAACAATATATATATTGCAAATCAATTATTGTAACAATTTGATATTAATATCCATAAGTTTTGCATTTTCATTAATATGATACTATGGCTAATTTAAAAAATATTAATGCTATTAAGCAAAAAACCTATACATGAATAAAAAGGGCAATATGTAAATTATTAAGACAATGTAAAGATACATTCATAATCAACTAATGATCACTAAAAAAAAAAAAGTATAAGAAAAAAATTCCTGTTTTCAATTTATTGTTTGTATTGAGACTTGACAAAGTCGTTCCACTTTAAATACATTTTCTTCTTGCATTTAAATGAAAGAAAATTTGTATGCTTCATGCTTTAAAATAAGCTCAATGACATCATTAAAATGTAATAAAGACTGAACACACACACAAAAAATTACATCATACATATACAAAAAAAAAAAAAAAAAAAAAAATTAATGTTAAATACAAAACTGGATAATCAAATACAGCTTTTTACAATCATGTTATTCAATTGACAAATGCTTTTCGTCCTACTGTGTTTCAATAATATTTTAAAAACTTACGTTTTCTTCTGAATTTTGTTTTTTTAAGTTTCTGTCTTGATTAGTTGGTGATTCTATGAAAACAAGGAAAATCAGATAAAATGGTAAGAATTAAGAGCTAAATTTGTTTAGAAATGTTCATATACATATACAATACTTTTTTATTATTATTAACAACTGGATGGGCAAAAAGTTAAATCTTCAGAAATGAATGTTAACATATATACTTTTATGAAAACTTAATTTAATAATACTTTTAAGTGTAACATAAAATGAAATCAAAACAATATTTTAAAAATATATTCTACATTAAATTAACAGAATATCTTACATTTACCAAATTTTATTGAAATATTTAATTAAAATTTAATCACAAACCTATATTTTTCTTTCTTTCTTCTTTCTGTTGGCAATTTTCGCATAGAAGAACAATCTAATGCACAGTCTTATGTAAAATAGCACCATGCACTAGACTATCCCACCAGCATATTAACTTTCGCAGCCAGCATTCCTTCACCTTCAGTACTTGCTCGCAAATCTGAAATATTGAAACCCACAGCCAAGAACCAGCAAAACAGAAAGCTTTGATAATATTCAGGAGCTCAGACTCGTCTTCAAAATTTGAATACTGGAATTAATAACAGTAATAATACAATGGTAGTAATATATATATATACAGTACGCTCCCAGAAATCCACACAGCTTGGGACCAGAGAGTGTGCGGATTTTAGGTATTTTTTGTCTGCATTTTTAAATTAGAATTTTAATGCTATATAATGCATTAAAAATGATAATGAATACATATAAGATATATAAATTACTTAGGTAAAAATAAATAAATGAATGCAAATAAAGAGTATAAGTGTAGTAGAAAATGTACATGTATAAAATTTTTTATTTTACTTTTCACTAAAATAAAAAAAAAATTCCATGGAGTAAAATATGCAATTTAAGTATATAAACATCTGATTCAATAACAACACATTATAAACTTAAAATTTTTATTACAGTTCAAAATTAATAGTTAAACACAAATGATTTTTTTTTCAGTCTATGAAATCATTTTTGTTCAAGCACAAATACCATTGATTTAATAAAGTTTAGATACTTATCTCAAAGACCTAAATCTTGCTTAAAATTAACTTTCCTTATCTAATTAAATTCAGTTTTTAAAATATCATTACTAAAATAAGATGTGTCTCAGTTTTCTTCCTTGAAATCTTTACTATAAATTTCATTGTTTACATTGGTTCAGATGTGCGGATTTCTGGGAATCTATTGTATATATATTTCAAAAAATAAATAAAAACAATAAGACGGATATTATTATCAGTATTTACAAGTCAAGGAAGGTTATGTATATTGTTTTAACAGTGATTAATAATACAATATCACTCTGTCTAATCTTTAGCATTAAATGCATCAGAAAATCATAATTAAAATCTCAGTTAAGCATTACAATTCATTCACACGTCTTCAATATCAGTTATCAGCAATGTAAAATACATATTGAAAAGTTGTAATAAAATAATAATTGCTATTGCACATACCTTTTAGACGTTATAATTATCTCTTGCTCCAATTGGAATATAATTCCCTGAATAGCTCACATGATTAACACTGACCAGTCATTTAAAATAATGGAAATTTTCTGGATTTTCGACAGCTCGCAGAAATAGTAATCACAACCTTGATCAATACGAGTAATCAGAAGGAAAATATAAGAACGACGCCTAAAAATTTGCATGGTGCAATATTATTAATAGAATTTTCTGAAATAGTAAGCACTAAACACGGAGAATTCTCAACACTTTGAAATTAGTATAATAAATAATATGATTATCGCATTTGTATATTTCAACGTTTAAATATCTAAGATTTCAACACAACAGTAAAAGTGATTTTTCGTCCGCCATCTTTATTACCAAATTTACCAACAAGTAACCGGCAATAATCTTTGGTTAAATTGGTTAGTTACCGGTTACTTACCGGTAAGCGAACGAAGCATTTTCGAACGCTTTGGTTTTACCGGTTAGACTTTTCGAACGGCTTGGTTAGTTGTTGATTTTACCGGTAGCTTACCGATGCATTATCAAACGCGCCCTATATCTGCTCGATGGACATAACCACTCGGCCACGAAAGGCCCTCTGCATTCTGTAATCCATAGACACATGTTACAATATCTGCACAATCCCTGTTCTTCACCTAAAGCAGTATAAGTTTAAGTAGTTGAGGTTGGTTGGGTTTTTAATCGCACTAGGGCTACAATATGGGCAAATGGCGACGGTCTGGAACTTACCTTTGAGGATGGTCCGGAGATATGCTATTGCTATCAGAATTTTTATCTTTCGTGGAGGAGGAAAAGAGTTGTTTTAAAATGAAAGGAATTCCAGTTTTAATGCCATATGGATTCGCTTGATTTTCAATTTCATTTTGGTTAGAAGAAAAATTTTACAACGATGAATGCGGAAAAACGACTTTTTGAAGAACGATATATGCGGGTTCCGTTAACATTATTTAAATACAGTTTGTGCAGGGACCATAGAAATAAAACGATCAATGTGGGAAAACGATGGATACAGGAACGATAGATTGGGGTTTCACTGTACAGTCGGTAACAAAAGTGTCCGAACACTAGAAAAAAATCCTACACAAAAGTACACTTCATACGGTTTTGTTAAATAAATCCTTGTCGAATCCCGTTCTTAGTCAGTGTAAGAACAGGATTCGATAAGGATTTATTTAACAAAACCGTATGAAGTGTGCTTTTTTACATAGGAATTTTTGCTAGTGTTCGGACACTTTTGTTACCGACTGTATATATATTTTTGATTATGTTTCCTTATTCAGAAAATTAATCGTTAAAGGATGAAGATCAATAGGGGATTTTTCGTTCCTGAAATTAAGAAAAATACCAGATTTTACCAAGTGTGAAATTTTTGCATTTAATTATAAATGAATAAATACACTCTACAAATTTTATTTTAATTTCTTTTCCTTAAAAATAAATAAATAAATAAAAACCTATGTAAACTTTGTTTTATGTTTTTACAAGTATATTATAACTTTCTCTTGCCGGAAAGTTTTTAGGTTTCTATTTCATTAGGTGAAATTCTATGTCTTCTGATAACATTATCTCCAAAAAGTGCATGTAATATACATGTAATAGTGGGTAATGGAAGTCGTGTAGTTGTTTCACACCAGATTTTTAGATTTAAACTCTTTTTTTTACATGAGCGCCAAAAAACAACACTTATTGAAATAGATTATGAAGTACACTATGACGTAAATTATACATAAAAGTGTTGCGTCATTGTGATCATATATTAAAAAAAAAAAAATTAAACTGAATGAAAAATATAACATTGATTACAGAGAAAACATTGTATATACCACTACTTCTCACTGGTTTGAAAGAGATGTTACTGATAAAATGGAATCTATCTAATCAAATTTGACTTTTGTTGCACATTAATACTCTTTAAAAGTAAGTAAGGTTTAAAAAAAAAAAAAAAAGAAAGAAACTTAAGTTCTTATAAGAAAGTGTTAATATAGTTTAAGATATAAACTTGCTTAGCCAGTTTATATCTTAAACTATATTAACACTTTCAATGTTGGAAAATCGAATCTGTGTTGGTTGGTTGTTGGGTTAAGGACTACTGACTACACTAGGGTCCTAGTTTTGGAGAAAAACATGGAAAACTCCAAATTGCTAGGTTGATGACTGCGACCAGGAATCAAACCCGACACTTCCTGCCAAATCTGCAACATTTGGAACCCCGTCATTTCTTTTGCAATCTGTATGCTAAAATATTTCTTAAAAATATACCAATATTCAGCTTTGTACAAGAAATATACATGAATACAAATATTTGATTTGAAATGATACAATTATAGCATAGTATTCATTTGTAATGTAAACATAAATACAGAAAATCCTGTTCTAAAATGATGTACTTTCAATAATGTCTAGAGGCAAAATTTATATTTAACATTATGCCGCCAATGACTGTGAGAGGGGGGGGGGGTGTTACACATTTACACTCTTGTGTGATATTTCAGCATTTTTTATTTATAGTGGTCTAACATTTATGTAATAAAAAGGAGGGTTTCCTACCCATAAAATATTTTATATATATATATATAGTATCAGGTGGGTTGCGAGCGGTTTAAAACTTTAAGAACAATACTAATTCGATTAATTACTAATTAATTAAAGTTTAATAAACAAAGCAAAAATAGATTACAATATATATTTACAGGAACGCTAATGAGCATTAAATTACTTATGGAAGGCGAGTCTAAGAATACGTCAATAAATCATAATTCGTAGCACACAAAGTACTTTACTATCTACGTCTAAGACAAAACAGAAGTCATTAAGGCGATACAGCCGTCAACACTGTATGCTTCGTCCAAACTCTTCCAGATCCGATCGTCAACTGAGCTTTCTCTGGAAGGTGCTCCGTCTGCCGGGGATGTGCGCACACGTCAGAGGTGACGTCTTCCTGACATCACTGCTACGTCATTCCACGCTTGCGGCTGCAGTTCTGGTTTCAGAATAGAATGTTAGGAAAAAAGGAAGTTGCTTATACTTCACTCGGCCATCCTTCCTCGACTGGACCTCCAGGCGATCACACTGAAAAATACAAAAAAAAAAAAAAAAAACACACAAAATAATAACATGCTATTTACAACGTATTTACAAATTTTTGAGAATTTTCATATTTGACACATTTTTTTTTTTAAGTTATTCCCCATTTGATGAATTCAGTGTGGGTAGACGTGCAATAGGAGCCTTCATGGCATCCATTTCTATTTTTCCTATCACTATTTTCATTTTTTAATTTCACTGCTTTAAAGTCATGAAAGAAAGTCAGTTGTGGGTTTACGGCAACTTGGTTGCTTACGTTATCAGTTTTTCGTGGATGTCTACTCAACTTGCATTTAGCTTTATTTTTCTTTTTAATTTTAGAAAGAAGTTTTTTATCATGTGTACTCAAATCTTTACTTTGGGCTTCAAAATTATTTTGGGACTCGAACTCGAGACCCTCCAATCGATCATTTTCAGTCTTAATGCCTTTTAAGGCGTCTGTTGCATCAAGTTCAGTTGAAAAGTCTATAATGGCAGTCTTATATGTAGGGAAAACTTCTATTTTTATTTGTACAGCTTTGGGAAATAATATGGCTATTTCACCAATCGTGGTCGTCAATGGAAGTGATGGAATGAACACTTTTCTCGGATCTATACCGGCAGTCTCTTCTTTTGGCAAATTCTGTCTTTTACACTCAGTGGAATTTATCGTCGATGGCTTTTGTCTGGATTTCTTCATTTTAAGGAGTTTGGAATTATCGTCAACTTTTTCTTTTAACTTTTCCAACTCTTCGGCTAACTGTGAATTTTTTTTAACTAGGACTTGTTTTTCATCTTTCTTCGAATAAGTGTTTTCAAGGTTTAGCGACTTCATTCTGGAAACATTCGTCTGACTTCGTCCCTTTCGGCGCGGCTCCTCCTCTTCATCACCATCATCATCTATCTGGAAAATACTCGTATGACTCTGTTTCTGTCGTCGAGGCTCCTCTTTTTCATCACTGTCATCATTTACACTAATATCGTCCTTCAAAAGCATCTTATCGTCATCACTCTCGTCGTTTTCGTCTTTATCGTCATTTTCACTTATGGCTTTTTCGGGAGATTCTAATGATTTTTTGACAGCATAACAAGGTTGGGGAGTTTTAATTTCACACTTTTCAACACTATTCACTGTTTCATTTATTTCTAGGGATTTTTCAAAATTTTTGTTCTTAAAGTTCATAGGGGCATCAACAACAACATTCGTTTTAATTTCACTTTGATATTTATCTACAGGGAGTACTGTTACTAAGTTTACCTCTAGAGAATTACACTTATTTTTCACAAAAATACCTTTTTCGTTAATCGTTGTTTCACCCAGCATTAACACATTCATGCCGAGGATTATATCATAGGGAATTAAATCATCATGTACAACATAAATATCAGTTTTATTTTTAAAATCATCAACTTTAAGATCAGCACTGAATGAACCTAAGGGTTTTATCGAACTCTTTCCGATACCCTTCAAAATAGTACTCATAGTATTTAATTTTTTTACACTTAATTTGTCAAAAACACTTTTACGCAACAATGTTGCTTCACTTCCTGTATCAATGATTCCAATAAAATTTATATCATTTACTTGTATAATTTTACTCATATTTTGATTTACACTAATACATGATGAATTAACTTCTGGTTTCGAACCTGGGCACTCGGAACTTTTATGCCCAAACTGTTTACATGTGAAACATTTTAAACCTTTCATTTTATGGGGGCAATCTCTAGATAAGTGGTTTTTATCACCACAACTATAACAGAATTTATTTACAACATTTCTAGGACTAAATTTTTCATATACATTATGTTGTACAGTTTTCAATTTTGCATTATCAATTTTATCAAATCTAGATTTAGTTTTTTCAGTGTCTCTTTTGTACACTTCATATAATTTCAATTTTTCTTTAAATTCACGAATATTTTTTGCACCATAAAGTATGATCTTATTTTCATTTTTGTCATTTATTCCTTGGATCACGTAATGCATTAACGCGGCATCTTCAATGTGCCCGTTTTTACTCAGCTCACGCATTTTGAAAAAATATTCTGTAACTGACTCATCGCCACTTATTTTCCTTTTATTTAATATATCATGCAAAGAGGCGGAATTTATTTCTGATTTAAACTCCTCAATGAGGGCATTTTTTAATTTTTGATAATTTAATAGTCCTTTTTCAGACTTAAGAAAGAGAAGAGCGTTTCCGCTCAATGATCTCTTACAAAAAACAATTTTTTGTAATTCGTTTAGATTAAACATTTCAGCTATTTCCTCAAATTCGTTAAAAAACTCAATAATATTTTCATGCGGTTCGCCGCTAAATTTAGAAATATTGTTTTCAAAGTCGCTAAGAGACAGTTGCACCAAGTGATCCAGAATTCACATTATTACTATAATTTATACTTTTTTTACCCTTATTATAATCATCAATAACATTATCATTATCATTATCACTATCATTATCATAATCATAACACTTATTTTTGCTGATATGGCACTTATTTTTGCCCATATGGCATTGCACAGAGGAGTCAAGTTTTTCGACGTCATTATCACTACTTTCGTTTTCCGAATCTTCCTCATCCGAATTATTTTCAGAATTTTCCTGTTTTAACAATTCTATATCGCACAGATTCAACAACAATCTGTCTCTTAACTCATCTTTACTCCCATCAAAAGGGACATTTAATACATTACAAATAAGAATTAGTTCGTTCAATGAGAAATTTTCGTCGATGAATTTTTGTTTCTTTATATAATTTTCGTCATCTACGACAAAGTTAAAGCCGGAAAATTTTTTTATTCTGCATCGGTTTTTACGATCTCCTTCGTCATTAAAGAGAAACCGATGTAGAATTTTAATTTTACTGTACTTTTCTTTTCCTAGTGCAATACCAATTTTGGGAATATCTCCCAGAGATACCATTTTATAAGAAGATAAAATGTACGTACCTTAGAGCAAAAACAGCTGTGGTTTTAAATTTTGGCTCGAATTTCCTTCTAGTTGATTTTTCACTTTTTAATCCTTGAGAACCTTGAAGAACATCTTTCGAACTTTGTAGAACAGAAATTTCTTGTTCAGACCTTTATCCAGACGATCCGCAGCTATTCCGTAGCATCCACAGATCACACTTTACGCATTTTATCATCCACTATAAACTGCAGAATAGAAAAAGCACTCCGCACAAAAGCTTCAATGTTGTTTAACATCATATTTCACTCGATGACACAAAGTTCGCAACAGTTTTTAAAAATAGTCTATATTTCAAGAACAGTTTATCAACTTATTTTTATCACTCCAGGCGTATCGTTATTTGTAAAAACGTTTTATAAAAGTAAAAAAAATATAGTTCTTTTATCAAGTAAATTTTATTCTTTATCTTTATCTTCATTCCACTTCTGATATAGTATCGGGTGGGTTGCGAGCGGTTTAAAACTTTAAGAACAATACTAATTCGATTAATTACTAATTAATTAAAGTTTAATAAACAAAGCAAAAATAGATTACAATATATATTTACAGGAACGCTAATGAGCATTAAATTACTTATGGAAGGCGAGTCTAAGAATACGTCAATAAATCATAATTCGTAGCACACAAAGTACTTTACTATCTACGTCTAAGACAAAACGGAAGTCATTAAGGCGATACAGCCGTCAACACTGTATGCTTCGTCCAAACTCTTCCAGATCCGATCGTCAACTGAGCTTTCTCTGGAAGGTGCTCCGTCTGCCGGGGATGTGCGCACACGTCAGAGGTGACGTCTTCCTGACATCACTGCTACGTCATTCCACGCTTGCGGCTGTAGTTCTGGTTTCAGAATAGAATGTTAGGAAAAAAGGAAGTTGCTTATACTTCATATATATATATATGTATATATATATATATATATATTTTTTTTTTTTTTGGGGGGGGGGGGGAATAAAAATATGAAAAGAATTTTAAATGATCCTAGATTCATACTCAATTTCCTTCAAATTCTTCCCAAGTAATTTATCCTGTAACAATTACATAATAATTAAAAAAAAAAATCTTTTTTTGGAATTTTTTTGTTTTTAGCATAATTTTTATTGAAATTTATAAAAGTTAATAAAACTTCATACGGGAAGATTGTTTATAATTAATTTCTTTTTTATACAAAAGAACCACTGATCAGAATAATTCATAATCATACTACATGACTATGCAACAATGGAAATCAGTCTGAAAAAAAAAAATAATAATTATGGCACACTTAGTTTAAAAAGCCTATCCACCACGACAAGGTGGTGCCATATTGGATAGGAAAAGCTCGTTTTTAATTGTCCTTTGGTCAAATACTATAGAGAAAGCAACAAGATTCGTGTTTTTTAGCTGTCCTTTGGCCAAAAACCACATAAAAAAAGCAATTACAAAATTGTTTCGCAAAAAACCAGATAAAAAGTAACTACAAGTAAAACTGAAAATTTAAATTTTGATCAATACTATTTAATACAGCAGCAGTTATTTAGTAGATATAAATTTTTTTTATTACTGGTTGTCTTTTGTATGGCGAAGAGGAAATATATTGTAAACAATAGATCCTCTTTAAAGAAAACTATGCATTTATTCTTCACACATTTCAATGGCCAAGTCAAAACAGGGCTTAATAAAGAAGCTTTGTAGGGCCTAATAATGATGATTTGCAAGGTGTAACATATAAAGTAGAAACATTTTCCTAATAAGAATTTCTCCACTTTCATTTTCTTGCATTAATTTAATAAAATTTGAAACATCACAATACTTCCATCTAATAAGCAGCATATACCTTATTAGGAGGCTTCAATGTGAGCATAAATTTGGGAAAATTTGCAACCTGAAATTGAATTTTATGAGGGAAAAGATTGGGGCCATTACAATGCTGTTTTGAAAGAATAGTTTGAACAGTACTACTTAGAGTAGTACTTGTTGAAGATTCAACACAATCAGAAATTAACATATCATGAATATCTTCAACAGGCATTGTGGGAAATCTGGAATTTGAAGGTCCCGTATTGGTGGAATTAACACTTGATCCTAAACCACTAGCAAAAAAAATGGCATCCATTCTGTTTTGAATCGTTTTATTTAAATTTCGCGATTGCTGACGTTTAGAAATAATTTGATTAGTTTTACGAAACGTAATTAAATCCTTACTTTGATAAACATAAAAAACAATCCATCCAGTATTAATATATTTTAGATCGATGTTGCCAAAAAGAAGTAAACATGAACAACATTTGAAAATAAAATTCCAACATACCTCCATTTTATGTTAGTTAATAAACTGTTAGTATATAAACGTCATCCAGAGGTAGTTTATTTGACAATTCATTTTATGTTTCAGAATAAATATTATTTCTACGTCCATACTATGTTTATCCATATTATGTTCGTATATAAACGTCTGATAGATGTCATATTTTGGATCATCTAGTTAATGTTTTTAAATGGACATTAATTTGATGTACATGAATGTATTCTATATGTAAATCGAATTTAATAGATCAAATATCTACGTATGTGCTGTGTGGGGTTGTTTGCTGCGTAACCTGAAGTAGCAACTGAACACAATATGCATCTCCTTATTCATTCCGGAGAGAAATCCCATAAATGTGAAGTATGATTAAAATCATATTCACAAGTTGGACATTTAAAAAAACATCTTTTGTCTCACACTGTAGAAAAACATCATATCATATGTAAAATATGTTTAAAAACATTTTCACTAGTTGGAAATCTAAAAGCATATATATTGTTTCATACTGGAGAGAAGCCTTGTAAATGTGAAATGTGATCAAACTCATTTTCACATGTTGGAAATCTAAAAACACATCTTCTGAGTCACACTGGAGAGAAGCCTCATAAATGCGAAATGTGTTCGTTTTCACAAGTTGGATCTCTAGAAACACATCGTTTGTCTCATACTGGAGAGAAACCTCATAAATGTGAAATGTGTTTAAAATCATTTTCGCGAAATATAGATCTAAAGAGGCATCTTCTGTCTCATACAGGAGAAAAGCCTTATAAATGTGAAACGTGTTCAAAATCGTTTTTACATCCATCGTCTCTAAAAACGCATATTTTGTCTCATACTGGAGAGAAACCTCATAAATGTGAAATGTGTTCAAAATCATTTTCACAGTTTGGAAATCTTAAACTACATCTTCTGAGTCACACCGGAGAGAAACCTCATAAATGTGAAATGTGTTCAAAATCATTTACACAGTTTGGAAATTTAAAAACACATCTTCTGAGTCATACTGGAGAGAAACCTCATAAATGTGAAATGTGTTCAAAATCCTTTTCACTAGCTCGAAATTTAAAAACACATCTTCTGTCTCATACTGGAGAGAAACCTCATAAATGTGATGTGTGTTCAAAATCCTTCTCACAAGTAGGATCTCTAAAAACACATCGATTGTCTCATACTGGAGAGAAACCTCATAAATGTGAAATGTGTTTAAAATCATTTGCACAACTTGGACATCTAAAAAGTCATCTTCTCTCTCACAGTGGAGAGAAACCTCATAGATGTCATGTGTGTTCAAAGTCCTTCTCACAAGTTGGATCTCTAAAAACACATCTTTTGTCTCATTCTGGAGAGAAACTCCATTAACGTGAAATCTGTTTAAAATCATTTTCTCTAGGTAGAAATTTGAAAATACATCTTTTTTTGAAACCATGTGCTTGTTCTGAATATGAAAAATCATTTTCTCAACTAAGCAATGTTTAAACATACATTTCCTTTCCCATGCAGAAAACTAATTCTAATGTGAAGTATATTCAAAACGATAACCAGAGGTTAAACTTTTCAAACAATGCTATTTTAAACAAACAAAGAAAAATAAAAATTGAACGCGCAGCGCTTCCTGATTGTATATGAGGATCAACACAAAATCCCTTAATGAGATAAAATTTTGTGATGCAGCTCTACACTTTATGGCTATATGATTTTAAAATGTGGGTTTATAAGATATCAGATTTTAAGTGACGCTGTATATAAAAACTGGATTTTTCCCCTTCCCCGTCTGACCTCATGTATCACAGTGGTGGGCGGTAAAAAGCGCATTGTGATGATAGGTCATTAGTTTTCAGATTTTGTGGGAATATGCCTTACAGTGTAAAGAATGCTTTCAAGTGTCAGAGGACAGTTCCTTGTTTGTAAACAAACATCTCAACTCTTGGGAGTGGTTGGTAGAAAGCACTCGTTCCCACCATTGACGACTATGGCTGTTTTTGCTCATAGAGATATTTAAATCGTTTATATTTCGTTCTACTTATGCAGATGTTTGAGAATGTGTTTGAAATAAAAAATACATTTAAAAATTAAGCTCGACGAAGCCCATATAAAAGAATATAATGTCATACAGATTCATATTTCTTAGGAAAAAGCGATCGGCCGTTAGGCCAATCAGTGTTCCATCGAAGGCAATTTGTTGGGAAAAAATGGGATGATTAATGTAATCAAATTTTCATAAGATTTATTCACGACGTGATTTATTGAATAATGTATCCACAATACTTATGGATTCTATTACTTTATAACTAAAACATTAATATTATTCGAATACGGTAGTTGCTGTATAGCATTGCATTGTGCACCTGTCATGTTACGAGATTTTGTCATACTTAATAATACCTTTCTGTTGTCGAATTATTCTTTTATTAATAAGTTTTCCATTTTTATTATGTATTTAATTTATGAATTTTGTCAATTATTTACCTCAAATTGTTAAAATTTAACAGGAAATTTTTATAATTCTAGATTAAATCTTTTTTTTATTATTATTATCTAGGACTGAATTAGTTAGTCAATTGAATGTTTTGAAATGTATACCTTTTTAAATATGGTGACTGGTTAAATTATTAATATAACGATTAGCTTATTATTATTATTTTTATATATATGTATATAATTTTACATTCGAGTAATTTCTTCATCAGAAGTTTTAGTTAATTTGTCATGAAACTTGTATTTGAAAGAATTTTTTTTAATGTCAAAATTATATATACAAAATTGAGCTGAAAAATATTTTTATTTTTAGTTGTAATTTTTCCAGTCGAAAGTTAAACCTTATGCATCCTAAATAAAAAATATTTTCTAGCCTTTTTTACAAGAATCTATCAAAATATATGAAAATCCATAAGAAATATTCTTTTAAAACATATTTTTACTTTCTGCAATATTCATAAAAGAAAGTATTGGATTCATAAAATCTTTCAACTTCTAGTCTTCAATGGATTGCATATTTAACCCCTTGAACTTAAATGATGAGTCCAGCTCGTCATGAATTTCGTAACACTAATTATGTTCTTATATGTATATATAACAATAAACATTCATGTAAACGTGTGAAACAAATATTATTTTTAATAATAACAAATTATTTGAGCAACAAAACCGTAAGTTTCTATGTGAATCCCACCTATTAAAACTAAGAAAATTAAATTGTCTGCATGAGCAGTGCTGACTGAAAATAAATTGCAGTTCAAGGGGTTAAAGATGTTCTAAACATGATTTGACCATTCAGAAACCGACTGTGTGTGTGTGTGTGTGTGTTAGATGTGCTGATGCTGAAGCTCTGTACCTGTGAGGAGAAAAAAAATAAATCCCCCTCCCATACATACACTCTTCTACCTCAATTTACTATCAATTTCACCTCTAATTTGTTGTTTCAAAACATTATTTTAGACTATTAAATATTAAGCATTAGCACTGTCGGAAGAAAAAAATAAATTTTCTTGTATTTTTAACTAAAAAAGAAAGCAGTCATTAGTTTTTTTTTTTTTTTTAAGGCTGTTAGTGAAATGTGTATTAATGGTTTTTAAAAGATTCGAGGTCAGTGTGTCATCAACTTTTTAGACTGTCTTTCGGAAAAATTTATCATGCTGTGTTTAGTAAAAAAGCTGAGCGAAATCCCTCATGTGATAGACGACACCTTTTGAATGTTTCCTTGTAAGATGATTTTTTTTTTTTTTAATTTATCGTATCTGCTGACAAAGTTTATTTATTAAATTTGGACAATTTTTAGCACATTGAACTGTTAGAATATGTAATAAGACTTGATATTAAACAGAAATATAACATTGAAAATGCCAACGTATTTAGTGCAGTATGCTATATGGTGCGAAAACTGCAGTTTGCTCTTAAAATTTTTTACATTGGCATTTTTAATGTTGTGTAAATATTTATACATTGAACTGTTATTTAAATTTATAATTAAAATTAACATAAATTGAGTAACTGACACAAAGTCCTTTTTTTTTTTTTTCACTACTGTTTGGATGCAGTTTATTACCATCTAATTACAAGTTATATTCAAATAGTAGTAGTTCCCTTTTACTTTAGTGTGTCTCTGTAATATAGTCATCACAACAAAGCTTTGAGAGTCATAACAAAACTATCTTATGTCAAGGATGTGATTATCAAAAAGACGAAGATTAAACTGTATTACTCTATATGCCAAGACAAGACATTGAAATTAAATACATAACAAAATTTATTGTATTAGAGTAAGAAATATATTTTATAATCTTCAATTTGTAAAAAAGAAATGATTTTATGATTTAGTATTCAATTAAGTTTTATTTGATTAGCTGATTGAACAAATTCACACACAAAAGACAAAAAGTTAATAAAATAACATTCTTACGACAATTAATATTTAATAGAAGTAATTTAAAGCAACAACATAAAATCAAGTAAAAATTAATTTCAGTTAAAAAGAGAAAAAAAAAATCAATTTAAACTTAAGTGAAAAAGAAAATATAAAATTACCTGTATATAGCGTTTCTTAGATGTGATCGATGTCCACTTATTTATTACCAGGGAGAAGTGCCTCAATCGTGCAGCTTTTTAATACACACCACACAATTTAGACACTCACCAGGCTTTTGACTTTAGTTACGTTGTCCTCTGCAGAAGGGGTGCCTTAGAGGGTGGTCATTCAGAGTTCTGTAGGAGAGCTGCCTCAGTGTGGACTTTCAGAGTTCATGGTTGAATTGAGGAGAGAGAAACTTCATCTTTTCTTTCGCTCTTTTGAAAGTGAGGAGAGAGAAACCAATGAATGTTAAAGAATTAAGTACTTGAAATATGAGTAAAAATAAATAAAAAAGCAGGAGGAAATTAAAATATATATACATATATATAGAAAAGTGACTTATTTGAAAATACAGACTACTATAGAGCCATAAAGCTAGCTACTCTAAGGATTGCTTCACCTTTATAAGTAATATTTTGGATTGAACTACAAAAAAATATTAAATAGCTTTATCTTATCCCAGGGCCGGCTCTAACGTTTTTGCCGCCGTAGGCAAACCTCAAAAGTGCCGCCCCCCCCTCCCCCAAGCTTTAAAAACTTTCAAATTAAAAAAAAAATCATATAAATGGTCTAATAGAATTGAGCTAAGTAAATAATTTCTTTTTCTTTTTTTCTTTCTTTCTTTTTTTTTTTTTTTTTTTTTTTTTTTTAAGTTTAAAACATAAAATCTATGGAAGTAATACTAGTACAGTATAGACAATATATCACTGTAAATACAAGTGTCTGAAATTCAGACACAATTGTGTCTGAAACGGGTGTTCAATTTTAAGATGGTAAAAAGTGTCTTAAAAGGCACATCGTTTCACACTCGAAACGTCTGAAATTCTGCAATCTTTGATCCTGTCTATAGTGAATATTTTTCATAAATAAATAAATAAAAAGATGCGTTCTATACTGTTTACCTGTGAAAAATAGATTTTAGAATCTCCTAGAGCATAAAAAAAATATTAATAATACAAAAATATTCCCAGTTGCCCCCACCGGGAGTCGAACTGACAACCACCGGATTTAAAATAGAGTGTCTTCCCAATCAAGCCAACGATGCTCACGCGGAACTCTGCTTGTATAACGAAATATATTCTAGTATCCGTAAAACAAATCAAAGTTTTATGTCTTTGCAATAAAACTGTCCATAAGAAGTAAAGCTTAATACATATTATCTTAAATTTCATGTGTAGAGGTTTAGGTGTTTTTTTTTTTTTTTTTTTTTTTTTTTTTTTTGTAAAATGCGTAATAAATATGAAAAATCTGATGTGGGCACCACATGACTTCCTTATACACTTTTAGAAATATACATAATGTTAAAAAACATTGACATTGGACCCGAAACAGTTGGCTAAAAATATTAAAAAAAAATGAATTATCACCGTGTTCTGAGCTTTTCTGAAAGTTAGATAAAAACCGATTGCAAGATTTGTACTGGTAACGCTGACGAAGGCAGCAGGGACCCGAAAAAATTGGCTAAAAGTATTAAAAAAAGGAATTTTACCATGTTCTGAACTATTCTGAAAGTTTCAAATGTCTACCTAGTCGGGAAGTTAGTTAAATAATTTTTTTGTTGGACCATATAAACGCTGCCGAAGGCAGCAGGGACCTGAAACAGTTGGCTAAAAGTATTAAAAAGATGCATATTCACCGTGTTCTGAACTATTCTGAATGTTTCAAATGTCTAGCTAGTCGGGAAGTTAGTTAAATAAATTTTCTGTTGAACCATGTAAACGCTGCCGAAGGCAGCAGTGACCCGAAACAATTGGCCAAAAATATTTTAAAAATGCATTGTCACCGTATTTTGAGCTTTTCCGGAAGTTTTAAATGTCTAGCTAGTCGGGAAGTTAGTTACAAATCGATTCCACGATTTGAACTGGTAACGCTGCCGAAGGCAGCAGGGACCCTATACAGTTGGCTAAAAGTATTTAAAAAATGCATTTTCACCGTGTTCTGATCTAATCTGAAAGTTTCAAATGTCTAGCTAGTCGGGAAGTTAGTTAAATAAATTTTCTGTTGAATCGCATAAACGCTGCTGAAGGCAGCAGGTATCGGAAACAGTTGGCTAAAAATATTAAAAAAATGCATTGTCAACGTGTTCTGAGCTTTTCTGAAAGTTTCAAATGTCTAGCTAATCGGAAAGTCAGTTAAATTGCAAGTTTTGTCTAAACCGTTTTTGAGTTATTACCGTTTTTTGATACATTATGGCCAAATTTTTGTCATTATGAACCTAATTTTCCTAAATATCTCCAAAACGGAAAATCATAGAAAGTCCAAAAAGGGAGGTGCACAACTAGATGTTATAACAAACCTATGTACCAATTCGCAACTTTCTACGTCCAACCGTTTTTGAGTTATGCGACATACCCACACACAGACACACACACACATACAGACGTCACGAAAAATCGTGTAAAATCCCTTATATCTCTAAAACGAGAGCTCGTGTTAAGATGACAGTTGCAGGTGTGCAACTAGACATCATGAAAGTCACACGTATAAATTAGCAACATTCAGCGATCATTCGTTTCCGAGCAATGTGAAATACAAAATCCATTTCGCAAATCGGGATTACTATACTTCCTTATACTTTGTATAAGGAAGTAAAAAATAGTAGCCTATGGATTTTAAACGATTTTTTTTTTTACTGGTATTTGCAAGAAAAGAAACTATATACATGAAACCAAAAAAAAAAAAAAAAAATGCTCTTTTACATTTTGAAGTGTCGGGAAACATAAAATAATTTTAAAAATGCGAAAAAAAAATCAATTATGCACAAATTATTTAAGATTGTTTAGCTACGAATTCGCTTTCTTAGCTACAAGTTACACGCTTCGTTTTTCTTAATATTTTTTTTATTTATTACATGTGAGAATTTTAAATAAAAATTAACTTTGTTTTATAATTTTTAACAGAATAAGATCCGTGTCTAAGTATTTTAAATAAGTTAACTACTTATATTACATAAAATAATGTCAAATTTATTTGTTTAAAAAAATGTTAAAACAGGATATGCATGCTGCTTAAAGTAGATTCCGTATGGAAAATTTGTTAAGTTATACAAATGTCTGAATTTCTAAGTGTCTGAAATTTGTAATGTCTGAATTTTGAAGTGCATAAATTGTAATATGTCTGAAATTTTATGTGTCTTAAAATGTTATATGTCTTAATTTCAGACATATCAACCTTATTCAGACACTTATCTCAGCTCATTTATAAAAAAGACACTTACGTGTCTTAATTTAAGACAGCACATGCGTCTGAAATTTTGCATGCGTAAGTGTTTCAGACATTTATGTGTCTGAATTGACATTTCAGACACATTTCTGTCCGAATTTAAGACGCTTCTATTTACAATGATTCTAAACAGTGAAGAATAAAGAATGCTAGTACAGTATACAAAATTTAAACCTGAATAAAATAATCTCTTTTGAACCTTTTTTTGTGCAAATTTCGAATAACTTCTTACCTAATTTGTTACTGAATTCATATTCAATGTCCAACATAGCTTACCCATTGAGTCGATTTTGACTAGATATGGTTTTAAAATATTTTTTTATCATTTTCACTTTCTCTTACCCGTAAGGCAGAGAAAGTATTGTTTTAGGGTCAAATTTTGGAATGTGAGTTTGTTATATTTACACGTTTTAAGGTCCCCTGAATCCGAAAATCATGTTTTTAGCGGTCGGTCTGTGTGTCTCTATGCATGTGTCTGTGTCTGTTATCAGTATATCTCAAGAACAAATTGTAGCAGAATGTCCAAACTTGGTATTCTAAATGTGTATGGTATGGGGATGCTACACTAAGCTTTTTGTTGAGATGACGCATATAGTTCGTGTACAGGGACACCCAAGAGAATTTATATACATTACGTCTATGGGGGAAATTGCAGGGGAGTAGAGTTTTACATCTATAGACTGCACTAAACCAAAATGAAATGAATATATATTTTTTATGCATAAAAACATGTCTCATGTAGAATATGGTAAGGAAATCCTTCACTGTTCATTTACAGGGCTACACAAAAGAACTTGCTTATAGTGCGACAATAGCTGAAAAATTGATGGAACTGTATTTCAGGTTGTGCCGTGTATCACTAGTATAGGATTATATTTAGGGGCATCATGTTGTTTGTACATAATCTTGAAATGATATACAGGGCTGCAAATATTATGTGATAACATTCTTTTTTATTGTTAGTGAAAGTTCTTTACTGTAATATTTTACCATTTCCACCATGCTGCTCAGAAATTGAAATGAATTCCTCACAGACATGATAAATAATGTAATGTTTTTAATCTAAATATTCATCTCTTTTGTTTTTTGTATATTTACACGTTTTAAGGTTTCCTGATTGCCGATGTAAAGTTTTTTAACGTTTGATTTTTGTCTGTGTCTCTTAGAGTAACTTACAAACGAATAATTTCAGGAGATCCAAAAGTTGTATTTTCATGTTAATATAAGTTTGTTGCTGGAAAAGTTTCAAGGAATGTTACGCGTGAAAATTATCTATATAATTTTAATCGAATTTTTAATTTTGATAACAGATTTCAATTCTATATAAATGTAGGTGCAGTAATGAAACGGGGCGGGGGGGGTAAAAATAAAGTTTTAAAAATGTTTTATGTGACAATTAGTTCTATGTGAGGGGGGCGGTAGCCCCCCTCACATAGAACTAATTGTCACATAAAACTTTTCCGAAGCCAAATTAGAATTGTTTTAACATAAGTTTACATAACACTACTCGTTGTCTTACCTCTTAATCTCCAACCTGTATTTATGGTATTAAATTTCAGGGTAAGAGAAAGTTGTGTGAGTGACACACCAGATAAATAAATTGATAATAAATTTGAAAATAAATTTTGCCAAATACATTCGTGTTCAAGTGTACAAATTAATATAACAAACTGTAATGCTGAAATAGTAGTATGGTATGAAATCTTAAATATTTAACATTGCTTGGTTTAAATAATACAAAATGCTTTAAAATGAAAAAAAAATATATTTCTGGTTTATGCATATTTTTGAAATTTGCCTAATTTTTAGTACTTGCTTCTTAAAATAAATTAGCGTATCGTAAACATCAATACAATAGTTAGTTGGTTGGATGTTGGGTTTAACGTTGCACTAATATTACGATATGAACATAGATACAATAAAAATAAGACGAGCGATTGCGTAAGCTGGAGAGCTCGAGAAACTTACAGCCGTTGCAGTCAAATTTTGGTTACCGAAGAATATACGGGAGTGTCCAATCTGTATAATAATCTGTGATGGAAACATACCTTCATAAAAAATTTATCCCCCCCCCCCTAATCCAATGAATCTGATGGACGTTAATGCATAAATAAAGCATTGTTTTAAATCTGACATCACTGTTGCCAATTCAAACTCAAATTTTGCCGTGTTTTTACGGATAACTCAAAATGTCCCTACCTTATGGCTGAAGATGTCCTAGGACGTTCTTTCATACTTAGGATATAATGTCCTGTTGAGAAAGGGTACCTCCAAATAATTCCTACATGCTGAAGAACACTGCTGAAAGTCCCTATAATTGGCAAACTCTTTACTTTCTTTAATTAGAGGGCAAAAAGAGCTTGTTAAAATCAGCGGCGTGTGTGCATTTCTCCCTTCGCGTCGCGGCTGCGCATACAATACATACTGTACAGAACTTACAAATTTGTCTATTTTGTCTGCATTTCAAATTTGGGCAGAGAAGCCTGTAAATTCTTGTTATGATTATTTACTTATTTTTTTACTTATTTATTTTTCTGTTTATTTATTTTCTACATTCAATAATCGAAGTATTTTATTTATTTATTTTTTGTAGTTCAACTGATTTTGCCGCCCCTAAATTTTGCCGCCGTAGGCAGTTGCCTACCTTGCCTACCGCCTAGAGCCGGCCCTGCTTATCCTCCCCCTCCACACACATACCAAAAAAAAAAAAAAGATAAACATATATTAAAGATATTTATTATACAGTATTTTCTTTCAACTATCAGTTATACAATAAAATATATCACGTATAATAATTAAATATCAAAAATAAAGTGTTTTTAAATAATCATAAGACACTTTAAATGACTATTTTAGCAATGGAAAATTCTTCCGTACTTTTGTTTATGATAACAGTAAAGAAAAATTATAGTTTCTCTAAATTATAATAGTGATTCATTATTTTATACAAAAGATATGTGTTATTTCATTTACAAGAACTATTTTGAAAAATTAATTATTTTAGCAATAGCAAATCACAGTAATGTTTAGTTTATCTATGGTAAATGATAGTTAAAAAAAAAAAAAAAAAAATCTAACTGCACTAAAATAACTTATTTGTTTATTTATTTAAGTAATTTAGTATAACCACATGAAAGATAATTTATAAATATTTTTACAAGATTTATTTTAAATGAATCTATATAAACATTTTAACAAAGGAAACTTTAGTTAATGTTTTAGTTTATCTGTGGCAGAGTGGAAATAATAAGATAAAAATTACAATTGAACCAAATAGTGATTATTTTTACTTAAATATTTATGCAACATATTTTTCTCACATGAAACACAATATCAAAATGCTTTTTATAAGTTTTACAAATGCAAATTAATCAGTACTTATTTTAGTGAAAGGAAATTAAATTGATTAATTTTACTTTTCTATGGTAACATACACTGATGGTGCTAATATATTTACTTAAATATTAATGTAACTTTTAACTCTCTTCTGAATTAGTTTATAAGCAATCAATTTTTAAAAAGTGTCACAAATTTCAGCAGTGTCATCGATTTTATATTTCATTATTTAATCTGTTTATTACTTTCATTATATATTTTCATTTCCATTTCGCTGTTTTCATATAACGCTCATTAATCTGCTAAATTTGGATATTTCCCCCTTTTTCATTTTTAATAAAAAGACATGAATATGTTTTTCTTTAATTATAACTTAAATAAGGTTCAAAATTTCGAGTACATGAAGCAACAATGAATTAACATATAAGCATGGTTAATATGTTCTTTTTTTTTTTTTTTTTTTTACACCCAGAACAGTATAAAAATTATGCAGAGAGAGAGAAACCAAACCAAGTTTTTGTCAAACATATGTACGTACACTATTAAAAATAAAAATTAATAATTATGTAAACTGTAAGAACTACTGAAATTTTTAACACTGCTCTGTTTCTAAATACTATATTACTCAACTTTTATTTTAAATAACGAAATCAACTTAAATAAAACTTCGTATGAAATAAACACAACACAACAAATGATTATTACGCCTTGCGTGATAAGTAAACGAGTCACACAAGAAATTAAAAATAGATGCAAAAATGTAGTACGTAAGTAAAAAATTCTTACCAATCTAAAGATGTTATCCACACTTTTAAGGTGCAAGAGTGTAATTTTTCTCTATAATGGCGTTTATCCATATATTTTTTATCGTTGCATACTTTGAAATTATTTCAACGTCTGTGTGTAGCATGATAGTAAGTACACCCGATTGTGTATCAGTTTGTAACCATATTTACTATAAAAAAATGAATTGATAGGAAAAAATAACGAAGAAATATTATTAATTTTTTTGAAATAAGGCGAATGATTTAAAAAACCACAAATATAGCGAAAATAATAGCATATAATAAAACTAGGATCGTCAATTGAAAACAATGGTGGGCGCGGGAAAGTCGAGCTCTTTTGCCATCCACCCCAGGGTGCCCTTTAATTATTGACGTCACGAGGAAATGCTCTATTAGTCAGCGAGGCAGCACCCACAACAAACAGGGATAAATGCGCCAAGGATGGATGCCCTACTTCAAGGTTTAGAGCAGCTAAAGCAGCTTTCGCTGCCATTTCACTAAAAAAGGTTTAAAAGCATTAGAGTATTGGCCATAGAATAATAATAAAGGAAGAAGGAGCACGTCAATAGTCAAATGCTTACAAACCACTTCTAGTGAATTGCCAGCAAAAGCTATTTTTGCTACTCAAAACTTTAAAGTAGGGCACCCATACTCAGCACATTTATCGCTGATTGTTGTGGGTGCTGTTTCACTGACAGAGAGATGAGACAATTAAAAAATCTCGCCAATAAATCGCCAACCAATGAGATGGAAGCATTGTTACAACCCTATACCCAGCATTCCTGGATTTTAATAACCGAAACCAAAACATATATGCTCCTTCTTCCTTTATTATTATTTTATGAGCATTACCTTCTTCATTTATCTTTATTATTCTGTGCTGGAAACATATTTACTCACAAATCTTTCCGCGCTTGTTTGGGCCGCTTCGCCATTTCACATTTTTGGCGCTGATGTACAAAGTCTGTGATAACGCGTTATGTTAAACCGCTTAACTTGTACTCGCTTTGAATCTACTCCATTTATCTCCTTAAGTGGGTTAATATCTAATGTATTGTGGAAGACTGGTATTTGACTTCTGATACCTTATAAAATTTGACAAATATATTCTGAGAAAAAGTTCTTTTTTTCAAAAAATTACAAGACATCAATAAATCCATCTGAGGAATATATATATATATATATATATACAGGTTTGTGAGACACATTAGAATTTTCTTCCATGGAAAATACGAATACCCATGTACACCATCGCACTCGTGAAAAAAAGTATTCATGTGAAATATGTTGTAAAGGATTTGCTGTACAAAGAGATTTGGATAATCATTTACGTACCCATACAGGAGAAAAGCCGTACATATGTGAAGTGTGTTTTAAAGGATTCGCTGAAAAAGGAAATTTATTTAAACATATACGCATCCATACGGGAGAAAAGCCATACATATGTGAAGTATGTTTTAGAGGATTCACTCAAAAAGGAAGTTTAGATAAACATACAGACATTCATAAAGAAGTACACGTGTATATGTGTGAAATATGCCCTAAAGGATTTTCTAAAGAGAATAATCTAATTGCTCACCTGCGCATACACACGGAGGGAAAGCCACACGTCTGTGGAATATGTTCTGAACGATTTTATAAGAGAGGAAGTTTGGATTCACATGTACGCACACATACAGGAGAAAAACCGTATGTGTGTAAAACATGTTCTAAAGCATTTTCTGATAAAAGAAATTTGCGTAAACATTCACGCATTCATACTGGAGAAAGGCCATATGTGTGTGAAGTATGTTCAAAAGCATTTTCTGAAAAAGGAAGTTTAGTTAGACATTCACGCACTCATACAGGTGAAAAGCCATTCTTGTGTGAAGTATGTCAAAAAAGATTTTCGGAAAAAAGAAAACTGGATATACATTCCCGCACTCATACAGGAGAAAAGCCCTACGTGTGTGAAATATGCTCTAAAGGATTTTACGAAAAAGCAAAGTTGAATAGCCACTCACGTACTCATAGAGAAGAAAAGCCATACGTGTGTGAAATATGTTCTAAAGGATTTTATAAGAAAGGAAATCTGTATGTTCATTCCCGCATTCATACAGGAGAAAAGCCTTACTTGTGTAACGTATGTTCTAAAGCATTTTCTGTAGAAGGAAGTTTGGTGAAACATTTACGCACTCACACAGGCGAAAAGCCTTACCAGTGTAAAACATGTTCTAAAGCATTTTCGGATAATAGTCATTTAAAAATACATTCACGCATTCATACTGGAGAAAAGCCATACGTGTGTGAAATATGTTCTAAAGCATTTTCCGTAAAAGGAAGTTTCGATAAACATTCTTACACTCATACAGGAGAAAAGCCATTCTTGTGTGAAGTATGTCAAAAAAGATTTTCTGAAAAAAGAAAACTGCATATACATTCCCGCACTCATACAGGAGAAAAGCCCTACGTGTGTGATATATGTTCTAAAGCATTTTCTGTAAAAGGAAGTTTCGACAGACATTCACGTACTCATACAGGAGAAAAGCCAAAAAAGATTTTCTGAATAAAGAAAACTGGATATACATTCACACACTCAAATCCCTACGTGTGTGATGTATGTTCTAAAGGACTTTACGAAAAAGCAAAGTTGAATAGCCACTCACGCACTCATACAGGGTAAAAGCCGTACGTGCGTGAAGTATGTTCTAAAGGATTTTACGAAAAAAGAAAATTCGACATATATTCCTGCACTCATACAGGAGAAAAATAAATTACATACAGTGTAAAGTATGTTCTAAAGGATTTTCTGAAAATAGTAAACTAAATAGACATCTACACATCCATATGAAGGCAAGCGAAACGTGTGCAAGTAAAATTTAAACGTTTTTTTTCAAAAATGAGCATTAATTCACATCTGCTTATTCAAAGGTGAAGCGATATACGTGTATTTCAAAGGTTTTTTCTGATAACATATTTTTAAAGAAATATTCGCGTATTCACACAGGGGAAAATCGTAAGTGTACGAAATATATTTTCAGAGATTCTGGCAAAATGGACTGTTTATTCAGAAGAAAAATTTTTAATGAATGAAATATCTGCCAAATGTCTTTCTCATCTGCGTAATTTATAATTATAGTAAAATTATAAATGAATATTTAAGCATACATATGGATGAAATACAAATATGTTTAAAAATTTTGTCAGTTGTAATCTAACTATAGTTCTCGTATTAACTTCAGAGGAAAAGATTTGCGTATCTGAAATATATAATAAAAATAAAATTTCCTGATAAATGTGTAAATATATACATTCATATACTCATATAGAAAAGATTGACTACATCTGTTTAATAGGTTTCAAAGGATTTTCTCAAAAGAGAAGTCTTAAAACACTCGCATCTGTAATGAAGACAATAGACATGTACATACTATTACGTTGTTCAGAAAGTAATTTTTTTTTCGTGAAAATTTGAAGCAAAAGCTTGTTGTCTAAAAACGTTTCTAAGGACTGGAGGAAGTAATCATTCGAAAGTTCTTGATCTGAAAAATATGGTGGGTGTGGCCACTCCATCAAGATTGTAAAAGCTTTTGACGAGTCACCGAGCTTGATGCAATCCCGCATTATCTTCGTGAAATTCTTCACCTTTTCTTTTGATCAATTCTTCCCTATTCTGTTTGACTGAAGTCAACAATTAAATTTTTCCAGTTGATGACATTATACCTTAGGATTGTTTTCGTATTGCCAGGTTTAAGGTCCAAAGAATCGATTCTCCTTGAATTCTCACGAAACTGACAGAATCACATTTTTTATGATAATCGGGTTTCGAAGAAATTCGAGGCGGTTCAGCTTTTTAATTCCATGATCGCATAATCCCATTATTATTGTTAGACGACGCATTTCTTTTCCGCGTTAAAGATATACCTCAAAACTGGATGATTTTCTTCACGCCTGATGAGCAAATCGCAGAAATCAATGGGACGGAACCAATTATTTTTTGTAAAAAAATGTGCTATTTGTGTGTCGACGAATGTCGAGTTAAACATTAAACCAAGGCGCATTTTATGAGATCATGAACGATCGAATTCAAAATGTTTAACGTTACATACAGGCTAAAACACTAATACAGTTAGATAAAGAAACACAAATCTTACTGTGTTTCATTACAGAAGGGCCCCTTCGTGGCCGAGTGGTTATGTCACCACACTGCTAATCGCCTTCAAGCGCCAGGCAGCGCGTTCAATTCCCTTGCTGGCCCTGGAATTGAACCAGGGGCCAGTTTTTCCAGTTCTTCATATTGTATTCTGTTGTGTGCTATCTGCCCTCAACCATAGATATAGTAATAAGACATCAGATTGATCATTGAGGGGGGTAAAGTGATACCTTTTTACTCGGGAAAAGACGGCCACTTTACTCTGTTATGCATGTATTTCCCCGAGTAGGGAAATACACACAGGTAATTTAGCAAATAAAAATTATGCATTAAAAGAGAATGAAAAACTCCAGATACCTCTTTTTCTTTCTTTCTTTTCATTTGTCTTTCATTTTTTTTTTTTTTTTTTTTTTTTTTTTAACTATACTCTAGTATACTCATGTCTGCACAAAACTGTCTTTCTTTCAGTATTTATTATTATTATTATACTTTTTTGAAATAAAATTCGTCTGCATTCATCATCATGAGAAAGTATAATAAATTACGTGTATAAGGAAAGCGCAGCTGACGTCACGCTCAGGGCAAAACACTCTACTCAGGGCAAAACATTGGTATTTCCACCAATACAGAATGTCCTTTTGCCACTCGTGAGTGGGAAAGATTGATTAAAGGAGCGTTTGTTTGTAAACATGCGCTTTCCTTATTGCGTAAATTTGTATTGGATTACATGTGGAAGAAAGTCTTGTGGTGGCCGCAACATACTAGTTATATATTTAAACGTACACGGCTGCTTAATACATTTCAAAGAATTTTGAGAATTCCATATTACTTACTCGTATAAAATATTAAAAAAAATTAAAAAAGCATTCCATTACATATGAAGACAGTGATTGTTTCATAATAATAGCAAAGAAACTGATTATAAAAATTATATTTTTCATAAATTATTTGAAAATAACTTATTTTTAAAAAATTATCTCATTTATCTTCATATATTTATTAGAACACTTAAAAGCCGCGCAGTATTTCGGCATTTTCAAAATTAATTACCATTACTGATAACATATGCATCAGATTTGTACAGTCGGTAACAAAAGTGTCCGAACACTAGCAAAAATTACTATATAAAAAAAGTAGAGTTACTACTGTTTTGTTAAATAAATCCTTGTCGAATCCTGTTCTCAGTCAGTCTAAGATCAGGATTCGACAAGGATTTACTTAACAAAACAGCATTAACTCTACTTTTTTTAGATAGGAATTTTCGCTAGTGTTCAGACACTTTTGTTACCGACTGTTTGCTTGACTTTCGAAGCCTGCTTGTAAATCATCGTTAGATAAAGACAGATAGCACATGACAGAATTACAGTACGTAGTACGAAGAATTGAAAATACAACCACGGCCACCACGAGAATCGAACCCGCGCACCTACGCTCGAACGCGATTAGCAGTGTGGTGACATAACTACTCGTCCACGGAGAGCCCATATTACCATTCAATTCTGTTACTATTTTCGAGTTTTAACTCCCTAATGGTTGATGCCAAAAAACTTTTTCGGCATCAAAAATTTATGCTCGTTAACATGGGGATGATAGATCTATATAAATTACTATATCTATGTCCTTAACTGATGATTTACATGAGGACTTCAAGTCAAGCATAGAAATCTGATGCATATGTGTCATCAATAAACATTACAGATGAAACGCTTGTTTAGAAAATTGATTTCTAATTTGTGACCGACAAGGATAAAATTAGAAACTGCCTGGAAGCTCTCGCATGTCGATCTCAGGTTTGTTATCGTTTGTTTAAGCCACTGAGCTGAAGAACAACTGGAGCAAATGCTTCCAATACTTTTACACAGTGTTCGTGCGTGCCAGTTTTCCTGCAATTGTTCGCCTGTCTTGCATGGCAAGCAACATTTGTCGGGTCGTCTATTACTATAACAATCTTTTAAGAATTAAAATTTAAAATTGTAATGTCATGTTTAGCATATGGTTGTTCGAACAGACAACCTTTACACAATTTTACTTTGAAATATAAATATATCAAATGCTTTTTGCCATGCAACGCTCGGAAGACAAACCTTCAAAAAACGGCACGCGAAAACCGGTCTAGCATTTCCTCCAGTTGTTCTTCAGCTCAGTGGTTTAAGCACGGCCGCTGGCTGCCGGTAAAGGAAATTGAATTTCAATAATCACTTATTAAAAATAATAAAATAGATAATCCGTTTCATTATTATAATACTGAGTTCATTAATCTGCAAAAATGGAATGCAAAACGAAGAAGTCGAACGTTTTCAGTGATTGCAAGTATAAGAAACAAAATACATAGACATTACTAATATATTTTATAGCTAGGATTTTATTTTTATTAAAGGAAAAAGTATCTAAACTTTCAAAGGGCAAAAGATCCTGCAAAATTAATGCAACAATGTCGATGATTTTCTTGGTACATGATAATAAAATTTTAATGGATTATTGCAATGGGAAATGATACATTTAAAGATATATATAAGATTAAAAATACAGGATGTGATGGTTTTGTATGTTCATATTTTTGTAAGTAAGATTTCATATTTTATTTAAAATTTTATGGATTACGAAAAAAAAAATTATAAAATTTGTATAATTTTTAAGTGTTATGCTTATTTATTATACATCAAACGTAATATATCATTTGTATTTATTTATTTATTATTTAAAATAGTAATTGTATAATAATGAGATGACTGCAATATTCAGAAAAACTTTTCAATCGTTAGCGATAGCATTTGTTTAAATATACTTATTGTAAATAACAGCTGTCGCATTTAATTGTAAAATCTTGGTTAATCATTTATTTTATTTTATTATTTGTGACATTCCGTATAGCTGAAAATTTGTAAGCAATACTGTATCACTGTTAGTATTTTAAATGTGTTTCTGAAGACTAAAAATATTTTACAATCAAATAATTATACGTATGTTTAATTTATATCTGCAGCTATTTCATTATATTCCAATTCAATATTTAGCTATTTGTAAACTTTAAATATAAACATGATTAAATACTATAAAATAAAAAATGTCGACCAATGAAAATTGATATGTTGTTGTTACAAAATTACATATTAGAAAAAGTTTTTTTTTTTTTAAATGCAATTTTTTTTAATGACAAATTTTCAAGTGAATCTCCACTTGGAAACAAAATGGCAGGAGCAAGTTGCTCATAAAACTAATTCACGATGTTTGTAAGATAAGTTTACTGTTCGACTTTGATTCGAATAAATTCAATATTTCAAAAGTATTGTTTCAAAAGTTAGTTACACCGAATAGGGATTTTTGCTAAATAACGAATACAAAATATTCGGTATTCTTCCGGATACTCAAAATATTTTTACTAATTTCAATATTTTAATTTAATTTAAAATTTAACTCGACTATTCAGTTGTCAGATATCAAGATATTCAGTCAAACTGAATATTCAGTGTCACCTGTCGAATATCGAATATTCGGTGCAACTTTGGTTATTGTCATGACAAATTTTCAACTAACAGCCTGATTTTAAGTGGCCTTCACCTGGAAATAAAATGGCAGAGCAAGTTGCTCACTTTCTTAATCCAAAATAAATTTACTGTCCAACATTTGTGCAAAACGTCATGCATGAGTAGTGTCAGCCAGAGCTTGATTTTCATCCTATTGCGCATTGGATCAATCACGTGACCCAGTGGATCAAGAAAATTTTCTGGGCTTTCTGATCCACGACCGGTCGAGATCGGTCCAATCCACTGAACGATGTAACTCTGGATCGGTCGACATCACTGCAGGGGCCGCTTTACAATTTTGGCGGCCCTAAGCAATAGATTTTTGGCGGCCCTTTATATTGGATATTACGCCAGGGCAGTATTTCTAAAATTGCTGTGATGAAAAATTTTCAGGTAGAAGTCTTAAAGTATACTTAATACCGCTTTGTTAAATAAATCCTTGTCGAGTCATGTTCTTAGTGATTAAGAATATGACTCGCAAGGATTTGTTTCACAAAGCAGTATTAAGTGTACTATTTTTAAACTTATGAATTATTGCTTGTGCTTTAATAATTTTGCTGCCGACTCTTAAATTCACTGTCCAACTTTGGTTCGAATTGATTCAGTGTTTCAAAAATTATCTACATAATAAATTTTCAAGTGGTAGCTTGATTTGAAGTGGCCCTCTTGCAGTCAGCAGCAAAATTATTGAAGCACACATCCACATTTTTTATTTTTTTTTAGTTTGATCGTTAATTTTCATCATCAACTTACTTTTTTATAAGCAGCATAAGACTAAGATCATGACTCGACAAACATTTACTTAACAAAATAGTATTAAGTGCTCATCTTTTAACTAGGATTTATTGCTAGTGTTTCAATAATTTTGCTGTCGACTGTATGGATTGGAATTTATAAATAAATAAACACACACACACACATATATATATATATATATATATATATATATATATATATATATATATATATATATTGGTGGATAATTTCTGTGAAACCGTAACTCTCTCACTTCGATATACTGAAAAAGAGTTTATTCATTTAACTGTTGATTTCTTTACAAAACACTTTCAAGAAATTATTGTGGCTGTTAAATGGCAGTCTTTTATACTTGAAAATGGTAATGAAATGATAATTAAAATTTTGGTTGGTAATAAGAAGTAAAATAATTTGCGTGGCTTTTACTAGAATGAAATAAATCGATATGCTATATAAGGATGATTGCAAGAATGAGCTTAAATTCATGCATTTATCTTCATTCTATAAGAAATGAGATATGCAATAAACAGAGTGTTAAAACTCTTGGTATAAATTGCAACAATACGAGCGTGTTCAGTAGAGCGCTCGAGATGGATCAATGCGACCGGGCGATGACGTCACTGACCCTGGATCGGTCTTGGATCGGGCCAGGAATCTACTGAACGAATCGGAACAATTCTGACGTGATTGGAGCAGGGCCATCTATCTAATTTGACCTGTATTAGCAAATTATTTATTGTATTTCTGTTGTTTATTTTGTCTGGAGTTTTAATACATAATTCCATAAAATGCTAAACTATATTACGTTTTTTCTTAAAAAAAAAAAAAAAAAAAGAAAGAAAGAAAGAAAGACCTTTTATGTAATAACAATTTTTCTTCTTTCTTATTAATGTAGACTTTTGTATTCTGCTAACATAAAATAAGAAGCTATTATTTGATTGTACTGATAAATTACTATGATTTTTTTTTTTTTTTTTTTTTATTCATGTGTAAACAATTGTAATCATGAAAAATGTTAAGAATGTTACGTTACATTTATTTTTAAAGGAGCAGAGTGGATTTTTAAATAAGCACTTCTTGATGTAAGAAAACACTTTTCTTTCTCTTCGATTTTTCATGAACAGGAATGTACAAACGACGTAATAAACAAAAACGTTTTCGAAAAAATAAATAAATAAATTATATAAAATATGAAATATGCTGTTTAGTTAATATAATGGATTTATATAAAAAATAATCTTACTTTTTTCTTCGATTTACGAATCAATATAAAGAGCTTTTTCTCTTATTGCCGAGCCGACTGAATATTAAAATAAACTAGCAATGTAAACACTGCTTAATTTTATAGCTACTTTTTTAAAGTCTGTTTTGTTTATTAAATTTAATAATTGACATCTTAAACTTATTTTTACCAAAATTAAAAATATGTGGAAGGATTTTAATTTATTTACTTATAGTTAACTTATTGTTTTAAAGGTAAAAAATACAATGGTTTACAAACTTTTCTATTTGTAAACAAAAAACAATCGCATGAATGAAAAGCTTTGTCTGAAAAAAAAAAAAAAATGAAATAATTAATTTTTCCCAGCTTATTTTTATATATTTAATTAACAATATATGATAGCGTCCGAATTAAAAAAAAAAGTATTTTTGTTTTAATTAAAATTGTATAAATTTTTTTTTTAATTTTATGTTTAAATGTTACGTTCGTTAATAAAAGAAACTACGTATCGAAAATCGTTATTACGTAAAAAATCTTTTTTACAAAATAAATAAATAAACATAATATAGTTTAGCATTTTATGGAATTATTTACCTCATATTCTACAGCATAAACAATGCACATAAATAGGTACGTCAGTATTCATCATCAGCTAATTAAACAAATAAACAATCATTGTCAAAAACAGATGTTCATTGTTCAGGTTTCTACTGCGTAGTGTCAGCCAGAACATGATTTTCACCCTATTGCGCATTGGATCAATCACGTGACCCAGTGGATCAAGAAATTTTTCTGGGCTTTCTGATGCACGACCGGTCGAGATCGGTCCATTCCACTGAACGATGTAACTCTGGATCGGTCGACATCACTGCAGGGGCCGCTTTACAATTTTGGCGGACCTAAGCAATAGATTTTTGGCGGCCCTCTCTATTAGATATTACGCCAGGGCAGCTTATAGATTTCAAGTGCCCCCAAGTAAATTGTCTCACTGTGATCTCTTCCCCCCCTCCTCCTCCCTTACAAAAGAAAAAGCTACTATGTGAAAATTCAACTTATTCTAAAATTATAAGTTAATATAAATTTAAATAACATTTTTTTTTTTTTTTTTGTAAAAATTGAATTGGATCCGACGTATTTAGAAATAAGAAAAAGTAAACAAGTTGAATCAAACCTTTAGCTTTTCTACTTGACAGTGCTAAACGTTCGATTGGGAAAATGCCTTAA
Organism: Salticus scenicus; assembly: GCA_963930645.1. Classification (NCBI taxonomy): domain Eukaryota; kingdom Metazoa; phylum Arthropoda; class Arachnida; order Araneae; family Salticidae; genus Salticus; species Salticus scenicus. The sequence goes on along the minus strand of OZ005658.1, from coordinate 266,018 downwards.
AATTTCTGTTTATACTAATCTCCATTCTCTACATGACATCGCACGTATTAATGTACAATGGAACTACTGTACATCAATACTGTTATATCAGTACATGTACTCATATACCACGTACAGCTTGTACCATAAACTGTTTGGCCGAAAATTTGAGTAAAAAGCATTACAGTGGAATGAAAAAGAACACTTTTGCACGGCCAGAAGAAAAGGGAATTTGAAATCCGTCGTTCCTTCGCCATTGCTTAGCTATCAGATTGCGGCAGCGCATCACAAAACAGAGTGAATTTATCAAGTTGCTAAATTTTTACCGCCGAAAAAGTTCCAGAGTGAATAATAATATTATTAAAATATTACTGTTATTTATTTATTTATTTATTGATTTTTATTAGTTATTTTTATTATAATTTTAATCCTTCCATAATGAATGACAATTTTCAAGAATTTCTTTCATTTTTTAAACAAGAACAAAAAATCATTTGGTTCGAATAGACTATTAATATTTTCCAACTGTATGTACTTGTTGCATCGTTTAAGCTTTAACGTACTTTGTCTACGCTATTACACAACGGAAAAAAATACAGGCAGACAAACTAACTGAATTCATAATCACTTCAGAAATTGTTGAAAAGTGTTACCTTAACACAAGTGGAAGTGCAGTTCTAGCAATTATGTGTTATGATGTGTTTGAATATTTTGGCGTGATCCTGTAAATCATACTACTAAACATACCATATTCTATAGATTTTTTTTTTTTTTTTTATCATATGAATAATAAATCTAAATTTTAATACGACTTTTGCAGTACAAAATTTTTTAAATGTGATTTATAAAAATGCATCTCGCAGAAAGCAATTAACTGTCTTTTTTTTGGGTGTCCCTGTACACAGGCTAGTCATCCTATTTCTACCATTTTAAATAGAGAACATTAGCTACGGCCTTGCTGACAAACCGAAGTCTTCAACATTTTTAAACGTTGACATTGAAAAGTGTTGTGAAAAGTGTTAAAAATGCTTTCCTCTTCTTTTTTACTTGAACCTTTTCCTTACAGGGTGGGCGGAAAGTAACTCCCTACTGAAAATAATTTTTTTCTCCTAAACGAATGTAGGTATAAAGACATTTTTTGTACACATTTAGTTTATTGTGTGGCATGATAATTACAAAAGTTACAATTCAATGTGTGCCCCAGAATTTTCTATACACTGTCTTAAACGAACAGGTACGTTTGCTACGGTCTTCCGCAAAAACTCATCAGGAGTACCTTTTTATAACTTCACGGATTTTGTTCTCAAAGTTACCAAGAGTTTGAGGTTTACTGCGGTACACTTCTTCCTTAAGTCACTCCCATAAAAGGTAATCGCATGGGTTGAGGTCTGGATTACGCGCCGGCCATTCTATGGAGCCTCGGCGGCCTATCCAGAGTCTAGTGAATCGCTCATCAAGCCACTGCCATATACTAGAGATATGAAAAAGGAAAAAAAGAAATATTACAAATAATGCCACATTACAGTCTACAAAACAAGGTAACTTTTATTGGAATCTATACATAACATCAATAGCTATTCCAAATTCAAAATAGGGAGTTACTTTCCGCCCACCCTGTATATGTGAAATAAAATTTTTATTAATTCATTTCTAAGTGGACTGATTTATCAGATGAAATTTTGTGTTGCTGCAATTTTTCCGTTGATTGCAAACTAATCACTTCCAAACACAATTACGAAGCCTTTTCATTCATAAACGTGCGACATAATTAGATATTCTTATTTAGATAGAGTGATACGAATCGATAGGTACGGTTTAAGACCGATTGACTACGCTAAGGTTCGAGGAATAGAGGTAGAATGCCCTCCGAGAGGTTCTTTCTAAGAGGTCCTACCCCGTATTTACACGAGTTTCGGAGAAAACCATGGAAAATTCGGAATGGCTAGGTTAATGAGCGTGACCTGGGGTCGAATCGGGCACTTCCCCTCTACCAAGCTTTGAGCGCAGAACTGCTCGGCCACTGGTGGGCCTGTGATGCGAATCAAAGTAGCGTTTAATTTTTCCGTTTGAAGTAAAGCGTTTTGCAGAAAAGACTATCTAAAGTCGACGCGTGAAACAGATTTTCTAGACACCATAGGCGAGGGAAGGTCGCCATTATGTAATTTGAATTTATTCTTATTTTTTTAATCTTAATTGATATATTTTACATATTTTAAATCTATTCTTAAAGACCTTTCTGAAATATGAACTATTTTCTGACTTGTTTACGAAGTTATTTTTTGACAAATGTACAAAACTTTCAGGAATTTTTTATTTAAATGCTTATAAATTTAATAGTGTTTTCTTCTTTTTTTTTTTTTTCTTTTCATATTCTTAGTTCATATTCTATTTTCTTATTTTTGATTATGAAGTATGAATTTGATATCAGGAGTTGGAATTTTAAGCGGAATGAGTTTAAAAATGAGGCCGGCATGCGAAACTGTCAGCGTTAGTAATGTCAAGAAAAGGGCTCCGAATTTTTCGAATTTAATAAAACTATCGTGGAAAAATTCTGTTATTCTGATAGGTGGTGTAATGTTTAGGTCTAAAACCAAATTGTTCGGATTAAAATTGCAAATAATCCAGCCCCTCCTCATCATTTTCCCCGTCCAATTTGAAAAGATCTCGCTTACATTCATCATCACAATACAAATCAAAGCCCATATTTACTAAAAATCAACATTTTAGTACCTTAACCAGAGCACCTAATTTTAATTCCCAACTGCAAACATTCATCTTGGAAATTTTTACAAAATTTCACTTTAATAACATAAAGAAAATTCTTCATTTATTTCTTCGATTTTAGACTTTTTCGCAAATTCCGGTGGTAGTTTATTTTAGATGTGCGGAATTTCCTTGTCCTTGAAAGGGTTAAGGTGTTTTAATACAAAATTAAATCCTTAAAAGTTACTTTAAATTTACAATTGAATATACATGTGATACTCCTTAAAAGAGAGAAAAAAAACTGGTTTATGATTTTCGCTTTTCTTCCATCTATTTTTTCCCCCTTAAATTTTAGCCAGTGTTGTGTAATTTTTTGGCGGCCCTAAGCGACCGCTTAGATGTGCGGAATTTCCTTGGTGTAATGTTTAGGTCTAAAACTAAATTGTTCGGATTAAAATTGCAAATAATCCAGCCCCTCCTCATCATTTTCCCCGACCAATTTGAAAAGATCTAGCTTACATTCATCATCACAATACAAATCAAAGCCCATATTTACTAAAAATCAACATTTTAGTACCTTAACCAGAGCACCTAATTTTAATTCCCAACTGCAAACATTCATCTTGGAAATTTTTACAAAATTTCACTTTAATAACATAAAGAAAATTCTTCATTTATTTCTTCGATTTTAGACTTTTTCGCAAATTCTGGTGGTAGTTTATTTTAGATATGCGGAACTTCCTTGTCCTTGAAAGGGTTAAGGTGTTTTAATATAAAATTAAATCCTTAAAAGTTACTTTAAATTTACAATTGAATATACACGTAATACTCCTTAAAAGAGAGAAAAAAAAAAAAAAACTGGTTTATGATTTTCGCTTTTCTTCCATCTATTTTTTCCCCCTTAAATTTTAGCCAGTGTTGTGTAATTTTTTGGCGGCCCTAAGCGACCGCTTAGGTTTTTCTAATGGTAAAGCGGGCCCTGCACCACTGAACGCTTTGGCTCGGAATCAATCGACCGGTCGTGGATCGGGCGTTCTACTGAACATGCTCTACATACAAAAGATTAAAAACTATTAAAAGTTTAAAATTAGAAAACATTTCACGTGTATATACAGGGTGAGTTTGACATAATTTGCCAAACGAAAGGAGGTGATAGAACAGCCCATGGGGAGCATAAAACACCATAGAAACCCTGTGCTATCTCTAACCGTTTCCGAGTTGTTATGGTAGATGGAAGAAAAATCTGTTTTTTTCCATCCCGTCTGAAAAAAACCCAAATTTGTGAGCTTTCTGAAAGACTTACACGCAAAATAAACCCATATATCGAAAGAGCAGAAAAAACCCTATCGGGTGACACCATTTACATCAGAATACCTTAATTTGACGGCGAGCTACAAGCGCTAAAACATTGGCGAAGTTTAAAATCGAGTTGTCGCCAAATTCTTTAACCGGCAATTCTGCAAACTCCGTTCAAGCTAATCGGTCAAATTTACCAAAAACTTCTGCATTCCACAAGCTTTAGAATGATCCCACAATAAACCATATCGGTGTTCTAGTTCAGGAGAAAATTAGTCTTTTGTTTGAAATACATTCATCACTGAACTCGATGTTCGTCGAGAAGGAGACTCACGGGGTGCCATGGTAGTCGAAATTCGGAAAACGAAACGATGGTAAGTAAATGGAACGTATGCAAATTCGTGACTATCTGCATATGGAATCTTAGTGATATGCAGATGTATTCCAATCTTCCTGCGCGCGCATCCCACTCGCGGGTACAAAAAGCGAGTCAATCTGTAACAGCTCATTAGCTCGTCAGCTTCTTTTACATTTAATGATGCTTACTGCTTTAGCATTTTCTGGACTTTGCCTGAGCTCGGCCGATTCTTTTCACGCTGCTCTCACGTCTTGCTCTGTCTTAGTTCATAATTAATTTTGTTTTCCTACACTGGTACGAATTAACCAAGTTGGTTCTTATTCCGTAGCACTTTTTTTCTTCTACTTTTGTAAATTAATATTGAAATTTAACCCTTTTTGTTTACCCTTCTGAATTTTATTTTCAATTGAAGTCATCACAGGGATCAAATTGTCATACTTTCCAATTTGTAAACAGATATGACTAGTTTTACAAATGAAGAGTACGCGGATATGCATTTTGTGTATGGATTTTGCTATGGTAACACTCGAAGAGCTGAAGAAGAGTACCGTCTACGTTATCCAAATCGTCGTTCGCCCAACCGTGCTGCATTTGCCACAATTCATCGAAGGCTTAGGGAGAGTGGGTCGTTCGGTAGGGTGTACGAAAGGGGCCATGGTCACCGCTCCGCCACCGCTGAGGAGTCCGTACTCGACCGAGTGGAGGAAAATCCGAATATGAGTTCCGCATACTTGCGACTTGCGAGAGAAGGTGGAATCTCCCAAATTAAAGTGATGAATGTTTTTCGCAAAAACCAGTATAATCCATACCACTTCACACCGGTACAAGAATTACGCCGCTCATATTTCCAAAGGCGGGTAACATTCTGCCGCTGGCTTTTAGAGCGAGAAATTGAGGAACAGTATTTTCTTAGAACGAAACTCTGGACATATGAGTCACTTTTAACTCGGGATGGCATGGTAAATTTACATAATTGGCATCATGCTCAACGAAATCCATTTGTAACACGAAATGAATCGTTCCAGACGCGATTCAGCTTAAATGTTTGGCTTGGAGTGGCTGGCGATCGCTTGATAGGTCCACATATGCTCCAAGGTCATCTGACAAGCAATACATGTTTGGAGTTTCTGGAACATCATCTTCCAGGATTACTTGTTGTCATTCCTGTACCCCAACGAGCGGAAATCATTTTCCAACACGATGGGGCCCCTGCACATTCTTCCAATGCCGTTCGGGACTTCTTGAATAAGCAGTATCCGCGATGGATTGGTCATAATGGACCAATTCCTTGGCCCCCTAGATCGCCAGATCTCACTTCATTGGACTTCTATGTTTGGGGTTTCCTGAAGCAAGAAGTTTACCGCACAGAAGTTGCCATTTTGCAAGATTTAAGCAGCCGGCTCGGTGATGCAATAATAAAACTGAGGGATGAGCTTTCGCTAAGAGCTACTGTGGTTTCCGTTCGTAAGCGGGCAAGGGCATGTATCAGGTGTAAGGGTAACCAATTTCAGCAGCGGCACTAAATTTCACACATCCTTTCGAATGCATATGTGCTTTAATCATAAACGTGACATACGTCTTTTTTTTTGCATATTCCTTTGTGAGAGACGTGAGATGCGTCTTTTTTTTTTTTGGCATATTCCTTTGTGAAAGACGTCATACTTCTTTTGTTTCCATTCCATTGTGTTTGTAAACTTAATACAACTGTGTTTGTCTTTAAAACTTTCTTTTTTGCATCTGACAAAGCAGTGGGCTGAAGGCGGACATGAAATTAGGAAGGACCATGGCACCCCGTGAGTCTCCTTTTCGACGAACATCGAGTTCAGTGATGAATGTATTTCAAACAAAAGGCTAAATTTCTCCTGAACCAGAACACCGATATGGTTCATTGTGGGCTCATTCTAAAGCTTGTGGAATGGAGAAGTTTTTGGTAAATTTGACCGATTAGCTTGAACGGAGTTTGCAGAATTGCCGGTTAAAGAATTTGGCGACAACTCGATTTTAAACTTCGCCAATGTTTTAGCGCTTGTAGCTCGCCGTCAAATTAAGGTACCCTGATGTAAATGGTGTCACCCGATAGGATATTTTCTGCTCTTTCGATATATGGGCTTATTTTGGGTGTAAGTCTTTCAGAAAGCTCACAATTTTGGGTTTTTTTTCAGACGGGATGGAAAAAAAACAGATTTTTTCTTCCATCTACCATAACTCGGAAACGGTTAGAGATAGCACAGGGTTTCTATGGTGTTTTATGCTCCCCATGGGCTGTTCTATCACCTCCTTTCGTTTGGCAGATTATGTGAAACTCACCCTGTATAATATATAAAAAGTAACAAACCACTTTAAAACACGTAGATAAACTATTTTTATTAAAAACGACACAAAGCTTTTCGCCATCATATTTATGTAACGCAATTACACCTGATGATGCTATTGTTATAATGGAGAAAAGCTTTGTGTCGTTTTTAATAAAAATAGTTTAGTTATGTGTTTTAAAGTGGTTTGTTACTTTTTATATAACATACAAAAGTCTTTATACAAAACTTATTCATGCGGTGATGCACTATTATTCACTTTCTGATTTTGAATAAGTACATGTTTATTAAAAAAGGAAAAATCTGGAGTGACTCCGCTGTACTTTTAAAACATGTAATTAACGGTTGTTTAGATAAAATAAGGAATGTCGTTAAATAATAAAACAGAAAAATGCAATAGGGTGTTAAAATAATTATATACACTATACAAAATACTATATACAAAAAGGTATAGTTTGATTTAATTTCAAGATACTTAAAAAACAACGAAGACTTTTCCTGCCAGGTTAATTCAAAGAAATTTAATTAAAATATCTTATTTGGATTTACTTATGAAATTCAAGAAATTATTTTACTGCTTTAAGTTTGCTTTTTTCATATATCAAGGGAAAATTAATGTCTCAAAAAATAAATAAATACAATATTTTATTTTAAATATTTGCACATGGAAAATAAAAGATTAATATAGGGACTCTGAAAAGAATTCGAATACAGTGTGGTTTAAAGCATATTTTAATATATTTCCATGCTCTACAATACAATGAAAGTAACATTATTTAGATGCACAAAAACATGTTTCCTACAGAATATAAAATATTGCTTATCATTGTTTTACAGAGTGCAAAAAAAAAATTTCAGGTACATTGTGGGATGAAAATAGAAGGTTAAATGATGATTTTTTTTCCCCAGTAAAATGTAATTGTTTATTTATTCACACAGATTAAATATATATACAGAAAACTCTTAAACGAAATATGAATTAATACATATAAACCAGCAAGCATTTCGCATTTTCCCATGAAAAAACTGTGGAATATGCAAAACATAGAAAATTAAAAAATATTTAAGTGCCTCATGTATTTGTTAAAAGAATTTTAAAAAGTATACATTTATTAAAAACATTTTAAAAGGAAAAGCCACATTAATTTTTACAAAAATGGCCTGGCCAGTGTTCAAACCAGAGTTCTTAAAAAAAAAAAAAAAAAAGTAATGCTTTACCATCTGTTCTGTAAATACATCTAAAGAATGAGGCTTTTTTGGAGGAAATTTTTAACTTCATTATTAAAAATTAAGCAATGAATAATTTCATATATAACTGTTACGTCGATGTTTGCTGAACAAGAGTAAAAAGTGAGCAGGCCAGTATTAAAGCCTGGAGAACTGGTTATTTTTCATTTTTGTAAAAATTTTTTTGGCTTTTATTTAAACGTGTGTAAAGTATATAAACAAAGTTATGAATCAAGGGGATACATCACAGATAGTCAAGGCCCGATTAAGCTTTAAAGCTAGGAGAAGCTCAGCATCATTTCGGGACCCTCTTTCATTTCAGAAAATCTTGTTTTCCTGTCACATATTGTAATATAAAAATGCTATAGACCAAAAAAATAGTGTCTGTTTATTATTATTTTTTTTTCATATATCTGGGTGGTTTCTACGCAGAACATGAAAATCATACAACTCTTTAAATAATAACATTCAGATTTTTGAGGTTAAATAATAGATTTTTCCCGAAATAATGAGTGTTTTGTCTTGTTTTAGGTAACCTCTCTCAGAAAAAATTTAAACTCAGTGTGAAAATATGAAACAAAAAATTCAAGACCATGTTTTTAATCCTTATGGGGCCCCCTCTTAAATTTTAGAGGGGAAGCTTGTGCTTCCTGAGCCTTTTGGATAATCAGGCCCTGCAGATAGACAAGGTCACCCGAAGCCCCTGTTATTCTATGGATAAAATTGTTTATAGAATTGCACGTTACCTAATTATTATTTTTAAATTCGAATTTTACATTCTGAAAATACACAACCATTAAATTGGTACAGTCGGTAACAAAAGTCTCCGAACACTAGCAAAAATTCTTATATAAAAAAAGTATACTTAATACGGTTTTGTTAAATAAATCCTTCTCGAATCCTGTTCTTACACTAATTAAGAACAGGATTCGACAAGGATTTATTTAACAAAACCGTATGAAGTGTACTTTTTATACATAGGAATTTTTGCTAGTGTTCGGAGACTTTTGTTACCGACTGTACTCCCTTTCCAATTTTTTTTTTTTAATTATTATTATTATTATTTGAATTTCGAGTTCAAAGATGCGTTCCACTGAATACATTATTCTCATTTTTTAGCCGTAAAATAAAACTTTAAAGTTTTAAAAAATCAATTTTTGGGAACGAGTACTAATTAAACAGTTGTAAATTTTTCGGATTGTGAAAACAAAATTTAAAAATTTCAAATAGGTAACGAATAATTCGATAAACAGATTTCACCATAGACTTACATGGGATTTGGTGACTAGAGATGGGGAAATTGCAAAAGGAGTGAACAACCTTAAACTTTTCCTTGCCATCATAAAATGATTATATTTAAAAAAAAAAAAAAAAAAAAAAAAAAAGAGATCGCTTGTAATTCCGCATCTGATCACGTAAAAAAAAGATGAAATATATGTTCACATATAAAATTTCAACATAACTCTACAAAATCTGATGAAGTATAGACTGAATCTGGCTGTAATATGGACACATCTATATTATGTTCACTATACGTCTATTTTATGTTATTTTTTTCAGCTAAAAGACGTACTTATGACGTAACAGGTGAGGACATTTCAACATACATTGTAAAAAATATGTCCTATTTGCTGCCAGAATTTCTCTGTAATTTGAGAAAATACGCGTAATTTACGAAAAAATTACGTTGTCGCAACGTATTTTCTCAAATTACAGAGAATTTCTGGCAGCAAATAGGACATATTTTTTACAGTGTATCTACAAAATCTGATGAAATATAGGTGTTTGAACGTAGCTTTTGGTTTCGTTTCGCCAGCCCCCCCGACTAGTAGTTGGCTCTTTGCCAAATGAGAGGTGTTTTTTCTCTCTTTGAGAATGTTACTTTTTTTCTAGTTTAGTTTCTCGGCCTGTCTTAAACAGGAAGTATAATTTTTTTCTCTTGAACATGAAAGTTATGATTTAAATATTATGATCTTGGCTCCTTTATGGAGAAACAATGTTATCCTGAAATATTACTGAATTAAGTTATAATTGTGAATTCTTCAAAGTATACTGCAAATAGTTTTTTATTGTGTGTTTAATTTCTAATAAAGAATTTATGCTCTCCCAACTGACTTTATGACTGAAATTGAACACGTGAATTACAGAACTATAGACTAAGAAGTTGTTTATGATTATATATTTCTGCATATTTTCATGGTACGAATTTTTTCATGGCGCAGTATATATAATAATATTTTTTCATGGTGCCGAAACCCGGGATAAATGAAATCCCTTAAAAGTGAAATTACCCTTAGATATTAATTTATCTGGATTTGGATTTGAAAGCTTGGATAATTTATTGTGAAAACGAAACTGAAAAATAATAATGACTGGAATTCCGGATTCGTTATTGGATAGCTGCCTGGATATGGAACCAGGTAAGCAAAATTTAACTACTATTTATAACATTGATTAAATGAAATTAGAAATTTTAATTATTTGAATTATTTTGTTTGATTATTTGCTCGCTATGAATATTGAAAAGTTAAAAGCTAAGCGTTCTACGGAACGCTCAAATGTAACTAAATTAATAAATAAATTAGAGAATTTATTATTGGACGATCTAGAAAATACAAAATCAGACGAAATCATCGAAATCCAGGAAATGATAGGTGAAAGAGAAATTGCATTAAAAAATTTAAATAATGAAATTGAAAATTTAATAGTAGATATTAAAGAGTATGAAAAAGATATCGCGACCAGTGATAAATACGGCGAGCAAATAATTTCTGCCAAATGCAAAATAAAACTAAGATTAAAAAGATTATGTAATAATAAAGATGAAAGTAGTTCAAACTGTTCTGTCAGTGAAACCCAAACAAAAACTGGTTCGGCAGTGAGATTGCCGAAAATTTCCTTACCAAAATTTGGTGGACAAATAGAAAAATGGAACGAATTTTTCGATTGTTTCGAAAATTCAATCCATTTAAATGAAAATCTTACAAAGATTGAAAAATTCACTTACTTGAAAACGCTTTTAACTGACAAAGCGTACAATGTTATTGAAGGGTTTTCACTTACGGAACAAAATTATGATAATTGCATAGAAATATTGAAAACACGTTTTGGGCAAAAGGATATTATCATTAATGCTCACATGAATAAATTGATAAACTTAGAAGGCGTAAAAAGTTCATCAAATATAACTGCTTTGCGAAAGTTTTATGACGCTTGTGAAGTAAATATTCGCAGTTTATCTAATTTAGGGGTGACAAAAGGCCAATATGGTCATTTACTGAATCCAATTTTATTAAAATTATTGCCAAACGATCTAGTAGTTGAATATTACAGGCAAAGTGATAAAAGGAAGGATGAGTCTGATGTGACAGACTTAATTAATTTTCTTAAAGTAGAACTTGAATCGCGTGAAAAATCACTTAGTATGATTAATTATAAAAATGCTTCGGTAATTGTAAATAAAAATAAAGCCGAAATTAATGACAGAAAATTTCCAAATAAAATGAATTCATTGAATGTAGGTGTAAAAAATATATGCATATTTTGCAAGAATTATGATCATCATTCTCTTGAATGTACTAATTTAACTGATGTTGAGAAAAGGTTAAAATTAAAGAAGGATGGCAGGTGTTATAAATGTTTTCTAAAATCTCATCTGTCATCACAGTGCAGGGTGAAATCGCAGCCTTGCGAAAAGTGTAAAGCAACAGATCATAACAAATTATTTTGTTTTTCAAAAAACTTGAAACCAGAAGTAGTAGAGAACACTATAGTATCGAATTCACATTTAAAAAACAGTAATCAGGCAGCGTTATTGCAAACATGTTGCGTCATAGCCCAATCTAATTCTAGATCAAAAACTGTCAGACTCTTATTGGATTCCGGAAGTGAAAAAAGTTTTATTACTAAAGAATTGGCCCACGAATTAAAATTAACCCGTGTAAGAACAGAAAAGCTAACTGTTTTTGCCTTTGGTATAAATAAAGGTAAAGAAGAGGAATTCGAGGTTTTTAATATTGAACTGCGTAGCAAAATAAATCCTCGTCGGCTCATCCATGTTGAAGTATTAGCTACAGACTTAATAACCGCGACTCCCTTGAAAAGCCCAAGGGGCGAACCAGAAATTGAAAGTTATATTAAAAATAAAAACTGGAAATTGGCAGACAATTCATTAAGTGATTCCAAAATTAATATTTTGCTAGGAGCTGATTATTTTTGGAAAATACAGAGAGGTATCATTGAAGAAATCGGTGATAATTTATATGTTGCTAATACTATTTTCGGATATACTGTAGTGGGGAAATTGAATAATAATAGTACAGAAGTAATTAATTCGCATTTTGTATCTGTAAATAAATTTGACAGTTTTGATTTGCAGCGTTTTTGGGATTTAGAATCACTTGGAATATGTGACAGTAAGAATGATTCTATGTCACAGAGAGATATAGAAATTATTAATTCTTTTAATGAAAATTTAAATTTTGTTAAGGGAAGATATGAAATTCAATTTTTGTGGAAGGAAAATAAAAATGAATTAAAATCGAATATAGAAATAGCCAAAAATAGACTTTGGGGTTTGAGAACAAAACTGTCTAAAAATGAATGGCTTAAAAATGAATATGAAAAAATTCTTGAGGAACAAAAGAAAATGGGTATAATAGAGGAGTGTAAAATAAACAAAAATGAAACTGGTGTATATTATATGCCCCACAGACCGGTGATAAGAACAGATAAGTCCACTACAAAGGTCAGAATAGTGTTTGATGCTTCTTCCAAAGAAAAGGAAGCAAAATCTTTAAATGAATGTTTATTTGCAGGCCCCAATTTAAATCCTAATATTTTGGATATTATTTTTAAATTCCGCCTTCATAAAATTGCCTTTGTTTGTGACATTGAAAAAGCTTTTCTGCAAATACAGGTTGCAGAAAATGATAGAAACTTTTTGAGATTTCTATGGTTTGAGGATATAAATAGTAAAAATCCTCTATTAAAGGTTTTCCGCATGACTCGTGTAACTTTTGGTGTTACAACATCACCCTTTTTGCTCTCAGCTACCATTAAACATCACATAAAGGGCTATCAGAACTTGTTTGAGAAAGTCGTAAATATGCTTGATACTTCCTTATATGTTGATGATCTCTTTCATGGCGCTAATTCTGTAAATGAAGCATTTATTTTATCGTCTGGTGCTGTGAAAATACTTAAAGATGCCAATATGACATTAAGGAAATTTAAAAGTAACTCTTACGAATTAAGCAAATTGTGGGAAAAATATGGAATAAACGTTGATGAAGAAATAAATGAGGGAAATATCTCTAAAGTATTGGGAATAATGTGGTCAACTAATAATGACACGTTAAGAATAGACTTTCAGTCTCTGTTAGAAGGGTTTGATAATGAAATTATCACTAAGAGAATTGTTTTACAAACTGTAGCAAAGGTGTATGACCCTGTAGGGTTTATTTCCCCTTTTATAATAAGAGTTAAATTTCTAATGCAAGAACTATGGGAGCAGGGTGTTGATTGGGATTCTGCTTTACCTGATGCTTTAACACAAAAATTTAAGAAATGGCATCGTGAAATACAGGACTTAGAAAATTTTGAAGTGCCTAGAAAATATTTTACGAATTTTGAAAAATTAACTCCTGAAACTATTCAAATTTGTGTTTTCTGCGATGCCAGTTTGAAGGGATATGGTACAGTAGCTTATTTTCGTGATCCTTGTTCCCGTGAAACTTCATTTATTATGTCAAAGACAAGAGTAGCTTCTCTCAAAAAACTTACTTTGCCTCGACTTGAATTGATGGGAGCCTTAACAGCTGCTCGATTAGCTCATTATCTTGGGCAGCTATTTTCAGTTCCCGTCAAAAACATACTATGCTTCTGTGATTCCCAAATTACCCTTTATTGGGTCAAAGGAAGTGCTAGTAACTGGAAGCCCTTTGTAGAGAACAGAGTGCGTGAAATTCAACGATTAGTAGCCCCATCTCAGTGGAGATTTTGTCCAGGGGTTAAAAATCCCGCTGATGTGCTATCTCGTGGTTGCACAGCAACTGAATTGTTGAAGAATGAAGAATGGTTAAAGGGACCGATTTGGTTGAAAGAAGAGCACTTACCGACACCACTACCGGAAAATGAAGTCAAAATACCTGAAGAAGAGATTTTGAGAGAACAACGGAAAACTACTGTTTGCTCTTTAACTCATGGCAATAATGAATTTGAATTATTATATAAGTTTTCATCTTGGTCTAAATTAAGACGTGTTACAGCCTGGTGTCTTAGATTTATAAAAAATACTAAATGTCGATCTGCGCGAAATACTGGCTTTTTAACTATACAAGAACTTGATGAGGCAACTAAAATTATTGTGAAGTTGGTTCAAAGACATGAATTTGGAGAGGAAATAAAGTCTTTAAAATCTGGAAGAAACCTGAATGCTAGTAACAAACTCCTTTCTTTAAACCCTTTTCTAGACAAAAATGAAATTCTTCGTGTTGGTGGAAGATTAAGACACGCAAACCTACCTGAGAGTCAAAAACACCAAACGATACTTCCTAAAACGCACCACATTACAGATTTAATTATAAAGTATTTTCATGAAAAACATCTTCACAGTGGAACTCAGTTAACAATTTCAGTCCTGCGACAACAATATTGGATAATTAATGCAAGAGACGCCGTGAAAAGGAATCTGCGGAACTGTATGAAGTGTTTTAGAACCACATCGAACTTAGCCTCTCAACTGATGGGTGATCTTCCAGCTGCTCGTGTAGTGCCATCGCGAGTGTTTTCGAAAGTCGGGGTTGATCTTGCAGGCCCCTTTCTCATCAAACCTCGTAAGGGCCGAGGTGTTAGATCTTATAAAAGTTATATTTGTTTATATATCTGTTTTTCCACAAAAGCAATTCATTTGGAAATACTCAGTGATCTCACCTCTGAAACATTCCTCGCATCTTTGAAGAGGTTTGTTGCTCGACGAGGAAAACCTGAAGAATTGTTTTCAGACAGAGGAACGAACTTTGTAGGTGCCGACAACGAAATGAAAAAAATGATGTCCTTGATCTCTTCTGACGAAAAGATCCACAGATATTTGTCCGAAGAAACAATCAAATGGAATTTCAATCCCCCATCGGCCCCCCATTTTGGAGGACTTTGGGAGGCTGGAATAAAACAGATGAAGGGTCATTTAAAAAGAACTATTGGCGAACAAATATTAACTTATGAACAGTTCCTTACTTTAATTACTCAAATTGAATCGTGTTTGAACTCGAGACCTCTTGTTGCGCTCTCGAATGATCCAAGTGACTTAAATGCTCTAACTCCAGGACATTTTATCATAGGCACTGCCTTGACTTCAATACCAGAACCTGACTATTCTTCAGTTAACCTAACCCCGCTAGAAAGATGGAAACTTCTACAAAAAATTTTTCAAAGTTTCTGGAACAGATGGTCTTCAGATTACCTATCAGACTTGCAAAGGCGATCAAAATGGTTAATAAATAAACCAAATTTCAAGAAAGACGATTTGGTTTTAATAAAAGATGATAATCAGCCCCCTTTGAAGTGGAAACTAGGACGCATAATCAAATTATTTCCTGGAGCAGATGGCAAGATTCGTGTTGTTCTACTGAAAACTATTTATGGAGAGTTGAAGCGTCCGATCGCCAAACTATCACCTCTACCATTTTGAACTTTGAAATTTTTATTTTATTTTTATTTTATTTTATTTTATTTTATTTTATTTTATTTATTTATTTTTTTTTTTATGTTCCTGTTTTTAATCCATTTATGTTAATCATCTAGTTACAATGTTTCATATGTATATTAATCTCTTTTTTTTCTTATCTATTTGCAGTTGAAGACCAAGAAAATGAAAACCTGTAACAACACTAATGTTGTTATTGTACTTGTAGAATATTTTTATGAACCTTCGTTCATGGGGGCGGAGCATGTTTGAACGTAGCTTTTGGTTTCGTTTCGCCAGCCCCCCCGACTAGTAGTTGGCTCTTTGCCAAATGAGAGGTGTTTTTTCTCTCTTTGAGAATGTTACTTTTTTTCTAGTTTAGTTTCTCGGCCTGTCTTAAACAGGAAGTATAATTTTTTTCTCTTGAACATGAAAGTTATGATTTAAATATTATGATCTTGGCTCCTTTATGGAGAAACAATGTTATCCTGAAATATTACTGAATTAAGTTATAATTGTGAATTCTTCAAAGTATACTGCAAATAGTTTTTTATTGTGTGTTTAATTTCTAATAAAGAATTTATGCTCTCCCAACTGACTTTATGACTGAAATTGAACACGTGAATTACAGAACTATAGACTAAGAAGTTGTTTATGATTATATATTTCTGCATATTTTCATGGTACGAATTTTTTCATGGCGCAGTATATATAATAATATTTTTTCAATAGGCTAAATCTGGCTGTTATATGGACAAGTTTATACATCCAGATTACGTACTTGGACCTAATCTGCACGAATTTGTGTTATCTGGGTATAGAGCATGAGCACGTAAACGTTTAATTTGGGTATATACTTCCTACTTGACGTGTCCGACAGGCCATGTAAAAATTCTGATAGTTTTTAGCTCTGTAAACATCATCATAAAAAAAAAAAAAAACTTGTGTTTTATTTTATAAGATACACAAACTAATATTTTCTAAAATTGTTTGACCATAATTAAGTTGTTTAAAATATTGGAGTTTAGAGAATCAAATTGCAAATTTGTAATTTAAATCAGATTAAGATTTAGAATGCTTAAAAATAGAAATGTGTGTCATTGATATTCAAAATCTTAGCATAAAATTTATTTTTAAGAGATCAAATCATATTTTTTATTTATTTTCTAGATTTATTTTAAAAAATTAGTATTTATAAAAGGAAGTTTTATCAGGAAAACCGAAATATTGGATTTAAAAAAAAAAAAAAAAAAGAAAAGAAAACTTATATATAAATGGATGCAAATAATTTGCAAACATTGCAGCATTCCATTTAAAATGTTGTAAGGTGTGATGAATCAATGTGTACAATGAAAGTAAAAGTAAATAAATAAATAACTAAAATAAAATAAGGAAAATTTTTTTTTTTAAATAAAATTTAATTGAAGAATGCAACTCTACTCCAGTAGCATTTATTACTAAAACTGCATAATAAGATAAAAGATAAAATTACAATAAAATATAATAACAAAAATTTGAAAGAAATCTATAAATTA
This sequence comes from Salticus scenicus, assembly GCA_963930645.1. Taxonomy (NCBI): domain Eukaryota; kingdom Metazoa; phylum Arthropoda; class Arachnida; order Araneae; family Salticidae; genus Salticus; species Salticus scenicus. Next base: position 248,924 of record OZ005658.1, on the reverse strand, counting down.
AAAACATAAATATCATACTTAAAGCGGCACTGTTTAAATTTTAAATAAATAAAATTTTACTAATTTTAAAAAACAACGTGTCCCAAGCGATAAAAGTAAATATCCGAAAAAAAAAAAAAAAAAAAGTAACATTTTCAATAAATTAACGAAAGCAATTTTTCAAAAGCAAAATTAAATTATTTATTCTACAAATAAAAAGAAATTCTTGGAAAATAATTATTTTCTTAATACATTTGTTATAAAATAAATTATTTTATACATTCCATTAATCAAGTTTTAGATTTAAAGAAATGATCAGATCAGTTTCAAAGTTTATCCGAAAACAATCCAATGTAACTTTATCATATTTAAATAAATATTAAATTAATTACAATAAAGTGTTTTACAGTTTATTTTCAACAAAGCTTAAATAATAATTAGCTACTTGATATAGTGGAGACAAAAATGCCGCATTCAGAGGCGCCGACTTTGACTTTCTCTTTGACACCTTGGACATATTTATTCATGCACATACGCACGTACATGTATATTAACACAATGTAGAATTTTTTAAAAACATTGCATCACAAGACCTTTCAAAACAAATTGCAATCTTCAGAATATAGTATGTAAAACCTGTGAATAAAAAAAGCCTATTCTAAACGGAATAATACGGCAGAAATAATTTATACCTATTTAAAGGGAACTTGTTTAACTCGGAAACAAATTTGGAAAAAAAAAAAAATATATATAACCCATATTAAACAAATTTAACTTTAATTTCAAACATACTCTATTATTAAACAATAAAATTACGTCACCATTTAAATACACATGAACACCGCTACATTGAATGGAGGATTGAAAAGTTAGTAAGTAGAGATATAGAAATTTATTCTACGCTATTTTGAAATTTCAGAATAGAAGGCCTTTAAAATATGAGTAAAACATATGAATCTAAACGTACCAACTATCAAAAACAATTATTTTACGTTTCAAATAAAACAGTATAAAATATAATTCACAGAACAAAAATATTTTCTGCACGTATAAAATAAGTAGCGAGTACAAATAAATGCGCATTCATCAACTTCTGGACGACCAATAGCCTTTGAAAGTGACTATTTTAACCAGAACAAAAGAATGATCGAAATTATACTGCAACAATAAACTTCAGTAAAAAATTAGCAATATAGAAATATTAACCCCACAAATGAATATAGTAAAAATAAAACAAATAATTAGCTGATAAATAATGTAATTAAATAATTATTTAAAGATATATATCTAAATTATCTAATTAACCAAATGTTTAATTTTGCAAAATAATTCTCTCTTTTTTATATATGGCAAAGAGATTTCTTTGGACTCTGTGTATGGACGCACTGAGTAATAGAATCACATGCTGAACAAAAAGGGAAAGGAAAAACAAAAAATGGTTAAATAAATTTAATGTTTTGATTTTTATGTAAAAATATGACCACGTGCTATCTTTAAAAGAGTGTAAAAATTAATGTGGCATCTGTGGATGCATGTGGCATCTGTATAAAATGGTTAAAGCAGCATATAATAGTTACGCTCACTCTGTCACGCTTTAGGCTTAAGAGATTTCCTTGGGCTCTGCCTGCGTCTGAACGCAAATTGCCACCTAACTTTCGTACTTTAGTTAATTTTAAAGAATCTAATTATCCGATCGATAAGCTGTTCAATCCGACGGATTCAGAAAAATCGGCCCTTTCATTAAGTACCTTATTTGTAAAGAATTTTTTATTAGATTTTTTTTTTAATTAATTAAAATATCAAAATAACAGCTTTAAAATAGACATTTAAATTTTTAATTGTTGCCTTTTTTATTTATTTATTTATTTATTTATTTTTTAGCCAATGAAATAAAATATGCTTTTATTTGAATATATATATATATATAAATAATATTAAATTTGCTCATGCGTATGAAAAAAACGACGTCTGTAAAATAATAATAATAATTTTAAATTTTAAAGTTAACTAAGAGCTAAATAAAGTGCGAAAATTTCTCACGTGCTTGCTAGCAAATGAATTGTTTGAAGTGGGAAATAAATAAAATGAAATGATCATTTTTCAACGGGCGCCTTAGTCGCCCTACAACTTACTAGTAATACTAGATAAAAGAAATATAATTAAATAAATTAACTATAGATTTAAGAAATAGAATAAAGAAAATATTTATAAGGAAATGTTTAAAGAGAAGCAACTATGTTGGTTACATTTTGTTTTACATCTTGACCTTTTGAATTTTAAATAAAATTTTAAATTACCGTAAATGAAATCACATTTTTATGCAAGCGCAGATTGATGCTACTTTATTACTTTTTAAAGTGTGGATCTTTATCTTTTTTATCTTCGTCTTTGCCGCTAGGATCTATCTGATATAAGATAGAGAAGGAAACGCATTCAGATTTCGGTAACCGGGGTTTTTCTAGCATATATAGTACAACCGCGATAACTTGGCACGCAAATCACGTGTTTTCAGATGATTCCATTAATGAAATAAGGTAAGAGGTTGTGTTTCCATGGTAACACAGAGTAGAGTGGCTTCCAGATTTGGCGATGTTAGCCCGTTTCTTAGTGTAAAATTATAATTTGAAGTTGTTGATAAAATTAATGTTTGGAGGTATTTTTAATTACTATTTAAAAGATGTGTTCGGAGGTACTATTGTTTAAAATTTTTAAAGTTTCGGCGATCAAATAACATTCAAAAAGAAATTTTGATTTTTTAAAATAAAGTAATCTTAATGGCTTCCGAGAAATAATCTTTAAGTACAATCATTATCAGCAGAAAGGGATGAAAGAAGTAACTTAATTAAAGTTTTAAAAATTTTATTTCTACAATGTATGAAATAAAAGAAACCATGATTAATACCATTACAGTTTTGATAAAATAAACATTAAATTGTTGTAATTGTCATTAAATAACATGACATAATCATATAATGGTTGTAATAAAAGTAGAAAGTAAGAAATTTAATTAATCACGATAGTTAATATTTACAAAACATTCAATTATGATATATTTTTAGATTTAAATAATTGAACTAATCATAATAGTTAATGTTAAAAAAAAAAAAAAAAAAAAAAGGGAACTGTTTTACGTATACTTCGAGAAGCTAAAAGCTAAACGAGTAAATTTTAGGGATTCAATTAATTTAAATACTAGAAATAAACATACATGTGAACACAAATTATAAGCAATGTTTAAAGCTATTTTGTTTTATCGATTTTCTGCATATCTGATAAAAAAATTATAAGAAATAAGTAAAACAATATTTAAATTGACAAAAATTTAGCAATTTTCTATTGAATTAGCAACAATAGACACTTTGACTGTTCGTATTGGCGCCAAAGAAGCTGGTAAGTCAAAGAATTGTTTGGCGAAAAGAACTGCCGCCAAGCATCATTTGCATTTCATTCGTCCGCCCCTTCTTCAAAATGAACTATTCCAAGGTCGTATGCCTTCTTTTCGCGGTTGCACAGTAGAGCAGGCGCATGTTTATAAACAGGCGACGCTATTCTGCAACTTTTGCGCATGTAGGCAAAATATCTGCCTTTCCATTGGTGCTTTATCCCACCTTTTGCCTACATTGTAAAGTACGTGCTGAATCATCTGTCACAGTGACGTCTCGTGCGCTTGCTCTATATATATTTCCTGAGCATTTTGTTTGATAAATTTAAAATGCTTAAAATACAGTAATAATATTCTTAAACACACCAGGAATAAACAATATTTGTAATCATTTAAAAATACAAAAAATAGTGATAAAATTGTTTAATAGACTATTAATAACAATATTCGTAACGTATTTAAAAAGAAATCGATCTTTTTCTCCGAATTTTGGACATAAAATTTATGCTACCAACAAGAGGCCAACTGATTGCCTAAGCCTGAGGGGAAATGACCTTTGTATGGGTTTTCTGAAGGGTCCTACCCTAACAACACAACTTATCCACGTAACATCCTCAGGATGTACTATAGATGAAAATACATCCCACGGACATCCTCGGGGTATACTATGGATAAGTGTGCTGTTAGGGTAGTAAGCATTTACGCAAGTTTCAGAGAAAACCATGGAAAACTTTCAACTGCTATGCCGACGAGCGCGATCTGCGATCAAACAAGGCACCTCACGTTTACCAGCTTTTTGAGATCAAAACTTCTAAGCCACTGGTGAGGCAGTACAAATACGAACGGAAGCATAAACCAATTTCATTAGCCTGTTTTTCTTTTTTTTTCAAACTGATATTTAATTTTATCTTGTTAGCACATTACGAATAATTTTTATTCTTCGTGCACGTTTTCTCTTTTCCTGTATTGTAATCTGTGATTCATCACAAGTCTTTGCCATTTAGTTTATAAAATTATGTAAATCGAATTTATATCACAAAATTAGGAGTAGAGTAGCAGTGAGGTCACTGCAATAAAATGTCTACTTCAATTTTAAACCAATATTGTGATTATGGTTAAGTTAAAAATTGGGGGAGAAAGGCAGAATCTCGGAATTATTTGTGCTATATCTTCTCTTTAAGTTTTAAAAACAATATTTGTTTTTACTTAAACTATTAAAATTTCACAAACTATCTTTAATCCATTTATTATTTGAGATAATAAAAGAAATGAAGATAATATCGCATGTTTATATTTTTCTTAATAAATCCATTTATTAAATTTTATTTTCTTAAAGTAAAAAGGTTCATTAAAAAAAAAAAAAACAGTTCCTCATTCTGTCACGCTTTAGGCTTAAGGGGTTACATCCAGTTGTATGCACGAAAAAACGTGTTTTTTTGTGAATTTTTTGTGAAGAGGCCTTTTATTAAAGAAATATATGCAATACATATACATATAGCAAATTTAATGTGTGTTAAGAATCCGTGATGAGTTTATAAAAATATTGGGTTCCGCTGTTCCTGTAGTAGATCTCCTAGAGGACTTCCACAAAAAGGTGTCTGGCGGTGAGCAAGATAACTCTGATCCAAATTATCTGAAATGAAAAAAACCAAAAGATTTATTTTTAGGATAGATGAATACAGGTAATGATCGTAGGAATAGTCAAAATTTTGATTTTTGACAAAATGGCGGCTTCCCCACAAAAAAAATCGTTTTTTTCATGAAAATTTACACTTGAAAGTGGCTGAAAAAATCGAAATTATTATCAGAAACCTTATTCCTACGATCATTACCTGACAAAAATATCTAAGAAAATCGTGTCAAAATTTCAAGTCAATCGGTCCAGCCGTTTCGGAGAAATTTTGCTCACCGACTTTGAAAACACCGTTTCGAGATAAACGTGTTTAAAGTTTTGGGAACCATTTCTAAATATAGCTCTCAGATATAAGATAAACCTTTTATATTCTTATTCTAAGAAGCAAAACATTATGAAAAGCATGGACAAGGGCATAGGGATAATGAAAAACAGCTGCTACTCTGGTTTACGCTCCGCCTTTAGGCGGAGCGGATTTTTTAGGTTACGCTCGGAGACGTCTTTACAAATACGCAAATTTCTCCGAAACTAATTGCCGGATCGATATGAAATTTTCAGACAATATTATCAAATATATGTACATTCAAAATATGTAAAAAAAAAAAAAATCGATTTTTTGAAAATTACAACTGGATGTAACCCCTTAAGAGATTTCCTTGGACTGTCTCCTAATTTTAAAACTGTAGTTAATTTTAAAAAACCTAATTGTTCGATCGATAAGCTGTTTAATCCGAAGTATTCAGAAAAATTACGCCTTACATTTGGTACCTGTAATGAAGATTTGATTAGATTCTTTAAAACTAATTAAAATATGAAAATAAAAGCTCTCAAATACATTTAAAATTTTAATTGTTGCTTTTTTCTTTTTTTTCCAGAATAAAATAAAATATGCTTTCCCGTAAACAAAACAAAAAAAATAATAATAATAAACAAAATAAAATAAACAAAATAAATGAAAATTTGCTCATGCATATGAAAAAATTGACGGCAATGAAATAATAAATTTAAAGGTAACGAAGTGATAAACAAGGTGAGAAAATTTCGCGCGGGCTTGTTAGCAAATGAATTATTTAAAGTGAGAAATAAATAAAATGAAACGATCATTTTTCAAAGGACGCTTTAGTCGCCCAACAACAAACTAGTTAATAAAATAAAAATAAAAAATGTAATAATAACAATATGCCAGTATCTTTTGTGGAAATAGTTATATTACTCTGCATCGGTGCTTCTGAAAACTTTTGAACAAACATATATACTATTGAAACAAACCATAAATGATTGGAATTCTCATGGCACAGGAAACGGAATCATCTTCATATGAACTGTCCCCCCCCCCCCCCTTCATAAAGAGAGTTTCAGTCTTTGCTTTTCTATTTATCTTTTTTTTTTTTTTAAGTCGATTTTTGTCCATTTTCGATTGCAACATTAAAACTGTGATTTTGGTAAAAAAAAAAAAAAAAACTATATAAGAAATAGAGGAAAAGTGCTCAAAATTTCTGGAGCAGGTGGGGGGGGGGAGGGGTGCTGAGACCCTAGAGAAAATTTTCTGGGGGGATTCGAGCCGTCGAGCCCCTACATTGTCGGCGCCACTAGCCACATTCGTTCAGTGGTTCAGCACGCATTCACAAACAGAATTGAAATGGACATGGTAGTCAGATAGCCTGGTGCGTATGTAAACTGACTCACAATTCCCAAACCGAAACTGAAATGGACAAGTCACTGAGCTAAAGCAGTTGATCATGCGCAAACAAAATTTATTTCGCCAAATCTTTTGCTATTCTTTAATCTCGACAGTACGCTACGAGCTGGAGAGTACAGTTTCTCCAATCGAACGGGCTTCTCGAGAAGTACTTACGAAGGTTGAGTTCACGATACACAGCCCGGGCTTGGGCTTGGGTATGCACATCCCCCGAAAATGACGTCATAACTTTAACCTGGGTAATCGTTTTCGTGAACGCTTTTACCCACTCTCCATTTCCCCATTGTTGTTGTTGACATGTTGACGTTGACGCTAGCAATAGCAAATCAACCAGACAATTACAAACATGGCGGATTTCGTCGATGTTTGTGTATATTTTAAGATTCCAAAAACAGGAGTCACAAAAAATAAATAGCTTAATAAAAAGAAATTATCTTCCAAGAATAAGATATATGAAAATTATAAAAGAAATGGATGATTAAACAAATTTCAGGAGATATTTCATACTAAATCGTGAAACAGAAGCTGTTGTTGGAAGCATGGTATGTTTTTTAAATCGTATTTTCAGACGAATTCTTTTCTTTAGTTTAAATTATTTTATACTGAGAAGTATTTGAGCGGTTAAATCACATTTTCCGGTTTATGTTGGTATTATTTATACAGGTTTCTTTTTTGTATTTTACATTAGATTAAATAGCACTTGTTAATTGTGCAGTTGTACTAGTGTGACTTCGTAATGCATATCAGATTTAACAGATTCATGCTTCGCGTGTTAATTTGGTTTTATGTATTACTATCATTTGAGAAAAATGTAATTTCCTATAAAATGTACATGCTAATGTTTTAATGTTGAAATTTAAAGAAGTACTAAATTTTATGGATGATCAGATCAAGTTTACATTGAAAAGATTGAATTAAAACCGAATACTTTTCATGTTTTATTGCGTCTTATTTAAAAAATAAAATTGTGTTCAATTTTTTAGAATGTTATCTATTTTATAATGTATTCAACATTCTTTGTTTTATGTAAGTAATTACTTTGGTTTATGAAATATAATAAATGGTATCCTGATTAATCTATATATTACATTCTTATTAAGTGATGCTGTGTATGTAGTGGAGTTACTATTAATTATAAATTATCATTTAAAAATTTTTGTGTGTGGAGAGAATTTTTCAATCATTGAATAAAACCAAAAATAAAAGAAAAACTTTAAAGAACATTAAATACCTTTTACAATCCCTCATTTTTGGCAGCTTTAATTATTATATATTTCGACTACATTCGTAGTCGTCCTCAGATGTTGTAAAAGGTATTTAATGTTCTTTAAAGTTAATTCGTCCTTCTAAAGCTTTTCAAATATTTATAAAAGAAAAATTTAAAAGTCCCAGAGAACGTAGTGATTTATGCTTTATGCATTTATATTTTGCTTTTAGCATAGGCATAGATTTGATATGTTGTCCTTGGGAATCGAAAACATACATGACATGTGTATATTTTCATGATATATATTGGGCAAAATATTGTTTCATATTACTGATTGCTCCCTTAATATTCATTATCAAGATAATCAGGATTCTTCAGAGGAATTAAATATGTTTGTTAAATAAATTGGTGATCTCTTCTTTTTCACTAAGGACAACAGATATTATATCTTTTTCTTAGCATATTTATCACATTATAAAATTTTGCAATTTAAACTTTAAATGTAGTTATATAATGTAAACTTTATCAGGCCTGGGATCCTCGAGTACTCAGTTGCCTTTAATCTTAAAACACCAAATACCAATGAAAACTTGATCATCCATAAAAAAAAATAATAAATGCTACTTTAAACTGTAAAAAAAAAAAAAAAAAATCCAAATTGCATTTTTTTAAAACAACAGAATCTATAAAATCTGAAATGTATTGTGAAGTCTGGCTAATACAACTGCAATTAACAAGTTTACTTTAATGTAAAAAAAAGGAAGAAATGTATAAAATACCAATGTGAACCGAAAAATGTGACTTTTCGTTCATCTGCTTAAGCACTTCCAGTATAAAGTACTAATAGAAACTAAAGAAATGTGTTCAACTGTAAATACAATTGAAAAATAAAAAAAAAACTAATATTTTCACAAGAGCTTCTATTTCCTGAGCCTAAAGTGTCTTCTGAAATATGATAAATCTTTCAATTCTTTTATAATATTGGCTGCAAGCATGCATTCAAATAGTGTTTAATAGTGCAATTCACATTTATAAGGGAAAAATTAGTCTGTTGGTCCACTTGGTGCTTATTTTTTTTTTTTTTTTAATTATTAATATTTTACCATTCTGCATCCAATTGTCCGCAGTTATAATAGCCCATTGGCGGCATAAGATAGTGAGTAAGACAAAACTCGGCCTGCATGCCAATAGATCAAAGTTTGTTAACGAAACCATTTTTTAATTAATGAAATCAATGAAGGTAGTCAATCAACGAAGGCTTTTCTTGCTTCGCTGGTCACTATATTTAACACATTCATGCCGGCACATTTTGTTTGCATAGTCTACTCAAAAGTTTCCGAGCGCTAGCCAATAATTCTGATATCGAAAAAGTACACTTAAAACTGTTTTGTTCAATAAATCCTTATCGAATCATGTTCTTAGACTGACTAAGAACATGATTAGTCAAGGATTTATTTAACAAAGCACTATTAAGTGTACTTTTTTTGGACAGAGATCATTGCTAGTGCTCGGATATTTTTCTGCTGACTGTAGCTGTGACCCACCGGTGGTTCACGCCGGCGTGAATGTGTGAAGGAAAGCTCTTTTCTATATCGTTTTACAAACAAAAATAAAATTTAAAGACATCATGAAATTACTTTAAAGCCCGCTTTGGTTTCCCGCTGCCTTTGGCAGTGACCCACTCATTCTCGGGTGTCTGTCCCTATTGCCTGTGACAATAGCTTACCAGTGGGCTTCTATTTGGGTGCTTATCGGATGACAGTATTGAAAAAATTGAAGTAAAATGTCCATTTTTAAAGCTTTTACCAGGTTATTATTTTCACATTTTAATTAATTTTAAAAAAATCTAATCAAATTTTTGTTACAAATAAGGTACCAAATGAAAGGGGCATTTTTTCTGAATCCCTCGGTTTAATTAACTTATCGATCGGACTATTAGATTTTTTAAAATTAACTAAAGTATGAAAATCTGGTGGCAACTTGCCTCAACACACAGACAGAGTCAAAAATCTCTTAGCCATTTATTTATATATAGACTAGCAAGCTTTGCCGGACACAATATTTAAATGAGTTGTCACAATCCCTTATCGTTATTAATTAACCTGAGTTGAAGTTCCCGTTGTGTTCGGTAGAGATTTTTCTTGCTTGCAAAGTGAGGAGTCCATGTTCCCACTGCTTTCGGCAGCAACTTACCCGATTCTTACTTCCCCTTCCCTAGTGGCTAAGTTCGAAGTTTTGCGAAATCTCGACAAAGTACATACTGCGTACACCTAATAAACATCCACACACCAAAGTTTGCCATTCTAAGATAATTTAAGGTAAATTGAAATGTAAAAATGTGTTTTTACACGTGTTTATAGCCCCCTCGTCCTCAAGGGGGGGGGGGGATTTTGTAAAATCCCATTACAATAAGTGTCAGATACATATAAACAATTTACACACCAAATTTCGTTATTGTACATTCCATAGATTTCCAAAGACAAATTTACCGCTAAAAGAGGGGGGGGGGGTCTTGAATTTGCTACTTTAACCCCCCCTTCCCAAAAAATAAATAAATAAATCGAAAATCACAAGAGAGAAAATATCTTTGGAAATACCTTTGTAACATCTTTAATAAAGCTGCTAAAAAATCCGGAATTTCTGAAATTTCCCCCCAAAAAACGATTTTCCCCTCTCTTTTTTTAAGAATCAATAATTAAAAATGGTATTTGTTTTATATATACTCAATTCTAATCTCACCATGTACAATTTCTTCACCATGAAGCAATTCGTTTTTTTCTTCCTGCCCTCCAGGGGGAAAGTGGGGGTATTTCGATAAATCCCGTTTCTTTAGTTGTCAGATACATATAAAAAATCCAAGCACCAAACTTCATGACTTGCAGCTCTCATAAATTTCCCAGGACAAATTTAGCTCTAAAAAGGGTGTCTCAAATTTGCCCTTTGTAACACATACAATACACCCCCCCCCAACCAAAAAAAAAAAAACAATGGCAGATCCAAAAAATTAAAAACGTGTTTTAGAAATATCCTAAAGAAGTCGCATGGCTGTTTTTTACATCTTTGTTCCATTCTTTGCAGAGTTTTATTCAAAAATCCAAAATTTCATGCCAAAAACGGATTTCTCCTATCCCTCCTCTTAAAATTAAGGCAAATGATTTTATAAATAAGATGTGTTTGGGAATAAAGCCTACTAGCTGAAACCCGTCAAATTTGACGATCACTTTATTGATTGTAATGTTTCAAAAATCATTGCATCATTATAAATGTATTTCAAGTTAAAATATGTAATATATTTTACGACATTTCACTTAAAAAAAAGAAATTCGGAAAAATACTTAGAAATATTATATATGACATCACTTTCTACAAAGTACTGTCAATGTGACGTCAAACTGACCCAAATAAACAGTTGCTATCTTTTATTTTCTATTCTGTTAAATACTACATGTTAGCTGACCCGACCGGCGTTGTTCGGGCCTATGGTAATAACCTTAAATTTGTATGGTTTTACATCTTTAACTCGATTTTGATTGAATTTCTATTTTTAAATAAAAGCATCGCAAAAAAATAATCAGCTGTAACAAAAAACATTACCTTGAACCGAACGAAACTCTGCCTTGTGACCCCGGTGCCTTCGGCAGCGCATACGCCAGTCGCTAATAACATAAAAATATTCCCAAAAATTAATCTGGAACCAAACGAAAACGCTCGCTGTTGCCCGGGCCCATGATATCTTAAATGAAACTTAAATTTGTATGATTTTATACCTTTAACTCAATTTTGTTTGAATTTCTGTTTTTAAATATTAGCATCACGAAAAAAATGATTAGCTGTAACAAAAAAAAAAATTACCTCGAACCGAACAAAACTCTGCCTTGTGATCGCGGTACCTGCGGCAGCGCATACACGGGCCACTAATAACATAAAAGAATTCCAAAAAAATAACCTGGAACCGAACGAACCCGCCCGGCAATGCCCGAGCCCATGATAATAACCTTAAATGAATCTTAAATGTGTATGGTTTTATATCTTTAACTCGATTTTGTTTGAATTTCTATTTTTAAAAGAAAGCATCATAAAAAAAAATAATCATCTGTAACAAAAAAAAAATTACCTCAAACAGAATGGAACTCGGGCTCGTGACCCGGTGCCTGCGGCAGCATATATGCAGCCTGCTAATAACATGAAAAAATTTTCAAAAATTAATCTTGAACCGAACGAACCTCTAGACTTGTGTTACCGCTACCTGTGGCTGCAGCACTGTATAGCAGACATGCTACGCATGCGCTGCAAAATCCACTTTCCTCCACCAGAGTGTGCACTATGTTGTATACGAACATCACCAATTGCCTTGAATTTCCTAGACCTTTCATATAAGGTGCCACATGGTGGTGTCAACTGCAAAATCCTTTAGTTGCACTTTTCACCGCCAGGGGACAATGCGTGTTCTATACGAACAACACCAATGGTCAGGAATTACCAAGACCTTTAAAATAAGGTGTAACATGATAGGGTCTACTGTAAAATCACCTAGTTCCATTTTTAACCACCAGGGTCGCACTTATTGTATACAAACATTCCCAATCAACATGAAATTTTAAGACCTTTATCACAAATTGTCTTGAATTTCCAAGACCTTTCAAATAAGGTGTCACATGGTGGTGTCAATTGCAAAATCCTTTAGTTGCTCTTTCCACCACCAGGGGGCACAGTGTGTTCTGTACGAACATCACCAATGGTCAGGAAATACCAAGACCTTTAAAAAAAGGTGTAACATGATAGGGCTTACTGCAAAATCACCTTGTTCCATTTTTCACCACCAGGGGACGCCCTATATTGTATACAAACATCTCCAATCAACATGATTTTTCAAAACCTTTAAAATGAGGTGCTACATGTGTGAGTCTAGAACGGATTTCCCTCTCAAACTAATTTCCCCCCTTCCTCCAAATCTACTTTCCCCCTTTAAAATCGAAAATTCCAAATTCGCAGAAAGTTATTTTTTAGTGTTCGACTCTAGTACCAAAAGGTACAATTTCTTCACCGTGAAGTAATTTGGAGCTTAGTTAAGCTCGTAAACGTGTTTTTAACCCGTTTCCCCCCCCCGAAACCGTTCGGCTTTTTTTTTAATTTTCTCTTTTCATAGCACATCTACAGACCAAGACGTTTTTTTAGACACCTCAACCAAATTTTTACACCAAGTAGTTCTCTCAATATAGTGGAGACAGACAAAAACATGTTTCAAATTAATATATAGATTCTTTCCTGTTGCCACACTGTAAAAAAGGCACAATAATTAAAAAATAAAATGATAACACGTGAACTTTGCTTTTATAAGGCAATAAAAATTCAGATTAACTCGCTGTATTTTTGCATTTCCAAAAATGAAATTAAGAAATAAGAGAAAAAACGGCGAAATAAATAAATATTTTTTCCTGTTGCCACACTGTAAAAAAGGAACAATAATTAAAAAATAAAATGATAACATGTGAACTTTGTTTTTATAAGGCAATAAAAATTCAGATTAACTCGCTATATTGTTGCATTTCCGAAAATGACGTCATTCTAAAAAATTGCATTTTTCGTATATTAATTGGGACGTTCGACTTTTTTTTATTTTTCTCTTTTCATAGCACATCTACAGACCAAGACCTTTTTTTAGACACCTCAACCGAATTTTTACACCTAGCCGTTCTCTCAATATAGTAGAGACAGACAAAAACATGTTTCAAATTAATATATAGATTGACTGCACAAGCGTCCTAGGCGTGAGAGGGAAGGCATTATATGGAGGTCTTTTTAAGGGATCCTAGTCCGTATTTATGCAAGTTTTGGAGAAAACCATGAAAAACTTAGAACGACTAGGCCGACCTGGGTTCGAACCCGGTACCTCATGTCAACCAGCTTTGAGTGCAGGATAATTTTAACTATTCATATTTACATTATTCATCTATATACATAAATATATATTTCATAATTATTGCCTATTATTAGTTTATTCGAATTTTAAAAGCATTTTAGCAATGATTTTGTTTTTCTTATTATATTAACATACTTGAACTAATTCTTCTACAAAAACATTTCTAAATGGAGAGATTCTTCTCTCTGGTAGACAAGAAGTGCCACGTTCAATTCCAGGCTACACTCATTGACCTTGCCGAGCTCGTACATATATCTTAACCGAGTTCATTAATCAAGTTTAATCACCACCTTCTTTAAAAATAGTGACCAATTCCAAAAAAAGAAAACTATTCTTCCAATTGAACCAGAAGGACTTGTTTTTTAATGTATTTTCTAATTCAAGGAGGAAAAAAAAAAAATCAAATTTTGATGTGTAAATTGTTTATTCTTAATATCTTAAGAATAGATTAGAGTATAATTTAGTTATTTTTAACGAATTTTAAAAGTATTTATCAGTTTGGTTTTGGTCAGTTTGTACATGTTTTCATATCCATATATAATATATGTATTTTTAGAATTCCATTAAATATATATGTTAGTCAGTTTTCAGAGAAATCGTAAGATGATTTCTGTTAAAACTAATATGTAACATAAATTAAATTATTTTGTATAGAAGGACTCAAAGCCAGACCGCCTTTATTACAATACAGTAAGACCCTGCTTAACGCTGTTTCGGTTTAGTGCTCTTTTATTTCAACCCGGGGATTTCCCGAAATTGTGCGCGCGCAGCGCTAGGTTTCCAAATAACATATCCGAAACAATGTAGTTGTGTTTCTTGTTTAGTGCGGTGCTGTACGGACGCATTTATATTTTTATACAGACGCCTTGTTTAGCGCTGTTTCGCATTACGCTCTACTTTGATGGAACATATCCCCCGCGTTAAGCGGGGTCTTACTGTATCTCTAATTTTAATTATGATGCAGGCTTTCGAATTCCGATACTCCACTCACATTTTGTATTGAGGATTTTTAACACTATTTAGCCCGCAGATGCAAGTTTCAGAGAAAAATCAGATACAACTTTTTTTATAACAATGCTTATATTACCTTTGTATCTCAGCTTCTAATTAAGATAATTTCATAGGTAAAATATCATTTTAAAAGTCATTTAAATTGAAATTGAAGAGTAATATATTTCAAATCTTTGTCGCTAGAGGACGGTTTGACATTTTAATAATTCAATATCTCCAATTCTGATTATGAGTGAATTACTTACAGGGAAAAGATTGGGAGACCATAGGCCCAACCAGGTTGCAGATTTGCCACAATCACAATTTTCAAAGGTCCTTTACATGGTGAGCGAACAGGCAGTTTCAAATCATGAAACGTAAAGCGGCGCCTTAGTTGCCACAGAGCAGAAATTTGCTACAGTTAAAATTTTCAAAGCTATTTGCAGTATGAGCAAGGAAGTTGTTGTAAGTTCTAAAATGGAGATAAGGCACCTTCAAGTGGGACATTGCTAAAGTCAGAAATTTCAAAGATCATAACACGATGAGCGAACAGGCTGTTTCAGATATTGAAACGAGAAGAGGGTGCTACCAAGCAGGAATTTACTGAGATTAAATTTTTTAATAAAGCTACTTTCACTATATATCAATAAGCTGTTGTAGGACCTGAAATGGGGAAAAGGTGCCACTGAGCGAGAGTCGGAAAGTCGGATGATTTTTCAAGGATCGTGAACCAGCTGGTCGCCGTAGGCGGCTAGTTCATAATAAGATAATTACAAAAAATTATACATTAATTATACATTAAAATCAAAATTTCTAAAGTCTTATTATGATTAAGTTATAAAGTAAAATTTTTTTTAATTATATAATTGTTATTCTAAAATTCTGTTTATCTGCCCTTTACAACAAAAAACTGGATTTTAATAATTATTTAGTGTTGCTTTATTAAATTTTTCATAGTCACTAAATTCTCATAAAATATTTTTAATTATTGCCCCTCTACGTTACTTAACAGTGTTGCACAACAGTTTTCAAGACGTTTTAATTTTTTTTTTTTTTTTTTTATTCCTCGAGTCTCACAATTTTCTTTATATTAATAAACAACTTTTTACTTTCTTCTATATTCAATAGAAGAAAGTGTTGGATTCGTAAAAATTTTCAACTTCGGATTTTTGATGGATTTACATGTTTTGAGAGCTGTAGAACATGATTTGACCCTTTTTAGAAAATGTCTGTCTGTGTGTGTGACAGAATTTTGTGGTGACTGTATCTCAGGTACTACTGCACAGAATTTCATACAAATTGGTATGTAGTTACACATTGACATAAATTAGTGCCTATCAACTTTTGGTAAAAATTGGAAAAAAAATTGTGTATGTAGGAGCCTCGCTTCCCCTCCTGTGGGTGAGGTTCCCCTCAAAGGGAGTAAATTTTCGTGATGGGTATCTTTCAAAAGAGCTCGCCAATACCTTTAAAACGAATGGTTGAACCATCGATCTGCGATAATTTAAAATAAAGTTATAATTTTTTTTTATTTTTAATCAAAAAAAGATTTTTTTTATGTAATATTGAGAATAAATTTCACATTTTTTGGATATTTTATGTTATACTTCTCTAATATGGAAATTGTCTGCATTATCATGGAAGATAATTTTTTTAAATGATAATTTTAATAAATTATTTGTACTGAGTGAATTTGTTTATGAAAATATAGAAGAAAGTCATGTGGTGGCCACAACATACTAGTTTTTCTTGCTTTTGTATAGGTAATTTTTTATTATGTTTTAATAAGATAATTATAATTTTTTTCCATGGGAGATTTTTTTTCCTACAGAGCAGTTTGAGAACCTCCAATATTTCTGAAAATTCTTTGTTCAATGTTCTATTAATGTACATAATATTTGTTTTATATTTATATGTTTATTATAAGTTAGATAAAAGTGGAATTTTAAATAAGGATTTTGAAAAAAACACTTGGGTTTTTTCAGGTGGGTTTTATTGGGTCGGATAAAATCAAGCCAACCCTGCCTTCTTTCTACTAAAGTGAAAATAACTTTCTTTATTGAGAGGTTACCATACAATTAAGCATAAATACATTAGCACAACACACTATACATCAGGCCTATGATTACGGCAACCATTCACTTGTATCTCCCAAATATGACTGTTTACTAGTTGGCAAATTGTATCATATAGTCAGTAACTAAACACATCCGAAAGTAAAATTGCTATGCTAGGAAACAAATTTGACATTTAGTGATTTAGTCTATAACAACCTTGTGTAAAATATTACTCAATGCTGCAAAGCTTTAAAATTGCCTTCAAAAAATGACATGTGATATGTCGTTTTATTTTAAAATATAAAGAGATATCATTTCAATCATTGCAGTATTGAATAATAACAAGCACATTGAATACAGTTTCACTTAACACAAATAAATTTTAAGAAATATGTTCAGGAAAAATATCATTGCTGACATCAAATGACTTATCAGCATTTCTTTGTATTTGACTTAAATATATATTAATACTTTTTATCAAAATATAGTGAAAATTGTAAACATTTATAAGTATGTTTCAACTTTACAAAATCTTTTAGATTAGTACAAACAATGGAACAGAAGAAAACTAAAACTGCTAAGATTGAGTGATAAACCCTGATTAAAATCAAATGAATTTAATAGCATAAAAATGAAAAAATATTTATGCTATCAATCTAAACCATTTGTAATAGAGTCAGCGGGTGAAACTATTTGATATGCAAAACCCTCCTAAAACTGCTACATGAATGTAGAATGAAAGGCAATGGCAGACTTAATGATATCATATGGCTATTATTAATAGTACAAGTAGTACTTATCATAAGTGATATTTAGAGGATTCTTAATACATTACAAGGTAAATAAAATATCCGAAATGAGAAATCTCTAAAATACAACAATAATTCAACATGAAGTTCAAGGATAGCATTTTTTTCAAAAACCCTGAATACAGGGGTAGCCCCTGAAAAGTTTCATACCTGTATCATCAATATAATTTGTGAAAATGTATAAAAAGAAACATAAATATTAATTTGAAATAATAACTCAAACTGCTCATCATTATTTAACGCACGGTTTATATAAATGAAATCTAGTTTATAAAAATATTTTCTTTTTAAAACAAATGATTAAATATAGATTAATTACTGTAAAGGTGTATATTATGAAAATATTTCTATATTTAGAATTTTATGAAATAAATTTTTCTACGTCTGTTGAAATACACATGTGTTGCTGAAATTTTCAAGGGATAAAATTGGTAAGAAAAAATAACTTAATATAAGTGAGGTTTAACATTCTAATACAACGAATAAAAATCGTAATTCTCATCAGATATTACGATGTTGACAAACAACATGCATTTTACCCATCACGTGACCACTTTCCCCAGAAAATTTTTCTGGGTTAAGTGTGCAAAGCCCGGGCTACCCATTCACCAGCTGTGAACGCCTTGGGCATGCATGGGTAACCCAAAAATGATCACGTGATGCCGTCTGTGAACGGTGTGGGTTAACCTGGGCAAGTCCGTGCTCGCCCAGGCTGTGTATCGTGAACTCAACCGAATGCACTTTATGTTTCATTAATATAAATTTGTAAATGATTATTAGTATTACCTTCCTTTTTTTTTTTTTGGTGGGGAAGGGGGGGGGGGGATCTTTTATAACACAGTCCACACATTTAGGGTGTTTCTCTCTATATAATTGGGTGGATGTGTGAATAGACGACTTTTTACAGAAAACGCTTTAGATACTTTAGAATTAAACAGGAAAAAAGGCGTGCCTCCTGTATGAATCCGATATTAGTGTTAGTTTTTATTTTTTAAGAATATTTTCTACACATATCTGGTTTTCCCTTCCTTTCAATCTAGGTCTTTCAGAAAACACTTTATGATTTATTTCGCCTACATAAGACTTTTCTCCTATATGGATTCATAAACATTTTTTAGTTTCTCCTTTTGATAAATCTTCCGATTACATGATATGTAGAGCATATTTAGTACTCCTTACAGAAAAACATTTATAGTTTATTTAACATTTCTATGGCTTTTCTGTTGTGTGGATGCTTAGATGAATATTTAGAGTACTCTTTGCAGAAATTCTTTCTGACATATTTGTGACGTATTTGACATACGTATGCTCTTCCTCCTGTATGAGTGCATGAATGTTGCGAATGTTTCTTTAAAATTATGTTATCAGAAAAACCTTTGATATGCATTATATACACGTATAACTTTTTTGAATGAGTAGATGGGAACTTAAGATCCCTTTTGCAAAAATCTTTTCAGTTATATTTCTACAAGTTTCGCTTTCCTTCCGTAGATGTCTTTTCGATACGTATATGTCTATTTATCTTACTGTTTCTAGAAAGTCCTTAAGAACATATTATAAACATATATGGCTTTCTCATGTATGAGTGCGTAAATGCTTACTCAAATTTCCTTTTTGAGAAAATCCTTTGAAACATATTTCACACACGTATGGCTTTTCTTCTGTGTGGATGCGTAGATGTGCTTTTAGATTATTTATTTCCGAAAATCCTTTTGAGCATATTTCACACACGTATGGCTTTTCCCCTGTATGAGACCGTATATGCCTGCGCAAATCTCCTTTTTCAGCATATCCTTTAAAACATATTTCACACACGTATGGCTTTTCTCCAGTATGGATGCGTGAATGTTTATTCAAATGCCCTTTTTGAGAAAATCTTTTCGAACATATTTCACACACATATGGTTTTTCTCCAGTGTGGATGAGTGTATGTTTATCCATATGGTTTTTCTGAGAAAATCCTTTAAAACATATTTCGCACGTATACGGTTTTACTTCTGTATGTATGCGTAGATGAGTTTTTAGATTACTCATTCCTGAAAATCTTTTAGAACATATTTCACACACGTAGGGCTTTTCTCCAGTATGGATGCGTGAATGTTTATTCAAATGCCCTTTTTGAGAAAATCTTTTCGAACATATTTCACACACAAATGGTTTTTCTCCAGTGTGGATGAGTGTATGTTTATCCATATGGTTTTTCTGAGAAAATCCTTTAAAACATATTTCGCACGTATACGGTTTTACTTCTGTATGTATGCGTAGATGAGTTTTTAGATTACTCATTCCTGAAAATCTTTTAGAACATATTTCACACACGTAGGGCTTTTCTCCCGTATGAGTACGTGAATGATCGTCGAAATGTCCTTTTTGAGAAAATCCTTTAGAACATATTCCACAGACGTATGGCTTTTCTCCTGTATGAGTACGTGAATGTGTATCCATATGTACTTTTTGAGAAAATCTTTTAAAACATATTTCACAAATATACGGTTTTTCTTCTGTATGTATGCGTAGATGAGTTATTAGATTATTCATTTCCGAAAATTCTTTAGTACATGTGGCGGTTAACTGTAACCACCAACTGGTGATTGACTGATAAACTCACATTCTGACATTTTAACTGTAACTGTAATAACATGGCTAATCATTAACTGCAACTGTAATAACATGCTAATCATTAACTGCAACTGTAACAACATGCTGATCATTAACTGTAACTGTAACAGCAACTTAAAAATAATGTTTTCAATATGAGCTAGCGTGCCTTACCGGTACGTTGCACGCACGATGTATAAGAAGTTCAATTCTGATCATTTTTCTTAATATATTATTATTTTTAGATGCTTTGAGTCCTTATTATTCATTCAATACTTTGAGATGCTTGATCCATTTATCTGAAAGCATACGACTACAATGGTGTTACAATTCCATAATGGTGACTTGTGAGTGAAAAGATCGCGCATCAACTTCCTTCTCAGCAACACGCGATATCTTTATGCATCCGAGGGATATGTCATCATTCAGCTAATGCAATATTTAAAATCTCAAGATAAGTGATTTGAGAAAGATGTCGTGCATTTATTTTCAACTATTTTTATGATACGCAGTGTTTACGATTACGACTGTGTGCGAAGCCTCGTGCACGATATATCTTCAAATTTTTATTACCGGGGATACTCAATTATGGTCAGTAAGCATATTTTACTCCATTATTTTATGCACAAATGTTGTATTTTTCCCTAAAGTATCTAAAAATTAAGGTTTAAAATATGCTATTTTGCAATAGTATTTTTTCAATTCTCTGTTATGGGTGCTTTATTTTTGCTCATATGAAACCTTTGCTCGATAATTTTTGTACATAACTTTCTTAATGGTAAATTTGTATTCTGTATTTCCTATTTTGTATTGTATTACGTACACCTAAGCTTTTATATATATTTTTCATTATGCCCGAGACTGATGAAAACAGTAGCCATCAAGTGGCATATGTTGGGGTAAAACCACCCCCGTTTTGGAAGACAAATCCATCACTATGGTTTCTCAGATTGGAGGCACAATTTTCTTTAGCTAAAATAACATGTGAAAGTACAAAATTTAATCATGTCGTTGCGGCAGTCGATGCAGATATTCTTACGTCTGTTAGCGACCTTATTATGACTCCTCCATCTGATAACCCATACGAAACATTAAAAAAGCGTCTCATTGAATCTCACTCAGAGAGTGAGGAATCCCGGATACGTACCTTACTGCAGGGTGTTGAACTTGGCGATTCTCGCCCATCCCATTTGCTGACACGTATGCGTACCTTAGCTGGGGATGCTGTTGGGGAATCTTTCCTTAAATCCTTATGGCTCGCACGTCTTCCTCAAACTACGCGTAGCATTGTAGGTGCACTAAGTGATGACTTGTCAAAATTAGCAGGGGTCGCGGACAAAATTAATGATCTGTCATCAACCCCGCAGGTTAATGCTACTAGCAGCAGTATATGTGCTCCACCAGCACACAATTCATCCCTAGAGGTTAAAATCGAGCAGCTTACTCAGCAGATGAGTGAGTTGGCTGCTATTGTAAACAGGCGTGAACGTTCACGGGGCAACAAATATAGTCATCGTAACCGTAGCCGCTCCAAAAGTCGCTATAAAGAACCAGCGAATAATCAATGTTTTTATCATACTAACTTTGGTGCAAGAGCAAAAAAGTGTAATTCTCCACGCTCTTTTCGAACCCAGGAAAACTAATTCGGCGTTCGCATCTGGGCCATGATTGCGACCGCCATGTAAATCGCATCCTTTTGGCCGATCCTTCCTCTAAATTAAAATTTCTCATTGACACGGGCGCGGATATTTCGGTCATCCCTGTTAGTGTCATCAAACGACCAGTTGTTAATGAGGGGCTTGTTCTTTATGCCGCAAATGGCACAAAAATACCAACTTTCGGAACTCAACGGCTTACCCTTGATCTAAACTTACGTAGAACATTCACTTGGTCCTTTGTGGTTGCTAAAGTTAGCCAACCTATCATAGGCATAGATTTTTTAAAAAGGTTCAATCTACTGGTAGATGCTAAACACAATAGTATCATTGATGGTGAAACGATGCTATCATCGCAGGGTAAAGCTACTCAAATTCTGCCAGGCAATAGTGCTGTGAGCATTCTTTTCGGTTCTTCCAAATTTGACAAAATTTTAGCCAATTACCCAGAACTTACTAACCCTTCCCATACCCCAAAAGAACAACCACAGCATTCGGTTTTTCACCATATTGAGACCAAAGGCCCACCTGTATTCTCTAAACCCCGGCGATTGTCGCCAGAACTTCTGGCAGCTGCTCGTCAGGAATTTGAATTTCTTCTGGCTCAGGGTATTGTGCGGCCTTCCAAAAGTGCATGGGCGAGCCCTCTTCATATGGTTCGGAAAGCGAATGGTGGATGGCGTCCTTGCGGTGATTACCGACGCTTGAATGCCATTACTGTCCCAGATCGTTACCCACTTCCACATATCCAAGATTGTACTCAGTTATTTCATGGGAAACAAATTTTTACAACTTTGGATTTAGCTCGCGCTTACCACCAAATCCCTGTTAATCCTGCAGACATAGAAAAAACAGCCGTAACAACACCATTTGGCTTGTTTGAATTTTTGTTTTGTCCATTCGGCTTGCGAAATGCGGGGCAGACCTGTCAGAGGTACATTCATCAAATATTAAGTAATCTTGATTTCTGTATACCTTACCTCGATGACATTCTCATTGCGTCAGCTAACGAAGATGAGCATGAGGAGCATCTTAGGCAAGTTTTAGATCGCCTCAGACTCCATGGGCTTAAGTTGAACCCGGCTAAATGTGTTCTAGGAAAATCTTCGGTTTCCTTTTTGGGATGCCTTATAACAGCCTCTGGTGTAAAGCCACTTCCTGAAAAGACTAAGGCAATAGCCGAGTTTCCGAAACCTAAAACGATTATAGAGTTGCGACGTTTTTTGGCGATGCTCAACTTTTATCGTCGATTTATCCCAAATGCGGCCAAAACTCAGGCACCTTTACACGAGTTGCTAAAAGATTCTAAAAAGAATGATAAACGCCCGGTCCCCTGGAATGATACATTAATCCAGGCATTTGAGGCATGTAAGCACGATCTAATTCATTCTGCAACTCTTGCTTATCATGCTCCGGACCAGCCAATTAACCTAATGGTCGACGCATCCAACATTGCAATAGGCGCTGTTTTAAATATCTTAAATGATAATAGTTTACAACCCCTTTCATTTTTTTCGCGTAAATTGAGTCCTACTGAGCAAAGGTACAGCACTTATGACAGAGAGCTGTTGGCAATTTATTCAGCTGTAAAATATTTTCGGCACAGTTTGCAGGGAAGACACTTCATTATATATACAGACCATAAGCCACTGACCTTCGCTTTTTCAAAAACTTCAGATTCCAGTTCTCCTCGCCAGCTGAGACAGTTGGACTTCATATCCCAATTTAGTACAGACATTCGGCATGTTGCTGGAACTGACAATGTAGTTGCTGACACCCTGTCACGGATAAATAATATCCAACATTCTTCTACTGATTTTTCCACAATGGCTGCAGAGCAAGCGACAGATAAGCAATTGGCTGATATCCTTGTCAAGCCTGATTTATCCCTCAAACTCCAGAAAATGACAATAGGTCCTAACTTAGAACTTTATTGTGATCTGAGCACTGGTAAAGTGCGACCATATGTTCCTGAGTCATTGCGCTTCGGAGTTTTCAAGAGCCTCCATTCCTTGTCACACCCAGGTGTTAGAGCCACTCGAAAGCTGATCCAACAGAGATTTGTATGGCCTTCCATGCAGAAAGACATTGCCAAATGGGCACAGTCATGTATAGACTGTCAAAAGTCAAAAGTTCATCGACATACTCGTAGTCCACTGCAGCAGTTTCCCATCACTTCACAGAGATTCGAGCACGTGCACCTGGATATCGTGGGACCCTTGCCTCCATCTGAGGGATATACCTACTTGGTAACCTTCATAGATAGATTTTCTCGTTGGCCAGAGGCAATACCAGTGCAGGATATCACAGCTGAAACAGTGGCACGAACCTTGGTGGCACATTGGATTGCCCGATTTGGTGTCCCTAGAACAATCACTACAGATCAGGGACGACAATTTGAATCCCATTTATTTTCCTCCTTAATGAAAATTTTGGGCATGCATCGTATTCGCACCACCCCTTACCACCCATCAAGCAATGGACTGGTAGAGCGATTTCACCGGACTCTTAAGCAGGCCCTAAAATGTCATAACAGTCCTCGCTGGACGGAGACTTTACCTATTGTGCTTTTAGGTCTCCGTGCCACATTTAAAGAAGATCTTGGTGGTACTTGCTCCGAAATGCTGTATGGAACAACACTGTCCTTACCAGGGGAGTTTTTGGAACCTTCGAAAGAGGAGCCACAAACAGACCCAGCGTCTTTCTTACAGCAGCTGTGCCATACCATGCGAGATATTGCGCCAACTTCTACGTCTTTCCATGGCAAACCATCATGTTTTGTGCATCCTTCATTAGGGACTTGTACCCATGTTTTTGTACGTAATGACTCAGTCAAAGCACCATTGACACAGCCATACAATGGACCTTATTGTGTCACAAAACGTAGTGCCAAACATTTCACCATCCAAATAAATGGAAAAGAATGTGTAATTGGTATAGACAGACTTAAGCCAGCCTTCCGAGCTCAGGATGACATTCCGTCAGCACCGCCTGCTGGGGCTACAGACAGTTCCCATATTCCTACACCTAACTTAGGGGAACCGACAAGTGTGGTACCAAGTCTACCTCCAAACCAAACTACTCGTTCCGGTAGAGTTGTTCGGTTCAATCCGCGATATTTGTGATGGTTCAGTACTTACAGTACTTGGGGCGGAGTACTGTGGCGGTTAACTGTAACCACCAACTGGTGATTGACTGATAAACTCACATTCTGACATTTTAACTGTAACTGTAATAACATGGCTAATCATTAACTGCAACTGTAATAACATGCTAATCATTAACTGCAACTGTAACAACATGCTGATCATTAACTGTAACTGTAACAGCAACTTAAAAATAATGTTTTCAATATGAGCTAGCGTGCCTTACCGGTACGTTGCACGCACGATGTATAAGAAGTTCAATTCTGATCATTTTTCTTAATATATTATTATTTTTAGATGCTTTGAGTCCTTATTATTCATTCAATACTTTGAGATGCTTGATCCATTTATCTGAAAGCATACGACTACAATGGTGTTACAATTCCATATACATATTTCACACATATATGGTTTCCTTTCTGTATGTATGCATTGATGTGTACTTAGATGGCCTTGATCAGAAAATCTTTCAGAACAAACTTTACATAAATATGGCTTTTCCAGTTTGTGAATTTGTATTTGTCCATTCAACTTCTTGTTTTCAGAAAACCCTTTCGAACATACTTGATTCATGTTTTGATTTTTTTTTTTTTTTTTTTTTTTTCTTTTTCTATATTGGTGATAAATGCACTTGTGTATTCTTGTCTGAGAAAAGTTTTAGAACATACTTCACTCGAATGCAAATATTCGCTTGTTTATTGCATTTGTTGTCTGTGTAAGTGTAGTCATATTGTCTTTAGAGAAAACTTCTTTGAAGACATCATAGAAATAAATATTTTATTCTCAAAAGAATTTAATAAATTTATTCAGAGTTTTAACTCCTTTTAAAGAAAACCCTTTAAAATATAAATCCTCAATTACTAATTTTTTTGCAAATACATCACTGTAGCGTAAGTTTCAAGACTCATCCCAAACATTATATACATTGGGTATTATTACTTATTGTTTACTATTACTTATTTCGAAGTTAGATTTTGAAGGAGACATTTTAAATGCGATTTGTAGCGATAAATCTTTTTCTTTTTTAAATACCAAAAAGCTATTTTATATTATGAAGTACAATTGAGTTGAAATGGTTGAAAAGCTGGCGCATACGCCTGGCTATAGGCAGCAGTGTTGCCAGATGGTCCAAAGTGAATTTCCCCACACAGTTCTCAAATTTCCCCAAAACAAGGGGTTTTTCCAAAAAAATCCCCAATTCAATTTATACTAAAAATGTAAATTTTTTGGAAAAAGTTAAAAAATATTTAATAAATTTAAGCTCACATTTTCCCCCAAATGAAGCTCTTTATAGAAAAAAAATCCCCATTTACAAAACTAAATTTCAATAAGCTAGTTTCTAAAAAAATTTATATTTTTGTAACTTTTGCTATTTGTCTTAGTCTATTTGTCTAACTTTCTGAGTTTCCTCATCTCTAATCATTTGTACTTAACCCATAAGTATATATAAAAACATTTTTTTTTCCTAATGCATGAAAAACAAGGTATACCCAGGGAGCTTAAAGAGCTTTCGTCAAACTTAATATTCCATCCCTGCAAGTTTAATTCAAGCTAGCTACGACAAAGCATCCAAATTTATGCTAGTCCAGCTTACAAGTTTGATTATTCAAGCGAAGCAGTAATCAATAAGTATTTAGCATTCACTATACTTTCTACAACACATATAAACCAAATAATTCCGGGAATCAGAGATTACAAGTGGGGAAAAAAAAAAACAGAATAAATTTTATAATCAAAAAGATGAAAAAGTTGCTTTTCTATTTCTGAAATACAAATAGCATCCAGAATTGCCCATTTTTTTTGTTTTTATTGAATTTTAGGAAAATGTCATCTTTTACTAATTTTAAAGAAAATCCCCGTGTATTTCCCCAAAATTTTTCTTTTCCTCACACTGTTCCCCACCTGTCCCCAAATATTTCCCCTGAAGCATCAAAACTCCCCAAAATGGGGAGAAATCCCCAAGTCTGGCAACACTGATAGGCAATCAGAAATTGACTTCATATTTCAGCTTTAAAATCGATTCTTTAGTTCGTTTCCGAATAACTCAAGCGTCTGTTTTGTTTCTGTTCGGTTCGTTATTTTGAAATAGTAAAATTACAACCGAACTGATTAACAAATAAATGCTATTTGACTATATAAAAACAAAAGTCATATTTCTTTATAAGAAAACTTAAGAAACAATTTTTCGTATTTAAGCCAACCTTTGAACAAATTTTGTAAATGACAAAAATGTGATTCTGAAGCATCAAGTGATGTGAAATGGGCTGATCAAATAAATAAAATAGTTTTTATCAGAAAGTTATACACACTGAAGAAATCTAACGATAAAAATTTTTACTATTTTATTTCATTTGAAAGACTTCCGAAAAGTTTTTAAGGAAAATATTCAGTAAATGTCTCTAATATTTAAAGAGCAAGCGCACGGGACGTCACTGTGACAGATTATACCTCACGTGCTGTAGATTGTAGGCAAAAGGTGGGATAAAGCACCAATGGAAAGGCAGATACTTTGCCTACATGCGCAAAAGTTGCAGAATAGCGTCGTTTGTTTATAAACATGCGCCTGCTCTATAACACCCCACTTTTAATTATGTAATCAAGTGTAACTCAGTTATATAAATAGTTGCATCCCATTATGATTATTTAATGTTAATGCACTTGGAGTTATTAAAATAGAATTGAAAAATATATTTAAAATTATTTTTAAAATAAAAAAATTAAGTATTTGCATATTGTGTACCTGTCAGGCAGAGTTCGGTAAAATCGTAATTCAATTAATTTGTAATGAATTACATTTCAATTGACAGTAAGCAATTACAATTATGATTACTTGTAATTGAGAATGAGAATCTGTAATTAATCATTACTTTAATTGTAACTAAAAGCTTTCAATTATAATTACTTTACTGTAATTATAATTGAAAAGTTTTTGTTACAGTTACATGTAATGAAATGAATAACCATTTTATAAAATTGAAATGTAATTGCAATTAAAAACATTATAATTATAATTATGTGCCTGTAATTATAATTAAATGTTGCAGTTATAATTATATGTAATGTTAATGGGTAATCATTTTATAGAATTAGAATATAATTGTAATTACACATTATAATTATAATTACTTTTCTGTACTTATAATTAAAAATTTATGATTACAATTATGTGTAATTTAATGGTTAATTATTTTACGCAATTAGAAGTGCAATTGTAATTACTGACGATATAATTATAATATTGTAATTGTGACTTTGGAATTCAAATTAGATTTAAGTGGACATCGATTTAACTTCGCTGATGTTCTGACCAAAAGTTATGATTCGATCCATACGAAATTTTGAATTTAGAGTTAAGTGTTCATATCACAAACACTGCATTCCTGGAAGGGGGAGGGTCTGATCCCAACTTGCCTTATCTCAAAAAATTATAGTCCGAACTTTTAAGAAACTTTATGTTTCGAGTTAGTTTGGTGTTAGTATGACAAAAATCGAACCGTTGGAAGGGTGGGGGGGGGGATCTTACCTGCCACGGAGCTTCATCTCGAAAAATTATGGTCGAAACTTTACAAAATTTTGAATTTATAGTTGGTTGGCTGTTTGTATAACAAAGATTTCACCATTGAAAGCAAGGAGAGTTTTATGCCCCATCCCCCTCACCAAAATTAGCGTACAAATTTTACGAAATTTTAAATTTCGGGATGTTTGGCGTTAGTATGGTAAAAGCTGCACTGTTCGAAGGGGGAGGGTCTTAACCTCCCCCCCCCCCCCCACACACACAAGGGGCCTTTTGTCGAAAAGTAATGGTCCAAACTTTACTAAATTTTAAATTTAGATTTGTTTGAGGGTTAGTATAACAAAGACTGCACCGTTGGAAGAACGGGGGGGGGGGGTTCTTACACCCCACGGTGTCTTATCTCGGTAACTTACAGCCCTAACTTTTTGAAATTTTAAATTTGGTGTTGGTTAGGTGTTACTATAACAAAAAATGCACCATTGGAAAGGTGGAGGATCTTATCCCACTCAGTTATGTTGGAAATTTATGGTCCTAACTTTACGAAATTTTAAACTTGGAGTTGGTTTTGTGTTATTATAACAAAGAGTTCAACATTGGAAGGGAATAATGTCTTAGTTGGCATATCAATGGCCAATGCGAATCGGCTAGTGTGGTGAACGTGTTGGGAGCGCGGCATTTTGGATGGCCTTGTGTCGTCCTCAAAAGTTTTAAGGGTTATTCTGGCCGCCAAACGGTGGCTCGGCCAGGATCGAGGGCCCGAGTCCCGATATTGACTTACTCAGGTTTGTCCGAAGGTGAGCATAAGGGCCTTGTAATCCTGACTGCCGGCCACGCCTGGGCCACTGCCCGCTGTCATGTGGCAGGTAAATTGCTGTCGTGGAGGTTAGGACTTGCACAATGTTGGGACGTCACTGACGGGACTGTATGGATACCCACTGTATCTGGGACAGTTGGTGATGGGGCGCACTAGCGCGCCACCTCTCTTACCCCCTATAGTGCCTTATCTCGAAAAATTATCTTCCAAGCTTTACGAAATTTTAAATTTGGGGTTGGTTTAGTATTAGTATAACAAAGATTACACCAGTGGAAGGGGAAGGGTCTTACCCCCCACGTTGCCTTATCTCGGAAAGTTACAGCATTAGTGTTGCGGAATAAGGCCGATTGACTACTCTTGGGTCCTAGGCCAGAGGGGGCGTGCCTTCCATGGAGGTCTTTCTAAGGTGTCCTAGCCCGTATTTACACAAGTTTCGGAGAAAACCACGGAATACTCCAAACAGCTGGCAGACGATTAGGGGGGGGGGAAGGGGCAAAGGGGAGCAAAAATTTAGGAAAAATTCAAAATTGGTATATATAGGTTTTCGGAGTCTACGAGTCGAATGAGGATATCTTCGAAAGTGTAAAATTAATAGGTCTGACAAAAAGAGGGGCAGGGGGGGGGGCAAAAAGTTAGAAATTGAATTAGACCGTTCAAAATTGGTATATATAGGTTTTGGGGGCCTACAACTCTAATGAGGATATTTTCGGACGTGTAAATTTATTAGGGGGGACAGGACGAGGGCTATAAATAAGCAGCTGCTTTGATTTTGGTTTGGAGTATCGCTCGCTCTACTTTTCTTTTTCTCTGCATATTAAGGCTCATTAAACAGTAACCTATGATTAAAAGTCAATTCCTAATCACTGAAAAGAAGATCCATGCCTGTACCGGGACTTGAACCTGGCACCTGTAAGCTGATGGGAAAAAATTTAGTTGCCAAGAAATTTTCTTCTTACCCTTTTATCGGCTACAAAACTCAATAAAAATACACTAATTGACTTATAGATTTATAATCCTTTTTTTTCTTCTATTTTCTGTAATACATGCGAAAGGCTATTTAAAAAAGAGTTGCCGCTACAAAGTTGAAGAAAATAGTTAAAGCTGTTTTTAGAACACCAATTCCCCAGACCTAAGATTGATCTACCAAATAGGAACACCGTTAAACTTTTTCTACTATAATCAACTAATACATGCAAAAGGACATCTAAAAATAGATTTACATTGCAAATTTCAAGAAATTCATTTAAGTAGTTTCTGAAATACTGTCTTTAATTAAAATTTAATTCTTCTTTCAGTTTTTCAATTTTCACTAAAAGTGGGCAAATTCATCTGTATATTGGACCTGTCTTAATTTCAAATTTTCATTTTGAATATGTTTGCCATACCTCCCTCCCCCCCCCACACACACTCATTAACACAAGCACTGATCGATTAAAAAAAAATGGGGGGGGGGGCAAATGACCTTAAAATATATAAAAAAAAATAACAAAGATAATCTGTATTTATTTATTTGAAGAGATATCTCACAGATCACCAAGGTCAGTCAGTCAAAGCTCATTTTATTTAGTGGGGAAAATTGTCTATAGAATTACATATTAGATAATTGATATTTTTAAATCCCATTTTCCCATTCCGAAAATTTACAACTATTAAATTTGTGATTGTTTTCTAAAAATTAAATTAGAATGAATAAATAAATAAATAAATAAATAAATAAAAAGAAATAAAACATGACTTAATCAGTATACTGAAATAGTTCCTTAATTTTTCTTATTACCAGTTTCTGATTCACAAATTTAATTTTGCGAATTTTAATTTTGCTTTCTCTACCACTCTGTCCTCCTCCCCCCCCCCCCCCACACACACACACACTCGAAAAATAAAAGATGAAATTCTGGCAAAAACCGAATTCATCTTAGGACTGAGAACTATCAGTTTCTTTCTTTCTTTTTTTTTTTTTTTTTAATTATAGCGTCTCTTTCAAATTATTTAATTATATTTTCGATAAATTTTAGATTTCGATAAATGTTCAACTATGTAAAAATGGCACCAAAAAAAAAAAAAAAAAAAAAAAAAAAAAAAACGCAGATTGAGACTAATAGTCCTCAGTCCTAATAAGATTAAAAGTCGAAATATTTAACCAAAAACAATATTTATATTATTTATCGTAGTCGGATAACGAAAGCAAAAATGAAATCTCATTGAATATTTGTTATTTTGTTGGCATCTGTATGTTTATGTGGAAATTTATAGGATTGTCTCTTCTTCGTTCTCATTTTTTTTCTTTTTAATCATATATATATATATATATAGGAGTCAGACAGGGATGTAGTCTATCCCCAACTCTGTTTAATCTCTACATAGACGACATCATCCGAACATGGAAAGCTTCAGCCGCCCCAGGAATTAAGCTAAAAGTAGACATGTTCATCAACATGCTACTGTTCGCGGATGACCATTTTATCATTCAGGAATGTGAAGACGATCTACAGAGATCAACGTATAGCCTACACAAAATCTGTCAAGACTATGGAATGAAAATCTCGATAAAAAAAACCAAATCTATGGCTTTCAAAAGGAAAGACCCTATTCGTACAAAAATTGTCATTGAAAATGAAGTCATAGAACAAGTATCACACTTTACCTATCTAGGTTGTGATCTCACTTATGAATACGAGAACGAGGTACAGCAGAAATTGCACAAATTCCAATACATCTGTGGAACTCAGGAACAAGACACGAAAAGAAACACAACTTAAATTCTATAGGGTCATGGCCACACCCGTCTTACCTTATATGGAATGAAGACATCAGGAAGGAGTTAAAGATCTTCAACTTATGTGATAGAATACAAGAATATCGTACTAAATGGAAAGACCATGTACAGCGTATGCCGGAAACACGGTTCCCCAGAGCTGCCCTCGACTACTCCCCACAGGGCAGGAGAGATCGAGGACGACCGAGAAAGCGGTGGACCAGTGGCGGATCCAGAACTTGACTTTTGGGGAGGGGGGGGGGGCTAAGACTTTTTAAAGTGTTTTTCTAGACCAATAAAAAATTTACAATTGCAATATTCAATTGTGAATGTCAGTGTTTTTTTTTTTTGGGGGGGGGGCTTCAGCCCCCTAGCCCCCCCTTAAATCCGCCACTGCTGTGGACTGAACAATGAAGCCGGAACAGGCACTATGCCTAATCCCTGAAGTTGATGATGATGATATATATATATATATATATATATTAAGTGCTAACATTAGTCGGGTTTAAAGCACTGTTGGGTCGGCTAATTTTATCTTTTGTGATCCCCCCCCTCCTCCCTCCAAAATTTGTTTGCTACAGCCCTATGTGCCACGTATCGCCCCAGATTTAATTTTCTTAATTAAATCATGTGTTTTCTCTCAAATTGTTAAAATATGTGTTTAATCGCAGCTGAGCTGGGCACCTTGGGAGAAGAAATGATGATAGATGGACCATTGAAATCCTATTTTGGATACCGAGAGATAAGAAAAGACTGAGGAAGAGATTATTATGTTAGTAGAGAGATAAAATTTTAAAGTTTGGAAAAGCAGAATCGCAGAAAATTGAACAGGTTGGAATCACTTATGAGAGGTATTCATTCTGAAGTGAATTGATAAAAGCTGAAACTGATGATTGTGATAATGAAATATTTGCTGTTAGGATTGTAATCATGTGCATAATTACTTTTTAAATACCAAATTGAAATAAGTAATAATTTAGTACATTGAAAAAAAAAAAATATTATATATATAATTTGAAATATTTAGTACCATTGTAACACTCAGTTATACATATATGTTTACATTACAATTTTGACCTATCTAAAAACGGTCAGATGGTTAAGTTATCAGAAATTCTGACGTGTTTAAGGAATAAGGTGGGATTTCTGACAGACATTGTATATATGTTACATAGCTCTCCAGTCTAAAAATAATTTGCTACCTCAGATCACTTTTTGTCTCCGAGGCTTATCTCCTCACTAATATAAAACAGTCTTCACTATTGAAAAATAAATCAAGTTTTTTTTTTTAATTGTTGTCTGAAATTTGTTAATTAAACCCTAAACTTATTTTCATGGTTTTGTAAATCAGAACAGAATTTTTTTTTTTTTTTCAGTTCAATACATCAGAGCCGAACTTGGCTAACCGAGGCATTTACACTTCTCTTATAGTTTCAACACACCCAATCCCCCACCCCCTAAAAAAAAAAAAAGTTTCACATTTCATTTGGGTATCCACTGTGGTGCAGTCTGTTTTGAATGTTAGTTTCTAACGCCCGTATTCACCGATAACCTTAACCGCAAGTAGAACTGGCGGTTCAGAAGCTGCCGGTCGGTCCCGAATAACCGGGAGTGACAAATCGGTATTCACCATTTACTTGGGAAGTAAAGTTGTTGAACCAAGAGTATTTCAACCTGCTTGAAACTGTTGAACGCTTATTGGCCAAAAGGTTCACGTGATAACCGGTGTTTTTAGCTTCTGTTTATTTTCATTTCTATCGAAACGATCGAAAAGAAGCTTTGAATTTTAACTTTCATTTTTGATTTTTTTGTTTTAAATTGCACATATCTTATATAAAAATGGATGGAAAAAGTTTGTTAGTTTATGAAAATAAATTACTGAATATTTTATATTAAAAAAAAAAAAATGCATATTACTTCATAAAAGTTACTTAAAAAAAAGAAATAATAAAGGAATTTTTTGCAGTTCTCAGTGTCAAAATGTTAATAATCTTTGTAATTGCTCTAATAAGAATTATTTTTATTGAGAACAAATAAATGATTTATGTGTTTAGATTTTACTACAGCATGTGAAACATTTCAGACAGTGATTTGAAAAATAAATAAATAAATAAAACATTGAAATTTAAAAGAGAATTAAAATGAAATATACAGTGTGCTAATAGTTCTCATATTTTATATTTTAAGTACATTACAGTAATAGCCGTTGCTTTTATTCTTATAAAAAATAATTACTTATGACTATATATTAATAAATTTCACATTCTGTAATTTCACCACTAAAATCCTGAACTTTTTGAAGTTATTTTCTAAGAATAAGAATATTCTCCTCAAAATAATTACAGTACAATAATAATCTTTTATATAAAGAAATAAAGTAATATCCAAGAGAATACTCTCTTTGATAAATTTATCTATACTTGGAATGTAATTCATTTATTTTAATTTTTATATTTTTTATTTATTTTGTATGAACTTAACATATTACAGATAAATTTTTATATTGGGCATTAATGCTTATGACAATATTTTCCTTGGTGAAAATATTCTCGCAGATTACTGATTTTACATTTCCAATAGTGTTAAAAACAGTAAAAACAATCATCCATAATTTGCCTATCTACTGCAAAATAATGTATTTAACTTTTAACAATATTCATTATTACAATAAATTTCTTGTTTTCGCTTTAATAAAATTTTATTAATTTTGATAAAATTTATCTTGTTTGCATAAAGAGCAATTTGTTTACACATCTCGAAATACTTTTTATTTTTCTTAAAATAATTACAAGATAAAAGGAATTTTTTTATATACGACGTTTTTAAATTTTCTGTTGAATCATATAAACTTGACAATTCTATGTATTAATAAGTACTTTAAAATAATTTTTTTTGATGAATTATCACACGAACTTGAAAGAAAATGATCAAATGCGTAACAAAGAAAGAAATTTTCAAACATTTATTAATTGAATAAAAGTATGTCATCGTGTTCTGAGCTATTCGAAAAGTTTCAAATGTCTAGCTAGTCGAGATGTTAGTTAAAATTCGATTGCAAGATTTGTACTGGACAAACAAACAAGAAAGTGAGTTAATAAAAATGTTGTCAGTCACCCTTAATTAGGGAATACATGAGGTGTTGTACAATAATATTGATAGCTTTATCACAGAAATGCTTGCAAATGGAATGATTTTATTCATACATGGACAATTAAAATAATTTTATAAGTATAGTTTAACTTTAGAAATTTTTTTATTCATGAATTCATCAACCGTAAATACTCATTTTAATTAGGTTGGAGTGTAAAGGTGATTAAATTTTTCATAAACCAACTATGAGAAAAATGCCAGAGCCGGGAATCGAATCCAGGCCCTTCCGCTTAACGTGCAGATGCTCTGCCTCCATTGAGTCACCCTGGCAGATAACCAGCCTAGCATTCCTCACATATCAACCGTTGGCAAGGTCACCTTGTCTGTAAACACAGATGTAACAGGTCAGACAATATTAATCATAGCAGAACTCCATACACTATGAAATTTCAGTTTAGAAATTTTTTTATTCATGAATTCATCAACCGGGAATATTCATTTTAAATAGGTTGGAGTGTAAAGGCTGATTTAAATTTTTCATAAACCAACTATGTGAAAAATGCCCGAGTTCGATTCTCGGCTCTGGCATTTTTCACATAGTCTCCTATTCAAAAATCTAAAAGAAAAAATCCACTTAAATTAACATTGAAACCTTCATTAAACATGTTTAACACATTGGCGGCTAATCTCGCACCAGTGCATGATGGGGAGTGCTGTTTGCGATGCCAGTCATGTGAGATCGGCAACCAGTGTATTAAAACTAAAAGGCCTTATTTCGAAGCTTGACAAAGCAGAAAATGAAAAATAGAATAAAAGAACATAAATCTGATATTAAATTCGATAGAAAGAGCCACTGCACCAACTACTCTTTATAAAAATAAATTAAAATAGAGTTTGGTAATACAAATAAATTAGCAAATCACAAAAATTATGTTTATACCCTACATCACGAAACTTCCAAAAATTTTAAAAATAGATATAGTTGCAACAGGAACAAACTATTACTGAGCATAAGCTGCAAGTGGTCCCATCTATTGCAATCACAGGACGAGGTTTATGTTTACTTTCGTGATCTACATGCGCCCACCAGTGGCCAAGAGGTTCTATGTTCAAAGCTGGTAGACGTGAGGTGCCAGATTTGATCCCATGTCACGCGTGTCGGCCTAGCCATTCAGAGTTTTCCATGGTTTTCTCCAAAACTTGCATAAATATGGGCTAGGACACCTTAGAAAGACCCCCTCGAAGGGCATTCCCACTGAGGCCCAGGACCTACAGCAGTCAATCAGCCTTATTCCCAAATCCAATCCATTCGTGATCTGCATATTATGTGAAGCTGCTCTTGATGAAGCTGTGGAACCGTGACCTTTTTTTTTTTTTTTTTTTTAAG
This sequence comes from Salticus scenicus, assembly GCA_963930645.1. Taxonomy (NCBI): domain Eukaryota; kingdom Metazoa; phylum Arthropoda; class Arachnida; order Araneae; family Salticidae; genus Salticus; species Salticus scenicus. The sequence continues at coordinate 212,289 of OZ005658.1, read as the reverse complement.
TTATAATTTTTTAAAAATACATGCATTTCTTTTAGTACGGCAGATTATACTATTTCTTTCAAACACTGATTTTTCCATCGTTACCATTTTCTATCTGTCTCCTTGAATGAACGTGCAAACATTTTTGTTTTTACCTAAATGTATACAGCTGAAAGTTTGTCATTATATCTATCAAAATTATTAGGTTTTAACAAAAGTTGGTATACTAATTAATTACTGTAAAATCTAGCTAATGCCATATTCTTTTAGTTCAATCAGATAATTGGTTCAAAAGATATTAAAGAAAATCCCATTGTAACGTTAAAAACTTTAAAAGAAAAAACAAAATTCTGCCAAAAATAAATAAATAATTTCTTCTGATGTCAAAAAAGAAATTTTTTTTTTTTAAATTATTAAAATTGAGAGAAGTCGTGCTAAAGAAATGTAACAACTTTAGTATGGGACTCCTTGATATTTCGCACCAAATTAGCTCAGACGTTTGTTGCCATTGTCTTTACTTATGCAATTGTGATAACTAATTTAATTAATTGCCAAAATGACAACAAAAGTTTAAAATCCGCCAAAGTACTCTTATGCTAAAGCTAAAACATAGAAATTTTAAGAAATAAATATAGTAACCGATGCTAGGAAATGATACACAGTTGTTGCATGTCTATGGAAGAATATATTGAAATAAGTCCTATCATACTAAATTAAATTCTGTTTTGTGCAGGGCATAGTGTTTTATATTTATCTTTAAAAAAAAGATTAGGTCGGTCCTGATTTTATCGTTTTTTGTCTAGGCCAAGCCTTACATTGCAAAATTAAAAATAAACGGGGTAGGCTGGATAAGCAAGTACGTGTCGGGCCTAGTTCTCAAAATTTCAGCCTGTGCATTTTCTAGTCCTTATGACAGAAACTCGCTTCTTGAGTTTCTGGAAGCAACTTAAAACTGGTGATGGACAATACAATGAAAATCGCCAACGCCAACAGATATTCACAGTTCCTTGTGCAGTGCATTTAATGCTTACTCTGTGATTGCTGATACATAATATTAAGGGTGAGGCATGGTTTAGAAAACTATGGAAGTGCTGAAGCAAAGCGTTTCCAAAAGCAGAAGACGAATCAATTCAGTCTTTCGACAAAGCGACGTTACTTGATTTTTTTTTTTTTTTTTTTAATCTTAAATAAGGGAAGCTCTGCTTCCATCACTTCCATGGACGCTTTGCTACTGCATCACTTGCTTGCCTTTCAGCATCAGTTAAATAAGTGTGACTTTCTTCAAACTGCAGACATTATAAAATGCAATAAACTCACAACAATTGTTTTGGTTCGAAAGAACACACGACCCTTTGTCAGGCAAAGAATGTAGGCTGCAGTTAAAGCGGCAACATGAGTGCAGTGCTCGTGCCTACTTTCTTCGCCAAACGAAGGGTCGTGTGTTCTTTTGACTGGAAACAATTGTTGTGAGTTTATTGAATTTTATGGTGTTTATTCAAAGTTTTGTAATTATCACTTTAAAACGCCAGTTGTGGTGCTTTCTTACATCCATTTCACAATGTCTGAATATGATTATTTCATGATGCTTATACATTACTGATATTTCACAAAAGCATTAGGGAACAGCTTTAGTATAGGACCCCCTTGGTGAAATAAAAAAATTGGCAATTAAGTAGCTCAAATGATTTTCGGTAAAGTCTATAATTATGCAATTGAGATAATTCACATTTAATCTGGCAAAAAATAAAAATTGCCAAGAGGGTCCTACACAAAAGATGTGTCCATATTACTTTACAAACAAAATCATGACAAAATAATAATAAATAAGATTATTCGATTAACTGAAATTAATATTTAAAAAATAAATCTAAATAAAAAATTTAAAACTTTTTATAACATCAGTTTTATCAGCTTTTTTTTTTTTATGAAGCAGGTTTTAGTCATTTTAACTATGCATTAAAATGATTGTTATCTTATAAAGCTGCACATACCTTGGCAAAAAGTATCAAGCCTACATTGGTTTAAAATTTCAAATTTTCTATAAAGGGTCCTATACTATAAAGCAATTCCTTAATGAGTGCGCCTATTATTTACTTTAAATTAACTTTGTTTTTTATCAACATAATAAAATTCAAATAATTAATGCCATTTATATTTCCTTAACAGCTGGAAAATTACAGTACTTGTCCACAGTTTTGATTTGTTGAATATAGTTAAAATGCTAATGAAAATATATTTATTTAAACATTTCTATTGTTTAATTAAAAAAGAAAAAAAGTTAAATATAGTGTCAAGCAAAGCTTGCTAGTAAGTAATATAACTGACATGAAAATTGTTATTACAAAAATATATATATATAATGTAAACTTTTTAAAGTAAGCATCTGCGAGTCATGAGTTTTTTAAGAGAAATATTTCAATAAATTAATAATAGTTATTTATAATAACAGTAATGTATAAATTTCTTCAGTTTAGCTATTGGAATAAATAATTTTAATGTACTCACCTTATTCATCTTGAATTAACAGCTGTATCGCAAAATTGCTTTGCACAAAATTACATACCATAACAATCACTATTATACATGTATGAATATTCTGTGTACATGAAAACCCAAAGCTCAAGTTATAACCATAAAAAAAATAATAATAACAAGAACAAATAATAGTACAAGGAATAGCATCCCCCTCCCCCAATCTCATTCAAAAACAATGGTTATCGACTTTTTATAAATGAATACTGAGAAAAAACAGCAATATAATAGCACTGCATTTAATAAGTAAAAGAAAAGAAAAAAAAATGTAATCTAAAATTTTGTGTAACCCTCCATTTTCAAAAGGAAAAAGACTCCAAATATACGTAACATTGAAATGCATTTTTTTGCATAGTTATTTTTTTATTCAAATTATTCATTTAAAATTAGAATCATAGACAAAAGCATTAAAAAATAGAGCTGTTATACTTACCAATCAGATTAGTTAGGCAAGGATCCTCTAGAAAGGCCTTCATGCAGAGCATTCCACCATACGATTAGGTTCATACTGTAGACTGCCTTTACAACATCAACAAGACTAGCTAAGAAAGCTACCCCATTGAACATACCTTCTATTAAAACAGAAGGCGTCAACAGAACAACTCACTTGGCATTTGCCTTTAATTTGCAATTAAATCACATATAAATATTTAGTCAGTCCAGTGTACTGTTGTTTCTTTAACCACGAACATTTCACTATTGTTCTGATCTTCATATCATGGATTGCTCTGATCTGCACATTTCACAGATAATGCGCTGAAATAATCTAAAAATGATGAACTTAAAAAGAATAACATATTACTGTTAAATTAATAGTGTAATTTGAAAAATGCAGTTGCACTGAAATGTATATTGTAACAAATGGTGTGCCATATATTACTATGAAGGGAAATATTCAGATTAATTATACGAAGATTGAGAACAAAGTATGTTACAAATGTTTTTATAGAAATATAGAAAGTTTAGCTAAATTAATATATATTTGTATATGATGCTATTTTAAACTTTTTCCCATTTTGTTACTAAAGTCATTTTTGAAAGAGCCAATATTTACGTGCAATAAATGAAAAATTAAACTTGCTTTGATAAAAATAATTATTCCGATTAAAAATTTAAATTTCACAGAAGTAAATATACAGTCATATCCTAATATTTTAACTACATTCCTCCAATCTCATAAGCATGCATAGATTCTAAATATTAATAGTTAAGGTATTAATAACCCCTTTTTAAAAATTTGTGAGATTATATGGACTATAAAAACAATAAATCCGTGCAGCTGCACGTAGTTTGCTGTGACAATTAATAAAGCATTTGCTATACTTCTACCTGAGTATACAGTTTACCTATGAGATTGCAGATTATTATTCTTTTTAGTTATTTACTTATTCAACAATTTAAGATGTTGCAGTAGAATATAAGTAGATAAAAATAAATAAACGAGCAAGACATAAATTGAAATAATTTATATCGGATGGTATGTAGCACAGAAGAATCAAGTACGGAGATTAATAAGCTTCAATTTTTATCACAGCATTAGCACGGAACAGGTTCGTATGTGTACAGAGATGGTTATATTCCGTGGAAACTATACGATTTGTTTTTAACCATCGTTATTTAAAATTTTGGTAAAATAACATTACTACTTTTAAAGCAGTATGAGCATTTTTTAAAGTAAACAATTCAGAGCAATGAACGAATCATACATAAATACCAATAAATAAGTTATCGTAAAAGAATACATACTTCCTTTAAAGCAGTATGAGCATTTTTTTAAAGTAAACAATTCAGAGCAATGAACGAATCATACATAAATACCAATAATAAAGAAGTTATCGTAAAAGATTACATACTTCCTTTTTTTTAACAAAATAATTAACACTTAAAGGAAAGAAAAAAGTTTTTTCTCACTCGCAACAGGAGAGCCCCTAACATCAACAAACCGCCATTATTATTTTTATATTTTGCTTGGCTTCATTTACGCTTTACGCATGCTCAGTAACAAAAAATTACGGTTAACCTTCCTCTAGAGCTGGGTAGAGTTTCTGAGCTTGGAGTCGCTTTTCAGCCGCGGTAATACCAACTACGGTTATTGGTGAATACCATTTGAGCGTTCAAGTCGGATTTTCGCGGTAAACCGCAGGTTGAGGTAAACGGTGAATACGGCCGTTAATGCACCCCGGTCCCTGTTCTCCGTCGGGAAGCCGGGGTTCCTAGTGTGTCCAGTCGCCTCCTCCTCCTCACGAAGATGTTTCTTCTCCGCCTCCTCGCCTCCCCTCCTGGGCTGCGCCTTGGCGAAGCTGCTCATGCAGCTCTTGCCCAGCCTGCTCCGTTGTGGAAGTGGTGGCTCCCGCTACAAGAGATACAATCCCAGGTGGGCTGTCCCCTTTCGTACATTATCCGTCTGTGCTGGCCTCCCCCCCATGCTGTGCCCAGTTTCGGGTGATTTCGAACGGTCTTGAATTTCAGTCTCCGGACTTCCCAGCTCTTGCTAAAGTTCACGCCTGGTATCAGTGGTTTTCCTCCCTTCCCCCCTGCTTTTTCGCTGCCACCGACGCCTCGAAAGACGGTGTTAAAACCGCCATCGCTGCTGTGGATCCTATCAGCCATACTTTGGTCGCTACCTTGGTTCCTCATGATAACTCGGTGTTCACTGCCGAGGCTCTTGCGTTATATCTTGCTCTCTCTACTCTCCCCATATCTCATCCGAACATTTTCATCCTGTCTGATAGCCTGTCGGTGCTTCGTGCCCTTGAGGAGTGGTCTATTCGTTCGCCGAATGTGATCCGTCTGCTGATCTCCCATATCCAGAAGCTCAATGCTCGCGGCTATCATATCACCTTTGTCTGGTGCCCCGGTCACTGTGGTATTCCTCCCAATGAACTTGCAGACTCCCTCGCCAAAAATGGGCCATATCTCTGTGCCTCTTTCCTTCGTATTGCTCCAGAAGATCTCCGCTCTCAGGTCCGGAAGACCTGGAAGGTAGAACAAGAATACTCTTGGATAAACGGCGATTACGCGATCTCTCTCCCCTTTCTCCTTCCTGACAGGTCCTTCCCTAACTGGGTCCCGTCTCGCAAAATGGATGTTCTGATGGCTCGTTGGCGGTCAAAAACTGTTCTAACCAATCAACGCCTACATAGGATGAACCTCACCTTTTACCCTTCTCTGCAACTTCTGCTACGACTTGGAAACTCCCGAACACATCTTGCTCCGTTGCTCTAGGCTCTCTACCCCTCGTCATAATTTGTTCAATGCTCTCCATTTGGGCCCTAACCCGTCGTACGGTGACGTTATCTTGACTGCCATCGGCTCGAAATGGTCCTTAGCGCATCTGATTCTCTTCTCTCGACTAGTTTTCTCGTCCTAACCTAACACTTTGTTTGGCTTGCGTTTTTGGTTTTTCCGATATGAAGCTGTCCTTTGGGACATAGCATAAATCTCAGTATCCCACCTACCTACCTACCTACCTATATATATATTGGTGGATAATTTCTGTGAAACCGTAACTCTCTCACTTCGATATACTGAAAAAGAGTTTATTCATTTAACTGTTGATTTCTTTACAAAACACTTTCAAGAAATTATTGTGGCTGTTAAATGGCAGTCTTTTATACTTGAAAATGCAATAACTGGTAATGAAATGATAATTAAAATTTTGGTTGGTAATAAGAAGTAAAATAATTTGCTTGGCTTTTACTAGAATGAAATAAATTGATATGCTATATAAGGATGAATGCAAGAATGAGCTTAAATTCATGCATTTATCTTCATTCTATAAGAAATGAGATATGCAATAAACAGAGTGTTAAAACTCTTGGTATAAATTGCAACAATACGAGCGTGTTCAGTAGAGCGCCCGAGATGGATCAATGCGACCGGGCGATGACGTCACTGATCCTGGATCGGGCCAGGAATCTACTGAACGAATCGGAACAATTCTGACGTGATTGGAGCAGCGCCATCTATCTAATTTGACCTGTATCAGCAAATTATTTATTGTATTTCTGTTGTTTATTTTCTCTGGACTTTTAATACATAATTCCATAAAATGCTAAACTATATTACGTTTTTTCTTAAAAAAAAAAAAAAAAAAAAAAAAAAAAGAAAGACTGACAATTTTCTTCTTTCTTATTAATGTAGACTTTTGTATTCTGCTAACATAAAATAAGAAGCTATTAATTGATTGTACTGATAAATTACTATGATTTTTTTTTTTTTTAATTCATGTGTAAACAATTGTAAACATGAAAAATATTAAGAATGTTACGTTACATTTATTTTTAAAGGAGCAGAGTGGGTTTTTAAATAAGCACTTCTTGATATAAGAAAACACTTTTCTTTCTCTTCGATTTTTCATGAACAGGAATGTACAAACGACGTAATAAACAAAAACGTCTTCGAAAAAATAAATAAATAAATTATATAAAATATGAAATATGCTGTTTAGTTAATATAATGGATTTATATAAAAAATAATCTTACTTTTTCCTTCGATTTATGAATCAATATAAAGAGCTTTTTCTCTTATTGCCGAGCCGACTGAATATTAAAATAAACTAGCAATGTAAACACTGCTTAATTTTATTTGGTTTGGTTTGGTTTGGTTTGGTTTGATGAGTACTGAGATTTTTTGCTTGCCTCGAAGGCCGCTTATATCTCGAAATATCCACACCACAAGGGTTTACAAGTTTTTTATTTAATACACAGTAATAAGTACACAATATCTTGAAGACATTAGACAACACAAACATCCATGCCCGCACCAGGATTCGAACCTGGGACCAATGGATTCGGAAGGCAGCCCCTACCGACCGAACCACCTGGCCGGCCTTAATTTTATAGCTACTTTTTTAAAGTCTGTTTTGTTTATTAAATTTAATAATTGACATCTTAAACTTATTTTTACCAAAATTAAAAATATGTGGAAGGATTTTAATTTATTTACTTATAGTTAACTTATTGTTTTAAAGGTAAAAAATACAATCGTTTACAAACTTTTCTATTTGTAAACAAAAAACAATCGCATGAATGAAAAGCTTTGTCTGAAAAAAAAAAAAAAAAAAAAAGAAATAATTAATTTTTCCCAGCTTAGTTTTATATATTTAATTAACAAAATATGATAGCGTCCGAATTAAAAAAAAAAAAGTATTTTTGTTTTAATTAAAATTGTGTAAATTTTTGTTTTAATTTTATGTTTAAATGTTACGTTCGTTAATAAAAGAAACTACGTATCGAAAATCGTTATTACGTAAAAAATCTTTTTTACAAAATAAATAAATAAACATAATATAGTTTAGCATTTTATGGAATTACTTACCTCATTTTCTACAGCATAAACAATGCACATAAATAGGTACATCAGTATTCATCATCAGCTAATTAAACAAATAAACAATCATTGTCAAAAACAGATGTTCATTGTTCAGGTTTCTACTGTGTAGTATCAGCCAGAGCATGATTTTCATCGTATTGCGCATTGGATCAATCACGTGACCCAGTGGATCAAGAAATTTTTCTGGGCTTTCTGATCCACGACCGGTCGAGATCGGTCCATTCCACTGAACGATGTAACTCTGGATCGGTCGACATCACTGACCACTGAACGCTTTGGCTCGGAATCAATCGACCGGTCGTGGATCGGGCACTCTACTGAACATGCTCTACATACAAAAGATTAAAAACTATTAAAAGTTTAAAATTAGAAAACATTTCACGTGTATATATAATATATAAAAAGTAACAAACCACTTTAAAACACGTAGATAAACTATTTTTATTAAAAACGACACAAAGCTTTTCGCCATGATATTTATGTAACACAATTACACCTGATGATGCTATTGTTATAATGGCGAAAAGCTTTGTGTCGTTTTTAATAAAAAATGTTTATCTACGTGTTTTAACCCGTTAGTAGACGCTAGTTGGTCGATTTGCCGCCCATAATTCAGTTTGTCCAGATTTTTTTATTCAATAGCCACCAAAAATTTTTAGAAGGGGCATTTGATATACATAAAACACGAATAAAATCGAAGAAACGTCGATCACAAAACTTCTTAAAATTATTGGTGACAGTTAAATAAAAAGTGCGCATTCTGTAATAGGTGGCGCTGTCTGTAGCGACTACTAACGGGTTTAAGTGGTTTGTTACTTTTTATATAACATACAAAAGACTTTATATAAAACTTATTCATGCGGTGATGCACTATTCACTTTCTGATTTTGAATAAGTACATTATTATTAAAAAAGTAAAAATCTGGAGTGACTTCGCTGTACTTTTAAATCATGTAATTAACGGTTGTTTAGATAAAATAAAAAATGTCGTTAAATAATAAAACAGAAAAATGTAATAGGGTGTTCGGATAATTATATACACAATACAAAATACTATATACAAAAAGGTATAGTTTTATTTAATTTCAAGATACTTAAAAAACAACGAAGACTTTTCCTGCCAGGTTAATTCAAAGAAATTTAATTAAAATATCTTATTTGGATTTGCTTATGAAATTCAAGAAATTATTTTACTGCTTTAAGTTTGCTTTTTTCATATATCAAGGGAAAATTAATGTCTCAAAAAATAAATAAATACAAAATTTTATTTTAAATATTTGCAGATGGAAAATAAAAGATTAATATAGGATAGGGACTCTGAAAAGAATTCGAATACAATGTGGTTTAAAGCATATTTTAATATATTTCCATGCTGCACAATATAATGAAAGTAACATTATTTAGATGCACAAAAACATGTTTCATACAGAATATAAAATATTGCTTATCATTGTTTTACACAGTGAAAAAAAATAAATTTCAGGTACATTGTGGGATGAAAATAGAAGGTTAAATGATGATTTTTTTCCCCCCAGTAAAATGTAATTGTTTATTTATTCACACAGATTAAATATATATACAGAAAACTCTTAAACGAAATATGAATTAATATATATAAACCAGCAAGCATTTCGCATTTTCCCATGAAAAAACTGTGGAATATGTAAAACATAGAAAATTAAAAAATATTTAAGTGTCTCATGTATTTGTTAAAAGAATTTTAAAAAGTATAAATTTATTAAAAACATTTTTAAAGGAAAAGCCACTATAATTTTTACAAAAATGGCCTTGCCAGTGTTCAAACCAGAGTTCTTAAAAAAAAAAAAAAAGTAATGCTTTACCATCTGTTCTGTAAAAACATCTAAAGAATGAGGCTTTTTTGGAGGAAATTTTTAACTTCATTATTAAAAATTAAGCAATGAATAATTTCATATATAACTGTTATGTCGATGTTTGCTGAGCAAGAGTAAAAAGTGAGCAGGCCAGTATTAAAGCCTGGGGAACTGGTTATTTTTCATTCTTGTAAAAATTTGTTTGGCTTTCATTTAAACGTGTGTAAAGTATATAAACAAAGTTATGAATCAAGGGTCTACATCACAGATAGTCAGGGCCCGATTAATCTTTGAAGCTAGGGGAAGCTCAGCATCATTTCGGGCCGCCCTTTCATTTCAGAAAATCTTGTTTTCCTGTTACATATTGTAATATAAAAATGCTATAGACAAAAAAAATAGTGCGTGTTTATTATTATTATTTTTTTTTCATACATCTGGGTGGTTTCTACACAGAACATTAAAATCATACAACTTTTTAAATAAAAACATTAAGATTTTTGAGGTTAAATAATAGATTTTTCCCGAAATAATGAGTGTTTTGTCTTGTTTTAGGTAACCTCTCTCAGAAAAAATTCAATCTCAGTGTGAAAATATGAAACAAAAAATTCAAGACCATGTTTTTAATCCTTATGGGGCCCCTCTTAAATTTTAGAGGGGAAGCTTGTGCTTCCTGAGCCTTTTGGATAATCAGGCCCTGCAGATAGACAAGGTCACCCGAAGCCCCTGTTATTCTATGGATAAAATTGTTTATAGAATTGCAAGTTACCTAATTATTATTTTTAAATTCGAATTTTACATTCTAAAAATACACAACCATTAAATTAGTACTCCCTTTCCAATTTTTTTTTAAAATATTATTATTATTATTATTTGAATTTTGAGTTCAAAGATGCGTTTCACTAAATACATTATTCTCATTTTTTAGCCGTAAAATAAAACTTTAAAGTTTTAAAAGATCAATTTTTGGGAACGAATACTAATTTAACAGTTGTAAATTTTCGGAATGTGAAAACAAAATTTAAAAATTTCAAATAGGTAACGAATAATTCGATAAACAGATTTCACCATAGACACTTACATGGGATTTGGTGACTAGATATGGGGAAATCGCAAAAGGAGTGAACAACCTTAAACTTTTCCTTGACATCATAATATGATTATATTAAAAAAAAAAAAAAAATCACTTGTAATTCTGCATCTGATCACGTAAAAAAAAGATGAAATCTATGTTCACATATAAAATTTCAACATAATATCTACAAAATCTGATGAAGTATAGACTGAATCTGGCTGTAATATGGACATATCTATATTATATTCAGTATACGTCTATTTTATGTTATTTTTTTCAGCTAAAAGACGTACTTATGACGTAACAGGTGAGGACATTTCAACATATCTACAGAAATATAGACTGAATCTGGCTGTAATATGGACATGTTTATACATCCAGATTACGTACTTGGACCTAATCTGCACGAATTTGTGTTATCTGGGTATAGAGCATGAGCACGTAAACGTTTAATTTGGATATGTACTTCCTACCTGACGTGTCCGACAGGCCATGTAAAAATTCTGATAGTTTTTAGCTCTGTAAACATCATCATAAAAAAAAAAAAAAAAAAAAAAAAAAAAAAAAAAAAAAAAACTTTATTTTATTTTATAAGATACACAAACTAATATTTTCTAAAATTGTTTGACCATAATTAAGTTGTTTAAAATATTGGAGTTTAGAGAATCAAATTGCAAATTTGTAGTTTTAAATCAGATTACGATTTAGAATGCTTAAAAACAGAAATGTGTGTCATTGATATTCAAAATCTTTGCATAAAATTTATTTTTAAGAGATCAAATCATATTTTTTATTTATTTTTTAGATTTATTTTAAAAATTGAGTATTTACAAAAGAAAGTTTTATCAGGAAAACCGAAATATTGCATAAAAAAAAAAAAAAACTGATATATAAATGGAATAATTTGCAAACACTGTGCAGCATTCCTTTTAAAATGTTGTAAGATGTGATGAATCAATGTGCACAATGAAAGTAAAAGTAAATTAAATTAAATAATGAAAAAAATTTAAAATAAAATTTAATTGAAGAATGCATCTCTACTCCAGTAGCATTTATTCGTAAAATTGTATAATAAGATAAAAGATAAAATTACAATAACAAAAATATCATACTTAAAGCGGTACTGTTGAAATTTTAAATAAATAAAATTTTACTAATTTTAAAAAATAACGTATCCCAAGCTAAAAAAAGTAAATATCCGAAAAAAAAAAAAAAAAGTAAAATTTTCAATAAATTAACGAAAGCAATTTCTCAAACGCAAATTTAAATTATTTATTCTACAAATAAGAAGAAATTCTTGAAGAATAATTATTTTCTTAATATATTTGTCATAAAGTAAATTATTTTATATGTTCAATTAATCAAGTTTTAGATTTAAAGGAAAGATCAGTTTCAAAGTTTATACGAAAACAATCCAATGTAACTTCTTCATATTTAAATAAATATTAAAATAATTAGAATAAAGTGTTTTACAGTTTATTTTCAACAAAGCTTAAATAATAATTAACTACTTGATATAGTGGAGATAAAAATGTCACATTCAGTGGCGCCGACTTTGACTTTCTCTTTGACAGCTTGAACATATTTATTCATGCACATACGCACGCGCATGTATATTAACACAATATAGAATTTTTTAAAAACATTGCATCGCAAGACCTCTCAAAACAAACTGCAATCTTCAGAATATAGTATGTAAAACCTGCGAATAAAAAAAGCCTTATTCTAAACGGAATAATACGGCAGAAATAATTTATACCTATTTAAAGGGAACTTGTTTAACTCGGAAACAAATTTGGAAAAAAAAAAAATTGAACCATAATATAACCCATATTAACCAAATTTAACTTTAATTTCAAACATACTCTATTATTAAACAATAAAATTACGTCACCATTTAAATATTCATGAACACCGCTACATTGAATGGAGGATTGAAAAGTTAGTAAGTAGAGATATAGAAATTTATTCTACGGTATTTTGAAATTTCAGAATCGAAGGCCTTTAAAATATGAGTAAAACATATGAATCTAAACGTACGAAGTATCAAAAATAATTATTTTACGTTTCAAACAAAACAGTATAAAATATAATTCACAGAACAAAAATATTTTGTGCACGTATAAAATAACAAGCAAGTACAAATAAATGCGCATTCATCCATTTCTCGACGTCAAATGACCCTTGAAAGTGACTATTTTAACCAGAACAAAAGAATGATCGAAATTATACTGCAACAATAAACTTCAGTAAAAAATTAGCAATATAGAAATATTAACCCCACAAATGAATATAGTAAACGTAAAACAAATAATTAGCTGATAAATAATCTAATTAAATAATTATTTAAAGATATATATGTAAATTATCTAATTAACCAAATGTTTAATTTTGCAAAATAATTCTCTCTTTTATTATGTATGGCAAAGAGATTTCTTTGTACTCTGTGTATGGACGCACTAAGTAATAGAATCACATGCTGAACAAAAAGTGAAAGGGATAGAAAAATGTTAAATAAATTTAATGTTTTGATTTTTATGTAAAAATATGACCACGTGCTACCTTTGAAAGAGTGTAAAAATTAAGAGTTTATGTGATGCATGTGGCATCTGTATAAAAGGGTTAAAGCAGCATATAATAGTTACGCTCACTCTGTCACTCTTTAGGCTTAAGAGATTTCCTTGAACTCTGCCTGTGTCTGAACGCAAGTTGCCACCTAACTTTCGTACTTTAGTTAATTTTAAAGAATCTAATTATCCGATCGATAAGCTGTTCAATCCGACGGATTCAGAAAAATCGGCCCTTTCATTAGGTACCTTATTTGTAAAGAATTTTTTATTAGATTTTTTTTTTAATTAATTAAAATATCAAAATAACAGCTTTAAAATAGACATTTAAATTTTTAATTGTTGCCTTTTTTATTTATTTATTTATTTTTTTTTTTTTTTTAGCCAATGAAATAAAATATGCTTTTGTTTGAATATATATATATATATATATATATATATATATATATATATATATATATATATATATATATATATATATACATATATATATATAAATAATATTAAATTTGCTCATGCGTATGAAAAAAACGACGTCTGTAAAATAATAATAATAATTTTAAATTTTAAAGTTAACTAAGAGCTAAATAAAGTGCGAAAATTTCGCACGTGCTTGCTAGCAAATGAATTTTTTGAAGTGCGAAATAAATAAAATGAAATGATAATTTTTCAACGGGCGCCTTAATCGCCCTACAACTTACTAGTAATACTAGATTAAAGAAATATAATTAAAAAAATATAATTAAAGAAAGATTTAAGAAATAGAATAAAGATAATATTTATAAGGGAATGTTTAAAGAGAAGCAGCTATGTTGGTTACATTTTGTTTTACATCTTGAGCTTTTAAATTTTAAATATAATTTTAAATTACCGTAGGAATAATCACATTTTTATTCAATCGCAGATTGATGCTACTTTATTACTTTTTAAAGTGTGGATCTTTATCTTTTTTATCTTCGTCTTTGCCGCTAGGATCTATCTGATCTAAGATAGAGAAGGAAACGCATTCAGATTTCGGTAACCGGGGCTTTTCTAGCATATATATATTTCCTTAGCATTTTGTTTGATAAATTTAAAATGCTTAAAATACAGTAATAATATTCTTAAACACACCAGGAATAAACATTACTCGTAATTATATAAAAATACATAATTTGTAGTGGTAAAATTCTTAAATATACCAGGAATAAACAATATTTGTAATCATGTAAAAATACAAAAAATAGTGATAAAATTGTTTAATAGACTATTAATAACAATATTCGTAACGTATTTAAAAAAAAGGCGATCCTTTTCTCTGAATTTTGGACATAAAATTTATGCTACCAATAAGAGGCCAACTGATTGCCTAAGCCTGAGGGGAAATTGTATGGGTTTTCTGAAGGGTCCTACCCTAACAACACAACTTATCCACGTAACATCCTCAGGATGTACTATAGATGAAAATACATCTCACGGACATCCTCGGGGTATGCTATGGATAAGTGTGCTGTTAGGGTAGTAAGCCTTTACGCAAGTTTCAGAGAAAACCATGGGAAACTTTGAACTGCTAGGCCGACGAGCGCGATCTGCGATCAAACAAGGCACCTCACATTTACCAGCTTTTTGAGATATGGGGTGCTACAACGAAACTACCGAGACTGTCTCACTCCCGGCAATTTTTGGCTGTGACGTCATGTTCCGAGAGTGTCAAAAAATGTGCTACAACGAAGCTCACGGAAGCTCTCTCTTGGTTTTCGGTCTCGGAAACTCCTGCCGAGATTTATCGAAAAAATATCACCAAGCGCAGAGCTTGTGGGAACGAGTTTTCGGCACCGAAATATATGTAATGTGTCCGCCATTTAAAAAAAATAAAAAATGATGAATTAAAAAGTAAAAAACGTGTACATATGTTATATTTTTTAGAAAGAACTTTCAAAACTATTAATTTTTTGTGTGAACACTATATTCGTATAATTATTACTTTTAAAGATATTCGATTAGAAAGGTCACGAGTGACAAGAGATGTATCCGTTTTGTCAAGTTACACTATTAACAGAAACAATCGAATATTGAAGACTAAAGAATAACTTTCTAAATTTAATTAGTTTTTAAGTCCTCAGAGCTATGAATTGGAAGCTAAATTATGTAAATTCATCATTCATAATGAAATACGATGCTAATTTAATGACAGTATATTATAATACATTAGTTACAGTGTATTATGTCGTCAGTAGCTCGATCGTAGCGTATTTGATTGCAGACCCAAAGTGCTCGGGTTCGATTCGCGGACGGTTCGTTTTTTTTTTTTTTTATTTTTTTATTATTTTTTATTTTTTTATTTATTATATATAATAATAATAAAAAAAGGGGGGGGGGGATTTATTTTAAATATTTTTTTCTTTTCTTTCTTTTTTTTTTTTTTTTTTTTTTGTATAAGAAGAATACTTTAAATATTAGGATTTTCCTAATATATGTATATTACTAACAAGGAAAGTATGAATACTTAATTTATTAATTATAAAATAAATAAATATGTATGTATATAATTCAATTGCAAAAAAATAATTTAAAAATAAACTGCTTGATCGTTTTATTTTACTGCTGATTGTTATCATTACTAATCAGAAATAAATAAATTATTAAAATACATACACACACACATATGTATTTCGAGTTGATGCTAAATTATTTTCTGGTAAATTATTAATTAAATTTAACCACCCTCCCCTAGCAAAAATAAAAATTCCAGTCTAAATAAATTATTTTATAAATGCTTGATTATTCTTCTGTTCTTAAATAAAAGATCATTATTAATCAAAGATTAAACTTTTAACAACCTTAAAAATTTTTCTTCTATATAAATAATTTATTATTTAATAATTTATTTTTTATTCCTTGCTGAATATTTGTGTAATTCCTGATTTAATTTAGTAATTATTTTCTATTTCATAATTAAATAAATTTAACTTTTTCTTTTTTTTTTAGTTAAATAAAAAGTATTTACAAAATAAATTAAATGTTTTAAAAGTAAACATTTAAATTTTGATGACAAATTATTTATTTTAAACAAATATTCTACGTTTTTTATGACTTTTTATTTATTTATTTATTATTATTATTATTTTTTTTTAAGGCAAACAAATATTTAAAATAATTTTTTCTTTTCTTTCTTTCTTTTTTTTTTTTTCTTTTTTAAGAAGAGTACTGCAAATATGCAAATATTAAAATTTTCCTAATATATATATATATATATTACTAACAAGGGAAGTATGAATATTTAAGTTATTAATTATAAAATAAATAAATATTTATATAAATATAGATTTAATTGCAAAACAACAATTTAAAAATAAAGTGCTTGATAATTTTATTTTACTTCTCATTGTAATCATTACTAATGAGAAATAAATAAATTACTTTAATAAAAGAAATTATTTTCCATTTTTATTCTTTGTTGACGAGTGCATAGATCTTAATTTGTTTTAATAATTAATTTCTCGTAAATGATTAATTAAATTCAACACAAACACAAAAAGAAAAAAAAAAGTTTCTTTTCAGTTGAAATAAAATAGTCAATATTTTTATTTTATTTTTCTTAATATATATTTTTTAAAACATAGTATGCCCTAAAAATATATCCTTTGAATATATATGTAACACTTCCTGATTTTCTTTCTTTCGTTCTATTTTATTTTATTTTATTTTAATTTTTTATTTAAGTATCACTAACAAAGGAGAATATGAATAATTAATTTAATAATTAGAAAAAAAACTATTTATTTTTTATTTTTTATTTTTTATTTTTTTTTTTAATATATATAATAAAATATTTAAAAAATGGAATGCTTTCACTTCAATAATATTTCTACTTCTATAGTCATTATTAATCAAAAAGTAAATTGCAATTTTTAACTTCAAAAATACAATTTCTTAAATTTCTTTATAATATTTTGCTAAATTATTATAAAGAAAATATTATAAACACACACACATATATATATTTCGAGTTGATGCTAAATTATTTTATGGTAAATTATGCATTAAATTTAACCACCCACCCCTACAAAAAATAAAAATTAAAAATTCCAGTCGAAATAAATTATTTTACAAATGCTTGATCATTCTTTTGCTTTTAAATAAAAAATCATTATTAATCAAAGATTAAATTCTTAACCTTAAAGATTTATCGTCTATGTAAATAAATTTATTACTAACTTACATTTTATTCCTTGGCACTGAATATCTGTGTAATCCCTGATTTAATTTAGTAATTATTTTCTATTTCATAATTCATTAAATTTAACTCAACTTCTTTTATTTTTTATTATTATTATTTTTTTTTTCAGTTAAATAAAAAATAATAATTATTTGGATTTTGATGACAAATTATTTATTTTAAGCAAATATTCTAAAAGGAAAAAAAAAAAAAAAAGGATTAAACGAGGATCGAACCGGGGAACTTCCAGACAGCAGAAAGTTACTCTGCCACAGCGCTACTGGCTACCTGCAGAGTGTTCTCCCTCAGTCTTAAATTATATTTTACAGCTCTTAAATAGAATCTTCACAATTCTTTCATTATAAACTATGAATTTTACATGGTTTAGCTTAGAATTTATAGCTCTAAATACTCCAAAATTGATTATTTTTCAGAAAATTATTCTTTAGCCTTTAATTTTAGACTGTTTCTTTCGCTTAAAAATGCAGTTGACAAAGCGATGTTCCTCTTGTCACTCGTGAACTTTCTAATCGAATATCTTTCAAAGTAATGATTATACGAATATAGTGTTCACACAAAAAATTAATAGTTTTGAAAGTTCTTTTCAAAAAGTATAACTTTGGTGCATATTTTTTGCTTTTTTGTTTCATCAGTTCTTATTTAAAAATGGCTGACAACGTTGGATATATTCGCTTTTGACCACCTACTCGCTGTGATTGGTCAAAAGTATCCGGTACCGATAAAGTAGGCTGACCAAACGTCCCCATTTTCCGGGGACTGTCCCCATTTTCGACCATCTGTCCCCAATAATAAAAGCAGTGACTGGGGACCACATTTTCCTTCGTCTGTCCCCAATTGTCCCCATTTTTATGAACAAAAAATCGGTGTTCTTAAATTTTGATGCTTTGCATTTTTATTAGTTCGATTATGAAAGTTCGATATCAAATTCCATTTTGAATACAACCAGCCAACCAACATTATAGTCATATTTGATTTGAATCTCGAAAACGAATTAGCCCTCGGTAGCAAGACTTGAAAATCTGTGTTATATATAGATCGTAGATGTTTAGTTTACTCCTCTGCTACTCTGCAATTTCCGGGAATCTTTGTAACAGTTGAGACAACAGCCCCAGCAGCTATAGGTCTCAATAAAAACCCCAACAACAACCAGGGGGGTGCCATTTCATAGATGCGCGAATTTTTAGCTATTTGAGATTTCTCGCGCACTACGTCATAAAGCGGATCGATCAAATCTTGTTTACATTTGAAATAACTGTGTTTAAATTGCTTTTTTTATTATTTATTTATTTATTTTTTCTTTTAATCGAATTTGTTTAAATGTACCGTGTGATAATCTTAATCTACGTCTTTTGTTGCTTCTTTGACATGCTCCGCATTAGAGCACATATATTTTTTAAAGAATACATTATTGAAAGTGATAGAACATTGCTGAAAAACTGTGATGTATAATAGCAATACATAGATTGCTCATAAAATCAAATCATGTAAGTAATATCACCGTGTATATTACATCATACATTTTCCAGATCAGAAGTAATAAATCAAAGGGATATTAAATTAGCAATAATCATGTATTAAGTATGTTTGTTAAATGTTTATGCTACTTCCCTTCGATTTTCAAGTATACTCTTTTGAAAGCAGGCAGTAGCCAATGCCTGTTGTCTGCTGTTTAAAGTGACCTTTTTTTAAAATTCAAATAGGAACATAATTAATATTTTGTTAAAATTTATTATCTTTATAAAACATGAAACAAATTGTGGTATCTCATTAAGTTATGTAGTGGATAAAAATGAGTACACACAAAAATATTTCTGCAGTTTAAAATTAAAATGAAATAAACTTGTGTGTAAAAAAAAAAAAATCTTAGTACTTTTTTTTATTTTAATTTTTTCTTTCTTTAATCCTCTGTATAAAGTATCTGGATAATTGAAAATTTTATGAAATTGTTTTTATGTAGTAACACATTTCAATGTAACTTTTGTAATAACATGTTAAAAGTGTCAGTAGTAGCACATGTTTTCCAATGAAAATAGTTTTAAAAATACCAACAAGCCAACATGAGCAAAATGTTTTGAAACTATTTCTGTCATACCCCATATTTAAACAATGAATATAATTTTTCTTTTGTAAAAAAATGTTGATCATTGCTTAAACATTTTGGAGTATTATATATATATATATATATTAAAAAAATAAATAAATAAACACCACAGAACTGAGGTTTAAAAGTAATAAGTACAAAACTTTGAATAAACACCATAAAATGCAAGAGTTCACAATAATTGTTTCAGGTGAAAAGAAAACATGACCCTTCGGCAGCACTCTTGCCTACTTTATTCGCCTTGATGAAGTGTTGTGTTTTCTTTTAACCTGAAACAAATGTTGCAAGTTCTTGCATTTTATGGTGTTTATTCAAAGTTTCGTATTTATTAATTTGGAGTATATTTACTGACAGGGTTTAACCTGGCAAAAAAATTACTTTAGCATTTTAGCGAAAATAGGCAAGCACTATTTTAGCTTTTTCGAAAGTTAATTAATTCTTTGGATACCAGTGATTTCTTTTACTTACAAGGAACATCATCCAACTGTCTGTCTCGGATTTCAATGAGAGAGAGGCGTTTCTTTTCTAGAGGCGTTTCTTTCATATTTGATATGCTATCAAATTTTACTCAAAAATATGCGAAAAATTTGTATTTATACAGCAAGTGAATACTCAAATGAATAATTCAGTTGAAATAATTTTCAGTACTACTATAAATTTTCATTTGTAGCTTAAACATGAAAGCGCAAAATCATTTTGCTTTGTTTTTAAACTGTGCTATCATAATGTTAGACCCACCACCACGTATCATTTTTTTTTTTTTTTTTTCTGGATTGTGTTTTATCAACTGCCCTTCCCTCCTTTTCGGTGCAAGAATGAAAAAAGTGATCATGAGTCCATTCTCATATCAGACTTTTTTGTATATTCATATTACTTTCCGCTACAGTACAGATTTTCATGCAAGACAAGTTAGCTGTATCCGAAGATCTTTTTTTTTTTCATGTACATTAAGCATATTACTGATTACATAAATACATATGATACATGCATGCATATTATTGATTGCTGCAGTACAAAATTTCATACATTTCTTCTTTCATGCAAAGTGAAGTATAATCATCTCTCAAAAATCCACAATTCTCTGAAGTCCACATATCAATTGCAATGTAAACAAACACTGTCACAACTGATTTGTTGATTAGTGGATTGCGAAAATTTAGCTGTATTAGAAGATAAATCAATTATTAATTTGTGCTGATCAATTACCAATCACTCAGCATGTTACATGGGACGAAATAATAATTGTAATATAATTAAAATACACTTGGAGTTCAACAACCAAAAATTCAGTAAGTGATTTTAGTACCCTTCTAATTTCTGTTATTAAGGAACCTATTTTATTTGTAAACTGATACTAATAATTGTTTTGAAATATATTGTTATGCTGAAACTTTTTTTAAATGGGGAAATAATAAATTTAATATGAGTTTAAAGTCTGACATAAATATTAATTTCTCCTATTTCCAATATTTAGTTTACTTTTAATATTAAAATTCATAATATTGAAGTATTTAAAAGATAAACAAACATATCATAATATTACAGATAACTGAATATATTATGTATTTCTTTTTAAATTGAAAATTATAAAGTGTTTTATTTTGAACAAACTATTTTAAAGAATGTATTTTTATTTCATTTTTACTCATAAAATTAAAATCCACAATTTTACTGAAATATCTGAAATGTAAACAAACAAATCACACTAGTACAGCAAAATTTATATATTTTAGATTTTTTTAAACAAATACGTGCGCTTTCTTTTGAGCGAAACATTTAAATAACTGCATTTTTATTTCATTTTGATGTAATTTAAATTCATCGTCTTACTGAAGTAATTCATGACAATATTGAAGTATTTAAAAGGTAAACAAACATATCAATATTACAAATAACTTCATATATTGTGTATTTCTTTTTAAATTGAAAAATATAAGTGTTTTATTTTGAACAAATATTTTAAAAAATGTACTTATATTTTAGTTTTACTCATAAAATTAAAATTCATAATTTTACTGAAATATCTGAAATGTAAACAAACATATCGCGATCATATAGTAAAATGTATATATTTTACATTCTTTTAAAAAAATATATGTGCTTTCTTTTGAGCACAACAATTAAATAACTGCATTTTTATTTCATTTCATTTTAATATAATTGAAATTCATCGTTTTATTTAAGTATTATAAATGTAAACAAATGCATAGCAATGTTGCCGAAAACGCGAAAGCTTTATAATTTTTTATGAACTTATACGTATTTAAAATAAATATTTTAACGAATGTACTTTTATTTCATGTAATACCATACATGATTTTCGTTTTTGGGTAATATTTATATCAGATTATAAGATATATTTTTTAGTAAGTAATAGCTAGCTCTGGGCTAGTAACAGCTGTATATTTGCATCGTAGTTTGTTTCTGTATTCCGCCTTGTGACGTTTCACTTCTGCTTGCTTCTGATTGGCTACTCTTCAAATGGCCCAACCTTATAATAGAAGAACCTTGACAACAACAACATGAGTGTAGACCACGGAAGAATCCGTGGTGTGGACTGAGTAATGATCAAATCTGTAAACATCGATAGCTAGCACGTTGTATTCTAGATCGTGATTCTGATATCTTTTTTCATTTCATTGCTTTATTTTAGTGGTGAGTTTAGTTTTTTAATTTTAATTGTGGTACTTAGTAATTTGATGTTTGTCGTTATGGCGACTAAGCGAAAATGCTCGTTTAATGACACTTTGCAAAAACTGTACCCATGTTTGGAAAAACGTTCAGAGACTGTTGTATTTTGTAAGATATGTACATCATCATTTTCTATTGCCAGTGGTGGTAAAAACCACATTACTACTCACATGAATACAGAAAAACATAAAAAAGCATCGTTATCTACATCAGCACATAATTCAATGAAAATGTTTCTCTCAGGCAATAATGCCAATTTGAAAATTGCACTGGCTGAGGGCGTTTTTGCCTATCATAATGTAAAACATTCACAGTCATTCAGAGATATGGACTGCATGTCCAAAATCTTAAAAAATGTTCTTGATCCAAGCTATTCCTGTGCCAGAACGAAATGTGAAGCCATTGTAGAAAATGTTTTTGAGCCTTGGGTGTTGCAGGAACTAAGGTCAGAACTGCAAAAAGCATCATTTATTTCAATATTTTCTGATGCATCTAATCATGGAAATATTAAAGTGTTTCCAATCATGGTAAGATACTACAATTCTGAGGAAGGTGTACGTGTGAAGCTTTTACAATTGAAAAGCCTTGGTGGGGAAACATCAGACTTGGTTTCGTCTTACATATTAGATATTTTGAAAACTGAGAAATTGGAAGGTAAATTAATTGCTTATTGTGCAGATAACACAAATATGAACTTCGGCGGATGTTCTAGAAATGGAACAAATAATGTTTTTACAAAATTAAAATTGAATTTAGGACAAAATATTTTAGGAATTGGATGTGCAGCCCACATAATCAACAACACATTACAGTCGGCTGTTGATTGTCTTCCTGTAGACGTTGAAACTATTCTTGTGAAAATTTATTCACATTTTCACATTTACACTGTTCGTGTTGAAGAGCTTAAGGACTTTTGTAATTATGTTTCTGTTCAGTATCAAGAAGTACTGGGGTACTGTAAAACCAGATGGTTATCATTACTTCCTGCTCTAGATAGATTGATTGCCATGTTTGTACCTTTAAAAACCTACCCAAGTAACACGGAATGGTTGGGAAACGGTTGGCCCTACAGTTTCCTTCATCGTTGGCCAACCGTTGGTTTTGGCCGCTGGCCCTCGGTTGAGCTAACCGTTGGGTGACGGTTGGCCCAACGATGGAGCAGTTGGGTCATGGTTGCCAAACGGTTGGGTCATGGTTGGCAAACGGTTGGATCATGGTTGGCAAACGGTTGGGCCATGGTTGGCGAACGGTTGGGCCATGGTTGGCAAACGGTTGGGCCACGGTTGGTGAACTGTTGACCCACGGTTGGATGACCGTTGGAAGACCATTGGGCCACGGTTGGCAGACTGTTGGGCTACGGTTAGGCCAGTTTTTCTAACCGTTCTACTGTTGGCCCAACTGTCACCCAACGGTTGGCTCAACCGAGGGCCAGCGGCCAAAACCAACCGTTGGCCAACGAAGTGTGAAAATGTATATAGGGTACCATTTCTCAAGAATTCTCTGTCATTTAGGTTAAACTAAAGGAGTTAGGAACAAAGCACCAAATAAAAAAATTATATTTTTTAGGCTATTTGGTTTTATTTTTACTCAAATAAAATATATCTTTTAGGGTGAATAAATACATTCTAAATTGAAAAAAGAAATAATATATTGCAATTATGATTAGTTTATTCCCTAATAAATTAATTATAATTGCAACATATTAATTAATTCTTTTTTCAATTTAGAATGTGTTTATTCACCCTAAAAGATATATTTTATTTGAGTAAAAATAAAACCAAATAGCCTAAAAAATATAATTTTTTTATTTGGTGCTTTGTTCCTAACTCCTTGAGTTTAACCTAAATGACAGAGAATTCTTGAGAAATGACCCATATATATATATTAAAAAAAGTTTAAATTTTAATCAAAAGAATTTATAAATTATCATGAAATTACTTGTTTAAAAGTGCTATATTCTCAATATCTTATTACTTTCAAAATGAATAAATATATTTCTGAAATAAATTAACAAACTTAAAGATAATTTTTTCTTTAAATGTTATAATATTATATAAATTTCCAAAAGAAGAAAGAATATCTTATTTACTCTAAATTGTAATTATATAAAAAAAATTATGAAGTCTGAAAAATAAATCTCAATGTACATAAAAGAAATATGCGAAAATCAATGTAATATATAAAAACAGCATTTTTATTTGTTGATGTTGGTATGCCCTTACTCCTTATAGCACATTGTAATAAATATTTGATTGTTTGCGGATAAATTATCTGACTACAAATTCTTAACATGATGTATACACATTTCTAAAAGTGAATTATCTTTAGCAAAATGGAAAAGTGACTTGGCTAAGATTCAAACTTAGAACCTCTGACTGTGTCAGTTTTGTACTTACTGAAAAACCTAGCCAATATCTGACTTGAAGGAATTACTCATATGAAACAGAAAATTTTTTTAATGTGATCTGTAAGCTCTAACATAAGTGATTATTACAGGTTAGATTGTCTGATATCGACTAAATAATTCAGTGGTAGAGCATTAGGTAATTTATACCACATGTCTCATATTTAAATCTTGTTTTTAAATATATACCTTAAAAGTGAAAATTAAAATTATTTATTTATTTAACTCTCCTTTTTTAAACTGACTATTTTTAGCGAATGAGTTCATTTAAATTCTTATTTTACTAGTAATAGATTGAATGGAATATAAATCAATCTGTTGTTTTATTTTATCTCACTTTAATAAATATATCAGCAAAATTTTTATACTATATAGAATAGAAAATTCAAATTCTCATATCAAGTCTAATAACATATAAGATTGTTTTTTATTTCTGATGCTTTAAATTTTAAAGAAAGTTAAATTTCAGAACTAAAAATATCTACATCACTGTTGCTGGATTATAATGTAATCAAATTAAAAATTATGCGAGGATGTAATTCAAACTATTGATTTATAATGAAATAGACCTAACAAAGGTAAAAATTAAGAAAATTAAGTGCAGTACCAGAAATTTTAAGATTTTACTGGTATATACACATTTTCACTGATCCGTTTACCCAATCTTTAGATTTTTAAAAATACAGCTGAACCTCGTTAACATGATTCTCTAGGGAGAAAAAATGTCCACGTTATCAGTAGCAATGGGATTATGGAAACAGTTCATGTTAAAAGTAATTCACATTAAGTGTGTTCACGTTAACAAGGTTAGACTGTACTTACAAAATAAATTTAGGTGGCAAATATGACAATTGAATATAATTGTAATTAATTTTAAAATACAAATGAAATCTTATATAAATCAGAAAATGTATGTTTTTGTAAATTGCTTTTCAACATTACAGCCAGGAAATACACACGAGAAATAGAGAGTAAATTTTCACCACATTATTTCAATGAAAGAGAGAGGGGAAAATATTAAGATGATGAAGTAATATGCAATGATAAAATGTTTATATGAAAGGCTGGGAAAATGTTTGGTTACTCCGCAGTTGCAAGTTATTCTTTAGACATGACGAGATATTTTTTTTATATTTTTTTTATGAACAGTGTAACATTGTCAAAAAAAGAAAAACTCTCCCTTAGTATTTGGATAGGCAACTACTTAAATTTTATTATCTTTTTAAGCTGCTATTATCCTATGCAGACTATCGGTGACATCTCATTAATGACACTTTCAGTATGTTCCACTTAGGTAATTAGAAATAATACATTAAAATGGATATTTAATCATCTTGTTAACTTGCTTATTTCGAGAAGCAACACAGATATGGTGACATTTTAACAGTCAAACAGAAGAGGAGCTTTTCATAATGTGCTGTTTCTAGCCACCTGTATGGAGCATACCCAAAAGTTCATTCACGATACGCTATTGCAGATTATGTATCATATATTGTAGTCCTGTAAAAAAATGAAATCTTTGGCTGATAAAAATTTTGAAATTCTTACCACTGTTATTATAAAAAAAGAAAAACCTGTTTATAAGAAAGTCATAAACTCCTCTCTCTATTCTAAAAATGAATTGAATTTGAATTTTATCAGAGTTAATTGTACTAATAACCCCTTTCAAAAATAGGGAGGTAATATCCCATTTAAAACTAATAATAAAAAATTTAATTTCTCAAAAAAAAAAATAAAATAAAATAAAAAATAAAATAAAAATAAAACGGAAATGGATTAAAAGAAAAAAAAACCCAACCTCCTCAAGGATATATTTGTATCATGCTAACTTCTTAGTTTCAAACTGATTTTCTTTTACAAAAGATTTTTTTTTTTAAATACATGAATACTCTTTTATTATTATTATTATTATTGGGAAGAAAATCATATTTATTGAAATTTTTTATTTTTCCGACTGAGTGAAAATAATGCCTGGACCGGGAGTCGAACCCCGGACCTTTGACTTACAAGGTCAAGGCTCTACCAATTGAGCTATCCAGGTCGACAACCGGTCGGCATTACTCACTCAGACAACCTTTAGGCTTTTTTTCTGCCTAAAGGTTGTCTGAATGAGTAATGCCGACCGGAGGGGGGGGGGGGGGAAGAGATATTTACAGAAAAATATACAAATGATATCAGTTTCAACAATGAATTACAAAAATCATAGTTAAAATAGTTTTCCCATTTTGGAGAAACTTTTATATAGATTGGGGGAAATGTTGGGAATAAAAAAAATCTATGCAACCCTGGTAAAATGCATTAGTCTAAAAAAAGATGCAAAAAATAAAGGTACATTTCAAAAATAGCAAATACTTTTTATTGAAAACAGTAAAACTTAATTAAATGTTACATATTACAATGTTTAGAGTATACTAATTATCAT
Organism: Salticus scenicus; assembly: GCA_963930645.1. Taxonomy (NCBI): domain Eukaryota; kingdom Metazoa; phylum Arthropoda; class Arachnida; order Araneae; family Salticidae; genus Salticus; species Salticus scenicus. Next base: position 185,135 of record OZ005658.1, on the reverse strand, counting down.
ACAATTTATTTTATTTATTTATTTTGGTATGTCCAGATAAAATATTTTCAATATAACTTTCCTCTTCATCAACAGTCTGAAAGACTTCTAAGAAAGTGCAATATACAAACCTAAAATAAAAATACTTAGTTATTTTGATTCCATTTTACATAATAATAATAATAATAATAAAATTAAGTGCAACACATGAAAATACATCTTGAAAAATTATACTTCTAATAAAAACTTCTCTGAGAGCAACAAGTGTTAAGTAGTTTATAGATTAATCACATACTTTTGTTTTATTGATATGATTTGAAATCAACAGAATTAATTTGACCAATTGGCTTAGAAAAGTACAGTTTACACTATATTTACTTAATTCACTGGTAAATTTTTAGCCGCTGAATCGCAACAGAAAAACTATAAGAAATTGCTAACCTTCATGTTTTGTATACCAAATGTGAAAAATAATAACAGGAGACTTGGCATTGGAATATTAAAACCCGAATAAACTACTACGTCAGAAACGCCAAAGAAAAAAATTGGGAATGCAAACAGCTGTTTCGGCAGCCTTAAGCGTGCAGTCTTCAGTGCAAAAATGATAACGTGCCATCTTCAGTGCCTTTTTGCACTGAAGACGGCACACTTAAGGCTGCTGAAACAGCTGTATGCATTTCCAATATTTTTCTTTGGCGTTTCTGACGTAGTAGTTTATTCGGGTTTCAAATGTGAAAAAGTTGTAATCAAATTATATTAACTCAAATTCATTAAAACCAAAAAAATTAAAACACATCGATCAGTTTTAATAATTAAAATGTGATATCATGTCTTAATCATTACAACTTAAATTTCCATTTATTTTATAGCATAGATTGAGAAAAAAAAATCAAATTAAACTTCAAATTTACCTCAATTTAGATTCAAATACCTTATTTTCATCCTTTTGATAAAACAAATATATTTCGGCTTACACATCGCAGCCCTTCAGATTTACTTTTTACAGTGTATTACATTAACATAAGACAGGGGTTGATCCAAACAAAATTTGGATCCCTTTTACGGCCCCTTTACAAAATTCAAATCCGTGAAAAGAGATCCTACACAAAATTCAAATCCGTGAAAATGGACCCTTCACAAAATTCAAATCCATGAAAAGGGACACATAAAATTCAAACTTATAAAAGGAGCCTTTTTACAAGACTTTGCTTTATAAAAATGATACTTTTATAAAGTATTTTCATGTTTTCAGTATTACTTTTAAATAAATGCCTTAAATTAGCTCAAAGAAACTCTATTAAACTTGATATTAAACATTATATACAATGATTGTAAAAATGAAAGATTTTACACACTATTTTATTTTCTCACAAAAATATTTTATTCTAAACAAAAATTTCACAAAAAAGGAACCAAAAAATTAAAATCTGGATTGACCCCTGATTAAGGTAAATTTACCTGGAATGTATATTTAAATTAGTTTGCGGAAAATGGTAAGAAATAAATTTAAAAAATATAAAAACAGGGTTTTAAAGTTTTATCTATACTATATCAGCATTATATAAGGGTTCTTATATCTGAAATATTTAATTTTTGTCTGTTTTATAGATACAATTTTATGTACTAAGTTGTCATAAAACTAGAATGTTGTGGCTACCAAATGGCTTTCTTCTATTTTTTCCTTTGCAAATTCACTCAGTAAAAACAATTTATTACAATCATTATTTAATAAAATTATCTTCCATGATAATGCAGTACGATTTCCATATTAGAGAAGTACAGTAGGTAACAAAAGTGTCAGAACACTAGCAAAAATTCCTATGTAAGAAAAGTACACTTCATACGGTTTTGTTAAATAAATCCTTGTTGAATCCTGTTCTTAGTCAGTGTAAGAACACTGACTATACAAAACCATATGAAGTGTACTTTTTTTACATAGGAATTTTTGCTAGTGTTCGGACACTTTTGTTACCGACTGTAGTATAACACTAAATGCAAAAAAGCAAAAAAAGTTCATTTTATTCTCGATATTACATTAAAAAAAAAAATCGATAATTTTATTTTAAATTATCTCAGATAACCATTCGTTTTAAAGGTATTAGCGAGCAGTTTTGAAAGATACCCATTATGAAAATTTATTCCCCTCGAGGGAAGACTTCCCCCCCCCCTACATATACAAAATTTTTTCATAGTTGACTATCTCTATTATAAATAATTCTTGTACATTTCATAATGATTATTAAACAATAATTCTCTTTATGCACATTTATACAAAATTTTGTTCTATACCACCATGTTAAAAATTAAAAAAAAGCAGGATGGCAACCAAACCTGGAAGATATTTTTTACCAAACGTTGATAGGCACTAATTAATATCAAGGTGTAACTACATACCAATTTGTATTACATTCTGTGCAGTAGTTCCTGAGATACAGCTGCCACAAAATTTTGCCACGCACACACACAGACATTTTCTAAAAATGGTCAAATCGTGTTCTACAACTCTCAAAACATGTAAATCCATCAAAAACCAGAGGTTGAAAATTTTTACGAATCCAATACTTTTTTCTATTGCATTTAGAAGAAAGTAAAAATTCGCATATTACACACACACAAGATGGTTATACTTAAATTCTTGTAACTAAAAGGGATAAGCTCATATCATGAATTGTTTCTATACCAAGTTTGGTGGCAATCTACTCGCCCGTTTTAACTGCAGAAAGCTTTTGCAGCAAAAGTTTAATGACTCTATATTTATATTTACATATTAGTTTAGTTATTAATAAACAACTCTTATGAATACATTTCTTCTAATAATACATAAAAATAATGAAATTCTTACAACTACTCGGTATTGGCCGAATACTTAGTCCAAATTTGGCCGAGTAACGAGTACTCGACAAATTGGCCGAGTAACGAGTATATACCGAGTACTTGGTACAGCTCTATATCACAATAAAGATTTTATAAGCAGTTAATGTTAGTGCTGCACCGAGTAGCACTTTAGCCGAGTAACCGAGTGCTCGGCCGAGTACCGAATAGTTGTAAGAAAGAATGAATAATTGATGTATATATGAAGAATTTTGCACATGTTAAAATTAAAATAATATTATAGTTTTAAAAAATTAAAGAACACGCTTTCATAGAAATGTGAACGAAAAGCACAAAATATCTATCTTAGTATTAAAATGCAGGGTAAGAGAAAATCGTGTGAGTGACACACCATAATATTTACATTTAAATCTTTAATTAAAATAATTTAGAATTAAACAAAAACCATTTTTAAAAAATCTTCCCTGACTGGGATCGAACGCTAGACCTTTATGTTCGTAGCGCGGCTCCTTACCTCACAGCCACAGTGTCCATGTAGGGAAAGTCTTTTCTTACCACATAGATTTTTTGTTTGCTCCCAGAGCGGTTACAAACATACATACAAACAAACATGGTGAAGCTAATAAAAGCGTGTTAAAAAGGCCTTTTGAAAACAAAACTAAGTTAAATGGCAAACACCATGCTTTCATGAAATGTTTCAGAACTTTTGTAGTGTATAATAGTATACACAATTAGGTTCATTGTTATATTTGATATGTCCAGCTTAGTGGATTATTAAAACCATAATAATTGATAATTTCATTCTTTATTATATAGTCTTTCTCAGATGCGAACCATTCTTAGATAATTCTTAAAGAATATAGAAGTTCCTATATACTTAGGCTTAATTTAAGATGCATGAAAATTTACATATGAAATGAGAACATTAAAATAAATATTTTATAATTTCAAACATGATTAACTTCATTAATCTTCAAATTCTAGAAGAGTAAAAAAGATAGGTGATTTTGGACCATAATTTGCAAAACACAAAATTTGATTAACTAAAAGTAATGAAAACTTTAAAAGAATTATAAAACAGCCTTACTTTAAGTAAACAGCAGGAGCAGGAAAAAAACCGAGGTCACCTGTGGTCCAACATAGGATGCCTATGATGAATAAACATATATATATATTTTTTTATCTATCTATTGATACATTTTTATATTATACGAAGTGAGACATCATGTCATATAAAAATTTAGTTTAACAAAATATGATTTATAAAGATATTCTGAAAAGTAAACGGATTAAGTTCTTTGAAAAACACATTTTTATAACATTTTGATTAACATAAGAATCAAAACTTTAGACTTTTAAAATTTCATTATGAATTATTGTTATGTTCATTCAAAATACACTGTTATACTTTTATATATTACAACGAAATATTTTTATAATTATGCTTAAAGTATACGATAAACTTATGTGATGATTTAAAAATTTAGTTGCTTTTAATAAGATACTTATAAATATGTTTTATAAAGTAAACGGATTAAAGGTTTAGCAGAAACATCATCATAACACAGGGTTCATACTCAAATACGAGAAAAAAATTCCCTGAGTTTCCCCCCCCCCCGAGTTCCTAGACAATTTTCAAGAAAATATCAGCGACATGTTACAAGAAAAGCTCCTTTAGACAGGACAAAATACAACTACTTTCACTGTATAATGTCATACTACTGCCGATCATGATAGCAATTCAGGTAGAAATCATTATTTACATGTGTATTTTCACAATACTTAATCATTTAAATTTTGATACGAAGCTAAACAAGAAAAACATAACTTGAGAAAAAAAAAATTGTTTTTCCAGGTTTTATAATTGATTTTCCCTGATTTTTAATGAAAATTTCTATTTTACCTGACTTTTTTTAACAAATTCTAAATTCCCTGAGGAGTATGAACCCTCTAACACTTTGATTAATATGAAAACAAAACTTTAGGCTTTTAAAATTTCAGTATGAAGCATTAATTTTCATATGCTTTTCAAAAGAAAGAAAGTGATATTTTTACATTATTGATTATTAAGAAATTAATTTCAATAAGTTCAATTGCGAGCAGTTTTTTTTAAAAAAAGCAATAATTCTGAATGTTAAACAGCCCTAGATTGCTTCTTAAATTCTCATAATTAACGTGAGACAAGGAAAATACGAATGCTTTCTGTCTTTTTAGACATGTATAAATTATTTAATATTTACTCGTGAAAATTTCATTTCAAATTTATTAGTTCAAGCTGTAAACAGGCACAATTATTTATACAATCAGTAATAATACTAAAAAATAAATAAAAATTTAATTTTTGCAATAAAAGAAGAAATTTATTCAAGAAATTATACTGTCCATAAGTAAATATGGAGAATATGTGAAAATAAATTGTTCAAGAACATGTAAAAAATAAATTAAATTAAATAAAAATTATTTAGAAACAACAACAACAACAAAAACCCTTTATAGCAGGATCTAAATTAGATAAATAAATTTTTTTGGTTTTGTTATCATTAAATAACCAATTATTAGTGAAATATACTCGATAATTCCAAAAAATATCATTATTAAAATGATAAACATACCTTAATGTACGGCGTGTCAACTCTTGCAGCTAATAATCAAAGATGGCGGAGACGAAAGCGTTGTTGTTGTTGTTGTGGTTTAGCTGGTTGGTTGGCAGAATGTTCGTTTTTCGCTTTTGACCCAACGGTCGCTTAACACGGTTGGCTTATGGTCTCTGGTTTGCGTTTGGCCCAACCGTCGGTGAATGCTGCAGGCCCAACAATGATATTTTGCAGTTCGCCCAACTGCAGTTGAATACTGTTGGCCCATCCACCTTGTTTTGCAGATGGCCCAACAACAGAATGACACTGTAGGGCCAACTGTTATATTTTGCTGTTGGGAAAACAGTATTTGAGGACTGTTGGGCCAACAATACTATTTACTGTTGGCCCACTGTTATTTTGAGCCCTTTCCCCAACGATAACAATTCCCCAACGAACTAACAATAAATCGCAGTTGGGCCAACAATCTGTGTTACTTGGGTATTTTTTATCCCAAAAGATGTGCCCTGTAATTTTAAAAACTTTTTTTAGTGATGACAACGCACTATATTGGCTCCGTTTTGTCCATATGCAAGCAATTATATTTAATGATGCTGTAAAGCAAGCAGAAGGGCAACATGTCACTGCCTTTCAAGCATTCAGAATACTGAATGATTTGCAGAAAAAGTATGAAAATAGGCTGAACGACAAATTTTTACCTAATGACGTTAAACATTTTAAAGATAAAGAGGAAGAAAACTGTGTTTTAGAATTTTACTCGAATTGTAATCAGTATTTAGAAAAGTGGATCGTACCTTTCAAGATGTTTGAATCTTTTTCTTGGGTAGCTTTAAAAACTGTACCAGAGTGGAAAGACATAAATGTTAGCTTACAGTACTTGAATGACATGCCACAGCTCAACATTGACGATTCAAAATTATATGATGAATATGTGCACATTAAATCTCTCATTGAACCTAATAAAATCAATGAGTGGAATGAAAGTAATGTATGTATGGAAGAAAGATGGCTACAAATATTTTCCCATTTTAAAACAAATTCTATTGTGTGTGAGAGTATTATGAAATTAGTTGAGTTTATCATGTGTTTACCCGGAACAAACGCTCCGGTTGAAAGAGTGTTTTCAGTAATGAACAAAATGTGGACTTCTGAAAAAAGTAAAATAAAAATTTCAACATTGAAAGCCATGTTAGTTGTGAAAACTAACTTTAATTTCAATTGTGTAGAATTTTATAAGAAACTTCAAAATAATAAGGAAATTCTACTTAAAATTCAAAAGTCAAATAAATATAGTCATGTTGGTGAAAGAATTGATGACTTATAATGTAAGTTTTTTTATTTATTGATAAGATATACGATTTTTGTATGCAAAACAATTTGCTTAATGTATAAAGTCATTTAATATGTTTATATGTAATCATATATGTTAACTGCAGTATACTAATTAAAATATAGTTTTATCATGAAACATCTACTGTATTTATGCATATGCTTGATATTTATATAATTGGTTTTTTACTTAAGGTGCTAGTAGCAGAAACGGTGCAGCATTGTAGTGAGTGGTGCAGATTATTTAAAGCTTTACAAATTAAGTTAAAAGTTCAGAAAGAAACGCTAAGTTTAAAAAATACTTAAATACAATTTGCATTATTTTTCTTGATTACTGTACTTGTTGCATATTCTTATTTTTCTTTTTTTATATAAATTTTACATAATTTATTAATTGCTATACTGCTTTTATGATATCTGATTTCATAAGGCATTTCTGAATCACAGATAAATTTTGTTTTGTATGGATAAATAAAGAAATTTCTGCTACTGGGCTGAAGGTTGTTAGTTTATAAAACATGAATTAAGCTATCAATTTACTTAAAAGTGTATGCTTAATTTATATATATTTTTAAGTTAATCATTTTGTTTGCCTTTTAAATAAAAGTAATCCTGTGAAAAATAAACATCACAGGGCGTAATTGCAAGATTCATTCACTTTGTTTTTAAAGCAAAAAAATAATCTTAATTAAAATTTAACATTTTAGAAGAATTTTTCATTATCTGAGAATAATCTTCTCTCATATCAGTAGCACATGATAAAATATTTTTACCACTCATAAAATTAAGCCAATAGTTTATATGTATAAAAATTTATAGCACAAATGGTGAAAGGTTTGTGATCCTAAATTGTGTGCATAGTATAATTTTTTTTCTTTAATATTCTAAATTGGTGTATTTCAGATTTTTCACGTTAACGAGGTTTTACTGTCACTGTATTAATATACATATAGGATAATACAACATATTACATACATTGGATCACTTCTACAATGTTCATATCAGGGTTTAATCGAGATTTTTTAAAATGGTACCCTATCTGTGAATTTATAAAATAATTTATGAAATAAGTAAGTTTGGGAAAATTAATTATGCTTTTAAACAATTAACCAAAATGCACAAAGCAGTTTATTTAATTTAAAAATACAATATAGTAATTTCTACTTACGGCCGTTGCTATTCGGACCATCGGGGCGATTAGTGTGGAGGCTACCTTGTTGCGCTGGTCATAATAATGATTTTGCTTGTTTGATCTTGAATTTTTTCTGTAATATACAAATGATTTTGCTTGTTTCTACAAATTCAAACTTTTAGCATTTTTAAAGTGTATAATGCGATTGATCTGCAGTTCATGTTTATTTCAACATTGCTGTTAGAAAACATTACAAAATAAGTACAAAAGCCATTTTCAGAAAAATCATACATATATTTGTATAGAAAATTGGGTTTGGTTTGTATCGAATTATATTGGAATGGTTTTTTTTTTTTAAGGAAAGGAAAAGAAATAAAAAACCAAATGACATCTATGTAGTTGAATCTGCAGATTTATTCATATGTTATACATTTATTCATATTTATGCATATTCATAAACAAACATATTGCGAAGATTTTTTTAAACATTAAAAATACTCATTTACTAAGATCTGTTTTCATGTTGAATTTTTTATTTTTACTATTCAATTTTCGAAATCTTTATTATTTTCATTTTTGCTTGATAAAAATTATTTTGAGTTATTGCCCTTTTATGAAGAATTTTAGCACCATTTAGAGTACAAAATTTCTGTGAAAATAATTAATCTCTACCCCACTCCCACACTCAAAAAAAAAGTAAAAAAGATAATTTTTCATGCACGGGGACGAGACACATTATATTATTTCTAAATTTTACTCTTTTATCAGCGATAACTTATTCTCCTTGGAAAAGATGGTCCGAATAGCCTGTACACTAATCGCACCAACGGTCCGATTAGCCACTTCATACTACTTACAAGGAAACATTCAAAAGATGTCGTCTAAAATATGTGATTCTGCTCTTCATAAAACACCAGAAACTGAAAAAAAAACTATCAGCTGTAATGAATTACAGCGGCTACAAAAAAATATCAAAATTAAGCATATTTGGCGATTTCACACTGTTAGGCGATTGATTTTGAGTACTTAACGGAGAAGCAAAACACACGGTTCTGATCGTACATGCCAATCTCGGGGCTAGCGAACTTATCAACAAAAATGCTTAATTCTGATAATTTTTTTTTGTGGTCGCTGTAATTCATTTCAGCCGATAACTTTTTCACTTTCTGGTGTTTTATGAAAAGCAGAATGACATTTTTTTTTTTTCAATATTTTTTGAAGACAACACCTTTTTGAATGTTTCCTTGTTACAGTTACATATTTACCATAGATTACAGTAAATAACCAAATTGAGGGAATTATTATGTGTTCAATGCAGCAAAACTTAAAGAAATTTTTAGTTTGGAGCTATAATGATGCTAAGAATTGACTTTGCGAAAGTGTCTCTGCTTAAAGTTGGTTTTGTGAAAGAGCGTTTTTGCCAAAAGTCGACTTTGTGAAAATGCCTGAATGCGGCACTAAATTTGTTCTGGATCAACCTCCGCATATATATATACATATAAATCATAAAATGCATATAATGTATACATTTTGTTGTTTTGTATTAACTACATGCCAGCGATTTATTGTTGGCATGCGGATAGTATGTAGGCACTAGGGATGAAACGGATAGTGATTTTGCCGGATACCGGATATCGGATATCCGGAGCTCTTCTGCCTGCCGGATACGGATATCCGGACCGGATATCCGTCGGATATCCGGCATTAGTTTTGTTTTTTGTTGTGTTGTATATTTCTTTTCTTTTTCTTTATTTTAAAACAATAAAATATAAACATATTTCATATACTATTCTTTTAAAAAAACATTTTAAATATAATTTTTTTAAACATATTTATTTAATATTCTATTTGTGCAAATATTGCCATGAAGAATAAAATTTTAGGCCTAACATACTCATTCCTACACTTGCAATTTTTGGTGGAAAGCACTATCACAAAAATATAGGTTTTGTTCAGAATTATAAAATTAAAATTTATTATTTACACAATACTATTATTAAAAAAATGAAATAAAATATTTTACTAATATAATCACAGGTGAAGGGTTATTTTCACATGAAAACTAATATGTTGTGGCCATCACAAAACTTTCTGTTATATCATTCTATATACCAGTGCCACTTACTGTTTACGTTGTACAAAAGTTTAACCACAGCTTCTCACAATAAATATTGTACAAAAGGAGTTTATGCAATTTTAATCAACAGATGCTGAGATACACGATTGTGAAAAATCATAATAGAAGCTTCACCTGTCGGCTGATATACACATAAATAAGGTTAACATTTGCTTTCATAATGGTTGTCTTATATATCAAGTTTCATGCACATATGTCATATATGTTGGGATTAACTTAACCTATTCATTGGGTAAATTGTAGTGCAGTATTGCCACCTGTTGGCCGATATACACCTAAAATAAATTGCAATAGTGTTTCACAATGGCTGGTTCTCTCACACATACCAAGTTCTATGCAATTATACACAATAGAATAAGAGATATAGCCTTCCCCTTTTGGGGGGAAATTTCTGTATTGCAGAGCCACCTACTAGCCAACATGCATCCAAACTGAACTAGCATAATTTCTCATAATGCCTTTCCAACATGAAGTTTTGTGTAGTTACATGAAATAGAACCTAAAATATAGCCTTCCCTAAATTGCAGAAAGCACTGTATAACAGCACCACCTGTAGAGCGATTGGCACCAAAATTTGATAGGCACTAATATATGCCAAGTTACATGTACATATATATTTATATGAAATGCTGTGCAGTAGTTTCTGAAATATAGCCTTCCTCTAAGTTGCAGAAATTGCAGTATGGCAGCACCACCTGTTGAGCCATTTGCACCAAAAGTTGGTAGGCACTGATTTATATCATGGTGCAACTACACATAAATTTATATGTAATTGTAGTACGCAGTAGTTCCGGAGGTACAGTTGAACAGAATTTTTGTCACACACACACACACACAGACATTTTTTTAAAAAATTGGTCAAACCAGGTTCTGGACTTCTTAAAATGTGTAAATCCATCAAAAACCAGAAGTTGAAAATTTTTATGTATCCAATACTTTCTTTTGAGACATTTATAAGAAAACATAAAATAAATAAATAAACTAAAAGCTTCAAACTAGTATGTTATGGCCATCACAAAACTTTCTTCTATATCTCTCTATATAACAACGCTACATGCTGTTTAACATGCAGAAGAAACATAATCATAGCTGCTTACAATAAAGATTGTAGATATTGAGTTTAGTGCAATTTTAATCAAAAAATTTTGAGACGTAGCCATGTGGAGAATCACAGAAGGTGAGAAACAGCTGCTCCACCTGTTGGTCGATGTACACCCAAATTACGCCAACTTTTATTCTCATATTATTTTTATCTTGTTTATCTCTTAAATTTTATAGATGTTGAGATTTAGCCTTCCTATTCATAGAGTAAATTGCAACATAATATAGCCACCTATCGACCAATATGCACCAAAATTGAATCAGCATGATGTTTTATAAAAATGACCATTTCCCATACTAAATTTTTAGCAATTATACACGAATAAATCTGAGATATAACTTCCCCATTCACGGGAAAATTGCAGGATAGCATCATCATCATCTATTGGCCGTTATGTACAGAAATTGAATGAACATGTTTCATAATAGCCCTCCCTGTGACACACTTAGTTTATTTTTTTTTAATTATACACAGTATAAGCTGAGATATAGTCTTCCTTTAAATGGGAGAAATCACAGTATAGCAGCGCCATCTGTTGAGTGATTTGCACCGAAAGTTGATGGGCACTTTTTTTTTCTTTGGTAAGATGCAACTATGTATAAATTTATATGAAATTTTGTGCATTAACGCTTGAACTGCCCAAAATTTTTGTCAGATAGACATTTTCCAAAAATGGTCACATTGTGTTTTGGTTCCCTCAAAATGCGTAAATCCACCGAAAACTGGAAGTTGAACATTTTCATGAATCCAATACTTCCTTCTATTTAATATAGAAGAAAGTAATAATTCAAAATGAATTTATACTTTTTACTTATTTTATATTTTTGCATTCTGTACAGACACGAAAGAAAATTTTACATTAGTTATTAAAATTCTTTAAGTAAGTGAAGTTTTTCTGCATTACAAAATCAAAAAATTTAAATAACTGAATTTTTTTTCTTATAAACAATATGAAAGTGAAAGTACAGACTTTCTGAAAATTTGAATATGTACTTTTATTTGAAGTAATTTTAATTTTTTGGGATATATCTATGCAACGCAACAGGGAATTCTAAATTCAGGTGCTTTAGTAAGATATTCCATTAAAAATGCAAATTTATATAAATTGGAGGGTTTTTTTAAAAAATCCAAATCGAATAGATATATGGCACAAGTAATGCCAGGTTTCTGCTAGTATAAATATATGGTCACAAAAACAACAACTTTATTGTGTATGGAAAACTGGATTGTAAATAAACAGGTTCTAGTCAATAAATGCACATTATTTGACACATTCTCGAAACAATCTAACAACTTTAACATCCAAGGCTAACAATATTACTGAACAATCTAACAACATATTAGCAAAAGACATGAAAACAGAGTTATATATACGCTGCAGCTGCAGAGAATAAATATCATTTGTTCGGGAACAACAATGAACAGCTCTTTTTATTGTTATGGGGAAGATTAGGGAGAATGTTATAGATCACTCTGGAAGAAAAACCTAGCTAACTCTGTACAAAATTAAAATAGGGCTTCTATATTTCTTAGACCTGAAGCTACTTTTGGCTAAATTTGTTTGCTAATGAGTCCAAAATCGATTTTCACAGAAGCCAACTTAAAAAAAAAAAAAAAAAAAAAAAAAAAAAATCCTTTACAAGCTACAACTGATCTAAAAAAATAAAAAAATTATCGCAAAATTTTCATCTGATGGGAGTTTAAGCTTAAATTTTCTCCTTCGGATATCCGTCGGATATCCGGCTTGAAATTGCCGGATATCCGTATCCGGTGTGCTGATATCCGGTACCCCGCCGGATATTTAAAACTCAGCCGGATAGGCCGGATACCGGATAGTTACCGGATATCCGTTTCATCCCTAGTAGGCACTAGTACAGTATATAATTTTCAGCAAAAGTGATTCATTGGTGCATATACTTTTGGGTTATTTAATGATTATACTAATGCTGTTTTTTTTTTTTTTTTTTTTTTTTTTGCGATTCAAAATGTCCCCATTTCTTATTCTGAAATCGGGGACACCGCGCTGTTTTGTCCCCAATTGAGCCTTTCAAAATTTGGTCACCCTGCGATAAAGTTTTATATCTCCGCACTGGGCTTCCGTTAGCGGCTTCCAATACGTGCGTTGTAGGGCAAAGTATGAGTCTCGAAAACGTGAGTGCCGGGATGCGAAATTCTAAATAGAAGGCACAAATCTGCAGTCATATCAAATACATCCATCTCATTGGTCGATTCAGTCACGTGGTTTTTGGCGATCGATCTCTTGGCGAAAACCATAGAACGCCAGATTTGCGTACGTCATGGAATGTTTACACCACGGAACCAATCAGCTTCGCTGACAAATACGAATCCCGCTTAACTAAACTAAGACTACTATATAGTAGTCTTAAACTAAACCACTAAACGTATTTGGAAGGATAGTTTGTTTTGTATGTGTGAGCGATTTGAGAGAAATTTTTTTACTTTGAAATTGAATAGATTTTGTTTGATGAATAAATATCTCGCGGGTGTATTCATTATAGGATTGCTGCAACTTCATTATTGCATCTTTAAGACTACTTTTATTTGCTATATATATTTTAATCGTCTTATTATTTAATACTCACCAAAATTTATTGTAAACATATATTAAATTTATAACTTTTAAAATGAAAAATCTACATAGAAGTATTTTTTGAATAAGTTGAATGTATATCTTTTTCTTTCCTATATATATATAATCTTAAATGTGCCTGACATTAATTTAATTTTACTATATAGCTGTTGATTCGTAATAAGGCAATTCCACGGAAATGTCAACCTGAACGTCAATATTTCAAATTTAACAAAATTTTGAGTGTGATACTTACATATTTTTAAAGCTTATAATACATATTTTAGTAGTGTGAAGTTTGAATTATATAAATTGTTCTGTAAAAAGGGGTTCGTCCATGTGCTTTCAGATTAGGATATTTAAGAAATGGACTTGCATGAAATGCTTAAGTATGTTGCTTGTTACTTGTACATGTATAATTTTAAATATTTAATTATTTTGTTAATTTAAAAGTAAAGAAAGACAGATTAGTTTTGTATTTGATTTAATTAAGGCTTTTTTATTTTGGAAAAAAAAATGATGTAACAATTTTGTCAAAAGTTTACTCTTTAATAATCCTCTTGTAAATATTAATTTTACATATTTACTTAACGTATTTGAAGCTGGATGCTGTTAAATTAAATTAAAAAAGAAACAGATTAAGTTTAGGTTATGAATTATCGTTGTTTTATTGAAATACAGTGTAAACAGATAAAAGTAAGCTTAATCGCAAATTTATCATCTACCACTTGTATTTAATTTAATTTTCAATGCAGTATCTATAAATAAAGGTTAATTTGCAGAAAATTATGCATTAAAAAGTTTAAAAGTACTGTGCAAAGCCCTGTCCAATCTATAATATTTATTGAATTAGTTAAAGGCAGACTATTTTGTGCTACACATGCTTTAAAAATTTTTTTGTTTGTAAAATCAACCCATGCCAAGTGTGTTTTTAATTTTAAACATTCAGGAATCATTCCTCTTTTTGAAATAAATGATAAAATGCTCTTAAAAATATATTATTTCTTTTGATTTTGAAACTTGGCCATTTTTTAGCTTAAATAAACACATTATGTTTTTTAAGAGATAGAGAAATTTTGGACTCCTCATTTTAAAGAGAATTTCATAAGATTTAATTTGATGTCTACCTTGATTATGTTAGTTAAAAAAATATTTTTATTTATTTATAAAGATAGTGTTTTGTAAACTTTTTGAAAAAAAAAAAAAAAAATACTAACTATAATAACTAGAACTTTTTAATAATGAATTATGACAAGTTACTGCTCATGTAAGAATATAATTATCATTACTTACATGGTAAAAGAACTCATTTTTAAAATTAGTAATCTATAAAAGATGAATGCACGTATGGATTTTACTATAGCTGAAGTCGAAGAATCCATAGCCTAGTGTAGGGAAGGGGCCGGCACCTGGAAAACAAATAAACCCCTACACAATGCAGCTATGGAGGAGACTCCAGGTGTCAGGTTGAAAATCAACCGGCAAAGGCCTAATTTTTTTCTTTACAATATTTTGTTATTATTGTTCTTAAATTTTAAAGAAATTTATCTGTTAAGTTTAAAACAAATAATAACTGCTAAGCTTACATTGTAAAATACAGAAAAATAACTTTAAAGTAAGCTTTAAATATCAATTTATTCTTTTTAAGATATTTTGTATTTTCTTTTTCCCTCTCTGTTAATAAACACAAGGTCATAGTAAATTTCTGCATAATTTGTCACTTTGTCATATGTTTTTAAACAGTAGGTACATAGAAAGAAATTAAGTAGTTAGATAATTTAAGTACTTAAATTAAACTCTTAATAGAAAGTATTGTTAGAGTATAACACATAATTTATTTTAACATTTTTACAGTATATGTTTCATGTATAGAATTATGCAATATACTTAAGTTGTATGAAAAGTATTTTGAACATGAAGGACATTTTATTCTAGATATTATTAAAAATCATTGCAAATTCAGTGTAATCATTATAGTAGATATGTACTAATTATCATACTAGTTAATTTTCAATTAAAATATTCTAATGTCTAAAATAATTAATAAGATAAGATTTTTTAGTCTTTATATATACATTTTTTTTTTCTTTCACCTTATTTACTAAGCCTAACTGTGAGTATTTTCCTGTGATTATTCTTATTTAAATGTTTATAGAATACTAATTCTTTTTTAATTTGTTAAAGCAGTACTGTATATTTTTTTCTCTTACATGTAACATTTAGTATATAAAATACAAAACTTACCCGTGATTTATCTTTCAATCCAAATTTTGCTATGTCATTATTGAAAGGTTCAAAATGGCTGCTGACCATAATGAATGATGAAACAGCAGTAAGATCTGTTTATTTCATTAGACCTGTTTTTAACAGTGCCAATATTTAATGTAATTGATTATTTGAGTTTGAAAGGGAGTGTGAGCTGTGAGGTAACATTTGTATCCATCACTGTATTATTATTATTATTATTATTTTTTTTTTTAAAGAGTATTTTAAAGCCCAAATGCATCTAATTTTTAATGTATATCGGAGATTTCATCAGAGGTAAAAACTGCATGTGAATTAATGAATGCAAGAACAGAAGAGTAAAAAAAATCTGGATTAATGTGAATTGCTAATGATGCATAATTTTACAGCTCATTCGTATAATTTGAGTTTAATTACATTTAATTGCTTAAAAATATCTTTTTTTCACTGTCAATCACTGACATAGTTATTGCACTGCATATTGATGAAACTTTATATATATATGTACAAGTTTATTTATCTAATTCCAATTTTTCTGGTGTTTATTGTAGAAATATAATGTATTTTTGAAGCTTATCAGCAAAACAAATAATTTTGTTATCAAAATTTTTTGAAAACTCTTTTAAATCATTCTATGGTCGTGAAGGGTTTGTTGAAATTTGCTAATTTTTTGTGAAAGATGAAAGATTTTTCATTTCAAATTTGTTGTGTTTTTTTTTTAAGAGTGTTTATGTTTTCGGACAAAAAATTTTAATGAATTGGCTCCACAAGACTGCACAAATTTGTTTCAATGTTAAAAATTTTATGTGAGAAAATAAAAAAACATGCAGGAAATAAAAAAACATACCACCGCTACTTTAGAATGTAGAAAAAGGGGGGGGGGAGGCTAAAAACCCCATAGGAATAGCATGGGAAGAAAAGCAAAAAAACTCACAATGTCAAGTGTGTTTAAAAAAAAAAAAAAAAAAAAAAAAAACAGGCTCACACCGGAAGTAATAAAAGGACAAAATTGACTAGAAAAACACATCGAAGAGCGGGAATAGGGCGGGCCGGGGCATGGGTCCTGTCGTCCAGGATTAATACGACTCGCCTAGTACTGAAGTGTTAAAAGTTTACATAAAATGTGATCACAGCGCCATCTGCTGGGCGATTCATCCCAAAATCTAATCAGCACCATTGCATGTCAGGGTCCAACTATATACCAAGTTTGGTTCAATTTCATTCATTGGTTCGTGAGATACGGTGAAAAATACGAAATTTTGCAATCACAGCGCCACCTGCTGAGCGATTAATCCCCAAATCTAATCGGCACCATGCCCCGTCAGGTTCCAACTATATACCAAGTTTGGTTGAATTTCATTCATTGGTTCGTGAGATACGGTGAAAACAAGAAATTAATTTTTTTTGTACTGTGAATTGAGCATTACACCACTACTTATGCATAGTAATATTTCCTAATATTTTTCTACTTTTATGTAAACCACTGTTTCTGAATAGTTTTTTTTATATATTTTCATACTTAAAAATATATATATATATTACTAAATGTAAATGGTATTGCTGAAAGAGTTTGCAAAGAATTAGGCTGATTGACACGATAAGAATAAGAACTTAATATAAGAGTAAATCAGCCAGCCAGGGGTCGATCCAGGTTTTAATTTTTGGGTCCCTTTTTTGTGAAAAACAAAATATTTTTGTGAAATTTTTATATATTTTTGTGAAAAAAGTAAAATATTGTGTAAAATCTTCCGTTTTTACAATCACTTTATGTAATGTTTAATATCAAGTTAATAGAGTTTCGTTGAGCCAAATTAAGGAATTAATTAAAAATAATACTGAAACTATGAAAACATTTAATAAAAGGATCATTTTTATAAAATAAAATCTTGTGAAGGGACTCATTTTATAAATTTGAATTTTGTGAAGGGTCCCTTTTTATGAATTTGAATTTTGTGAATTTGAATTTTGTGAAGGGTCCCCTTTTACTATGTGGAATATTGTGAAGGGACCCAAATTTTGCCTGGATCGACCCCTGCCAGCCAAATAGTTACTATTCCGGTTTGAAGGATATTCGGCCAAAACTGCTATTCGGTGCAACCCTAATATATAATATGTTCATTTACTTCTTTTTTAAAGGAAATCTATTTATTTTTATGTTGATACTCCCCCCCCCCCCAAAAAAAAAAAAAAAAAAAAAAAAAAACTTATTTAAATTGATATACATTTTTTTTTTTTAAATGCTTTTTGTATATTTAGACCAATTAATTTTTTTTTCCATTTTACCTCACATTAAGTTAAAAAATATATTTAAAATGAAATTTAAGGCAGACAGATGATTAACCCCTTGGGTACATTTGACGTCTGAGACACTTTTTTTGTTTTGCAATTCTAATTACTTGAAGACATCTTAATACTACATATGTCACCAATATTTTAGAAATAAATAAATTCTTACGTAAAATGTACTGCTTTTACAACCAGTGGCAGAAAGTTTTGAAGCGGTCTGCGACAGGCTTTTAAAATTTCATAATATTTCTGCAAAATTTGCGTGTAATCAGGGGTGAAAATGGCTTACACTCAAAAAGCCTGAAAGCTGATGGTGACGGGGGGGGGGGGGGCTTAACATCAGAGGTGATCTCATGTAACAATACACGAATACAAATTTTACTACAAAACAATATAGTATAAACAATTGTATTCATCAGTTCGTCTCATTCAATTAAATATTTTATAGCAATGTTTGACACAACACAGAAAAAATAATTATAAATCATGAAAGTATTAGTTTTAGTTTTGATACAGAAATTTTTATAAGTGAATTGTTATCCGAAAGTTGCGGACAAATTTTTTTCTCACTGCAGAAAAAAACTGTCCGCAAGCCGATTTTCTGTGTCCGCGACTATGTCGCCTTGTCACGGTGTTTCTGCCACTGGGCTTTTACATACTACTCCAAGCAACCAAAAATTATATCCGTTCCACATGAAAATATTTTCTCAAATAAATCCATACCCAAGGGGTTAATCATTAATATTATAAAAAAGCACCTCAGAACTGGTGTTTAAAAGTAATAAGTACAAAACTTTGAATAAACGTCATAAAATGCAAGAACTTGCAACAATTGTTTTAGGTCAAAACAAAACATGATCTTTTGTCAGGCGAACAAAGTAGATAGATTACCACTTTATTTGTAACACTCCTGCCTATTTAGTTCACCTTACGAAAGCCCTTCAACCTAAAATTATTGTGTGCATTACCTCTGTTTGCAACATTCATGCCTACTTTGTTCGCCTGACAAAGGGTTGTGTTTTCTCTCAACACGAAACAACTGTTGCGAGTTCTTGCATTTTATGGTGTTTATTCAAAGTTTTGTACTTTGTAATCACTAAAATGCAGAACCACACAAAAATATTCAAATAAATAATAGAATATAGGTGAAAATTGCTCAAGGTATGATTTTAGTTGTATTTTGCTTTTTACTATACTCTCATTTCATGGCATATAGTAAATATAAAAATATGCGATGTCATGGTTTTGCATGTTTACTTTTTTGTATGTAAGATTAACATTTGTATATAATTACTTGTTGTGTATAAGATCCATAGCTGGATCTCATGTTTTCCAGAAACAATATAGCTGATACTTTTCAGCTACATATAATAGCATAAATAATTAAATAAATGATTCATGCTTTTGCAATTAAATGCAATAACTTTTATGCTTAGCAGCCATTTTGAATTTTTTTAACTAAGAAAAAGAATGACATCAGCAAAATTTGGATTAAAAGATAAACCACAGGTATTTATTATCAGTACAAAAAACCCTTAACGGGTTAAAAGTTTGTGACGCCGCTACTTTATGGCTATAAGAATTTGAAATATGAGTCTTAAAAATAATGATATCAAATTTTAAGTGACGCTTTGCAATTAGTTAAAATATACATAGATTTTCTTATTTGATCATTTACTTTCTACTTTTATTTATATTTATAATGCAAACGCAATATTTTTAGCTTCAAGATCAGACAGATATATAAAATACACTCACTGATGCTTTTTCATTTACATTTCAAATTCAAAATAACAGTTTTAAAAGGAATGATATAAAAATTCCAGTGGCACCTCAGTGTTATTTTAAAAGATTTGTTTTTAGATTCCATTAAAACTACTTTTGTTTTGTCTAATAAAGTATATTTACATATTGAAACAGTGCTTTTAATTTTTAAATATACTCTCAAATAATTATACTTTCACTGAGTTTGCATTATAAATTAAAATTATTTATTTCAATAAATTGATTTATCTTTTGCATCACACTATGCAAAACATAGTATATCATAGTATCCAACAGTAAAAATTTGCACAAAGAGGTAGTGTGACATAAAGAAAACATTTACACAGATTTTACTTGCAGTCTTACAATGTTATTAAGATGATTCATGTTTAAAAGAACCATATTTCAAACATTTTTTATTTCTTGAGATGTAGTCTTTTCTTTCGATACAGACTAGATGTAATAAATTACTTAAGTAAAATTTCACAAAAAAAAAAAAAAAAAAAAAAAAGGAAATCCTTTTGACTCATTCAGAAGGATAGGTTGATTTCTTTTTTCTTATCAAACAGCCGCCATTTTGAAACAATATGGCAGCTACAAATTATTAATGGACTTGGTAGAAATATTGATGTGGGTTAACTAAGCAAATCTGTTCATAAATACCTTTTATGTGATTTAGAAATTTTCCAGTAGCCAGCACATGGAAACAAGATGATCGGCCAATTTGGCAAACAAGCATAACAAATGTATTTGGGAGATAATTCTACTGTACAGATTCAGTTTGAATTAATTCAGAATTACAAAAGTTATCACGTTGAAAAACTAAGTGGCCGCCACTTAGATAAAAATGGCACAGCAAGTTATTCAGTGAACTATTCTAACATATTTGAAATATAAGTCCACTGTCCAACATTAGTTCAAATAAATTCAGTATTTCGAAAGTTATTGCAATAAAAAATTCTCAAGTAGTCGCAACTTGGAAACAAAATTCTAAAGAAACTTACCCACCAAAATCACACATATTTGAATGATAAATCCATTTTTCAACTTTGGTTTGAAATAATCAAGTATTTCAAAAGTTATCGCGATTACAAATTTTCAAGTGGCCTCCACTAGAAAACAATATGATTGAGAGAAGTTATTTCGATACTTTTTTGTATATATTTATTTGTAGGTGGGGTTGTTATAAAAAAAGAAAATTTTCTGATGGCCACAATATACTAAGTCTAATATGTAATACAGCAAAACTAAAACTAAAGCTGGTTGAAAAACACAATGCAGCCAGAAAAGTCTTTTAGGTTGGAATTCAATTTTAATTTTTAGTACATAACTAGCGAGCTTTGCCCGCTAGCGGGTCAGTATTTTCAAATGAATCACTAACAGTAAGTTTTAGTCTTAAGAAAAGAAATTGGAAAAAAAAAAAAAAACATTTATGGATGGGTAAAAAGTCGGCCCGTGTCCCCACTGCCTTCGGCAGAGCAGTCCCGTGTGCGCTGCGTGTGCACAACTTAAAGGATACACGCGCTGCGTGCATATATTCCTTCCCTGACCCTTCGTGCCTCCTAAAAAAAAAAAAAAAATCTGATCGGGTAAAAACTCCCACCGGGTCCCCACTGCCTCCGGCAGAGCAGACCCATGCTTGCGAGCACGTGTTAAGGTATACGTGCGCTGCGCGCACATATTCCTTCTCGAATCAAAATTTTATTCTTAAGAAAATTTAAAAAAATCATTTCTCATCGGGTAATAATTCGGACCGGGTCCCCACTGCCTTCGGCAGCAAAGTCCTTTGCACGCTGCACGCACACAAGTTAAAGAACACACGTGCCGCATGCGCGTATTCCTTCCCTGACACTTCATTTCCCCTAAAAAAGAAATCATTTCTGATCGGGTAAAACTCACACTGGATCCCCACTGCCTTCGGCAGCACAAACCCATGCGCGTGCACGTGTGAGGGTATACGCGCGCTGCGCGCACAAATTCCTTCTGTGATAAAATTTTTATTCTTAAGAAAAGAAAATAAAAAAATCATTTCTCATTGGTTAAAAAGTTGGACCGGCTCCCCACTGCCTTCGGCAGCGTAGTCCTGTGCACACTCAGCGTGCACAAGGTAGGGGACACACGCGCGGTGCACGCCTATTTCTTCCTCACACTTTCAGCCCCGCCTAATTAACCTACATATAACAATTTTGAACAATCTAACTCAATTAGCTGAGATGCAAAAGAAAACTGATTCAGGATACCTCAAAACATGTAAATCTGGTGAAAACGTTCGATAATTTTAAAGAACTTTAAAATATCTTTTGAATGATGTATTAAAAAAAATTTAATCATAATTAGAAATTGAAATATTGAAATTTGAAAATATTACAGCACTATCTGGCGGTAGAAATTTCTGTATTCCACTGTTCGATTCCAATTCTGAAAACTTTTGATAATATAAAAGAACTTTAAAATATCTTTCGAATGATGTATTAAAAATAATTTAATCATAATTAGAAATTGAAATATTGAAATTTTAAAATATTACAGCGCCATATAAGTAAACTGATTCAGGATACCTCAAAACGTGTAAATCTGGTAAAAACTTTGGATAACATTTAAAGAACTTAAAATATCTTTTGAATGATGTATTAAAAATAATTTAATCATAATTAGAAATTGAAATATTGAAATTTTAAAATATTACAGGACACCTCAAAACGTGTAAATCTGGTAAAAACTTTGGATAACATTTAAAGAACTTAAAATATCTTTTGAATGATGTATTAAAAATAATTTAATCATAATTAGAAATTGAAATATTGAAATTTTAAAATATTACAGTGCCATATAAGAAAACTGATTCAGGACACCTCAAAACGTGTAAATCTGGTGAAAACTTTCGATAATATAAAAGAACTTTAAAATATCTTTCGAATGATGTATTAAAAATAATTTAATCATAATTAGAAATTGAAATTTGAAAATATTACCACACTATAAAAGAAAACAGATTCATGAAACCTCAAAACGTGTAAATCTGGTGAAAACTTTGGCTAATATAAAAGAACTTTAAAATATCTTTCGAATGATGTATTAAAAATAATTTAATTGTAATTAGAAATTGAAATATGTGTATTAGAATAAAATTTAATTTGCAAGGTAAGTGTATTTGTGTTGCTATAGAAACTCGCATTGAAGCATTTTGAAATTTGCAATTTATATTCCTAGTAGAAAAAGCATGTGATGTTTCTTCCCGCAGACTCTCTGTGACTGGACTGGGTTACCAAGGTAACAACGGAAACGGACGACTGCAGCATTTCATTCTGGAAATCAGTACTGAACGAAGGTCGCATATTCAATTCAATGGTTTTATGTCTAAAATTAAAAAAATTATAACTCATTCAGTTTTTAAAATTTTCTCTCAATCTTTTCGGAATTGAATTATGGAAGCGAGATGTAATATACAAAAAAAAAAAAAAAAAAAAGAAATGATTTATCTCTAAACGCTTTTGGGTTATAGAATGTTTTGTGAAAAAATCGACGTTTCGTAAAATCTAAAAATATGGATCGCTAATCCGTATTTTGTAAAAATGTTTATATGGTTCGAAAGAGGATTAAATGTCCTCTCTGAAATATACCAGTTGTTAAGAAATGGAACAGTTACTCGGTTGTACAGGGCGTTTAAAAAAAAAACGATCGAGAAAGAGAAAATTTCGACCCTTTTTAATTTTTTTTTTAAAATACAAAAAATCTGTATTTTTTTAAAAAAAATTGTACCGTAAGAATCGGTAATAAATGCTTTTTCTCGTGGTGCAGGTGTATTTTCAATATTTCCAACAGATCGGCAGCGATCGCTTTACAAAAACCCTCGAAATTTCCTCTTCCTCCTTCTTCTTTTGAGGTAAGCGGTCCCGGTCGAAAATGATGATCGCATGCCATTTTGAATTGTTTTTTTTTTGTTAGACATGGGTCGACATTTTAATTACTATCTCCGCTAATTAGGGTAGCATCGTTTAGCAAATTAGATAACGTACATCTGAGATAAATTCTCTGTCCGACGGTTCCTGTCCGAAGTCTGTGCGACCATTAGCGGCGGAGCCTTAGCTGTTTCAAGCCGTTTCTCACAGACAGACACACACATGTACAGATTTTAATAATATAAGAGATGTATGTTAAAAATGAAGTGTAGCTTGAAAATTTTCAACAAATCTACTTTTTTTTTTTTTTTTTGGAAGGAGGAGGATGGCAATTAAATCAATTCAACCCTTCCCACTCTCCTTGGCTTAGACCTTGCCAAAAGCTCAACCCATCGATCATTATGGTAGAATTGTATCTTAGCATGTATAAGAGAATCAGTAACTGTTGAGATTTTCAGAAATTCAGTTATTAACCAAAATCATTGAAAAATATTTGTTATTTTTGGTAGGCACTGCATTGTACTTACACCTAGAAATTCCATTTTTATTTGGGACTCAACCACTGATAGCTTGTCTCCTGACCACCTTAGGGGGTGTGTCTCAGACCATCGGCAATTACCCATAGTGTAGCACGAGCGTGATGTAAAATCCATGCAATGATATATTGTATTCTAAAGTGTGGTGGCAAGAAGTCTCATGTAAAAAGGCGAAAGTCTTTTCAAGCACATTTCCACTGCATTTTTGAATATAAAAATTGAGGAAAAAACCTAAAATTCCATACAAAAAGCATGGGATGAAAATAAAAATACACTACGTTAAGGCCGGGAAAAAAAAAAAAAGGTTAACACCAGAAGGAATAAAAGGAAAAAATTAAGTAGAAAAAGTCATTCAAGAACAGAAAGGGATTTGGGTTAAGGCATTAAACCTTTTGTCGAGGATTTAATATGACTCGTGTAGTATGTAGTAATAAATTTTCTTTGGGATAATGTTAACATGTGCCAAATTGACAGGAAAATCCTAATATTAGAATTTTGCTAAAAACTGTTTAGGGTCAAACAGAAAAGAATTGGAGGATATGCATATCAGTGGCGGCTCGTGAATTGAACATAGATAAGTGCTGAAGAATAACATTAAAGTAGTTATGCATAACTTTAACGAAAAGTACCCATTTTATTTAAATGTAAATTCATACTTTATAAATGAGTACAGTGTAAAATATTAGATGAAGTGCTTCTTCACCTATTTTCGATCCACGAGCTGCCGCTGATGTATATCGGATTAAATATAATTCCCCCTCATTTAAGGGACACCATAATATGTAAACTATATATATTGTATATATTAATAAATACAAGTGAATTCGAAGGCAGATGATGGGTATTTGTATGTGCTGAATTACTTTGTAAACAAAGAGGCAGGTTCCAGTCCATGACAGCTCATATAAAATTATTTTATTTATTTTTAAATGAATAAAGTGAATTTGATGGAAAACAGATATTTGTGTATGTCAAACTATTTGGTAAACAAAGAAACAGGTTCCAGTTCAGGACTGTATATATAATTTTTTATGAATATGAACGAATTTAAAGATAGGTGATACCTATTTGCAGGTGTTGAACTATTTGGTAAACAAAGAGACATTTTCCAGTTCATGACTGTTCATATAATTAATTACTTTCTTCTACGTTCAATTGAGGAAAGTATTGTATTTGTAAAAAAATTTTAACGTCAAGTTTTCAATGGACTAGAACACAATTTGATCATTTTTAGAAAATGTGCGTGGCAAAATATTATGGCAAATGTATCTCAGGAACTATTGCTCAGAATTTCATAAAATTTTATATGTAGTTGCACCTTGGCATAAATTAGTGCCTATCAACTTTTGGTGAAAATCATCCAGCAGGTGGCATTGCCATCCCACTTTATTTCAGATATAACAACTACAGTAGGATCTTCATTAATTTGTATTAATATTAGAAGAGAAAACAAAAAGAACAATCAGTTTCACTAACTTATCTTATTTGAATTATTAAAATGTAGATAACATTTAAAGGCTAAGTTTTACTATAAGGCACCCATTGGCGATTTGTGACACTGTGATGCGATTCAGTGTATCGACACTTTTTAATGTATCGTAACTTTGATTAACCATTTCGGAACTTTGTTTTTCTTTTTGCACCGACCATGTTTTTTGTAATGCGGCCTAGCTGAATGATTTTTTTTTTTTTTAAATGTGTTTTTGAGATTTAAAAATTATTTTTTCGAGTGTATTTTATTATTATTATTTAGAGAAAAATTAGTGCATGGTAGTAATTAATGCAGTACAGATGTTCATGCATTTTCCGATGCATGCACCACATATTAGGGGTATTTAGTGATTTTTTTTTGGTTTTAATATCGGGATCCTAAATTCTGCAGTACATATTTTTATGCATTTTCTGGTTCATGTGTTACGAATTAAGGATATCAAGTGATTTTTTTTTTTTTTTTTTTTTTTTTTTTTAATATCGGGATACTGACCGCTGCAGTACAGATTTTTTATACATTTTCCAATTCATGCGTTTATGAGTAAGGGGTATCCATCCAGTGATGTTATTTATTTATTGCGATTGTTTCTATACAGATTTTTATTTTCATACATTTTCAGATTCATGCAAGGATGTAATTTTGAAAATTTGTGGAAAATATCTTCAATTTATACATAAATCATAACATTGAATTTTATGTGCTAAAGCTTGAAAGCCCTCTGATATATTTATTTATTTTTTGTGGTGAAGTAGCTCAAATTTCTATTAATTACTGTTTATTTTATTTTATTAATCTTAAATAGGCTACATTTTTTTCAGTGAATTTCAGAACAAGCACCAGAGTGAAACAATAATTTACTTTATTTAAAATGCATTTTTGATGTTTTGTAATGATTCAGAGTAACGATCAGGGTTGGGTTTCTTCCGGAAGAAACTATAAAAAACCAGAAGAAACCAACCAAAAGACAAAACAGATGTTCAAAATTAAAATTTATGAACTATATAAACTCAAAGCATAAATATAATGCCAAATCTAAACTATAATTCAATTGATATTAAAAATATCTTTAGAAAAATAAGTTATTTGATAACAAACACTAAATATACACAGGTGACGGGTTTTTACCTTTCAATGCTAATATTTTTAGAACTTTTTGCATACATACTATCTCATAATATTATTATACGTTCACACAGTACAAGTGATAGTAATTATTGAATTTTTAGCCATAATATTTGCACTTTTTTTTTTTTTTTTTTTTTTTTTTTTTTTTTTTTTTTAAGGGCACAATTTTTTGTATAAACTCGAAGCTGGTACCCAATGAATCAATAAGTAAGATACCTACTTTTAAACTATCCTGCAAGCTCTCTAGGATATAAAAAAAAAATCCATAGTTTGTATTTATCTATTTTAAGTTGAAAAATAAAGTGCAGTATTGAACTACGAAAAAGTGTTTCATTTGTTTTACAGGCAACTCCCTCTAACGATCAAAAGTTTTGTCCAGAGGTTGTGCAGATAATAGAAATTTGCAAATTAGAGATCATTGTCTTTGTTTACAGTTTTCTTTTACCGATACAAAGTCAGTCATTATTAATTAAATAGACATCAAATGGAAAGAGGATTTTTAATAATTTTTAGAATAAATATTTCTTTAATATTAATAAAACTAATCTATCACATTCATATATGATGGTAAATAATTTAAGCATATTCAAATAATAGGTAAATACAAAATGTAAACAAACATATTTAAAAAATACAAAACAAAATATTTTTGAAAGTCTGGAAATAATATTCATTGTTGATTAATTTTGTTAAACATTCATGTAATAGTGGTTCATTTCCAGCACTAGTCTGTATGAATTGCAGGATAATAAATATAAGAATGGTTAATCCCCCCCCCCCTTTCCCATTTGTGTTTCAAAGTAAGGATTATGCTAAAAGTCTGATAAAAATATAATTATAAGATAAGAAAAAAACTTTTTACATACCATGTTTTTAATTTTTCTGATAAGTCATTAATAAAATATGCGAGGCTAAAAAATAATATTTTATCAATATTTAAGCATGCGGAATCACTTCAGTGAAATAATAATAATAGTGAAAAAAAAAAAGTTGGTTTTAAAAATAAAATATTACTCTTTTTAGAACAACGTATATTAGCACTTATCAATGTGAAAAAATTTCAAAATTGATAATGACGTCAATTTTTGTGAAATGCATAATTTAACTTTTTATAATTTTTTCACATTCACATTGAATTAAATGTATTTATTTTTATGTTGAAAGAAAATGAACTTGTAAATTTTTTTTGGCAACAATTAAATTATAGCTAATTTTTAATGGCTATTTTATTGCTATTAAGAGCTGATTATTTTCATATTTTAATTAATTAAAAGAAAACTATTCAAAAATCTGACTTCGTAGTATTGTGTTGTCACCGGGTTCTGAGTTACTGTGAAAGTTTCAAATGTCTAGCTAGTAGGGAAATTATTTAAAAATAGATTGCAAGATTTGTACCGAACAAACAAACAAGAATCGAAGTTAATAAAAACATGGTAATGAAAAGTAAAAATGTGAGAAATGTAATTTTTTTTAAAAATATGAGATCTAAATTTCTTTTAGATTAAAAAATCAATTACAGATTAGAAGGATTTGCAGATTATAAATCTGCAGATTAAAGGGAGTTGACTGTACTGTATGTGACTATAAGGAAAATAAAGTTTTTGATGACATTTTGTAATACAGTAAAAGTAATTATTGCATACTGGTATTTTAATTAACTGGATTACGTTAAGAGCTGTTTGATCAGAAAGTATAAGCAATTGATCCAAATTATTATTTATTACCAGTTAAAGAAACAAAATTGTCTAAATTATAAAACTTTATATTGTTTAAATTGAAATTGATTATTTTACCGAATTTTGAGTATTTTGGAACGTGATCATCAGATACCTAGGCTCATTAGCTCATTTTGATTAAAAAAAACCTCATAATTATTAACTAAATAGGTTATTAAATTTGTATAGGTACAGTAAGACCCCGCTTAACGCGGGGGATACATTCCATCAAGTAGAGCGTAATGCTAAACAGCGCGTGTACAATTTCAGGTAATCCCCATACTGCTGCGAGCAATTTCGGGGAATCCACAGGGGAAATAAAAGAGCGCTAAAGTGAAACAGCGTTAAGAGGGGTCTTACTGTATATTTAAAGTCACTTAAACTTGTTTATAAGATCAACGCATCCATTGTATCTTACAAATCTGCAATTTATAGGATAAATTTTTAAGAAAAACAGTTTCTTCCACTTGGAAGAAACCTATTTCTTCCGGCCGGTTTTTTCCACCTTTGAAGAAACTTGCCAACACTGGTAACGATTAACGATTTTTTTCTTACTAGATAAGTAAAATAATCATTTATTTCCTAAAATTTTGTTTTAAATGTTCCATAATGATGAAAAGTATTGTTTCATGACATTTTTATTTAATTCACGACATTGTGAAACGATTCACAGTACTGACTCACAAACAAAATCAAAACACTATCATACCGCTTGATCAAAACATCGGCAACAGCAATAAGCAATGGGTGCCTTATAGTAAAGCTGTTCCCATTTAAATCTAGCAAGTTCAACTTATTCATATGTCTATGCAATCGTACTACATGTAATATAATGGGAACCACTGCATAATGGTCAAAATGAATATATCTAAATTTTATGCAAATTGAGCAAGATCAACACCATTTTTAAAAATAAAGTTAGAACCAATAAAGTAGACTAACCAGTTTTCCATTGTTATATATATAGATGTATAAAATATTACAATAGTAATTATTCATGAGGTTACAGTAATCACACTCATAACAGGAACTGGGCATTTTAAAATTAGTGGAATTAAATAATTTACCTTTCTTTAGATATTTAAAATCTGTGTGAGTAGTTAAAAAAAAAAATGCTTACAAATAAATTACAGATTTCAAAAGTTGTACTTCTTTCAAATTTAAACAACTACCTGGATTGGTTTATACCCTCCCTCTCAGTATGTTTAAAAAGAGAGAGAGAGAGGAATACAGAAAGTTTACGTAAATAGGAATTTATACCAAGGACTATTTGTAAAAAACTACAGGAGATGTATAATTACAAAACTAAATCAATATTTTACACAATTCATATAAGAAAGATATAAATTAGCTAAAAATATTTATTACTTCACTTTTTTTTTCCTGAAAAAATTTACATTACGGTGCAACAGATTTTGTTTACTTTGTGGAAATACTGAAAACTAACACTATCACATCGGATTGCAGTTTTCTTTCCTCCCCCCCCAAATACGATAAAAAAATAAATGAAAATCATTTTACATTTTTAAATTTAACCATGGATAAGTTTAATAAGACAATTGAGGCATTGACAATGAAAATAAGGAAAGTGCCAAAAATTAAATTTTACAGGAGAAGCAACAGAAGTTTTGATGGTCCAATATCAAAATGAATAATCACGCTCTTGACTACAAATGGTTTATTGAAGCAAAAGACATAACAGGTAAGTGTGAAAAGAAAAAAAAAATATTTTAATTATTAGAAAAATTCCGGCAACGACTGAAACTAAATGAAGCTCGTTAGGCACTTGCCTCTTTTTCAATGCTATTGGCGTTGGAACATAGATTATTTTCAGTGAAAAAACGCAGTTTCGCAAATTTTGGCACTTACCTCATTTTCATTTTCAACGCCTCAATTAGAAAATTAATAAATACAAAAAAGGGAATCTGAATAATTTCAGAAACTGGGCAAAGTTTATATTTAATTTACTTTAATATATATTCTGCAATATATTATTTTTAAATAAACGTTAAAATAATGCTGGAATTATAAATAACTAAATAAATCCAGTGTTCATTATTAATTAGTTTACATATTTATGGATACATAATTACTTTTATATAGAGAGATACACATATTTTAATATGCCATAAATTTAATATTTAATATACGTTCTTCAGACAAAATATATTTTTACTGTTTTTAATACACAATCATTTAGTCATCTCTTCAATATATTTTACTGCTTTTAATATAGATTCATTTAGTCATTTCTTATTACATTTATAACATAAATGTTATTTTTCAAGAGATACGAAAGCAAACACAAGCCTCGTTGCGTATCTAGTAAAAACATGTTTGTAAACAAACTAAAATATCTGGCGTTCTATGGTTTTCGCCAAGAGATCGATCGCCAAAAACCACGTGACTGAATCGACCAATGAGATGGATGTATTTGATATGACTGCAGATTTGTGCCTTCTATTTAGAATTTCGCTGCCGGGATCTTGGAAATTCGGTACCGGGAAGTTTCCGCCACGGAAACTTCTCAGCATGTTCGTTGTAGGGGTCCAGAACTTCTAAGCCACTGGTGAAGCAGTACAAATACGAACGGAAGCATAAACCAATTTCATTAGCCTGTTTTTTTTTTTTTTTTTTTTTCAAACTGATATTTAATTTCATCTTGTTAGCACATTACGAATAATTTTTATTCTTGGTGCACATGTTTTCTCTTTTCCTGTATTGTAATCTGTGATTCATCACAATAGTCTTTGCAATTTAGTTGTAGAGTAGCAGTCAGGTCACTGTAATAAAATGTCTACTTCAATTTTAAACCAATATTGTGGTTATGGTTAAGTTAAAAATTGAAGAGAAAGGCAGAATCTCGGAATTATTTGTGCTATACCTTCTCTTTAAGTTTTAAAAACAATACTTGTTTCTACTTAAACTGTTAAATTTTCACAAACTATCTTTAATTAATTTATTATTTATTTATTTCAGATAATAGAACATATCACTTGTTTATATATTTTTTTAATAAATCTATTTATTAAATTTTATTTTCCTAAAGTAAAAAGGTTCATTAAAAAAAAAAAAAAAAAAAAGTGCGGGGAAAGAGATATTTATTGTTTATAAGTTCATGATTCATATCCAAAAAAAGTTCAACAAAGGGAATAAAGACGCAACCAAATAAATAATAAAATGCGAATATAAATGGAAGAATTTTTTAAAAAGTCAAATATCTCTGAAACCTTTCTAAAAATTATATTTACTTAAACTTAGGGAAGAATGTAGCATCAGGCATATCAAATGTCAGCATGTGTAGTTACGCTCATCAGTTCCTCATTCTGTCACGCTTTAGGCTTAAGAGGTTTCCTTGGACTGTCTCCTAATTTTAATACTGTAGTTAATTTTAAAAAACCTAATTGTTCGATCGATAAGCTGTTTAATCCGAAGGATTCAGAAAAATTATGCCTTACATTTGGTACCTGTAATGAAGATTTGATTAGATTCTTTAAAATTAATTAAAATATGAAAATAAAAGCTTTCAAATACATTTAAAATTTTAATTGTTGCGTTTTTTTTTTTTCCCAGAATAAAATAAAATATGCTTTCCCGTAAACAAAACAAATAAATAAATAAAATAAAATAAAACAAAATAAATGAAAATTTGCTCATTCATATAAAAAAATTGACGTCTATGAAATACTAAATTTAAAGGTAACGAAGTGATAAACAAGGTGAGAAAATTTCGCGCGGGCTTGTTAGCAAATGAATTATTTAAAGTGAGAAATAAATAAAATGAAACGATCATATTTCAAAGGACGCTTTAGTCGCCCAACAACAAACTAGTTAATAAAATAAAAATAAAAAATTTAATAATAACAATATGCCAGTATCTTTTGTGGAAATAGTTATATTACTCTGCATCGGTGCTTCTGAAAACTTTTGAACAAACATACATACTATTGAAACAAACCATAAATGATTGGAATTCTCATGGCACAGGAAACGGAATCATCTTCATATGAACTGCCCCCCCCTCTTCATAAAGAGAGTTTCAGTCTTTGCTTTTCTATTTATCTTTTTTTTTTTTTTTTTTTAAGTCGATTTTTGTCCATTTTCGATTGCAACAGCTTTACATTAAAACTCTGATTTTGGTAAAAAAAAAACTATATAAGAAATAGAGGAAAAGTGCTCAAAATTTCTGGAGCAGGCGGGGGGGGGGGGGGTGCTGAGACCCTAGAGACAATTTTCTGGGGGGGATTTGAGCCGTCGAGCCCCTACATTGTCGGCGCCACTGCCCACATTCGTTCAGTGGTTCAGCACGCATTCACAATCACAAACAGAATTGAAATGTACATGGTAGTCAGATAGCCTGGTGCGTATATGAACTGACTCACAATTCCCAAACCGAAACTGAAATGGACAAGTCACTGACAGGGCCCGACTTAGGCTACCTGTAGCCCCGGGGCAAGCCTATTCTGGGGGCCCCCTTCAGTAGCATAAGAGGTCTTTAGGTTGCAGAATTTCTGTATTCGCCTGTAGGGGGGCCCCTTCCAGAAGGGGGGCCCAGGGCATTTGCCCCGTATGCCCTGCCGTAAGTCGGGGCCTGGTCACTGAGCTAAAGCAGTTGAACATGCGCACACAAAATTCATTTCGCCAAATCTTTTGCTATTCTTTAATCTCGACAAGTACGCTACGAGCTGGAGAGTTCAGTTTCTCCAATCGAACGGGCTTCTCGAGAAGTACTTACAAATGCACTTGATGTTTCATTAACATAAATTTGTAAATGATTATTAGTATTACCTTCCTTTTTTTTTTTGGTGCAGAAGTTGGGGGGGGGGGACCTTTTATAACACAGTCCACACATTTGTGGTGTTTCTCTCTATATAATTGGGTGGATGTGTGAATAGACGACTTTTTACAGAAAACGCTTTAGATACTTTAGAATTAAACAGGAAAAAAGGCGTGCCTCCTGTATGAATCCGATATTCGTGTTAGTTTTTATTTTTTAAGAATATTCTCTACACATATCTGGTTTTCCCTTCCTTTCAATCTAGGTCTCTTTTCAGAAAACCCTTTATGATTTATTTCGCCTACGTAAGACTTTTCTCCTATATGGATTCATAAACATTTTTTGTTTCTCCTTTTGATAAATCTTCCGATTACATGATATGTAGAGCATATTTAGTACTCCTTACAGAAAAACCTTTATGGTTTATTTAACATTTCTATGGCTTTTCTCCTGTGTGGATGCTTAGATGAATATTTAGAGTACTCTTTCCAGAAATTTTTTTCTGACATATTTGTGACGTATTTGACATACGTATGCTCTTCCTCCTGTATGAGTGCATGAATGTTGCGAATGTTTCTTTAAAATTATGTTATGAGAAAAACCTTTGATATGCATTATATACACGTATAACTTTTTACTTTTTTGAATGAGTAGATGGGAACTTAAGATCCCTTTTGCAAAAATCTTTTCAGTTATATTTCTACAAGTTTCGCTTTCCTTCCGTAGATATCCTTTCGATACGTATATGTCTATTTATCTTACTGTTTCCAGAAAGTCCTTAAGAACATATTATAAACATATATGGCTTTCTCATGTATGAGTGCGTAAATGCTTACTCAAATTTCCTTTTTGAGAAAATCCTTTGAAACATATTTCACACACGTATGGCTTTTCTTCTGTGTGGATGCGTAGATGTGCTTTTAGATTATTTATTTCCGAAAATCCTTTTGAGCATATTTCACACACGTATGGCTTTTCCCCTGTATGAGACCGTATATGCCTGCGCAAATCTCCTTTTTCAGCATATCCTTTAAAACATATTTCACAGACGTATGGCATTTCTCCTGTATGCATGTATGAATGCCTATCCAAACTTTCTTTTCGGGAAAATCCTTTAGAACATATTTCACACACGTATGGCTTTTCTCCAGTATGGATGCGTGAATGTTTATTCAAATGCCCTTTTTGAGAAAATCTTTTCGAACATATTTCACACACATATGGTTTTTCTCCAGTGTGGATGAGTGTATGTTTATCCATATGGTTTTTCTGAGAAAATCCTTTAAAACATATTTCGCACGTATACGGTTTTACTTCTGTATGTATGCGTAGATGAGTTTTTAGATTACTCATTCCTGAAAATCTTTTAGAACATATTTCACACACGTAGGGCTTTTCTCCCGTATGAGTACGTGAATGATCGTCGAAATGTCCTTTTTGAGAAAATCCTTTAGAACATATTCCACAGACGTATGGCTTTTCTCCTGTATGAGTACGTGAATGTGTATCCATATGTACTTTTTGAGAAAATCTTTTAAAACATATTTCACAAATATACGGTTTTTCTTCTGTATGTATGCGTAGATGAGTTATTAGATTATTCATTTCCGAAAATTCTTTAGTACATATTTCACACATATATGGTTTCCTTTCTGTATGTATGCATTGATGTGTACTTAGATGGCCTTGATCAGAAAATCTTTCAGAACAAACTTTACATAAATATGGCTTTTCCAGTTTGTGAATTTGTATTTGTCCATTCAACTTCTTGTTTTCAGAAAACCCTTTCGAACATACCTGATTCATGTTTTTTTTTTTTTTTTTTTCTGTATTGGTGATAAATGCACTTGTGTATTCTTGTCTGAGAAAAGTTTTAGAACATACTTCACTCGAATGCAAATATTCGCTTGTTTATTGCATTTGTTGTCTGTGTAAGTGTAGTCATATTCTCTTTAGAGAAAACTTCTTTGAAGACATCATAGAAATAAATATTTTATTCTCAAAAGAATTTTATAGATTTATTCAGAGTTTTAACTCCTTTTAAAATAAACCCTTTAAAATATAAATCCTCAATTACTAATTTTTTTGCAAATACATTACTGTAGCGTAAGTTTCAAGACTCATCCCAAACATTATATACATTGGGTATTATTACTTATTGTTTACTATTACTTATTTCGAAGTTAGATTTTGAAGGAGACATTTTAAATGCGGTTTGTAGCGATAAATCTTTTTCTTTTTTAAATGAGTTGAAATGGTTGAAAAGCTGGCGCATCAGACAGGCGTCTAGCGTCTTTGCCAGCCTGGCTATAGGCAATCAGAAATTGACCTCATATTTCATCTTTAAAATCGATTCTTTAGTTAGTTTCCGTCCGAATAACTCAAGCGTGTTTTGTTTCTGTTCAGCTCGTTCCTTTAAAATAGTAAAATTACAACCGAACTGATTAACAAATAAATGCTATTTGACTATATAAAAACAAAACTCATATTTTTTATAAGTAAACTTAAGAAACAATTTTTCGTATTTAAGCCAACCTTTGAACAAATTTTGTAAATGACAAAAATGTGATTCTGAAGCATCAAGTGATGTGAAATGGGCTGATCAAATAAATAAAATAGTTTTTATCAGAAAGTTATACACACTGAAGAAATATAACGATAAAAATGTTTACTATTTTATTTCATTTGAAAGACGTCCGAAAAGTTTTTAAGGAAAATATTCAGTAAATGTCTCTAATAATTAATATATATATATATATATATATATATCTTTTTTTTTTTTTGTAAACCTTCTTTATCAAAAGTTACTTTTAAGTTACTCCTTATAAGATATAGTCACACCCCCCTTTTAATTATGTAATCAAGTGTAACTCAGTTATATAAATAGTTGCATCCCATTATAATTATTTAATGCACTTGGAGTTATTAAAATAGAATTAAAAAATATATTTAAAATTATTTTTAAAATAAAAAAATTAAGTATTTGCATATTGTGTACCTGTCAGGCAGAGTTCGGCAAAATCGTAATTCAATTAATTTGTAATGAATTACATTTCAATTGACAGTAAGCAATTACAATTAGGATTACTTGTAATTGTAAATGAGCATCTGCAATTAATCATTACTTTAATTATAACTAAAAGCTTTCAATTATAATTACTTTACTGTAATTATAATTGAAAAGTTTTAGTTACAGTTACATGTAACGTAATGAATAATCATTTTATAAAATTGAAATGTAATTGCAATTAAAAACATTATAATTATAATTATCTGCCTGTAATTATAAATAAATGTTGCAGTTATAATTATATGTAATTTTAATGGGTAATCATTTTATAGAATTAGAATATAATTGTAATTATACATTATAATTATAATTACTTTTCTGTACTTATAATTAAAAATTTATGATTACAATTATGTGTAATTTA
The DNA here is from genome assembly GCA_963930645.1 of Salticus scenicus. Taxonomy (NCBI): domain Eukaryota; kingdom Metazoa; phylum Arthropoda; class Arachnida; order Araneae; family Salticidae; genus Salticus; species Salticus scenicus. Next base: position 148,168 of record OZ005658.1, on the reverse strand, counting down.
ATTGTTAATTATTTTACGCAATTAGAAGTGCAATTGTAATTACTGACGATATAATTATAATATTGTAATTGTGACTTTGGAATTCAAATTAGATTTAAGTGGACATCGATTTAACTTCGGTGATGTTCTGACGAAAAGTTATGATTCAATCCATACGAAATTTTGAATTTAGAGTTAAGTGTTCATATGACAAACACTTTATTCCTGGAAGGGGGAGGGTCTGATCCCAACTTGCCTTATCTCAAAAAATTATAGTCCGAACTTTTAAGAAACTTTATGTTTCGAGTTAGTTTGGTGTTAGTATGACAAAAATCGATCCGTTGGAAGGGGGGGGGGGGAATCTTACCTGCCACGGAGCTTCATTTCGAAAAATTATGGTCGAAACTTTACAAAATTTTGAATTTGTGGTTGGTTGGCTGTTTGTATAACAAAGATTTCACCATTCAAAGGAAGGAGAGTTTTATCCCCCATCCCCCTCACCAAAATTAGCGTACAAATTTTACGAAATTTTAAATTTCGGGATGTTTGGCGTTAGTATGGTAAAAGCTGCACTGTTGGAAGGGGGAGGGTCTTAACCTCCCCTCCCCCCCCACACACAAGGGGCCTTTTGTCGAAAAGTAATGGTCCAAACTTTACTAAATTTTAAATTTAGATTTGTTTGAGAGTTAGTATAACAAAGACTGCACCGATGGAAGAACGGGGGGGGGGGGGTTCTTACACCCCACGGTGTCTTATCTCGGAAACTTACAGCCCTAACTTTTTGAAATTTTAAATTTGGTGTTGGTTAAGTGTTAGTATAACAAAAAATGCACCATTGGAAAGGGGGAGAATCTTATCCCACTCAGTCCCTTATGATGGAAATTTATGGTCCTAATTTTACGAAATTTTAAACTTGGAGTTGGTTTTGTGTTATTATAACAAAGAGTTCAACATTGGAAGGGAATAATGTCTTAGTTGGCATATCAATGCGAATCGGCTAGTGTGGTGAACGTGTTGGGAGCGCGGCATTTTGGATGGCCTCGTGTCGTCCTCAAAAGGTTTAAGGGTTATTCTGGCCGCCAAACGGTGGCTCGGCCAGGATCGAGGGCCCGAGTCCCGATATTGACTTACTCAGGTTTGTCCGAAGGGGAGAATAAGGGCCTTGTAATCCTGACTGTCGGCCATGCCTGGGCCACTGCCCGCTGTCATGTGGCAGGTAAATTGCTGTCGTGGAGGTTAGGACTTGCACAATGTTGGGACGTCACTGACGGGACTGTATGGATACCCACTGTATCTGGGACAGTTGGTGATGGGGCGCACTAGCGCGCCACCTCTCTTCCCCCCCATAGTGCCTTATCTCGAAAAATTATCTTCCGCAAGCTTTACGAAATTTTAAATTTGGGGTTGGTTTAGCATTATTATAACAAAGATTACACCAGTGGAAGGGGAAGGGTCTTACCCCCCCCCACGTTGCCTTATCTCGGAAAGCATTAGTGTTGCGGAATAAGGCCGATTGACTACTCTTGGGTCCTAGGCCAGAGGGGGCGTGCCTTCCATGGAGGTCTTTCTAAGGTGTCCTAGCCCGTATTTACACAAGTTTCGGAGAAAACCACGGAATACTCCAAACAGCTAGGCAGACGATTAGGGGGGGGAGGGGCAAAGGGGAGCAAAAATTTAAGAATTCAGTTAGACCATTCAAAATTGGTATATATAGGTTTTCGGGGTCTACGAGTCGAATGAGGATATCTTCGAAAGTGTAAAATTAATAGGTCGGACAAAAAAGAGGGGCAGGGGGGGGGGCAAAAAATTAGAAATTGAATTAGACCGTTCAAAATTGGTATATATAGGTTTTGGGGGCCTACAACTCTAATGAGGATATTTTCGGACGTGTAAATTTATTAGGGGGGACAGGACGGGGGCTATAAATAAGCAGCTGCTTTGATTTTGGTTTGGAGTATCGCTCGCTCTACTTTTCTTTTTCTCTGCATATTAAGGCTCATTAAACAGTAACCTATGATTAAAAGTCAATTCCTAATCACTGAAAAGAAGATCCATGCCTGTACCGGGACTCGAACCTGGCACCTGTAAGCTGATGGGGAAAAAAATTCAGTTGCCTAGAAATTTTCTTCTTACCCTTTTATCGGCTACAAAACTCAATAAAAATACACTAATTGACTTATAGATTTATAATCCTTTTTTTTCTTCTTCTTTTTTCTGTAATACATGCGAAAGGCTATTTAAAAAAGAGTTGCCGCTACAAAGTTGAAGAAAATAGTTAGAGCTGTTTTTAGAACACCAATTCCCCAGACCTAAGATTGATCTACCAAATAGGAACACTGTTAAACTTTTTCTACTATAATCAACTAATACATGCAAAAGGACATCTAAAAATAGATTTACATTGCAAATTTCAAGAAATTCATTTAAGTAGTTTCTGAAATACTGTCTTTAATTAAAATTTAATTCTTCTTTCAGTTTTTCAATTTTCACTAAAAGTGGACAAATTCATCTGTATATTGGACCTGTCTTAATTTCAAATTTTCATTTTGAATATGTTTGTCATACCTCCCCCCTCCTCCCCCACCCCCCACCACACACACTCATTAACACAAGCACTGATCGATTAAAAAAAGGGGGGGGGGCAAATGACCTTAAAATATATAAAAAAAAATAACAAAGATAATCTGTATTTATTTATTTGAAGAGATATCTCACAGATCACCAAGGTCAGTCAGTCAAAGCTCATTTTATTTAGTGGGGAAAATTGTCTATAGAATTACATATTTGATAATTGATATTTTTAAATCCCATTTTCCCATTCCGAAAATTTACAACTATTAAATTTGTGATTGTTTTCTAAAAATTAAATTAGAAAAAAAGTAAAATAAAATAAAGAAATAAAAAGAAATAAAACATGACTTAATCAATATACTGAAATAGTTCCTTAATTTTTCTTATTACCAGTTTCTGATTCACAAATTTAATTTTGTGATTTTTAATTTTGCTTTCTTTACCACTCTGTCCTCCCCCCCCCCCCCCACACACACACTCGAAAAATAAAAGATGAAATTCTGGCAAAAACCTAATTTATCTTAGGACTGAGAACTATCAGTTTCTTTTTTTTTTTTTTTTTTTTATTATAGCATCTCTTTCAAATTATTCAAACATATTTTCGATAAATTTTAGATTTCGATAAATGTTCAACTATGTAAAAATGGCACCAAAAAAAAAAAAAAACGCAGATTGAGACTAATAGTCCTCAGTCCTAATAAGATTAAAAGTCGAAATATTTAACCAAAAACAATATTTCTATTATTTATCGTAGTTGGATAACGAAAGCAAAAATGAAATCTCATTGAATATTTGTTATTTTGTTGGCATCTGTATGTTTATGTGGTAATTTATAGGATTGTCTCTTCTTCGTTCTCATTTTTTTTCTTTTTAATCATATATATATATATATATATATATATATAGGAGTCAGACAGGGATGTAGTCTATCCCCAACTCTGTTTAATCTCCACAAAGACGACATCATCCGAACATGGAAAGCTTCAGCCGCCCCAGGAATTAAGCTAAAAGTAGACATGTTCATCAACACGCTACTGTTCGCGGATGACCATTTTATCATTCAGGAATGTGAAGACGATGTACAGAGATCAACGTATAGCCTACACAAAATCTGTCAAGACTATGGAATGAAAATCTCGATAAAAAAACCCAAATCTATGGCTTTCAAAGGGAAAGACCCTATTCGTACAAAAATTGTCATTGAAAATGAAGTCATAGAACAAGTATTACACTTTACCTATCTAGGTTGTGATCTCACTTATGAATACGAGAACGAGGTACAGCAGAAATTGCACAAATTCCAATACATCTGTGGAACTTTGAGAAAGACCCTCAGGAACAAGACACGAAAAGAAACACAACTTAAATTCTATAGGGTCATGGCCACACACGTCTTACTTTATGGTTCAGAGACATGGACCTTGGGGAGCCGGGATCTATCGAGAATCCAAGCAAAAGAAATGCGACATTTGAGACCTATAAAAGGCTGCACAATTTTCGACAAGATTCGGAATGAAGACATCAGGAAGGAGTTAAAGGTCTTCAACTTATGTGATCGAATACAAGAATATCGTACTAAATGGAAAGACCATGTACAGCGTATGCCGGAAACACGGTTCCCCAGAGCTGCCCTCGACTACTCCCCACAGGGCAGGAGAGATCGAGGACGACCGAGAAAGCGGTGGACCAGTGGCGGATTCAGAACTTGACTTTTGGGGGGGGGGGGCTAAGACTTTTCAAAGTGTTTTTCTAGACCAATAAAAAATTTACAATTGCAATATTCAATTGTGAATGTCAGTGTTTTTTTTTGGGGGGGGGGCTTTAGCCCCTAGCCCCCCCCCCTTAAATCCGCCTCTGCGGTAGACTGAAAAATGAAGCCGGAACAGGCACTATGCCTAATCCCTGAAGTTGATGATGATGATATATATATATATATATTAAGTGCTAACATTAGTCGGGTTTAAAGCACTGTTGGGTCGGCTAATTTTATCTTTTGTGATCCCCCCCCCCCTCCCTCCAAAATTTGTTTGCTACAGCCCTATGTGACACGTATCGCCCCAGATTTAATTTTCTTAATTAAATCATGTGTTTTCTCTCAAATTATTAAAATAAGTATTTAATCGCAGCTGAGCTGGGCACCTTGGGAGAAGAAATGATGATAGATGGACCATTGAAATCCTATTTTAGATACCGAGAGATAAGAAAAGACTGAGGAAGAGATTATTATGTTAGTAGAGAGATAAAATTTTAAAGTTTGGAAAAGCAGAATTGCAGAAAATTGAACAGGTTGGAATCACTTAGGAGAGGTATTCATTCTGAAGTGAATTGATAAAAGGTGAAACTGATGATTGTGATAATGAAATATTTGCTGTTAGGATTGTAATCATGTGCATAATTACTTTTTAAATACCAAATTGAAATAAGTAATAATTTAGTACATTGAAAAAAAAATTATATATATAATTGGAAATATTTAGTACCATTGTAACACTCAGCTATACATATATGTTTACATTACAATTTTGACCTATCTAAAAACGGTCAGATGGTTAAGTTATCAGAAATTCTGACGTTTGTTAATTAAACCCTAAACTTATTTTCATGGTTTTGTAAATCAGAACAGAATTTTTTTTATTTCAGTTCAATACATCAGAGCCGAACTTGGCTAACTGAGGCCTTTACACTTCTCTTATAGTTTCAACACACCCAATCCCCCAACCCCCTAAAAAAAAAAAAGTTTCACATTTCATTTGGGTATCCACTGTGGTGCAGTCTGTTTTGAATGTTAGTTTCTTAGTCATCAATTCCTTATCAAAACAAAAACATAGTTTTAAGTCTTGATTAAAGTAACAGAAATATAAATGGGTAAAAAATGTAAAAATATGTTTTAAAAAGTGCTTTGTTAGAAGCAAAACGAAGATTAGATTTGGTTAATGAAAATGATAATAATAAAAAACGAGGGGGAGGTGAGAACATTGAATAAATAAATATAGCATACAGCTATTTAAAGGTTTCATAAAAGGAACTTCTTTTCCAGTCCATAAATAATAATGATAATAAAAGATAATATATGTATGCTATCAATTATACTTAGATTCATCACCGATTTTTTTTTTCACTAAGAAAAGAATTTCCTTTAATGAAGCCTTCAAATAATTATATGCTAATAAATATTAATCTGTTTCTTACTTTTTTGAACAGTTTCCTTTATCTTTTTCTCTCCCCCACCACCACTACATACACAATATATTTGACATACACCCCTTCTTTTCCGTTTTTTATTTACTGTTTTGTAAAAAAAATCAATTCCTGGATCCCCAGTTTTGAGCAGTCTAACTCAATTTCTAATTTTTGCCCCCTATACATTTTTCACTTTCGAAAATATCCGCATTCGTCTCATACGCCCCCAAAACCTATATATACTAATTTTGAATGATCTAATTCAATTTCTAATTTTTTGTCCCCCTTGCCCCAACCAATCCCCCTAATAATTTTACATTTTTTAAAATATCCTCATTCGGTTTTGGGGACTCGTAGGTCCCCAAACCTATTTAAAAAATTTTGAACAGTCTAACTCAATTTTAAATTTTTTTGCCCCCCTCCTGTCCCCTTGTTGCTGCCCCCTAATAATTTTACACTTTTGAAAATATCCTCATTTGACTCGTACGCCCTCACAACCAATATATACCAGTTATGAGCGGTCTAACTCAGTTTCTAATTTTTGCCCCCCTGCCCTTTTTTTGCCCCCTATACATTTTACACTTTCAAAAGTATCCGTATTCAACTTGTATGCCCCCAAAACCTTTATATACAAATTTTGAAGAGTTTAACTCAATTTTTAATTTTGTGGCCCTTTGCCCTCCCTAATCATTTAACACTTTCGAAAATATCGTCATTCGGCTCGTAGGTCCCCAAGACATATTTATACTAATTTTGAACGGTCTAACTCAATTTCTAATTTTTTGCCCCCCCCCCCTGCCCCTCTTCTTGCCCCACTTATTAATTTTACACTTTCAAAAATATCCACATTCGACTTGTAGACCCCGAAAATCTATATATACCAATTTTGAACGGCCTAACTGAATTCCTAATTTTTTGCACCCCCTTTGCCCCCCCTCCCCCCTAATCGTCTGCCTAGCTGTTTGGAGTATTCCGTGGTTTTCTCCGAAACTTGCGTAAATACGGGCAAGGACACCTTAGAAAGACTTCCACGGAAGGCACTCCTCCTCTGGCCTAGGACCCAAGAGTAGTCAATCGGCCTTATTTAGCAATACTAACGCTATAACTTTTCGAGATAAGGCAACGGTGGGGGGTAAGATCTTTCCCAACCTCAAATTTAAAATTTCATAAAGCTTGGAACATAATTTTTCGAGATAAGGCACTATGGGGGTAAGACACTCTTCCCTTCCAATGTTGCACTCTTTGTTATAATAACACGAAACTATCTGCAAGTTTAAAATTTCGTAAAGTTAGAAGTTAGGACCATAACTTTCCAACATAAGGGCCGAAGGGGATAAGATCCTCCCCCTTTCCAATGGTGCAATTTTTGTTATACTAGCACCTAACCAACACCAAATTTAAAATTTCAAAACGTTAGGGCTGTATGTTTCCGAGATAAGACACTGTGGGGGGTAAGAACACCCTCCCCCTCTTCGAACGGTGCAGCCCTTGTTATACTAACTTTCAAACAACTCCAAATTTAAAATTTAGTAAAGTTCGGACTATTACTTTTCGGAATAAGGCTCCTTGTGGGAGGGGGGGGGAAGACCCTCCCCCTTCCAACAGTGCTGCCTTTACCATACTAACGCTGAACATCCCGAAATTTAAAATTTCGTAAAATTTGTACCCTAATTTTGGTGAGGGGGATAAAACTTTCCTTCCTTTAAATGGTGAAATCTTTGTTATAGTAACAGCCAACCAACCACAAATTCAAAATTTTGTAAAGTTTCAACCATAATATTTCGATATGAAGCTCCATAGGAGGTAAGATCTCTCCCCCCCCCCTCCCAACGGTTCGATTTTTGTCATACTAACACCAAACTAACTCCAAACATTAAGTTTCTTAAAAGTTCGGACTATAATTTTTTGAGATAAGGCAAGTTGGGATCAGACCCTCCCCCTTCCAGGAATGCAGTGTTTTTCATATGAACACTTAACTCTAAATTCAAAATTTCGTATGGGTATGGATCGAATAATAACTTTTCGTCAGAACATCAGCGAAGTTAAATCGATGTGCACTTAAATGTAATTTGAATTCCAAAGACACAATTACAATATTATAATTATATTGTCAGTAATTACAATTACTTTTCTAATTGCGTAAAATAATTAACCATTAAATTACATATAATTGTAATCATAAATTTTTAATTATAAGTACAGGAAAGTAATTATAATTATAACGTGTAATTACAATTATATTCTAATTCTATAAAATGATTACCCATTAACATTTCATATAATTATAACTGCAACATTTAATTATAATTACAGGCGCACATAATTATAATTATAATGTTTTTAATTGCAATTACATATCAATTTTATTGAAATGATTATTCATTACATGTAACTGTAACTAAAACTTTTCAATTTTAATTACAGTAAAGTGATTATAATTGAAAGCTTTTAGTTACAATGAAAGTAATGATTAATTGCAGATCCTCATTTACAGTTACAAGTATTCATAATTGTAATTGCTTACTGTCAATAGTGGCGGATCCAGAACTTAACTTTTGGGGGGGGGGGGCTAAGATTTTTCAAGATGTAATTCCAGATGTAAAAAGTTCAAGATGTAAAAAGTTTGCAATTGTACTATTCAATTGGGAATGTCAGTACTTTTTTTTTTTGGAGGGGGGGGGGGCTTCAGCCCCCTAGCCCGCCCTTAAATCCGCCACTGGTCAATTGAAATGTAATTCATTACAAATTAATTGAATTACGATTTTCCCGAACTCTGCCTGACAGGTACACAATATGCAAATACTTATTTCTTTTTTTATTTTAAAAGTAATTTTAAATATATTTTTTTAATCCTATTTTAATAACCCCAAGTGCATTAAATAATTATAATGGGAATGCAACTATTTATATAACTGTGTTACACTTGATTACACAATTAAAGTGGGTTGTGACTGCATCTTATAAGGAGTAACTTAAAAGTAACTTTTGATAAAAGAGGGTTACCAAATATATATATATATATATATTAATTATTAGAAACATTTACTGAATATTTTGCATAAAAACTATTGTATCTTGTGTGTTGGGGTCCACAAATAACGAATACGTAATTAATACACACATTTAATCACGATAAACTACACAAATAAGCATTATATACAGGAACACTTAAAGTTACCGTACGCTAGTACGTCAGAAGAACAACAACAACTAACATAGAGTTTATACGTAGAGTTCGCATTGCACAACACAGAAACAGCGACCTCGTGCGGTCAGGCACGATCGGAACATGGAACAAAGTCTAATACATGACACTCCTCCCCCCTAGGAATAAACTATATAGTCAGTCAAATGTTTTGGCGAGGATTGGGAGCGTTCAGAACGCCTTAGAACAGGAAAGTTCGGCTCCTCGGCCACAGGACACTCAGGAGAAGGCTCGGTTGGTGAATCTTGTTGAACCGGAACATCTTCCGGAGATGGTGAAGATGGAATCACAGGAGGCTGAGTTGATGTTTCCGCATCTTGTGACCGGCTGCGAACTTGATCAACATGACGTTTCTGGATTATTCCGTCTACTAAATTTTGGGTCTTATAGGAGACTGGTCCTGTTGGCTCTATAACTCTAGCAGGAATCCACGCAGGACCTGAACTGTAATTACGAATGTACACTGGATCGTTCTCTTGAAACTGACGTAGGCGTTTAGTTTTGTTTTCCTCAGCTAGCTTTTCTTTTTTGAATTTCATCTCTTTATTCAGATCAGGATGTAACCTATCCAAGAGTGACGTCAACCGTCTATTCATCAAGAGTTCAGCAGGTGATTTACCGGTAGTAGTGCATGGCAAAATATGCTGTGAAAATAGGAATCTAGCTAGCCGGGTTTTCCAATTGCCTTGAATTATGTGCTTTAAAGCCTGCTTGGTCGTAGCCACCATTCTTTCCGCCTGGCCATTGGATGAAGGATGATAGGGAGCTACGAAAATTTGACGAATCTGGTTTTTTGCTAAAAATTGTTGAAATTCAGCAGATTTAAATGTACGGCCATTATCAGAAGCTATTGAATCCGGAAGTCCATGAGTAGCAAAAATAGATCGAAGGTTATCAATGGCGGCTGTAGATGACATGGAGGAAGCTAGTATAACCTCCAGCCACTTGGAATGAGAATCTACCACAATGAAGAATATTTTCCCTTGAAATGGACCAGCGAAATCTATATGAAGGCGTGACCATGGCTTTTCCGTCCACGCCCAAGGATGTATGGGAGCCTTGTTTGGTGCTCTTTGATTCTCCTGGCACAGACTGCAAGTTTTTACTGTATTTTCAATGGCGCTGTCCATATTAGGCCACCACACATAACTGCGTGCAAGACCTTTCATTCTCACGATGCCGGGATGTCCATTATGAAGGAGGATGAGTACCTCTTTTTGGAGGGCTGAAGGTATAATTACCCTGCTACCCCACAGGACACAATTTTTATGAACACTCAAAGCGTCCTTACGTCTGAAATAAGGTTTGAAATTTTCATCAGTCAGTTTTGAAGGCCATCCGTTTAAAACCATTAGTGAAATTCTAGATAGCACAGGGTCTTTTCTTGTCACTTCCGATATCAAGCTAGCACTCAATTGAGTAAGCGGAGCATTTTCCAACAACAGAATGTCTGCCGGTTCCAGCGAGTTGGCTTCCGGAAAATGCAAAGGTAAGCGACTCAGAGCATCAGCGTTACTAATGTCTTTACCCTTCCTATACTCTAACTTATAATCGTAAGAGGATAACAATAAACTCCACCTAATAACACGGGGTGACATCATTTGGGGTAATGGTTTCTCAGGATTAAACAGTCCCAAAAGAGGTTTATGGTCAGTTATGATTTTGAATTCTCGCCCCTGGAATTGATTAAATTTCTTTACCGCTGAAATAATAGCCAGAGCTTCGCGGTCAGTCTGACTGTAATTTCTCTCGGGCTTCGTCAACGTTCTGGAATAATATGCTATCGGCGATTCAGTGCCATTAGGTAATACGTGACTCAAGACAGCTCCAACTCCATAGGAGGAGGCATCACATGTTAAAACTACGGGAAGACTCTCATCGAAGTGTGCCAAAATTACGTCTTTCTTAAGCAATTCCTTAGCGGCCCTATACGCTCTATCATGGTTGGCCGTCCAACGCCAAACTCTGTCGTTTCGAAGCAACTGGTGCAAAGGCTCCAAAACATCTGAACGGTTTTTCAGAAAGCAACCATAGAAATTTAACATTCCAAGAAAAGCTTGAAGTTCAGTTTTATCCCTTGGGCTAGGGGCTTCATGAATGGCTTTAATTTTATCGAAACTAGGATGAATGCCCTTTTTATTTACTCGGAAACCTAACAATTCAATTTCTGGCATCGCGAACTGACATTTTTCCCGTTAAAGCTGAATCCCGAATTTTTTTAAGCGTTCTAGCACTTGTTTTAATTTTTCATTATGATCCTGAGTATTTTTCCCTTGAATGAAAATGTCATCTAAGTACGGCTGGACGCCCTCTATGCCTGCTAAGACCTCTTCCATTCGCTTTTGGAAAATAGCGACGGCTACTGAAACGCCAAATGGGAGTCTATTAACTTTGAAAAGTCCCTTAATTGTGTTTAAAGTAAGAATTTTAGAACTCGGCTCATCCACCGGAAGTTGCAGATAAGCCTCAGAAAGATCCAATTTAGAAAAAATGGTACCGCCAGTCATCGTAGTCAAAACTTCATTAACCGTAGGTAAGGGATATGTAAACGGTTTAACTGCTTGATTCACCGTACTACGGTAGTCGCCGCATAAACGAATTTTGCCACTTTTTTTTATTACTGGTACTACGGGTGTAGCCCAGTCAGAATAAGCAACAGGTTCTAGAATACCCTTCCTAACCATATTCTCTATTTCCTCCGTCACCTTACTGCGTAATGCTAGCGGAACATTTCTAGCCTTAAGAAATTTAGGAGTACTATTTTCATCTATTTTTATTGACACGGGCGGACCCGAAAATTTCCCTAGAGTCTCATTAAAAATATCCCGAAATTCTCATAAAATGGACTCGAGAGGTTGAACACAAATGGTATTGACAGAAGAATTATCTGTGCTTAACTTAATACCCAACGCATCAAACCAACTTCTACCTAACAATGATTTACCCTTACCCCCAATAACTAATAAAGGCAAAATAACATCATAAGATTTATAAGAAACATTTACATCAAAATAACCATGAACATCTAATTTTTCAGAGTCCATGTTTGGAGACACTGATCAGAGATACGTTTTAAACTAGGGGGATTAATGGGCCACAATTTAACGAAAGTATCCGAACTAATTACAGAATGTAGGGACCCGGAATCTATTTCCATCTTATGTTTAATTCCATTTAAATTAATTAACACATCATGGGATGGATAATTAAGCACTGTACTAACTGAATTTATAGTATTAATATAAGAATTATCTTCATAAATATCTGACTTACCTGTGTCAATATTTTGAAGTTTCGAATTATTTTTACCCCCAAATTTCTGGAATTTTTTAGAATTGCACATTTTTTGTATGTACCTTCTTACAAAAACGACAGACAGCTTTAAGAAATTTACATTCACCAAAGGGGTGATAATTTCCACACCGCTGACATGGCTTCTTGCCCTGAGGCGTACTCTTTGCATTGTTATCCAGTACTCTCTCGGGAGCTTTTTTCTTTGTTTTCAGAAGGTGGACAGCATTGGACCCACGAATTTCTACGGTTTGTTTAGCTGCTGCTTCGCCGGCTAAAGCTACATCCATAGCTGAAGTGAGAGTTAACTGTGTATCGGACAGAAGCTTCCTTTGTATGTCTTCATCTTGAATCCCACACACCAGGCGATCTCGTAGCATTGAATATAACTGCGTACCGAAATTGCAGTTTTCCGACAGTTTCCTAAGCTCCGCCACAAATTCTGCAATAGATTCATTCGGGCGTTGATCTCGTTTATTAAATTTGAAACGAGATAGTATTTCTGACGGTTTTGGCGAAAAGTGGTCGTCTAGAATTTTTAACAGATTGGCAAAGTCAGTTTCATTTGGAGAAGCTGGCGTACATAATGATCTTATTAAAGAATACAGTGTAGGACCCGCAACACTCAGAAATATTGCTCGCTTTTTAACCTCATCAGTAATACCATTGGCAGCAAAATAAAAATCCAGACGTTCTTTGTATTCAATCCATACAGATTTTCCGATGATGAATTCCTCAACTTTACCCAGAGACATTTCGAACAAAGGAATCGTAACTGTAATGCGTAGAAGAAGAAAATTAATAAATACATCCAATTGTACTCGTCGCCAGTATTGTATCTTGTGTGTTGGGGTCCACAAATAACGAATACGTAATTAATACACACATTTAATCACGATAAACTACACAAATAAGCATTATATACAGGAACACTTAAAGTTACCGTACGCTAGTACGTCAGAAGAACAACAACTAACATAGAGTTTATACGTAGAGTTCGCATTGCACAACACAGAAACAGCGACCTCGTGCGGTCAGGCACGATCGGAACATGGAACAAAGTCAGAAGTCTTTCAAAAGAAATAAAACAGAACTAACAGTAAAAATTTTTATAGTTATATTTCTTCAGTGTGCATAACTTTCTGATAAATATTATTTTATTTATTTGATCAGCCCGTTTCACAGCAATTGATGCTTCAGAATCACATTTTTGTCATTTACGAAATTTGTTCAAAGGTTGGCTTAAATATGAAAAATTGTTTCTTAAGGTTTCTTATAAAGAAATATGACTTTTGTTTTTATATAGTCAAATAAAATTTATTTGTAATTTTTAATCAGTTCGGTCGTAATTTTACTATTTCAAAAGAACGAACCGAATAGAAACAAAACAAACAGACGCTTGAGTTATTCGGAAACGAACTAAAGAATCAATTTCAAAGTTGAAATTGATTCTTTAGTTCAGGTCGGTCAGGTTTGAAGGCTCCTATATATACGAGCTGGCGCATCCGACATTTTTTTGCCTTAGGGTTGCCGCATGTACCCAGCGTGATAAACAAACGGCATCCATTGTTTCTACCGTCTTGCTCATAATTTTAGTGAAATAAACTGCAATATGGGAGGTTGTTCAGCAATAAACTGCTGGAAAGACTCCAGAAAAGGATACAAAATGTTTAGGTTTCCTTCGGATAATGCAAGGAGAAAATGGGTTGCGAATTGTCGTCCAGATTCTTGGATCCCGGGACCTAATGCACAGCTTTGCATAGTTAGTTTTATTGTTATTCACTTATACTTTTCTTTGCATTTCTGACATTTATAAAGTACAAAATTAAAAAAAAAGTATTATTTAAATCTAAATATGTATTTTAATAACCATAAATTATTTTAAGAAACGCTTTTTTACTGTGTGTTTGTAGAGTCTTGGCGACGTTTTTTTTGGTTCGCCAAAGTTGTCTTGTTTCCGTGTCCTGATAGTATTAGGTCGTTGAAAAAACTTTCCAATTTTAATTGGTACGCTCTTATTTTTTTCCCCCTTTCAAATGTTATGAATTATTTAAGAAACAGAAACAGATTACTTGTGTTGCTTATCATTTTTGGTCGATTTTATTTTTAGATGAAAATGTCTTAAAACCACCAGTGAAGCGATAAAATCGCCAAGCGGAAATGCTGTCCTCTTACGAGGCAAAAAAATGGCGGTGATGCGCCGGCCTATTATTTATTTAAGGGGCTCTAGGTCAGGTCGATTTCTAATTGGTTACAGCCAGGCTGGCGCTAGACGTCTGTGAATACAGCTGGTATCAAGTTTTTCTGATTTGTGTTAGTTTTAAACAAGCTGTACAATTTTTGCAAATAAAATATCTTAGCTTAATTTGCATTGCTCGATGATTGCATGCATAAAAATATCTTGTAGCAGGTGCTTAAAGACAGGCTTTTTTACCCCCAATCAACTAACCAACCATCTGAATTTAATTTGTAAAACATACTGAAATTTTGTCATTATTAGCTTGCCTCCTCCTGAAAAATTCTCTAACTACGCCACTGATCAAAATTGTTATACATTGAACAGTTCTGGCAACATTGCAGTGATAACATATCTGCTTAATATTTTTGTTTTAGTGGGTATGGAAAACGAATTTTATGTGTGTAAGTTATTTATAATATTCAAATAGCGTGGAGTATAATGTCGATAAAATCCTTAATATACGTCTTTTAAAAAGTGCAAGTAAGTTGCATCCCTATTATTCCATATTTATTATCGAGGTAATTTTGCATAGAAATTTATCTATATCATTAGCAATTAACGAAGAAAATAAAGCAATTCATAAAGTAAGAAAAGACAATCAAGCTCAACCGAAATCTATGATTTAATATCTAATTTTTAAATTCTGGTCTGATAAGATGGTTGTTTTATTGTTGTTTATTTAAATTAATATTTGTTCAAACTAAACTTTGCATACACGTTATAATTTTCTTGTAATTTATGCAAAACATGCTTAATAGTTTGCATTTATTTATTGTTTCATAACATCATTTTGTTTTTATAAAGTGATTTTTTTATCAAATGGGCAGAAACACTTTACTCTGAATGAAGCTGTTTCGTTGATTAGTTTATGATACATACTAGATAGCTCTCTTTAAAAAGATTAGTAGCTAATATAGTTAATGTAAACGTTAAATGAATGGATTTCAATAAAAGTCTGCAGATTTTTTATTTATTTTTTTCTAGTTTGATCTCTAAACAGCTTTTTATTATATATAACAAACTTGAACGTCGCCGATTTGGATTATAACGCTTTAAAAATGTCCATTGAAATTTTTTTTTTAATTTTAACTATCTGAAAGAAAACATCATTTCTCTGTTTTTTTTTTTTTTTTTTTTCTTTCTTTTTTTTAAATAACTGTTTATAAAATATATTAATTTAGTTTTAGGTTTTCTATTTTCAAAATTGGAAAACGGAATTTAAAAATAACAATTATATAATGTGTAATTCCATACACAGTTTTGAATGACCTTGATGATCCTTGATGCACCACTTAAAATTAATTTTTTTGATTAACATATTCGTTATTCAATAATACAATTTTATTAGGAGTAAAAAGAAAAAGCCTCATGTATAATTCAATTATATCTTTTTCTTTTATAGGTGTTAAGATTCTACCAGATACATTTTTTAATAAGTGATAAAAGTTATTTTCCAAGAAACAAATTTCTTTTAGCTTAAAGGTATGCCACCTTTCCGAAGGATTTGGCAGTTCTCCTCTGTTAGTGCCTTAAAATAATAATAATCTGAAATATGATATAAATCTCAATATCCATTTCAAGGAAAAACCATTTATTTGAGAGAGAGGTTCAAAAAAATATTTTATTTAAAAAAAAAACTATAAGTAATAATAATAACATTTGCACATGTGGAAAACCTTGTTCATGTGAAATCAATTTAAAAAGATTCATTAAAAATGCAAATTTGAGTAAAAGTTCATGCACTCATATAGTTGAAAAGCCGTACGTATGTGGGGTTATGTCATAAAGGATTTTCCCTAAAAGAAGATTTAAAGAGACATATACGTACACATATAGGAGAAATGCCATACGTGTGTGAATTATGTCATAAAGGATTTACGAAGGAAAGACATTTAAATACACATATGTATAACCACACAAGAGAAAAGCAATACGTGTGTGAAATATGTTCAAAAGGATATAGTATTAAAGAAAGTTTGCATAAACATTTACGTACTCATAGTGGGAAAAAGCCATATGTGTGTGAAGTGTGTTCTAAAGGATTTTTCCAATGGGGAACTTTGATTATACATTCACGTACTCATACTGGAGAAAAGCCGTATTTGTGTGAAATATGTTCTAAAGCGTTTGCCGATAAAGGAAGTTTGAAAAAACATTCACGCCTTCATACAGGAGAAAAGCCATATGTGTGTAAAATTTGTTTTAAAGGTTTTAGAGTGAAAGCATGCTTGGATAGACATTCACAGACTCACACTGGAGAAAAGCCGTTTGAATGTCAGACATGTCATAAAGTATGTACCCAAAAAGGACATTTAGATACACATTTACGTTCTCACACAGGAGAAAAGCCGTATGTGTGTGAAATATGTCATAAAAGATTTTTCCAAAAAGGGCATTTAAATACACATATGCGCTATCATAGAAAGGAAAAACCATATGAGTGTGAAATATGCGCTAAAAGATATACTGAAAAAAGTGATTTGAATAAACATTCACTCACTCATACAGGAGAAAAGCCGTATGTGTGTAAAATATGTCAAAAAGGATTTTCTATAAGCGGTAGTTTGAAGAGACATCTACGGATCCATACAAAAGAAAAGCCATTTGTGTGTGAAATATGTTCTAAAGGATTTGCTCAAAAAGGAAATTTGGATACTCATTCACGCATTCATACAGGAGAAAAACCATATGTGTGTGAAATCTGTTCTAAAGCATTTTCTGTAAGATCTGTTCTAAAGAAACATCTACTCGTCCATACCAAAGAAAAGAAATAAGCATGTGAAATATAACTTAAAAGGTTTACTATAAAGAGTCTAAATGTACTTCGATGTATCATAGGGATGTATCCAGGGGACATCCTCTATGAAGATGCCTTTTCTTTTCTTTTTTTTTTTTCGAAAAAACGTGAGGAAAGTAGGGTTCTTTTCACATCATTTTCAAAACATTTCTATATAATAACTAAAAGAAAAGGAGAGAAAATACTATAGTATTTCGTGCAATAACGTTACAAAAAAAAATTCAATAAAAACAAATTATAATATCGCAAAAATATATTCAGTGAAGACCTCTTCTACACTTATAGTAAACCGCATACAGCAGATCCACTCTCAGAATTACAATAATTACTCCAGTAAATGCAGGGGAAGAAATGGTTTATGTCGGGAAGAAATTTGGATAAAGTTGGAGTTTTCTTAGCTGATAGTATATGTTGTAAAGTACATTTTCTCAAAAGTCTCCCCATCCTTTACTGAGCAAACTTCCCCATTTTCTGAGGACAAATGGCGACTTTTTTTTAAAGACATTTTTTAAGTTTTAAAAAAATGTAGAAAATAAATTATTAATTAGTAATATATTTTTTGTCCTTATTCATTAGGAATGAAAAAAAGCATCCACAATTGGATAATTGTTATTGTAGCAAATTTTAACGCTTCTCTCTTATAAAGGTACTTTGATCTGGTCAGCCAACCCCATCCCTAGAGGTCTGCACGGGCCGAAATTTTCAAGCCCGGCCCGGACAAAAAACGATAAAATCAGGCCCGACCTGGCCCCGCCCGATTCAAAAATTTTTAAATTTACCAAAAAAAAAAAAAAAATAAATAAATAAAATAAAAAATAAAAAATAACCTTTCTACGAAAAAGATTTTTAGTTTATGTTTTGCAGAGGTTTTATATAGCTAAGCAATAGAATGTTCTTTAACAAAACTGCTGAATGTGTACAAGATATTTATATATAAACAGTATTTCATTAGTACAGAGGTACAGGAGGCACAAAGACAGACGGAAAGTGAAATCGAAAATATTAGCATTCTCAAACAATATAGGAGGATATTTAAAATGGTTAATAGTACTAAAAATACACTTTCAACCACTTCCTGTTATATACCGTAATGTATCCAAATCTTTAGTGTGATCCGGTAAAAAAACTTTAATGCTAATCCAACCATATTCAATAGAAAAGATGCTTTTGCACATGCTATAAATGATGCTACTTTCATCCAATGCCCTGGAGAAAAGAAAAAGAAGCCTTAGAGAGAGAAAAAAATACAGCGGAAGGATTTTTATAGCCTTCATACCACCTAAACACTACACACCACATATACAGTAACGTATCTAATTTCTTTTGTTTGTTACATGTACGCAAACTGGTAGTAAAATGCATATTATTTTGAAATGGAAACCATCTAATATTACTTTAAATAAAATATATTAATTTCGAGACATGTTTAAAATATTTGCGGAAAATCAGATCACGAACAGACAAGCTGATAGACAATTAAATTGAAGTTACAGACATCTTTTTACAAAATAAAATTTTATGTGACACACCAGACTGTAAAATTATGTAAAATAAATGACTGAAAAAGTATTTTATAATTTTCCTTTTTCGTTGATTAACGAGGATTCTAGAAAAAGATTCGGGCCGGGCTCGGGCTTAAAATTTCCTCCAGGCCCGGCCCTGCACGAGTACACAGAAAAATATTGAGCCCGGCCCGGCCCGAGAACAAATTGAAAATTTCGGCCCGTGCAGACCTCTACCCATCCCCATCTTTCCTCTACTTTCCTAAATACTAATATATGAAGGTTATCGACATGAAGTTACATAATTAGAGGAGAGGTAACGGTAATGGCGGTAAGCATTGAAAACCGGACCCAAAGAGAAAGTGGGTGATAGGGGGCGCTCGGAACATACTAGACTCATTCGTTACAATAGAATAATAATAAAGGAAGAAGGAGCGTATACGTTTTGGTTTCGGTTTATAAAATCCAGGAATGCCGGGTATAGGGTTGCAACTATGCTTCAATCTGATTGTTTACGAAATTTTTGAATCGTCTCGTCTCTCTATTAATCAGTCAGCCAGGCAACACCCACACGAAATAGCAATAAATGCTCCGAAGATGGGTGCCCTACTTTAAGGTAATAAGCAGCTTTTGCTGGCAATTCACTAGAAGGGGTTTGTAATAAGGTCCTATATATACCAGCTGGCGCATCAGGCATTTTGTTGGTTTACGGTTGCCACATGTACCCAGCGCGTTTCTCTCATAACTAAACGACAAACATTTTTTTTTATCGCCTTGCGTTACTTTCGAGTAACTTGTTTTACTATATTTCATAATTTTAGCTAAGTAAACTATGATATAGAAGTTTGTTTAGCGATAAACTGCTATAATCATTCAAGAAGTGAATATAAAGTGTTCAAATACCTTCTATTACTGTGTATTTGAGTTTTGGCGATATTTTGTAAGAAACATAAACCACCCTAACAACACATCTTTTCACAGTACATCCATACGATATCCTCAGAATGTACTGTGAAAAAAATAAAAAATGTGTTTTTAGGAATATTATTGTTGCTTATTGCTCTTATCTTGGCCGGATTAGCTTCAGATCAAGATTTCTTAAAATCATTAGGGAAGCGATAAGGACGCCAAGCGGGAATGCTGTTCTCTTCGGAGGTAAAAAAATGGCGGTGATGCGCCGGCCTATTATTTTATTTAGGAGCTCTAGTTTGTAAGCATTAGAGTATTGACGTGCTCCTTCCTCGTCTATTATTATTCTATGTTCGGTACATGATAAGTATGCGGGAAATTTAAGATTTTAATTGATATTAATTAATTTAAATTGCCCCTAAAGTGATAATGGAGAAGAATTGCTTTGCTTATGTATGTAACAGCTGCTATCGATCAACTATCGTAAAAAATAAAGTTTTGGGGAAGAAAAATTCCAAGTTTATTTTCTGCTTTTAAGGTTAGTTATTCCTACTTAATTTACAGCTTTAATACTGATATTTAGCAAATAATTTTCATTTCGAGTATTATAAGTAGCTACTCATTTAGTATAAAATGCATAGTTCCGTTTCTATGGGCCAGTGTCGTTTCTTTTTTGTATTTGAAGGCCTTTAAAAATTCTCTTTTTATGAATATTTAACTTAAAAAAATGTACAATAAGCATCATTTTCTTATTTGTGACATATGTTATTTTATCAGTTGCAGAAATGAAATTTGATTTGTTCATGAATAAAAAATTTTAAATGGCTTAAATGTTTCGTTTCTATGTTTAAATAGATAAACAGATAATTCTCTATGTATTAAGTATTTAAAAAAGAAAATAATTGAAATAATTGACATTTAATGATAACTATCTACAAAAAAATATATATTTATAAGATAATCAGATTTGCATGTTATTGGGAACTATAATTATATATAGTGGTCAATAATACATGCACAAAATCTGAAATTCTTAAGAAGGTAAATGGGGGAGTGGGGGGGGGGGCGTAATGTACATAAATTTCAGAAAAATGAAAAAGAATAATAAATAAATAATGGATTTTTAGAATAAAGAAAAAAAAGAACTTTAATGTTTTTTATCTCTTTGTGAAAATAGCTTACTTTTAATGTCTAATTGACCATTTTATTTGATAACTATTAGCTTGTATTAAAATCAGGACGTTATGTGTGTATATGCGTATATGAAAATATATATGTATGTATTTCAAAGTGTTGTGTGATTGAAAAAGTTTTGCTTTACTTAGAATCCATCCATACAAGATAATGGTAAAATTGTAGATTGATTAAAAAAAAAAAAAAAGAAAGAAAGAAAGAAATTTTTAACTTTGAAATCAGAAATTTCGTAAGTAAATTTATTACAGAGGAAGAAGTTAGCAATTTTATAAAACTTTTTGTAAATTACTTGTTTAGGGTTGTTAAAATTTACACATGCATTGAAATATAAAATATTAAGTATACTGAATTTTCTCAAAAACTATTTACATTTTAAAAACTGAAATTCCAAATGTTATATTTTTTGGAAATATTTAAAATGGGGCAGAACCTCTCAGAGCTGTAGGAAATAAATGTAGATAATTAAAAACAAATAATTTCAAATGCTAAGTAGTAAATATTGAAAATGATTTAAAAAACATTTGATAAATATTCCTTATATACAATTCTTGGTGGGTTTTTTCGTTTCATTTTTTCCCATTTTATTATTATTATTTAGAATATTTCATATTGATTGTTCCATTCTATTATTATTATTTATTTATACGAAATACAAGCCTTTTTTTTTAAATTATTTATTTATTTATTTTAGATTTCTCAAAAATGTTTTTGCAGAATGATTTTAAAATTGTCAAACTTTTGGAATCTACAACAGTATTCACTGATGTGGATTTAAAAAAGTTTATTAACTTTTTCCGAATGAAATTCCTCGATTTTTTGTGCAATCCTTCTTTATCATTTCTTTTACCTTTTGCCTTTCAACTTTCAATACTTTCAGCTTTGGCTGAAACCGGAAGACGGAAATTCCTATACTGCCACGTGATGGCGCTGCAAAGATCCGAGATGTCTGCGGGGGGGAGAAATTGGGGTTATACTTGAAACATCGCGATCGCCGCCCTTCTCTTTATATGTTCATGGTTATCGAAAAACTGCTTGTAAATCCAAACTTGATTGCTTTTGTTATTTAGTTCTTCTTTTCTGTTAGTACTGCATAATGAATTCTGTTAGTACTAATATTTTGACTTTTTCAATTGCACCTTTTCTCTGAACCATTATTTGTAACAGCAAAACATAGAAATCTAAACATGGTATTTTTTTGCTCTATATAGTTCTTGAATTTTCTCCCCTCTCATAGGTGGAGTTACTAGAGACCCTTAAATAAAATATATAGGCCAACACATCGCCGTCATTTGAAATCTTGATCTGAAGCTATGATCGGTCAACAAAAGCAATAAACAACAATAATATTGCTGCTAACACATTTTTTTTTTTTTTTTTTTTACATTACATTATCAGGATATCCTGTGGATGTATTGAAAATAAGATGTGTTATTGGGGCTGTTTTGTTTCTTATACAAAATGTCGCACATTTGCATAAAACACATATATAAACAGTACATTTTTGGTATGTTTTTTCATCCTCAGGATATTGTGTGGGTGTACTGGGGATAAGATATGTTTTTAGGATTATTTCTGTCCGTTTCAAATACAAATGATAACTTTTTGAAAAAAAAAAAAAAAAAAAAAAGTGATTATTGTTTAAAAGTGTAAAATCTTTTTTTATTTACTTGCTTTTTCTAGCATATACTATTCATTTAAAAAAACGAACCTTAAAATAAATGTCATTACGCCACGGAAATGAAAGGACTTTGGCGACCTCCGAAAATGTCGTCAAAACTCAAACACACAGTAATAAAAGGTCTTCTTTAATTTATTTATGGTTATTAACATAAATATTATGATTAAAATAGCACTTTTTTTGTATTTTTACATATGAACATGTGAAAGCACAGAGAAAAATGTAAGTAAACAAAAGTTATATTATTTTATTCTTCCTAAATTATCTTATGGAAATCTGAACATTTTATGTTCTTTTCTTGAGTGATTATAGAAATTTTTCACTAAACAATCTGACATATGATAATTTACCGAGCTAAAATTATGAAAATGATTAAAAAAGTAACTCCAAAGAAGTACAAGACGATAGAAATAATGGCTGCCGTTTGTTAATCTACGGAAATGCTGGGGACATGTGGCAACACAAAGGCAACAAAATGTCTGATGTGCCAGCTCGTATATATAGGAGCCTTATTAGGAGTTACAGATTTTCATATGATGTGAATCTACGTCAGCGGTCGCGAAAGTGTTAAAATGGTAGTGCGCGTAGAGATGCAAAAAACCCGGGAATTTAAATCCAAGGGAAAAAACCCGAGGTTTTTTTTTTTTCTTTTTTTTTTTGGGGGGGGGGGGGGAATTGGGAAATTCCGGGAATTTTGCGGGGGAAAACAAATTAAAAATCTCTAAAGCAAATAATATATTGTTTACTTAATATAAATGACAATTTTAAGGACTTTAATACACTGATAAACTTATAACATTGTTTTAAATTTTTCATTTTATTTTCATTTTATCAGAACTGCAGCCAAATCATTAGCTTTTCATATATAAAAAAGTCAAACTTTATATATCTGAAAAGATATTACAATATAAAACTCTTTTTTACTAGATTTAATATGGTGATATTTATATAACTAAACACAATTAGAAAATATATAAGCTTAAATGATAATGATATAATTAAGAGAAAATGATTCTTTGAATCATAACGTGTTATTTTTCTTAGGCTTGTTGACTGGCAAAAATTAGACTTAGGATTGTTATAAGAATTTTTCTCCTCAGATACCTCTTACATATAGTTTTTGATTCCACAAGATAGCATTCTTTCATAAGCCTAAAATTCAATTAATTTCACTATATTATTCTAGATAAAATAACATGATTATTAGCTACTTTTGTACTCAGTCAAAACAATTGTTATTCTTCCTTTAAGTTCTACAAATTTTAGTATTATAATTGTTATTAATATAAAGTTTTATAAAAATAAATAAAATTAAAAACTTTCTACTTGTGATTCAGTTGCTAAAAATGCTAAGTTCTTTTAGTACATTTATGTGTATAGGTTTGTTTTACATTTTCTGTACATTAAAAACGCTATTCAGAAGGCAGTGGATATTATAAAGCTCTTTCGTAAATTATTCTCTCAAAATTTTGAAAATTGTCAACTAAAATTTAATAAGGTATATTAAAATTTCTTCGAAATTATTTAAAATTGTTGGAGCAAGCTAGCTTTATATTAAATCTTATAAAAATTATTGTATAGACACCTTATAGACAAAAAATGCCCAAGAATAGAAAATATATATTAAGAACATAACAAAATAATATTAATGAATAATGACAGAAACTTACCGTTAGTGTTAGCGACGAATTAATTATGATCAATTATTTTCTTTGTTTACGGAATGAACCTAAACATCGAAGAAGCTAGAATTAGCGGTAAAGGAAAATGAAATCTACGCAAAAGTTAAAGTTGAAAGAAGGATCGGAGGCTATTTATACACAAAAAGTATTTAACAAAAGTTATAACAAATATTCATAATATCAAAATTTCCAGTTTTTGGAAATTTTCAAAATTTCCAATGTTGTCTTAAATTCCCAGGGGAAAAACCGGGTGTTTTGAAAGCTTTGCATCTCTTAAGTGCGCGGTGCCTCAAGCTTAAGTCTACTACGGGAGAAACAGGCCAGCTAATGGAGATGCAGATGTAGCTATGTTGTGACTGCATGCGCATCCAGTTACGATTCTACTTCACTCACCGTCGCCGGAAGCCGAAGCTAATGCTATTCAATGGGAAATTTTCTTTAAAATAACGTATTAACTAATACATATTTTTAAATTCTGTTTTCAGATTCTGAAAACTCCCAACTGTTAAATTAACGGACCTTTTTTAAAAAAGTATTTTTTAATTTTTTTATATTTTATTTTGAAGCTGCAAAATACGAATTTTCAAAATGTGAAATTGTTTATTTTGCAATTTCAAAAAAATATTAAAATTTAAAGAAATACATTTTAAAAAAAGGTCCGTCAATTTAACAGTTGGGAATTTTCTGATTGTGAAAACAGAATTTAAAAATATGTACTGGTTAATAAATTATTTGTAAAGAAAATTTCCCACGGAATGACATTGTCTCGGTTTTCCGGCGACGATAAATGAAGAAGCTAAGATAACGTTAAGATAGCTCTGAGATCGTCGTAAGATTGTGAGACACTGCAATACGACTTATGTTTTCTTTACATCTTAAGACAGAACTTACACTTACGATAGGCTTAAGCGAGGCAACGCATTCTCAGCCTTAATTACAGCCCGACCGCCAAACAAATGATTCATTCGTTATAAGCATAAAATAAATCGCTGCAGATAATCGAAATACGGAATGAGCAAGTAAATTTTTGCTGGAAAACCACTCGAAATAAAATAATCGTGACAATCACTCTCGCAGGAGCATAAGGGATATAATGTCACTCAAAATAAATGACTGATCGAGCTAAGAATTCGCGCACACGCATTAAGGACATAAAATCATTCAAAAGAAAATAATCCAGAAAATCGTTCGAACATGCGCATAAAGTACATAGCAATCGAGAGTAAAAATAATCGGAAGGAAATAATCAAATAATACAATCAGAATGAATAACTGAATGATTCTACCGAGATATTTTCAGATAATCTAGTTAATCCAATGATTACAAATAATCGAGTTATTCATTCGAATGACTGTTCATTCATCATTCGCGCATGTCTACTCACTCACATTGTGGTAAAATAAATAAATGAATAATAATAATAATAATAATGATTAAAGCATCATGCTGTATTCTACAGTACAAAAGATTGTCTTCGTACTATTGATACCACTTTAATTTTTATGGAAATTTTTCATACTTTTATGACGAGGTAAATGTGTAGTTGTCATACAAAAGAATTACTTTTTACATGTAATGCACGCTATTACTATACGATATTTTAAAAGAGATTTCTTTTTTTCTTTTTTTTTTTTTTTATTATATATATATATATATATATATATATATATATATATATATATATATATATATAAAATAGAAAATTAATTTGTTTTCAGGACGTGCAATTTAAAGAATTATGTACTCTAAAACGGTTTTTGTTATTCTTCAGGAAAGATTTATCTCTGCAATATGCATTCTAAAAATCTTTTTCCAAAACAAACTTTGAAATAAGAACCACAGATTACATACGGTAATATATATTTGGGAAGAAAGTCCTTTAAACTTTATCTTCAGTAACTTACTTGTCTAGATTGCAATAGTTCAAATTGTATTCTGTAAAAGGATAAAATTCTACGTCTCCTAAAGATTAAAACTAAATAAATCTATAAATGCATTACATGAATTAAACGTATATTTGTGACGTATGTTCAAATAATTTTTTTTTTTCAAAAAAATATTGATACACTTATAAAAGTTAGAATCCATATTTCAGTAAAATGAACTCTAAAATCTTTTCCAAACAGGGATACCCAAATGCACATTCACAAATTTAGGTAAAAATGGCAAAAATAATAATGGCAACGGAAATAATGGCACCGGAAAAAAACAGCAACGAAAAAATGGCAACAGAAAAAAATGGCAACGGAAAAAATAAAAAAAAGTGTAACAAAATAAAGGAAAACGAAAATTGATAATTTAAGAATTCTTGCTAGCGAATTATATGCTAAAAATATCTCAAGAGTAAAACTATTTCATCTCTGATACTGATAACATTTTCGCTTTCAAATATAAATATATATATTTTCCCTAAGGGGTTCTGAATATCAGAATAATTCATTTTCCAACTTTCTTCGGTCTTAAAGAAGAAATTTTAGCCTTTATTAATATATATATTCAAGTATTCAATATTTGTGCGATTTTATATCAATGTTAGTTATTTAAAAAAAAAAAAAAATAAATAAATAAATAAAATTAAAAATAATAATAATGGTTAAATTAAAAAAAGAGTTGTGGATGGGTGGGAATTGGAGGCTAATTTTACTTTTCGAGCATGGATAAACAGAAAGGCTTTCTTTTGTAGACAATGACAGGAATTAGGAAGACAGTGTTTTTCCTAGGAGCGTTCTCCGGTTTTTTCTTTCATCAGGTAATGTCATTGAGTTACCCTCACCTATTCCAACATCTCCTTTTGTATTGTGGTCCTTCTAGCCCTACTCTTTGAACATTGAATAGATGAGGAAGATTTTTAAAAGCCAGAATTTGTGATATTTCCTTCTTTTCAGATACAGAAAACCCCTTTTACTTCTTTACAGACGTTAAAAATCTTGCTTTCCTTTCTAGAAGAGTCTTGTCGTTGTCGTATAAAAAGATGTAAAGAAATGAAGACAAAAGTATATTATACAATACACCTCTTTGAAAAGTTTGACATAAAATATTAAAACGGCATACATTCGAAATTTTAATATACAATTTTGATTTGTGCAAATTTAGTCTAGACAAGTAAATTTTTATGTAAGCTTATTACATAAATTAATAATTAAGAATAATATGTTAAAATTTTTAACGTTTTCAAAGGTAGATTTACTTTGTTATTTAATAGTAGTATTTAATGAAGTATTATGAATATATATATATTTTTAATATAATAATTGAATTTTAATACTTATTATGATTGCTTTGCTTAAGTGCAAAATAATAATAATAATAATAATAAGTGATGATTTTATTGAAGATAGGCATTAATTACAAAATATCTTTTTTAATCAATAATCTGAAGCGCTGATTCTCCATGAATAGTAAATTCAGGATCATAAATTAAGTTATTGCATTTTTATTTTCTTTCATATTCAATAGAAAGTATTGGATTCATATCAAATAATGAATTTAAAGAATGGCTTTCAAATTACATTTTTAGAAATTTCATTTCTTTTCGTACACCATTCATGTAGCTTATATCTGAGGAAAGGAGGGGTGGGAGCTAGCAGCGAATTGAAAGAAAACAATTTTTTTTTATCCGTCTTACCGATTTTAATGACACTTTGTATAATCACGTACAGTTTGTGACTATCACAATGAGTGCATTATATACATGGGCGACAAGCGCGGGGGGGGGGGGTCAGATAGAAATAAAATATATTCTTTTTAAAAATACTGTATTATCGATTTTTAAAAAAACTTTGTATAATTACGAACAATCAGGAACCGAATTACTCACTTGGAAGCCCAGGACACTCATGTTCAATGGGCCCTTTCCCTCATACTTTGATACTACAAAAAAAAAAAAAAAAAACGCATATTTTTTATTCACGCGTCTAAAAATTCTCTCCACTTTTCATTTTATCGGTGCGTGCCTCTGATTTAGTTAGCCTGTAAGAGTTTGGCATGCAGTATCAGTAGTATGCAATTTTATTTACGTTTAGCGAAAATTTTGCAATATTTTCAATGAACTCATAGTTTCCTTGAAAGATCATACCGCTGATTTATATAACAGTGCACTAATACCTCCATCCATTGACGAAAAAATCAAAAGACAACGATCACCATAGCAAAATTAGAAAATTTTTCATTTTAAGTATTTTTTTTTTAAATGTATGATGGAATTTCTTGGAGGCTCCCCTCAGTGTCAGGGCTCAGAGCACATGCCCCTAATGCCGTGCCGAAAATCAGGCACTGCGTATAACTTGCGAAAAAACAACAGTAAGTTTCAGACATACTAGTAGGGTGGGGAGTTAAAGAGGGGGGAGGGCAGATGAAAATATAATGATTTTTTATATCACCATTTTACCAATTTTAATGATATATTCTATAACTATTTTTATGACGATCACAATGAATGTATTATATACCTGTGTGTGTGTGGAGGGGGGGACAAGGGGTCGCAGATGGAAGTAAAATACATTTTTTTAGTCTTTAAACTACCCTATTATCGATTTAAAAACGTCGAAACTAATAAAAATTAGAAAACTTGATGACAGGAAAAGAAAAAGCAACCTTCATTTTTACTCACTGAGAATAACTGGAGGAAATTCTAGACCGATTTTTGAGTGCCGTTTTTGGAAGCTTTGTCTTCCGAGCGTCGCACGGCAGAAAGCAAGTAAAATTGTGTAAAGATTTTCTGTTCGAACAATCATATGGTAAACATGATATTACAATTTCAAATTTTAATTGTTTAAAGAGAATGATAGTAATAGACGACCCGACAAATGTTGCCTGTCGTTACAGCGTCTAGAATAAACAGTGTGGAAAGCGGCGAATAAAATTGTACTAAAAAAATTAAGCCTGTCACCAGATGTCATTGTAATCGAAGCTAGGGTCACGACAACAAAACCGAGACTCCCTCTATTGGTTAATTATATGCTTAGATCACGTGATTAAACTGACGAAACTGGGAAAAGCCAATCAGGTCTTCGATTTGAGCAATAGCTTCGATCACAGCGACATCTGGGTAAGCTTAATTTTTGTAGGATCATTTTAACATCACGGTTATAGGCGATTGCCCCACTGTTTATTCTAGACGCTGTACTGTCGTGCAAGGTTTGACTCTGTACGGCAAATTATTGCAGAAAAACTGGCACGCAAGAACACTGTGTAAAGGTATTGGAAGCATTTTCTCCAGTTGTTCTTCAGCTCAGTGTTTTTACTATCTTAAGATCAGAAAAGAAACAAGGAAGTTGCCACTTTGGAAAACGCAAATAGTTTTTGGAAACATTATACGTAGGGCGCTACACTTCATAACAAATCCGACAGGATTGCTAAGACTTTTAAATCGGCATTTGACAGGTCTTGTTTAAGTTTGCAATGCAACCATCAAAAATAACAAAATTTAACAAATGTTTTCTGGCTGAGAAAGGAAAGTTTTTTGTGTTCTGATTTAGTAATGTTTTATTAAATTTGCATTCCGGTTCTTAAACATTATTTGCAGGGATTTCAATTGTACTTCTAAATCGGGTTTTTAATGTGAACAATTAAAGATATATTTACTTCTTTAATTTTATTTATTTTTGTTTAGTTTTCTTCTTCTTCTTCATCTTCTTATTATCATTCCTATTACAACTGGCTTAATTTTTTTTTTTTTTTTTTTTTTTTACTAATTTCGCCATAGGGATTTCTGCAGGTAGGATTGTTACTTTTCCACTTTCGTAAATTGCCCGAACTTGAAAAAAAAAAAAAAAAAGTGCCTGGACAAATATATGCCATTGAATTATATATACTTCATACATAAAATTACACTATAAAAGCAATAAATTGCACTTTAAACTTACCTTTGATAATTTCACAATAAAAATAGTTTCATTAAAATTAATAATTTGATAAATAGGAAATGTCATTTCATTTTAACCATAACCAATAAAAAAATAAAAAAAGTGCTAATGGTATAGTTTATAGTTTCCAAACGTAACAAAGTAAATCTCTTGTTGAATATTGTTATTTCATCATCATATTGGATTTAAAACTAATCTAGAAAAAATATTTAAAGCTCTATAACCAACAATTTAAAGCCTAAGTAAATGATTATTTTCAACGTTAGTTTTTATAAACCATGTGATAGATTAATACATGTACAATTATCAATAATAAACAATTAGAAATTTTCATTTTCATTAATCGTATTTTATATTTTATCTTTAAAATTCTGCCATGTTCATCTTTATTTGAAACACAATCTTAAAAATAATTTATGCTGTTTATTTAATGTTTACTTGTTTAAATGACGAATTTAAAATTCATGATACTCTTGTGGGCAAAGCTCAAATCAGTTTCTACCTCTATTTGCACAATATGCCTGTATAAGTTACTGGTAAAAACAGTAAAGACCCAAACCTGGATTTTTACTGATTACAATTCATTTCTTTAAAAAGAAGAAAAAAAAAAAAAAAAAAAAAAAAAATTGTACAGATTTTAACGAAATTCATGCATATATATGTATATACATATACATAAATTTCGCTGAAATCTGTACAATCTTTTATATACATATGTGTATATATATATATATATATATATATATAAGAATCTTATATATACATATATTAATAAAAATAGCAGCCCTTTCGCAAGGAGAGCTCGAATGAGGAGAGCTCGCTTGGTTTCTAACTGTGCATGCACAGCCTACCTATGTAGGGCGCTATTAAAATTAGGGGACCGAAACCAAGATTTTTACGGATTACAATAGGTCTATTATGTCAATTTCAATAGAATCCCCAGTAGCAGAATTTTCTGTATTTGTCTGCAGCAAAACAAAATTTGTCTGCAATCCGTTAATTTGGACGAAGTTTGATATCATAAAATGTATTAGTAACAATTCATAAAACATGTAAAATTTGCATCTACAAAGAAAATTAATTAAGAATATACAAAAAGTACAGTAATCTAGTATATAACGTAAGATATCTGTATTTTTTTGCGTGACATTTATTTTTGAGACTTTAAAGGTTACATTCAAACGACGCCCATTTTGCCCTATCATCCACTATTTTTTAGAAAAGACCTTCTATTTTCATCACTTTTTGGTAATTTTATGGCTTTGAATTTTTATTTGTAGGGGAGGAAAGGATTATTATAACTGTTAAATATCTTCTGAGAAGCTACAGAAGGGAAAAATTCTAAATCACAAACATTTGCACCAAGAGTTTTTTTTTTTTTTTTTTTTTTTTTTTTGGAGGGGGGGAGGGGAATCAGATTTGCTTCTGCAATCACAAATTACATTTATACATTTTATTAATCGAAAAATATTATTTTTTTATTAAACATTATATATATATATATATATAGTTACACAATTTTTTTCCATTCCCAAAATCAAATTCATGGCAATAAAATGACCAAACAAGGGTAAAAATTGAAAAATTGGGGGAGAGAGGTGGCATCCCGAGAAAGTGGTGGGTGTTTTGTGGAAAATGCGGATATAATCAAATTCAGGAGGTCATTTTAAATAAGAATCAGCAGGAATGATATCAGGGGTGGAATTTTTAATTTTATTTTATTTATTTATTTATTTTCAAAGCAATGTTAATTAAAGTGCTGCCCAAATTTGCATTCAGAAAATTAACAGTGATGTAATTATTTTGTTAATAACTTTTTCTTTTTAAAAATTTCGATGTTAATTAATATGTAGAATATTGGTTTTTTATAGCTGTAAGTTATATCAATATTTTGTATTTCAATTAGCTCATTAGGTATTTTATTTTATTTTTCCTGAAAAATTCTCTAACTAGAGTCGGTAACAAAAGTGTCCGAACACTAGCAAAAATTACTATAAAAAAAGTACACTTCTTACGGTTTTGATAAATAAATCCTTATCGAATTCTGTTCTTAGTCAGTTTATGTTTATTGATAACATATATATCAGATTTATATGCTTGACTCTTAGTCCGCTTGTAAATTCTCGTCAGATAATTACAGATAGCACGTGACAGAATTGCAATACGAAGAAATGGAAAAACGCCCAGGGCCAGCGCGGGAATCGAACCCGCTCTCCTACGCTCGAAGGCGATTAGCAGTGTGGTGACGTAACCACTCGGCCACGGAGGGCCCAAGTTAAGGGCTGGCGCATCAGGCATTTTGTTGCTTTATGTTGGCACGTGTACCCAGCGCGTTTCTCTGATAAACAAACGACAAACATTTTTTTTATCGCCTTACGTTACTTTAAAGTAATTTGTTTTATTATATTTCATAATTTTAGCTAAGTAAACTATGATATGGAAATTTGTTTAGCGATAAACTGCTATAATCATTCAAGAAGTGAATATAAAGTGTTCGCAGACTGTGTATTTGAGTTTTAAGCGACATTTTGTAAAAGAAATAGAAACCACCTTAACAACACATCTTACCCCAGTACATCCCTACGATATCCTCAGAATAAAATGACATCCTGAGAATGTATTGTGAAAAAAAATGTGTTTTTAGGAATATTATTGTTGCTTATTGCTCTTATCTTGACCGGATTAGCTTCAGATCAAGATTTCTTAAAATCATTAGGGAAGCGATCCGCGATTGTAATGAAATGCTCGCCCTCTGGTGGGCTAAGGTGAAATTATCACACCACTGCATATCATCATATTATGCCATCGATTTTCCATGATGTAATGGCGGAGAAAGAACGATAATAAATACACGTGGCTCTTATATTTACTAACAACTGCAGTTCAGAGAGCGCCATCTATCGTTCATTACAAACGCGGATAACGACGCCAAGCGGGAATTCTGTCCTCTTCTGAGGCAAAAAAATGGCGGTGATGCGCCCGCCTATTATTTTATTTAGGGTCTCTAGCCCAAGTCTTAGTCAGTGTAAGAACTTGATTCGATAAGGATTTATTTAACTAAACCGTAAGAAGTGTACTTTCTTTACATAGGAATTTTTGCTAGGTTCTGACACTCTTGTTACCGACAACGCACTGAGCAAAATTGTTATACACTTAACAGTTCTGACAACATTGGGGCTTAGGGGCTTACTTTATTCTCATCGAGATCATCTCGAGATCGAGAGTGACGTCAACATGACGTACCGAAACGAAACCTGAATACCGTTTTCTCAGTTTGTTACTTTATTCCACATTTTTCGAGACGGTCTCGAAAGTAAACATTCGTTATCAAAACGAAGCCCACTGTATTTGCGAGACGTTGTCGAAAGCGAATTGTAGAAGAATTTTTCAATATGGCGTCTACATTATTTCTGTCACTTTTAATGGATTTCGAACAAAATAGAAGAATTCCGAGAAATTATTTTAAAAAATCGATCTTCTTCTAGATGTGAGATTCACCAAACTATACAGTCTGGATAAAGAAACTGTGATATTTCTCTGCGACGAAATAAAACCTACCTATATCATAACTACATACTGCCATAAATAACTACATCATCCTCTCAGTTCTTTTCCTTAATATTTATTACATTGATATTTTATGCTTTTTTTTCTCTCTCTCTGTCTGAATAGTTATGAAAATTCCGATGGTTTCAAATTGTTATATGCTTTGTAATCGTCGTTGTTTTCATTTCGATTTTAACATTTTGCTAATAAACACTAAATAATCTTTATTTGCTTTAACATACATTTCAAATTAATTCAGATGCTTTAATAGTAATAACAATAAATACTTGGTGTATCTAAAATGACTTAATTTTTTTCATCATCTACCTATTATATTTATTTCATTAATATAAAATACCACATTATATAAAAATATAAATATTGCGTAAACTTGTTACTTATAACAATATTATTTCCTTCATTTTAACTTCGGAAAATTTTTAATCACTCATACTCACACAACAGTTGTAAGGAATTAATTATTTTCGAATGACTAACATAATTTGTCTTTACTGACAACAATTTCATATTTCAGTCGTCAGCAAATAAATACTGCACCTAATACTGTTTTGTTAAAAAAGTCATTTTGAGTCACGTTCTTAGACAAGGATTTATTAAAAAAATATATATATATACCATGAAGCACTTATTATAAACATATTTAAAATATACAATTAACTTCATGTCTCATTTATTAACTTCATGTCTCAAAGACTTTATTAACTTATAAAATATACAACATTTTATTAATTTCATGTCTCAAAGACATGAAGTTAATAAAAGGTTGTATATTTTAAATATGTTTATAAGGATTTATTTAATAGAACAGTATTAAGCATGAAAAATCATGCATAATATAGGAGAATTAGAATTTTTTGTTTTTGTGTGCATGAAGTGTAAATACATGTATGATAGTGATTGCTACGAAACAGATTTTTGTGCATTTTGAGATTGATACACAGCAAGGTAACAGAACCCAGTGGTTTTTTTTTTATGTGTGTGAAGTGTGCATACGTGAACTGTGGTGAATGTTGTAATATGGATTTTCCTGCATATTTTAGATTTATGCACTGCGAGGTAGCGGCAATAAATGAAGACTGTTTTTTTTCATGTGCAAAAGAGTATATGTGCATGACAGTAATTGCTACAGAACCGAGTTTTGTGATTCATACACAATAAGGTAGCAATACCAATGATATATATATTTTTCAATTTTCTTGTGCATGTAGCTTACAAACGTGCTTGAAAGTGATTGCTACAATACAGATAGATTTATAGAAAATATGGTAGCGGCACACTATTTTTTTTTTTTTTTAGTACGACAGGACTATTCCTTTCAATCTGGTATTTTGTGTCGTTACAAATTTATAGTGTTCCACTTCGAATTTCCTCCATAGTTTATCTTTTTTATTTTTTTATTTATTTTTTGTTTTTCATATGCGTGAAGCTTACATACATACACTCTTGATAATAATTGCTACAGAATCGAATATTGTACATTTTGAGATTTATACTCAGCCAAATACAATTAAATTTATTGGTACATTTAAGTACTATTGTAACTGGTGTGTACAGTACCGTAGATACATGTAATAATGTATCAGTAAATAAAAATAAATTATAAACAGTTATCTGTATATATAAAAGAGTAAACTCACTGATCACAGACTCAATACAGCTGTG
Organism: Salticus scenicus; assembly: GCA_963930645.1. NCBI lineage: Eukaryota > Metazoa > Arthropoda > Arachnida > Araneae > Salticidae > Salticus > Salticus scenicus. Next base: position 112,847 of record OZ005658.1, on the reverse strand, counting down.
GCGATTCTATGGAAGATAAGAGTCGCAAATTTTGGTAATCACGTTAGTTTTAGGACACTGATGCCCACTAAGATGGGATTTTGTGAAATATCCCCTCATTCCCCATGGGGGAAGGGGGGGGGGACAGAAGGCAAAAATCCCTTTATAAGCATAACTCAACTCCAAATTGCTTCACTGTGAAGAAATTTCAGAGGGAGAGACTAGACTTGAGTACAAAAAAAAACTATTTTCTGCGATTTTGGATTTTTAAGGGTGGGGGTGAAAACAATTTTCGGAGGCAAATTTAGAAAAATACGGATTTTTGAGTAAAACTCTACCAATAATAGCACAAAGATATAGAAAACCGCCAAGAACCTTCTTGAGGATATTTCCAAAAACTCATTTTTGTGTTTTTGCGATTTTGGGGGGTAGTTATGAGGGGAGAAATTCAAGCCACATTTTAGCGCTGAATTCATCCGGGGAAATATATAGGAGCTGAGGTTACAAGTTTTAGTGTCCGGCTTACTTATGTGTTCCCAACACAATGAAATTTTCCGTAAGGGGTGATAAACCCGTTTCCAAGTATACATTGCTTAAAATTATCTCAGCAAAATTAAATTTTATATGTGGGTTTTTTATGCCTCCACAACACGAACAGTAAAGGGATTTTATGAAATTTCTGCCTCCCCCCCCCCTTTAAAGGAGGGAGGAGGCAAAACACGAATATAAGAGTAATTCTGCTCCAAATTATCTCAGGATAACGATTTGTTGATATGTCAATTGATTATGCATACTCAAGACACATACTACAAAGGGATTTTGTAAAATTCTGTCCTATTCCCCCCCCCCCTTGGGGGATGGGGGAGCAAAAAGCATGTTTCCAAGCATAACTTTGCTTCAAATTATCTCAGTAAGATTAATTTTTATGTGTGGGTTGTTTATGCTTTTCCAACACGCATTATAAAGCATATATACACGCATTATATATATCTTATGAAATTTCTCCCCACTTCAACGGCGGGGAAGGGGGCAAAAAACGCTTTTAAGAGTAACTCTGCTCCAAATTATCTCAGAATAGCAATTTTTTTTATATGTCAATTGGTTATGCATAATCAAGACACACACTATAAAGGGATTTTGCAAAATTCCACCTTATTCGCCTAGGGGGTGGGGTGGGGGAATCATGTTTCCATGCGAAACTCTGCTCCAAACTATCTTAGGCGATTTTTTATGTGCTGGCTGGTTATATGTTCCCAACACGCACTATACAAGGATTTTGTGAAAATTCCCCTCCCCCCCTTTAAGGGCGAGGAATGGGGGAAAAACACGCTTTAAAGAGTATTTCTGCTCCAAATTATCTCAGGTAGGCGATTTTTTTTATATGTCCATTGGTTATGCATACTCAAACACACAAAATGGAAAGGGATTATTTGAAATGCCATGCTATCCCCCCTTGAGGGTTGGGGGGGAGGGGGTAAAAACATGTTTCCATGCCTAACTCTGATCCAAATAATTTTAGAATAGCAATTTTTGATGTGTGGACTGTATATGCGTATTCAACACACACTACAAAGTGATTTTGTGAAACTCCACCGTATCTCCCCTGAGGGGAAGGGGGAAAACATGTATTGTGTAACACAATAACATGTAACACAAATGTGTAATTCTGCAGTAAATTATCTTAGGAAGATTTTCAATGTGTGGGTCAGTTATATGTATTTAACTCATAATACAAAGATATTTTGCGAAATTCCCTCCTCCTTTCCTTTAAGAGCGGGGTGGGGAGGTTAGCTAAAAAACACATTTTAAAGCATAACTCTGCTTTAAATAATCTCAGAATCCCGATTTCTTTAATGTGTCAGTTAGGTATGTGTATGCAACATGCACTGTAAAAGGATTTTGTGAAGTGTGGCGAGCAGGAAAACTGCTACCGAAGGTAGCGAGAACTTTAACTTGGATTTTGACTGATTTCAAAGATTTTTTTTTTTTAATTATTATAATTAATGATAGGGTATTTTGAGAATTAATTTCAATATAATGACCAGCGATACGGGCAAAGCCTGCTAGTTAATTATAAATTTACCACATTATTTATATTTAAAAATGGGCGATTATTTAGTGGCATGAGGATAATATGCAAGCACCTCAAAAAAAAAAAAAAAAAAAAAAAAAAAAAAATTTGAAAAAAGTATTCATATTAGGGATGCACTGGATAGCAGTTTTGACCGAATATTTTTCAAATCGAATAGTAACTATTCGGCCAAATACCGAATAATCAGCTGGCTAATTTACTTATATTCAAGTGTCAATCAGCTAATTGTTTGTAAACGTTCTCAGTAATACCATTTACATTTAGTAATATTTTATTTTTTTAATTGTAAAAATTTTTTACAAAAAACTAATATTCAGAAACTATGGTTCATATAAATGTAGAAAAATATTAGGAAATATTATCAAACATAAGTAGTGGTGTAATGCTGGACTCACAGTCAAAGAAAATTATTAACTGTCTGGCCTCATAATAAACGTGCAAGCTTTCTTTTGCACCCACTCTAAAACGAATAATCTGGTGTGTCACTCACACAACTTTCTCTTACCCTAACATTTATTACTATAAATACAGGTTGGAGATTAAGAGGTAAGATAACGAGTACTGTTGTGTAAACCTATGTTAAACAATTCAAATTAGGCTTCGGAAGAGTTTTATATGATAATTAGTTTTGTGTGAGGGGGCGCTAGCCCCTGTCAACCCCCCGTTTCATTAATGCACCTACATTTATATAGAATTTAATTTGGTTATTAAGAAATAATTCTGTTTTTAAAAAATAATATATTAAAATTATTATTTAAACAAATTATCTTTTATGATAATGTAGACGATTTCCATATTAGAGAAGTAGTATCGCACTAAATATAAATAAAATAATCTGGTGTGTCACTCACACGACTTTCTCTTACCCTGAAATTTAATACTATAAATGAGGAGCAAACATTCAAACCGTGTTTTCTCCAAAAATAAAAACTTGAGTTAGTGATTTTTCTTTAAACTTAACATAAAAGTAGTATGTCTACATATTGTCCTAGTATCTAGTAATACATTTAAACAAACGGAAATTAGTTTTTAAGTTTAGTTATTTTTTAATTTATCAGTCTTTGTGTTGTCTGAAAATTTGTATCCGAAGGAGAAAACACGGTTTGTATGTTTGCCCCTCAAATACAGGTTGGAGATTAAGAGGTAAGATAACAGGTACTGTTTTGTAAACCTATGTTAAACAAGTCAATCTTCGTAAGAGTTTTATGTGATAATTAGTTCTGTGTAAGGGGGGCTGCCGCCCACCTCAACCCCCCGTTTCATTAATACACATGCATTTCAATAGAATTTGATTTGGTTATTAAAAAATAATTCTGTTTTAAAAAATAAATTATTAAAATTATTATTTAAAAAAGTTATCGGCGATTTCCATATTAGAGAAGTAGTATAACACTAAAAAAAAAAAAAAATTATCCTTAATATTACATTAATTTTTTTTTTTTTTTTTTTTATAAATCGAAAAAATCGATAACTTTATTTTAAATTATTGCAGATCGATGGTTCAACCATTCGTTTTAAAGGTATTTGCGAGCTCTTTTGAAAGATACCCATCATGAAAATTTACTCTTTCCTTACTTACTATCATGAAAATTTACTCTTATTTTAGGGGGGGGGGGGAGGCAAGGCTTCTACATACACAATTTTTTTTTTCCCGGTTGACTATCTCTGTTACAAAAAATATATGTTTCAATTTGTTTGGTGCACTCTATAGATTTTAAACTCTACTTACCTGCAATTTCCTCCAAAGACATAATGTATTTGAATACTTTTGAATGTCCCTGTACACAAACCATTTGCTTGATCTTAATGAAAAGTTTAGTGTAGCATCCTTATATGATACACATTTAGAATACCAAGTTTAAACTTTCTGCCATAATTTGTTTTTGAGATATGCTGATAACAGACAGACACATACACACACAGATCAACCGCTAAAAACATGATTTTCGTATTCAGGAGACCTTAAAACATGCAAATATAACAAAATCTCACTTTCGAAAATTTGACCCAAAAACAATACTTTCTCTACCTTACGGGTAAGAGAAAGTAAAAATTTATTCTCAATATTACATTAAAATTTTTTTTTTGTTAAAAATGAAAAAATTTGATAACTTTATTTTAAATTATCACAGATCGATAGTTAAACAATTCTTCTTAAAGGTATTGGCGAGCTCTTTTGAAAGATACCCATCATGAAAAATTACTTCCCTCGAGGGAGGACTTCCCCCCCCCCTTCCAAATATATATTCGTTTCATTTGGTTTAGTGCAGTCTATAGGTGTTAAACTCTACTTACCTGCAATTTCCCCCATAGACGTAATGCATCCCTGTACACGAACCATTTGCTTCATCTCAACGAAAAGCTTACTTTAGCATCCCTATATAATACACATTTAGAATACCGAGTTTGGAATTTCTGCTACTATTTGTTCTTGAAATATGCTGATAACAGACAGACACACAGACCATTCGCTAAAAACATGATTTTCGTATTCAGGGGACCTCAGAACATGTAAATATAACAAACATTTGACCTTAAAACAATACTTTCTCGACCCTATGGGTAAGAGAAAGTAAAAAACAGAAACGCAGCATTTGAGAAAAATCAATTTAAAAGTAACAACGTACTGGATAACCTATATCAAAACTATTGTAAATGCCTCTCACTCTCATGTGAATAAATTGTGAGATAGGGATGCGATACTCTTCGTGCCTGTTGGGGCACTTCATATACATTTTTTAGTGACAAGTTAAAGACTGGTAATTTATGACTTGTGTCATTTTACTTGCCAGATTTAGATCCGACCTGTGTTTGATCTCTTCAAGTTTCCTAGATTGTAACTTGTAACATCATGTGAATTATGTACGTTCTTTCTTAACTCAACTTAGAAACGTATCGTTATACTGTTATTGATAAAGAGAACTTTTGTTAGATATTATTAATTGTTAAGATTAATGTAACTAATAATTTTCTTTAATGTTACTTGAAATTAGACGAAATAATTGTTTTCTTTTAAATATAAACTGTTTCATAATTATAATAATAAAGCACCACAGAACTGACGTTTTAAAGTAATAGCTACAGAACTTTGGATAAACACCAAAAAATGCAATAAACTTGCAACAATTGTTTTGGGTCGAAATAACACATGACCCTTCGTCAGGTGAACAAAGTAGGCACGAGTGCTGTAGTCAAAGCGGCAACGGCGCGTAGCCACTTTGACTGCAGCACTCGTACCTACTTTGTTCGTTTGACAAAGTGTGTTATTTCGACCCAAAACAATTGTTGCGAGTTTATTGCATTTTATGGTGTTTATCCAAAGTTCTGTAGTTATTATATATCTTAATTACTCTGAAAATCTTAATTAAAAATGACAAGTTTTTTTCAAATAATAATTATTATTATTATTATTATTTTTAATTTTTGTGCGTTCTAACTAGCCGGCTAGTCAAATAGTTTGATTTGGCCGAATACCGAATATTCGGTGCATCCCTATCATATTATATTTTTCCTTTTCTATTTCATTACTTTCTGGAATTTGCCAGGATGGCACCATTCCGAATAGTAACCCTCCACTGGCAGCATAGAAAAGGGAGCTTTTCAGTGATATAACCAAACAAGAAAACACATCGAAGAAAAGCAATTTGATCAGAAGCAATACATATATAAAAGAAAATTTCCATAAAAAAAATAAATACTGAATAAGTATGGAATTATAATTGTCACAAATAAAAAAAATTAAAACTCAAAATCACATATGTACAGGCTCAAAATTACCAATCGCAGGAATAAGTAATAGACTTTGGACACTTACAAACTTTGAATAAGTTGCGAGTTTATTGCATTTTATATGGTGTTTATTCAAAATTTGTAAGTAACATTTTTTACAACAGCAGTTTTGTGGTGCTTTTTTATTAAAAGTAATAGACATGTCTGTATGCTTCGTGTACAATAAAAAATATTACTGAATAACTCTATCTCAAACAAAATTTTGTGCTCCATTAATTAGTAATAGGTACTTGTGTACACTTTGAGCATATGAAATTGTACTCGAATTGTTCCTGCTATCTGAAACTAACATTCATTTTGATGAGGATTGTGGAAACACTTCATGTTAAAAGTAAATCATATTAACAATGTTCATGTTAATGAGGTTTGACTGTATTTACATACATACATATATAGTAAAGTATTTTTTTAAATGCAGCAATAACCAGAGTAACAGAAGATTTAATGCCACTGAATACTACATCGATCAAAAATTTCGATCATTATTTTTTACCAAATAAAATTATCCTTTGATGACTTAAGTTCAATTATAAGAACAATTAAATTTACTAGCTCTAATAAATTTAATTTTTCAATTAATTTTTAAAACTTACCTCCATTACTATATTTTCTTTAATATGGCTAATTTAAAGTATTGATGTTATTAAGCAACTTCTACGTAATAAAAGTGCAATATGTAAATTAAGATAACTTAACGATACATTCATAATCAACTAATGATCATTAAAAAAAAGTATTAGAGAAAGAATTCCTGTTTACAATTTATTGTTTCAATTGAGACTGACAAAGTTTAAATAAATTTTCTTCTTGCAGTCACTTCAAATACATTTGCTTCTTGCATTTAAATAAAAGAAAATTTGCATGCTTCATGCTTTAAAAAAGGCTCAATGGCATTGCTAAAATGTAATAAAGACTGAACACACTCACACACAAAAAAATACATCTTATATTAAAAATATAAATACTTTAATATGTTAAATAAAAAGAAAATGAGTATCTGAAAAGGTTTAAAGTTCGGTTGCATCTATTCTATAATTTGTACATCTAGGAACCACCAATCCCATTACATAAATAATGTTTTCCTTTTTTTAGAAGGAGAGTACTATTATCATTAAAATAATAAACGTATTGTTTGTTTTCGTTAGCTGTGACCCTGCTCACCTATGCGCATGCGTGAGGTCTGCATTGATTTTGTTAAAATAGGGTAGAAGCGTAGAAGATGAGAGAATGTTTACATTTTACGAGTGAGAGATAAGTTGCGGTTTCTTTTTTCTTTTTTTTTCTTTTCAGGACATTATTGAATTTTGAGGCGATACTTCTTCGTTATATTCGTATAAAGGCAAAATGCTGATTTTTCCCCCTTGTAATTTTTAAATAAGTGTAGAAGATCAGTTTTATTCTTCGATGCAAAATAAAATCCGTAAACTTAAAAGTAAATGCCTGTTTTCTTTCTTCTTCTTCTTTTTTTTTTTTTTTCAGTTAAAATTATTTTTATTTGCTTACTTGATCTCTAAATTCGTACTATATCTGTCATACCTGAACACTTGTTTCATGCACTGATTATAGTAGTAAATTAATTAAAAATGACTTAAATTAGGTAAAATTTACATAATTCATTAATAAAAGAAGAGAAAAAGAACAACGTTTACAGTAGACTTTACCTGTAGTAAAAGTAATATATTTTTTTCTTTTAAATTATACTGCTAAAATAAAAATACCATATTTTTGGATCTCTATTTTACAGAAATTTACAGAAAATCGTATTTAAATCAAATCATTAGATTTTTTTATCATGATTATTTTACACCTTTTATTTTTCGCGCATATTGTCATATAAATTACATTAAATAAAATATTGTTAATTAAAATTAAAAATTAAACTTTAAATTCGCGTAAAAAGGTAAAATAAATATTGAAGACTCATAAAAAGAAAACGAACACGTGTAGAACGAAAAGCGCATTTGGCTAAGTGCCCATCTCATTCAACGCATCACCCCTTTTCCGAGTAGGATCGTTCCGCGAGAGGTAGACATGGTTTACGAAAACGGACAGTATGCAATTTGTTTGTAAACAATTCAACAACAAACAAACAGCACGCATGTGCGATCCGAAGCCGATTAAAGTTAACGTTCGCTATGAATCTCAGAAAATAGTTTTTTATTTTTTCATTGGTTAAAAAATGCGAGGAAGAAGCTAAAAGTAACCCCTCCTTCGCTGTTATGTCATTTCGAAGGGAGGGACTTACTGTCAATATCATCTCGATTTCACTTATCGGACGAGAGGAATAAAGTACCAATTCCTGCACACTTCGTTATTGAAGTATCGTTTCCAGAAAATAACGAAAGACGTCACTCTCGATCTCGAGATGATCTCGATGAGAATAAAGTAAGCCCCTTACTTTATTCGCATTGAGATCACTCGAGATCGAGAGTGACGTCTTTCGTTATTGTCTGGAAACGATACTTAGAAAACGAAGTGTGCAAGAATTGGTACTTTATTCCTCTCGTCCGATAAGTGAAATCGAGATGATATCGTCAGTGAAACGACAGTAAGTCCCTCCCTTCGAAATGACATAACAGCGAAGGAGGAGTTACTTTTAGCTTCTTCTTCGCATTTTTTAACCAATGAAAAAATAGAAAACTATTTTCCAAGATTCATAGCGAACATTAACTGTAATCGGCTTCGGATCGCACCTCCGTGTTGTTTGTTTATTGTCGAATTGTTTACAAAGTGCATGCGTTTATTATTTTAATAATAATAATGTTCTCCTTCTAGAAAAGGGAAAACATTATTTGTGTAATGGGCTTGGAGGTTCCTAGATGTACAAATTATAGAAGAATAAATGCAATCAAACTTAAAAATAAACTATTTTCTTGGATTTAAAATTTGTACTTTTAATCACAAACCTTTTTAGATACACTTTTTCTATTTAACATATTAAAGAATTTATATTTTTAATATAAGATGTAATTTTTTGTGTGTGAGTGTGTTCAGTCTTTATTGCATTTTAACAATGCCATTGAGCCTATTTTAAAGCATGAAGTAAATGTATTTAAACTTTGTCAATCTCAATAGAAACAATAAATTGAAAACATACTTTCTTTTTTCTAATACTTTCTTTTAATGATCATTAGTTGATTATGAATGTATCGTTATCTTAATTTACATATTGCACTTTAACATTGACACACAAAAGTATTCATTCCAAAGCATTGTGTTCTATGAGAGGTATTTTTATGAACTATATTTCAATTCCTTTATTTTACACAAATTTCAATGAAATTGAAATATGTTGTTCAAGCTCTCTATCGGATGTTTGCTATAGAAAATGGAGTAAATACCAACAGTGGTTTGTGTACATGGACACCCCAAAAAATGCCAATGCATAGAATTTTAGGACAGACATTTTTATAAATTGCATTTAAAGAACTTTCTATTGTAAAAATCATGAGGAAACTGACATTGATTTTTAATATGCTAAAATAATATTTTGTTTAAAATGTGATTTTGTTATCCTTCAGATTTACAGGGATACTGCACTAAAATATTCAGATACATTATGGACTGCAATTAGAATATAAGGGCTATGTTTTCTTTAGTGTTAAGCATTTTTAACATTTTCTAATGATGTTTAAGAATGATTAGGAATTCAATTAATCTATCTGTATGCCTTTCAGAACTACTGTCTGTTACTGTCTTTGATTACGTTGGCAAAGTGTATTAAAAGTTATATAATGCAACAAATACATACATTTGGAAAGTGTTAACAATAATGCATACCACATGATTTTGCGTTCTTGTTATTATTAGTAATAATCATTTAGCAAACTGCATTCATAAAGACCACTTAGTCGGTCAGATCATTTTATATGTATTTTCTAGGTCATTTTCACTTAAACAACTATCATGTTACTGTATCTGTTTAAAAACATATTTGCGCGTATCGTTAGATTAAAATAGTCATTTTAAATTAATATTAGAGCAAATACTGTCACACACAAGAAAACAGCACCGTCTGGAATATTTTGAAAATTCTTTTTAATATTAATCTTACTGAATGCAAGCGATTCAAAATTTTTACCAATAAAATATAAGGGTTAAATATGTCAAAAATCATTACGCGTGTGTGTAAAAAAGTTAATTAAAATGAAATTTTAATTTATTTTTCAATTTCGTACCTATGAATCTATTCTTGTTTCAGTGCTTGTTTGGTAGCTCCATCTAGTAGTGATATTTAGAAATCAACTCGAATATGTGTAGGAATTACAATATTTACAATTTCTTCTTTTATAATCACAAACTGTGTATCCCTCGAAAAACGTTACACATGTTTGTGCGTTCAGATTAAAAAAAACCATAATAATGTACATTATTGAAATTATGTCAATGAAAATTTAAATAAATTATTAAATCAAGAGTATCTAAAAATTTTGCTGAAAGTGTGTTAATACTTTGTATCGACTCCTTTTTTTTTATTAAAATTAAAAGATAATGTTGTTAAATATTAAATAGTAGTGATAGTAACAACTATTGGAATGTGAAATGAAAAAAAAAAAAAAAAGTATGCCAACAGCACACGGTGTTCCCAGGTGGTCACCCTCCCAAGTACTAACCGCGCCCGATGCTGCTTGACTTCGGGGATCGGACGAGAACCGGTACTTTCAGCATGGTATGGCCGTTGGCAAACAGCTACTACATAAAATATTATTTCAATTTTTAAAAAGTTTTTATCCGCAGACTTCCATTGATTCTATTTCCGAGCAATTTGTATTTTGCCGCTTTCAGTAAAGCTTATTTTATCCATTTAGTTATCATTATTTTCCTTTCTGTCACATATTTATTAGTGTACAGACAGAATCATGGAATGCGGTTGGTTGGTTGTAAGGTTTAGCTATTGACTGCACAAGGGTCCAAGGCCAGTGGGTGGAAGGCCATTCGTTGGGGTCTTTCTCAAGGGTCCTAGCCTGTATTTATACTAGTTTTGGAGAAAGACACGGAAAACTCCGAACGGTTAGGTCGTTGAGCGCGATGTGGGATCGAACTCGGCACTTCCACTCTGCCAATCATGAAATGGGATTTAAAAAAGAGCTCCGTCCCTAACAGCACATCTCATCCACAAGAGATCCTCAGGATATCCTATGGTTGAAGGTACATCTAAGGGACAGCCTCCGGACGTATTATGGATAAGTGTGCTGTTTGGGAGGTGGGGTGTATTATACAATTCCGGTCGAATCGAAGCTCTTTCCCAAAACGCTTGTCCATAATACATTCTGAAGATGTCTATAGGACGTATTTTCATCCATAGGACATTCTGAGAATGCCATTTGGAGACAATGTTTTGTTAGCGTTGTCTCTAAGCTGGTGGACGGGCGGTACCGGATTCAAACTCAATTGCGTTTACCGGTCTAACTGTTCGGAGTTTACCATGGATAGCTCCGAAACTCGAGTTAATATTCTCTAAGAGTTCTTATCAAGATCCCCATATTGAATAAGCATTTGTAAGACCAAAAGGCGAATATATAAACTAATCGAATTCATAATAACCCTTACACGTAGTTGGAATGCGTTAAAAATGCTTAATACAAACAGAAATACAATTCCACTGATTTCCAGTTGTAGCCTTTAATATATCTAAATCTTTTTATGCGGCCCTGTAAACTATAATGTACTCTATAAAAAGCATTCTTTTGTGCATATGAATAACACACTTCAATTTCATTAAAAGGTGTGTGAAGTAAAGTTATTAATATATGACTAATAGAAATATCTCTCATAGAGGGAATCAAGCACTTAAATTGGTTGGGGGGGGGACTCTCTGAAGAAGTGTTTAGGGTTGAAAGAATAGTACAACAACTCATCCCGAAAAAATTTTAGCAGTTTAGTATATTGCTGCTTTCAAGCTGCACAGTGCCTACATACCTTTTTCGTAGGATGAAGGCTCGTACTATTATTTTCTATCCGACACAATTGTTGAGAGATATGTTTTTGTATGTTTCCCCCTTGGGGGGGGGGGTTAAACTTCTGATCCTTTTTAACACATTCCAACAAAGTTGAAAAGTGCTTATGACTTTGGTTTGTCTGTCTGTCCGCGCTCTAATTCCCGTAAATATTTATGAAAATTCTTGAAACTGATATATAATATTCAAGTTCACTATCAATTGTTCCTTATTGACAATGGAGTGATTTTCTCAACTTTATTGTGTACATTGACAGGGCCCGACATAGACTACCTGCAGCCCCGGGGCAAGCCTATTCTGGGGGGCCCCCTTGCAGTGGCATAAGAGGTCTTTAGATTGCAGAATTTCTGTATTCGCCTGTAGGGGGGCCCCTTCCAGAAGGGGGGCCGAGGGCATTTGCCCCGTATGCCCTGCCGTAAGTCGGGGCCTGCACTTTTATTAAGTAGAAGTTGCTTAATAACATTAATACTTTAAATTAGCCATATTAAAGAAAATATAAAATGTATGGATATGAATACCAAATTGTTGCAATATGTATATTGCATGTTTACTTCTTTTGTTGTGGTTTAGTTTTGATTTATCATAGAGTATCATAAATTGTAATGAAGGAATAGAGATAAGTTTAAAGAATTAATTAAAAAATTAAATTTATTAAAGCTAGTAAATTTAATTGTTCTTATAATTGAACTTAAGTCATCAAAGGATAATTTTATTTGGTAAAAAATAATTATTTTGATCAATGTAGTATTCAGTGGCATTAAATCTTCTGTTATTCTGGTTATTGCTGCGTTTAAAAAAATACTTTACTATATATGTATGTATGTATGTAAATACAGTCAAACTTCATTAACATGAACACTGTTAATGTGATTTACTTTTAACATGAAGTGTTCCCACAATCCTCATCCAAAATGAATTTTTAATTACTGATAGCATGAACAATTCGAGTACAATTTCATATACTCAAAGTGTACACAAGTACCTATTACTGGAGCACAAAATTTCGTTTGAGATAGTAATAAATCAGTAATATTTTTTCTTGTACATGAAGCATACAGACATGTCTATTACTTATTCCTGCGATTGGTAATTTCGAGCACGTACATATGTGATTTTGAGTTTAAATTTTTTTTATTTGTGAAAATAATAATTCCATACTTATTCAGTATTTTTTTTTTTTTTCAATGATGATTTTCTTTTTTATATGTATTGCTTCTGATCAAATTGCTTTTCTTCGATGTGCTTTCTTGTTTGGTTATATCACTGAAAAGCTCCCTTTTGTATGCTGCCAGTGAGGGTTGCTATTCGGAACGGTTCCATCCAGGCGAATTCCAGAAAAATCGCCAAGAGGTGGGTAAAAGTAAATTTCCCCCTGTGTCAGGCGTCAGGCCCTCCCCATTTACACAATGCAATTTTCGTTATGTAACTCCCAACCATGTTGAAATTTAAAATTTCATAAATATCTGACAGTGGGCCAACTATCAACTGCACTTCTTTAATTTATTCCCATTTAAAAAAACTATGAAATGCATGCAGATGTGCAAATGCCTCATGCTTTCTGAAACTCCTGCTATGAATTAGGATAATCTTTCTTAAAGTAATGAAATAGAAAAGGAAAAGATACGATAGGGATGCACCGAATATTCGGTATTCGGCTATACTACCGAATATTCAGTTCAGCCGAATCAAACTTTTCGACTAGCCGAATATTAAATTATTCAGCTAGTTGGAACGTATAAAAATTCAATTTTTAATTATAATTAAGATTTTCAGAGTAATTAAGAAATATAATAACTACAGAACTATGGATAAACACCATAAAATGCAACAAACTCGCAACAATTGTTTTGGGTTGAAATAACACATGACCTTTCGTCAGGCGAACAAAGTAGGCACGAGTGCCACAGTCAAAGTAGCTACGCGTTGGTAATAAGGTGCGTTGCTGCTTTGACTGCCACACTCGTGCCTACTTTGTTCGCTTGACGAAGGGTTGTGTGTTATTTCGACCCAAAACAATTCTTGCGAGTTTTGAATTTTATGGTGTTTATCCAAAGTTCTGTAGTGATTACTTTAAAACGCCAGTTCTGTGGTGCTTTATTATTATAATTAAGAAATACTTTATATTTAAAGGAAAACAATTATTTCATCTAATTTCAAGTAACATTAAAGAAAATTATTAGTTACATTAATCATAACAATTAATAATATCTAACAAAAGTTGTCTTTATCAATAACAGTATAACGATACTTTTCTAAGTTGAGTTAAGAAAGAACGTACATGTATAATTCACATGATTACAATTCAAGTTACAATCTAGGAAACTTCAAGAGATCAAACAAAGGTCGGATCCAAATCTGGCAAGAAAAATGACACAAGTCATATTAGCAGTTTTTAACTTGTTACTGAAAAATGTATATGAAGTGCCCCAACATGCACGAAGAGTATCGCATCTCTATCTCACAATTTATTCACGAGAGTGAGAGACATTTACAACAGTTTTGATATAGGTTATCCAGTACGTTGTTACTTTTAAATTGATTTTCCTCAAATGCTGCGTTTCTGTTTTTTACTTTCTCTTACCCATAGGGTCGAGAAAGTATTGTTTTAGGGTCAAATTTTTGAATGTGAGTTTTTGTTATATTTACATGTTCTGAGGTCCTCTGAATACGAAAATCATGTTTTTAGCGAATGGTCTGTGTGCCTGTCTGTTACCAGCATATTTCAAGAACAAATAATAGCAGAAATTCCAAACTCGGTATTCTAAATGTGTATCATATAGGGATGCTACAGTAAGCTTTTCGTTGAGATGAAGCAAATGGTTCGTGTACTAGGACACTCAAAAGTATTCAAATACATTACGTCTATGGGGAAAATTGCAGGTAAGTAGAGTTTAACATCTATAGACTGCACTAAACAAAATGAAACAAATAGATATTTTTTGTAATAGAGATAGTCAACTGGGAAAAGAATTTTGTGTATGTAGTAGCCTCGCCTCCCACCCTGGGGGATAAGTCCCCCTCTCGATGGGAGTAAATTTTCATGACGAATATCTTTCAAAACAGCTTGCCAATACCTTTAAAACGAATTGTTGAACCATCGATCTGTGATAATTTAAAATAAAGTTATCGACTTTTTTCATTTTTAACCAAAAAAAAAAAAAAAAAAAAAAAAAATTGAGAATAAATTAAACTTTTTGTTTTAATATTTAGTATGATACTACTTCTCTAATATGGAAATCGTCCGCATTATCATAAAAGATAATTTGTTTAAATATTAATTTTAATAAATTATTTTTTAAAAACAGAATTATTTCTTAATAACTGAATTAAATTCTATATAAATGTAGGTGCATTAATGAAACAGGGGGTTGAGGGGGGCTAACACCCCCCTCACACAAAACTAATTATCATATAAAACTCTTCCGAAGCCTAATTTGAATTGTTTTACATAGGTTTACATAACAGTACTTGTTATGTTACCTCTTAATCTCCAACCTGTATTTATAGTATTAAATTTTAGGGTAAGAGAAAGTCGTGCGAGTGACACACCAAATTATTCTTTTTGGAGTGGGTGCAACAAGATATTGTTACTTAAGAAAGTTTGCACGTTTATTAAGAAGCCAGACAGTTAATAATTTTCGTTGACTGTGAATTCAGCATTACACCACTACTTATGTTTATTAATATTTCCTAATATTTTTCTACATTTATGAAAACCATAGTTTCTGAATAGTAATTTTTTGTAATATTATTTTTCATAATTAAAAAAATGAAATATTACTAAATGTAGATGATATTACTGAAAAAGTTCACAAAAAATTAGCTGATTGACATTTGAATATAAGTAAATTAGCCAGCCGAATATTCGGTATTCGGCCGAATAGTTACTATTCGGTTTGAAAAATATTCGGTATTCGGTTGGCCGAATATTCAGTCAAAACTGCTATCCGGCGCATCCCTAATATGAATATTTTTTTTCAAATGTATTTTTTGAGGTGCTTTCATATTAACCTCATGCCACTAAGTAATCGCCAATTTTTAAATATAAATAATATGATAAATTTATAATTAACTAGCAGGCTTTGCCCGCTTCGCTGGTCATTATATTGAAATTAATTCTTAAAATACCATATCATTAATAATAATAATAATAAAAATCACATTGAAATCAGTGAAAATCCAAGTTAAAATTCTCGCTACCTTCAGTAGCGGTTTTCCCGCTCCCCACACTTCACAAAATCCCTTTACAGTGCATGTTTCATAAACATACCTAACTGACACATTAAAAAAATCGGGATTCTGAGATTATTTAAAGCAGAGTTATGTTTTAAAATGTGTTTTTTAGCCAACCTCCCTACCCTATAGGAAAGGAGGAGGGAATTTCACAAAATATCTTTGTATTATGAGTTAGATACATATAACTGATCCACACATGAATATCTTCTTCCTAAGATAATTTACTGCAGAATTACACATTTGTGTTACACAATACATGTTTTCCCCTCGCCCCCTTAGTAGAGGTAGGGTGGAGTTTCACAAAATCACCTTGTGGTGTGTGTTGAATACGCATATACAGTTCACACATCAAAAATTGCCATTCTAAATATATTTGGATCAGAGTTAGGCACGGAAACATGTTTTTACCCCTCCCTCCCCCCCCAACCCTCAAGGGGAGATTGCATGGCATTTCAAATAATCCCTTTGTAGTTTGTGTGTTTGAGTACACATAACCAATCAACATATAAAAAAATCGCCTACCTGAGATAATTTGGAGCAGAGATACTCTTTAAAACATGTTTTTTCTCCCACCCCTCGCCCTGAAAGGGGTGGGAGGGGAATTTTCACAAAATCCCTGTATAGTGCATGTTGGGAACTTATAACCAGCCAGCACATAAAAAATCGCCTAAGATAGTTTGGAGCAGAGTTTCGCATGGAAACGTGATTCCCCAACCCCAAGGCGAATAAGGTGGAATTTTACAAAATCCCTTTTTAGTGTGTGTCTTGATTACGCATAACCAATCGACATATCAAAAAATCGTTATCCTCAGATAATTTGGAGCAAAATTACTCTTATATTCATGTTTTGCCTCCCCCCTCCTTTAAAAGGAATGGGGGGGGAGAAATTTCGTAAAATCCCTTTACTGTTTGTGTTGTGGAGGCATAAACAACCCACACATAACATTCAATTTTGCTGAGATAATTTGAAGCAAAGTTATACTTGGAAACGAGTGTATTGCCCCTTATGCAAAATTTTATTATAATGGGTGTTGGGAACACGAAAATAAGCTACACACTAAAACTCGTGACCTCAGCTCCTATATATTTCCCCGGACGAATTCAGCGCTAAAATGTGGCTCAAATTTGTCCCCTCGTAACTCCCCCCCAAAATCAAAAAAAAAAAAAAAAAAAAAAAAAAAAAAAGAGTTTTTGGAAATATCCTCAAGGTTCTTGGCGGTTTTCTATATCTTTGTGCTATTATTGGTAGAGTTTTACTCGAAAATCCGTATTTTTCTAAATTTGCCTTCGAAAATTATTTTTACCCCTTATTTTTACCCCCTCCCCCCCACTCTTAAAAATCCAAAATCACAGAAAATATTTTTTTTGTACTCAAGTCTAGTCTCTCCCTCTGCAATTTCTTCACAGTGAAGCAATTTGGAGTTGAGTTATGCTTATAAAGGGGTTTTTATTTTCTGCCCTCCCAGGGGAGGGGGGAATGAGGGGATATTTCACAAAATCCTGTCTTAGTGGGCGTCAGTGTCCTAAAACCAACGTGGTTACTAAAATTGGCGACTCTTATCTTCCATAGAATCGCCACGACTGTGTTGTGTCGGTGATTAGTGAGTTTACTCTTTTATATATATATAGATAACTGTTTGTAATTTATTTTTATGTACTGATACATTATTACATGTATCTACGGTACTGTACAACACCAGTTACAATAGTACTTAAATGTACTAATAAATTTAATTGTATTTGGCTGAGTATAAATCTCAAATTTACAATATTCGATTCCGTAGCAATTATTATCACAAGTGTATATATGTAAGCTTCACGCATATGAAAAAGTAAAAATTAATAAACAAATAAAAATAAAAAAGGTAAACTATGGAGGAAGTTCGAAGGCATTTTCGAAGTGAAACACTATAAATTGGTAACGATACAAAATACCAGATTGAAAGAAATAGTCCTGTTGTACTACAAAAAAAAAAAAAAAAAATTTGTGCTGCTACCATATTTTCTATAAATCTAAAAAGTGTGAGAAAATCTTTATTGTGGCAATCACTTTCAAGCATGTTTGTAAGCTACATGCACGAGAAATTTAAAAAAAATATACATCACTTGTATTGCTACCTGTGGCAGAAACACAGCGACATAGTCGCGGACACAGAAAAACGGCTTGCGGACAGTTTTTGTCTGCACTGAGAAAAAAAATTGTCTGCAACTTTCAGATAACAATTCACTTATAAAAATTTCTGTATCAAAACTAAAACTAATACTTGTATTATTTATATTGTGTTGTATCAAACATTGCTATAAAATATTTAATAGAATGAGATGAATTGAATGAATACAATTGTTTATACTATATCGTTTTGTAGTAAAATTGTATTTGTGTATTGTTGCACAAGATCACCACTGATGTTAAGCCCCCCCCCCTATCAGCTTTCAGTCTTTTTTAGTGTAAGCCATTTTCACCCCTGATTACACGCAAATTTTTCAGACAGATTATGAAATTTTAAAAGCCTGTCACAGACAGCTTCAAAATTTTCTGCCACTGGGATTACTACCTTATTGTGTATGAATTACAAAACTCGGTTCTGTAACAATTACTGTCATGTACATATGTACTCTTTTGCACGTGAAAAAAAAAAAAAAAAAAAAAAAAAAACAGTGTTTACTGTTTGCCGCTACCTTGCAGTGCATGAATCTAAAATATGCAGGAAAATCCATATTACAACATTCACCACTGTGCACGTATGCACACTTCACACACATAAAAAAAATTCACTGGGTTCTGTTACCTTGCTGTGTGTGTATCAATCTCAAAATGCACAAAAATCTGTTTCGTAGCAATCAATATCATCAGGGTTCCCACTCAATTTCAAAAATAAAATTCCCTTACTTTTCCAGTTCTATTTTTAGAAAATTCCAGTCACAAAATTTGGTTCGTGACATAAAAAATAGCTTACAGTATAAAACAAAACATAGCTTGCAACATAAAAGACGACATAGTAACGTTGACGACATAGTAACCAGGTTTATATCATCATTTTTCCAGGTTTTTGAGCAATATTTATAATTTTCCTTGATTTTTCTCAGTAATTTCAAATTCCCTGACTTTTTCAGGTTTTCCCTGACCCATGGGAACCCTGTATCATACATGTATATTCACTTCATGCACACAAAAACAAAAAAATTCTAATTCTCCTATTATACATGATTTTTCATGCTTAATATTGTTCTATTAAATAAATCCTTAAAACATATTTAAAATATACAACCTTTTATTAACTTCATGTCTTTGAGACATGAAGTTAATAAAATGTTGTATATTTTATAAGTTAATAATGTCTTTGAGAGATGGTTAATAAAAGGTTGTATATCTTAAATATGTTTATAATAAGTGCTTCATGGTATACTTTTTTTGAAAATAAATCCTTGGCTAAGAACATGATTCAAAATGACTTTTTTTTAACAAAACAGTATTAAGTGCAGTATTTATTTGCTGACAACTGTAATATGAAATTGTTTTCAGTAAAGAGAAATTATATTAGTCATTCGAAAATAATTTAATTGCTAACAACTGTTGTGTGAGTATGAGTGATTAAAAATTTTCCGAAGTTAAAATGAAGGAAATATATTGTTATAAGTAACAATTTTATGCCATATTTATATTTTTATATAATGTGGTATTTAATATTAATGAAATAGATATAATAGGTAGATGATGAAAAAGTTTGTCACTTAAAGATATACCAAGTATTTATTATTATTACTATTAATGCATCTGAATTAATTTGAAATTTATGTTAAAGTAAATAAAGATTATTTAGTGTCTATTAGAAAAATGTTAAAATCGAAAACAAACTTGTCCTGATAAAATGAAAACATAAACAATGACAATTACAAAGCATATAACAATTCAAAAACAATTTGAAACCATCGGAATTTTCATAACTATTCAGACAGAGAGAGAGAGAAAAAGCATAAAATATCAATGTAATAAATATGAAGGAAAAGAAATGAGAGGATGAAGTATTTTTTTATGATAGTATGTAGTTATGATATGGGACGGTTTTATTTCGTCGCAGAGAAATATCACAGTTTCTTTATCCAGACTGAATAGTTTGGTTAATCTCACATCTGGAAGATCAATTTCTTAAATAATTTCTCGGAATTCTTCTATTTTTTTCGAAATCCATACGTAGACACCACGGAGTAAAAAGACAGGAGAAGAAGGTAACGCTGAAATTTTGTGATGTTGTTTTCTAATGTTTACAGATGGCGCCAGCGTGCAATCCTTCCTTCTCTCCAGCTTCCGCAATGTTATTCAATGGGGAAATGTCTCGTTTTAATTATTTTTTTAAAAATAATATCAAGCTGAAAAAATTTCGATTGAAAGCAAATTTCATTAAATAGAGTATTCTAACCAACATGTTTTTTTTTAAGAGCCATTTTATACTAATTTTACTTTGAAAGAAAGCTTTTAAATAATGACGATTCTTATGAACCGAAGTTAGCTAAAACAGACAATTGGGAGGAAGGAGAGTGGATAAATTTTGTTAAGAAAAAAATAAACTTACTTTAGGTGCAGAAAACACGAACTCGGACTTTATTTTTCTCCTAGGGCTTTTTTTTGTTTTTCTTATCACTATCATAGCCTGTTTTACAACTAGGAACGAAGCATTTATTTGAAACATCTGAATTATGCAGTTTTAAGAACTTACAAAGAAATTAAATTGCTTAAAATAAAAAAATTTAAATGTACTTCAGCAAAATTCTATTGAAAACAACAGTATATCCGCGCCGAAGTAGGGAGGAATGACAAGTGGCGCCCTCAATATTTACCAAAAATTTAGATCACAGTTTCGTAGCTTTCTCCCATTGGACCTTCAACTCCTATTAATATTACTCCGTGGTAGACACCATGTTGAAAAACGCTTCTACAATTCGCTTTCGACAACGTCTCGCAAACACAGTAGGCTTCGTTTTGATAACGAATGTTTACTTTCGAGACCGTCTCGAAAAATGTGGAATAAAGTAGCAAACTGAGAAAACGGTATATACTAGAGCCCCTATAATATTATAGGTGCCTTAGTATATGTAAGACTACTATATGAGTAGTCTTAAGTATATACAGGTTTCGTTTCGGTACGTCATAGTGACGTCACTCTCGATCTCGAGATGATCTCGATGCGAATGAAGTAAGGGGCTTACTTTATTCACATCGAGATCATCTCGAGATCGAGAGTGACGTCACAATGACGTACCAAAACGAAACCTGAATACCGTTTTCTCAGTTTGCTACTTTATTCCACATTTTTCGAGACGGTCTCGAAAGTAAACATTCGTTATCAAAACGAAGCCTACTGTGTTTGCGAGACGTTGTCGAAAGCGAGTTGTAGAAGCATTTTTCAATATGGCGTCTACGTAATTTCTATGGATGTCGAGCAAAATAGAGGAATTCCGAGAAATTATTTAAGAAATTGATCTTCCAGATGTGAGATTCACCAAACTATTCAGTCTGGATAAAGAAATTGTGATATTTCTCTGCGACGAAATAAAACCGTCCCAAATCATAACTACATACTATCATAAATAATTACTTCATCCTCTCAGTTCTTTTCCTTATTACATTGATATTTTATGCTTTTTTTCCTCTCTCTCTGTCTGAATAGTTATGAAAATTCCGATGGTTTCAAATTGTTTTTGAATTGTTATATGCTTTGTAATCGTCATTGTATTTTTATCAGGACAAGTTTGTTTTCGATTTTAACATTTTTCTAATAGACACTAGATAATCTTTATTTACTTTAACATAAATTTCAAATTAATTCAGATGCATTAATAGTAATAATAATAAATACTTGGTATATCTTTAAGTGACAAACTTTTTCATCATCTACCATTTATATCTATTTCATCAATATTAAATACCACATTCTATAAAAATATAAATATGGCATAAAATTGTTACTTATAACAATATATTTCCTTCATTTTAACTTCGGAAAATTTTTAATCACTCATACTCACACAACAGTTGTTAGCAATTAAATTATTTTCGAATGACTAATATAATTTCTCTTTACTGACAACAATTTCATATTACAGTCGTCAGCAAATAAATACTGCACTTAATACTGTTTTGTTAAAAAAGTCATTTTGAATCATGTTCTTAGACAAGGATTTATTTTCAAAAAAAATATACCATGAAGCACTTATTATAAACATATTTAAAATATACAACCTTTTATTAACCATCTCTCACAGACATTATTAACTTATAAAATATACAACATAAGCACTTATTACAAACATATTTAAAATATACAACCTTTTATTAACCATCTCTCACAGACATTATTAACTTATAAAATATACAACATTTTATTAACTTCATGTCTCAAAGACATGAAGTTAATAAAAGGTTGTATATTTTAAATATGTTTATAAGGATTTATTTAATAGAACAGTATTAAGCATGAAAAATCATGTATAATAGAATTAGATTTTTTTGTGTTTGTGTGCATGAAGTGTATATACATGTATGATACAGGGTTCCCATGGGTCAGGGAAAACCGGAAAAGTCAGGGAATTTGAAATTACTGAGAAAAGTCAGGGAAAACTGTAAATATTGCTCAAAAACCTGGGAAAATGATGATATAAACCTGGAAAATGCTTTTTGAACATTCAATTTATATCACAAGTCACGTTACTATATCGTCTTTTATGTTGCAAGCTATGTTTTGTTTTATACTGTGAGCTATTTTTTATGTCACGAACCAAATTTTGTGACTGGAATTTTCTAAAAATAGACCTGGAAAAGTAAGGGAATTTTATTTTTGAAATTGAGTGGGAACCCTGATGATAGTGATTGCTACGAAACAAATTTTTGTGCATTTTGAGATTGATACACAGCAAGGTAACAGAACCCAGTGATTTTTTTTTTATGTGTGTGAAGTGAAGTGTGCATATGTGCACAGTGGTGAATGTTGT
Source organism: Salticus scenicus (assembly GCA_963930645.1). Classification (NCBI taxonomy): domain Eukaryota; kingdom Metazoa; phylum Arthropoda; class Arachnida; order Araneae; family Salticidae; genus Salticus; species Salticus scenicus. The sequence continues at coordinate 89,807 of OZ005658.1, read as the reverse complement.
AATATGGATTTTCCTGCATATTTTAGATTCATGCACTGCAAGGTAGCGGCAAACAGTGAAGGCTGTTTTTTTTTTTTTTTTTTTTTTCGTGTGCAAAAGAGTACATATGTGCATGACAGTAATTGTTACAGAACCGAGTTTTGTAATTCATACACAATAAGGTAGCAATCCCAGTGGCAGAAAATTTTGAAGTTGTCTGTGACAGGCTTTTAAAATTTCATAATCTGTCTGCAAAATTTGCATGTAATCAGGGGTGAAACTGAAAATGGCTTACACTCAAAAAGACTGAAAGCTGATGGGGGGGGGGGGGGGTTAACATCAGTGGTGGTCTTGTGCAACAATACACAAATACAATTTTACTACAAAACGATATAGTATAAACAATTGTATTCATTCAATTCATCTCATTCTATTAAATATTTTATAGCAATGTTTGATACAACACAATATAAATAATACAAGTTTTAGTTTTGATACAGCAATTTTTATAAGTGAATTGTTATCCGAAAGTTGCAGACAAATTTTTTTCTCAGTGCAGACAAAAACTGTCCGCAAGCCGTTTTTCTGTGTCCGCGACTATGTCGCCGTGTTTCTGCCACTGGGGTAGCAATACAAGTGATATATTTTTTTTTTAATTTTCTCGTGCATGTAGCTTACAAACATGCTTGAAAGTGATTGCTACAATAAAGATTTTCTCACACTTTTTAGATTTATAGAAAATATGGTAGCAGCACACAATATTTTTTTTTTTTTTTTTTAGTACAACAGGACTATTTCTTTCAATCTGGTATTTTGTATCGTTACCAATTTATAGTGTTCCACTTCGAAAATGCCTTCGAACTTCCTCCATAGTTTATCTTTTTTTTTTGTTTATTTATTTTATTTTTTTCATATGCGTGAAGCTTACATATATACACTCGTGATAATAATTGCTACAGAATCGAATATTGTAAATTTGAGATTTATACTCAGTCAAATACAATTAAATTTATTAGTACATTTAAGTACTATTGTAACTGGTGTTGTACAGTACCGTAGATACATGTAATAATGTATCAGTACAAAAAAAATAAATTACAAACAGTTATCTATATATATATATATATATAAGAGTAAACTTACCAATCACCGACTCAACACAGTCGTGGCGATTCTATGGAAGATGAGTCGCCAATTTTGGTAACCACGTTGGTTTTAGGACACTGACGCCCACTAAGACAGGATTTTGTGAAATATCTTTTCATTCCCCCCCCCCCCCCTGGGGGGGCAGAAGGCAAAAACCCCTTTATAAGCATAACTCAACTCCAAATTGCTTCACTGTGAACAAATTGCAGAGGGAGAGACTAGACTTGAGTACAAAAAAAGTATTTTCTGCGATTTGGGATTTTTAAGAGGGGGGGGGAGGGGTAAAAACAATTTTCGGAGGCAAATTTAGAAAAATATGGATTTTCGAGTAAAACTCTACCAATAATAGCACAAAGATATAGAAAACCGCCAAGAACCTTCAGGATATTTCCAAAAATTCATTTTTTTTTTTTTTTTTCGATTTTGGGGGGGAGTTACGAGGGGACAAATTCGAGCCACATTTTAGCGCTGAATTTGTCCGGGGAAATCTATAGGAGCTGAGGTCACGAGTTTTAGTGTGTGGCTTATTTTCGTGTTTCCAACACCCATTATAATGAAATTTTGCATAAGGGGCAATACACTCGTTTCCAAGTATAACTTTGCTTCAAATTATCTCAGCAAAATTGAATTTTATGCGTGGGTTGTTTATGCTTCCACAACACAAACAGTAAAGGGATTTTATGAAATTTCTCCCCCCCCCCTCCCTTTTAAAGGAGGGGGAAGGCAAAACACGAATATAAGAGTAATTTTGCTCCAAATTATTTGAGGATAACGATTTTTTGATATGTCGATTGATTATGCGTAATCAAGACGCACACTATAAAGGGATTTTGTAAAATTCCACCTTATTCGCCTTGGGGGTGGGTTTAGGGAATCATGTTTCCATGCGAAACTCTGCTCCAAACTATCTTAGGCGATTTTTTATGTGCTGGCTGGTTATATGTTCCCAACATGCACTATACAGGGATTTTGTGAAAATTCTCCTGCCCCCCCCCCCCTTCCAGGATGAGGGGTGGGAGAAAAAACATGTTTTAAACGTCAACGTGAGTGCTTCGGAGTACCTGCATTTGGTCGCAACCAATGCTTACCTCCAACGAAACATGAGGAAAACATAAAAATAATCTTCCATAAAATAATTAAAAGCCAAAAGGATGAATTTAGAATTTTGATCTCTGAATAAATCTCCGCATGAGCAGAGACCAATCAGAGTGAAGCACTAGGAGGTAGCTACCGAAGGTAGCGAGAACTTTAACTTGACTGATTTCAATGATTTTTATTATTAATGATATGGTATTTTGAGAATTAATTTCAATATAATGACCAGCGAAGCGGGCAAAGCCTGCTAGTTAATTATAAATTTACCATATTATTTATATTTAAAAATTGGCGATTACTTAGTGGCATGAGGATAATATGCAAGCACCTCAAAAAATACATTTGAAAAAAAAATATTCATATTAGGGATGCACCGGATAGCAGTTTTGGCTGAATATTCAGCCAACCGAATAGTAACTATTCGGCCGAATACCGAGTATTCGGCTGGCTGATTTACTTATATTCAAGTGTCAATCAGCTAATTTTTTGGGAACTTTTTCAGTAATATCATTTACATTTAGTAATATTTCATTTTTTTAGCACGTTAATCGCCACGATAATATCAGAAAAATTTTCACATGGGCCATGGTAACTTTATTAGACAATTTAGTTAAAAATGCGTCAGGCGCATATGACTGACATGGCGATTAACGTGTTAATAATTACTCGGCGTATATCATATTCCTTTTAGGGTTATTTCCTAGTTAAAAATGCGTCAGACACATATGACTGACATGGCGATTAACGTGTTAATTATGAAAAAAATATTACAAAAAACTACTATTCAGAAACTATGGTTTATATAAATGTAGAAAAATATTAGGAAATATTACCAAACATAAGTAGTGGTGTAATGCTGAATTCACAGTCAAAGAAAATTATTAACTGTCTGGCTTCTTAATAAACTTACAAACTTTCTTAAGTAACAATATCTTGTTGCACCCACTCCAAAAAGAATAATTTGGTGTGTCACTCACACGACTTTCTCTTACCCTAAAATTTAATACTATAAATACAGGTTGGAGATTAAGAAGTAAGATAACAAGTACTGTTATGTAAACCTATGTTAAAAAATTCGAATTAGGCTTCGGAAGAGTTTTATTATGATAATTAGCCCCCCCCCTCAACCCCCTGTTTCATTAATGCACCTACATTTATATAGAATTTAATTCAGTTATTAAGAAATAATTCTGTTTTAAAAAATAATTTATTAAAATTATTATTTAAACAAATTATCTTTTATGATAATGCAGACGATTTCTATATTAGAGAAGTAGTATCATACTAAATATTTTAAAAAAAAGTTTAATTTATTCTCAATTTTTTTTTTTTTTTTTTGGTTAAAATGAAAAGAGTCGATAACTTTATTTTAAATTATCACAGATCGATGGTTCAACAATTCGTTTTAAAGGTATTGGCGAGCTGTTTTGAAAGTTATCCGTCATAAAAATTTACTCCCATCGAGCGGGGGACTTCCCCCCCCCCTCCAGGGTGGGAGGCGAGGCTCCTACATACACAAAATTCTTTTCCCAGTTGACTATCTCTATTACAAAAAATATCTATTTGTTTCATTTTGTTTAGTGCAGTCTATAGATGTTAAACTCTACTTACCTGCAATTCCCCCCATACACGTAATGTATTTGAATACTTTCGAGTGTCCCTGTACACGAACCATTTGCTTCATCTCAACGAAAAGCTTACTGTAGCATCCCTATATGATACCCATTTAGAATACCGACTTTGGAATTTCTGCTATTATTTGTTCTTGAAATATGCTGGTAACAGACAGGCACACAGACCATTCGCTAAAAACATGATTTTCGTAGTCAGGGGACCTCAGAACATGTAAATATAACAAAAACTCACATTCAAAAATTTGACCCTAAAACAATACTTTCTCGACCCTATGGGTAAGAGAAAGTGAAAAACAGAAATGCAGCATTTGAGAAAAATCAATTTAAAAGTGACAACGTACTGGATAACCTATATCAAAACTGTTGTAAATGTCTCTGACTCTCATGTGAATAAATTGTGAGATAGAGATGCGATACTGTTCGTGCATGTTGGGGCACTTCATATACATTTTTTAGTAACAAGTTAAAAACTGCTAATATATGACTTGTGTCATTTTTCTTGCCAGATTTGGATCCGACCTTTTTTTGATCTCTTGAAGTTTCCTAGATTGTAACTTGAATTGTAATCATGTGAATTATGTATGTTCTTTCTTAACTCAACTTAGAAAAGTATCGTTATACTGTTATTGATAAAGACAACTTTTGTTAGATATTATTAATTGTTATGATTAATGTAACTAATAATTTTCTTTAATGTTACTTGAAATTAGATGAAATAATTGTTTTCCTTTAAATATAAACTATTTCTTAATTATAATAATAAAGCACCACAGAACTGGCGTTTTAAAGTAATCACTACAGAACTTTGGATAAACACCATAAAATTCAAAACTCGCAACAATTGTTTTGGGTCGAAATAACACACAACCCTTCGTCAGGCGAACAAAGTAGGCACGAGTGTGGCAGTCAAAGCGGCAACGCACCTTATTACCAACGCGTAGCTGCTTTGTTCGCCTGACGAAGGGTCGTGTGTTATTTCAACCCGAAACAATAGTTGCAAGTTTATTGCATTTTATGGTGTTTATCCATAGTTCTGTAGTTATTATATTTCTTAATTACTCTGAAAATTTTAATTATAATTAAAAATCGCAAATTTTTTTCAAATAATTAAAAATTTTTTAAAAATTGAATTTTTATACGTTCCAACTAGCTGAATAATTTAATATTCGGCTAGTCGAATAGTTTGATTCGACTAAACTGAATATTCGGTAGTATGGCCGAATACCGAATATTCGGTGCATCCCTATCATATCTTTTCCTTTTCTATTTCATTACTTTAAGAAAGATGATCCTAATTCATAGCAGGAGTTTCAGAAAGCATGAGGCATTTGCACATCTGCGTGCAGTTCATAATTTTTTTAAATGGAAATAAATTAAAGAAGTGCAGTTGGTAGTTGGCTCACTGTCAGATATTTATGAAATTTTAAATTTCAACATGGTTGGGTGTTACATAACGAAAATTGCATTGTGTAAATGGGGAGGGCCTGACGCCTGACACAGGGGGAAATTTACTTTTACCCACCTCTTGGCGATTTTTCTGGAATTCGCCTGGATGGCACCGTTCCGAATAGTAACCCTCACTGGCAGCATACAAAAGGGAGCTTTTCAGCGATATAACCAAACAAGAAAACACATCGAAGAAAAGCAATTTGATCAGAAGCAATACATATAAAAAAGAAAATCATCATTAAAATGTCATCCTTTGATGACTTAAGTTCAATTATAAGAGCAATTAAATTTACTAGCTCTAATAAATGTAATTTTTTAATTAATTCTTAAAACTTATCTCTATTCCTTCTTAATTCTCTTCATTACAATTTATGATACTCTACGATAAATCAAAACTGAACCAAAACAAAAGAAGTGAACAAGCAACATACATATTGCAACAATTTGGTATTCATATCCATACATTTTATATTTTCTTTAATATGGCTAATTTAAAGTATTAATGTTATTTAGCAACTTCTACGCAATAAAAGTGCAATATGTAAATTAAGATAACGATACATTCATAATCAACTAATGATCATTAAAAAAAAGTCTGTTTTCAATTTATTGTTTCTATTGAGCCTGACAAAGTTTAAATACATTTACTTCTTGCAGTCACTTTAAATACATTCTTTTCTTGCATTCCAATGAAAGAAAATTTGCATGCTTCATGCTTTAAAATAGGCTCAATGGCATTGTTAAAATGCAATAAAGACTGAACACACTCACACACAAAAAATTACATCTTATATTAAAAATATAAATACTTTAATATGTTAAATACAAGGAAAAAGTGTATCTAAAAAGGTTTGTAATTAAAAGTACTAATTTTAAATCTAAGAAAATAGTTTATTTTTAAGTTTGATTGCATCTATTCTTCTATAATTTGTACATCTAGGAACCCCCAAGCCCATTACATAAATAATGTTTTTCCTTTTCTAGAAGGAAAACATTATTATTATTAAAATAATAAACGCATGCAATTTGTAAACAATTCGACAATAAACAAACAACACGGATCACGGAGGTGCGATCCGAAGCCGATTACAGTTAATGTTCGCTATGAATCTTGGAAAATAGTTTTCTATTTTTTTATTGGTTAAAAAATGCGAAGAAGAAGTTAAATGTAACTCCTCCTTCGCTGTTATGTCATTTCGAAGGGAGGGACTTACTGTCGTTTCACTGACGATATCATCTCGATTTCACTTATCGGACGAGAGGAATAAAGTACCAATTCTTGCACACTTCGTTTTCTAGTAGTGCTACCACGAACACATCGAAACGTTTCGATCGTCGAAAGATGACGTAGATCGAAACTCTTTCGTTACGACGGGAGTTTTTCGATAAATCGCATAAGCGGTACTCTAAAGTCATCGATCGAAAAGAGGGTTCGTTAACGAAAAGGAATAAGCTCCACCCAAGCGGACATGACGTCCAGGATAAGGCGGAACTTAATTTGATTTCTTCTTCTTTTTACTCTAGCCAATGAAAATTCGAGAAATATTTTGGGAGATCTCTTTAAACAGTTAACTGTAATCCAGTTCATATGAATATTTGTTGATAAACAAGAAATCTTGTACTCATGAAATAAATAAACAAAAGAGAGTTCACAGTTATTTACTATTGTATTTCGCATGATTCATTTTATAAACATATCGAAATAGCCTTTGTTTTTAAAAATTGCTAGTTTAAATTATAAACGCATCTAAACCTTCAAGATGTGACATTAAAGTTAGCAGTAAAATTTTTGAAGGGCTAGCAATAATTCGTATTTAAAAGATGTACACCGAATTCTGTTTTGTTAAATAAATATATGTCGAGTCTTTATGCTGTTTATTAAAAAGTGAGACGATGATAAAAATTAGCGATAAAACTAAAAAACAAAAGAAAATGGGGATATGTGATTCAATAATTTTGTTGCCGACTGTATACTCATTTTCTTTTATTGAAACAGGAAATTTGCTCTTCAAAATTAGGTTATTTTCCTTCACAAGTCTCAGTAAATACTTATTTAAAAATGTACTTTTATGTACTAATGAATAAAATATTTTTCAGTAAATATTTTGCTCATTAGTACATAATTTTAAAATTTTCACATATTACTGATCACTTTACTGCTATCCAGGTTCGTATTTCACTTGTCATTTTGGCAGTCAGCCTGACTCATATTTACAAATGTATTTTGGACTATTTTTAATTTAATTACTTTAAATATTTATGAAACTTTTGGATAAGATATCTTTTTAATAGATAGTGTAGTGAAACACTTTAAAATTTCTGTTGACATATTACAAATGCAGATTTTTGTAGATGCAGAAGGTGTTGAATAATTTTTCCTTTTTAAAAAGTTTTTATGCAAATAATTTCCATGTGAGTGTTAAAAGTAAAGTATAGAGGAATTTCATTATAATTTTTGGTAACAGTCAATGTTATTTTTGTTCAAAGATTTAAACCTGTAAAGGAAAACTATTTTATTTTCAATGAAGTACTAATCTTGTGATTTATTTTCATGTTATGTATCATGATCATAAGGACATTAAATCCTTTTTGAATTTACATTCCCCTTACACAAATACCCGTTTTATTATGTATTATATATTTCTATGGTGGCCTCACAAGATAGCTACAGCCCTGCCTTTTTACTCTGATGCTCTCACTAGTATATTTGTATGATGATTTTTTACTGTATTAATTGTGCAAAGTTATTAATAAAAAAACTCGTGAGATCAGGGGAAATTGTGTAGCCCCCAAGGAAGTCATGCTCATCAGGTTAAGAATTGCAACAAAGTCTCCTTACTTTTAATGTCTATTTCAACAAAGATAAAAAAATTCTGCCATTTGTGCTATCTCTACTTTTACACAGAAATTTTCACCATAAGAGATTATTGTATAAAAATAGTGGAAGCAAAAAAAAAAAAAAAAAAAAAAAAATTCTCTAAAAGTGTCATGAGAAAAGATGGAGACTTCAAGTTCTACAGATAACTAACTTGCACTTAAAAGCCATAATCTAATGGCGCCATACGAAAATTCTTTTATGTGTCAGAAAAAATTATCAGTTGATTGCCAGAAAAAAATTACAAAACAGTCAGTCAATTTGACGTATTGCAAAATTCGTCAGTATGTTCTGTAAAGAAAATCTCAAAATTTATTTGTCAATTACAAATGAAATAAAAATTTGCTGATTGTCAGAGAAAAAAAAAAAAAGAGTGATTTTCGCCTATTCAAAAAGGAGTTGTAAATTTTATCTATCGATCGCTGGGGAAAATATCTTACATTTAGTAAATATAAGAATAAATGTCTATAGACATTAAGAATGTAAACACAGACACAGATGGACAAATGTCGGTTTCACACTGCTCCACTGTGCATATAGATTGCATTTACAAATTTTTTGTTTTAATAAAAAAATGAAATGTTTTTGATGAATAATGCTAATTAAAAAATTATGATCAATTTTTAAATGATCCTTAAACAAACAAACAAAAAAAAAACTCAGAAACTTTATTTAATTTAAGGGGCGAGGCACTTTTTTTAAAACTATTTTTGTATATTTATTATTTATATCCAAATTAAAAAATTGTTTACTTTTTTTAAATCAAATTAGAGAAAAATACATGAAAGAAATGGAACAGATTTAGTATAGAATTCCCTGAGCAAAATATGAAATTTAGCACCAAAATAAATCGGAAATTTTTGCCAAGGACTTTACTTACAAAACTGCGATAAATATTTTAATTCATGGCCAAAATGGCAAAATAAATTTAAAAGTTGCCAAGAAAATCTTATGCTAAAGCTGGGTGAAATTGCAGTTAGTGGTGCCCCTTGGCACAGCTTAGCGACTTTTGCAGCATGATCTGTGCCAGCTCGTAGGCATAATTTACTTTCCAAATGTAAATCACACCAATGAGCTAACATGGATTGCATCAAAAAATGTCAGATTCAGTCTAATAAAGAAAAGTGCTAAAATATATATTTTTAAAAGAAAAAAATTTAAAGGCTTCTTTTTTTTTCTTTTTGCCATGAAAATCTGTAGATTAAAGTGGTCAGTATTTCGGTTTATGCTCACATTCCAAACATCAAAACAGAGGAGGGAAAAAAATGTTACTGAAAACCGTTCATTTGTTATTTATGAAAATCTGTACTATCACAATCAATATTTTAATGTGTGCTTACTTCAGAAAAATTAAGATTAAAATAAAATAATTAAAAGATAAAAAGTACTTTTTAATGTATCATGTTTTTAAATTTTCTGAACACCCCAAAACATGTAAATCAGGTGAAATCTCGACTTCCACTTTCGATAATATAAAAGAACTTTAAAATATCTTTCGAATGATCTATTAAAAATAATTTAATCATAATTAGAATTTGAAATATTGAAATTTTAAAATATCACAGCGCCATCTGGCGGTAGAAATTTCTGTAATCTACTGTTCGATTCAAAATCAACAAAGCTTTCTAATGATGTATTACTTAATGAAATTATTTTAATTAGTAGCTGAGATACAAAAGAAAACCCATTCAGGAGACCTCAAAATGTGTAAATTGGGTAAAATCTCGAATTCCACATTCGATAATATAAAAGAACTTTAAAATATCTTTTGAATGATGTATTAAAAATAATTTAATCATAATTAGAAATTGAAATTTCAAAATATTACAGCGCCATCTGGCGGTAGAAATTTCTGCAAGTTACTGTTTGAATCCAACTCAACAAAGCTTTCAAATGATGTATTACTTATGAAATTATTTTAATTAGTAGCTGAGATACAAAAGAAAATCCATTCAGGACACCTCAAAATGTGTAAATCAGGTGAAATCTCGACTTCCACTTTCGATAATATAAAAGAACTTTAAAATATCTTTTGATTGATGTATTAAAAATAATTTAATCATAATTAGAATTTGAAATATTGAAATTTTAAAATATCACAGCGCCATCTGGCGGTAGAAATTTCTGTAATCTACTGTTCGATTCAAAATCAACAAAGCTTTCTAATGATGTATTACTTATGAAATTATTTTAATTAGTAGCTGAGATACAAAAGAAAACCCATTCAGGAGACCTCAAAATGTGTAAATCGGGTAAAATCTCGAATTCCACATTCGATAATATAAAAGAACTTTAAAATATCTTTTGAATGATGTATTAAAAATAATTTAATCATAATTAGAAATTGAAATTTCAAAATATTACAGCGCCATCTGGCGGTAGAAATTTCTGCAAGTTACTGTTTGAATCCAACTCAACAAAGCTTTCAAATGATGTATTACTTATGAAATTATTTTAATTAGTAGCTGAGATACAAAAGAAAATCCATTCAGGACACCTCAAAATGTGTAAATCAGGTGAAATCTCGACTTCCACTTTCGATAATATAAAAGAACTTTAAAATATCTTTTGATTGATGTATTAAAAATAATTTAATCATAATTAGAATTTGAAATATTGAAATTTTAAAATATCACAGCGCCATCTGGCGGTAGAAATTTCTGTAATCTACTGTTCGATTCAAAATCAACAAAGCTTTCTAATGATGTATTACTTATGAAATTATTTTAATTAGTAGCTGAGATACAAAAGAAAACCCATTCAGGAGACCTCAAAATGTGTAAATCGGGTAAAATCTCGAATTCCACATTCGATAATATAAAAGAACTTTAAAATATCTTTTGAATGATGTATTAAAAATAATTTAATCATAATTAGAAATTGAAATTTCAAAATATTACAGCGCCATCTGGCGGTAGAAATTTCTGCAAGTTACTGTTTGAATCCAACTCAACAAAGCTTTCAAATGATGTATTACTTATGAAATTATTTTAATTAGTAGCTGAGATACAAAAAAAAATCCATTCAGGACACCTCAAAATGTGTAAATCAGGTGAAATCTCGACTTCCACTTTCGATAATATAAAAGAACTTTAAAATATCTTTTGATTGATGTATTAAAAATAATTTAATCATAATTAGAATTTGAAATATTGAAATTTTAAAATATCACAGCGCCATCTGGCGGTAGAAATTTCTGTAATCTACTGTTCGATTCAAAATCAACAAAGCTTTCTAATGATGTATTACTTATGAAATTATTTTAATTAGTAGCTGAGATACAAAAGAAAACCCATTCAGGAGACCTCAAAATGTGTAAATCGGGTAAAATCTCGAATTCCACATTCGATAATATAAAAGAACTTTAAAATATCTTTTGAATGATGTATTAAAAATAATTTAATCATAATTAGAAATTGAAATTTCAAAATATTACAGCACCATCTGGCAGTAGAAATTTCTGTAAGTTACTGTTCGATTCCAACTCAACAAAGCTTTCAAATGATGTATTACTTATGAAATTATTTTAATTAGTAGCTGAGAAACAAAAGAAAACCCAATTCAGGACACCTCAAAACGTGTAAATCAGCTGAAATCTCGAATTCCACTTTTGATTCTCATGGAAAGCCTTCGCTGATGATGACATGAGTTTCATGTTTTTTGTTCACCCAAAGGTGCTCAATGCACCTAAAGAAGTTTTCACTTCAAAAATACATTGTCACCGTGTTCTGAACTATTCTGAAAGTTTCAAATGTCTAGCTTGTCGGGAAGTTACATGACTTCTACAAATATAATAAACTCTGCCGAAGGCAGCGGAAACCCAAAACAGTTGGCTAAAAATATTTTTAAAAATGCATTGTCACCATGTTCTGAATTATTCTGAAAGTTTCGAATGTCCAGCTTGTCGGGAAGTTACATGACTGCTTAAAAATATAATAAACGGTGCCGAAGGCAGCAGGGATCTGAAACAGTTAGCTAAAAGTATTTTAAAAAATGCATTGTCACTGTGTTCTGAGCTATTCTAAAAATTTCATATGTTTAGCTTGTCGGGAAGTTACATGATCATTGAAAAATATAATAAACGCTGCCAAAGGCAGCGCGGACCCGAAACATATGGCTAAAAGTATTGTAAAAAATGCATTGTCACCGTGTTCTGAACTATTCTGAAAGTTTCAAATATCTAGCTAGTCGGGAAGTAAGTTAAAAATAAATTTTCTTGTTGAGTCATATAAACGCTGCCGAAACCAGCTGGGATTCAAAACAATTGGCTTAAAATATTTTAAAAATGCATTGTCATTTTCAACATTTAGTTTTTATAACTAGAGGATACAACTTTCTACCCGTCTCCAAGAAAAGTAGAACTATTATGTCTGGAGTTACATAACAGTGTATTTCCTCACTAAATATTTTTCTTCGTAGAGTGAGCAAAATGTTTCTCTAGCATTGGCTAACCCTAGCATCAGGCTTATCTACTGTTTTCTTTTTTACTGTCGCAATTTCCACCTTTTTACTCATGAATTCCACTAAATTCTTAATGTTTACATCTCAAAATTATGAACTGCTGGATTTATTTTTTGTTATTTGGCTATTTTTATTAAGTTTTTTCAGTTTTTTTTAATGCTTTGTTAGTTCAGGAAAAATTACTAAATAATCATGAAATCATAACCAATCACAAATAAAAAATAAAACTTACAGCACACAATCACAGTCACACTGCATAAATGCTCAAAATTCCCAATCGCGGGAATTAGCAATGTGTATGTCTGTATGCTTCGCATAGATAGGGGGAAAAAAAAGAACACTGGATACTCATATCTCAAAATGCATGAAACTTGAACATGTAAAACATTTTCTAGTTCAGCAGTCAGTTAATAAAACTTAGAACATACAATCACATGATATAAATACTCAAAATTCCAATTCGCAATATCAGTAATACGCATGCCTGTACACTTTGCATAGATGAAAAATTAAAAAAAAAAAAAAAAAAAATGAATATCCCTATCTCAAAATACATGAAACTCAAAGTTTTAAAAACTTTGCAGTTTAGTAGTCAGTAATATGTACTTATGACTACACTTCGCTTACATGATAACGAACAAATAAAAAAATAAAAAAAAATAAGCATCATTATAGATACCCCTATCTTAAAATACAATTTTTTGTTGAAGCAATCAGTAATATGCACGTCTGTACACTTCACATACATGAAAATCAAATAATAAACATCACTGGACACCCATATCTTAAAATGCATAAAACTTAAAAATATACAAAATTTTGTAATGCAGCAATATGCACGTCTGTATGCTTTGTGTACATAAAAAAAAAAAAGAAAGAAAAAGCAACAGTTTAAACAGTTTTTAACCAACAAAAATCACATTTTATAAACTATTTAAAAAGCACAAAAATACGTAATAATCAAACATATTTTTCAAAAAACAAGTAAAGCAAAAATTCATGGATATTTAGATATTTTATAAAATAGAAAATCACAGCTCACTTACCTCTGTTTCATGTCTGTAATTCATGAAGCACCTTCGCCTTTGATATACTCCCCCCCCCCTCCTCCAAACTTCCTTCTGATTTAATGTCAATATCTGTCATTTGATTGGGGGGGGGGGGAAATAACCAAATGACTACTAGAAAACCACAACCCTTTCTTTACATTATGACACATATTATGCCTCATTTCTTTCACTTTAAAACAATTTCTATACATCCATGCAAAACCATTGATTTTAACTTTACATTCTGTTAAAATCATATTTTCATTACACACAGGCCAAACATAAAAAGACACAATTAAACTCTCTTTCATACACTACTCAAGCACACCCTTATTTCCCAAACTATGCCAATAGAAAAATATCTTTCATTGTACTTATCATATTTCCTTAACATTCATTGACGGTAATATTCATTCAGAAATACGGAATGGACAGCCATATGGACTATTTAAGTAATATATATACAGAAAGTACCTTTAACCAACAAACCAGACCACCACTGACATAAACGTCAGAAATATGTCTAAAAATTCAAATACTTTCTTTTTCAAAGAAAAAAAGAAAAGAAAAAACATGCATGCAGTCATGCTAAATAACAAACTTCAACCCAATCTGTGTTACACAGCAGTGAATTACATAACAGATGATGCAAAGAAGCAAAAGTAAACAGAAAGCTCATAACTTCTACAGAATGTTTATCTAGTGTACTCACGAAATATTCTAAACATAAGAGGCAGTAGAAAGTCAATCTTACCCTAATTTTTTATTTTTCCAACTTTTATGCAGTATTTATATTATAAATAAAACTCTTAACCTTTACTTAAAAAAAAGAAAAAATTCCTTTTTAAGAGTTTGAAATAAAAATGTTGATTATGCTTTGCTGGCCCAGCTCATATAAAAATTTACTTTTGTTTACTAGCTCATCTTGTTCAGACTTCTGATTCACATAAAACAATCTCATTCTATGAAGTCATTGTCATGAGAGATGTGTCTTGCTAAAATTTATAGGTAGTGCACAGAAAATTATTCATATGTGTTTATTGCTTGGAATTCCAAAGACATTTTTTACAAAGAATATTGCGAAATAAATAAAATAAATGAAAGTATGTCACAAACACACATTAATATGGTATATGAAACTTCAACATCATTTCAACAATCTCTTACACAACTTATGAATTTTTTGTAAAAGTCAGGGTTCAATCAAGGCAAAATTTGGGTCCCTTTTGCGGCCCTTCATAAATTTCTGCATCATAAAAAGGGACCCTTCACAAAATTCAAATTCATAAAATGAGCCCCTGCACAAGACTTTGTTTTATAAAAGTGATCCTTTTATTAAATATTTTCATGCTTTCATTTCAGTATTATTTTTAATT
Source organism: Salticus scenicus (assembly GCA_963930645.1). Classification (NCBI taxonomy): domain Eukaryota; kingdom Metazoa; phylum Arthropoda; class Arachnida; order Araneae; family Salticidae; genus Salticus; species Salticus scenicus. The sequence continues at coordinate 74,743 of OZ005658.1, read as the reverse complement.
AATGCCTTAATTTGGCTCAACAAAACTCTATTAACTTGACATTAAGCAGTATAAATGGTGATTGTAAAAATAGAAGATTAAACCTGGATCAATCCCTGGAAGTTTGTATGTATACAAAGTATAAAAGGTTTTTTTTTTCGAAAATGCATTCATTATTGCATTAAGTGTAACACATTCACATATATTAATTACGAAAAATTACTTTACAAGCTTTAACATATATACAGACTTAAATATCAATGGAACACACAAAATAATTAAATCTATTAATACTTACATGTATGAAGTCACTGCACTTCACATGATTTAACAACTTCTAATGAAAAATGATGACAATTTCTGATGAATATGTGATGAAATTATTTTCATTCCACTAAATTCCACAATTTTTAAATATTCAGAATTGTAGACAACACACAGAAGATACCTCATCAGGCTGATTCACTTTTGCTAACAATAAATCTGGAAATTGTTTGTAGAACTTTCTTCGAATCAAATCTTTCAATTGGATTATAGCTTTTTCAAGAAACACAGACATGCCATAATGGCCCCAGTTTTGAACTTAAGAGCACAAAACAAGCATGCCGCATCACTTAAAATTTGCCCCATAATATATTATGTTTTATCTCACTTTGTTTCTTATTTACAATATATGTTTATAAATAAATAAGAAATCAAGATGCCCAAATGGTGACATTTGTGATATTCTGTTACAAGAGGGTTTTTTCATCCAGTTAATATCAAAACAATTTAGAAAAAATTATGTATATACCTAAAAGTGAAAAACCAGTATATTTACCAATGAAAGAATTTTATTATCCCTAAAAGTTAAAATTTACTGCCTCATTTAGCTATTTAAATTAAGAAAACTTTACATGTTTTGATAATAGGCAAATCACAGCATAATATAAAACTTTTTAAAAAATAACGATCTTTTTTTTTTTTTTGATTAGTTATTTTTTGATAATTAACACTTCTGAAAAATATTACCAATATAAAGTTCAGAAATTGAAGTTATAAACACTGCAATCCGTCGGTGAAGTTTTAAGATATCTTTATTTAAAAATAAATAAATAACCGTGCATATTACTCCGTAATACGTATGTAGAAGCCCAACATAACAATAAAATTTACTTCAATGTACATATAGAGAAAAAAAATTATTTTACCCATTCACATTCACATTAAAAATAAAAACAAACATGTTTCCCTTTAGCAGTAGCAGACGAAAAGTATGAAGAAACGAGCTATCGTAAACAGTTTCACTCGGTAATTCCTCATCGAAAGTGTTTCGATGGATTTACCATCAAAACTTTTCGATGCGCTTGGCTCAGAGTACGAAGTGATCGAAAATTCAAATTCGCATCGAAACATTACGTCAAAGTGACGTCACATTCGATCATCGAAACATTTCGATGTGTTCGTGGTAGCACCCATGGTATCGTTTCCAGACAATAACGAAAGACGTCACTCTCGATCTCGAGATGATCTCGATGCGAATAAAGTAAGCCCCTAAGCCCCATTGTAGCGATAACATATCTGCTTAATATTTTTGTTTTAGTGCATATGAAAAACGAATTTTATGGATGTCAATGCATACCCCCTACAACAACAACAACAAAAACAACAACGGATTTTATGGATGTGTAAGTTATTTATAATATTCAAATAGCGTAGAGTATAATGTCGAGAAAATCCTTAATATACCTCGTTTAAAAAGTTCAAGTTGCATCCCTATTATTCCATATTTATTATCGAGGAAATTTTGCATAGAAATTTATCGATATCATTAGTAATTGAGGAAGAAAATAAAGCATTTGAAAAAGTAAGAAAAGACAATGAAGCTCAACCTAATATCTAACTTTTAAATTATGGTCTGAAAAGATCGTTGTTTTATTGTTGTTTATTTAAATTAATATTTGTTCAAACTAAACTTTGCATACACTTTATAATTTTCTTGTAATTTATGCAAAACATGCTTAATAGTTTGCATTTATTTATTGTTTCATAACATCATTTTGTTTTTATAAAGTGATTTTTTTATCAAATGAGCAGAAACACTTTACTCTGAATGAAGCTGTTTCGTTGATTAGTTAATGATACATACTAGGTAGCTCTCTTTAAAAGGATTAGTAGCTAATATAGTTAATGTAAACGTTAAATGAATGGATTTCAATAAAAGTCTGCAGATTTTTTATTTATTTATTTCTTTTCTTCTGCTTTGATCTCTAAACAGCTTTCTAATTTATATAACAAACTTGAAAGTCGCCTACTTGGATTATAACGCTTTAAAAATGTCCATTGGATTTTTTTTTTAATTTTAACTATCTGAAAGAAAACATCATTTCTCTGTTTTTTCTTTTTTTTTAAAATAACTGTTTATAAAATATATTAATTTAGTTTTATGTTTTGTATTTTCAGAATTGGAAAACGGAATTTAAAAATAACAATTATGTAATGTGTATTTCCATAAACAGTTTTGAATGACCTTGATGATCCTTGATGCACCACTTAAAATTAATTTTTTTGATTAACGTAATTGTTATTCAATAATACAATTTTATTAGAAGTAAAAAGAAAAAAACTCATGTATAATTCAATTACATCTTTTTTCTTTTATAGGTGTTAAGATTCTACCAGATACATTTTTTAATAAGTGAAACAAGTTATTTTCCAAGAAACAAATTACTTTTAGTTTCAATATAAACTTCTAAACCACCTTTCCGAAGGATTTGGCAGTTCTCCTCTATTATTGCTTTAAAATAATAATAATCTGAAATATGATATAAATCTCAATATCCATTTCAAGGAAAAATCTTTTATTGGAGAGAGAGGTTCAAAGAAATATTTTATTTTTTAATAAAGTAATAATAATAATATTTGCATATGTGTAAAACATTGTTGATGTGAAATCAATTTAAAAGGATTCATTCAAAATGCAAATTTGAGTAAAAGTTCATGCACTCATATAGTTGAAAAGCCGTACGTATGTGGGGTTATGTCATAAAGGATTTTCGCTAAAAGCAGATTTAAAGAGACATATACGTACACATATAGGAGAAATGCCATACGTGTGTGAATTATGTCATAAAGGATTTACGAAGGAAAGACATTTAAATACACATATGGATAACCACACAAGAGAAAAGCAATACGTGTGTGAAATATGTTCAAAAGGATATAGTATTAAAGAAAGTTTGCATAAACATTTACGTACTCATAGTGGGAAAAAGCCATATGTGTGTGAAGTGTGTTCTAAAGGATTTTTCCGATGGGGAAGTTTGATTATACATTCACGCCTTCATACAGGAGAAAAACCACATGTGTGTAGAATTTGTTTTAAAAGTTTTAGACTGAAAGTATGTTTGGATAAACATTCACGAACTCACACTGGAGAAAAGCCGTTTGTATGTCGGATATGTCATAAAGGATTTACTCAAAAAGGACATTTAAATACACATGTACGTTCTCACTCAGGAGAAAAGCCGTATGTGTGTGAAATATGTCATAAAAGATTTTTCCAAAAAGGGCATTTAAATATACATATACGCTATCATAAAAAGGAAAAACCATATGTGTGTGAAATATGCGCTAAAAGATATACTGAAAAAGGTGATTTGAATAAACATTCACTCACTCATACAGGAGAAAAGCCGTATGTGTGTAAAATATGCCAAAAAGGATTTTCTATAAGCGGTAGTTTAAAGAGACATCTACGGATTCATACAAAAGAAAAGCCATTTGTGTGTGAAATATGTTCTAAAGGATTTGCTCAAAAAGGAACTTTGGATACTCATTTACGCATTCATACAGGAGAAAAACCATATGTGTGTGAAATCTGTTCTAAAGGATTTTCTGTAAGGTCTGTTCTAAAGAATCATCTTCTCGTCCATACCAAAGAAAAGAAATAAGCATGTCAAATATATCATAAAAGGTTTACTATAAAGAGTCTAAATGTACTTCGATGTTTCATAGGGATGTATCCAGGGGACACTCTCTATGAAGATGCCGTTTCTTTTCTTTTTTTTCGCAAAAACGTAAGGAAAGTAGGTTTTTTTTCTCTCATCATTTTCAAAACATTTCTATGTAATAATTAAAAGAAAAGGAGAGAAAATACTGTAGTATTTCATGCAATAATGTTACAAAACATAAAATTCAATAAAACCAATTATAATATTGCAAAAATATATTCAGTGAAGACCTCTTCTACACTTATAGTAAACCGCATACAAGCAGATCCACTCTCAGAATTATAATAATTACTCCAGTAAATGCAGGGGAAGAAATAGTTTATGTCGGAAGAAATTTGGATAAAGTTGGAGTTTTTTAGCTGATAGTATATGTTGCGAAGTACATTTTCTCAAAAGACTGCCCATCCTTTACTGAGCAAACTTCCCGATTTTCTGAGGACAAATGGCGACTTTTTTAAAGACATTTTTCTAAGTTTAAAAAAAAATGAAGAAAGTAATTTATTAATCAGTAATATATTTTTTGACCTTATTCATTAGGAATGGAAAAATGCATCCACAATTTTATAATTGTTATTGTAGCAAATTTTAACGCTTCTCTCATATAAAGGTACTTTGATCTGGTCAGCCTACCCCATCCCTAGAGGGCTGCACGGGCCGAAATTTTCAGGCCTAGCCCGGCCCGTTGGAAAGGTTTGCTTACCCGGCCCGGCGCGGTATGAAATCGAAAAATTCGGCCCGGCCTGGCCCGTTTCTTTTTTACTAGTGTACGGCCAGGGCAGGGCGTACTTGATCTATAAGGCGGGTTCATTTGCCTCGGAAAGGTGAAGCCAATTTTATTTGTAGAGGGCGCTCGCGAGCCTGCACCAAATTCAAAGTCTGCCCGTATTTTGCTATGGTTTTCAATGGGAACAGGTGCTAGAATCAAAGTGCTTCAATCAAAATTGGTTTAAATATATCACATATAAAAAGAAAACATTATGTATTTATAATTTATTTTTAAATTTAATAGCAAAAAAAGTTATTTTTTAAAATAAAATCTGAAGATTGTTAATAATTAAAAACCTTATAGTGATCCAGTTTGAGAAATTGAAAAGTATTTAAGGAAAATTATATGTGCTTATCATTCTAAATAAATAAATAAATAAAAGAAAAAAAATGTGTCCGCACAAAAATATTATTATTATTATTTTCAGAATTTAGAAATGGGCTTAGTTATTTTTATAATGTAATTACCTTTTTATTTGAAAAAATTGAAAAATAGAAAGAAAAGATTAAAAATAGAAAATAATAACAATAATAATTATTATTAGCAATAGAAAAAAAAACGAAAGTGTTTTAAAATAAAATAAAATAAAATAAACACGTGGAAAAGTTAAAGTTAAATGTAATAATACCTTATACGTTATACGCGATCTAGATATAAATATGAATGGTATTATATTAAATATGAATGGTAATTAATGAAAATTTTGCAGTAAATTTCAGCAATCAAACACAATATACATATATTAAATTCATTTATCGATGAATCTTTAATGTAAAATCCAAATATGTTTAGAATATATCAGGGATCGATCCAGGTAAAAATTGGGACTCATTTGCTGCCCCTTCACAAAATTCAAATCTAAAATGGGCTCCTTCACAAAAATAAAATCCACAAAATGGGTCCCTTCACAAAATTCAGATTAATAACAACAGACTTTCATCAGATCTATTTTTTAAAAGATGATTCTCTAAAAAAATGTCCATGTTAACAATTTTATTTTTAATGAATGTCTATACTTGGTTCAATAATATGCTGTTAACTTGATAATGAACATTAGATAGAGTAATTGCTAAAGTGAAAGGTTTCGTGTGATAATTCTTTTTGTCACAAAAAGAAATAAATTTTCACAATTATTTTGTTTCTCTCGAAAATGGGCCTCAAAAATAAACCTGGATCAACCCTTGTATATACTATAACTGACGGTCTTCGCCTGCTTCGCTAGTCGCTAAATTAAAATAAATAATAATAAAAAAAGGAATCCTTATTTCTTTTATATCATTCTATAAACAAAAACTAACTAAATAAATAAATAGATACATAATTAAAAAATAAATTCATTGAAATTGCTCTCAACACCGTTTCCGGTATCCGCTGCCTACGGCGGCCTCTTTCCCTTCAGTGTACCCTGCTATTTTGGGTCTGGGTTCTTATTGCCCGCAGCAACGTCTTTCCTTGGCACTTCAATTTGGGTATTTAGCAGACGGCAGAAGATGCTATTATTCAATAACTAAGATTTTAAGAATAGCTGTATCTCAGCATCTATTAAATATATTTTAGTTTAGGCACCATATACTTTATTGCATTCGTTCTTTCTGCTATATTACCATTTGATTTCGACCAATACAATAAATAAATAAATAACAAAAGATTTTCCTTTCAAAGGAATTAAATAAATAATAAATAAAGTTTTTATTAAATTCAAATTTTAATAAGAGTAATCCTTTCTCCGATATTAACATTTTCCCGATAAAAACATTTAATTATATTTTCCTTTTCAAATGAATTAATTAAATCAATAAATAGGTGTGTAACAGCCGTTGCTAATGTAAACGACGTAGAACAATATAATTCAAATGAAAAATAAGAATAAATTTAAGAAAATAAAAAAAATAAATAAATAAATGGATAAAATTGAAATCTATCTATCTATATATATATTAAAAAAAAAAAAAAAAAAAAAAAAAAAAAACTACTGAAAAAATTACGAAAAGTAAACTTCCTGTTTTCAAAATAAATAAATAAATAAATAATAATAAAAAAACAATAAATAAATAAAAAATAAAAATAAAAATAAAAAATGCAATTTGAAAATATAATTTTTTCGTTTGTAAAAACATGAAGTTAATATAAAATACTACAGAACTCATAATATAATCATTACTAATCAATGACTGTTCTTTAAAATAATAATATATATTTTGTAAAATAATTTAATTAAAAAATTCTGGTTAAAAACAAAATAATAATATAAGTAAATCAGTAAAATATATTTTTATGCACTATAAAATTTTAATGAATATTTTAATTATAATTAAATCTTTAAGCATACATTATGAAAAAAGAAAAACTCTCACATAAAAGCATCTAAAAAATTAGAAAAATACTACTACTATATTAATACAATGCTAAAATTCTATTTTGAAGACGTTTATAATTTTCTAAATATAAATACAGAATAAATCTATATCTTTTAGCTTTAGCTCCTCTTATTTCTGCGCCAATAAAATCGAGGTTTCTTCTCAAAAATGAGAATATGAAAAGAGCATTTATTTTCGGCAGATTATCCGATTGCTCTTTTAGAAATCCAAAATAGACATTATACAAATAAAAATAGAAAAAAATATATATAAGATTATAGTATAGTTATGGAATGTTTACGTTGTTACTTACGAAAGGTAAAAACTTTAAAAAAATAAAACATAAAATACAGATTAGAACAGAGCGAACAACAACGACAGAAAAAAAAAAAAAAGAAAAAAAAAAAAAAAAAAAAGCGATAGGTAAAAGAATGTAAACATTCGCACTTCGTGAACTGTGACGTCAATCCCATCTCACGGAGCGTTATCTGATCACGTGGTTTTGTTTTGGTTTTTAGCGATTTTAAAACGTTAATTAAAAGTTAATTTCAATTAATTTTACGATTTTAATTGGATTTTTTGGATTCTCAAGATTGAGTTTATCAATTACAATTAAAAAAAAAGTGTTTTCCTCCCGAGTGACACTTCCCCATTGCAGAAATGAAATTTGATTTGTTCATGAATAAAAAATTTTAAATGACTTAAATGTTATGTTTCTATGTTTAAATAGATAAACAGATAATTCTCTATGTATTAAGTATTTTAAAAAGAAAATAATTGACATTTAATGATACCTTTCTACAAAATAATATATATTAATAAGATAATCAGATTTGCATGTTATTGGGAACTATAATTATATATAGTGGTCAATAATACATGCAAAAAATCTGAAATTCTTAAGAAGGTAAATGGGGGGGGGGGGGGCGCAATGTACAGAAATTTCAGAAATAGGAAAAAGAATAATAAATAAATAATGGATTTTTAGAATTAAAAAAAAAAGAACTTTAATGTTTTTCATCTCTTTATGAAAATAGCTTACTTTTAATGTCTAATTGACCATTTTATTTGATAACTATTAGCTTGTATTAAAATAAGGACAAACGTACGTTATGTATGTATGTATATGCGTATATGAAAATATATATGTATGTATTTCAAAGTGTTGTGTGATTAAAAAAGTTTTGCTTTACCCAGAATCCATCCATACAAGATAATGGTAAAATTGTAGATTGATTAAAAAAAAAAAAAAGAAAGAAATTTTTAACTTTGAAATCGGAAATTTCTTAAGTAAATTTATTACAGAAGAAGAAGTTAGTAATTTTATAACACTTTTTGTAAATTACTTGTTTAGGGTTGTTAAAATTTACACACGCATTGAAATATAAAATATTAAGTATACTGAATTTTCTCAAAAACTATTTAAATTTAAAAAACTGAAATTCCAAATGTTATATTTTTTGGAAATATTTAAAATGGGACAGAACCTCTCAGTCACTAGTGGAGCTGTAGGAAATAAAAGTATAATATTAATTAATTAGCGGGGAGTATTTACTTAATAATTTTCAAGAAGTATAAATATAATAATTATTCTAATATTTCATTGCACATGTGTGGAATATATATATATATGTGTGTGTGTGTATAATTGTAAGAGAGTAATTAAAAAAAAGGTTTTAATTTATATAAATGAAAAATGCGTAGTGGAGTTCAAAATGTAAATAATTAAAAACAAATTATTTCAAATGGTAAGCAGTAAATATTGAAAATGATTTAAAGAACATTTGATTAAAGAACATTTGATTTCCTTATATACAATTCCTTGGTGGGTTTTTTCTTTTCATTTTTTCCCATTTTATTATTATTATTTAGAATAGTTCACATTGATTGTTCCATTCTAATATTCTTATTTATTTATACGAAATACAAGCCTTTTTTCTTAATTAATTAATTTATTTATTTTAGATTTCTCAAAAAAGTTTTTGCAGAATGATTTTAAAATTGTCAAACTTTTGGAATCTACAACAGTATTCACTGATGGGGATTTATAAAAGTTTATTAACTTTTTCCGAATGAAGTTCCTCGATTTTTTGTGCAATCCTTCTTTATCTTTTCTTTTACCTTTCAACTTTCAATACTTTCAGCTTTGGCTGAAACCGGAAGACGGAATTTCCTATACCGCCGCGTGATGGCGCTGCAAAGACCCGAGATGTCTACGGAGAATCGAAGGGGAAAAATTGGGGTTATTCTTGAAACATCGCGATCGCCGTCCTCTTAAAATGTTCATTGTTATCCAAAAATCCGCTTGTAAATCCAAACTTTCTTGCTTTCGTTATTTAGTTCTTCTTTTCTGTTAGTACTGAATAATGAATTCTGTTAGTACTAATATTTTGACTTTTTCAATTGAACCTTTTCTCTGAAACCATTATTTGTAACAGCAAAACATAGAAATCTAAACATGGTATTTTTTTGCTCTGTGTAGTTCTTGAATTTTCTCCCCTCTCATAGGTGGAGTTACTAGAGCCCGTTAAATGAAATATATAGGCCAACGCATCCCTGCCATTTGAAATCTTGATCTGAAGCTACGATCGGTCAACAAAAGCAATAAACAACAATAATATTGCTGCTAACACATTTTTTTTTTTTTTTTTTTTTTTTTTTTTTTACATTACATTATCAGGATATCCTGTGGCTGTATTGAAAATAAGATGTGTTATTGGGGCTGTTTTTTTTTCTTATACAAAATGTCGCACATTTGCACAAAACACATTTATACACAGTGCATTCTTGGTATGTTTTTTCATCCTCAGGATATTGTGTGGGTGTACTGAGGATAAGATATGTTTTTAGGATTATTTCTGTCCGTTTCAAATACAAATGATAATTTTTTGAAAAAAAAAAAAAAAAAATGTGCTTATTGTTTAAAAGTGTAATATCTTTATTTATTTACTTGCTTTTCTAGCATATACTATTCATTTAAAAAACGAACCTTAAAATAAATGTAATTACGCCATGGAAATGAAACAACTTTGGCGACCCCCGAAAATGTCGTCAAAACTCAAACACACAGTAATAAAAGGTCTTCTTTAATTTATTTATGGTTATTAACATAAATATTATGATTAAAATAGCACTTTTTTTGTATTTTTACATATGAACATGTGAAAGCACGGAGAAAAATGTAAGTAAACACAAGTTATATTATTTTATTCTTCCTAAATTATCTTATGGAAATCTGAACATTTTATGTTCTTTTCTTCAGTGATTATAGAAATTTTTCACTAAACAATCTCCCATATGATAATTTACCGAGCAAAAACTATGAAAATGATTAAAAAAGTAACTCCAAAGAAATACAAGACGATAGCAATAATGGCTGCCGTCTGTTAATTTACGGAAATGCTGGGTACATGTGGCAACACTAAGGCAACAAAATGTCTGATATGCCAGCTCGTATATATAGGAGCCTTAATAGGAGTTACAGATTTTCATATGATGTGAATCTACGTCAGCGGTCGCGAAAGTGTTAAGTTGGTAGTGCGCGTAGAGATGCAAAAAACCCGGGAATTTAAAACCAAGGGAAAAAACCCGGGAGGTTTTTTTTTTTTTTGGGGGGGGGGGGGGGAGGGACTGGAAAATTCGGGAATTATGCGGGGGAAAAACAAATTAAAAATCTCTAAAGCAAATAATATATTGTTTACTTAATATAAATGACAATTTTAAGGACTTTAATATACTGATAAACTTATAACATTGTTTTAATTTATCATTTTATTTTCATTTTATTAGAACTGCAGCCAAATCATTAGCTTTTCATATATAAACAAGTCAAACTTTATATATCTGAAAAGATATTACAATATAAAGCTCCTTTTTACTAGATTTAATATGGTGATATTTATATAACTAAACACAATTAGAAAATATATAAGCTTAAAAGATAATGATATAATTAAGAGAAAATGATTCTTTGAATCATAACATGTTATTTTTCTTAGGCTTGTTGACTGGCAAAAATTAGACTTAGGATTGTTATAAGCATTTTTCTCCACAGACACCTCTTACATATAGTTTTTAATTCCACAAGATAGCATTATTTCATAAGCCTAAAATTCAATTAATTTCACTATATTATTCTAGATAAAATAACATGTTTATTAGCTACTTTTGTACTCAGTCGAAACAATTGTTACTTTTTTTAAAGTTCTACAAATTTTAGTATTATAATTGTTATTAATATAAAGTTTTATAAAAGTAAATAAAATTAAAAACTTTCCACTTGAGATTCAGTTGCTAAAAATGCTAAGTTCTTTAGTACATTTATGTATATTGGCTTGTTTTACATTTTCTGTACATTAAAAACGCTATTCAGAAGGCAGTGGATATTATAAAGCTCTTTCGTAAATTATTCTCTCAAAATTAAGAAAATTGTCAACTAAAATTTAATAAGGTATATTAAAATTTCTTCGAAATTATTTAAAATTGTTGGAGGAAGCTAGCTTTATATTAAATCTTATAAAAATTATTGTATAGACACCTTATAGACAAAAAATGCCCAAAAATAGAAAGGATATATTAAGAACATAACAAAATAATATTAATGAATAATGACAGGAACTTACCGTTAGTGTTAGCGACGAATTAATTATGATCAATTATTTTCTTTCTTTACGGAATAAACATAAACATCGAAGAAGCTAGAATTAGCGGTAAATGAAAATGAAATCTACGCAAAATTAAAGTTGAAATAAGGATCGGAGGCTGTTTATACACAAAAAGTATTTAACAAAAGTTATAAAAGATATTCATATGTATCAAAATTTCCAATTTTGTCTTAAATTCCCAGGTAAAAAACCCGGTTTTTTTCCCGGGAAAAACCGGGTGTTTTGAAAGCTTTGCATCTCTGAAGTGCGCGGTGCCTCAAGCTTAAGTCTACTACGAGAGAAACAGGCCAGCTATTGGAGATACAGAGGTAGCTATGTTGTGACTGCGTGCGCATCCAGTTACGATTCTACATCACTCACCGTCGCCGAAAGCCGAAGCTATTGTTATTCAATGGGAAATTTTCTTTAAAAATAACGTATTAACTAATACATATTTTTAAATTCTGTTTTCACATTCTAAAAACTTCCAACTGTTAAATGAACGGACCTTTTTTTAAAAAAATATTTTTAATTTTTCTTCTATTTTATTTTGAAGCTGGAAAATACGAATTTTCAAAATGTGAAATTTTTTTATTTTGCAATTTCAAAATAAAATATTAAAAATTAAAGAAATACATTTTTAAAAAAGGTCCATCAATTTAACAGTTGGGAATTTTCTGAATGTGAAAACAGAATTTAAAAATATGTACTGGTTTATAAATTATTTGTAAAGAAAAATTTCCATAGAATGAAATCGGCTCGGTTTTCCGGCGACGATAAGTGAAGAGGGCCGTTAAGATAGCTCTGAGATCGTAAGAATGTGAGACACTGCAATACGACTTATGATTTCTTTACATCTTAAGACAGAACTTACACTTACGATAGGCTTAAGCGAGGCAACGCATTCCCAGCCTTAATTGCAGCCCGACCGCCAAACAAATGATTCATTCGTTATAAGCATAAAATAAATCGTTGCAGATAATCGAAATACGGAATGAGCAAGTAAATTTTTGCTGGAAAACCACTCGAAATAAAATAATCGTGACAATCACTCTTGCAGGAGCATAAGGGATATAATGTCACTCAAAATAAATGGCTAATCGAGCTAATCATTAGCGCACACGCATTAAGGATATATAATCATTCGAAAGATTATAATCCAGAAAATCGTTCGAACATGCGCATAAAGTACATAGCAATCGAGAGTAAAAATAATCGGAAGGAAATAATCAAATAATACAATCGGAATGAATAACCGAATGATTCTACCGAGATATTTTCAGATAATCTAGTTAATCCAATGATTACAAATAATCGAGTTATTCATTCGAATGACTGTTCATTCTTCATTCGCGCATGTCTACTCACTCACATTGTGGTAGAATAAATAAATAAATAATAATAATAATAATAATGATGATTAAAGCATCATGCTGTATTCTACAGTACAAAAGATTGTTTTCGTACAATTGATACCACTTTAATTTTTATGGAACTTTTTCATACTTTTATGACGAGGTAAACATGTAGTTGTCATGCAAAAGAAAATACTGTTTACATGTAATACACACTATTACTATACGATATTTTAAAAGAGATTTTTTTTTTTTTTTTTTTTTTAAATATAAAAAATAGAAAATTAGTTTGTTCAGGATGTGCAATTTAAAGAATTATGTGCTCTAAAACGGTTTTTGTTATTCTTCAGGAAAGATTTAACTCTGCAATATGAATTCTAAAAATCTTTTTCCAAAACAAACTTTGAAATAAGAACCACAGATTACATACGGTAATGTATATTTGGGAAGAAAGTCCTTTAAACTTTATCTGCAGTAACTTACTTGTCTAGATTGCAATAGTTCAAATTGCATTCTAAAGATTTTCTGTAAAAGGTTAAAATTCTACGTCTCCTAAAGATTAAAACTAAATAAATCTATAAATTCATTACATGAATTAAACGTATGTTTGTGACGTATGTTCAAATAATTTTTTTTTCAAAAAAATATTGATACACTTATGAAAGTTAGAATCCATATTTCAGTAAAATGAACTCTAAAATCTTTTCCAAACAGGGATACCCAAATGCACATTCACGAATTTAGGTAAAAATGGCAAAGATAATAATGGCAACGGAAATAATGGCACCGGAAAAAAAGCAACGGAAAAATGGCAACAGAAAAAAATGGCAACGGAAAACATATAAAAAAGTGTAACAAAATAAAGGAAAACGAAAAATGATAATTTGAGAATTCTTGCTAGCGAATTATATGCTAAAAATATCTCAAGAGTAAAACTACCCAGATAAACCTGGGATGATGGCCAACACGAGGCCAAGTGTTGGCTGCCAACAGTAACAGCTGCTGGCCCGTTGGTGGCAAAAGTTAAGGTGTCGAAGGGAATATGTTACGCCGGCCATCAGGTTGCCACATTCGATTGTTTTTATTGGCCCTTTTTATTTTCCCATTAATGGGCCATCAGTGATTTTGTTAAGACTATTATTTTATTTTATTTATTTATTTATTTATTGTGATTCCTTACATTTTATGAATGCTAATTTCTATGCATCCAATATTTAATTTGGTTTTGTAGAAACAGAGGATGATCAAACTATTATTTTATTGTTTTTTTTTTTTTTTTAAACTTTTTTTTTTTATTTTTATTAAAAAAAAAAAAAAAAAAAAAAAAAAAGCTTGACTAAATGATTTTGAAATATACACATGTAAAAACGCTTAAAAACTCACATTTTCTACTATCGATTTAGTCCAAAGTTCAATTAAGGGATCAACTATAAATTAAAGAAAAGCACAAATATGTTATAAAAAGTTACTAATGACTTGTAACTTTAATGCATTATTGCTCTTACTATATACAATATTTGTGAGTTTTTTGTATGGGAAATACACAATTTTTTAGGCAGATATATATATATATATATATTTAAAAAATTATTACATTTTTGGCAAGTTTTTTGCTTATAACAGAAAGGAATATCCATAAAATTTTACAAAATTTGCAGAAAAATTGATAAAACATTAAAGAAACATTATTCTGAAACATAAAATTCATATGTGTAATTTTCGAGGAGATTTGAGCATTTACATTCTTTTTTTTTTTTTTTTTTTTTTTTTAAGCGTGCTCGAAATATAGAATTTTTTTATTACGTAAGTCGAAAGCCAGATATCTTGGGTAACTTATACAAAAGTTTATTTCAATGGAATAAAAATTAAGCAAATTATTGGTAAAAGAACGATCCAGATTTTAGATATTTTCAATCATGTTACAAAAGTTCATTTTTGTGAAAATCCCTTTATGAACTCACAGATCGCACTAAATAAGTAAAAGTATGCTAGACTTACAAGTCCAGAAGGATTTTTTCACAAAGAAGAAATTTTGAAACATGGCTCAAAAAATATGATCTTCAAATTAAATGCTTGGCTTGTGAAAAACCCCTTATGAATTTTCAAACCTGTATGTACCTAAAATCTACCCCATTTTTGGCAACAACTTCCTTAATTTTTACTGTATTGAAATGAACTTTCGATATAAATTGGCGAATATATCTAGCTTTTAACCAATGTGATGAAAAATTTTATCTTTTCCGCAAAAGCAGTAAATAAAATATTTATTATAAATGCTCTTATCTCACCGAATATTACACGTATAAATGTGAGCTTTAGAATAACATTTTTCTAGTGTTTTGTCAATTTTTCTGTAAGTTTTGTAAAATGTTATTAAATTCCATTATTGTTATAAGCAAAAAAGAACCCCCCCCCCTCCCCGCAAAAAATAAAATAAAAATAATAATAGTTTATTTAAAAGAAAAACAAAAACATACACATATTCTTTATAGTATATGCTGCGTGTTAAAGTTACAAGACATCGGTAGCTTTTCATGATATAGGGTGATCCAAAGTATTTGTGCTTTTCTCCAATTTGTGGTTGCTTCTTTAATTGCACTCTTGACTAAATCGATAGTGGATAATATGAGTTTTTAAATGTTCTTTGCATATCAGAAGTTCAAGACTATTTTATCCAGTATTTGTTTTTTAAAATAATAATAATAATAATAATTGATTACCCACTGCATTTATAGTTCAATAAAATTTTTATAAGCATTTGATTCTTAGACTATGTTTATAAATTCAGGATTTCTAGTACAGGGCAAGAAATATTCAGCCGATCCGTTTTCATTAAAAATAAATCTATGATAAGCTTATTATTACTTTTGTTCTATGCAAATATAAGATTTTGATAAGATAAATATATATTTTGTTCTATGCAATATTATATTCTTTGTAAATTTTGTTTCAAAGTGTTAAATTTTAAAACGTTTATTTAATTGTGTTAAGTTATTTTATATAAATAAATGTAAGGTTGCGAGTGACCAAATAAAATATTGAAATAAAAATTTTCTGATTTAAGTATGCAACATAGAGAACATTTAATAAAAAAATATTTAAATCAGAGTTAGGGAGATGGTTAATATTCAAAATTGTTCGTTGAAATTTCTTTCTTAATGTCGTGATTTCATACATAAGTATTGAAATGTATCAGTATTAAGTATATTAAAATTTCTCATAAACTATTGAAATAAAATAAATAAATAAATATTAACATGCAACATAATTTTTAAATTCTACACTCGATTTTACTTCATTGTAATTTATCAAAACTTTCTAAACATACTTGGTATAATTTTGTGGATTGATTGAGAAGTTACTTTTTGAAAAGTAATTTGTACTTGAGTGCTAAATTTTCATGCAAATTTTAAAAGTCAAACAAAAAAGTATTTTTAACAAAAAAAAAAAAAAAAAAAAACTCACCAACCAATGCACAAAGTAAAAACCAAATTTATTTCGAGTATATTGGTACATTACAATACAATAAAATCAGGGTAAGAGCAGAATTTTTTTAAAAAGATTAATCGCATCAAACACTTAAAATCTTTTGAAAATTTTGAATTTGATTCTTTTTTTTTTTTTTTTACATATTTAAATAGTTTTCTAGAAATTTTAATATGTTTAGTATTATACATTTCAAAGCATATGTATGTAAAAATTAAGAACTCTAAGACGCTAATTTCAAAGTACGATTTTCAATTTCGTCATCCCCTTAAAAGGGATTTAAAAACTACTAAAGTACGGAGTTCTGACTCTGAAGAATAAAATAATAAGTTACCATAAATCGGTAAAAAAACAGTAATAGCTGTCACCACTATGACTCTTAGTCAGGCGAACAAAAGTGGACACGAGTGTAGCAAAAGTACTTTGCCGCACTCGGGCCTACTTTCTTCACCTAATGAAGAGCCATGGCAATATTTTCACCCGAAAAAAATGTTGCGAGGTTTTTTTTTTTTTTTTTTTTTTTTTCAATATTTGGGTTTCTTTACAAAGATTTTTATTTTTAATGAAGGTTTTTTGATGTGTTTATTACTGTAAAAATAAATAAATAAATAAATAAAAATAAATAAATAAATAAGTAAATAATAATAATAAAATAAAATAAAAAGGCAACAGATGTCACCACTATGATCCTTAGTCAGGCGCACAAAATTGGACACGAGTGTAGCAAAAGTGCTTTGCTACACTCGTGCCTACTTTGTTCACCAAATGAAGAGCCATGTATCACCAGAAACAAATGTTGCCAATTTTTTTTCAATTATTGCGTTTCTTTACAAATATTTTTATTATTAATACCCGTTCTTTGGTGCATTTATTACTGTAATAAATATGTGCTTTAAAATTAATTTTAATTTAAATTTTAATTATTTTAATTTTTTTTTTACAATTAAATTATATATGTACGCATTTTTTTTTTTTTTTTTTATTTTTTTTTTCACATTTTTACTGTCAAAAATTTTTAAATTAAATATTCACGCATGATACTGGAAACCAATTGTAAACCATTTTTTTTTCTTATTAATTTATTTAAATAACTAATTCATCTAAAGTTATGAATTACTTTTTTTTTAATCAGAAAACAAATTAACTGCCAAGTTTATTAATTAAAGCGCAAAGTACAATTGAAGATTCAAATTCACATTTAAAAAATTACTTGAGTTAGTTCGACATTCTTTGAACAGATAAGAGCTGTTGCTAACCTTCAAAGATCTTAGACAGATAGCATATGCGTCCATGGACCATCTGGCTATCATAATTGCTGACTAAGAAAAATATTCCAATTCGAAACTAACACATTCGTACTGCACTGATATATGATGGTTTGGTTTACTTTAAAATGAATTTATTAAATAAAGACGTAAGATGTTTTCAGTTCCAGTGGCGGATTTAAGGGGGGGGGGTAGGGGGCTGAAGCCCCCCCAAAACACTGACATTCACAATTGAATATTGCAATTGTAAATTTTTTATTGGTCTAGAATAACACTTTGAAAAATCTTAGCCCCCCCCCCCCAAAAAAAAAGTCAAGTTCAGGATCCGCCACTGTTGAGTTGCTCTGAAAGATTTCATCATAACTATAGGGAATTACTTATTTTAAATCTTACATAGCGAAAATGAAACAGGATGTTAAAAAATATGTTTTATACACAGATTTAATGAGAATGACTATTATTTTAGTTATTTATTAGTGGGTGTGCTGAATCAATGATTTATATTTCCTTCTAAAGAGACCTTAATTTTCCTTAATTATTATTATTATTTGTTGAGAAATAAAACAATTTGAAAAAATAAAAATGCGGGATGAAGATAAAGAATTTCGATTATTTACTTTCAGTTGAAAACCATTGTAGAATTACAGAGACACCGGATAAACATTTTATAAAATTTATAGTCATATTCATTTAAAGTTTACTCAGTGTGTCTTACTCATTTAAAGTTTAGCAGTTAAAAGTGATCATTTAAACTACAAATATAAACAGGATATATAATTTTATGATGCAGTATAGTGATAATAATAATAATAATGATTATAATAATGCAATTCAAAGATTAACGTCTGTGATAAGTATATAATATTTGACAGAAAATTATTCTAATCTAAATGATTTTCTTATTTTATCTTCTTTATCTTATCTTATCTTTATTTATTTAATTCAATTTATATTTATTTATTTATTTTGTCTCACATCTTTATGCAGCGAAAACTTTGTTAGTTTGTGAGTGCTATCTGTGTTAATAATAATAATTTCGGAATTTAAAAGGTAATAATGCACTTGTTATTCATGAAATATGAATAAATTGATTCAGTTTTAGTAGTATAGGACCACCTTCACGATTCTTGACTTTTTGAATCATACTGGTGATCAGGAATGAAAGAGTTCCGTTTTTTTGCCACCACTAATTTCCATAAAAAAATTTCTGCTCTATAAAATCACAAAAATAACATAAAAAATATGATACAAATTTCTATACTGAAACACTTTTGGCAGAAAAAGCAGAAATCTTTCATGCTTGGGTAACGTTTCTCTGGGATATATTAGAAAGTCTAATACTTATTTTGATTATACTTTTTGCTATTTTCCTTTTAATTAATTTATGTCAATACTTCATTTTCTATTTAAACTTCTAACATATGGGAATTCTTATAATGCCATTTACTATTTTACAAGTACATTTATTTAAATACTTTATATATATATATATATATATATATATATATATATAAGGATCTAGTCAAATATATACAGAATGGATAATTTTTAAGATTTATTTATTTATTTTTTTATTTTTTTTTCAAGCGATGCTCTCTGGATTAAAAAGAAAAAAAAAATCTTGGCTGACTGTTATTAACGTAAACATTTATTTATTTTATTTCACATCTAAAAATTAATTCTCATTATGTATATCTATGCAAATTTTTCTCTCATATTGCCATGTTAAAAACTGGGGAAAAAATTGGATGAAAGCGGCATATTTTGAAGGATTGATCCTAAAATGTAATT
Organism: Salticus scenicus; assembly: GCA_963930645.1. NCBI lineage: Eukaryota > Metazoa > Arthropoda > Arachnida > Araneae > Salticidae > Salticus > Salticus scenicus. The sequence goes on along the minus strand of OZ005658.1, from coordinate 55,109 downwards.
AGCACCAATTTAAGTCAAAGTTCAACTAAATATCAAGTTAAGTTAAATTGTATTCAATTGTTCATAGAATATAGCGTTCAAAAAATTACTGATACACACAAAGATAGAAAGATAATTTTTTAATAAAGTTAAATTGTGTTCAGAACATACCAATACATGTAAAGTAACCGAAAAACAGGAGTCGAAAAATTTTAGGTATCAAATACTTTCTTCTTATAAATGCAGAACAAAGTAAAAATAAATAAAATAAAAAGGTTACAAATTTATAATTGTCCTAATAATTTTCCGACAGTTATATTACACAAATATAAAGTTGGATCAATAAACTTATTAGCTCTATTAAAATAATAATAATAACAAATAATAAAAATATAATTAGAAAATTAATGACTATCATAACTCATTTTAAACGGACCAACGAGATATTTGCTGTACTTTTCCTGAAATCCTAATATTTTAATAACAGTTCTAAAATCAAAGGCTTCTAAAAATGAAAAAAAAAAAAAAAAAAAAAAAACCACACAATTCCAAATTAAAAAATGAATCACTTACTCTTACACTTTTTATGGGATCATTTAACCTTTTCGTATCTTGTACGCCGCATACTTGGCACGAAATGGCGAAGCGAAATGAGAGGGAATTTCAAATCAACGGCAGGTAAATCGCAGCGCCCTCTGTGCATTCGAATTGCAAGTGATGGTCCGGTACCGGCCTTATAAATTGTGGCCGCAACATGGCGAACATAATGTTGGCCGTGTGCTGGTACCCTACAAAAGGACAGTTGATATGCTGCTTCTGAGCCACCAGCCTTTTCACTGTAGGCTGTCTTGAATGCTGGCAGCCGTAAGCGGCCCACTGCTTCAGTTACATGTGGCAACCTGCAGCTGATGGCAAGTTCAAGATGCCAGCTGAAGGCCAGAACGAGCCCATCAGTATAAGTTTTGTTGGGTATATTTCATCTTTGATACTGATAACATTTTTCGCCGTCAAATATAAATGTATATATATATTTTCCCTAAGGGTCTCTGAATATCAGAATAATTAATTTTCCAACTTTCTTCGGTCTTAAAGAAGAAATTTTAACCTTTATTAATATATATATTCAAGTATTCAATATTTGTGCGATTTTATATCAATGTTAGTTATTTAAAAAAATAAATAAATTAAATTAAAAATAATAATAATGGTTAAATTAAAAAAAGAGTTGTGGATGGGTGGGAATTGGAGGTTAATTTTACTTTTCGAGCATGGATAAACAGAAAGGCTTTCTTTGTGTAGACAATGACAGGAAATAGGAAGAAAATGTTTTTCCTAGGAGCGTTCTCCAGTTTTTTCTTTCATCAGGTAATGTCATTGAGTTACCCTCACCTATTCCAACATCTCCTTTTGTATTCTGGTCCTTATAGCCCTACTCTTCATCCAAAGGTGCATTTTCACTTCAAAAATTCAGAACGTATTTATTAATTTTTGATCCCTTAACCAAAGTTGTCAAACTTCAAATATCGTTAGTCGCCGCGGGCCGAGGGTTGGCCACCCCTGTTATACAAAATACACCTCTTTGAAAGGTTTGACATAAAATATTAAAACGGCATACATTCGAAATTTTAATATACAATTTTGATTCGTGCAAATTTAGTGTAGACAAGTAAATTTTTATATAATCTTATTACATAAATTAATAATTAAGAATAATATGTTAAAATTTTTAACGTTTTCAAAGGTAGATTTACTTTGTTATTTAATAGTTGTATTTAATGAAGTATTATGAATATATATATTTTTAATATAATAATTGAATTTTAATACTTATTATGATTGCTTAGCTTAAGTGCAAAATATTAATAATAATAATAAGTGATGATTACATTGAGGATAGGCATTAATTACAAAATATCTTTTTTAATCAATAATCTGAAGCGCTAATTCTCTATGAATAGTAAATTCAGCATCATAAATTAAGTTATTGCATTTTTATTTTCTTTCATATTCAATAGAAAGTATTGGATACATAAAAATTTCAACTTCCGGTTTTTGATGGAATTACATGTTTTGAAAGTTCCAGGAAACCATTTGACCATTTTTAGAAAATATATGTCGGTCTGGGATCCCGGAAAAAATGGCACTGGAAAGGACACGGAAAAAAGGGAATCCGAAAAAAAAGTTCATCGGTAAAAAGGGCATTTTTTCACTTCACAAATCATAAAATAATAAATATCAAAGAATGAATTTAAAGAATGGCTTTCAAATGACATTTTTAGAAATTTCATTTCATTTCGTACACCATTCATTTAGTTTATATCTGAGGAAAGGAGGGGTGAGAGCTAGCAGCGAATTGAAAGAAAACAATTGTTTTTATCCTTCTTACCGATTTTAATGACACTTTGTATAATCACGTACAATTTGTGACTATCACAATGAGTGTATTATATACATGGGGGGAAAGGGTGGGAGGGTCAGATAGAAATAAAATATATTCTTTTTAAAAATACTGTATTATCGATTTTTAAAAAAACTTTGTATAATTACGAACAATCAGGAACCGATTTACTCACTTGGAGGCCCAGGGCCCTCATGTTCAATGGGCCATTTCCCTCATAGTTTGATACTACAAAAAAAAAAAAAAAAAAAAAAAAAAAAAAAAAAAAAACGCATGTTTTTTATTCACGCGTCTAAAAATTCTCTCCACTTTTCATTTTATCAGTGTGTGCCTCTGATTAGGCTCTCCTCAGTGTCAGGGCTCAGAGCACATGCCCCTAATGCCGTGCCTGAAATCAGGCACTGCGTATAACTTGCGAAAAAATAAAGTTTCAGACATACTTGTAGGGTGGGGAGTTAAAGAGGGGGAAGGGCAGATGAAAATATAATGATTTTTAGTATCACCATTTTACCAATTTTAATGATATATTCTATAACTATTTTTATGACGATCACAATGAATGTATTATATACCTGTGTGTGTGTGGATGGGGGGGGGGGCAAGGGGTCGCAGATGGAAGTAAAATATTTTTTTTTTTAGTCTTTAAACTACCCTATTATCGATTTAAAAACGTCCAAACTAATAAAAATTAGAAAACTTGATGACAGGAAAAGAAAAGCAACCTTCATTTTTACTCACTGAGAACAACTGGAGTAATTGGTAAACCGATTTTTGAGTGCCGTTTTTGGAAGCTTTGGCTTCCGGGCGTTGCACGGCAGAAAGCAAGTAAAATTGTGTAAAGGTTTTCTGTTCGAACGACCATATGGTAAACATGATATTACAATTTCAAATTTTAATTATTTATAGAGTATGATAGTAATAGACGACCCGACAAATGTTGTCTGTCGTTACAGCGTCTAGAATAAACAGTGTGGAAAGCGGCGAACAAAATTGTACTAAAAAAATTAAGCCTGTCACCAGATGTCATTGTAATCGAAGCTAGGGTCACGACAACACAACCGAGACTCCCTATTGGTTAATTATATGCTTAGATCACGTAATTAAACTGATGAAACTGGGAAAAGCCAATCAGGTCTTCGATTTGAGCAATAGCTTCGATCACAGCGACATCTGGGTAGGCTTAATTTTTGTAGCATCATTTTAACATGACTGTTATAGGCGATTGCCCCACTGTTTATTCTTTTTTCTAGAAGCTGTACTGTCGTGCAAGGTTTGACTCTGTAGACAAATTATTGCAGAAAAAGTGGCACGCACGAACACTGTGTAAAGGTATTCAAAGCATTTTCTCTAGTTGTTCTTCAGCTCAGTGTTTTTACTTTCTTAAGATCAGAAAAAAACAAGGAAGTTGCCAGTTTGGAAAAGGTAAATAGTTATTGGAAACATTATACGTGGGGCGCTACACTTCGTAACAAATCGGACAGGATTGCTAAGACTTTTAAATCGGCATTTGACAGGTCTTGTTTAAGTTTGCAATGCAACCATCAAAACAAACAACATTTAACAAATGTTTTCTGGCTGAGAAAGGGAAGTTTTTTGTGTTCTGATTTAGTAATGTTTTATTAAATTTGCATTCCGGTTCTTAAACATTATTTGCAGGGATTTAAATTGTACTTCTAAATCGGGTTTTTAATGTGAACAATTAAAGATATATTTACTTCTTTAATTTTATTTATATTTGTTTAGTTTTCTTCTTCTTCTTCTTATTATTATTATTCCTATTACCTCTGGCTTAAATTATTTTTTTTTTACTAATTTCCCCATAGTGATTTCTGCAGGTTGGATTGTTTTTTTTTCTACTTTCGTAAATTGCCCGGACTTGAAAAAAAAAAAAAAAAAGTGCCTGGACAAATATATGCCATTGAATTATATATATGCTTCATACATAAAATTACACTATAAAAGCAATAAATGGCACTTTAAACTTACTTTTGATAATTTCACAATAAAAATAGTTTCATTAAAATTAATAATTTGATAAATAGATAATGTCATTTCATTTTAACCAAAACCAATAAAAAAAATAATAAAAGTGCTAATGGCATAGTTTATAGTTTCCAAACGTAACAAAGTAAATCTCTTGTTGAATATTGTTATTTCATTATCGTATTGGATTTAAAACTAATGTAGAAAAAATATTTAATGCTCCATAACCAACAAGTTTGAAACCTAAGTAAATGATTATTTTCAACATTAGTTTTTATAAACCATGTGATAGATTAATACATGTACAATTATCTACAATAAACAATTAGAAAATTTCATTTTCATTAATCGTATTTTATATTTTATCTTGAAAATTCTGCCATGTTCATCTTTATTTGAAACACAATCTTAAAAATAATTTATGCTGTTTATTTAATGTTTACTTGTTTAAATGACGAATTTAAAATTCATGATACTCTTGTGGGCAAAGCTCAAATCAGTTTCTACCTTTATTTGCACAATATGCCTGTATAAGGTACTGGTAAAAACAGTAAACACCCAAACCTGGATTTTTACTGATTACAATTGATTTCTTAAAAAAAAAAAAAGAAATTGTACAGATTTCAACGAAATTCATGCATATATATGTATATACATATACATAAGTTTCGCTGAAATCTGTACAATCTTATATATATATACATATATATATGTATATATATTAAAAACTAATAATTAATAAAAATAGTAGCCCTTTCGTAAAGAGAGCTCGAATCAGTTTCTAACTGTGCATGCACAGCCTGCCTATGTAGGGCGCTATTAAAATTAGGGGACCGAAACCAAGATTTTTACGGATTACAATAGGTCTATTATATCAATTTCAATAGAATCCCCAGTAGCAGAATTTTCTGTATTTGTCTGCAGCAAAACAAAATTTGTCTGCAATCTGTTAATTTGGACGAAGTTTGATATCATAAAATGTATTAGTAAAAATTCATAAAACATGTAAAATTTGCATGTACAGTCGGGGAAAAAAAAAACGCAGCACTTGATGGTATTTCGTTATTAATTGACGCAGAAAAATTTAATAGACACCATTCAACAGGAAATTAAATGCACTTTCTGAAAATGTCGTCGAATTTTTAATTAGGGGTCATCTACATATTAAAATGAGCGCTAACTTTAATTTTTTCAATAGCAGCACCCAATTTTGACTTCATATTCGAATTTCAGAGAGTCTGGCAGTGCGGAAAAGTATACTGTTTGTATACTTTATCTTTAGAATTCATAGAGTTAGGATCAAAAATGTGTTAGGGGGCTATCTCTAAATATAGAAAAATAAAATTATGATCCTACAAGAACTAGACAAAATTATACTGTTTCACACCGGAAATATTTCAAGAAAAAAAGAGTTATAAAAAGAAATAAAAATATTAACACCTTTGCAGTATCTTAATTATCATGAATTTAGATTTTGGATATGTATATACGTTAGTACTTTTTTAGATAATTTTAGGTATATTTAAATACATTACACTTACGATTGGTAAGACAATACTTTTTATAAAAGTGCAATGTTTTTCAATTAAAAAGTATCTATCATGGATATACTGATCACCAATAAAGCTTAAATTTTCTTTCGTACGTGTAACATAATATACAAACTGAAATAATATAGCTATATATATTTATATATATATATATACAACAACGCATAAACTAAATATTTTCGGATAAATTATTGTAAGGTTTCATAAAGTAAATATTAAACAATTTTAATAGCACTTACCAGTTTTGGGTCAGTTGAACTCTTTGGAACTGTACGATTTGCTTTATAATTTCTTAATTATCGCTTTCGCGACTGCTGACGTAGATTCACATCATTTGAAAATCTGTAACAATGTCAGTGGGCGTTTCTTTCGTAATTTGTGTGTTACTTATTTCTTAAGCAGTGTTCATATTTTTGCAATAAAATATACTATGGATAGAAATATATTAATTAGAAAGAATATATTTACAATGTATATCCATCTGTAATATAATAGTGGTACAGAAAATTTGTTTTGAAATATTTTATTTTGAGAGTATTTCAAACAGTAAACCCCGCCTATTTAGTTATTTTTTTTCTTCTAGTGTTCGTTTAAAGGATTCTAAATTTATCACCAGTAATCGATGAAGTAAATACCACTTGCGTATATTTTTGTCAATGTAAAATAAGGGGTTTAACACGAATACTCAAAGTCACATTCACTTTTCGTTTCTGTATTGTTTTGTTTTGAAGAACGATAAAAGGCGGGGCTTTAGAAAACAGGAATTCTTGATACTAACACAAATGTCTAAAAATCAACATTTTTGTTTCATTTCTTTGCATTTGACGTTGTTGTTATATAATTTGACCCTTAAATAAAAAATAAAAATATTTTGTTCAATTTTCTCCGTTATTTTTTAAGATTTGCTTCGTTATCTCATTCAAAAATTTTTAAGAGGCGGCCCCCTAAACCACTCCAAAAGAAAGATTTATTTATATCTCGAAAACTAATAACTGGAATGAGCTGCAAATTTGCACACCCATATTTTTCAGCATTAGGATTCATTTTATGCAAAAATTAATATAGGTCATAATTCATAATTTTTATGAATATGAATTTATTAATAATTTTCAGAATTAAAAATATTTTTTAGAATCAAAAGTAATGATGGATTATGTTTGGGTTTCTTCACTGAATCTCGTAAAAAAAAAATTATATCGATCAAGTTATTTTTTGTGAAGATATTAATAAAAGTTTGAAATATGAATTTAACATTAGCACCTTCAAACTTTGAACGCTTATAACTCTGTGAAAAAATAAGCAAATTATACAACCAATATACTTTTTCGCATTGTCGCGATCCCAGGAATTCAAATATAAAATAAAAATGGGGCATTACCATTGAAAAAATTAAAGTTGGTGCGCGTTTTAATATGTAGACGACCCCTAATTCAAAATTTTCGTTCATTTTCTGAATCTACTCGCAATTCCCCGTCGAATGATACCTATTACATTTTTGTGCATTGATTAGCAACGGAGTTACATCGAGTGCTGCGTTTTTTTTTTCCCCGACTGTACAAAGAAAATTAATTAAGAATATACAAAAAGTACAGTAATCTAGTATATAACGTAAGATATCTGTATTTTTTTGCGTGACATTTATTTTTGAGACTTTAACGGTTACATTCAAACGACGCCCATTTTGCCCTATCACCCACTATTTTTTGGGAAAGACCTTCTATTTTCATCACTTTTTGGTAATTTTATGGCTTTGAATTTTTATTTGTAGGGGAGGAAAGGATTATTATAACTGTTAAATATCTTCTGAGAAGCTACAGAAGGGAAAAATTCTAAATCACAAACATTTGCACCAAGAGTTTTTTTTTTTTTTTTTTTTGGAGGGGGGGGGGGGAATCAGATTTGCTTCTGCAATCACAAATTACATTCATACATTTTATTAATCGAAAAATATTATTTTTTATTAAACATTATATATATATATAGTTAAACAATTCTTTTCCATTCCCAAAATCAAATTCATGGCAATAAAATGACCAAACAAGGATAAAAATTGAAAAATTGGGGGAGAGAGGTGGCATCCCGAGAAAGTGGTGCGTGTTTTGTGGAAAATGCGGATATAATCAAATTCAGGAGGTCATTTTAAATAAGAATCAGCAGGAATGATATCAGGGGTCGAATTTTTTATTTTATTTTATTTATTTATTTATTTTCAGAGCAATGTTAATTAAAGTTCTGCCCAAATTTGCATTCAGAAAATTAACAGTGATGTAATTATTTTGTTAATAACTTTTTCTTTTTAAAAATTTCGATGTTAATTAATATGTAGAATATTGGTTTTTTATAGCTGTAAGTTATATCAATATTTTGTATTTCAATTAGCTCATTTGTTATTTTATTTTATTTTTCCTGAAAAATCCTCTAACTAGAGTCGGTAACAAAAGTATCCGAACACTAGCAAAAATTACTATAAAAAAAGTACACTTCTTACGGTTTTGATAAATAAATCCTTATCGAATTCTGTTCTTAGTCAGTTTATGTTTATTGATAACATATACATCAGATTTATATGCTTGACTCTTAGTCCGCTTGTAAATCCTCGTCAGATAATTACAGATAGCACGTGACAGAATTGCAATATGAAGAAATGGAAAAACGCCCAGGGCCAGCGGGGGTATCGAACCCGCTCTCCTACGCTCGAAGGCGATTAGCAGTGTGGTGACGTAACCACTCGGCCACGTATGGCCCAAGTTAAGGGCTGGCGCATCAGGCATTTTGTTGCTTTAGGGTTGCCACGTGTACCCAGCGCGTTTCTCTGATAAACAAACGACAAACATTTTTTTTATCGCCTTACGTTACTTTAAAGTAATTTGTTTTATTATATTTCATAATTTTAGCTAAGTAAACTATGATATGGAAGTTTGTTTAGCGATAAACTACTATAATCATTCAAGAAGTGAATATAAAGTGTTCGCAGACTGTGAGTTTTGGCGACATTTTGTAAAAGAAACAGAAACCGCCCTAACAATACATCTTACCCCAGTACATCCCTACGATATCCTCAGAATAAAATGACATCCTGAGAATGTATTGTGAAAAAAAATGTGTTTTTTAGGAATATTATTGTTGCTTATTGCTCTTATCTTGACCGGATTAGCTTCAGATCAAGATTTCTTAAAATCATTAGGGAAGCGATAACGACGCCAAGCGGGAATTCTGTTCTCTTCTGAGGCAAAAAAATGGCGGTGATGCGCCCGCCTATTATTTTATTTAGGGGCTCTAGCCCAAGTCTTAGTCAGTGTAAGAACATGATTCGATAAGGATTTATTTAACTAAACCGTAAGAAGTGTACTTTTTTTACATAGGAATTTTTGCTAGTGTTCTGACACTCTTGTTACCGACAACGCACTGAGCAAAATTGTTATACACTTAACAGTTCTGGCAACATTGTAGCGATAACATATCTGCTTAATATTTTTGTTTCAGTGCATATGAAAAACGAATTTTATGGATGTCAATGGCTGAGTTCAGCGGTCGCTTCCCGGGAAGCCTGGTCTCCCCGGGATCTCTCCATGCCGTTCAGCGACGTCATCACGTGACCATTTGTGGGTAACCTAATGCGTTCAGCGCACCATCCTGGGGAGCACGGGATGTTCCCATTTTACCCAGACTTTTTTTACGGGAACTTGGAAGATTTTCTCTGGAGTTGGTCACGTGACGTGTAATGTGCATGCGTATGTGTTTGTTGTTTGTCAACAAAATCATAATTATTTTGCATTGTGTGCTTTTTTTAATGGAAATTTTATTAATGAAATTAATTTTGGAAGACTATGAAAGTATATTATATTACATTTTAAGAGAAGTAATAAAATATTTTCATAATATAAAACTCTTACAGTAAATAATTAATACGTATTTTCACTTTTTTTAAAAAAGCAGTTTTTTTCTCATCTTCATCACATGATTTATATGAGCTATGTGTTAACGTGTTTATTTTTTAAAACGCATTTCCACTCCGCATATTATTTAAATTGATTACATGAATATTTTTTCGTTATCATACTTGCCAACTATCCGAAGCTTCACTAAATTTTTAAGTTTTCGGTAATTTTCGCTTTTGCCGGAAAAAAAAAAAAAAAAAAAAAAAAAAAATCTTGTGTCTCAATAGACAGCATTATGTTAAACTAATAATTACTAGATTTTTATTTTATTATTAAACTTTATTTATGCATCAAGTTTTTTTTTTTTTTTTTTTTTTTAACAATTTATACCATGGATTAAACTATTAAAAACTGGCATATGTCGAAAACCTGCCAAAGTTATTAGGCTGAAGCCAATCAATATTATGTAAAAACCTGAAAATGCCATATATAGAATCACCCTTATATTGATCCTATGTCGGTAGATATGTTAAGTTATTAAATGCATTTGAGATCTTTAGTTTACTTGTGTCCCACTGTTTGTACTAATTTGAAGAATTTTATGTTTGAATTTAGTTGTAAATGTTTAAAATTTTTTGATAAGTTGAATAAAGAAAAACAGATTATTAAATTACATGTTATTCTTTGAGATTAATTTCAAAGTCTTGCTATATTGAATGATGTTTTACACAAAGTCCTTACTGTTATACTTAAATGCCACAGTTAGTTGACTAGTGGAACAATTTATTTACAGGGTTCATACTCCTCAGGGAAAACCTGGAAAACAGGGAATACTCAGGGAATTTGGAATTTGTTAAAAAAAGTCAGGGAAAATAAAAATTTTCATTAAAACTAAGGGAAAATAAGTTATAAAACCTGGAAAAACAATATTTTTTTTCTCTCAAGTTATGTTTTTCTTGTTTAGCTTCGTATCAAAATTTAAATAATGAATTATTGTGAAAATACGCATGTAAATATGATTTCTATCTGAATTTCTATTATGATCGGCAGTAATATGACATCATACAGTGGAAGTAGCTGTATTTTGTCTTGTCTAGAAGAGCGCTTCTTGTAATACGTCGCTAATATTTTCTTGAAAATTGTCTGGGAACTCAGGGAATTTTTTTCCCATATTTGAGTATGAACCCTGATTTACTTTTTCTTACGATGTGAGAAACACATTTTTTTTTTTTTTTTTATCCAGTGAATAAAGTATGAGTATTATGATATATATTTTTCCATGTTTATGATAATGTAATTGTTTATTTATTTTTTGTGTGTGCTCAGTTATATATAATTTACAAAAAGCAGCAAATGTTTTAAAACAATTTATTAGTGAGGAAAAAAGAAAGTGTTTCCTGAAATTATCCTGTTAGTTGAATGCCTGTTAACAAAGAGTTAATCTTTTTTTTTTTTTAAATCATTGTAACTTAAAAAAATATGTTTTCTTTAAACTAATTTTTTATGCCGTTTTTTTTTAACAGGGCAATACATGTCAATTTCTTATATTTGCTGATTTTTACAGTTTACAATGTTGTCTGAAGGAAATAGTAAGATCTGTCATACTTAAAAAAAAAAAAAAAAAAAAAACTAAATCTGTCCAGACAGGAAAAAAAAAAAAAAAAGAGTATTGTTACCTTGTGCTGTAAACAGCCTAGAATTTTACAGAATCTTAAGAAATTACAAATATTTAAAGAAGAAAAGTCTAAGTCAAAAATAAGGTTTGTTTAGGAGAGATTAAAATATTACAAATTAAAGAGATTACAAAAATTTTTCATCAACCTGAAAACTGACCTGATCCCGCAGTAGAGAATTTTTGTGACCCACACCTGCTTTCTTTATATCCAAACCCAAAAACTGTAAGAACATTAATAATTCATCAAAAAATCATGAAAAACTTTTTTCAAGGATAAAATAAGGTAAAATTATATTTATTGTCACACAGTTGGTAAATTATTTAAAAAAAAATTAAAATTGTAATTGTGTTAAGTTAAAAATCTGAAAAATGGATTAACCCTTTGCACTCGAGGCTTTCTTCGCTTGGATGAACAAGTAATCCGAGACAACTTTCTACATATGAGGTGAATTTCTTACCGTTAACATAAAATGATTTCACACACAATGTGCGTGCATCTGTGCATATTATTTGTCAACAAAATCATAATAACTGGTAAGAAATATTAGAATGACGATTTTTATTCGTTATATTAAAATATTACACATTGTCACATTGTGTGCTATTTTTATTGGAAATTTTATTAATGCATGTAAATTTCAGCAGACGACGAAAATATATTTTATTAAATTTTAAGAAAAATAATAAAATGTTTTCATAGAATAAAATTTTTACAGTAAATAATTTTAGTACTTATTTCCACTTGTTTTTAAAAAAAGCAGTGTTTTTTACCATCTTCATTTGAGCTATGTGTTAACGATGAGCAATCTTGGACGTTATTTTAATTTAGTATTTATTTTTTAAAACACATTGCCACTCTGCATATTATTTAAATTGATGACATGAATATTTTTTCGTAATTATATCATACTTGCCAACTATGCAAAACTTTTATTTTGGGATTGTCATCTACTGCTCCTTATTCTGATATATTTGTCCCTCCCTCCCCCCCTTTTTTTTGAAGCATTTTAAAGTTATACATGTATTTTATCAAAAACTTCTATAATTTTTTAATTTTCTAGTTACTTTTACTTTTGTTGAAAAAAAAAAAAAATCTTGTGAGTCAATAGACAGATTTATTTTAAAATATCAATTAGTACATTTTTATTTAATTGCTAAACTTTATTTATGCATAAAGATTTTTAACGATTTAAATCATGGATGAAATTATTAAAAACTAGCATATGTAAAATACCATATATAAAATCACCTTTATTTTGATCCTTCAATGTTAATAGATATGTTATTAAATGCATTTGGTTTTAATAATTAAGTACTTTAGTTTACTTGTGTCCTATTGATTCTACCAATCTGAAGGATTTTCTTATGTTTGAATATAGTTGTAAATGTTTACAATTTTCAGGTCTAGTTAAAAATGGGCAATAAGCGTACCAAATGTAGTGGTCTTTTTCTCGCCAAATCGCATATGAAGAAAGCAACACGCACAACCTCCTGTTGGCATCGTTGAAATCTGAAATTATATATTAACAATCTATACTAATATTATAAATGTGAAAGTTTGGATGTTTGTTACTTAGTAACGGCTAAACGGATCTGGATGAAATTTGATACAGTGATAGATAATAGCCTAGAATAGGACATGGGCTACTATCTTTACAGAAATTCCCCCACGTTCTCTCCTGGGAGGGAAGGGGGGCAAAAGACAAAAACACGTTTGTGCGGGTATCACTTGAGAACGGCTGGACGGAATTCAACAGTGCTTCACAGGAATTTAGGTTTTTACCCAAATTAAAATGATATCTGTCAACTTTTCAGCAATTCCCCCACGTTCTCCCCTGGAGGGGGGCAAAAAACAGAAACACGTTTATCCAGGTATCGTTTGAGAACAGCTGAATGGAATTCAATGGTGCTTCACAGGAATTTAGGTCTTTAACTTAAAATTATATCTAACAACTTTTCCGAAATTACTCCCCACTCCCCCTGAGGGGGGGGGGGGGAAGAAAAAACGCATTTGTAAGCATAACTCGGCTCCCAATTACTTCACAGTAAAGAAATTGCACATGGGGTGACTAGATATGATAACAAATAACACATTATCTGCGATTTATAATTTTTAATGGAAGGGAGGGGGAAAATCAATTTTTGGTGGGAAATATCAGAAATTCCTGATTTTGAGTAGAACTCTACCAAAGATATTGAAAAAAGGCTATGCGACTTCCTTAGGATATTTCCAAATACATTTTTTTTTTTTTTTTTTTTTTTTTTGGTGGGGGTGGGGGTGTTACGGGGGGGAAACTCGAGACACCTCTTTTAACGCTAAATTCGTCCTGAATAATCTATGGAAACTGCAGTCACGAATTTTGGTGCTTGATTGTTCATACACCATAATGGACACCTAAAGTAACGAATTTATCAAAATTACCCCCATACCCCCTCAAAGGGGGACAGGAGGCAAAAACACCTTTGTAAACATATCTCAGCTCCAAATTACTTCACAGTGAAGAAATTGCACAAGGGGAGACTACACATTAGTACAATTAAAATATTATCAGCGATTTAGGAAATTTCGAATTTTAAGAGGAGGGATTTGAGAAATCCGTTTTTGGCAGGAAATTTTGCAAATTCTGGATTTTTGAGTAAAACTCTCCAAAGAATGGAACAAAGATGTAAAAAACAGCCATGCAACTTCTTTAAGATATTTCCAAAACACATTTTTAATTTTTTGTCACCTGTCATTTTTTTTTTTTTTTTTTTGGTTGGGGGGGGGGGGTATGGTATGTGTTATAAAGGGCAAATTTGAGATACCCTTTTTAGTGCTAAATTTGTCCTGGGAAATTTATGAGAGCTGTGGTCATGAAGTTTGGTGCTTGGATTCTTTATATGTATCCGACAACTAAAGAAACGGGATTTATCGAAATACCCCCCACTTTCCCCCTGGAGGGCAGGAAGAAAAAAACGTTTGTAAGCATAACGCGGCTCCAAATTGCTTCACGATGAAGAAATCATACATGGTGAGATTAGAATTGAGTATAAGTAAAACAAATACCATTTTTTAATTCCTGATTCTTAAAAAAGAGAGGGGAAAAATCGTTTTTTGGGGGGAAATTTCAGAAATTCTGGATTATTTAGTAGAGCTTTACTGAAGATGTTACAAATGTATTTCCAAAGACACATTTTCTTTTCTTTTTTTCTGCGATTTTCGATTCATTTATTTTTTTAGGGGGGTTACAAAGTAGCAAATTCAAGACACCCCCCCCCCCTCTTTTAGTGGTAAATTTGTCTTTGGAAATCTGTGGGATCTGCGGTAATGAAATTTGGTGCATAAATTGTTTATATGTATCTGATACTATTGTAATGGGATTTTATGAAATTCCTCCCCCTTATCCCCTTGAGGACGAGGGGGCTATTAACACATGTAAAAACACATTTTTACATTTGAATTTGCCTTAAATTATCTTAGAATGGTAGACTTTGGTGTGTGGATGTTTATTAGGTGTACGCAATATGTACTTTGTCGAGATTTCGCAAAACTTCGAACTTAACCACTAGGGAAGGGGACGTAAGAATCGGGTAAGTTGCTGCCAAAAACAGTGGGAACATGGACTCCTCACATTGCAAGCGAGAAAAATCTCTACCGAACACAACGGGAACTTTAACTCAGGTTGATTAATAACGATATAGGATTTTGACAACTCATTTAAATATTGTGTCCAGCGAAGCAGGCAAAGCTTGCTAGTCTCTCTATAAATAAATGGCTAAGAGATTTTTGTCTCTGTCTGTGTGTTGATGCAAGTTGCCACCAGATTTTCATACTTTAGTTAATTTTAAAAAATCTAATAGTCCGATCGATAGGTTAATTAAACCGACAGATTCAGAAAAAATGCCCCCTTTCATTTGGTACCTTATTTGTAATGAAACTTTGATTAGATTTTTTTTTAATTAATTAAAACGTGGAAATAATAACCTGGTAAAAGCTTTAAAAATGGACAGTTAAATTTTTAATTGTTGCCAAAACAAAAATAACTTTTTTTTTTTCAACATAAAATGAAATATGCTTTCACGCAAAACAAAATAAAATAAATAAATTTGCTCCTGCATAGGAAAAAATGAAAATGGAGTAAAAAATAATAAAACCTCAATTTTAGATTTTTTCCTCTTTCGTTTAAATAGTATGTTTTTGGCATGGATGAATCACGCTTGGCATAAAAGCTAATTCAGCATTACATTAAAGAGCTTTACTTATATATAAACCTGGGTAATTTTTAAATTTTGATGCTGAAATAGATCGGACATTTTTCGCCAAGGAATCCACTTTTGTAAAAGCCACTTTAAGCCAAGTGGCACATAAAAAAATATAAATAAAGCATTAAATATTGAAAAACAGAAAAGAAAGACAAGGAAAGGAAAATAAAAAGAAACAAACAAAAATAATAATAACATAATATATGTATTTTTGTCTAAAGAGACGATAAAAATTCAAAAGTCGCCAAGGGCCATGATCAGGTTTACATATTTCATTATTTATTTTCCTATATACCAACTACTTTTAACTAACTCAACTACTATTATAACCACAAAAATTGTCTCATGCGATAGACGTAACTGATCATAACACACTGTAATATTATATTTGGTGTGAAATTGTCATTTTATGGTTGATTGAATAAATCAAATAAATATAGAAAATAACGTGAAAGAAAATAATATGTACACCACATACAGTGTTGTTCTTATGTAACTGGGATTCAAATATAAAATGGCTACTTGAATTTTTTTGATACTGTCCGTTTCGAAACTGTCATCTGATAAGCACCCAAATGGAAGCCCACTGGTAAGCTATATTGTCACAGGCAATAGGGACAGACATCCAAGAATGAGTGGGTCGCTGCCGAAGGCAGCGGGAAACCAAAGTGGGCTTTAAGGCAATTTCATGATGTCTTTAAATTTTATTTTTGTTTGTAAAACGATATAGAAAAGAGTTTTCTTTAAATATAGTGACCAGCGAAGCGAGAAAAACCTTCATTGATTTCATTAATTAAAAAATGATTTCATTAACAAACTTTGATCTATTGTCACACGGGCAGCATCAGGCCGAGTTTTGCACATAACGTGTTTGAATTTGAAATTTTTCTCGCATTTGGAAATCGGTACGTTCCCGAACTGGGGCTTTGCTAGTAGTCGATAAAGATTTATAGCATTTTCTTTCTAATTGGTTGTTATAGTTTCATAATTTTTAGTAAAATTATTAAAAATTGTATTGAAGATGATTTTTCTTGTTTTCTATGTTTGTTTCAGATCAAACTGCTTTTTTTTCAACATGTTTTGTTGATTAGTTAGATCACTGAAAAGCTCGCTATCTTATGCCGTCAATGGGCTATTATAACTGCGGACAGGATGCAGAACAGTACATGTTAACAATTTTTTTTAAAAAGCACTAAGTGGACCAACAGACTAATTTTCCCTTATGAATGTGAATTGCACTATTTAACACTATTTGATTGCATGCTTGCAACATTATAAAAGAAGGGAAAGATTCATCATATTTCAGAAGACACATTAGGCTCAGGAAATAGAAGCTCTTGTGAAAATAATAGTTTTT
The DNA here is from genome assembly GCA_963930645.1 of Salticus scenicus. NCBI lineage: Eukaryota > Metazoa > Arthropoda > Arachnida > Araneae > Salticidae > Salticus > Salticus scenicus. Next base: position 38,047 of record OZ005658.1, on the reverse strand, counting down.
TTTTTTTTTTTTTTTTTAAATTGTACTTACAGTTGAACACATTTCTTTAGTTTCTTTTTGTACTTTATACTGGAAGTGCTTAAGCAGATGAACGAAAAGTCACATTTTTCGGTTCATTTTGGTATTTATATACGTTTCTTCCTTTTTTACATTATCGTTAATTGCAGTTGTATTAGACAGACTTCACAATACATTTCAGATTTTATAGATTCTGTTTTAAAAAATGCGATTTGGATTTTTTTTTATGGATGATCAAGTTTTCATTGGTATTTGGTGTTTTAAGATTAAAGGCAACTGAGTACTCGAGGATCCCAGGCCTGATCAAGTTTACATTATATAACTACATTTAAAGTTTAAATTGCAAAATTTTATAATGTGATAAACATGCTAAGAAAAAGATATAACATCTGTTGTCCTAGTGAAAATGAAGAGATCACCAATTTGTTTAACATATTTAATTCCTCTGAAAAATCCTGATTATTTTGATAATGTATACTATTAAGGGAGTAATCAGTAATATGAAACAATATTTTGCCCAATATATATCATGAAAATATACACATGTCATGTATGTTTTCGATTCCCAAGGATAACATATAAAATCTATGCCTATGCTAAAAATAAAGTATAAATGCATAAATCACTGCATTCTCTGGGACTTTTAAATTTTTCTTTTATTTTTGGTTTTATTCAATGATTGAAAAATTCTCTCCACACACACAAATTTTTAAATGATAATTTACAATTAATAGTCACTACACTACATACACAGCATCAATTTATAAGAATGTAATATATATATTAATCAGAATACTATTTATATTTCATAAACCAAAGTAATTACTTACTTAAAACAAAGAATTAATACATTATAAAATAGATAACATTCTAAAAAATTGAACACAGTTTTACTTTTTAAATATGACGCAATAAAACATATACGTGATGAAAAGTATCCGGTTTTAATTCAATCTTTTCAATGTAAACTTGATCATCCATAAAATTTAGTAGTACTTTAAATTCCAACATAAAAACATTAGCATGTACATATTATAGGAAATTACATTTTTTTCAAACGATAGTAATACATAAAACCAAATTAACATGCGAAGCATGAATTTGTTAAATCTGATATGCATCACGAAGTCACACTAGTACAACTGCACAATTAACAAGTGCTATTTAATCTAATGCAAAATACAAAAAAGAAACCTGTATAAATAATACCAACATAAACCGAAAAATGTGATTTAACCGCTCAAATACTTCTCAGTATAAAATAATTTAAACTAAAGAAAAGAATTCGTCTGAAAATACGATTTAAAAAACATACCATGCTTCTAACAACAGCTTCTGTTTCACGATTTAGTATGAAATATCTCCTGAAATTTGTTTAATCATCCATTTCTTTTATAATTTTCATATGATATCTTATTCTTGGAAGATAATTCCTTTTATTTAAGCTATTTATTATTTGTGACTCTTGTTTTTGGAATCTTTTAAAATATACACAAAATATTGACGATATCCGCCATATTTGTTATTGTTTGGTTGATTGAGTAAACTCCCCAAAGGCGTTCAGCAAATCTTCTCCCCACACAACTTCCCGGGTGAAATTCGTGACGTCATTTTTGAGGAGCCCGGGGAGAATGGGGAGCAACGCTGAACTTACCCAATGCATTACCCCCTAGAACAACAACAACAACAAAAACAACAACAACGGATTTTATGGATGTGTAAGTTATTTATAATATTCAAATAGCGTAGAGTATAATGTCGAGAAAATCTATATCATTATATAAAGCGCAAAAAATTGTTTGTTTGTGGAGGGTAATCTCTGAAACTACTGAACCGATTTAAAAACTTCTTTCACTGACCGAAAGCTACAGTATGCCATATTGTTATAGGCTATATTTAATTTTGATAAAATAAATTTTAGTTTAAAATCTGAGCATTTTAATTAAAATCCCCATAGAAGCCGTAATAGAAATGGAAATAATGAAATATTAAAAAAATTAGCTGCTGCCAACATAAAAGAAACATTTACATTTTGTTTTTAAAATATCTTGACGTGAAAAGAAAAGAAATATATTTGCACGTGCATTAAATTGAAATTCATATAAAGCTTTTTTAATTGTTAAACTTACACGTTAAATCTGACGTCATTATAGAATTAAAAGTGTTTATTTTTCTAATAATTTAATTTGATATGATATGATATAATGTAATGATCTAAGCGTTACTTCTAAACTTTTATTAAATTATTTATTTTATAATTGTTGCCCAAAAAATTTACGGGTTAATTCATTTTTCGACATATAATAAAATATATTTTCTCGCGAATAATAATATAAAAAGTGAATTAAAAAAATATCGTCTGCATTTCATTATGCATTTGTTAAAAGAATAATTGAGAAGTTTAAATTTATTTGACAACTATTTTTAGCAACTAACAGTTATGATAAGTAGCTCAATATACATAGCGCATACAACCATTACTGCAATGCAAATAGCATTTAATTATTTGAGTTACATTCATAGAATAATAATAAAGGAAGAAAGGAGCATATATGGTTTGGTTTCGGTTTGTAAAATCCAGGAATGCCGGGTATAGGGTTGTAACAATGCTTCGATATGATTGGTTGGCGACTTGTTGGCGAGATTTTTTAATCGTCTCATCTCTCTGTCAATCAGTCAGCGAGGCAGCACCCACAACAAACAGCGATAAATGTGCCGAGCATGGGTGCCCTACTTTAAGGTATTGAGTAGCAAAAATAGCTTTCGCTGGCATTTCACTAGAAGGGGTTTATAAGCATTAGAGTATTAGCGTGCTCCTTCTTCCTTTATTATTATTCTATGGTTACATTATGTTGATTAGAAACCTATTTAATCTATCTATGCTCTATACTAATATATAAAGAGGAAAGGTTTATATGTATATGTAGAGAACGATCGCTAGAACTAAAAAGCCGATTTCTATTTCTTTCTTTTTTTATACTAATCAAAAGTTACACTGTCTCTAAGTGCTATAGGCTATAATAAATTTTGGTAAAATACATTTTTAATTCAAATTTTCAATATTTTAATTGAAAACAAAGCATAGATTTCATATCGGTCGTCCTTGGCGATTTTTGTATTTCGAGATCGAAAACGTAATACGAAAATCTGTATATTTTCGTATTAAATACGAGATCTATGTTTTTACTTCAATTACCGTACTACCGTAGGTAGTGGAAGTATTGTATTCGGTCCAAATATTTGATATAGAGTTTCACCTGATTTATATGTTTTAAGGCCTCCTGAGTCCAAAAAAGTAGTTTTTGGCAATTGGTCAGTGTGTGTGTGTGTGTGTGTGTGTGTGTACGAATGTGTGAAATTTTCCGGGTGTCATATCTCCAAAATTAATAAAGATAGAACTACAAATCTTCGCAATTGATTCAGGTCTGATGTACAGATGAATTTTCCAAATTTTGGTGAAAATTGAAAAACCGGAACTGGGTCATCGAAAACCGGAAATGGGACCGTAAGCCCGTACCTCATAAACAGCCCTAACGATTTTCTTCAAAGTTGCTATATAAACAATCTATTAGATGTCCTTTCGAATGATATAATTGGTTAGTTCAGGAAAATTGATAGGCGTCCTCTATAAACAGCTCAATTTCAGATCTCATAAGTGCCTTCCTTTAAAAACGGCTGTACGAATTTTTTTCAAACTCGCCATGTTAACTTAATACTAAATATCCTTTTGTATGTAATTATTGTTTTCCGGTCAATAATGGAGTATGCCAAGTTTTGGTAAAAGTTGGTATCTCAAAAACGGCTCTAATGATTTTCTTGAAAATTGTTTCATTAATTCAATTTAGATAACCTTTCTCAAGTATTACGTGCATATTACAGGAATACTAACGGTCATCCTGATTAGGAAGTTCAGTTTTAGATCTCGGTAATTCGTGTTTAAAAAAATAACTATCTATTTTTTCCCCTTATTTTTTAACTCACTATGTAAACTTTGTTGTAGGTGTCTTTATACGTGTATCAAGTTTCTCTTACTGGAAAATCTAAAAAAAAAAAAAATGCATGTACTTAATATCTCCAAGAAATGTATATAATACGTTTAATAGTGGGTAATGGAAGTCGTGTGGTTGTTTCACACCAGATTTTGTAATAGTATATATTATACGAATATTGTTTCATATTATTGATTTTGCCCTTAATATACATTATTAAAAAACATCAATTATGAAAAAAAATAAATATATTTGCGAGATAACTTGGCAATCATTTTTTTTTTTTTTTCCGCCAAGGATGATTGATATAAAATCTTTTCCGAAAGCAAGTAGCGCAATATACAACCGCTAGGGAATTACAAATGACATTTGATTATGCAAGTTTCATTATGTTGATTGGAAACACGGTTCATTTAAAATAAATTAAATGTGCATTCGCGTTAGAAATCTACTTTTGTGTAGGGCTTCTTTGGCGATATTTAAAATTTGGCAGCGCAATAGCTAGGACGTTTCACTCGAAGGACTTTACGTTTTTGCGATAACCTTTTTAATTCACCGCCAAAATCACAAAAAATATTAACGATCACTAATGGAGAACCATTATTAAAACAATAACCAGATTACTTTGCGGACGTTAAATTTAAGAAAATTAAAAACACACAAGCTCTGTGTTTAATAGAAATTAATATTATAAGAACAAATGAATAATAATTAAAGCAATTATGACGTCAACTTTATCAAACACATATTCATGTTATAGGTTTATTTTTCAATATTTTTTATTCATGAGTAAAGACATGCTTCTTTTTATGAAATAAATAAATAAATAACATAAAGTAAAAATTACCAACATTTAACAACTGATTGAAAAAAATAATTGTAAAATTATATTTTGACTTTATAACATATAAACTGATATATTTTTTATTTTTTGCATATAAATTCATCGTTAACTATAATTTGTTCATCCGTGCGAAGTAGGACGTGTCAGCTAGTCCTTAATATACGTCGTTTAAAAAATGCAAGTTGCATCCCTATTATTCCATATTTATTATCGAGGAAATTTTGCATAGAAATTTATCGATATCATTAGTAATTGACGAAGAAAATAAAGCAATTGAAAAAAGTAAGAAAAGACAATGAAGCTCAACCGAAATCTATGATTTAATATCTAATTTTTAAATTCTGGTCTAATAAGATGGTTGTTTTATTGTTGTTTATTTAAATTAATATTTGTTCAAACTAAACTTTGCATACACTTTATAATTTTCTTGTAATTTATGCAAAACATGCTTAATAGTTTGCATTTATTTATTGTTTCATAACATCATTTTGTTTTTAAAAAGTGATTTTTTTATCAAATGAGCAGGAACACTTTACTCTGAATGAAGCTGTTTCGTTGATTAGTTTATGATACATACTAGATAGCTCTCTTTAAAATGATTAGTAGCTAATATAGTTAATGTAAACGTTAAATGAATGGATTTCAATAAAAGTCTGCAGATTTTTTATTTATTTATTTCTTTTCTTCTGGTTTGATCTCTAAACAGCTTTCTAATTTATATAACAAACTTGAATGTCGCCTACTTGGATTATAACGCTTTAAAAATGTCCATTGGATTTTTTTTTTTAATTTTAACTATCTGAAAGAAAACATCATTTCTCTGTTTTTTTTTTTTTTTTTTTTTTTTTTTAAATAACTGTTTATAAAATACATTAATTTAGTTTTATGTTTTGTATTTTCAGGATTGGAAAACGGAATTTAAAAATAACAATTATATAATGTGTATTTCCATAAACAGTTTTGAATGACCTTGATGCACCACTTAAAATTAATTTTTTTGATTAACATAATTGTTATTCAATAATACAATTTTATTAGAAGTAAAAAGAAAAAAAACTCATGTATAATTCAATTACATCTTTTTCTTTTATAGGTGTTAAGATTCTACCAGATACATTTTTTAATAAGTGAAACAAGTTATTTTCCAAGAAACAAATTACTTTTAGCTTAAATATATGCTTCAATATAAACTTCTAAACCACCTTCCGAAGGATCTGGCAGTTCTCCTCTATTATTGCCTTAAAATAATAATAATCTGAAATATGATATAAATCTCAATATCCATTTCAAGGAAAAATCTTTTATTGGGGAGAGAGGTTCAAAGAAATATTTTATTTTTTAATAAAGTAATAATAATAATATTTGCATATGTGTAAAACATTGTTGATGTGAAATCAATTTAAAAGGATTCATTCAAAATGCAAATTTGAGTAAAATTTCATGCACTGATATAGTTGAAAAGCCGTACGTTATGTCATAAAGGATTTTCGCTAAAAGCAGATTTAAAGAGACATATACGTACACACATAGGAGAAATGCCATACGTGTGTGAATTATGTCATAAAGGATTTACGAAGGAAAGACATTTAAATACACATATGTATAACCACACAAGAGAAAAGCAATACGTGTGTGAAATATGTTCAAAAGGATATAGTATTAAAGAAAGTTTGCATAAACATTTACGTACTCATACTGGGAAAAAGCCATATGTGTGTGAAGTGTGTTCTAAAGGATTTTTCCGATGGGGAAGTTTGATTATACATTCACGCCTTCATACAGGAGAAAAACCATATGTGTGTAGAATTTGTTTTAAAAGTTTTAGACTGAAAGCATGTTTGGATAAACATTCACGAACTCACAATGGAGAAAAGCCGTTTGTATGTCGGATATGTCATAAAGGATTTACTCAAAAAGGACATTTAAATACACATGTACGTTCTCATTCAGGAGAAAAGCCGTATGTGTGTGAAATATGTCATAAAAGATTTTTCCAAAAAGGGCATTTAAATATACATATACGCTATCATAAAAAGGAAAAACCATATGAGTGTGAAATATGTGCTAAAAGATATACTGAAAAAGGTGATTTGAATAAACATTCACTCACTCATACAGGAGAAAAGCCGTATGTGTGTAAAATATGCCAAAAAGGATTTTCTATAAGCGGTAGTTTAAAGAGACATCTACGGATCCATACAAAAGAAAAGCCATTTGTGTGTGAAATATGTTCTAAAGGATTTGCTCAAAAAGGAACTTTGGATACTCATTCACGCATTCATACAGGAGAAAAACCATATGTGTGTGAAATCTGTTCTAAAGGATTTTCTGTAAGGTCTGTTCTAAAGAAACATCTTCTCGTCCATACCAAAGAAAAGAAATAAGCATGTGAAATATATCATAAAAGGTTTACTATAAAGAGTCTAAATGTACTTCGATGTATCATAGGATGTATCCACGGGACACTCTCGATGAAGATGCCTTTTCCAGGGCCGCTCCGACCCGGTGTGCGAAGTGTGCGGCGCACACAGGCGCCAGGTAAAGAAAGGCGCCAGCCGAGGACAGATTATTTGAAAAAAAGAAATAAAAGAAATATATATATTGCTTTATTAAATCTGATTTCATAATACCGGTCTGAAAAGATATGACTAGTGACTAAATTAGGCGCCTTAAAAAATATATTAGTAAAACTTGTGTTCTTCAAATAGTTTAAGAGGTTTTTTGCGAAAGGGTAAAGATGCGCCTACCTACAGCAAAATTTGCTTTGACTTTTTTAACATATCAAGGCATTCTATTGAAATTTAAAAGTGCGCCTTAATCTCTTCTCCCCTCACCCCCTACTTCTGCCGGAAAAAAGCCGCTTAAGTTAGCAAAAGTTAACACAATTCGATTGGAAAAATGAAAATTTAATAGATCCGCAGATTTTAGAGTATTTTTTCCCTTTGCATTATCGATGTAACATCTATATTAATAAAATCCGACTTTTGTCTGTACATACATCGTGAAAGCTAAATCTGACTTCAGAAAATTTTCTCTCTCTCTCTCTCTCTCTCTCTGTGTGTGTTGTGTGTGTCTGTGTGTGCGTGCGGTCGTTGTGTCTGCATGTCTATAACGTTTTTGTCTGGGTTTCACGTGAGAATAGCTAGACAGAATTCAACGACACTTCGAAGGAATTACCCAACTTAAAATTATATCTATCAACTTTTATAAACTTCCCCTCCTGCCCTGGGGAAGCAGGAGGCAAAAACAGGTTTATAGGTATAACTTGGCTTAAAATTACTTCATGGTGAAGAAATTGCACATGAGAAGTCTAGACTTGACTACAAAAAATTAAAAAAAAAAAAAAAAAATCATTGTATACGACTTTGGAATTTTTGATTTTTAAGGGAGGAGGAAATAAATCGATTTTCGGGGCTGAAATTTCACAAATTCCAGATATTTGAGTGGAAATTTACCAGAAATGATACAAAGATGTTGAGAACAGCCATGCATCTTCTTTAGGATATTTCCAAAAACTCATTTTTGGTATTTGTAATTTTCGATTTGGGGGGGGGGGGGGGGATTACGAGGGAGCAGATTCGAGGCCTCCTTTTTAGCGCTAAATTGGTCCTGAAAAATTTATAGGAGCTCTGGTCACGAATTTTGGTAAGTGCATTGTTTAGATTACGATATTCCCCCTCACCCTTTCAAAGGGAGGAAGGAGGCAAAAAACACATTTGTGTGCATAACTCGGCTCTAAGTTACTTCACGGTGAGGAAATTGCAAATGGACAGACTAGACTTGAGTGAATTAAAAAAAAAAAAAAAAAAAAAAAAAAATCTGTGATTTTTGGAATTTTTGATTTTGAGGAGGGAAGTGACAAATCGATTTTTGGGGAAATTTCGTACCTACCGGATTGTACAAAAAAATTCTACTAAAAATGCTACAAAGATGTTGAAAAAAGATGTCTTCTTTAAGATATTTCCAAAAACCCATTTTTGTGCTTTGTAAGTTTTGATTTGGGGGGGGGGGAGGGCGTAAAGAGAGGGTAAATTTGAGACCCCCCCCCCTTTTAGTGATACATTTGTCGTGGAAAATTTATAGGATAGTCACGGATTTTAGTGCGTAAATTATTCATATCATATGTATCCGACACCTATTGAAACGGGTACGAAATCCCCCCATTAGGGCCACAAAGATGTTTCCAAGCGTGATCTTACTCCAAATTATCTCAAAGAATAAATTTTATGTATAGATTAATTGTTTTCGAGATTGTTCCAGTTGCTACAGGTAATTATGACAAAATAATCTTTTTCTAAATTTAAAATGATGAAAAAATTTTTACGCTCCACAATGATATGACACAGACTTTTAAATTTTGCAGTTAAATCGATAGTATAAGATATTTTGGATCAAATGGATATATATTATTATAGAATTCACAACAACACAAGCAAATGAATTACATTTCACTAAATAATATTTTCTGTTTAAATGTTCGTAAAATCTACTTTAAAACTTCATAATTTTTACTTTCTACAGTATTCATTAGAAGAAAGTATCGGATTCGTAAAAATTTTCGACTTCCGGTTTTCGACGGATTTACACGTTTTGAGAGGTCTAGAACACGATTTGACCCTTTTTAAGAAAATGTCTGTCTGTCCGTCTGTGTGTCTCTGTGTGTGTGACAAAAATTTTGTGGCGACTGTATCTCCAAAACTACCGCTCACAGTTGTATATAAATTTATATGTAGATGCACCTTGACCTAAATTAGTGTTTATCAACTTTTTGTGTCCATCGCTCAACAGGTGGCGCTACTACTAAGGGATTTCCGCAATTTAAGGGGAGGCTATATCTCAGTTTCTATTGCATATAATCAAACAAAACTTGATATCTGAAAAAGCCATTATGAGATATTATGCTGATTCAATTTGAATGCTTATTGGCCCACAGGTGACGCTGCTGTACAGCGATTTCCGCAGTTTAAGGGAAGGCTTTGTCTCAGGAGCTACTGCACAAAGTTGCATATAAATTTATATGTAGATGCATCTTGACATAAATTAATGCCTGTCAATTATTGGTGTCAGCTGACCAACAGGTAACACTGCTATACTGCAATTTTCCTCGATAATGGGAAGGCTATATGCCAACTTTCTATGACATAATATAACAGTACGAAAAGATGCGAGATAACCATTATAAATACGCATTTTTTAAGATTCTATGAATAATAAAACTGTCTTTCTTTGGATATTTAGTGTTAGTTTTCTCTAAGATAAAATCGTTGGCATTCACCCTGTTACATAATTTTAATGAATAATAGCTTTAATAAATTATTTGCACTTAGTGAATTGATGCGTACAAACGAAGCGACAAAATAGTTTAAAACAGATTTTTGTATCTTATTACTATATGGAAAAACACATATAAATTTACACACAAATTATATAAAAAACTAAGATAATGAAAATGGGCAAAATTTCTTTCACTAGATTTTTTTACTTTCTTTTATATTCAATAGAAAAAAGTACTGGATTCGTAAAAATTTTGAATTTCGGTTTTCGGTCGATTTACATGTTTTGCGAAGTCCAGAACACGATTTCACCATTTTTAGAAAATGTCTGTATGTGTGACAAAAGTTTTGTGGCGACTGTATCTGAGGAACTCCTGCACATAATTGCATGTAATTTTACATGGGGGGGGGGGGAGCTTGGCCTAAATTAGTGCCTATTAACGGGGGTGGGGTGGAAGGTGTTAGCCTTGGATACAGACTTTGCAACTTAGTGATGAATTCGACGACATGGCAACCAAACTTGGAGAGAAGTAATAATTTAGTGTTTCCAAAGTTTAGAAGCTCTGATTTCAATAAGAACCGAGTTCTGGAATTTCCTAGTTTCATCATATGGCTTCTGGCGCAGCATAACCTTGAAAGTTCGCCAAATCACGACAAAGATTATAAAAACAGAAGACATACTCTCAAAGAGATCAATTGTATTTGGACATCTGTTCTGAACGTTTGTTTCGGTTTAAACGATTTATATTTATTCGTAAATGTGTGAAATTCTGCTGTGTGGTGCATTTAACGTTGTTCTATGATTTTTTGAGATTTACAATTGAAGTGCAAATAAAGAGCAGTTCATTCAATTTTAACGGGAGTGGAATAGGAGGTGATTGTCAGCCTTGGATACAGACTTGGCAACTTAGCGATGAATTTTGCGACATGGCGAATAAACTTGGTGAAAAGTAATAGTTTAGTGTTTCCGAAGTTTAGAAGCTCTACCTTCAATAAGAGCCGATTTCTGGAATTTTCTGGGTTCGTCCACTGGCTTCTGGCGCAGAATAATCTCGAAAGTTCGCCAAATCACGAGAGAAATTATTCAAACAGAAGAGACACACCCAAAGATCAATTGCATTCGGACATCTGTTCTGAACGTTCGTTTCCGTTTAAATGGTTTATATTTATTCTTAAATGAGCGAAATTCTACTCTGTGGTGTTTTTAACGTTGTTTTACGACCTTTTTGAGGTATGAATTTGAGTACAATAATTTACTGGTTTTTTCGAGAATAATCCTTGAATAAAGTGTATCTTTCGACAAGAAATTGCCCGTTTCTTTACAATTACTTTTTTTCACGCAAGAAAATCGACATTATGTAACAATATCGATAGAGATGGATATTTTGGATGAGTATGGTATGTGTCATACTCGCAAAAGGTGTAGTAAAGCCAGGAAACGTTTAGTTTACTAAGAATATTTTTTGTGTTTAAATATTTATTTAAAAATTAGACCCAAAAAAATAGAAACATTTACACATACAGCTCTCATCTATGCCATCTATTGCCTCAACGCGGCATTTCTGCGTCCACATTAACACTAAATCTGCCTATTTTAGTTTCCTCTATTTTACTTCACAATTTTACTCGTTTTATGCAACTCCCTGTATAAGATATTTTTCTCTTCCTGAAAGATGATTTTTTATCTCTTTCTTTTTAAATTTCATTTTATTTCATACATTTCTCTTTTTATTAGTCATTCAATAAACTTATTACTATTAAGGTTCGAGACTCAGTTATGGTTTGCTGAATGATATATAAAAAAAAAAAAAAAAAAAAAAGTAATATAGGGCGCCAACTGAAACTCTGCACACAGGCGCCTGACAATGCTGGCGCGCCCCTGGCCTTTTCTTTTCTTTTTTTTCGCAAAAACGTAAGGAAAGTAGGGGTTTTTTTTTCTCATCATTTTCAAAACATTTCTATGTAATAATTAAAAGAAAAGGAGAGAAAATACTGTAGTATTTCATGCAATAATGTTACAAAACATAAAATTCAATAAAACCAATTATAATATTGCAAAAATATATTCAGTGAAGACCTCTTCTACACTTATAGTAAACCGCATACAAGCAGATCCCCTCTCAGAATTATAATAATTACTCCAGTAAATGAAGGGGAAGAAATAGTTTATGTCGGAAGAAATTTGGATAAAGTTGGAGTTTTTTAGCTGATAGTATATGTTGCGAAGTACATTTTCTCAAAAGACTGCCCATCCTTTACTGAGCAAACTTCCCGATTTTCTGAGGACAAATGGCGACTTTTTTTTAAAGACATTTTTCTAAGTTTAAAAAAAAAATGAAGAAAGTAATTTATTAATCAGTAATATATTTTTTGACCTTATTCATTAGGAATGAAAAAATGCACTCACAATTGGATAATTGTTATTGTAGCAAATTTTAACGCTTCTCTCATATAAAAGTACTTTGATCTGGTCAGCCTACCCTATCCCTAGAGGTCAGCACGGGCCGAAATTTTCAGGCCCGGCCCGGCCCGTTGGAAAGGTTTGCTTACCCGGCCTGGCGCGGTATGAAATCGAAAAATTCGGCCCGGCCTGGCCCGTTTCTTTTTTACTAGTGTACGGCCAGGGCGTACTTGATCTATAAGGCGGGTTCATTTGCCTCGGAAAGGTGAAGCCAATTTTATTTGTAGAGGGCGCTCGCGAGCCTGCCCCAAATTCAAAGTCTGCCCGTATTTTGCTATGGTTTTCAATGGGAACAGGTGCTAGAATCTAAGTGCATCAATCAAAATTGGTTTAAATATATCACATATAAAAAGAAAACATTAGGTATTTATAATTTATTTTTAAATTTAATAGCAAAAAAAGTTATTTTTTTAAATAGAATCTGAAGATTGTTAATAATTAAAAACCTTATAGTGATCCAGTTTGAGAAATTGAAAAGTATTTAAGGAAAATTATATGTGCTTATCATTCTAAATAAATAAATAAATAAAAGAAAAAAAATGTGTCCGCACAAAAATATTATTATTATTATTTTCAGAATTTAGAAATGGGCTTAGTTATTTTTATAATGTAATTACCTTTTTATTTGAAAAAATTGAAAAATAGAAAGAAAAGATTAATAGAAATAGAAAATAATAACAATAATAATTATTATTAGCAATAGAAAAAAAATAAAGTGTTTTAAAATAAAATAAAATAAAATAAACACGTGAACTATATGTTAAAGTTAAATGTAATAATACCTTATACGTTATACGCGATCTAGATATAAATATGAATGGTATTATATTAAATATGAATGGTAATTAATGAAAATTTTGCAGTAAATTTCAGCAATCAAACACAATATATATATAATAAATTCATTTATCAATGAATCTTTAATGTAAAATCCAAATATGTTTAGAATATATCAGGGATCGATCCAGGTAAAAATTGGCACCCATTTGCTGCCCTTTCACAAAATTCAAATCTAAAATGGGCTCCTTCACAAAAATCAAATCCACAAAATGGGTCCCTTCACAAAATTCAGATTAATAACAACAGACTTTCATCAGATCTATTTTTTAAAAGATGATTTTCTAAAAAAATGTCCATGTTAACAATTTTATTTTTAATGAATGTCTATACTTGGTTCAATAATATGCTGTTAACTTGATAATGAACATTAGATGCTAAAGTGAAAGGTTTCGTGTGATAATTCTTTTTGTCACAAAAAGAAATAAATTTTCACAATTATTTTGTTTCTCTCGAAAACGGGCCTAAAAAAAAAACCTGGATCAACCCTTGTATATACTATAACTGACGGTCTTCGCCTGCTTCGCTAGTCGCTAAATTTAAATAAATAATAATAATAAAAGGAATCCTTATTTCTTTTATATCATTCTATAAACAAAAACTAACTAAATAAATAAATAGATAGATAATTAAAAAATAAATTCATTGAAATTGCTCTCAACACCGTTTCCGGTATCCGCTGCCTACGGCGGCCTCTTTCCCTTCAGTGTACCCTGCTATTTTGGGTCTGGGTTCTTATTGCCCGCAGCAACGTCTTTCCTTGGCACTTCAATTTGGGTATTTATCAGACGGCAGAAGCTGCTATTATTCAATAACTAAGATTTTAAGAATAGATGTATCTCAGCATCTATTAAATATATTTTAGTTTAGCCACCATATACTTTATTGCATTCGTTCTTTCTGCTATATTACCATTTGATTTCGACCAATACAATAAATAACAAAAGATTTTCCTTTCAAAGGAATTACATAAATATAAGTTTTTATTAAATTCAAATTTTAATAAGAGTAATCCTTTCTCCGATATTAACATTTTCCCGATAAAAACATTTAATTATATTTTCCTTTTCAAATGAATTAATTAAATAAATAAATAGGTGTAACAGCCGTTGCTAATGTAAACGACGTAGAACAATATAATTCAAATGAAAAATAAGAATAAATTTAAGAAAATTAAAAAGAAAAATAAATGGATAAAATTGAAATCTATCTATCTATATATATATTAAAAAGAAAAACTACTGAAAAAATTATGAAAAGTAAACTTCCTGTTTTCAAAATAAATAAGTAAATAATAATAATAATAAATAAATAAATAAATAATAAATAAATAAAAATAAATAATGCAATTTGAAAATAACATTTTTTCGTTTGTAAAAACATGAAGTTAATATAAAATACTACAGAACTCATAATATAGTCATTAATAATCAATGACTGTTCTTTAAAATAATAATATATATTTTGTAAAATAATTTAATTAAAAAATTCTGGTTAAAAACAAAATAATATAAGTAAATCAGTAAAATATATTTTAATGCACTATAAAATTTTAATTTTAATGAATATTTTAATTATAATTAAATCTTTAAGCATACATTCTGAAAAAAGAAAAACTCTCACATAAAAGCATCTAAAAAATTAGAAAAAAACTACTACTATATTAATACAATGCTAAAATTCTATTATGAAGACGTTTATAATTTTCTAAATATAAATACAGAATAAATCTATATCTTTTAGCTTTAGCTCCTCTTATTTCTGCGCCAATAAAATCGAGGTTTCTTCTCAAAAATGAGAATATGAAAAGAGCACTTATTTTCGGCAGATTATCCGATTACTCTTTTAGAAATCCAAAATAGACATTATACAAATAAAAATAGAAAAAAAAAATATATAAGATTATAGTATAGTTATGGAATGTTTACGTTGTTACTTACGAAAGGTAAAAACTTTAAAAAAATAAAACATAAAATACAGATTAGAACAGAGCGAACAACAAAAAAAAAAAAGCGATAGGTAAAAGAATGTAAACATTCGCACTTCGTGAACTGTGACGCCAATCCCATCTCAGGGAGCGTTATCTGATCACGTGGTTTTGTTTTGGTTTTTAGCGATTTTAAAACGTTAAATAAAAGTTAATTTGAATTAATTTTACGATTTTAATTGGATTTTTTGGATTCTCAAGATTGAGTTTATCAATTACAATTTAGAAAAAAGTGTTTTCCTCCCGAGTGACACTTCCCCATTGCAGAAATGAAATTTGATTTGTTCATGAATAAAAAATTTTAAATGACTTAAATGTTATGTTTCTATGTTTAAATAGATAAACAGATAATTCTCTATGTATTAAGTATTTAAAAAAGAAAATAATTGACATTTAATGATACCTATCTACAAAATAATATATATTAATAAGATAATCAGATTTGCATGTTATTGCGAACTATAATTATATATAGTGGTCAATAATACATGCACAAAATCTGAAATTCCTAAGAAGGTAAATGGGGGGAGGGGGGGGCGCAATGTACAGAAATTTCAGAAATAGGAAAAAGAATAATAAATAAATAATGGATTTTTGGAATTTAAAAAAAAAAAAAAAAAAAGAACTTTAATGTATGTATATGCGTATATGAAAATATATATTTATGTATTTCAAAGTGTTGTGTGATTAAAAAAGTTTTGCTTTACCCAGAATCCCATACAAGATAATGGTAAAATTGTAGATTGATAAAAAAAAAAAAAAAAAAGAAAGAAAAAAAAGAAAGAAAGAAATTTTTAACTTTGAAATCGGAAATTTCTTAAGTAAATTTATTACAGAAGAAGAAGTTAGTAATTTTATAACACTTTTTGTAAATTACTTGTTTAGGGTTGTTAAAATTTACACACGCATTGAAATATAAAATATTAAGTATACTGAATTTTCTCAAAAACTATTTAAATTTAAAAAACTGAAATTCCAAATGTTATATTTTTTGGAAATATTTAAAATGGGACAGAACCTCTCAGTCACTAGTGGAGCTGTAGGAAATAAAAGTATAATATTAATTAATTAGCGGGGAGTATTTACTTAATAATTTTCAAGAAGTATAAATATAATAATTATTCTAATATTTCATTGCACATGTGTGGAATATATATATATATGTGTGTGTGTGTGTATAATTGTAAGAGAGTAATTAAAAAAAAGGTTTTAATTTATATAAATGAAAAATGCGTAGTGGAGTTCAAAATGTAGATAATTAAAAACAAATTATTTCAAATGGTAAGCAGTAAATATTGAAAATGATTTAAAGAACATTTGATTAAAGAACATTTGATTTCCTTATATACAATTCCTTGGTGGGTTTTTTCTTTTCATTTTTTCCCATTTTATTATTATTATTTAGAATAGTTCACATTGATTGTTCCATTCTAATATTCTTATTTATTTATACGAAATACAAGCCTTTTTTCTTAATTAATTAATTTATTTATTTTAGATTTCTCAAAACAGTTTTTGCAGAATGATTTTAAAATTGTCAAACTTTTGGAATCTACAACAGTATTCACTGATGGGGATTTATAAAAGTTTATTAACTTTTTCCGAATGAAGTTCCTCGATTTTTTGTGCAATCCTTCTTTATCTTTTCTTTTACCTTTCAACTTTCAATACTTTCAGCTTTGGCTGAAATCGGAAGACGGAATTTCCTATACCGCCGCGTGATGGCGCTGCAAAGACCCGAGATGTCTACGGAGAATCGAAGGGGAAAAATTGGGGTTATTCTTGAAACATCGCGATCGCCGTCCTCTTAAAATGTTCATCGTTATCCAAAAATCCGCTTGTAAATCCAAACTTTCTTGCTTTCGTTATTTAGTTCTTCTTTTCTGTTAGTACTGAATAATGAATTCTGTTAGTACTAATATTTTGACTTTTTCAATTGAATCTTTTCTCTGAAACCATTATTTGTAACAGCAAAAAATAGAAATCTAAACATGGTATTTTTTTGCTCTGTGTAGTTCTTGAATTTTCTCCCCTCTCATAGGTGGAGTTACTAGAGCCCCTTAAATAAAATATATAGGCCAACACATCGCCGCCATTTGAAATCTTGATCTGAAGCTACGATCGGTCAACAAAAGCAATAAACAACAATAATATTGCTGCTAACACATTTTTTTTTTTTTTTTTTTTTTTTTTTTTTTTACATTACATTATTAGGATATCCTGTGGATGTATTGAAAATAAGATGTGTTATTGGGGCTGTTTTGTTTCTTATACAAAATGTCGCACATTTGCACAAAACACATTTATACACAGTACATTCTTGGTATGTTTTTTCATCCTCAGGATATTGTGTGGGTTAACTGGGGATAAGATATGTTTTTAGGACTATTTCTGTCTGTTTCAAATACAAATCATAACTTTTTGAAAAAAAAAAAAAAAAAAATGTGCTTATTGTTTAAAAGTGTAAAATCTTTATTTATTTACTTGCTTTTTCTAGCATATACTATTCATTTAAAAAGCGAACCTTAAAATAAATGTAATTACGCCATGGAAATGAAACAACTTTGGCGACCCACGAAAATGTCGTCAAAACTCAAACACACAGTAATAAAAGGTTCTCTTTAATTTATTTATGGTCATTAAGATAAATATTATGATTAAAATAGCACTTTTTTTGTATTTTTACATATGAACATGTGAAAGCACAGAGAAAAATGTAAGTAAACAAAAGTTATATTATTTTATTCTTCCAAAATTATCTTATGGAAAACTAAACATTTTATGTTCTTTTCTTGAGTGATTATAGAAATTTTTCACTAAACAATCTCCCATATGATAATTTACCGAGCTAAAACTATGAAAATGATTAAAAAAGTAACTCCAAAGAAATACAAGACTATAGAAATAATGGCTGCCGTCTGGTAATCTACGGAAATGCTGGGTACATGTGGCAACAAAATGTCTGATGTGCCAGCTCGTATATATAGGAGCCTTATTAGGAGTTACAGATTTTCATATGATGTGAATCTACGTCAGCGGTCGCGAAAGTGTTAAGTTGGTAGTGCGCGTAGAGATGCAAAAAACCCGGGAATTCAAAACGAAGGGAAAAACCCGGGAGTTTTTTTTTTTTTTTTGGGGGGGGGGGGAGGGACTGGAAAATTCGGCAATTATGCGGGGGAAAAACAAATTAAAAATCTCTAAAGCAAATAATATATTGTTTACTTAATATAAATGACAATTTTAAGGACTTTAATATACTGATAAACTTACAACATTGTTTTAATTTATCATTTTATTTTCATTTTATCAGAACTGCAGCCAAATCATTAGCTTTTCATATATAAACAAGTCAAACTTTATATATCTGAAAAGATATTACAATATAAAACTCTTTTTTACTAGATTTAATATGGTGATATTTATATAACTAAACACAATTAAAAAATATATAAGCTTAAAAGATAATGATATAATTAAGAG
Organism: Salticus scenicus; assembly: GCA_963930645.1. NCBI lineage: Eukaryota > Metazoa > Arthropoda > Arachnida > Araneae > Salticidae > Salticus > Salticus scenicus. Next base: position 19,158 of record OZ005658.1, on the reverse strand, counting down.
AAAATGATTCTTTGAATCATAACATGTTATTTTTCTTAGGCTTGTTGACTGGCAAAAATTAGACTTAGGATTGTTATAAGCATTTTTCTCCACAGACACCTCTTACATATAGTTTTTAATTCCACAAGATAGCATTATTTCATAAGCCTAAAATTCAATTAATTTCACTATATTATTCTAGATAAAATAACATGTTTATTAGCTACTTTTGTACTCAGTCGAAACAATTGTTATTTTTTTTTTAAGTTCTACAAATTTTAGTATTATAATTGTTATTAATATAAAGTTTTATAAAAATAAATAAAATTAAAAACTTTCCACTTGTGATTCAGTTGCTAAAAATGCTAAGTTCTTTAGTACATTTATGTATATTGGCTTGTTTTACATTTTCTGTACATTAAAAACGCTATTCAGAAGGCAGTGGATATTATAAAGCTCTTTCGTAAATTATTCTCTCAAAATTTTGAAAATTGTCAACTAAAATTTAATGAGGTATATTAAAATTTCTTCGAAATTATTTAAAATTGTTGGAGGAAGCTAGCTTTATATTAAATCTTATAAAAATTATTGTATAGACACCTTATAGACAAAAAATGCCCCAAAATAGAAAGGATATATTAAGAACATAACAAAATAATATTAATGAATAATGACAGAAACTTACTAGTGTTAGCGACGAATTAATTATGATCAATTATTTTCTTTGTTTACGGAATGAACCTAAACATCGAAGAAGCTAGAATTAGCGGAAAAAGAAAATGAAATCTACGCAAAAGTTAAAGTTGAAATAAGGATCGGAGGCTGTTTATACACAAAAAGTATTTAACAAAAGTTATAAAAGATATTCATAATATCAAAATTTCCAGTTTTTGGAAAGTTTCAAAATTTCCAATTTTGTCTTAAATTCCCAGGGAAAAAACCCGGTTTTTTCCCGGGAAAAACCGGGTGTTTTGAAAGCTTTGCATCTCTGAAGTGCGCGGTGCCTCAAGCTTAAGTCTACTACGAGAGAAACAGGCCAGCTAATGGAGATGCAGAGGTAGCTATGTTGTGACTGCGTGCGCATCCAGTTACGATTCTACTTCACTCACCGTCGCCGAAAGCCGAAGCTAATGTTATTCAAAGTGAAATTTTCTTTAAAAATAACGTTATAACTAATACATATTTTTAAATTCTGTTTTCCCATTCTAAAAACTCCCAACTGTTAAATGAACGGACCTTTTTTAAAAAAAAATATTTTTAATTTTTCTTCTATTTTATTTTGAAGCTGGAAAATACGAATTTTCAAAATGTGAATTTTTTTTATTTTGCAATTTCAAAATAAAATATTAAAATTTAAAGAAATACATTTTTAAAAAAGGTCCATCAATTTAACAGTTGGGAATTTTCTGAATGTGAAAGCCGAATTTAAAAATATGTACTGATTAATAAATTATTTGTAAAGAGAATTTTCAATAGAATGAAATTGGCTCAGTTTTCCGGCGACGATAAGTGAAGAGGGCCGTTAAGATAACTCTGAGATCGTCGTAAGAATATGAGACACTGCAATACGACTTATGTTTTCTTTACATCTTAAGACAGAACTTACATTTACGATAGGCTTAAGCGAGGCAACGCATTCCCAGCCTTAATTGCAGCCCGACCGCCAGACAAATGATTCATTCGTTATAAGCATAAAATAAATTGCTGCAGATAATCGAAATACGGAATGAGCAAGTAAATTTTTGCTGGAAAACCACTCGAAATAAAATAATCGTGACAATCACTCTCGCAGGCGCATAAGGGATATAATGTCACTCAAAATAAATGACTAATCGAGCTAAGAATTCGCGCACACGCATTAAGGATATAAAATCATTCAAAAGAAAATAATCCAGAAAATCGTTCGAACATGCGCATAAAGTACATAGCAATCGAGAGTAAAAATAATCGGAAGGAAATAATCAAATAATACAATCAGAATGAATAACCGAATGATTCTACCGAGATATTTTCAGATAGTCTAGTTAATCCAATGATTACAAATAATCGAGTTATTCATTCGAATGACTGTTCATTCATCATTCGCGCATGTCTACTCACTCACATTGTGGTAAAATAAATAAATAAATAATAATAATAATAATAATGATTAAAGCATCATGCTGTATTCTACAGTACAAAAGATTGTCTTTGTACAATTGATACCACTTTAATTTTTATGGAAATTTTTCATACTTTTATGACGAGGTAAACGTGTAGTTGTCATACAAAAGAATTACTGTTTACATGTAATGCACGCTATTACTATACGATATTTTAAAAGAGATTTTTTTTTTTTTTTTTTTTTTTTTTTTTTTTTTTTTTAATATAAAAAAATAGAAAATTAGTTTGTTCAGGATGTGCAATTTAAAGAATTATGTACTCTAAAACGGTTTTTGTTATTCTTCAGGAGAGATTTATCTCTGCAATATGCATTCTAAAAATCTTTTTCCAAAACAACTTTGAAATAAGAACCACAGATTACATACGGTAATATATATTTGGGAAGAAAGTCCTTTAAACTTTATCTTCAGTAACTTACTTGTCTAGATTGCAATAGTTTAAATTGTATTCTGTAAAAGGATAAAATTCTACGTCTCCTAAAGATTAAAACTAAATAAATCTATAAATTCATTACATGAATTAAACGTATATTTGTGACGTATGTTGAAATATTTTTTTTTGTCAAAAAAAATATTGATACACTTATAAAAGTTAGAATCCGTATTTCAGTAAAATGAACTCTAAAATCTTTTCCAAACAGGGATACCCAAATGCACATTCACGAATTTAGGTAAAAATGGCAAAGATAATAATGGCAACGGAAATAATGGCACCGGAAAAAAAAGCAACAGAAAAATGGCAACAGAAAAAAATGGCAACGGAAAACATATAAAAAAGTGTAACAAAATAAAGGAAAACGAAAAATGATAATTTGAGATTTCTTGCTAGCGAATTATATGCTAAAAATATCTCAAGAGTAAAACTACGCAGATAAACCTGGGATGATGGCCAACACGAGGCCAAGTGTTGGCTGCCAACAGTAACAGCTGCTGGCCCGTTGGTGGTGTTTAAAAGTTAAGGTGTCGAAGGGAATATGTTACGCCGCCCATTAGGTTGCCACATTCGATTGTTTTTATTGGCACTTTATATTTTCCCATTAATGGGCCATCAGTGATTTTGTTAAGACTATTATTTTATTTTATTTATTTATTTATTTATTTATTTATTTATTGTGATTCCTTACATTTTAAGAATGCTAATTTCTATGCATCCAATATTTAATTTGGTTTTGTAGAAACAGAGGGTAATCAAACTCTAATTTTTTTGTTTTTTGTTTTTCTTTAACTTTTTTTTTTTTATTTTTATAAAAAAAAAAAAAAAAAAAAAAAAAAAAAAAGCTTGACTAATTGATTTTGAAATATACACATTTAAAAACGTTTAAAAACTCACATTTTCTACTATCGATTTAGTCCAAATTTCAATTAAGGGATCAACTATAAATTAAAGAAAAGCACTATAAAAAGTTACAAATGACTTGTAACTTTAATGCATTATTGCTCTTACTATATACAATATTTGTGAGTTTTTTGTATGGGAAATACACAATTTTTTAGGCATATATATATATTTAAAAAATTATTACATTTTTTGGCAAGTTTTTTGCTTATAACAGAAAGGAATATCCATAAAATTTTACATAATTTGCAGAAAAATTGATAAAACATTAAAGAAACATTATTCTGAAACATAAAATTCATATGTGTAATTTTCGAGGAGATTTGAGCATTTACAATCTTTTTTTTTTTTTTTTTTTTTTTTTTTTTTTTAAGCGTGCTCGAAGTATAGAATTTTTTTATTACGTAAGTCGAAAGCCAGATATCTTGGGTAATTTATACAAAAGTTTATTTCAATGGAATAAAAATTAAGAAAATTATTGGTAAAAGAACAAGCCAGATTTTAGATATTTTCAGTCATGTTACAAAAGTTCATTTTTGTGAAAATCCCTTTATGAATTCACAGATCGCACTAAATAAATAAAAGTATGTTAGACTTACAAGTCCAGAAGGATTTTTTCACAAAGAAGAAATTTTGAAACATGGCTGAAAAAATTGGATCTTCAAATTAAATGCTTGGCTTGTGAAAAACCCCTTATGAATTTTCAAACCTGTATGTACCTAAAATCTACCCCATTTTTGGCAACAACTTGCTTAATTTTTACTGTATTGAAATGAACTTTCGATATAAATTGGCGAATATATCTAGATTTAACGAATGTGATGAAAATTTTTATCTTTTCCGCAAAAGCAGTAAATAAAATATTTATTATAAATGCTCATATCTCACCGAATATTACACGTATAAATGTGAGCTTTAGAATAACATTTTTCTAGTGTTTTGTCAATTTTTCTGTAAGTTTTGTAAAATGTTATTAAATTCCATTATTGTTATAAGCAAAAAAGAACTCTCCCCCCCCCCCTCCTCCCCGCAAAAAAATAAAATAAAAATAAAAATAAAAATAATAATAGTTTATTTAAAAGAAAAACAAAAACATACACATATTCTTTATAGTATATGCAGCGTGTTAAAGTTACAAGACATCGGTAGCTTTTCATGATATAGGGTGATCCAAAGTATTTGTGCTTTTTTCCAATTTGTGGTTGCTTCTTTAATTGCACTGTTGACTAAATCGATAGTGGATAATATGAGTTTTTAAATGTTCTTTGCATATCAGAAGTTCAAGACCATTTTATCCAGTATTTGTTTTTTAAAATAATAATAATAATAATAATTGATTACCCACTGCATTTATAGTTCAATAAAATTTTTACAAGCATTTGATTCTTAGACTATGTTTATAAATTTAGGATTTCTAGTATAGGGTAAGAAATATTCAGCCGATCCGTTTTCATTAAAAATAAATCTATGATAAGCTTATTATTACTTTTGTTCTATGCAAATATAAGATTTTGATAAGATAAATATATATTTTGTTCTATGCAATATTATATTCTTTGTAAATTTTGTTTCAAAGTGTTAAATTTTAAAACGTTTATTTAATTGTGTTAAGTTATTTTATATAAATAAATGTAAGGTTGCGAGTGACCAGATAAAATATTGAAATAAAAATTTTCTGATTTAAGTATGCAACATAGAGAACATTTAATAAAAAAATATTTAAATCAGAGTTAGGGAGGTGGTAAATATTCAAAATTGTTCTTTGAAATTTCTTTCTTAATGTCGTGATTTCATACATAAGTATTGAAATGTATCAGTATTAAGTACATTAAAATTTCTCATAAACTATGGAAATAAAATAAATAAATAAATATTAACATGAAACATAATTTTTAAATTCTACACTCGATTTTACGTCATTGTAATTTATGAAAACTTTTTACACATATTTGGGTATAACTTTGTGGATTGATTGAGAAGTTACTTTTTGAAAAATATTTTGTACTTGAGTGCTAAATTTTCATGCAAATTTTTAAAAGTCAAACAAAAATGTATTTTTAACAAAAAAAAAAAAAAAAAAAAAAAAAACTCACCAACCAATGCACAAATTAAAAACCAAATTTATTTCGAGTATATTGGTACATTACAATACAATAAAATCAGGGTAAGAGCAGAATTTAAAAAAAAAAATAATCGCATCAAACACTTAAAATATTTTGAAAATTTTGAATTTGATTCTTTTTTTTTTTTTTTTTTTTTACATATTTAAATAGATTTCTAGAAATTTTAATATGTTTAGTATTATACATTTCAAAGCATATGTATGTAAACATTAAGAACTCTAAGACGCTAATTTCAAAGTACGATTTTCAATTTCGTCATCCCCTTAAAAGGGATTTAAAAACTACTAAAGTACGGAGTTCTGACTCTGAAGAATAAAATAATAAGTTACCACAAATCGGTAAAAAAACAGCAATAGCTGTCACCACTATGACTCTCAGTCAGGCGAACAAAAGTGGACACGAGTGTAGCAAAAGTACTTTGCCGCACTCGGGCCTACTTTGTTCACCTAATGAAGAGCCATGGCAATATTTTCACCCGAAACAAATGTTGCGAGTTTTTTTTTTTTTTTTCAGTTTTTGGGTTTCTTTACAAAGATTTTTATTTTTAATGAAGGTTTTTTGATGTGTTTATTACTGTAAAAATAAATAAATAAAAATAAATAAATAAATAAATAATAAAATAAAATAAAAAGGAAACAGATGTCACCACTATGATCCTTAGTGAGGCGCACAAAATTGGACACGAGTGTAGCAAAAGTGCTTTGCTACACTCGTGCCTACTTTGTTCACCAAATGAAGAGCCATGTATCACCAGAAACAAATGTTGCCAGTTTTTTTTTCAATTATTGCGTTTCTTTCAAATATTTTTATTATTAATACCCGTTCTTTGGTGCATTTATTACTGTAATAAATATGTGCTTTAAAATTAATTTTAATTTTAATTTAAAATTTTTTAATTTTTTTTTACAATTAAATTATATATGTACGCATTTTTTGTTTCTTTTTTTTTCTTTTTCTTTTTTTTTTTTTCACATTTTTACTGTCAAAAATTTTTAAATTAAACATTCACGCATGATACTGGAAAGCAATTGAAAACCATTTTTTTTTCTTATTAATTTATTTAAATAACTAATTCAGCTAAAGTTATGAATTACTTTTTTTTAATCAGAAAACAAATTGACTGCCAAATTTTTTATTACTTAAAGCGCAAAGTACAATTTAAGATTCAAATTCACATTTAAAAAATTACTTGAGTTAGTTCGACATTCTTTGAACAGATAAGCGCTGTTGCTAACCTTCAAAGATCTTAGACAGGTAGCATCTGCGTCCATGGACCATCTGGCTATCATAATTGCTGACTAAGGAAAATATTCCAATTCGAAACTAACACATTCTTACTGCATTGATATATGATGGTTTGGTTTACTTTAAAATGAATTTATTAAATAAAGACGTAAGATGTTTTCAGTTGCAGTGGCGGATTTAAGGGGGGGGGGGGCTAGGGGGCTGAAGCCCCCCCCCCCCGCAAAACAGTGACATTCACAATTGAATATTGCAATTGTAAATTTTTTATTGGTCTAGAATAACACATTGAAAAATCTTAGCACCCCCCCCCCCCCAAAAAAAAAAAAAAAAAAAAAAAAAAAAAAAAAAAAATCAAGTTTAGGATCCGCCACTGTTCAGTTGCTCTGAAAGATTTCATCATAACTATAGGGAATTTACTTATTTTAAATCTTACATAGCGAAAATGAAACAGGATGTTAAAAAATCTGTTTTATACACAGATTTAATGAGAATGACAATTATTTTAGTTATTTATTAGTGGGTGTGCTGAATCAATGATTTATATTTCCTTCTAAAGAGACTTTAATTTTCCTTAATTATTATTATTATTTGTTGAGAAATAAAACAATTTGAAACAATAAAAATACGGGATGAAGATAAAGAATTTCGATTATTTACTTTCAGTTGAAAACTATTGTAGAATTACAGAGACACCGGATAAACATTTTATAAAATTTATAGTCATATTCATTTAAAGTTTACTCAGTGTGTCTTACTCATTTAAAGTTTAGCAGTTAAAAGTGATCATTTAAACTATAAATCAGGGTTTAAACTGCCACTAGTTTTTTTAGCATTTTGCTAAAAGGTATCATATTTTGCTAAAACAAGTCGGTCAGAATTTCGCTAAAAAGCTAAAACTGGATAACTGTATAAAATATCTCTATAATAACTCGGATTTTTTTTTTTTTGTAATATTTGCAGGCAAAAACTACGAAAGGACTGAAATTTTTGGAAATGATTATTTATATAGTAATTTGGATTTATTTTTAATGATTGAATTTAAATGCAAAAATATTTAAAAGTATGTCAGAATTCAGAATTTGATTCATAGAAGCATTCTTAGCACTAGTATTTCACGATTATCTACCACTACACTTTACTTAATTTTTAAATTGCTTTTTCATTTTACACATATGATATGAGTACCTATTGTTAAAAATCAAAACATAGTTTCCCTGATTCATATTGTTAAAGTCACAAATATGGATGCTTGGTTAAAATCATCAATGAACAAAAGGAATAGAAAATAAAACTGAGGATAACAAAGCTAAGTAAAAGAAATCATTGGTATCCAAAGAATTAACTTTCAAAAAAGCTAAAATAGTGCTTGCCTATTTTCGCTAAAATGCTAAAGTAATTTTTTTGCCAGGTTAAACCCTGCTACAAATATAAACAGAATATATAATTTTATGATGCAGTATAGTTATAATAATAATAATAATGATAATAATAATGCAATTCAAAGATTAACGTCTGTGATAAGTATATAATATTTGACAGAAAATTATTCTAATCTAAATGATTTTCTTATTTTATCTTCTTTATCTTATCTTTATTTATTTAATTCAATTTATATTTATTTATTTATTTATTTATTTATTTTGTCTCACATCTTTATGCAGCGAAAACTTTATTAGTTTGTGAGTGCTATGTGTGTTAATAATAATTTCGGAATTTAAAAGGTAATAATGCACTTGTTATTCATGAAATATGAATAAATTGATTCAGTTTTAGTAGTATAAGACCACCTTCACGATTCTTGACTTTTTGAATCATACTGGTGATAAGGAATGAAAGAGTTCCGCTTTTTTGCCACCACTAATTTAAATAAAAAAATTTCTGCTCTATAAAATCACAAAAATAATATAAAAAATATGATACAAATTTCTATATTGAAACACTTTTGGCAGAAAAAGCAGAAATCTTTCATGCTTGGGTAACGTTTCTTTGGGATATGTTAGAAAGTCTAATACTTATTTTGATTATACTTTTTGCTATTTTCCTTTTAATTAATTTATGGCAATACTTCATTTTCTATTTATATTTCTAACATATGGGAATTCTTAAAATGCCGTTTACTATTTTACAAGTACATTTCTTTAAATACTTTATATATATATAATGATCTAGTCAAATATATACAGAATGGATAATTTTTAAGATTTATTTATTTATTTATTTTTTCAAGCGATGCTCTCTGGATTAAAAAGAAAAAAAAATCTTGGCTGACTGTTCTTAACGTAAATATTTATTTATTTTATTTCACATCTAAAAATTAATTCTCATTATGTATATTTATGCAAATTTTTCTCTCATATTGCCATGTTAAAAACTGGGGAAAAAATTAGATGAAAGCGGCATATTTTGAAGGATTGATCCTCAAATGTAATTAGCTCCAATTTAAGTCAAAGTTCAACTAAATATTAATTTAAGTTAAATTGTATTCAATTGTTCATAGAATGTAGCGTTCAAAAAATTACTGATACACACAAAGATAGACAGATAATTTTTTAATAAAGTTAAATTGTGTTCAGAACATATCAATCTATGTAAAGTAACCGAAAAACAGGAGTCGAAAATTTTTACGTATCAAATACTTTCTTCTTATAAATGCAGAACAAAGTAAAAATAAATAAAATAAAAAGGTTACAAATTTATAATTGTCCTAATAACTTTCCCACAGTTATATTATACAAATATAAATTTGGATCCATAAACGTATTAGCTCTATTAAAATAATAATAATAACAAATAATAAAAATATAATTAGAAAATTAATGACTATCATAACTCATTTTAAACGGACCAACGAGATATTTGCTGTACTTTTCCTGAAATCCTAATATTTTAATAACAGTTCTAAAATCAAAGTCTTCTAAAAATGATAAAAAAAAAAAAAAAAAAAAAACACAATTCCAAATAAAAAAATGAATCACTTACTCTTACACTTTTTATGGGATCATTTAACCTTTTCGTATCTTGTACGCCGCAGACTTGGCACGAAATGGCGAAGCGAAATGAGAGGAAATTTCAAGTCAACGGCAGGTAAATCGCAGCGCTCTCTGTGCATTCGAATTGCAAGTGATGGTCCGGTACCGGCCTTATAAATTGTGGCTGCAACATGGCGAACATAAGGTTGGCCGTGTGCTGGTACCCTACAAAAGGACAGTTGATATGTCGCTTCTGAGCCACTAGCCTTTTTACTGTAGGCTGTCTTGAATGCTGGCAGCCGTAAGCGGCCCACTGCTTCAGTTACATGTGGCAACCTGCAGCTGATGGCAAGTGCAAGATGCCAGCTGAAGGCCAGAACGAGCCCATCAGTATAAGTTTTGTTGGGTATATTTCATCTTTGATACTGATAATATTTTTCGCCGTCAAATATAAATATATATATATTTTTTTTCCCTAAGGGTCTCTAAATATCAGAATAATTCATTTTCCAACTTTCTTCGGTCTTAAAGAAGAAATTTTAAACTTTATTAATATATACATTCAAGTATTCAATATTTGTGCAATTTTATATCAATGTTAGTTATTTAAAAAAAAAATAAATAAATAAATAAAATTAAAAATAATAATAATGGTTAAATTAAAAAAAGAGTTGTGGATGGGTGGGAATTGGAGGTTAATTTTACTTTTCGAGCATGGATAAACAGAAAGGCTTTCTTTGTGTAGACAATGACAGGAAATAGGAAGAAAATGTTTTTCCTAGGAGCGTTCTCCAGTTTTTTCTTTCATCAGGTAATGTCATTGAGTTACCCTCACCTATTCCAACATCTCCTTTTGTATAGCCTTTATAGCCCTACTCTTTGAACATTGAATAGATGAGGAAGATTTAAAAAAGCCAGAATTTGTGATATTTCCTTCTTTTAAGATACAGAAAACCCCTTTTACCTTCTTTACAGATGTTAAAAATCTTGCTTTCCTTTCTAGAAGAATCTTGTCGTTGTCGTATAAAAAGACGTAAAGAAATTAAGACAAAAGTATATTATACAACAGGCCTGTCCATCCCAAAACACATGGTGGGCCGCATTGGAAATATATTTTATCCATTCGGGCCGCACCATAAGTACAGTCATAAAAAAGCCCCCCCCCCCCACCCACCCACCCTCCCTCCCTTCCTTTCCCGACTAATTTCGCCGTAAATTAGTGTAGAGCCATGCAGCTGGTGCCGATTGAAAGTAACAAGGCCTAGTTTAGACGGTTTAATTAGATTTTGGTATACATATTAAAATTGGCCTAAACTTCATTTTTTTCAAAGGATACCTCCCAATTTCGACAGGTTTTTTGGATTATTTATATCAAATCAGCCCATAAAATGGTATAGTTTATATATTTCTCACAATTTTTCACAGAGTTATAATTTGTTAAAATATGGAGATGCTAATGTTTGTAAGGTCGGGGTGTGTTACTGCTAGCATTCGTGAATGTAAAGTTGACCACCGTGAAGTTTGTATTGTCGCAAACTCCATCTTAATTAATTAATTAGATAACTTGAAATATCTCACCCCAGCAAACAGTCGAAGGTGTAGAGACGGGTGAACTCTTTTACTCCACTACTGTGACTTCACTGTGGATCAGCGGATTCCCGGCTTATGCAACTTTACATTCACGAATGCTAGCAGTAACACACACCGACCTTACATGTTAAATATATGTAATAAACATTAATTTACGTCTTCCCAAAATTTAATATATTAAAATTTCCCTTTTTTTTTACGTTAGAATGAAATAACCCAAATATATTCCATGCATATTTGGATTGAAAAACATTTTTTTCAATTATGAAAATTATTAATAAATTCATATTTCAAAAAATTAAGAATTATGACCTACATTAATTTTTGATCGAATAGAATGGGCATCATCAAAAATATGGGTTTCTAAATTTACAATTAATTTCTATCATTATTTTTCGAATTATAGTGATATTTCAAATTTTATTGCTATTTGGGGGCTGTCACTTGTTATCATTTCTGTCATATATTACTTTGCTTGCGCATGATTTAAAATAGTTATTCAAGTAAGTTTAGACGCACGCATCATTTCTGAATTAGCATCACTTTGCTTTATATTTAAAATTGTTATACTTCTTTTCCGATATTATCTGAATAGATATAATACTTAAAATATATGTGATATCTTAATTTAATTTTTTTTTAATATGGAGATTTATCCTTGATGAATTTTTGCTTGTAACTATGAAAACTTGATATGAAGAATATAAACTATACCTTTTTCTGAACCGCCTTGACTTCTGAAATTCGAATATGTAGTCAAAAATAGGTGTTACTATTCGGGGGAAAAAAAAAGTTTGTGCAAGTTTTAATATGTAGATGACACCCTAAACAAAATTTAGCCATTGATCTAAAAACTAGATGTTATTACCAATCGTTAGACATCAGCTGCTGATTTCTACAATAAATTATGGTGAAATTAGTCGGGGACGGAAATTATTATTATTATTATTATTATTTTATGACTGTACATATGCATATGTGCATCTCTGTTTGTGAGTATATGATTCATATATGTATATACTTTTTTCGGAGGAGGGCAGGGTGAAAATTCGGAGCAGAATACATTAATTTAGATTATTTTCATTCATAAATTAACAGTAGAATCGTGAAAAATTTATGACTATATATTAAATCTATAATAAAAAGAATGAATAATGGATTTAATAATATTTCATTACAACAGTTCTTTAGATATCATCATAATCATTCAAAGGTGCATTTTCACTTCGAAAATTCAGAATGTATTTATTAATTTTTGATCCCTTAACCAAAGTTGTCAAAATTTAAATATCGTTAGTCTCTTCGCTGGCCGCAAGAAACTACGCGGTGGGCCGCATGCGGCCCGCGGGCCGCGGGTTGGCCACCCCTGTTATACAATACACCTCTTTGAAAGGTTTGACATAAAATATTAAAACGGCATACATTCGAAATTTTAATATACAATTTTGATTCGTGCAAATTTAGTGTAGACAAGTGAATTTTTATATAATCTTATTACATAAATTAATAATTAAGTATAATATGTTAAAATTTTTAACGTTTTGAAAGGTAGATTTACTTTTTTATTTAATAGTAGTATTTAATGAAGTATTATGAATATATTTTTAATATAATAATTGAATTTTAATACTTATTATGATTGCTTAGCTTAAGTGCAAAATATTAATAATAATAATAAGTGATGATTACATTGAAGATAGGCATTAATTACAAAATATCTTTTTTAATCAATAATCTGAAGCGCTGATTCTCTATGAATAGTAATTTAAGCATCATAAATTAAGTTATTGCATTTTTATTTTCTTTCATATTCAATAGAAAGTATTGGATAGATTTTTTATCACTTTTCATTTTGCAATATTTTCAATGAACAGATAGTTTCCTTGAAAGATCATACCGCTGATTTATATAACAATGCAGTAATACCTCCATCCATTGACGAAAAAAACAAAAGACAACGATCACCATAGTAAAATTAGAAATTTTTTCATTTTAAGTATTTTTTTTTTTTTTTTAATGTATGATGGAATTTCTGTACATGCCCCTAATGCCGTGCCTGAAATCAGGCACTGCGTATAACTTGCGAAAAAATAACAGTAAGTTTCAGACATACTTGTAGGGTGGGGAGTTAAAGAGGGGGAAGGGCAGATGAAAATATAATGATTTTTTGTATCACCATTTTACCAATTTTAATGATATATTCTATAACTATTTTTATGACGATCACAATGAATGTATTATATACCTGTGTGTGTGTGGAGGGGGGGGGGGGAACAAGGGGTCGCAGATGGAAGTAAAATATTTTTTCTTTTAGTCTTTAAACTACCCTATTATCGATTTAAAAACGTCCAAACTAATAAAAATTAGAATACTTGATGACAGGAAAAGAAAAAGCAACCTTCATTTTTACTCACTGAGAACAACTGGAGTAAATGCTAGACCGATTTTTGAGTGCCGTTATGGAAGCTTTGTCTTCCGAGCGTTGCACGGCAGAAAGCAAGTAAAATTGTGTAAAAGTTTTCTGTTCGAACAACCATATGGTAAACATGATATTACAATTTCAAATTTTAATTATTTAAAGAGTATGATAGTAATAGACGACCCGACAAATGTTGCCTGTCGTTACAGCGTCTAGAATAAACAGTGTGGAAAGCCGCGCACAAAATTGTGCTAAAAAAATTAAGCCTGTCACCAGATGTCATTGTAATCGAAGCTAGGGTCACGACAACAAAACCAAGACTCCCTATTGGTTAATTATAGAGCAGGCGCATGTTTATGAACAAGCGACGCTATTCTGCAACTTTTGCGCATGTAGGCAAAATATCTGCCTTTCCATTGGTGCTTTATCCCACCTTTTGCCTACATTCTAAAGTACGCGCGGAATCACCTGTCACAGTGACGTCACGTGCGCCTGCTCTATATGCTTAGATCACGTAATTAAACTGACGAAACTGGGAAAAGCGAATCAGGTCTTGGATTTGAGCAATAGCTTCGATCACAGCGACATCTGGGTAAGCTTAATTTTTGTAGCATCATTTTAACATCACTGTTATAGGCGATTGCCCCACTGTTTATTCCAGTCTTAGTTTTTTCTAGAAGCTGTACGGTCGTGCAAGGTTTGACTCTGTACGCAAATTATTGCAGAAAAACTGGCACGTACGAACACTGTGTAAAGGTATTGGAAGCATTTTCTCTAGTTGTTCTTCAGCTCAGTGTTTTTACTTCAGCTCGGTTCGATGAGTACTGAGATTTATTTCCTGCCTCTAGGGCCGTTTATATCTCGAAAAATCCACACCACAAGGGTTTACAAGTTTTATTACAAGAAACAGACAAGTACAATATTTTTGAAGACATCACAAACATCCATGCCCGCACCAGGATTCGAACCTGGGACCATTAGATTCGGAAGGCAGAGTCCTACCGACCGAACCACCTGGCCGGCGTGTTTTTACTTTCTTAAGATCAGAAAAAAACAAGGAAGTTGCCACTTTGGAAAAGGCAAATAGTTTTTGGAAACATTATACGTGGGGCGCTACACTTCGTAACAAATCGGACAGGATTGCTAAGACTTTTAAATCGGCATTTGACAGGTCTTGTTTAAGTTTGCAATGCAAACATCAAAACAAACAACATTTAACAAATGTTTTTTGGCTGAGAAAGGAAAGTTTTTTGTGTTCTAATTTAGTAATGTTTTATTAAATTTGCATTCCGGTTCTTAAACATTATTTGCAGGGATTTAAATTGTACTTCTAAATCGGGTTTTTAATGTGAACAATTAAAGATATATTTACTTCTTTACTTTTATTTATTTTTGTTTAGTTTTCTTCTTCTTATTATTATTATTCCTATTACCACTGGCTTAAATTATTTTTTTTTTACTAATTTCGCCATAGTGACTTCTGCAGGTCGGATTGTTTTTTTTCTACTTTCGTAAATTGCCCGGACTTGAAAAAAAAAGTGCCTGGACAAATATATGCCGTTGAATTATATATATGCTTCATACATAAAAGTACACTATAAAAGCAATAAATTGCACTTTAAACTTACCTTTGATAATTTCACTATAAAAATAGTTTCATTAAAATTAATAATTTGATAAATAGAAAATGTCATTTCATTTTAACCAAAACCAATAAAAAAAATAATAAAAGTGCTAATGGTATAGTTTATAGTTTCCAGACGTAACAAAGTAAATCTCTTGTTGAATATTGTTATTTCATTATCATATTGGATTTAAAACTAATGTAGAAAAAATATTTAATGCTCCATAACCAACAAGTTTGACACCTAAGTAAATGATTATTTTCAACATTAGTTTTTATAAACCATGTGATAGATTAATACATGTACAATTATCTACAATAAACAATTAGAAAATTTCATTTTCATTAATCGTATTTTATATTTATCTTGAAAATTCTGCCATGTTCATCTTTATTTGAAACACAATCTTAAAAATAATTTATGTTGTTTATTTAATGTTTACTTGTTTAAATGACGAATTTAAAATTCATGATACTCTTGTGGGCAAAGCTCAAATCAGTTTCTACCTTTATTTGCACAATATGCCTGTATAAGGTAAGGTACTGGTAAAAACAGTAAACACCCAAACCTGGATTTTTACTGATTAGAATTGATTTCTTGAAAAAAAAAAAAGTAATTGTACAGATTTTAACGAAATTCATGCATATAAATGTATATACATATACATACAGTGCGTATCGAAATGATAGGTCCACCCGCAATTTTCAAAATTTCGACTTTTAATTGAGAATAAGAATCACTTTTTTGGTAGAGATAATTAATCAGTAACTGTTATAACTATTTATGAAGAAATTTCTTAAAAATAAATAATTCATTTTTATTTTATGCAAATTTTCGTTTTCAGACCGTTTCAAAAAGATAGGTCCGCCTTCAGAAATTCTGCACCAATCACGTTTATTTCCAAAAAATTTGCATAAATATCGTTGCTTAGTCTTACTGCGGGATTATGCTGGCTGCTGTGGAGGTATTTAAACAGATTTGAACATCACATTGTAATCAAACGAAATGGGTCGCCGTTGCAATCTTTCGCTGGTTGAGATGGGGAAAATTGATGCATTTAAAACGTGTGGAAAATCGAATAGAGAAATAGGAAAACTTTTAAACAGATCACATAATGTTTTAAACAATTATTTGCGACTTAGAAATGCTTATGGCAGGGAAAAATCATCTGACCGCCCATCAAAAGTGACATCCCGACAAAGAAGTACTATCGTAAAGGAGTTAAAATCTGGAAATATGAGCTTATCCACTGTGACCAGACAACAAAACCCTCCAATATCAAAATCTATAGTCCATAGAGTGGTAAAGAAGTTCGGCAACATAGTTTACGTGAAGAGGAAAGCGGCTCAGAAATTGACTAAAAAGCACAAAGAAAAGAGATTGAATTTCGCACATGAAGTGATGTCCTGGAAACAAGATTGGCATCGTGTGATATTCAGTGATGAAAAGAAATTCAACCTGGATGGTCCAGATGGCTGGCAGTACTACTGGCACGATCTGCGTAACGATAGACAGATATTCTCGAAGAGGCAAGCTGGTGGTGGTTCCGTTACGGTATGGGACGGATCCGGAGGTGCAGGAAAAACTGATTTAGCATTTGTAGACAATCATTTTAATGCTGCAGGCTACAACAGCTGCTTGAACAATATTTTCTTCCACAAGCAGAGCACATTGGGGGCCCATTCTTCATGTTCCAACAGGACAATGCTCATGTGCACACTGCAAAGTCCACTTTCGAATGGTTTCTGGATAATGGTGTACATGTTATCGATTGGCCACCTTGCAGTCCCGACCTGAATCTGGTAGAAAGCATGTGGGGTATACTCGCAAGAACGGTGTATGCAAGCGGAAGGCAATACAACAGTACTGCAGACTTGAAAAAGGCTATTTCCTCCGAATGGTCAAAAATAGAGAAAAAGTGTTTGCAAAAACTTGTAGAAACCATGCCGAATATGCCGAATAGGATTTATGAGCTTATTCTGTAACAAGGTGGAAAAATTATCTTATAAATCTTATTAATTTAACATTAATTTGATGCTTGGTTCAGTGGACCTATCTTTTTGAAACAGCTTTTTCATGTAATTTTTGTTTTCCTTATTATTCCTATTATTTGTATGTTATTCATGTATTATTTTACGTTGAATGAAGTAATGTAGTTTATAAAATAGTACTTTGTACACAATAAAACCTTTTTTAACAGCATAACTTTCGTTTTTACTGGTGGACCTATCATTTCGACACGCACTGTATGTTTCGCTGAAATCTGTACAATCTTATATATATATACATATATATATTAAAAACTAATAATTAATAAAAATAGCAGCCCTTTCGTAAGGAGAGCTCGAATCAGTTTCTAACTGTGCATGCACACCTGCCTATGTAGGTCGCTATTAAACGAAGGGGACCCAAACCAAGATTTTTACGGATTGCAATACGTCTATTATATCAATTTCAATAGAATCCCCAGTAGCAGAATTTTCAGTATTTGTCTGCAGCAAAACAAAATTTGTCTGCGATCCGTTAATTTGGACGGAGTCTGATATCACAAAATGTATTAGTAACAATTCATAAAACATGTAAAATTTGCATCTACAAAGAAAATTAATTAAGAATATACAAAAAGTACAGTATATAACGTAAGTTATATTTGTATTTTTTAGCGTGACATTTATTTTTGAGACTTTAACGGTTACATTCAAACGACGCCCATTTTGCCCTATCATCCACTACTTTTTGGGAAAGACCTTCTGTTTTCATCACTTTTTGGTAATTTCATGGCTTTGAATTTTTATTTGTAGGGGAAGAAAGGATTATTATAACTGTTAAATATCTTCTGAGAAGCTACAGAAGTGAAAAATTCTAAACCACAAACACTGACACCAAGAGTATTTTTTTTTTTTTTTTTTTTTTTTTTGAGGGGGGGGGGATCAGATTTGCTTCTGCAATCACAAATTACATTCATACATTTTATTAATCGAAAAATATTAATATTTATTTTCCATTCCCAAAATCAAATTCATGGCAATAAAATTACCAAACAAGGATAAAAATGGGGGAGAGAGGTGGCATCCCGAGAAAGTGGTGGGTGTTTTGTGCAAAATGCGGATATAATCAAATTCAGGAAGTCATTTTAAATAAGAATCAGCAGGAATGATATCAGGGCTCGAATTTTTTATTTTATTTTATTTATTTATTTATTTTCAGAGCAATGTTAATTAAAGTGCTGCCCAAATTTGCATTCAGAAAATTAACAGTGATGTAATTATTTTGTTAATAACTTTTTCTTTTTAAAAATTTCGATGTTAATTAATATGTAGAATATTGGTTTTTTATAGCTGTAAGTTATATCAATATTTTGTATTTCAATTAGCTCATTAGGTATTTTATTTTACGTCCTCCTGAAAAATTCTCCTCCTCCTGAAAAATTCTCTGAAAAAAATTACTTCCTCCTGAAAAATTCTCTAACTAGAGTCGGTTACAGAAGTGTCCGAAAAATAGCAAAAATTCTTATTAAAAAAAGTACACTTCTGACGGTTTTGATAAATAAATCCTTATCGAATCCTGTACTTAGTCAGTGTAAGCACATGATTGGATAAGGATTTATTTAACTAAACCGTATGAAGTGTACTTTTTTTACATAGGAATTTTTGCTAGTGTTCGGACACTTTTGTTACCGACAACGCACTGAGCAAAATTGTACACATAGG